>OX940898.1:14130961-15469604 GCA_954871355.1 Cabera pusaria | reverse complement strand
AGACAGATGGACAGACAGACAGATAGACAGACAGACGGACAAGAAAGTGATCTTATGAAGGTTATTTTTTTTACCTTTTGAGTTACGGAACCCAAAAAAGTATTGTATTATATTATAGGATCAATTTGCTATTTGTCAAAGAAAGACATAACAGTAAAGAGTAAGAAAAAAAAAGAATAAGAGCATCAAATTAAAATTCACATCAATTACTCGGGTCTATAGTATCTTTCAGTTGTGAAAAAATTAAACCTGTAAGTTGACATGATCAAAAGATATTACCGTTTATGTTCCATATTTTCGCATATTTTGCGATTTCACAAGAAAATCAAAACCTATAAGGTAGGTACTTTCCGTTAACCTAGAATTATGAAATTTGGCAAGAAGCTAGGTCTTGCAGCACTTACGAAAAAAATATAAAAAACGTAAATATGTACCTAGTTTAATAACAAAAACTCTGTCTTCCACGCACGGTCGGCTGGCTGGATCGCGCTGACGAAAACCAACACCAAATATATAAGTTCGCGCGACCGCGTCCCCTTCAGCTGCCCGCGGGAGTAGCACCGAGCCTAAGTCATACCAAAGGTGTCTATCGCTGGAGGAAAATTCCGCAATCGCGCAAGAACTAATTGAAATTGTATATTAGCCGTGTGGTCCCGGCCTATATAATAGGGTCACTCCATCTCATCCCGTGGGTGCTGTGAAAACCAGCTGTGGGAAACCAGGTATCAACAACAGATGGATAAGCGTGGAGGCGTACCCGGCGTATCCTTCGTTAATCTTTTTTTAGATTATAACTCCACTTAAATCTTAGGTGGTAGGGTCTCTGTAGGGACTCGGCTGGGTTTTTGTTAACAAATTACCACCACCTTGGTAAACTATACCGCTTAAATGTTATTTAATGTTAACTTTAATAGCGTGTTCCGGTGCTAGTCCAAGGGATCCAGCTCCCCTTTCCCTGATGCTGTGCTAAACCAATAAACACTCCAAGTCCCTTAATGTGTATAAAGGATGCACTCGTTTCACACGTGGGGTCCAGGGAGACCCGGTGAAACGGCTGTCCGCTGGCCGCCCGCGGGTCAGTAGGAGACCCGAACCCAGGGATTACTCTATTCTCCGCCCTGGGAGGCTGTCTCGCCAACCCGTGCATAATCCTGTATAGTAGCTGTCGTGCCGGAGAAGGAGACCGGAGTGGATCCCGGCAGCTGCTTCCAGGGGGGACCGGGGGCCCTTCCGTACCCCACGCCGATGACACACTACTTTCTCAACTCGGTCTATCTTGAACATATAATTTTTTATATATTTTGCCTTGAAGCTTTTTCATTGGAAGTGCGCATCAACCCCAACTCTCAATCAATAATGGAAATAAAAACTAAAAGAAATAAAGCAAAACCAGCGGCTTTGCAACTCTCTTGACGTTGATTTCTGCAATATCCGAGGTATACATTCTAACATTAATGCCGTGCACCACCATCTCGAGACAGCCAACCCGCTCTCCTGTTTCTGACGGAGACGCAAATATCTTCTCCGCCCGATACTTCATACCTCTACTACCCAGGCTACAAACTCGAGCATAGTTTTGTGCGTCGGGCTGGAGTATGCCTTTTTGTCCGAGAGGATATTTGCTGTCGCCGTCTTAACGGTTTTGAGGTCTCAGACTTATCTATGCTTTGGGTGCGAGTTGATTACGGTGGAGAAACTCGAATATACGCTTGCCTGTATCGATCCCATTCTGGTGACGGTGAGACAACTCGTCTTTTCGAACACATCTCTAATGGATTTGATATGGCATTGGGGCAATACCCAGCTGCGGAAATGATACTCTTAGGGTGACTTTAACGGACATAATGCCGAATGGTTGGGATCTCGTACAACAGACCACGCTGGTCGGACTGTTCACGAATTTGCTGTTACATATGGTCTTTCTCAGTTAGTCACTGAACCAACAAGAGTGCCAGATATTGTCGACCACGTACCTTCATTACTGGACCTTATGATGACTTCCAACCCATCCAACTATCATGTGCAGGTTGATGCGCCTCTTGGTTCGTCTGACCATTGTTTGGTAAAATCCAGAGTGAAAGTTCAGCGCCCCGAGCGCTTGTCTCCTTTGGGCAAACGTTAAGGTTTGGCAATTTCGTTCGGCTGACTGGGATGGTCTGCGCGAATGTTATGCCTCGTATCCTTGGGGACAGGTTTGCTTCTTGTCGGGTGAACCATCAGCTTGTGCCGATCTCGTGGCTGATGTCGTGTTGCAGGGTATGGAATGCTTCATTCGCAATCGCATTGGTGGTCGGAGACGTCGGAGTCGGCCCTGGTTCGATAAGACCTGCGCCGTGGCGGCTAATCTAAAGCTAGCAGCCTACAAAAACTGCACTGAGGCTCTCAGGCTTAAGGATCCTAATATTGCTGACTACAAAAAGAAGTTCAATTATGCATCCAGGTGCGCAAAGAAAGCTACAGCAAAGGCAAGATGTTCCCATATAAGTCGGATTGGCGATCAATTAATTAGCTACCCGTTTGGCAGTCGTGCTTTTTGGTCGCTTGCTAAAGCTGCCGAGGGTAATTTTTGCCAATCCATGTTCCCATCCTTACGTAAATCCGATGACACTCTGGCCCACAGCGCGAAGGAGAAGGCAGATTTGCTGGGTTCTCTATTCGCCTCTAAATCGACTCTCGACGATGGAGATGCAGTTCCTTCTTTACTTTCGTACTGTAAAAGTATTATACGAGAATTACGCATATCGCAGCGTGCAGTACGAAAGGAGCTGATATCTCTTGATGTGCGAAAATCGAGTGGGGCCTGATGGCATCCCAGCAATCGTGCTTAAAGTTTGTGCCCCTGAATTGACACCTATACTAACGCGTCTTTTCTCATTATCATATGAAAAAAGCATCGTGCCGTCATGCTGGAAGGTAGCCCACGTCCATCCAGTCCCCAAGAAGGGAGACCGAACTGACCCATCAAACCCTGGGAGAGACCGTTGAAAGCAGAGGTGAAACTCTCGCTGTCAGCTTGGATATCGCTAAAGCGTTTGATCGGGTATGGCATAAGGCCCTTCTTGCTAAGCTACCTTCTTACGGACTTCCTGATAGGCTTTGTATGTGGATTGGCAATTTTCTGCATGGTCGAAGCATAAAAGCCGTCGTTGATGGTGCTTGTTCTGAGACCATGCCGATTAACGCCGGAGTTCCACAGGGATCTGTGCTATCCCCAACGCTGTTCATCTTGCATATCAATGACCTATTACAAATCAGTAATATTCATTGCTATGCGGATGACAGCACGGGTGATGCTCATTACACAGGCCAAGCAAATGCCCCTAAGGCGGACATCGATGCTAGAAGATCAGAGTGTCTAAGGTGGAGCGTTCCCTAGAAAATGAAATGCCCCTAAAGCGGACATCGATGCTAGGAGATCAGAGTGTCTAAGGTGGAGCGTTCCCTAGAAAATGTTTCAGCCTGGGGTTTACGAAAACATAGTACAATTTAACCCTACTAAAACACAGGCTATCGTTTTCTCGGCCAAAAAGCCACAATTTCCTGTAGCCCCGCTTTTTCAGAACATTCCCTTACCTTGTCGAAGTCAATTAGCATATTGAGTGTCGACATATCTAACGAGGTCCAGTTTGGGAGTCACTTGGAATGAAAGGCAAAACTTACTGCTAAAAAACTCTGTGTACTAATAGAGCCAAACAGTACTTCACCCCGAGCCAACGTCTGTTGTTAGATAAGGCGCAGGTTCGGCCACATATTGAGTACTGTTCTCATCTATGGAGTGGTGCACCGAAATATCAACTGCAACCACTTGACTCCCTTCAGAGAAGAGCTATTAGACTTGTCGACGACCCCAAGCTAACTGATAAATTGGAACCTTTGAGTCTTCGTCGCGACGTTGGCTCTCTTAGCGTTTTCTATAGGTACTATCACGGGGAATGTTCTGAAGAGCTTTTTAATATCATTCCTCCGTCCCGTTTCTACCATCGGAACTCCCGACACCGTCAAAAGCACATCCGCACATTATAGATACGTGGGCATCACATACTACTCGTTTCACACGACTGTTCTTCCCACGTACCTGTAAGATGTGATATGATCTCCCATCTGAAACTTTCCCAGAAATCTTCAACCTTGGTAGCTTCAAACGAAGAGTAATGAGAGTGCTCACTAATAAGGGTAGGCAACACACCGGCAATACCTCTGGTTTTGCAGATGTCAATAGGCGGCGGTGACCACTTACCATCAGGTGGGCCGCTTGCCTGTTTGCCGCTCTATATAATAAAAAAAAAAAAAAAAAAAAAAAGATAGTGACGTCACAAGTTATTAGTCACCGCATACAAGTGACAATTTAGAAAAAAATGTCATGATAATTTTTCATACTCAGATAACTATGTTAAATATTGTGTTACAGTTATAAATAAAGTATCATTGTAAAGTGCGTTAAATAATGAATCTATTGATATATGTCGGAGAACTATCGTTCCCGTGGATATTGTCATTTAGTGGTTGCGGGCTTAGTGGGCGTCATCAGGGTAAGATGCGAGCACAAAACACAATTATCACTGTTTCCCACTATTTAATTCAATTTAAACAACATTTTGTTAATTGTTAAACACAATCCAAAATTTCATCGTACCGACGGGACTCGAACCCGCACCCCCCGGATTACACGTCCAGGTGCTCTGCCAATTAAGCCACGGTTCGATACATCGATACGACGAAATTAGTGGATTGCATTTTGTTAACCCAATTATGCATTGGTGGCGCCATCTGACTGAGCTGACTTGCTACAAGTGTGGTGTTGAGCGCACAGCCCGCCGCCGCACGTGGGTATTGTCGAGAGTTAAACTCTAGCACTTCCCGATTCAATTCTCGACCGGTATCCCTTACCACTTATCGGTGATCAGGTTCAAAGGTTAAGGCGCGCGATTTTATACGTGTCTTGACATAGCTAGTGGATTTTATCAAGTTCCTATAAATGTAGAGTCGAATTCGATAGAGATAACCGTGTCCATCACATCGGACGCCCATTATGAGTTTACTGCCATACCGTTTGGCTTACGAAATGCTCCCTCTGTGTATCAGAGAGATATTATTACAGTTCTAGGTGACCTAGCGTACTCCTACGCAATTGTCTACATGGATCACCTAGTTATACTAGGTACCCGCGGATAGTGTAGAGCAAAGGCTGGAACGGTTACGCGTAGTACTAAAAACTCTAAGTGATGCTGGATTCTCGTCTAATATGAAAAAAAAATGCGCCTTTCTTAAGAAGCAGGTCCAATTTTTAGGTTCTGAAAAATTTTAGAGTGAAATCAGGCACAACCCCGGTAAAATAATCGCGTTGACTAGTTCTCTACCACCACAGACCATCACTCAGCTCAGATAATTTTTAGGCTTAGCATCCTACTTTAAACAGTTTATCAATAACTTTTAGCTTAAAATGGCACCGCTCTATCGTCTGTTAGCTAACAATAATTCAAAAATAATGTGGACGACAGTGTACGAATCAATTAGACAAGACATAACATCGGTATTGACTTCATCCCCCCGGTTTTGATGCTTTTCGACCCAGAATTACCTATAGTTACATACGGACGCCAGTAGGTTAGGGCGCGATCCTCTTCCAAAGAGCTGGTACAAAATTACATCCGGTAGAATACTACAGTAAACGCACTATGCATGCGGAGTCTCGATACCATACGAGAGACACTAGCAGTTGTTAACTCGGTTAAGCATTTCCGCCATTATTTGTATGGCAGGACTTTCACAGTCGTTACTGACTGCAATTCTCTAAAAGCCTCGAGAACTAAAGCAGACTCAATCCCTAGAGTGTATCAGTGGTGGGCTTTCCTCCAGGATTTTGATTTTAACATACAATACAGGGAGGGTAGGAGAATGGTCCACGTTTACTTTTTCTCGAGAAATCACATGCCTGAGGTGAACGGCAGCGCTGCTAGTGATACTCATAGTGTAGGTAGAGAAAATTGTGTAGGAGATAAATGCGTCAATATAGCGGAGTTATCTTCGAATTGGTTACAAGCGGAGCAAAGACGAAACACCGAATACAATTAAATTATTACTGAACTTGAAAGCGATGATCTGGTCGAATTCTGGTTGAAAGGAATATTCGCAATATTTGGCTACCAATTGTACCTAGAGCTTTTAGTTGGTCGATTATAAATAATATTCACGAGTCATCATTTGGGATATGATAAAACTTTAGAAAAGGCATATCAACATTATTGCTTTCCCAAAATGCCAAAATACGTCAGAAAATTTGTAGAAAATTGCATAACATGTAGAGTAGCTAAGTCGCGAAGTTGAAAACAATAGAGCTACACGCTATATCGGAAGCTGATATTCCTTGGCATACAACCCACATTGACGCCACAGGTAAGCTCAGTGGCAAAAATGATCAAAAGGAATACGTATTGTTCTTGTAGACGCTTTTTACAAGCTTTATCTCTACTTCACGGCGAATTTATTTGTCCGTCACAAATCTTGCGATTGATTTTAGAGCAACTTCCAGGGGTTCGATTGAGCTGAAATTTGGCACACTCGTGTAAATCGCGTGACAATGCAATATAATGATGACATGGTGCTGATCTGATGATGGAGCTGGAAGGTGGTTACTCAGGCACTCCCCAAATCCTATGTCCCAACTGAGCTGGATCCGTGTCTGTCGGATGACAATGATGGTAAGGTCTTCGTGTTAAATTTCTTTAGTTTAAAATACTAAGTTATCGGTGTGTATGCGTGTGTGTGTGTGTGTGTGTGTGTCTGGCAAATACTACAGTCTTTATAAAATATCCTAGCAGTGTAGTGGTTGTTAAGGTTTAGTTAGGCTTTGTGAGAGGCGAGGTGGCCATTGAAAGTTAAAACAGTAAACTAAAAGGCGAGGTGGCCATTTAGTGGAATAAAAGGCGAGGTGGCCTTAAGGCGAGGTGGCCATAAGGCGAGGTGGCCATTGAAAAGTGAAAACAGTAAAATAAAAGGCGAGGTGGCCACTTAAATATTGTTTATAACCAAAACTGTGAAACGCAATAAACAGCGAGGTGGCTGTTTTGAATAAAGTTGTTGCACAGGAGATAAAATGTAATGATGTACACGATTTTTATGGTCAGGAGTGGCCGAACAACTGTATGCAATATCTCTTTCTTTTCTGCAGATAACAATGATGCGCGGCGTTCGAGATCACATCACACGAGGACGTGTAATACGTCAGGACGGCCGTGTCGGAGGAAGCTATGAGTCGAGTTGATGGTTGTTTGCGTGCATAACGCACATTACAATTTGTTTACATTTTAATTACTTTTAAAATTTTTAATTTAATTTAATTTGATTTGTTACATTTTTCTATAGCTTAAAAACCTTACTAATGTTATAAAAGTAATGAATATTGTGATTTACTGAACGACCAATCTGAGCAGAGCACGTGCCTCGAGCGGGGTCGAGGCGCCATCTTTACTTGAGGGTAGCCGACAGTTTGAGAGGCACATTTGTGTGGTAGCCACTGATCGAGTTGGATCATTGTGGAGAGCGTATTTGTTCATTGTTGAAAGTAAGATCGAAGCCTTGAACTCGCTGCTCAGTCTTAACTGTCCATTTTCTTTCGATATTATTGTGAAGTAACAAAATGTTATGTTTCTTTGAAGTGTCTCACACTTTATATTTTTGTAAATTGTTAAACACAATCTAAAATTTCATCGTACCGACGGGACTCGAACCCGCACCCCCCGGATTACACGTCCAGGTGCTCTGCCAATTAAGCCACGGTTCGATACATCGATACGACGAAATTAGTGGATTGCATTTTGTTAACCCAATTATGCATTGGTGGCGCCATCTATGACTACTTATTACGTAAGTTAATCATTCGGAAGAAATCATTACAGTTTTCAAATCCGACGAGAGAAGTTGCACTGCGTAAATCAAATATTATGTTTCTTTGAAGTGTCTCACACTTTATATTTTTGTAAATTGTTAAACACAATCCAAAATTTCATCGTACCGACGGGACTCGAACCCGCACCCCCCGGATTACACGTCCAGGTGCTCTGCCAATTAAGCCACGGTTCGATACATCGATACGACGAAATTAGTGGATTGCATTTTGTTAACCCAATTATGCATTGGTGGCGCCATCTATGACTACTGATTACGTAAGTTAATCATTCGGAAGAAATCATTACAGTTTTCAGTTGTGTGAGACACTTCAAAGAAACATAATATTTGATTTACGCAGTGCAACTTCTCTCGTCGGATTTGAAAACTGTAATGATTTCTTCCGAATGATTAACTTACGTAATAAGTAGTCATAGATGGCGCCACCAATGCATAATTGGGTTAACAAAATGCAATCCACTAATTTCGTCGTATCGATGTATCGAACCGTGGCTTAATTGGCAGAGCACCTGGACGTGTAATCCGGGGGGTGCGGGTTCGAGTCCCGTCGGTACGATGAAATTTTGGATTGTGTTTAACAATTTACAAAAATATAAAGTGTGAGACACTTCAAAGAAACATAACATTTTGTTACTTCACAATAATATCGAAAGAAAATGGACAGTTAAGACTGAGCAGCGAGTTCAAGGCTTCGATCTTACTTTCAACAATGAACAAATACGCTCTCCACAATGATCCAACTCGATCAGTGGCTACCACACAAATGTGCCTCTCAAACTGTCGGCTACCCTCAAGTAAAGATGGCGCCTCGACCCCGCTCGAGGCACGTGCTCTGCTCAGATTGGTCGTTCAGTAAATCACAATATTCATTACTTTTATAACATTAGTAAGGTTTTTAAGCTATAGAAAAATGTAACAAATCAAATTAAATTAAATTAAAAATTTTAAAAGTAATTAAAATGTAAACAAATTGTAATGTGCGTTATGCACGCAAACAACCATCAACTCGACTCATAGCTTCCTCCGACACGGCCGTCCTGACGTATTACACGTCCTCGTGTGATGTGATCTCGAACGCCGCGCATCATTGTTATCTGCAGAAAAGAAAGAGATATTGCATACAGTTGTTCGGCCACTCCTGACCATAAAAATCGTGTACATCATTACATTTTATCTCCTGTGCAACAACTTTATTCAAAACAGCCACCTCGCTGTTTATTGCGTTTCACAGTTTTGGTTATAAACAATATTTAAGTGGCCACCTCGCCTTTTATTTTACTGTTTTCACTTTTCAATGGCCACCTCGCCTTATGGCCACCTCGCCTTAAGGCCACCTCGCCTTTTATTCCACTAAATGGCCACCTCGCCTTTTAGTTTACTGTTTTAACTTTCAATGGCCACCTCGCCTCTCACAAAGCCTAACTAAACCTTAACAACCACTACACTGCTAGGATATTTTATAAAGACTGTAGTATTTGCCAGACACACACACACACACACACACACGCATACACACCGATAACTTAGTATTTTAAACTAAAGAAATTTAACACGAAGACCTTACCATCATTGTCATCCGACAGACACGGATCCAGCTCAGTTGGGACATAGGATTTGGGGAGTGCCTGAGTAACCACCTTCCAGCTCCATCATCAGATCAGCACCATGTCATCATTATATTGCATTGTCACGCGATTTACACGAGTGTGCCAAATTTCAGCTCAATCGAACCCCTGGAAGTTGCTCTAAAATCAATCGCAAGATTTGTGACGGACAAATAAATTCGCCGTGAAGTAGAGATAAAGCTTGTAAAAAGCGTCTACAAGAACAATACGTATTCCTTTTGATCATTTTTGCCACTGAGCTTACCTGTGGCGTCAATGTGGGTTGTATGCCAAGGAATATCAGCTTCCGATATAGCGTGTAGCTCTATTGTTTTCAACTTCGCGACTTAGCTACTCTACATGTTATGCAATTTTCTACAAATTTTCTGACGTATTTTGGCATTTTGGGAAAGCAATAATGTTGATATGCCTTTTCTAAAGTTTTATCATATCCCAAATGATGACTCGTGAATATTATTTATAATCGACCAACTAAAAGCTCTAGGTACAATTGGTAGCCAAATATTGCGAATATTCCTTTCAACCAGAATTCGACCAGATCATCGCTTTCAAGTTCAGTAATAATTTAATTGTATTCGGTGTTTCGTCTTTGCTCCGCTTGTAACCAATTCGAAGATAACTCCGCTATATTGACGCATTTATCTCCTACACAATTTTCTCTACCTACACTATGAGTATCACTAGCAGCGCTGCCGTTCACCTCAGGCATGTGATTTCTCGAGAAAAAGTAAACGTGGACCATTCTCCTACCCTCCCTGTATTGTATGTTAAAATCAAAATCCTGGAGGAAAGCCCACCACTGATACACTCTAGGGATTGAGTCTGCTTTAGTTCTCGAGGCTTTTAGAGAATTGCAGTCAGTAACGACTGTGAAAGTCCTGCCATACAAATAATGGCGGAAATGCTTAACCGAGTTAACAACTGCTAGTGTCTCTCGTATGGTATCGAGACTCCGCATGCATAGTGCGTTTACTGTAGTATTCTACCGGATGTAATTTTGTACCAGCTCTTTGGAAGAGGATCGCGCCCTAACCTACTGGCGTCCGTATGTAACTATAGGTAATTCTGGGTCGAAAAGCATCAAAACCGGGGGGATGAAGTCAATACCGATGTTATGTCTTGTCTAATTGATTCGTACACTGTCGTCCACATTATTTTTGAATTATTGTTAGCTAACAGACGATAGAGCGGTGCCATTTTAAGCTAAAAGTTATTGATAAACTGTTTAAAGTAGGATGCTAAGCCTAAAAATTATCTGAGCTGAGTGATGGTCTGTGGTGGTAGAGAACTAGTCAACGCGATTATTTTACCGGGGTTGTGCCTGATTTCACTCTAAAATTTTTCAGAACCTAAAAATTGGACCTGCTTCTTAAGAAAGGCGCATTTTTTTTTCATATTAGACGAGAATCCAGCATCACTTAGAGTTTTTAGTACTACGCGTAACCGTTCCAGCCTTTGCTCTACACTATCCGCGGGTACCTAGTATAACTAGGTGATCCATGTAGACAATTGCGTAGGAGTACGCTAGGTCACCTAGAACTGTAATAATATCTCTCTGATACACAGAGGGAGCATTTCGTAAGCCAAACGGTATGGCAGTAAACTCATAATGGGCGTCCGATGTGATGGACACGGTTATCTCTATCGAATTCGACTCTACATTTATAGGAACTTGATAAAATCCACTAGCTATGTCAAGACACGTATAAAATCGCGCGCCTTAACCTTTGAACCTGATCACCGATAAGTGGTAAGGGATACCGGTCGAGAATTGAATCGGGAAGTGCTAGAGTTTAACTCTCGACAATACCCACGTGCGGCGGCGGGCTGTGCGCTCAACACCACACTTGTAGCAAGTCAGCTCAGTCAGATGGCGCCACCAATGCATAATTGGGTTAACAAAATGCAATCCACTAATTTCGTCGTATCGATGTATCGAACCGTGGCTTAATTGGCAGAGCACCTGGACGTGTAATCCGGGGGGTGCGGGTTCGAGTCCCGTCGGTACGATGAAATTTTGGATTGTGTTTAACAATTAACAAAATGTTGTTTAAATTGAATTAAATAGTGGGAAACAGTGATAATTGTGTTTTGTGCTCGCATCTTACCCTGATGACGCCCACTAAGCCCGCAACCACTAAATGACAATATCCACGGGAACGATAGTTCTCCGACATATATCAATAGATTCATTATTTAACGCACTTTACAATGATACTTTATTTATAACTGTAACACAATATTTAACATAGTTATCTGAGTATGAAAAATTATCATGACATTTTTTTCTAAATTGTCACTTGTATGCGGTGACTAATAACTTGTGACGTCACTATCTTTTTTTTTTTTTTTTTTTTTTTTATTATATAGAGCGGCAAACAGGCAAGCGGCCCACCTGATGGTAAGTGGTCACCGCCGCCTATTGACATCTGCAAAACCAGAGGTATTGCCGGTGTGTTGCCTACCCTTATTAGTGAGCACTCTCATTACTCTTCGTTTGAAGCTACCAAGGTTGAAGATTTCTGGGAAAGTTTCAGATGGGAGATCATATCACATCTTACAGGTACGTGGGAAGAACAGTCGTGTGAAACGAGTAGTATGTGATGCCCACGTATCTATAATGTGCGGATGTGCTTTTTGACGGTGTCGGGAGTTCCGATGGTAGAAACGGGACGGAGGAATGATATTAAAAAGCTCTTCAGAACATTCCCCGTGATAGTACCTATAGAAAACGCTAAGAGAGCCAACGTCGCGACGAAGACTCAAAGGTTCCAATTTATCAGTTAGCTTGGGGTCGTCGACAAGTCTAATAGCTCTTCTCTGAAGGGAGTCAAGTGGTTGCAGTTGATATTTCGGTGCACCACTCCATAGATGAGAACAGTACTCAATATGTGGCCGAACCTGCGCCTTATCTAACAACAGACGTTGGCTCGGGGTGAAGTACTGTTTGGCTCTATTTAGTACACAGAGTTTTTTAGCAGTAAGTTTTGCCTTTCATTCCAAGTGACTCCCAAACTGGACCTCGTTAGATATGTCGACACTCAATATGCTAATTGACTTCGACAAGGTAAGGGAATGTTCTGAAAAAGCGGGGCTACAGGAAATTGTGGCTTTTTGGCCGAGAAAACGATAGCCTGTGTTTTAGTAGGGTTAAATTGTACTATGTATCGTAAACCCCAGGCTGAAACATTTTCTAGGGAACGCTCCACCTTAGACACTCTGATCTCCTAGCATCGATGTCCGCTTTAGGGGCATTTCATTTTCTAGGGAACGCTCCACCTTAGACACTCTGATCTTCTAGCATCGATGTCCGCCTTAGGGGCATTTGCTTGACCTGTGTAATGAGCATCACCCGTGCTGTCATCCGCATAGCAATGAATATTACTGATTTGTAATAGGTCATTGATATGCAAGATGAACAGCGTTGGGGATAGCACAGATCCCTGTGGAACTCCGGCGTTAATCGGCATGGTCTCAGAACAAGCACCATCAACGACGGCTTTTATGCTTCGACCATGCAGAAAATTGCCAATCCACATACAAAGCCTATCAGGAAGTCCGTAAGAAGGTAGCTTAGCAAGAAGGGCCTTATGCCATACCCGATCAAACGCTTTAGCGATATCCAAGCTGACAGCGAGAGTTTCACCTCTGCTTTCAACGGTCTCTCCCCAGGGTTTGATGGGTCAGTTCGGTCTCCCTTCTTGGGGACTGGATGGACGTGGGCTACCTTCCAGCATGACGGCACGATGCTTTTTTCATATGATAATGAGAAAAGACGCGTTAGTATAGGTGTCAATTCAGGGGCACAAACTTTAAGCACGATTGCTGGGATGCCATCAGGCCCACTCGATTTTCGCACATCAAGAGATATCAGCTCCTTTCGTACTGCACGCTGCGATATGCGTAATTCTCGTATAATACTTTTACAGTACGAAAGTAAAGAAGGAACTGCATCTCCATCGTCGAGAGTCGATTTAGAGGCGAATAGAGAACCCAGCAAATCTGCCTTCTCCTTCGCGCTGTGGGCCAGAGTGTCATCGGATTTACGTAAGGATGGGAACATGGATTGGCAAAAATTACCCTCGGCAGCTTTAGCAAGCGACCAAAAAGCACGACTGCCAAACGGGTAGCTAATTAATTGATCGCCAATCCGACTTATATGGGAACATCTTGCCTTTGCTGTAGCTTTCTTTGCGCACCTGGATGCATAATTGAACTTCTTTTTGTAGTCAGCAATATTAGGATCCTTAAGCCTGAGAGCCTCAGTGCAGTTTTTGTAGGCTGCTAGCTTTAGATTAGCCGCCACGGCGCAGGTCTTATCGAACCAGGGCCGACTCCGACGTCTCCGACCACCAATGCGATTGCGAATGAAGCATTCCATACCCTGCAACACGACATCAGCCACGAGATCGGCACAAGCTGATGGTTCACCCGACAAGAAGCAAACCTGTCCCCAAGGATACGAGGCATAACATTCGCGCAGACCATCCCAGTCAGCCGAACGAAATTGCCAAACCTTACGTTTGCCCAAAGGAGACAAGCGCTCGGGGCGCTGAACTTTCACTCTGGATTTTACCAAACAATGGTCAGACGAACCAAGAGGCGCATCAACCTGCACATGATAGTTGGATGGGTTGGAAGTCATCATAAGGTCCAGTAATGAAGGTACGTGGTCGACAATATCTGGCACTCTTGTTGGTTCAGTGACTAACTGAGAAAGACCATATGTAACAGCAAATTCGTGAACAGTCCGACCAGCGTGGTCTGTTGTACGAGATCCCAACCATTCGGCATTATGTCCGTTAAAGTCACCTAAGAGTATCATTTCCGCAGCTGGGTATTGCTCCAATGCCATATCAAATCCATTAGAGATGTGTTCGAAAAGACGAGTTGTCTCACCGTCACCAGAATGGGATCGATACAGGCAAGCGTATATTCGAGTTTCTCCACCGTAATCAACTCGCACCCAAAGCATAGATAAGTCTGAGACCTCAAAACCGTTAAGACGGCGACAGCAAATATCCTCTCGGACAAAAAGGCATACTCCAGCCCGACGCACAAAACTATGCTCGAGTTTGTAGCCTGGGTAGTAGAGGTATGAAGTATCGGGCGGAGAAGATATTTGCGTCTCCGTCAGAAACAGGAGAGCGGGTTTGGCTGTCTCGAGATGGTGGTGCACGGCATTAATGTTAGAATGTATACCTCGGATATTGCAGAAATCAACGTCAAGAGAGTTGCAAAGCCGCTGGTTTTGCTTTATTTCTTTTAGTTTTTATTTCCATTATTGATTGAGAGTTGGGGTTGATGCGCACTTCCAATGAAAAAGCTTCAAGGCAAAATATATAAAAAATTATATGTTCAAGATAGACCGAGTTGAGAAAGTAGTGTGTCATCGGCGTGGGGTACGGAAGGGCCCCCGGTCCCCCCTGGAAGCAGCTGCCGGGATCCACTCCGGTCTCCTTCTCCGGCACGACAGCTACTATACAGGATTATGCACGGGTTGGCGAGACAGCCTCCCAGGGCGGAGAATAGAGTAATCCCTGGGTTCGGGTCTCCTACTGACCCGCGGGCGGCCAGCGGACAGCCGTTTCACCGGGTCTCCCTGGACCCCACGTGTGAAACGAGTGCATCCTTTATACACATTAAGGGACTTGGAGTGTTTATTGGTTTAGCACAGCATCAGGGAAAGGGGAGCTGGATCCCTTGGACTAGCACCGGAACACGCTATTAAAGTTAACATTAAATAACATTTAAGCGGTATAGTTTACCAAGGTGGTGGTAATTTGTTAACAAAAACCCAGCCGAGTCCCTACAGAGACCCTACCACCTAAGATTTAAGTGGAGTTATAATCTAAAAAAAGATTAACGAAGGATACGCCGGGTACGCCTCCACGCTTATCCATCTGTTGTTGATACCTGGTTTCCCACAGCTGGTTTTCACAGCACCCACGGGATGAGATGGAGTGACCCTATTATATAGGCCGGGACCACACGGCTAATATACAATTTCAATTAGTTCTTGCGCGATTGCGGAATTTTCCTCCAGCGATAGACACCTTTGGTATGACTTAGGCTCGGTGCTACTCCCGCGGGCAGCTGAAGGGGACGCGGTCGCGCGAACTTATATATTTGGTGTTGGTTTTCGTCAGCGCGATCCAGCCAGCCGACCGTGCGTGGAAGACAGAGTTTTTGTTATTAAACTAGGTACATATTTACGTTTTTATATTTTTTTCGTAAGTGCTGCAAGACCTAGCTTCTTGCCAAATTTCATAATTCTAGGTTAACGGAAAGTACCTACCTTATAGGTTTTGATTTTCTTGTGAAATCGCAAAATATGCGAAAATATGGAACATAAACGGTAATATCTTTTGATCATGTCAACTTACAGGTTTAATTTTTTCACAACTGAAAGATACTATAGACCCGAGTAATTGATGTGAATTTTAATTTGATGCTCTTATTCTTTTTTTTTCTTACTCTTTACTGTTATGTCTTTCTTTGACAAATAGCAAATTGATCCTATAATATAATACAATACTTTTTTGGGTTCCGTAACTCAAAAGGTAAAAAAAATAACCTTCATAAGATCACTTTCTTGTCCGTCTGTCTGTCTATCTGTCTGTCTGTCCATCTGTCTGTCCGTGTGTCACCACTGATTTTCTAAGGAACGGGTGGACCTAGCAAGTTGAAATTTATATCTAATACTGAAGTTTATAGTCCCTATTAGGTGTATAAAAATCAAGGTCTTGAGTCAACACAATAAAAAGATATGGGCAAATTTAGATTTTCGCGACAACTTCTTAGTACCAAAATTTACCTTAATTTTCTATTTTTTATTTTTCTGAATTCTTCCTTTACTTGTGCTGTAAGACCTTCCTTATAACCAAAATTGACAATTCTAGGTAAATCGGAAGTACCCTATAGGTTTTGGGTTGAAAACCTATAGGGTACTTCCCGTTGACCTGCACAGCACAAATTAAGGAAAAATTAAAAAAAAATGAAAATTAAAGAGTGTCCCCATACATTAACAACACAACAACAAACAAATTACAATTAGGGTAGACCTCTGAGTTATATGAGCGCTGATACAATTTAGAGGTCTAGCTTAATTGGTTGGTACGGAAGTCTCGGTGGGTGAGTTCAACTCGACTTAGCCGGTTTTATTACCCTTTAAGGTATGGAACCCTGTAAATCCCCAAAAGCTAAATATAAATAATAAATAAAAGCCAAATATATAAATTAAAAAAATATATATCGCGGGAATTATCATCATGAATGAAGCTTCCACGGCAGAACATGTTTTAAATTTCTTATGGGCTTATTTTTAACCACTATCTTGCCTGGTGGTTAGCGATGGTGTAGTTAGTGATGGTGTAGTTGAAGATGGTGAACAATCTAGGCCTTGAATATTCTGACTCTCAAGGGCTGCGTGCTGCCGGAACACCATAAGGTTACGGCGGTAGATTTATTTCGTGATGGTGGTAAGTTACTGTCAATCGCAGTAAGACACCAAGAGATAGAGAGATTTACGAGGAAAGTTTAGGTATATAATGTGTCAAGGTTTTTTGTAAATTGGTTGAAAAATGACGACGTTTGTTAAAATAGAAAATAAAGTATATCTTAGTCCTTGTGGTAAGCACCGTGACGAATTTTCATTTGAATGTATCGGATGCAATTAAACATAAAATGTACTTCTAATTGTGAGAAAGTCTATAAGTTGTTTTATGATAATTGTATTAGCAAATAAACCGCAAATAAGACATAAATACTTACAGCAATTTACAGCTTTTGTAAGTAGTACCTAAATGTATGAATTATGTACATATTACATTTATCCCAATTGAGTTAGTTAGTTGACCAAGCTCTACCCACAGTTTTACAAGTGCTCTACGATGTAGTAAAGAAGTGAACTAATATTAAACGTCGCATCTACTTATAATAAACACTAATAATTTATATTACCAAGTAGAAGTGCCCCGCGGTTTAGCCCGCGTTAAAAACTCCTTTTATTTACTTAAAACTCTTCTTTTGTAAAAACGATTCTATCATTAAACACATCAAATATGAATTAGCCAAATCGGCCAAATTCATATTTATAAAACCCGAAAAACTCAAATTTTCATACTTTGTTACCTACCCCATTTTGAAAAATCCTACAACACGTACTTACTTATTTATTTACATAAGTACTTGTGTAAAATATCGAATAAAATGAATATTCAAACTTTGAATCCCCGCTTCATCCCTTTGAAAAGTGAGTTTTGAAAAATCATTGATACCTACGTCAAAATAACTATCTGCATGCCAAATTTCAGCGCAATCCGAAACAATATTGATTTCAGACTTTTCACCATCTTTTGGGGGGAATTTCGAAAAAACCTGAAACATGTATTTTATTATTTATTTACTTAAGTACTTGTGTAAAGTTTCGAATAGAAAAGACTATCTAACCTTGTTTCTCCATACAAACTTTGATCCCCCGTTTCATCCCTTTCAAGGGTGAATTTTGGAAAATCCTTCTCAGAGGGAACTAATCTAACACTATCTGCATGCCAAATTTCAGCGCAACCCGAAACAATATTGATTTTCAGATTTTGTTACCCCGTTTTAGCCTTTTAGGGGTGGAATTTTAAAAAAGCCTAAAACACGTATTTACTTATTTTTTTACTGGAGCACTTGTATGAAGTTTCGAATAGAAAATACTATCTAATCTTGTTTCTCCATACAAACATTGAACCCCCATTTCATCTCCTTAAGGGGTGAATTTTGGAAAATCCATTCTTAGTACACCCTTACTTACTAAGACAAATATACCCTTCAAATTTCAAGACTCTACGACCAGCGGTTTAGGCTGTGCGGTGTCTGTCAGTCAGTCAGTCAGTCAGTCAGTATGTCACGACAAAGATTCTTATAGTATTAGAAGATTTACTTTGGTTATAATATCAGAGGGATTTGAGATTTTGCTAGATAAAATACTTCGTAGTCTTATACATATAATACTTTGTATTTTGTAGGCCTATCTATACGTTATTGAGTGGTCATTTGTTAAACAAAGTGAAAAATAATTAAAATCTAGGTGGCATCATCAGTTTTTATCCAATTTTCGATAAGCCTTCTACTGTTTCATTGCATTTGTCAAAATATCAGTAACTTAGAATAAAATCTGTTATTGCGTATTTTTAAGTGGTAAGACGATACATACAATGAAAAAAAAAAGTGCCGAAGACATAAGCCAATCTAAAGAGTCATTGAGAAAATGTTCAATAATGGAAAAAATATATATTCATGGTAATGCTATCAACAGATATGATGTATTATTGCAACATAGATTATATACGAAACAGCAGAATCGTATTAAGCATCAGGTTCGTTTGGGGATGAAGTCGAATGAGTCATACAAAATTATAAGCGCCGATTTTCGTGAACGTATGCACATCGAAAATCCTCCAGATGATGTTCGAACAGTAACATCTATACAAAAATGTTACTTCAAATATCTCAACCAACACTCTCGAACTCGAATCGTACCTCAGTTCCAAACATTACGTTATCAATTTCATGATTTGTTTAGGCACACGCAAGAAATAGCCTATCGGCGAGATTGCATCTTGATTATAAACCAACACCACCAAAAAATGTTGCAGCAGTACGAGTCTAGTATGAAAATGTATGTGCTACAAGTTAAACAGTTTGACGACTTTATCTCTCAAGATTATGAGAAGTCTAAAGCGTGCTTAAAGGAATCATTAGATCAACACTTTGGCGATCCACGTTCAGAAGAATGTATCGCTATTGAGCTTGAAACATTAGAAATAAATCAAAATGAATCTTACCTTGATTTCTGTAACAGGATTCAGCAGGTTAAAAGTTCTTTAATTGCCAAAGTAAACGCCATAGTAGACCCTCATGTAAGAAAAAGCAAAATTACTATTTACGACAATTTATCTATGAATGTGTTTCTCTACAATCTGCCAGAGGACCTCATACGGATACCGGAATTATTGAATATAGGGAATTTACAGAAGGAACCAGGATGCCATCTGCATTAGTTAATTGTGTCAATGGTCATACATACACAGTAACTCAAAACACATCAGAGACTCCAATCACGTTAAAAATAAACGACCTCATAAATGTTACTCCATACGAACCAGTAGTATGCAATACCAATACCAACGTTATCACTGAAAACGACTTGGACAAAGATGACTATCTGATTTCAAACTTAGAAAAACTTCGACTCGATCACATGAACGACGAAGAAAGACATGCAATTGGTGAATTGTACTTTGAATATAGAGACATCTTTTACTGTGAAAAATTACCTCTGACTTTTACAAACAAAGTGAAACACCAGATACGCACCACTAACGACGATCCCATATACTTAAGACCATACCGACAACCCCCTGCAGTTAATAATGAAATAAATAGACAAGTAGATAAAATGCTTAAAGACAACGTCATTCAGGAATCTTGTTCACCTTGGAACGCACCCGTGCATCTCGTGCCAAAAAAGCTAGATGCTTCCGGGGAGCAGAAGTTTAGGATGGTGATAGACTATAGGCGGCTAAACAGCGTAACAACTGATGATAAATATCCGCTACCAAAGATATCAGATCTGTTCGATATAAATTAGGTAAGTCTAATTACATCACCACGCTAGATTTGGCTAGTGGGTATCATCAGATTGAGATCAATAAAAAAGATAGACAGAAGACTGCGTTCAGTTCCCAGGCAGGACACTTTGAATTTCTTCGTATGCCGTTTGGTCTAAAGACGGCACCAGCCACATTCCAAAGAGCAATGGACAGCATCCTACGTGGTCTCCAAGGGATTCACTGTCTCGTGTATCTCGATGATATTATCATATTTTCAACCAGTCTCCAGGAACACGTAGATAAATTGCGCAAAATCTTCGAACGGCTAAAAGAAACTAACCTTAAAGTGCAGATAGACAAATCAGAGTTCCTTCGTAAGGAAGTCCTATACTTAGGACATTCTATAACTAAAGATGGACTAAAGCCCAATAATGATAAAATCGATGCAGTTCTGAGGTATCCTCTTCCAAAAACTCAAACAGAAATCAAGAGCTTCTTAGGATTGGTAGGGTATTATAGAAAATTTATAAAAGACTTTGCGAAATTGACAAGACCTATGACCGTTTGCCTAAAGAAAAACCATAAGGTAACAATCACCCAGGAGTTTGTAGAGGCGTTTGAAAAATGTAAGTAATTGCTTACACATGCACCTCTACTACAGTTTCCCGATTTCGAAAAACCTTTTATATTAACCACCGACGCATCTGATTATGCTATAGGCGCAGTACTATCACAGGGAAATGTAGGTAGTGATCGACCTGTTACGTTCGCTTCTCGAACACTTAACGACGCTGAAACGAGATATAGTGTCATCGAATTTGGGCCGTGAAACACTTTCGCCCATACCTTTATGGTAAGAAATTCACGATATACACTGACCATCGACCGTTATCTTGGTTAAATTCGTTTGAAGAATCCAACAGCAAAATAACTCGCTGGCGTTTAAGACTAGCCAAATACGACTATGACGTAATATATAAAAACGGTCGCCAAAACACAAACGCTGATGCCTTATCCCGAATGAAAATCAACGCCTTAGGTAGCCGTGATGAAAATTCATCTATACAGGTTAATGTTGATGAGAGAGAGTTAGAATTACAGAGGCACTGTGAACAAATAACGAAGAAAATAACAAAATTAGGCAAAAAGAAAAAACAACAAAAATCTTGATAGCCCTATACCAATTTCGTCAGATTCCGAAAAAACAATTACGATCTCTTCAGACTCGGAGAAAACACTATCGATTCCAGAAAATAGCCCAAACAGAGCTCGATCACCGTTTTCAGTTTTGGCACCGTCTAGCGGTACAATTACTGCATCAGAAACGGATACAATTCAAACAGAAACCATACATTCAGCACGTGATGTTGACTCCTTAGGTATTCCGATTCTCAAAGAGGCAATAGATACAAAACCTAACCAAATTTTGGTACACACATGGTTCCGAAACGAAATCGCAGTTAAAGATATTTCAAATAAAAAGCAAAAGATCCTAGAGTTACACTTGCCATTAAATCGACCAGATTTAATAACAGACTTCCTCAGAAGATATATAAGAAACAAGGTCAAATATTTCATATATTTTGAAGATGTGCGACACAGGGTCGAATTCACAGACGTAGTTATTAAACTTTTTAAGACCGGCTCAGTCAACATTCTAGAGTGTACAGAAAGGGTAGTTTACGTAGAAAACGAAGAAGAACAAAGAGAAATAACCCTAAAATATCACATAGGCAAAAGCTGCCATCGCGGCATAAAAGAGACCGTATCACACCTAAAATGGACTTACTTTTGGCATAACATGGACATAACAGTAGCGGCAGTTATTAATACATGCGAAGCATGTCAAATAATGAAATATGACCGGAAACCTTTAAAACCCACAATTCAGTTCAAACACAAACTCAGAATAAGCCTTTTCAGGAGCTATTCATGGATTTATTTAAAATTGAAGGAAAGATCTTTCTCACCATAATAGACGCATTCAGTAAATTGGGCCAGGCGTTTGTAATCTCAAATCAATCAGCACCCGAAATAGTCAGGGCGCTTATCAGATATTTCTCCTATTATGGGACCCCTAGCAAAATAAGTTCAGACTCATACAAGAACTTTTGGACTTCTATAAAATCCAATTACATTTAGGAACCCCAAACAACCCCAATTCAATGGGACATATTGAAAGATTCCATTCAACATTACTAGAAATCTATAGATTAGCCAAATATGAACAGAAACTGACTGATGCTTCATCCACTATGACTTATGCTGTAATGGCTTATAACCACACTATCCACTCCGTAACGGGACTCACACCTTTTGAAGTAGTATTTGGCCGCACGGAGTCTAAAAGTACTTTCAACATAAATTCGGACAAAGAATACATGCAAGCATTAATGCGAGATCACCTAAAAAGAACTAAGTTCCTTTACAAAAACCTGACGGACAAAGCTATACAAATTAAACAAAGATCCATAAATAAACGGGGAGGTGAAAACGAATTTAAAATAGATACAGGCGACGTGGTTTTCTTCAAAGGAACCAATGTCAACGAAGTAAAAACAAACCTAGGTATGATAAAGCTGTAGTGACTGAAAAAATAGAAAGAAATATTGTTACTTTAGACAAAAAATAATCGCGAATTGAAGGCCCCAGTAAAGGATATCAAACGTCCTCCACAGAAACATCCAGATCGCCGTGCTGGTCCTGATGGCGGCCAGCTTACTGCAGGCCCTTCAAATGCAGTCACTTAAAGAAGTACCTGGAGTCCTACCACTTAAAGAAGGGAATGCCGTAATAACTCAGGAAAATTGGACAATAATTAAAATATTAGATATAAACAGTATTTCTGAAGACATAAGATTGAATATCGATAAATTTGATGAATTAAACAGGCTTATTAATGTTAATTTTAACGAAACATATAATGACTCAATATTTCTTAACTTTAAAACCCAAACAGAGTATTTCAAAAATGTAACTTTAAATAAATATAAACAACTATTTCCTAATAACAGAGTAAAGCGTGGTCTCATAAACCCTCTGGGAAGCATGATTAAGATGATTAGTGGTAATTTGGATAATGATGATGCAAAACGTTATGACCAAATTATCAAAAACATAAAGATGAAACAAAATATACTAAATAAAAAGATAACTCTAATTACCGAATTCATTGAAAATTTTAGTAATTTGACAATATCAATTCACAATAATATAAATCAGTTAAACGAGCAATTTCAGAAAGTAGTAGACGATCTTGATTCGTTCAAAAAGCAAGAAAAAATGAATTTTATAAGCAACATGATAATTAATACATATTCATTCATTTTACATAACTTTCAAAGCATTACCAGCAAATTAAACGAAATAGAGACAGCCATAGCTTTCAGCAAAGTGAATACACTTCACCAATCAATTATTGACTCAGAAAACCTGTTAGGTATACTAAAGAATATTGAAAAATCTGAGAGATTAGCTTTTCCAGCAAGTCTAGAGAATATTGTTAAAATTGAGCAAATTATAAGTATAAAGGCATATTATAAAGAAAATCAGTTAGTGTTTATGTTAGAAATACCACTCATTGGCAAAGAGACCTATACATATTATAAACTATATCCCATTCCTGTTTTCCGTAACCAGAGTACATATATTATCCTACCCAAATATCCTTACCTGATAGTGAATGGACTGGTCTCCAAGCCACTCGCCGAACCTTGCAAATTGACAGCAGCCTCCAGTTTCATTTGTTTTGAAGATTTAAATGATGAATTTATAGAAGATAATTGTATTTCCGACTTGATGAAGTATATACCAAACCCTAGCTCATGTGCTTTAGTTCCGGTTAAGTTGGAGAAAATTCTTGTACAACATATCCAGCCAAATCGATGGATTGTGTTTGCCAAATGGAACACACCACTCCAGAAAATCTGTCAGAATGAAGTTTCTCAGCAGCACATCAAAGGAAGCTACATCGTCACTCTGGAAGACACGTGTGAAGTAAAGATTGACAAGTTCGCGACGAAACTACGCCCACATCAGATGGAATTCCTGAAATATTCTAAATTGCCCATAGTGACCCTGCCGAATATCAACAGTCTCAAGATTGAACACAGGAAACCGATAAAAATGGAAGATATGAATGTGAAAAGTATGCAGATCATAGTTAAATCAACCCAAAGTGCCAGTGAAAATGTAAATGAAAACGAAATCAGTGAAATTAAAATCCGTAGTGTTAGCGTCTGGACAATCTTATTATACTTAATTATAGGAACATTAATCGTTGTAATTTTATATGTTAAACTTAAGAAAATGGGTTATATTCTTCTGATAATTTTGAATCTCAGGAGGGAGAAGTCATGCGACGCGACTCCCACACATTTCAAGAAGTCCCTGCTTGCATTATGACCATTCGCACGTAGTCAGCAGAGATAAGACTTATTTCTTAGTAGAGATATCTGCATCCGTCGAATGATCATACTGAATAGATTTTATTTAATATTAAGTCAGTCTTAAGCGAACCGTCGAATAAACGACATGTTTTATAATTCAAATTTGTCTTTTTAAAAACATCTCCGGTAGCCGTCGATACTTGAGTAGCTTCCTCCGACATATATATATATATGACAAATCAGTTGTCAACATTGAAAACATGAATCGTTGAAGTTTCGCTAATAGTCATGACGCGCCCAAAATCGAAGAATACTTTTTTTAAAGCTTACTAGCAATGTTGGTTGCACATTACTGGTATTCTTGGTAACCCCTCCAACTAAGCTAAATATGCTTGTGTCTGAAGTGGGTTCACATCAATAGTGGGGATCGACTCACGACCTCTCGATCGCCAGTCTGACACCTTATCCATTGGGCTATTGTCACTATTTAATTGATTCTAATTTATTAATACTAAGAGGGATGCATCAAAGATCGAAGCAAATAAAGTTACAAACAGAGAACAGGCTAAGATGCGTCTTTAAAGTCAAAAATTATAGCAATTGGCTTAGGAGAACCCAGCCTACCAGACCTCCGAAGTTCAGTGAGATAATATAAAGGATCTATTTTGCTCGGTTCTTTACTAAAGCATTGGCCGAAATCGTTTTTCCGCCGTGACCCCAGTACTTCGGAGTAAGACGTTCATCGAATTCACGCCAAAAGAAGAAGGGCTCCCTGTTTAAAAAAATTAAGGCAGGTCCCAATCTTGCTTCTGCCTTTTTTTTATAACTTTATCAGCGCGGCGCGCTATCTATTCTATAGGAATAGTATATAGTAAGTACCACAGCGATGGAACATAGTATTTTTCTGCGAGGTCACAGAAAATATTAGTAGAATCCCGAGAAGCGCGAGGAATTCTTACCACAGACGGATTGATAACCTTATAATTTGTGAAAGTCGACAAAAAATTAAAATAATAATGTTTTAGGCCTTGTGCTTCAACAAGCCGGTACGTTCACATTAAAATGAATAATTTTCGCGAAAACTTTCAAACTAAAAAAGGCCTAAAACTTTATTATTTTAATAGCCTATGCATCTATGGATTATAACTTCCAGGTTTCAGGGTATTCGGTACTCATATAATAAACCCATATTAAATATTTGAAATTCAGGCACCTAAAATATAAATATATTTATAAATCAACTAGCTGTACCCGCGACTTCGTTCGCGATTCCTACAAAAACTTAACAAAACCTTAACGTTACTGTGGCTACACTTAATTTTTTAGAAAAGTTATATCTGCTACGCTGTAATTTTTATTTAATGTAACAATTCATGTCTTAATTTAAATAATCCACACTAACAATCAATACATGGGCACTATTGCATTGCCCAGTTTGGTAGATAGGGTTACAATTTTAATGACAATGTATTTTAAATGGATTACTTAAACAATGTGTAATTGCATATACTGTTACATATATTTTCTAACGAAAATTTGGCAAATATTGTACTTTGGTATGTAGATAACAACGTCGTTATATGTATCAAGCCGCACAAAAATCCAGCCTCATAGAGAAACGCTCGTCCAACGTTTGATCTCCTACATTTAAAGATATACCTATAACGACAACTAACCGCCTTGATATTCTCGGCATCTCATTAAGCATCAACTCTTAATTTTACTTTTATGTCACTACATAATATAAAACAAAGTCCCCTGCCGCGTCTGTCTGTCAGTTTGCGATAAACTACAGAATTTGCGGTTTTCACCAATAGATAGAGTGATTCATGAGGAAGCCTTATGTGTATAATTCGTTTAGGTTTTATGTAAAGGTTAATTCATACTCGACGCCACAAAGTGATGCAAACAGATACAGGCATATATGCTCTACCCAGGCATATGTGCGAGGCTGGGGCGGGTCGCTAGTTGAATTTAAAGTTTAGTCAGCCACTTGGCGTTTTGACTAAAGTTAGACAATATTTCCCCCAATCCAATTTTCTCCAATGATGATTTTTTAGCACGAAATAGTAAGTTACTTTCTTGTTTATCTGTCCGTCATTCCAGGTGTAATCTGACGACTTAAATTTCATAAGCTTTCCAATTAGTTATCCAGCTGAAAGTTTCAGGGAAGCTAAAATATCGATGAAAATGCATTCTATAGCGTGGTTTTTAGATCAATTTTAACCGACATTTAAAGCTTTGTCTAAAGCATGTTTTATGTTTTTCGGGTATTTATCTAATGAGAGTGAACTTAAACAAAAGAATGTCTTAACTGGCTAAGTGCAAGTCGGACTCGAACTCGTAGGGTTCCGTAACATAAGCGTTTTTATGAAAAACAAATTTATATTTGGGTTCGGAAAATGTGCTATATCTCAAAATTTATTGACTTTAAACCAATTTTCCGTTAAATTTTTATTGAGATCTATAGGATATTTTTTTTAGATTTTTCACTTGTTACACACACATTTTACCACTTTAGAAGTGTAAAACTTTCAAACGAATGACTTTGAAAAAAAAAATGTTTTAATAACCTCAATGTCATTTTCAACGACCTATCCAAAAACCGCACGTAAAGGTTTGATTAAATTTTTTTTTTAGTTTCTGTTCCCAAGTATGGGGAGCCCCCCCCCCCCCCCCCTAAATCCTTATTTTTTTTATTTTTGTATAAAACTCGTAAAGCTGTTCACAAAATACATCTACCTACTGTGTAGTCTTAAAAGTTTCGGAATAAAATGGCTGTGACATACGGACGGACGGACAGACATACGGACGGACATGACGAATCTAAAGTGGTACGAAACTGCACAACATTTCTACCTAATAGAACTACGCCAGCGATATGTAAAGTAAAACATCGACTGGCATAGCAATTCGTCATCTACATCTCATTTTTCAAATGGAAACCTACTTCGGTTATCTTACTTAGCTTCGCTTAGCTCTCATACATAGTTGGCTTTGAGTAACTCAAAGATAGTTGGGCGCTAGTTTCGTTTCGCTTATATTCCAATAATGAGGCCTGTGTTTAATCCATCATCGGCAGAAGAACGATTGAGTGTCGTTTGCCTAACTCAGCTGATCTCTTTAAACTTAAGATAACCAAAGAGAGTGCGTATGCCACCATCATCCGAATATCTTTCTCAAAGATTTATTACTTTATTAATGTTATTTCTTGAGAGCGAATCGATTAGCGACATGGTTTTATTCGATAGCTGGCTGCGGTTCGTGCGAGTCACAACTCAAACCACCTTTTGCCACACATAGTAGAAGCATTATATCGATGTTCCGCCTCACTTGCTCACATAAAATAGCTTTTTACCATCAAAGAGAACATCTGCTGGCGTATCCTTACGGTTTCCAGCAACAAAAAGCCCTTTGTATTCAGGATCATTTTAGGCCTAGCGGATACACTATCTTCGATGACATCATCGCTTAGCACCGGGCGAGATAGTAGTCAAACGCTAAGCCTATCAGCAGGGTTATTCTCAATCATTCGAAAGCAAATTCGAATTCAGAAACTGCCTTTACTTCGACTTGGATCTTTGCAATTCACAATGCTCCGATCGGTTCATTTTGATATTTCAATTAGAAAAAATCAGTGATTTATTGAAAAGGTTTCCGCTTAAAACAGCTCAGGGATCAAAAAAAGAATAAAATTGAAAATGAAGCTTCCGAGTCCGAATATGTTTTCGAATGATTGAGAATAAGCGCAAAATAACTAACAAATAACTACAAAAACATAACATTTTCGACAAAAAATCGCACGTGTTGAGATTCGAACCAACAGCCTTTGCTTCTTAAAGCAAGCTCTGTTCCACCTGATCCAATCATTTACATATGCAGTGTGGCGAATTTAATAATAACAATGTAAATCTGCACGTATAATTACGGAACCAGGAACGATTCCCGGATCCTGTTTCTTTTTTTTTTTTTTCTTGAAAACTTTGTTATATATATACATTTGATCAAAGCATCATTTGAGAAGTGTTTACCTAATAGATTGCATAACATTTACATAAAAATATCCTGTTTTTCCCGTGTCCCACCAAAACCTTTATGTTTTTCAGGATAACCAATATCCTAAAAGTTATTCCATAGTATAAGCTATGCTCACTTTAAGTTTCATTAAAATCCATCCAGTAGTTTCAGCGTGATGATTTTTCAAACGGACATACATACAGACAAAAATTTTAAAAATTATATTTTCGGCTTCTATAGCGTTCATAATGCTTCCCCTAATTTAAATTTCAAAAAAATATTCAATGTACAGTTTTCGCTTAGTTACTGTTTTATTATAGTATAGAAGATAGATAGATAGATTATCATAATATGTATATCAATTCATAATGTGCTTCAGATAGATTGTAAGTATAATCCAGGGTCTTCATATTCCATCCAATCTGTACACAGACGTAAATAGTCAATTTCAGCTTCAGTAAACTTACGTAAAGGTACGCTGACTTTCTCCACTGGGATGTATAATTGTCGCTTCGGCTTACAGGTTGGATAACGCTTGATTATAGCGGAAGACGTTATATGTCTACAACCAAAATTATGAAATAGTGAACTCTGCAGTCTTTCAAAAAGGCGTAGCTCTTTAGCTGCATTGTGAGCTCTTCTCATCTTCATTTTTTCACCCTCAGCGTAATCTTTCATGGCCAATTTAATGGTTTCATTAGTAATTGACTCTAATTTAAATGCATATTCCATATACAATCTTTCCAGAGCTTTTGCAGTTGTTACTAAGCTTATGTTAGTAGGCTTTTCAGGGTAGACATTTTCGTAGCAAAACTCCAGATTCATTTGAAGTTTTAAGACATCCGTACCAGCCACCGTATCATAAAACAGACCATGTAATATTTTCATGAACTTCGCCCGCAGATGCTCTCGTCTTTCTTCACAAAATTGTACAAGAGTTTTAAAATCTTCAATTAAATGAGCAACCATTTCAGTATCTTGTTTAACTATGTTTTTTAACGTTTTGATATTTTTCTTCGAAGTTTTACCAAGAGGCGTGAGGTGAGTCACATAAGTAAAATGATGTAATTGCTGCGTTTCTAAACTTTCAAAGTAAGAGATTAAGAGTTCGGGGCAAGAAAAGTATAATACTGGTTGGATTAGTCCGCGCGCGCATTCGTTTTTCATGGTGTCAAATATAACATTAAACGTGTCTTTTTCGCTTGATGTACCTAGATCGAAACCTTTGGCTTCTATTTCTACGGAATGCGCAAATGTTCTATGGTCAGCTCGCCAACTGGGAGGTGATAAATAATACAAAAATCTGCCATATTTCTGTTGCCTTAAATATACATAAAAGAGCCCGATTAGCCTCGACTGTGTAAGATATTGTTCGTTTGCAAATACTTGTTTACAGTGAGTAACTTCAGCGAGCTTGGTCGATAATTCTTGACATTTTGCCAACAAGACCATAGATCTCTCATAATCATCGGATATAAATTCGCCAATTATTTTCTCTTGTTCCCAGTATCTTTTCAAACTGCGTTCATAAGTTTTCAATTCTCTTCTGTAACTTTGTTCAATGCTCATAAAACAATCTTTGCGATATCCTGATTCATGTCTCATTCGAAGTAGCTTATGAAATTGAAATTTTAAAGATTTATATCGTGGACAATATTGGGTACTACGATGGTTGTTCAAGTTGGAAGGAATTGGAGATTGGAAGAAGTCTTCATCAACATCTAACAGACTTTTAATTTCATCATATGGGCTTTCTACGTACAATCGTTTTCGTAAGTCAGTATTAATAATTTTGTACTCTTCGTTCAGCTTAATCTTTTTGCCCAATTTTAACTTTGTATCTTTTTGTTTCTTTGTGTAAAATTTGTTACATAAAAATACAATATTTTTACTGACCACTTTGGCTTCAAGAATTTTCTCAGTAGTTAACGCATATTTTATTATGGATGTATCTGATGGCTTTCTACAAGTTACGCCAGTATCTCGTTTTATTATACATTTCTCTGAATGAAAAATACCTTTAGAGGAAGGAATATGTGTTTGTGTAATCAGTTCATGGTGTCTGATATTCATTTGTATATAATAGTTTATTAGTTAGATAAAATAAATATAAAATTATCAAAAAGTGTGTATAATACTTATAAAAATTATTTGAATAAGCCTTCTCGTTTTTCTTATGACACAAAACGCCAAAGCTTTGCAATAAAAACTGGCCAAGTGAAAGTCGGACTTGCATACTGTAGCTGTAGTTACAATCTTTACTTATATTTTTGTTTATTATTTAATTTAATTTTCATTTGTATTTTTGTATGGATATTTGTATTGAGTTTGCTCAAAGACTACTGAACCGGTTTTAAAATTATTTTACTAATATGATAAAAATGAATAAATGTTTATTTCTCATCACAAAGGTATACGTGAAATCAGTAAGAAATGAATCTTAGTAAAAGTACTAAAATAATTTCATAAAGTAGTACTTTTACTTTAAGATTCATTAGCTCTCTCATGAGCTGGTGCCTGATTTAGGTTTTGTGAAAAAACCTGTATTACAGGTCGCCAGGTCCCTCGAGGCAATAACATAATTTTAATATTGTTTTGCAAGTGCCCACAGATTTACATATTGTGTTTGATAATAAACATAAATATAGTTACTTAAATTTGTTTAATTACTACAAAAATTTTAACATACTAATATTACCTATGTATTACATTATTACATTATATTGGATAATTGTAATTATTTGGTAATATATAGAATGGACCTTTATAATGAACATTCAGAGTAATCTAATACTATAAGAATCTTTGTCCTGACATACTGACTGACTGACTGACAGACAACGCACAGCCTAAACCGCTGGTCGTAGAGACTTGAAATTTGGAGGATATATTTGCCTTAGTACGTAAGAGTGTACTAAGAAAGGATTTTCCAAAATTCACCCCTTAAGGGGATGAATCAAGAATCAAAGAATCAAAGCATTTATTCAGTATGTAGGCAGTATAAATATACGCATATATACACGTCAAAATCATAAATCATAAAATAAATCATAACCAATTATCAAGTAAACATAGCAAAAGCAGAATTTAACGCTTTGAATTAGAAAAAAAAAGTAATGAACCATTCAGCTGTCATCCAATCGTTTACGTCAGAATATTTAAAAAAAATTAAAGTAGGTTAAAACCAACCATGCATGTAACTGTGTGTTTCAGAATGTGATGAAATGGGGGTTAAAAGTTTGTATGGAGAAACAAGATTAGATAGTCTTTTCTGTCCGAAACTTCACACAAGTGCTTCAGTAAATAAATAAGTAAATCGTGTTTCAGGTTTTTTTTTAATTCCACCCATTAGAGAGTGAAATGGGGTAACAAAGTGTGAAAATCAATATTGTTTCGGATTGCGCTGAAATTTGGCATGCAGATAGTCATTACGACGTTAGTTACCTCTGATAAAGGATTTTCCAAAATTCACCCTTGAAGGGGATGAAAAGGGGTTTCAAAGTTTTAATGGAGATACAAGATCAGTTGGTATTTTCTATTCGAAACTTCATACAAGCGCTCCAATAAAAAATAAGTAAATACGTGTTTTAGGTTTTTTTGAAATTTCATCCCTAAGAGGGTGAAATGGGGTAACAAAGTGTGAAAATTTATTTAATTCGGATTGCGCTGAAATTTGGCATGCAGATAGTTATTACGACGTTAGCTACCTCTGAGAAAGGATTTTTCAAAATTCAACCCTGAAGGGGATGAAACAGGGTTTCAAAGTTTGTATGGTGAAACAAGATTAGATAGTATTTTCTATTCGAAACTTCATATAAGTGCTCCAATAAAAAAATAAGTAAATACGTGTTTCAGGTTTTTTGAAATTTCACTCCTATGAGGGTGAAATGGGGTAACAAAGTCTGAAATCAATATTGCTTCGGATTGCGCTGAAATTTGGCATGCAGATAGTTATTTTGACTTAGGTATCCGCTAAGAAAGAATTTTTCAATATTAACTCTTCAAGGGGATGAAGCGGAGGTTTTAAGATTGGATAGTCATTTTATTCGACATTTCACACAAGTACTTCTGTAAATAAATAAGTAAATACGAGTTTTAGACTTTTTCAAAATGCCTTCCTAAGAGGATAAACTGGGGTAACAAGGTCTAAAAATCAATATTGTTTCGGATTGCGCTATCCGCTCAGATAGGATTTTTTTAAAATTCCTCCCGGATACAGAACGGGGATTCAAAATTTGTATGGCGAAACAAGATGAGATAAAGTACGTCTTAGAGGATTTTTCGAAATGGGCTAGGTAACAAAGTCTGGAAATTTGGGTTTTTCGGGTTTTATCAATATGAATCCCGAATTGACTTAGTCACGCGATAACATGAAAACGGGTGGACTGATTTGGCTAATTCTTATTTGATGTCTTTAATGATAGAATCGTTTTTACTAAAGAAAAGTTTTATAAAAAAAGTTTTTAACGCGGGCGAAGCCGCGGGTCACTTCTAGTCTAGTATTATATAAAGAGAAAACATTTTAAAACGAGTTCAACTTTTGAGATATTTAATCACGAAGCAAGTGCATCAGTTTCAATATCGCGGAAAATATCGTTTGCGCGATGCAGGATCTCATACATTTAGGCAATATTTAAAGGAGAGCTATTAAAATCTACGCTAGCGCCATCTCTGGGTTTCATTTGTCCTTACTATTTAATAGAAAGTTACTCTGTCTGTCTGTCTGTCTGTCCCGCTTTCACGTCAAAACTACTGAACCGATTTAAATGAAATTTGGTACACAGATAGTCTAGAGCCTGAGAAAGGACATAGGCTACTTTTTAATGCGAAAAAAGGGTTGTAAGTGGTTGAAAGGGGGGATCAAAAGTTGTAGGGAAGTATCGTCATTTTTAAAGCTAGAAGCTTGAAACTTATTATTTAGGCTGTTAATTCTATGTAAAGAATATGACATTCAAAGTTTGTGAGAGGGAAGGGGGAGTGAGAGGGAGGGTAAGGGGAGTGGAGGGGGAGGTTAGGGGAGTGCAGGGGGAGTGGTGGGGGAGGGGAGATGAGCTGGAGGGAGGGGTAGAGGATGGAGAGGTGGAGGACATGTGGAAATAAGGGGGAGGGGGAGGATAATAGTAAGGGGTAGTGGAGGGGGCGGATAGGGGGAGTGGAGGAGGAGGGTAGGGGGAGTAGTGGGGGAGGGGAGGTGATGGGAGATGGAGGGGAAGTCAGGGGAGGGGGAGCGTAGGTGAAAATGAGGGGAAGGGGGAGGGGAGGGTAAGTGAGGCGAGGGGGATGGGGTTATTAGCGTGGCGTGGTGCGGTGCGGTGTTGTTGGGATACGTATGTGTCTTATTAGTTAATGGTAGAGATCTTCTACGATAACATGGCCCGCCCCTCCAAGTTACTGTTTTAATGTGTGTAGTCACATCCTTACGAAAGAGTTTGTATGTAGTTGTAATTATGTTGTACTACGTTATAAGAGTAGGCACTTCCCTACATTGTTGATACCCGAGTTATGAACGTACTTTGTAGCCAACCTAACTTAACGGAAAGTATTGCTAATAAATTTCATAAAAACTTTTTTTGCAGTGTTGGTTGGTACAAATGCGTTCATAATTAGAATTATTTAATTATGTATGCAATGTCGCGGAACCGGCAGTACCAGTACGCACACATGCGTGGTGGTGCGTTGTAAACAATTTCAAACGTTTTTGCATTTCGGAGGGGCGGATCATGTTATCATAGAAGATCTATAACCAAAGACACTATACCATGCGGCCGAAGTCGCGGACACAGCTAGTAGGCTATATATTATCCGGTTTAAATCATTGGTACATTCGTGGAGACCTATATTGCAACCTAAGTCAATAATAAAACGATCGAGATAAAAGTTGTTTACGAACGCTGCTAAGACGGAAATAGATGTAAGAAAATTATCTACGGAAGAGTTGTACAACTTAATAAGACATACAAAAAAGTCCGCGATAGCATGTCTCTTTAAGGTTGACTCACAGTAACCTCTTTTTATCTTAATTTTTTTAATACAAAATGTCACCTAAGTTCAAAGGCTATATATACAGTATTATCTTATCCAAATAATTACGGTTAATATGAATAATATAAATATTAAATTATTATATTACAATATATAATTTAAATGAAAACTTTAGAAGAAAATTACGCGCATTGCAAATAATAATATATTTGCAGCGAAACCTCAGATTAGACCTTAGTTATTATGTTAACATTATTAGATTAGCTATTCTGTAGATCCCAACCGATATAAATCAATTTGATGTTAATAGTATGATCTATTGTATACAATAATATTATTATTGTATCTATTGTGTTTGTAATATTACGACACCCCTTCTTTTTGCGTCAGAGGTTAAAATAATGATGTGGTCGAGGATGGTAAACACGAACCTTTCAAGGCCCAGGGTCTTGAATGGTCCGACTCTCAAAAGCTGTGCTGTCGGATCGGAACACCGTAAAGTTATGGCGGCTGATTTTCTCGTTGATGATAAGCTACTTTTTGGTAGTAAGTCAGGCAGAACATCGATTTAATTAACCCTCTACCCTTGTACGAGCATACGTGATTCATGAATGCACAATAAAGCTACTGAATGGATTTTCATGCTGTTTTCACCAATAGCCTAGTGATTTATTAAGAAAGGTTTAGGTGTATAATGGGTTTGTGTAAGTTGGTTAAAATATGACGATGATTATTAAAGATGTTAAATCATATCACGCAAAAACTGATGCAAATTATGTAGAGATATATGTTTTTGATGTGAAGATTGCTTCTTTATGGGGGCAATTCAAAAAAACGAATCATTACAAAATTTCGGTATACAGTTTGGTGTTGCAGCTTCAAATCTATCATATCATATATATATAAACTATCCAAAATTCAAATGCACCACTGGATATTAGCATTAAATCGAAAAATAGTATTTGCAACCCCTAAGTCATTTTCAAAGACCTATTTAACGATACTCTTTGAGTATTCACCTATACTCAAAGACGATACTCCATAAGATTGGGTAGACGACGAATCAAATATTCATCCCCAGTTCATATGTAGGGGAGCTACCCTAAAAAATATTTTCTAAAATTTTATTTTACCACTGTGTCGGCGTTAATAATATACACGTCCCTACAAAATTACAGATTTCTAGTACTAACGGTCTCACAGCAAAACCTCGGACAGACAGACAGACAGATGGACATGACCTTGTCAGGACTACGAAACCTTAAAAATTGAATGCGGCCGAGCAGATCAACGACGGAGCCAGTCACTGACTAGTAACTAACTTGTAGTTAATGACGTCGATGGTTAGTTTAGTGGTTTGCTAGTCAGTGGTGCCAATACATCTATTTTTAACCCCCGACGCAGAAAGAAGGGGTGTTATAAGTTTGACGTGTGTATCTGTGTATGTGTGTGTCTGTCTGTGGCATCTTAGCGCCCAAACGGATGAACCGACTTTGATTTAGTTTTAATTGTTTAATAGGTGTTTTCATCGAGAGTGGTTTTTGCTTTGTCTCATGAAAATCCGTTCAGCCGTTTAAATATTATTAGCTATTTCCTGATTGATGAGACTACTATAGCAACTTTCGTTGTCCTTTGACCGCGGACGTCAAAAAAAATGAAAATGGCGCTTCTGCGCACCACTTACCGTCACATACCACGGGGGTGGTTTTAAATTTTAAATATAAGTATTATAACATGCTTTTATTTAACTTGCAATGTATGTATGTATGTAACTATGTATGTTCGGGTGGAATCTTTGAAGCTAAATTAGACCTACTTGCCGATGTCCGATTGGACTCTTTGGAGAACTTTACTATTTACTATTACAAATCTAATATGTATTATCTTCGGTCACAATACAATTATATGGTACCATGGAGCTGGTCTGATGATGGAGACGGAGGCCGTAGGTACTTTTTAACAAAACAAGATAAACCCATCGAGTTTGGGCTCGATTGATTCGACTTGAGATGCACTTTATAACGAGACTAGAAGTGCCCCGCGGCTTCTCCCGCGTTAAAAACTTCTTTTATTTGCTTAAAACTTTTCTTTTGTAAAAACGATTTTATCATTAAAGATATCCAATAAGAATTAGCCTAATCAGTTCACCCGTTTTTAAGTTATCGCGTGACTAAGGCAATTCGGGATTATAATGATAAATGGGGTAATTTTTTTATTTTACCTGAAAACCCCAAATTTTCAGACTTTATTGCCTACCCCATTTTGAAAAATCCTACAACACGTACTTTATCTCATCTTGTTTCGCCATACAAACTTTGAATCCCCGTTCCGTATCCGGGAGGAATTTTGAGAAAATCCTTTCTGAGCGGATACCTACGCCATAATAACTATCTGCATTCTAAAGCTTCTTCAGCGCAATCCGAAACAATATTGATTTTTAGACTTTGTTACCCCAGTTTATCCACTTAGAAGGGCATTTTGAAAAAGTCTGAAACTCGTATTTACTTATTTATTTACAAAAGTACTTGTATGAAATGACGAATACAATGACTATCCAAGCTTTGAACCCTCGCTTCATCCCCTTGAAGAGTAAATTTTGAAAAATTCTTTCTTAGTGGATACTTAAGTCAAAATACCTATCTGCATGCCAAATTTCAGCGCAATCCGAAACAATATTGATTTCAGACTTTGTTACCCCACTTCACTGTTTTAGGGGTGGAATTTCGAAAGAGCCTGAAACACGTATTTACTTACTTAAGTACTTGTGTTAAGTTTCAAATAGAAAATACTATCTAATCTTGTTTCTCCATACAAACTTTGAACCCCCGTTTCATGGGGATGAAACGGGGGTTCAGGGGTGAATTTTGGGAATTCCTTTCTCAGAGGTAACTAACGTCGTAATAACTATCTGCATGCCAAATTTCAGCGCAATCCGAAACAATATTGATTTTCACAATTTGTTACCCCATTTCACCCTCTTAGGGGCGGAATTTCGAAAAAACCTAAAACACGTGTTTACTTATTTATGTCCGAAGCACTATTGTGAAGTTTTGGATAGAAAAGACTATCTAATCTTGTTTCTCCATACAAACTTTGAACCCCCATTTTATCCCCTTAAGGGGTGAATTTTGAAAAATCCTTTCTTAGTACCCCCCTACGTACTAAGACAAATATACTCTCCAAATTTCAAGTCTCTACGACCAGCGGTTTAGGCTGTGCGTTGTCTGTCAGTGAGTCAGTCAGTATGTCAGGACAAAGATTCTTATAGTATTAGATGATATCATGGGTCTGATGATGAAGCTGGAAGGTGGCCATGGCATTTCTGTGATAAAACAACATAACCCCACCGAGTTTGGGATCGATTGATTTGCCTTGAAGATCACTTTACCTATATCATATCTATACTAATCTATACTAATATTATAAAGAGAGAACATTTGTATTTTTGTATGTTTGTAATGATTTGGCTCAAAAACTACTGAACCGATTTAAAAAGTTATTCTGTACGAAAAATCATGATTCATGAATGCACATAAAACTTTCATTGGTAGGTATATAGCTAGGATTAGAACCAACGACCGTCGGGTCAGAATCAGGGTAACTATCCTTTACGCCAAAAGGGCCGTCCAATATCACTACGTAAGTAAGTACAAAAAAAGTCCATCACTGCGTCTGTCTGTCTGTTCGCAATAATCTCAATAGCTACTGAACGGATTATCATGCGGTTTTCACCAATAGCCAGAGTGTTTATGAGGAAGGTTTAGGTGCATAATTCGTTAAGGTTTTGTGTAAATTGGATGAAATATGACGATGATTGTTAAATATGTTCATATTTTATATTCGATACAACAAACTGATGCAAATTTTGTAGGCATATATGTTCTACCCGTGCGAAGCCGGGGCGGGCTGCTAGTCATAAATATCCGTAGAATATTTTAAAACATAACGCCTACTCTTAAATACTCAGGTACCTATACTATACCTGCCAGTACTATTCATTATTATGTGTACCTACCAAAAAGTAAAAATAAATTACAAGTAAAAATATTTTTTTAAGCAAGCTTTTATCTGGGACAGTGAACTAAAAAGTTAAAAATAAATTCTAGTAAGTATATTGCGGGTAGGTACTTACCTATATTCTTAAAAGCTTGAGGGACTACCCGTTTTACAGGTTAGTTAGGTACATATTATATTTTTGTAAAAAATATTTTTTACTTTTAATTAATTAAATAGAAAATATCAGCTATTACGTAACTATATTTTTGTAAAAAATATTATTTACTCTTAATTAATTAAATAAAAATATCAGCTATTAGACGTATTCACGTACAAAACACGGCCGTGTCCATGACACAGCCAAACCACTTTTTTAGGGTTCCGAACCCAAAGGGTACCAACGGAACCTTATTACTGAGACTCCGATGTCCTTCAATCTGTCTGTCTGTCCGTCTGTCACCAGGCTGTATCTCATGAACCGTGATAGTTACACGGTTGAAATTTTCACAGAAGATGTATTTCTGTTGCCGCTATAACAACGAATACTACAAATAGAACAAAGTTATAAATTAAAGGGGGCCCCCATACAAAAAACGTGTTTTTACTATAGCGCCATCTATGAACGATTGTTTAACTTATTAGTAAATAATATTTTATTTACCTACCGTTGTGTTAACGTCCACTTAGTTGGTGTTAGAAGTTCGTTAAATATTCGTTAGATGGCGTTGTAGTTTATAAGCATGTTTGGTATTGACACGGTAATATAATATAATATTATACTTATATATTATTATACTGCGATTCGGAACCCTCCGTGTGCGAGACAAAAGTCTGACTCGCACTTAGCCAGTTTTTATTTTGTTTTTAGAGTTCCGTAGCCGAATGGCAAAAAACGGAACCCTTTTAGATTCGTCATGTCTGTCTGTCCGTCCGAATGTCACAGCCATTTTATTCCAAAACGATTAGGACTACAGAATTGAAACTTGGTAGGTAGAGATGTATTCTGTGAACCGCTTTCCGATTTTTATACAAAAATAAAAAATATAAAAGTTTAAGGTGGGGCATCGCATACACGGAACTGAAACAAAACATTTTTCTTCAAACCTATACGTGTCGTCGCCCCGTCTATGGATAGGTCTTTAGATGACATTGAGGTTTCTAGAATATTTTTTTCTCAAAGTCAATCATTTAAAAGATAGGCGCGTCTAAAGTGGTAAAATCTGTGTCTCTCCTTCCTCTAACATTTAAAGTAAGGTAGTAAAGTAAGGTAAAACTTTCAACGAAAATTGGTTTGAACGAGATACAGACAGTAGTTTTTAAGATATAGCGACCGCAAATATTACTTTGTTTTTCATACAAACACTATGAAAAACAAAGTTAATTTTTTGGTTGCTAATAATCATAGTTATATAATACTCTTCTGTGTTACGGAACCCTACGAGTGCGAGTCCAACTTGCACTTGGCCAGTTTATTTTTTGTTCTGCTGTTTGTATTCCTCCGACACAGGTCAGAGACATTTGAAGAGCGGGTTATATGTTACTCAGTAGGAGTTAGCTATAGTAGTGGAGGAAGTTATGAAGTTATGAGAAAGAGTATATTTTTAAAATTTGCATGACTTGTGTTTTATTATAGTATTTTTTGTATTCCAATTCGCTCAAAACTCTGTCTTTTTTTATTTTTTCAAATGTACCCCTATGTGGTGTGTAAAACGAATTTTGTTTGAAAAAATCATAGAAGATTCAGTTATGTTTGTTTTCACACTCTCCATAACTACTCGTATATAACCGATTTTAATGAAACTTGAAACATAGATAGTGTTGTTGGCTTTAAAATATGATATAAGTTAATCTTATATTCAAAAATCATCCCTTAAAGGGGTTGAATAGGGTGATAAAGTTTCTATGAAAAATGTTATCCCTTGGTCCGATTCTCTCAAAATCAGTACAAATAAACCTTTAAACAAGGAATGGGACACGTATTTTTTATTTTTTTAAATCTACCCCTAGGGGTTATGTAAAATAAATGTTTTTTGTATAAATTACAGAAAATGAATTAAGTTTGTTTCCACGTATCTCCGTAATCCATAACTGCTAAATCGATTTCATGATTGAACCTCTATAGATAGGGCACTATAAAATAATATTCATAAGCCAACAATAGGGAATATGCATGAAGCTCAGATTTATTGGAATTCCAGCAGTATTTAATTTTTTTATTGTGTTATATGGATGTAATGAGTGAAATAAAAATATTTTTAAAAAAAACATGCATATTCCCTGTTAAAATAAAACACTTTACCGCCCATGGGCGCAAAAGACCTATTCTGCGCGCACTTATTGAGGAACAAACCAGCGTTTTTGGAATAGATGTGATGAAAAATAAATAAGAAATAGACGAATTCATTATTTCCCCCCTTTTCGAAGTCGGTTAAACATTAAGATAATAATGTTTAAGAACTTGTGGTAGGACCTAAGGATTAAATGGTTTTAGGATGCGTCTTCTAATAATACAATCTATAACTTCTACTTATATTACGTTTTAGCTTTCTAAATAACAAGGTACAGTGCTTAATTTATTTGATTTATTCATCTAATTAAGCCTTACAAAATATTTAAAATTCAGTTAAATACCTAAAATAATATCAAAATGTATAATTCAATTATCATAATAATTATGTATATCAAATTCATAATCCACTTCAGATAGACTGTAAGTATTTTGCAGGGTCTTCATTTTCCATCCAATCTGTAAATAGACGTAAATAGTCAATTTCAGCTTCAGTAAACTCCCGTTCAGTAACGCTGACTTTTTCCACTGGGATGCATGAATATCGCTTTGTCTTACAGGTTGGATAACGCTTAACTCTAGCCAAAGATGATATATTTCTACGATCAAAAGTATGAAACAGTGAACGCTGAAGTCTTTCAAAAAGGCGTAGCTCTTTAGCTGCATTATGAGCTCTCTTCATCGTCATCTTTTCACCCTTAGCGCATTCTTTTATGGCCAATTTAATGGTTTCATTAGTAATTGACTCTAATTTAAATGCACATTCCATATAAAAACTTTCTAGAGCTTTTGCAGTTGTTACTAAGCTCATGTTAACAGGCTTTTCAGGGTAGACATTTTCGTAGCAAAACTCCAGATTCATTTGAAGTTTTAAGACATCCGTACCGGCCACCGTATCATAAAACAGACCATGTAATATATTCATGAACTTCGCACGCAGATGCTCTCGTCTTTCTTCACAAAATTGTACTAGAGTTTTAAAATCTTCAATTATATGAGCAACCATTTCAGTATCTTGTTTAGCGAAGTTTCTTAACGTTGTTATATTTTTCTTCAAAGTTTTACCAAGAGGCGTGAGGTAGGTCACATACGTAAAGTGATGTAATTGCTGCGTTTCTAAACTTTCAAACAAAGACATTAATAAATCGGGGCAAGAGAAGTATAATACTGGTTCGATTAGCCCACTTGCACATTCATTTTTCATAGTTTCAAATATAACATTGAACGTGTCCTCTTCGCTTGATGTACCTAGATCGAAACCTTTGGCTTCAATTTCTACGGAATGCGCAAATGTTCTATGGTCAGCTCGCCAACTGGGCGGTGATAAATAATACAAAAATCTACCGTATTTCTGGTGTCTTATATATACATAGAAGAGCCCGATTAACCTAGACTGTGTTAGATATTGTTCGTTTGCATATACTTGTCTATGGTGAACTACTTCGGCAAGGTTGGCCGATAATTTTTGACATTTTTCCAACAAGACCATGGATCTCTCGTAATCGTCGGATATAAATTCGCCAATAATTTTCTCTTGTTCCGAGTATCTTTTCAGGCTGCGTTCGTAAGTTTTTAGTTCTCTTCTGTAATTTTGTTCAATGCTCATAAAACAATCTTTGCGATATCCTGATTCATGTCTTATTCGAAGTAGCTTATGAAACTGAAATTTTAAAGATTTATATTGTGGACAATATTGAGTACTATGATGGTTGTTCAAGTATTGGAAGAAGCCTTCATCAATATCTATCAGAGTTTTAATTTCATCATATGGGCTTTCTACATACAATCGTTTTCGCAAGTCAGTATTCATAATTTTGTACTTTTCGTTCAGCTTGATCTTTGTGCCCAATATAAACTTTGTGTCTTTTTGTTTCTTTGTGTAAAACTTGTTACATAAAAATACAATATTTTTACTAACCTCTCTAGCTTCCAGAATTTTCTCAGTAGTTAACGCATATTTTTTTAGGGAAGTATCTGATGGCTTTCTGCAAGTTATGCCAGTATCTCGTTTTTTTATACATTTATCTGATTCATAAAGTCTTTTAGACGAAGGACTATGCGTTTGTGAATTTAGTTTATAGTTTCTGGTATTCATTTGGAACAAATTATATTATGTACATTAAATAAATATATTTTCAAAAACTGCGTAAGATATTCGTCCTATTGAAATCATTTGAGCCTCCTGGATTTGTCTGTAAAACAAAACGTCTAAGCTATGCAATAAAAATGCAATATGAAGTTAATACATTTATGTCAAAAATAGAATATACATTAAGGTACGATGGATTTGCGCGGTGCCCATTCAAAAGTAGGTTTTACAAAAGTATAGTATTCTCTTAGGAACGGCGCAGGATTCATGCCTTCGCACCAGTCGGTGAATAGTATAAGCCCATCTTGTTCTTCTGGTGTCAATTTAAATTTCTTTACCAACTTATGCAGCTCTCCACTTGCTGCCCCTGACTTATTTTTTTCAGCACGAATTTTTGCTAATTTGCTTTTCTTATCCAAAAATTTCGTTAACGTCGGCCGCTTAAACCCGCGTGGAGGCAGAAATGCTTTGTTCATAGCATTAGTCATCTCTCTGAAAGCTTTAAGTTCTCTCTCTGCAGCGTATGCATTCTTCATCATCTTCAAATCGTAAGAAAAGAAATCGCTCTGAGCTTGTTTGACAACATTAAAGTCAAGAGCATCTAAACGTAAATTATAATCTTCGTACATTACTTCAAGGATTTTCATAGGATCTAATAGTGTTTGATGGCCTTCATCACACTTTCCAAATATTTGCTCATACACATATTCGATACATATTTTTAGCTTTAGTGTTTGTGGACTAGCGACAGTTTCATAGAACGTCTCGTTTAGAAGATGAAAGAATTTATCCTTTAGATACTGTTCATTGAAATACTCTCTATTAATTTCAACATTTATAGTATCTATATAGTATTGAAAATAATCAAGCTCTTGTTTTGTGGCTTGAGTCAGTTGTTTGATACGGTAGAGTATTAATTTATATGGTAAATCAGTTTTAGATAATTGAATTAGATACTCCCTACTTTGAAGCTCCATTGTACGAAAGATGTATAACATTTGTTCGGGATACTCGAAGTAAATATTGGCAGGGAGGGGGTTTCTCAATTCATTTCTTGCTAGCTCTGCTGTCTTATCTATATCTAAAGTTTCAACCAAATCATTGTCAGTCATAAATTCTCCTTCCTCAAACTGAATGGAATGTACTCTTCCTCTAAGGGATTCGTCGTACTTTTGTCTCCATGATAAAGGAGCTACGAACAGTAAATAAGTGCGATACATTTTTAGAACACCCCTTATGGCATCCAGTTTAAACATTATATTATTAATTATTGTCATTTGAGATATATAACCGAGGAATTCAGCGTTTTTCGCTACCAGTTCATCATAAATTTTCTCGGCCTTAGCTACTTTGGCACACGCCTTCTTGTAGTCTTCTGTTAGAAATTTTTGAAAGTTGGCAATGTGTTGTTTCAATTCCTCGGCAATACGCTTGCAATGGCTAGATTCTTCTACCGTAGCTTGTTGTATTTTTAAGATGAGATCGCGACGGTATCCTATTTGCTGACGATCCATGGCATACTTTCGGATATTGTTGGTGTAAACTTTTATGTCGTCAATCCTACGTAAAGGACGACCTTCAATTACCGTGTAAAACTCTGGGTGTATTTCTACAACAGCTTTAACATCATCTGGAGGTTCTTCCAGATACAGCCGCTGTGATATATCTCTCGTCGCCGCTATCTTCAAATTATCTTTTAAGAGCAAGGGCTGTGAAAGCCTAGCTTTTGCGTCTAGCTTCTCCTTGTGGTCGCTGTACTTTATATAAGATACTAACTTTTCTGATCTAGGCACACGATATGATTTCCCAGGTTTCATTTTCACCTTATCTGGACTTAAAGCATGCTTACGATTCGCAAAGTAGTACTGGGTGTTCTGTACATGGCGACGCCGGAATATGACTTGTAGGGTTTTTAATGGGACCATGGGTTTGCGTTCTTTTTCTAAACAAGACATTTTATTATGTTTAAAGTATATACCTACTCAAAATGTAATTATTATATTAATTATTTCGACCAAATCTATTCCTACGAGAACACACTGAATTGTAAACAAAATTCAACAAATATTATTAAATTTCAAAAATCTGATACTAATTAAACTGACAATCTTATTTCAGTAGTTTATCTTCTCCAAGCTTCTGTCAAATAAATCCATTCTTTAGAGCAAAAAGGACTTAACCTAATAGTGACAACTTGTTAAATTATCTTACAAAATTAGTGCTAACTAAAACTAGTCGTAAATAATTCTTCTGGGTGGTTCAAAGGCTGATTGCAGTCGCTTGTTTAGCTTATCGACATTCTTTAGCATCTTGGCTGCTTCTTTGGCTAGCTTTATTTCTTTGTCTCCAGTTTCGTACGTTTTCTTTTCTATTTTTTTAATCTCATTCAAATCAAATGCTGATATATCCAGCATTAAACCGTCGTACTCCCTTTCAAGTGCCATCATCATATCCAAAGAACTTTGCTTGGTATCGTTGGGTGCTAACAAATGCTCATATGCGAACTCTACGTAGTTTAAAATTTGTAATACAGTCTCAGAAGAAATTAAGAAACGCATTTTCTCTTCCAAAATGTTGAAAAATATTTCCTTTATCTCTACTGCCCTTATCTCATTCCATTTAATTGATTCTTCTATTTCTTTGATCTGTAAATAGAATTGTGTTTTAGTAGAAGTTAAAGTTTAGTAAAATTTTTTAATGTATTTATTTACATATTATGCGACCATATTTTACCACTTTAGTCTAACTTTAAAACGATTGACGTTGAGAAAAAATTGTTTTACGCACGGAGAATAGACTAGGTTATAAGAATCTCAATGTAATTTTTAAAAACATATCTATAGACGTTACACACCCCGCACGTATAGGTTTGATGAAAAAATATTTTTTGTTTCAGTTCCATTCCATGTATGGAAGGGAAGGTCCCTTAATCCTTTATTTTTGTATAAAAATCGTAAAGCGGTTTACAGAATACATCTACCTACCAAGTTTCAATTGTGCAGTCCTAATAGTTTCGGACTAAAGTGGCTGTGACATACGGAAGGACAGACAGACATACAGACAGACATGGCGAATCTATGAGGGTTCCGTTTTTGCCATTCGGCTACGGAATCCAACAAAGTGGGGTGTGGTTTTTTGAAACCAAGATGCAAGTGAAACTTTTGTTGTTCAGTCATCAGTTGACATTAGCATGTATACAAATATGGCTGGAAAACATCCGTCAGTCACAGCTAGACCTAAATGTCATCAGATCCATCAATCAAGGTAAAGTACCGACTGTATTGCGAAATGCGATAGATGGACAAAACAATTTGAGCCGATGTAATAAAAGTTTACTTTTATAAAACTATTTGGGCAATCCAACCACTGTAATTTGTACAAATTATATAAAAAATTGTACAACTTTGTGACAAATCGTAATACGGTTGAATTTCGTAATACAAAATTCAAATCTCACCGCGGATTCCGCTTCCGAGATGTGTTAAACTAGCTTACAGATAGCCCTACAGCAGAGCATTGAGTAGTTGCACAGCTCGTGGTAGAGTAGATCTGGTAGGTAGGTAGGTAGATCTGATAGCCTAGAGTTTGACCACTATATCGCCTGGTGGTAAACAATGATATCAGATATGGTTGAGGATGGTGAACACGCTAGGCCTAAAATTTAATTAATTGATACTCAGACGAGTATCAAATTAATAATTTAAAAAAATACTATAATAAATATTCAATATATTATATCTTTAAAATTATTTAATAATTGTTTAAGTACTTACTTTTTGTTGTATAAAATTAAGTTCATCATAAATTTGCTTCTTAAAAACATCTAAACACTTCAAGAATTTGTTTTTCTCAGCGTTTAGTTCTTCAGTAACCAATAAATAGTTTAAGTTTTGTTTTTCTAACATTGAAAACACTATCAGTAGTTGTTCTGGCATCTCGAAATACAGTTTAGGAGGCGGTAGGTTGTTGAGACGATTTCTTGTGCCATCCACGTCGATTTTAATGAAAACGTCGGATTCAATACAAAATAACTCTGGATGTTTAATGTCTAAGGTAATGTTTTCTCTATCTAACCACAATATCGGAGAAATTTTTTGAAGGAAATTTTGAAAAGACAGTAGTATCATTAAAGTCTCTCCTGTGTACTGGAGTTTAGATTTTATAGACGCCAACTCGTAATTCGCCGATTTCGATTCCTCAGTTTGATTTACCAAATCTTTGGCCATGTTGTCGGATTTCTTCATAACTGCTATAGTTATATTATTGTCATCTGCGAGGAATTTGTCGAAGCTGTTTTTGTACTCGTCGAAGTGGCGCGAGGCTGTATCGTATACGCTTCTTTCAGTTTCAATTTCTCGATCTATTCTGAGAATCTCGTCGACGAGGAAGCCGTGTAGAGTACGCTTCAAAGCTACGTTTCTTATATTCTGTTTGTATAAACGTATGGAATTATTGGGCCTTACTGGGCGGCCTTCAAGTATCCCATAGAAAGACGGGTCGACGTCCACTATACTTTTGATTGTTCCATCGTTTATCTTTTCTATTGGGGGCAGTTTGATGCCGGCGATAGTTTTTCTGGTAGTTCTTTTACGCAAGTTTTTCTTGGTAGAATGCTCCATGACTTATAATAATCGTTCACTTTAAAGTGGATACCAGTACAGGGGAATCGATATTACTATGGCAACGGATTTGATAAATCCCCAATGTATAAGAGATTACGTTACTATGGCAAAAGGAATGAAGAGAAAAGCCAACACATTATTCAGGAGGTAAAGATTTATTCGAGTAATAAAATATTCGTGCAAAAGAGACTAGACAGAAGTTAACGACTAGATAATAATATAATATTAATTAGGTACCTAATCCGTAAAATAATTTACAGCAGTTTAAATAAACATAAAAATATACAAAAAATAACTGGATTAACAGATTTTTCCTGCAATGGGGTTATTTATTCAACCATGAAGTAACTCGCAATTCTGTGATATATTAGAATCACATGATTTTTAACAGAGATTTCAGAATATTACGCCGAAATATAATAATAATATATATTTTTTGTATTGTTGTTTTGATATCTATAATATTGTAAAAAAAACCTAGACTTAAGTAAAAAGATTAAATACGAGAATAATAATAATACGTGGGAATCGCAAGAGCTAAGAGTGGGAATCGCAAGAGCTAAGAGTGGTGGAAATCGCAAGAGCTAAGACCTAAGCTCCAGGGTGGAAGTGTTAAAGGCATAAAGCCGCTAGTAGCGTTTAGTGAAAGTGCAGCACACCTCTCAACACCCTTAGCTATCCACGCCAATGTTGCCCCTCGGCGCCAATATAACGGTCCGCCTTTATGGGGGGCCCATTCAGTGGATGGCAAGTCACCACCGGCCTTAATATTTTGTAATGAGGCATAATTGGCGGGTGCCGTACCTCATCCCATAGACCAGTAAACAGACATCAAGCAGAACACATTCATAGCCATGACAAAAATGTACCATCTTTTTATAGTTTTTCATCTCTCCATCCACAAATCATAGCATTTAAGTTTATCTTTGTAAAGGGCCTCTTGACGTTGGCTTTGGCTCCGTCAATGCCTTCCAAAGGACCGGGCGTTCAACGACCCGTGATGTTAACGAAATACAAGAATAATAATACAATTCTTTATTTAAGTCTACAAATCGGTATTGGTAGGTACGTAACAATAGAGCAAACACAAAGTATAATTTCTGTACAATTGGATATAATAGCTGACCCAGCAATAGGACTCCTAGGAGTCTGTAATATGATTGGTACAGGTGCTCACTGTCAAGTCAGAGACCAGCTTGTTTAAGAATTGTTGTTTTGTTGGCAGGGATTCATTGGTACGCGGAATGCTAAAAAAGCTGCGTACGTTAAACGAGTTACACCCGTTACACAGTACCTAGGTATATACTCGCAGAACATTAAATATGTAGTATTGTATATTTGAACAAGCAAAAAAACCACCACACTAATATTTGCCGCACACGGGAAATGCTCAAGCCACAAAACGCAGCTATATGAAGCTGGATGAGGCTTTTAGTAGTGGAAGCGCGCGACACGAAAAATCCGGCGTTTGATACCGCGCTAGCCATTTTTAGTACCAATTTTAAGGTGTTTATCTCCAACCAAACGTGAAGAATACCTTCTCTCTCAAACAAAAAAATATCCAAATAGGTAATAAATTACGAAATTCTGAGGTAACTAACATAAAAAAATACAGGCGAATTAAGAACCTCCTCCATTTTTTGTGAAGTCGGTTAAAGAGATGACACGAAGCGGCGCCTAACGTAACGTGGCATTACAGTGTGCGGCGAATTCATACGAAATATTTGAAAAGTGCCACACAAAAGTTTCTTTTGTGTGGCACTTCTTCATCAAGAAGATAAGATTTAACATTTTTTATACCAACTATAATAGGCATGCGATTCACCACTATCTCACGACTTTTTCGACATAAGTGTCCATCAAGGTGCGTTTTATAAAACAATAATAATTAATATTTTTTTGTAAAAATACTCATCGGTTTTGATGCCCGTCTCGCATTCAAATATTTTAATGTGACGTTCTTTAAAGTCACATTATAAGTATGTGTACATAGGTACTTTTAATGTGACTTTATAGAAATGCAAAAGTTAAATCACAATGTGCCTCGCGACGCACATTGCTACGATTTAGCTATGAGCGACACACATTACAGAGAGGTCTATAGATGGTGAAATCAGAAAGGCTTTGGACTACGATGTAGTATTCAATCACTATCAGAACTGATGGTCTGCCGTTCCTCATTTTCCTCCATTTCCTTCTCCTCTACCTTGCCTTCCCACGGCATCACTGGCAAAGACTCTACGAATGAATCGTCGATCTTCAACTTGTACAGATTTGATGGGGTGAAATGTGTTGGTATGGGCCACACCATTTCTGTAAAAACAAGGAATATTATGATAAATTATTTCGTGCATAAGGTGGACGAACACCTTTCATGTTTTTTTTTATACATCATATAGCGTTGACCACTCTTTTTTTTTATATCTTATAGCCTAGCGTTTGACCACTATCTCGCCTGTTGGTAAGTGATGATGCCGTCGAGGATGATAGCACGCTAGGCCTAGAATGGGAACTGGCTCTCAAGGATAGAACGGAACACATTAGATGTTAGGCGACAGATTTTCTAGCTTGAGGGTGGTAGCTGGCCAGGCAGACACTAAGTATAAAAGCACTAGAAGGACACCCACCACCATGCAAAATGTACATACAAACATTAATTGGTGCACAGCTAGGTTTTGAACCGGCGACCTCCCGTTTCGAAGGCAAGTTATCTATCCTTTACGCTAACGAGCCGTCAAAAGTACCTAAATAAATCTTACCAAAATAGAAGGGGTAATCATCGACCCGTCTATGCATGAAGGATACTGCACGCAAGTCGAGGAGGTATGGCGATTTTAGGAGGAAGTCTAATAAAGCCACCTCTGGTAATGCTTCTATTTTCGGGTCCGTTGTGACTAGACCCTCGAACGATAGCTGAAAATACAGTTTAATTAATTTTATAAACCCCGACGCAAAAAGTGTTCTATATTATAAGTTTAGATAAACACCTCAAACTTCTACTGAAAATGACGAACGCGGCATTTGAAGTACTAAGGTTTTATTAGTTTTTTAAACGATCATAAATTCTTTTCTGTTGAGTAAAAAAGGAGTACCTGATGGAAAATTACGATCCAGCCTCATATATCTACTTGTATCGTAAAGTAATGGAGAATGCTTGCCAAAAAGTTATTTATATTGACACTAGCAGCTGGACAAATTTTCCTGTGCTTAAGTATGCCTCAATTTGTCTTCGCTGCAATAATTACGGAACTTACAGAAATAATGCCTTACTTACCTTACCGTTTATTTTTAAATATCTGATAGGCTAGCGTTCGATCACTGTCTTGCCTGGTAATAAGCCATGATGTGGTCAAAGATGGTGAACACGCTAGGCCCATAATGGTCTGACTCTCGAGGGCTGTGTGCTGCCGGAACACCGCAAGATTATGGCGGCAGATTTTCGCCTTGATGGTGATTAGCTACTTTTTTGTGGCAAGTCGGGTGGCAGAAAATATAATGCTCTACTACTACCTATGGACGAACACCCATGAATGCATAAAGAAAAACCCACTGGTACATAGCTAGGATTGGAACTGGCGACCTCCAGTTTCGAAGAAGCTATCTATCCTTAACGACAACTAAGACTAACATGAATTAAGACTTACATGGCTATCAGCCTTCGCCATAGCGCATAGTCTAGTGATTTTGTCGAGACATATTCGCAGCTGTTCCATATGTTCTTCTAAAGGTCCGTGCACGTTCAGCTTCCCCACCAGTGATGGAGGTTTGGCGTACGCTGCACTCCAACGGTCAAAAAGTATCTAATAGAGAGAATTTGGTAGGTACGTTTATTGATATTAGCCTATAAAATATAAAAAAGTACCAATATAGATATAATCAGTTAAAGACTATTTGGTACTTTTTTAGGGTTCCGTACCCAAAGGGTAAAACGGGACCCTATTACTAAGACTCCGCTGTCCGTCTGTCTGTCTGCCGCTAGAACAACAAATACTATAAACAAAATAAATTTAAAAATTAAAGGGGGTCCCCATACAAAAAACGTGTTTTTAAACGCCATCTATTTAATTAGTTTCGGCAAAATGACCATAGATGGCGCTAGTAAACGAGCCCCGTCTTTCTAGATCGCGACCAAACCAAATATTCTTGGTAATATCAATTAATCAAATATATGAGGTTGAAACTCTGTTATGTTTCGTATTGTACGGAACTCTCCCTAAGTGTTCGATAAGAGACGCGATGTCTCGCACATGGCCAGTTTTATTATATGTATATAGTACTATCTCACCAGTTGGTAAGTGACGATGCAGTTGAGGATAAGAGTCATTCCCATTATACCTAGGCCTAGTGAGGCCTATAATGGGAATGGCTCATAAGGACAGCTGATAGCCACATAAGATGTTTGGCGAAAGAGTTTTCAACTTTCTGGAGGTAGGTAGCTGGCCAGGCGGACACTATTAGACAGTGTCCTATCACTATGTGGGTGATTTCTTAATAATATTTTTCTCCGCCAGAGGGTCACTGAGAAAAGCGCACAAGCATTTTTCGATAGAAAATTCCATTGATGTCTTTGATTATAAATTCTTATTGGTGTAGGTACGGCAGAGATTTGAACCTCCTCTCTGTCGTCTGGCGTCAAAACCAGAAGAAGGTGAAGGTACTCTCCATGACATGAGGTTTTCACTGTAATTGTATCTATATCTTTTCACCTCGAGGTGCCTCGAGGCAATTTGACCTCGAGCAATCATCGAGGACGGACCTGTCCATACATTTTTGATATAAAAACGCATGTTACTTTTTTCATAAACAGTGTTCTGTCCCAGATGGATGCGTTTTCTTACAGATACTCTCTTTGAATAAGTATCATCGTCTACCTAAGTTTAAGGCCCAGTTTGTGATAAGGTTTTAGATACTTAGGTATCTGACACTTAACTTCATACAAAAGTTATCAAAAATCTGTCAGATAAGTTCCTAATCGGCTTATCATGAACCAGTGAAACTGGCCCTAACAATTTCAATATACGTGATGGGTCTAGAGTCACGGTAATAATATATAATAATATTACCGTGCTAGAGTTAATAGAAGGTTGTAAGAGATAAGACGATGTACTAATAAAGGGCTACAAGCATAGCAACAAGGTATTCTTCCGTATTTCGATCTGGATTGAAAAAGCTGACGTAATAACTTTATCCCTCTTGTCTTCGTGAGCACAGATATCTGTGGAAAGTGTCTGTGGTGTAAGTTAGGTAGCTGAATTACAAAAAATGTTCTTCTACTAATAAAATAAAACCATTTGTGAAAATCACTACTTAGCTTCTTTTTCTAAGATAAGAAAGACATTTTTTTTAGTAAACGGTAACAGGACAATCATTACGCTCATCTGATGGTAAGCGATGACGTCTACCTATAATAGATACAGCGGTCACTGCACTGCGCCTGTTGCCTTGAGACATAAAGATGTCAAACAATTATTCTGGTGCGATTATTGGGTGCAGATAAGTATTATTTCATCATGTCCGTTATCTTCAGCCCTTTTTAATCTGAATAGGCCTCTTATTCATACCGCCATTTTTTCGATCCAATCCAATACCGCTTCATCACGTCTGACTAAATGAGGAAACATTTTTCCGATTTATAAATACCTTTAAAATGTTATAAAGGTAGTCCAACTTACTGTTTTTATAGAGTGATAGACCATAAGCATTTTCAATTTTCTAAACATTTTCCATTCTTTCTTCGGCTGTTCTTCATCCGGTGCTTCTGTGGCTTCTAAACTTTCCTGCTCTTGCATTTTGTTTATCCAATCCACTTCACGTTTGAAAAGAAACCTCAGCTGCCTATGCAGCGTATCTTCTGAACCCTGATATAAAATACTTTGAGCTCTTTAGTGCTAACTGACACAGATAAACTATGCCACTATATAGGTCTAGTCTAGTCTAGCCTACCTATACTACATGTGCCCCGCGGCTTCGCCCGCGTTAAAAGGATCCTACAGTTTAATCCATAATATTGGCTGTCCCTGCAAAATTTCAGCTATCCGGGCGTTTGTCCGTGAAGAAGTCCCAAACAAACAAATATACAAACTGACTTTCGCATTTATAATAATTATTGGTGTTGATGTTATACGATAGGTATTACGATACGACCTTCAAACGCTACTACACCGTAGGATTTTAAGCGTAGTGTCGAAAAATGTGATCATAGGTACGTATGGGCATAGAAAAGATAATAATTGGTATGGGGGGGTATGGGGTTCCATCTCGATAACACTAGATCTATATGACTTGGTTTGAAGTCTATTTTCTAGCAAGTTAATTTATTACCGACCTACTAGCACTTATAGTAATTGAGATTAGAGGAATTTATGTAACACGTCGTAAATATTTATTTGTTTGCTACACTAGTTACTTGCGTACCTACTAAAATGAGCTTCGATGTATGCTTGAATCAATTGCCATAGGTACATATAACGTAGGTACCTACACACCTCGAGTATGTGGACGAAATAGCTATCGTACACCAAAAGGAAGCCATGTATGTTTATTTCGCAATAACTCGAATTGACAGCTTTAACAGATTTCCGAAAATGCTCCCTTATTTCATCTTTAGTTAAAGAGTGTTCGCCAGTGTATATCATGCGAACAGCATATGTTTTCTGAAAGATTAGAATAAAATTAGTATTTTGCACATGTATCCGGTAAATAATGGACTTAATAATTGATAACCCGCGTACTTGTGGCAGGCCATTAGCCAGTCAGGAAAAATATACGATAAAATTTAGGTAGCAGTAGAAGCCCACTGCCCAAGTACCTACCACCTAACAATTCTCACAAACTGCCAAGTTTCATTTAATAATGTCACAAACTTCGAAAGTTTTTAAGGGTTCCGTACCTCAAAAGGTAAAAGAAACCCTTACAGGATCACTTTGCTGTCCATCTGTCTGTCTATCTGTCCGTCTGTCAGACCCTTTTTCTCAGAAACGCGTACAGATATCATGTTGAAACTAATATCAAATACATATGTTAGTCAACGCGATCAAAATATATGACCGTTTAAGTAGCATTTTGACGTGAATACGTCTTTAAAACTGCTTCCATAGGGAGGCAATTCAAAGAAACGAATGATAACAAAATCGGGGGATAGATACAGTGTGGTGCTGCAGCTTCAAATCTATCATCACTAACCAAAATTCAATTGCACCACTGGATAGATAAGACTCAAAGAATTTATTGCGACTGTGTGGCCGTGTCCATGACACAGCCACAGTCAAATTCTATAGGATAGTTCTTCCCGTTGACCTATAATCATGAAATTTGGCAAGAAGCAAGGTCTTGCAGCACTTATATAGAAAGAAAACCGTAAATATATAGTTTGAGATGTTGATCTTCATATCTCTGGAGATTCTCATCAGATTCAGATCACGATAAATTATACAAAAGAACCACCGCCGTAATTTATTTACGATACAAATTCGTACGAGAGACACGACTGAACTAGGCATTAAATAGGCGGTCTTTTATTACGGTTCTATTTTCCCTATAGTTAGACTAAGGAATAGTAGTGATAGAGCTCGATTTCATTATTAAGAAGTAAAGAAAATAACATTATTAATTTTAAAGTTAACACTTACCAGGCCCACTTTCGTGAAGCTTTTTTCAACTACATCAAAGATACTCCGGGTGTCTAACTCTGGCAATTTTATTTGAGCAACCTTCATTATTAATTTTAATAATTCGCTTTTATTTATTTAGCGAATTGCGCTAGGTACACTTGTCAAATGTCAACTTGTTGCCATGGAAACGCATTTTGAGAGGATGCCATGGTGTTTTGGCGGGAACGGAAATACTACTGCGTTCGTTAAGGAAAATAATAAATAATTTAAGATCGCTTAAATAAAAACTGGCCAAGTGCAAGTCGGACTCGTACTCGTAAGGATCCGTACCACACTACATTATTTTATAAGATCGAGCAAAAAATACCACTATCATTTTTCGCCAACAAAAAATAATAATTAAAAACATTTTATTTCTTATAACGCCATCTAACGTCTAACAAAGGCGTTAGGGATCGACATTTCAATGTAGCGCCATCTATGGGACGTTTAACTAACTAAGCGTTCATAGATGACGTGAAATTGTTAAATACAATCCAAAATTTCATCGTACCGACGGGACTTGAACCCGCAACCTCCGGAATGACATGTTCCGGTGCTTTGCCAATTAAGCCACGGTGCGAAGTATCGTTACGACGAAATTAGTGGATTGCATTTGTTAACCCAATTATGCATTGGTGGCGCCATCTATGACTACTTATTACGTAAGTTAATCATTCGGAAGAAATCATTACAGTTTTCAAATCCGACGAGAGATGTTGCACTGCGTATTTCAAATATTATGTTTCTTTGAAGTGTTTCACACTTTATATTTTTGTAAATTGTTAAATACAATCCAAAATTTCATCGTACCGACGGGACTTGAACCCGCAACCTCCGGAATGACATGTTCCGGTGCTTTGCCAATTAAGCCACGGTGCGAAGTATCGTTACGACGAAATTAGTGGATTGCATTTGTTAACCCAATTATGCATTGGTGGCGCCATCTATGACTACTTATTACGTAAGTTAATCATTCGGAAGAAATCATTACAGTTTTCAAATCCGACGAGAGATGTTGCACTGCGTATTTCAAATATTATGTTTCTTTGAAGTGTTTCACACTTTATATTTTTGTAAATTGTTAAATACAATCCAAAATTTCATCGTACCGACGGGACTTGAACCCGCAACCTCCGGAATGACATGTTCCGGTGCTTTGCCAATTAAGCCACGGTGCGAAGTATCGTTACGACGAAATTAGTGGATTGCATTTGTTAACCCAATTATGCATTGGTGGCGCCATCTATGACTACTTATTACGTAAGTTAATCATTCGGAAGAAATCATTACAGTTTTCAAATCCGACGAGAGATGTTGCACTGCGTATTTCAAATATTATGTTTCTTTGAAGTGTTTCACACTTTATATTTTTGTAAATTGTTAAATACAATCCAAAATTTCATCGTACCGACGGGACTTGAACCCGCAACCTTCTATATATTCGATACTTCGCACCGTGGCTTAATTGGCAAAGCACCGGAACATGTCATTCCGGAGGTTGCGGGTTCAAGTCCCGTCGGTACGATGAAATTTTGGATTGTATTTAACAATTTACAAAAATATAAAGTGTGAAACACTTCAAAGAAACATAATATATGACGTGAAATGCCGAAAAAAACACGTTTCTTGTATGGGGACCTCTATTATTTTTAACTTTATTCTGTTTTTAGTATTTGTTGTTATAGCGGCAACAGAAATACATCATCTGTGAAAATTTCAACTGTCTAACTATCACGGTTCATGAGATACAGCCTGGTGACAGACGGACAGACAGACAGACAGACAGACAGACAGACGGACGGACAGCGGAGTCTTAGTAATAGGGTCCCGTTTTACCCTTTGGGTACGGAACCCTAAAAATTAAAAGAACCGACTTCAAACGTCGCGCTAGTCAAAGTAGCCAGTAGACGTAGTATAGTAAGTCGTCGAGACAAGTAAATGCGTTGTAATACAAATGTTGATATATTAAAAACGGCTCGGCCGATTTCGTTAAAATGTTAATGGGACCACCTGGGAAGGGTACCCTTTGAAACAAAAAAAGAATTTTCTAAATTGGTTCATGCATCTTCGAGTAATCTGTGAACATACATTAAAAAAAAAGGTTCCGACGAATTGAGAACCTCCTCCTTTTTTGTGAAGTCGGTGAATAAAATTAATCACAAGTACCCCGTTTAGACCAGTTGAATGAACGTAACTCTTTGATTGAATGGCTCACTCAAAGAGTACCTAACATAATATATACTGGCTCACTGACCTCTAAATACAGGTACGCGTAGGTGCCTGTATTATTATAGGTCAGTGGAATGGCTGCTTCCATTATTAGGAACACAGAGTGCGCGCCATATAAATTAATTAAATATTCTAATAATATTGTGAAAAATAAAATAAAATTTAATAAAATTATCAAAACATTTTAATGTTTTATTATTAAAAATAATAAACTACTAATTCTAAAATATAATAACAATATAGTTATGTTAGCATACATTTTGAAAATTTAATTTTAATAATCATTTATAAATGTTCTATCCGTGTTTGGTCGTCCGGTCTGGATGCGGCTGTATTTGCTCATTGCTGACTACACTATGCTAGCTAACTATGACCATTCCAGTATATTTTTAGGGTAAAAAGGAAAAAAAACCGGCCAAGTCGAGTTGGACTCGCCCACCGAGGCTTCCGTACCAACGTCGGTACTTGGTAGTTACCAATTAAGCTAGACCTCTACACTGTATGAGCGCATATATAACTCAGAAGCCCATCTTAATTAGCGAACCTATGTATGTATGGGGACACCCTTTAATTTTCAACGTTTTTATTTTTTGGAATGTTTACTTTATTTGTGCTGTAAGACCATGCTTCTTGCCAAATTTCATGATTCCAGGTTAACGGGAAGTACTATATAGGTTTTGGGCCGAAAACCTATAGGGTACTTCCGGTTGACCTAGAACTGTCAATTTCATTTAAAAGCATACAAATAATTCTGAAAAATAAAAATAGTTGATAATTAAGGTAAATTTTGGTACTTACAAGTTTTCGCGAAAACACCTTTTTTATAACACCGTTTTATACACCTAATAGGGACCTCAGTATCTGGGATACATTTCAACTTGCTAGGTCCACCCGTTCCAGAGAAAATTGGTGCTGACACACGGACGGACTGACAGACAGACGGACAAGAAAGTGATCTTATAACGGTTCCCTTTTTTACCTTTTGAGGTGCGGAACCCTAAAAAGGAACCTTTATAGGATCACGTTTTGCCCGTCTATCTGTCTGTCTGTATGCCTGTCGATCCATCTGTCAAGACCCTTTTTCTCAGGAACGCGTAGATATTACGTTGAAAATAACTACAAATACTCGGGAAAAACAAAAAAAACAAACTTGTAAGTCAACGCTATCAAAAGATATGACTGTTTATTTCGCATAATTTGCGATTTTACAAGGGAAGTTAAGGGAAGTGAAGTTAAGTTTGTCCTTTAACCTAGTTTGACAAGTTTGTAAGGAAGCCTCGGTGCGCGAGTCCAACTCGCACTTGACCGGTTTTTATTACTATATAACTTCTATTATTATTCTTTGATAACCGTTTACTGGTAGGCGCCAAAGAAGGATATTACGAAATAAAAATGTAACATTAATTTAAAGTTTTATACTCACTTCATAATATTATACAACAAAAATACGCTACACATAATACAAATGATATCTACTGATAACTAAGGTTTGTACTAATACATGTCGTCGTCGTCGAATCTATTCCGCTTCGAGTTTCTATTATAATTTGACTTTCTGTTGTATCCGCCGAACTTGCCGTAACTGCTACCTTGTTTATAGCCGAACTGGTTGTAATTATTTTTAAAGGATTTAGATTTGTATTTGGATTGTTTTTCCGTTGATTTGTCCATTTGGAATGAACGCGCCAAGTATTCCAACTCTTTAGGCACCTCCTGAAATGTTCACGACAATAATGTAATATGGAAAAGCTAGACGGCTAATTTTATTTCAAGAGCCAAATGTATTTTTTTTATGGTAAAAGGTAACAGGACGGTAAGCGATGGTAAGCGATGACGTCTACCTATTACAGACACAGCAGCAGGCATGCAAAATTCTGGCAGTTCAGAATTTTGCATGTCACTGCACTGCGCCTGTTACCTTGAGACATAAAGATCAGAATTTTGCATGTCACTGCACTGCGCCTGTTACCTTGAGACATAAAGATGTTGAGTCTCACATGTCCTATAATTTCAATGGATCAAGGTATCCATTTCAACCGAAAACATTCCTATTTCACGGCTGAAAATTAATTGGCAAAGTGGTGGTACCGCCCCAGGCGGACTAGCAGAAGTCCTACCACTACAAAACAATGTCAGAGTCATGAATACAGCTATAAAATACAAGTCAATCGCAATAAATAACATTAATATTGTTACATCGCGTCGTCGAACATTGTGCTAACCTAGTGATCAGTGGAAATAAACGTTCATCTCATCGGATTGGCATTTTAATACCACCCCGCACGTAACAATATAATACAATTTTAATCGTCTAGCAATTACCAGGCACCTTTACACCGGTAATGAACGGTCAGGAACGATCGTTCCCGGTGTAAAGGTGCCCATAACACTAGCAGCGTTACCGCGCTGGATAGCAACGGCTAACCTTTGCACCAAGAAAGATCAGGACGGGGCTCTCCTGTCTTATCCCTTATCCTACGCCCTAACTCCTTAATTAGAGCCTTGGCATCTGCTCCCCAACAACCCATCGTATTAAGACCCAAATTGCTTAAAACCTTTATATGGGAGTTTTGGCGGGAACGTGGAAAAGTGTGTGTGCTAACATTGTATTTTTTTCTAATACTTGTGTTCTTGAGTGTTCTTCCGCGAGTTAATGTGTAATAAATGTGGATTATTAACCATTAAGTGCCGGTGACTGTGTGCGAGTGTAGCGACAATATTGAAAAACATGCTATTTGCGTTCTCACCAAAATTCCAACAGAAAATCTTCAGTAAAGTCCACATTTTACTGAGGGTATGACTTGGGACTAGACTGACTTTTAAAATAATGTAAATACTTTAAAATAACACAATAGGGAATATGCATGATTTTTCGTATATTTTTAATTCTCTGATTACATCCATTTAACACAGTAAAAAAATGAAATAATACTGAAAGTGTTCAAATTAAGCTAAAAAAAAATAATTTTAGCATTGAAAAAATATGAGGTATGTAAAACGCTGCCAAATTTTCGCGCGCCTTTGTGACGTTTTAGTGCACCTCACTGTCTCCACAGATTAAATCTTTTTATTAGAAATAGTACGTGGGCTGTGAGTACTTTTAAACCAAATAAATCTGCAGGGACAGATGAAATTTTCCCAGCCTTGCTACAGTGGAGTCTGAATAAGATAAAGTCCCAGCTACTAGGTATATTCAGAGGATGTTTAGCTTGGAAATACGTTCCCAAAGCCTGGAGAGGAGTAAAAGTGGTGTTTCTACCAAAGCCGGGGAAAACAGACTACACAAACCCGAAATCTTTCAGGCCAATAAGCTTGAGCTCATTTTTACTAAAAACTTTAGAGCGTTTATGCGACAAATATATCAAAAGTGGACCACTAAAAAATATCCAATCCACAACAATCAACATGCTTATCAGACTGGTAAGTCGACGGAGACTGCCCTGCACCATGTAGTGCACAAAATTGAGTCGACACTAGAAAACAAACAGTCATGTCTCGTGACTTTTATTGACATTGAAGGCGCATTTGATAAGACGACCTTTCCCAGCATCGAAGATGGACTGACATCACAAGGAGTTGACGGAAGAGTGAACAAATGGGTAACGAACATGTTGTCAAGCAGAGTAGCTTGCATAGAAAGCTCAAAAGAAACACTGTCTTGTTACACGAGGCTGCCCACAAGGAGGAGTACTTTCACCACTACTCTGGGTAGTGGTAGTAAACGAGCTGATAGATCTCTTAAACCGGGAAGGTATAACGACAATTGGTTATGCAGATGACCTTGTCATTATGGTCTCGGGACTCTTTGAATCCACGCTTTGCGAGAAAATGCAGAAGGCGCTACGATCGGTTGAAAATTGGTGCGGCAAACACAGACTATCTGTCAACCCGCAGAAAACAGAACTTGTTCTTTTCACCCGCAAAACTAAGTTAGCAAAACTTAAACCACCGACATTGTTTGGAACTAAGCTTATGCTAAGTAAAGAAGTAAAATACCTAGGAGTATGGCTAGACAGTAAACTTCTATGGGCGAAACACTTAGACCATATCACTACAAAAGCTACGAACATCTTATGGCAGAGCATGAGAGCAATTGGCAAAGACTGGGGTCTGAAACCAAAGCTGTGTAAGTGGCTATATACTGTAATTGTGCGTCCTGTACTTACTTATGGATGCGTGGTATGGTGGACGCGCACAAACTTAATTACGGCAGTAACCAAATTGCAGCAGGTACAAAGATTAGCATGCACACTTATCAGTCATCACTTATCAGCTGCACGAAGACGACACCGTCTGACGCGTTAAACGTTATCCTAGGCATGACGCCGTTGCACCTGCATATACAACAGGAAGCAATGGCTTCCGCGATTAGGATAAAATCTACAAACCAATGGAAAGGTACAGGAACGACCACAAACCATTGCAAAATACTGTCAAAAGCGACAATGATCATTCCGAGAGCCAGTAAAGGCACGGACAGGACAGCCAGTACTCATCTAGATAATAAAAAGTACCAACTAATAACTGAGGATAAGATGTCTGAAGCGGCACTGCCGTCTTACAAAATATACACTGATGCTGCAAAAAACGAAACAGGAGCAGGTTGCGGGTACTACTCGCAAGACCTTGGACTCTCGGCATCGATAGCGCTGAACAAGACTATAACCGTCTTACAGGCCGAAACAATGGGACTGTTACTATCTGCACAAGCAGTTCAGTCCATAAATCAGTCTTTATTAGAAAATGATCAAGATGAAATCAATATAGAATTTGTCACTGATAGTGCAGCAACTATATACGCACTCAGGAGACCTACAACGAGATCTAAGGTACTGGCTAAATGCCACGATACTTTGCAAACATTGGCAACCAAGTATAACGTTAAGGTAAGATGGACGAAAAGCCATGCATCATGTGCTGGCAATATCACGGCTGACAAACTCGCTAAAGAAGGAACAACACAACAGGTAAGCGATGACGTGATGGATCTCTGTCGACCGTCAGCAATGGAAGTCAGAGACCTATTACGGCGTTATACCGAAAACGAACAACAAAAGTTGTGGGACAGCATGATAAGTTGTAAGCACACAAAAGCAGCTTTTCCGAATTTAAACAGCAAAGTTACAAACAGATTGCTAAAATTACAAAGACATGATCTTCGTATAATAGTAAGCCTCATCACGGGACACTGTAATCTAAATTATCACCTCCATAAAATTGGCGCAACAGATAGTCCTCTGTGTCGAGGCTGCATGCTTGATAACGAGACCGTGGCACATGTGATCTCACAGTGCCCGGTCCTGGATGAGGTAAGAGCCACAGCCGGGTTATACGTCCGAGACACAGATGAAGAACACCAGCCGCGGCAACAACAATGACAAGGATTAACAGTATCACCATTACTATCATCATCATCGCTATCTGCCTTAGCACTGCCAGCAACATCGGGCACACAAACTCATCCACAGCTTTCATCATCATCGTCATTTTCACCATCAATAATAACACCCTCACCACTGGAAGCGCTATGCCAGCGACCCAAAGCCGTGCTACGCTTCATTAAGGAGATGGGTTGGCTTGGGTGATCGCTGACAGGGGGAAATGCACAATACACCCCAAGCGGGACGTCAGTGCAGGTCTTATCGCCCCCATCACCAATTAGAATTAGAATTAGAACAGTGCATAGTATTTCTATGAAAAAGATTTAATCTATGGAGACCGTATGATGCCCTGTGACGTCACTTTCTAATTGACAAGTGGTGATGTGTTTTGCAAATTAAAATTTCCCACGCTTTTATTGCATTTTTCATATTATATTTTAACACATTTAAGAGTATTTTATTTATAAAAAAATGTTTAACAAACAACACCAGAACAATAATGATTCGAAAATAAATGATTTCAAGTAAATGTATGCTACATGCATATTCCCTATTAAACATTCATGAATCACTTAGTTCTGGGGTACCAAAGCAAAAAAAAAACATACATATACATACCTGATTAGCTTCCTTTAAAACAGCTATAAGATTCTTTGCCTGTCTCCCATCTTCACTGGTCAGAATAGTGTGTGCCATGCCCTTATTTTCCTGTCGACCAGTGCGACCGATTCTATGAATGTAATCTTCAGTCGTATTTGGAAAATCGTAATTAATCACGTGAGTTACGCCATCTACATCTGAAGGAATGGGAAAGTATTGTTATAGTTTACTATCATTGTTTGTTTTCTTCAATATCTTTTAAGCTAGCGTTTGACCACTATCTCACCTGTTGATATGTGATGATGCGGTCGACGATGGTAGCACGTTTAAATTTAAATTGATAACGGATAAATTGGACTTCGAACACAGATTATATAATAGTTACTACGTAACAGATACTTCACTCCCCTACATAAACACAATACCAACGTTTATTTCAGACAATACAAGCAAAAATATGCGTGAGTTCAGAAATGTATACTTACAAGCAACTCAAAAAAGTTTATATTTCCAAAAACCATTTTACCCATTTTTATTCTCTATCTGTATTGCCATAATACATTAATAAACTTAATATCTGTTTTGGATTCATTTATTACGTTCATAAAAGCCTAAATTAAGTTAAAAGGTAACACGACATTCATAGTCTGTTAGGTGATACGAAGTTCGCCGGGCCAGCTAGTATAAGATATAGGACTTCTTTTTATTATGACCAACTATGTATGTACCCACATTCTAAGCAATAAATAAATTGAAATTGAAATTAATCTTAATATTGCAAGAAAGCTGCAGAGTGCAGCTAATAGAAGGTATATGTACAGCTTACCTAGTCCTCTAGCGGCAACATCAGTAGCTATAAGAATGCTTTGTTTGGCACTTTTAAACCTGTTGATAATTCTGTCTCTTTGCATTTGTGTTTTATCACCATGGATGCCGTAAGCTGGCCAGGCATTCTTACTCAATGCATGAGCTAAATAATCCACAAACTTCTTGGTATTTGTAAAAACCAGAAGTTTGCCAAAGCCTTCTCCAGATATGTCGTGAAGGATTTTCTTAAACCTGAAAGAATTGAGAGGTGGTAATATTATTTTTCAGCTCCAGTTCTATTTAATCATCATCGTCATCATCATTAGCCCATTATAATAGCCCATTGCATGACAAAGATCATGCCAGTTGCACACTATAGACAATGGTTGTCATATACTTTTATCCAGCTCAGGATCTAACACCCTTACAGGATCACATTGTTGTCCATCTGTCTGTCTAGACCCTTTTTCTCAGGAACTCGTAAAAATATAAAGTTGAAACTTATATCAAATACTTGGGTCTAAGGTATCTTTCAGCTGTGAAAAAATTAAACTTGTAAGTCAACGAAATCAAAAGATATGAGGTTATCCCTTTTAAGTCGCATATTTTGCAATTTTACAAGGGAATCGAAACCTATAAGGTACTTCCCGTTGACATAGAATCATGAAATTTGGCAAGAAGCAATGTCTTGAAGCACTTATATAGGAATAAATCTAAAAATATAATATACGAATGACATTATTGATTTAAGTGATATGAAAGTTGTTTCACAAAATTACTTACAAATTGAGTTTTTCCTCTTGCTCGCAAATATGAATTTGCTGTACAATGTTGTGATTTGCCGTCAGTTCTGTAGAGCCGACATTGACTTGTACAAACTCTCCCAAATAATCCTTTGCCAAAGTCTGCACTTCTCTTGGCCAAGTTGCAGAGAACATCAACATCTGTCTTTCAAGAGGAACACCCGCCAGGCACTCTCTGATCTGAGGCTCAAAGCCCATATCCAACATTCTGTCAGCCTCATCCAGTACCACATATGTACACCGTGCCAATGTAGTAGTTCTACTAGTCAGAAAGTCATTAAGTCTGCCTGGAGTGGCTATCACGATATCAACACCCTGCTCTAGTAACGCAGCTTGCCTAGCTCTGTTTGCACCTCCATAGATACAGGCACATCGAATTTTCAAAGTCCTTTCAAAGTCTTTTGCTACCTCTTCAATTTGGCGAGCCAATTCTCTAGTAGGAGCGAGCACGAGTACCACAGGACCTTTGCCTTTCTTCGCTTGCTTCTCTTTCAAGTGTACTACAGCAGGTAATAGATATGCGAGGGTTTTACCTGTACCTGTCTGGGCGATACCAACAAAGTTCTGTCCACTAATTGCTATAGGCCAGCCTTGAGACTGTATAACAGTAGGTTTCGTGATACCTTGTTCTTTAATAAAATGTTTAATGTACTCAGGTAACTCACAACTCTCAATATCAATGTAAGGACTGGGAATGTCTTGTCCAATAATAGTAACATTATTGTCTGTGCGGTAATCATCTATCTCATTTGCTGTTTTAACAGAATAGAAACGCACTCCATGGATGTTTTTGAACTGGGCTTGTTTAATGACATTTTGTTGATGAGAAGCTGAATAACAAAACCTTGCATTTCTCAGAGAACTTGCCAGAATATTATCAATAGATAAGCTTTTCACATTGTAATATCTGAAAAAAAAATATATAAATAAAACATACCTAGTTCTTTAGTGTTATGCTGTGCAGATACATATATTTTTTATATGTAATAACAGGTATTTATTAAGTAGCTTTAGTGGGCTTAATAGTATTGATAATATTAGCTCATTTAAGACTAATATTATCATTATTAGTAGAGTATTAATTAGTAGTATTCATGTTAAACTTTTCAGACAAAAACAAGAATAGGTATATATATTATACAACAATTATACAATTATGAGGAATTATACAACAATAATTGAAGCAAATACTACTTACATAACTGAAAGATCTTTCCGCAACAGTCGTGAAAGAATGTTTAGAGCCATGGCTATACAATTTTACTCAATTTTTCTAAATTCTATAGTCAAAGGCCAAGAAGGTTACGATTTAGGTTATTTCCATTTAGGTAGTAATGTTCACAAATATGATTGACTCTTGCGTCCTTATGTCCTTTAAAATCTCATGAAATCGGAGTACTTATTATATTATTACATAAAGCATTTCTATGCAACATGCACAACTGGCTGGACAACCTTAAAAATTATTAACCTAAAAATCACAGATTACTATAAGATCTTTCAGACTTGACTGACAGAACGGACATCTGACTTGACACTTGGCTTCTGATTCTGATCTGAGTCGAGCGTGAAAAAAAAAAACAGAATAGTTTGAATTTTTTAACCGACTTCAAAAAAAGGAGGAGGTTTCTCAATTCGACCGTATATATATATGTATATATATTTAATGTTTGTTCGCAGATAACTTCGTCGTTTGTGAATCGATTTTGATTGTTCTTTTTTTGTTGGAAAGGAGATATCCCAAGTGTGGTACTAAATAGATTTTTAGGCTTTGTTACAGTACTTCACCCTCTAAGGGGTACGATTTCATAAAGCCTGAAACACGTATCCTGAAACACGTATTTACTTTTTTATTTACTTTTGTGAACTCTTTTTTAGAAGTGAAGTATACAATAAATAATTTAGATAGTTTAAAAACTAAAACAACCGACTTCAATGCCCCGCGAGTCAATTTCAGTAGCAAGTTTGAGACGTTTATCGTCATATCCCTGGAGATACTTATCAGATCTCGATGCAATTACAATGAGATCACCTCGGAAACGTACCCTACCGATAAGAAAAATAATCATTCGAATCGGTTTACAATTAACGGAATAATCGCGTAACAGCAAAAAAAAGAAAAAAAACATACTGACGAATTGAGAACCTCCTTATTTTTGGAAGTCGGTTGAAAAGACTATCTAATCTCGTTTCTGCATACAAACTTTGAACCCCCGTTTCATCCCCTTAAGAAATCAATTTTAGAATATCCTTTCTTAGCGGATACAAACGTAATAACTATCTGCATGCCCAATGTCAGCGCAATCCGTAACAATATTGATTTTCAGACTTTGTTACCGCCATTTCAACCTCCTAAGGATGGAATTGTCGAAAAATCCTGCAACACGTGTTTGCTTATATATTCACAGGAGTACTTGTGTGCAGTTTTGAATAAAAAAGACTATCTAATCTGTTTCTCCATACAAATTTTGAACCCCCGTTTCATCCCCTTAAGGAATTAATTTTAGAATATCCTTTCTTAGCGGATACAAACTTAATAACTATCTACATGCCAAATTTCAGCGTAATCCGAAACAATATTGATTTTCAGACATTGTTACCCCATTTCACCCTCTTAGGGCTGGAATTTCGAAAAATCCTGCAACACGTCTTTGCTTATTTATTTACATTTATGTAAAGTTTCGAATAAAACAAACAATCTAATCTTGTTTCTTAATACTAACTTTGAACCCCCGTTTCATCCCCTTAAGAGCGTCCTCGGGCTGCGAGAAATTTCAAAAATAGGTAGGTATTTAAAGAAACTATTGCCGTCGCGCAGCGCCCGAACCGAACAACCAAGCAATCAATGTGTGTGTGAATACTGTGTTGGTGTGCGTACTTAGGAGAGCACGACCACCCGCACCTTAACGCGCTCGCTATCCAGTAGTTGTCAGCATTCGACTCTTTACCGGCGTTTCCAGTGTTTTGTCACAGATTATAAATAATAGTTACTGCGTAACAGACCTTTCTATACATACGTGACACATATTTCACAGTTAAATCATGTTAATTGGTGTATAAGACCAAACAATAGGGTACACATATTTGGTTGCTTATGACTCGTTTTTAGAATTCCGTAGCTGAATGGCAAAAAACGGAACCCGAAACGATTAAGACTACAGAATTGAAATTTAGTAGGTACTTAGGTAGATGTATTCTGTAAACAGCTTTCCGATAAAGATATAAAATATATAAAAGTTTAAGGGGCAATCCCATACATGGTACTGAAACAAAATTTTAAAAAAATCTTCAAACCTATACGTGTGGTGTGTCTATAGATAGGTCTTTAAAAATTACATTAAGGTTCCTAAGATATTTTTTTCTCAAAGCCAATCATTTAAAAGATAGGTGCGTCTAATGTAGTAAAACGTGTAGCCCAATTTTAAAGTAAGGGAGTGAAAAATAGAAAAAAATGTAGATATCAATAAAAACTTTCAACGAAAATTGGTTTGAACGAGATACAGTCAGCAGTTTTTGAGATATAGCGACCGCAAATATAACTTTGTTTTTCGTACAAACACTATGAAATAATTAATAATAATTGATATAAACTATGTATTTATTTATTTTGTAAGTATAAATGATATATATGAATATATACGTATATGTTTTAAATGTAATATATGTAGGTATATAGGTACGTATTAGATGTATATAATCATATTTCTTATTATTATACATATATATATATATATATATATATAATATAAATATATTTATACATATTTTATTTAATTTTTTTTTTTAAATTATTTTGCAATAGAACACCACCGACCTTGCTGAACTCACTATTTCTCTTACTCCATCCAAAGGCTGACTGGAAGAGATCGCTCTTAGCGATAAGTCCGCCCATTGTACTGTAGTTTTTATGAGTTAACTGTTTCGTAAGTTACTTTAAGTGGTGTACAATAAAGTATTTTGTATTGTATTGTATTGTATTGTATGAAAAACAAAGTTAATTTTTTGGTTGCGAAAAATAATAGTTATAGAATACTCTAATGTGCTACGGAACCCGAGAAGTGCGAGTCCGACTTGTACTTGGCCAGTTTTTCTCAATCGACTTTAAAAAAAAAAGAGGTTCTCAATTCGTCTATAATATGTTTATTTTTTAATTTACGCGATTACTCAGTAAATTGTAAACCGATTCAAATGATTATTTTTTTAATTGGTAGGGTACATTTTCGGGGTGGTCCTATTGTAGTTCCTTCTAGATTTGATAATTATCTCCAGAGATATGACGATAAACGTCTCAAACTTGCTACTGAAATTGACTCGCAGGGCACGGAAGTCGGTTTATTTCTAGTGTTTAAACTATCTTAATTATCAAGAATCGGTTCGCTAAAGTTTATCTAGTTTGATGGTTTAAGGAATAATTAAGATAGTTTTATAAACTGGCCAAGTGTAAGTCGGACCCGCACAAGTAGGGTTCCGATTAAACAAAATTTGCCGGAAAAATAAAGTACAAAGTACATCGATAATATAAATACCGTGTCAATACTAAACATGCTTATTTACTACAACGTCATCTAACGAATGTCTAATGAACTTCTAACGCCAACTAAGTGAACGTTAACACTAGAGATGCGCCGTATAGTGGTTTCACCGAATTACCGAATATTATTCGGTTTAACCTTTACCGAAACAGATATTCGGCTGAATTATTCGGTTTACCATTACATTGTTTTGCCGCGTAAACAAGTTCTAGCATGTGCGCTACGTGCCGCTGCTTGTTAGATTAGGAACTTGGATGGATTTAATTGAGGTGTATACAAATGTTGATTTTAAGTTTAAAATAAATATTGTTGCGATATTTAAATTAAATGTTGATTTAAGGCTTAAAATAAATGTTGACTATACCTACTAACTATAGGTTAAGAAGTAAATATGTTTTCTTTGACTTATAATCTAATACTATAAGAATCTTTGTCCTGACATACTGACTGACTGACTGACTGACTCACTGACAGACAACGCACAGCCTAAACCGCTGATCGTAGAGACTTGAAATTTGGAGGATATATTTGTCTTAGTACGTAGGGGTGTACTAAGAAAGGATTTTTCAAAATTCACCCCTTAAGGGGATGAAATGAGGGTTCAAAGTTTGGATGGAGAAACAAGATTAGATAGTCTTTTCTATCCGAAACTTCACACAAGTGCTTCAGTACAAAAATACCTAAGTAAATACGTGTTTCAGGTTTTTTTGAAATTCCACCCCTAAGAGTGTGAAATGGGGTAACAAAGTGTGAAAATCAATATTTTTTCGGATTGCGCTAAAACTTGGCATGCAGATAATTATTACAACGTTAGTTACCTTTGAAAAAGGATTTTTCATATTTCACCCCTGAAGGGGATGAAACGGGGGTTCAAAGTTTGAAACAATGTCGTGTGTCTTGCTCGCACGTTAGAGCGACATCAAGTAAAGAGAATATAAATACTACGAACCTACAGCAAGTTCCCAATTGCTGTGTTATAAAAATGTTTAAACGTGAAAGTTTTTTTAAATAGTTTACAAATTAAGCGTTATTTACGAGTATATATATATATCGTTTTATTATAAAAACTCACGTTCATTTTAAACTTATAGATTTAAAAACGGGAATTTAACGTGACTTACGCGATGTCGATATAGCGATCGACATATGTTTCGGCCTCATCCGGAGGCCTTCTTCAGGATCTTGAGTGCGGGGCGCTCGCCGACGCGTTCAACCTCGCACTGCGGGCCGCTGCTCGTGCAGCGCGGGCGGACGGAGCGGGCGGCGGCGGCGGCGGTGGTGGTGTTGGTGGGGGGTGATGATGCGGTGTACATAGTGGAGGCGCGGGATTAGGTTGGAGGGCTTCGTCTTCATCACTGCTGTTTACTTCAGACGAAACCTCATCCAACCGGCAGACGGAACTCAAGGTGTCCTTCAAGTTCCACCAACACCACCACCGCCGCCGCCGCCGCCCGCTCCGTCCGCCCGCGCTGCACGAGCAGCGGCCCGCAGTGCGAGGTTGAACGCGTCGGTGAGCGCCCCGCACACAAGATCCTGAAGAAGGCCTCCGGATGAGGCCGAAACATATGTCGATCGCTATATCGACATCGCGTAAGTCACGTTAAATTCCCGTTTTTAAATCTATAAGTATATATATCGTTGTTTCATTTATGAAAATGAATTCTAAAATACGAATATGTAGGTAGGTATACTAATATATTCAGTGTTTATTATATACCTACGTAATAAGAACCTACGTAAATTTGAACCTCCAGTGTCTACTGGTCCCAACATAAATGTATGAAGTTGATGTTCTTCTCTCCGTGAGTAGTAATTGTTCTATAGTCGTACGCGTGTGGCGTCCTTGCTCAGCGCAGCTCCTCGACAGCTCCAAGTCGGTGGCGGGGTGAGGAAGCCCGGAATTGGTGGGGGGAACAGAGTGTCCGTTCTATACGTAGTATTATTATCTTTTCTATGATAAGACAGTATTTTCTATTTGAAACTTCACATAAGTGCTCAAGTAAAAAAATAAGTAAACACGTGTTTTAGGGTTTTTTGAAATTCCACCCCGACAAGGGTGAAATGGGGTAACAAAGTATGAAAATCAATATTGTTTCAGATTTCGCTGAAATTTGACATGCATATAGTTATTATGACGTTAGTTACCTCTGAGAAGGGATTTTCCAAAATTCAACCCTGAAGGGGATGAAACGGGGGTTCAAAGTTTGTATGGAGAAACAAGATTAGATAGTATTTTCTATTTGAAACTTAACACAAGTACTTAAGTAAATAAATACGTGTTTCAGGCTCTTTCGAAATTCCACCCCTAAAAGGGTGAAGTGGGGTAACAAAGTCTGAAATCAATATTGTTTCGGATTGCGCTGAAATTTGGCATGCAGATAGGTATTTTGACTTAGGTATCCGCTAAGAAATAATTTTTCAAAATTTACTCTTCAAGGGGATGAAGCGAGGGTTCAAAGTTTGGATAGTCATTTTATTCGTCATTTCACACAAGTACTTTTGTAAATAAATAAGTAAATACGAGTTTCAGACATTTTCAAAATGCCCTTCTAAGTGGATAAACTGGGGTAGCAAAGTCTAAAAATCAATATTGTTTCGGATTGCGCTGAGGAAGCTTTAGAATGCAGATAGTTATTATGGCGTAGGTATCCGCTCAGAAAGGATTTTCTCATAATTCCTCCCGGATACGGAACGGGGATTCAAAGTTTGTATGGCGAAACAAGATGAGATAAAGTACGTGTTGTAGGATTTTCAAAATGGGGTAGGTAAAAAAGTCTGAAAATTTGGTTTTCACGGGTAAAATTAAAAAATTACCCCATTTATAATGAATCCCGAATTGCCTTAGTCACGCGATAACATGAAAACGGGTGAACTGATTTGGCTAATTTTTATTTGATGTCTTTAATGATAGAAACGTTTTTACAAAAGAAAAGTTTTAAGTAAATAAAAGAAGTTTTTAACGCGGGCGAAGCCGCGGGGCACTTCTAGTATAACATAAGTCTTATATAAGAAGTTTTGTCTTTTAGTTCTACACCTTGGCTACATGAGCCAAGAAAATAGAAATGCTTGAACCGAATATATTTGGAAACAAAACCGAATAATTTAGCAGAATACAAATAATGGAAAAGATGCCGAATACGCTGAATACCGAATACCAAATATTCAGCGCATCTCTAGTTAACACAAAAAACCAGTGTTTTTCAACGTGTGGGTCGCGCTACTCGCGAACCCCTGGGGAGTCGCAAAGCCTCTATAAGGGAGTCGCGAAGTCTCAGTAAAAGAAAAAAACAAAGTATCAAAACATACTTTTAAAGAAAATATTAATTAAAGAGTGAGTAAAGTAGGTGTTTTGACTGAGAGTGCTTATAATTTTTGGTTTAAAAGAAAATATGTAATTTGTTTCCTGTAGGCCACACGAACGAAACCGCGGGTAGAAGCTAGAAATATAACAAAATACAAATTATAAACAGTGCAAGTAGGTCGATTTTTTTTCATACTAAGGGGGTCGCGTCTCGTCATGAAAAAGATTGAGAAACACTGGTAAACAATCGTACATAGATGGCGCTATAGTAAAAACACGTTATTTGTATGGGGACCCCCTTTAATTCTTAACTTTGATCTGTTTTTAGTATTTGTTGTTATAGCGGCAACAGAAATACATCATCTGTGAAAATTTCAATCGTCTAACTATCACGGTTCATGAGATACAGCCTGGTGACAGACGGACAGACAGACAGACAGACAGACAGACAGACAGACAGACAGACAGACAGATGGACAGCGGAGTCTCAGTAATAGGGTTCCGTTGGTACCCTTTGGGTTCGGAACCCTAAAAACTAAAACAACTGACTTCCATGCCCCGAAAGTCATTTTCAGTAGCAAGTTTGAGACGTTTATCGTCATATCCCTGGAGATACTTATCAGATTTCATTGAAATTACAATTAGACCACCTCAGAAATGTACCCTGCCTATCAAAAAAGAATCATTCGAATCATTTCACAATTGACGGAGTAATCGCGTAACGTGCATACAAAGAAAATGAAAATAAAACCGGCTAAGTCGAGTTGAACTCGCCCACCGAGCCTTCCGTAATAACCAATTAAGCTAGACCTCTAAATTGTATCAGCGCTCATATAACTCAGAGGTCTACATTAATTGGCGCAAACTATGTATGTATGGGACCTTTAATTTTCAACTTTTTTGAATTTTCCTTAATTTGTGCTGCTACCTTCTTCTTGCTTCTTGCCAAATTTCATGATTCTAGGTCAACGGGAAGTACCCTATAGGTTTTCGACCCAAAACCTATAGGGTACTTTCGGTTTACATAGAATTTTCAATTTTGGTTATAAGCAAGGTCTTAGAGCACAAGTAAAGGGAAACATCCGAAGTTGAAAATTAAGGTAAATCTTGGTACTAACAAGTTTTCGCGAAAATCTAAATTTGCCCATATCTTTTTATTGTGTTGACTCAAGACCTTGATTTTTGTACACCCAATAGGGACTATAGACCTCAGTATCAGGTATGAATTTCAACTTGCTAGGTCCACCGAACGGGTGGACCTAGCAATACAAAATCAGTGGTGACACACGGACAGACGGACAGACAGACGGACAAGAAAGTGATCTTATAAGGGTTCCTTTTTTTTACCTTTTGAGGTATGGAACCCTTAAAAAACATACAGACGAATTTAGAACCTCCTTCTTTTTGGAAGTCGGTTGAAAATGGATGGTATGTGGTCGAAAAACAGCACTATTAATATGGTAAAATAAAAAATATATATCAGTGAACTCTCAAATTAGCTACTCTTAAAAATTGATTTACATGCAACTAACTTGAACATTAACGTTGTGCATTTCCCTCCGTCTTACGAAATATCGATCAGGTCACGTGTCCTGACGCGAGTTTAACATTTTTTACACATCCCAATAACAGTTTCTACTCTTCCTCCGTCTTAAGAATTTTCGATCAGGTCACGTTTCCCAACGCGATGTCCTGACGAGCGTTTAAAACATATTTTACCCATCCCATTCAAATCCTATATACAAAGTTCACAAAGTCGCTAAAGAAGTTTTCACTTCAAAAAAATATTATTTGCTTTTATAGCGCCCATAGTAATACATACTTTGTGAAATCAAGTAGAACGTTTAACTTGAACATAGTCACATAAACATTATGTATAGGCACAGAATAATGAATAGTACGTATAGATAATATTTGTCTGTAATATTTTTATTTTATATCTTACAGTCTAGCGTTTCACCACTATACCACCTGGTGGTAAGTGATATCTAGAGCAATTTGAAGTACCTACAATGATAAAAGTAACATATACACTTTGTAGAAAATTAAATTAGTGAAAACGCGATAAATATCGATATCGATAGACATCACTAGACTATCGATACCCATTATCGACAACTATCACTTCCTTAAATGTATACGTGTTAATTTCACCCTCCCTCACCTCCTGGCCTCCAGCCTTCCCCCGAAGAGTGCGATAGGGACAACTGCAGCTCAAACCCATTTTGCCTACAAATTTTTGAGTAAAATAAGGTTTTGTATTCCCGTGTTTTCTCCTCAAAAACTGATCCGATCTAATTATTTTTTTCACGATATTTTTGCAGATGAGTGAATCCATGCTTCTATCATTTTGTTTTGTCTTAAAACCCTTTAGAATTTGTCTGGTAGCCGTCTAGAATCTATCTGCGTGTAATATTTTAGCGCAATCCGAAACAATATTTATTTGCAGACTTTGTTACCCCATTTCACCCAGGAGAGGAATTTTGAAAAGGCTTGAAACACGTATTTGCTTTTTTATTTACACTTGAACACACAGAAGCACTTGTGTGAAGTTTCGAATAAAAAAGACTATCTAATCTTGTTTCTCCATACCAACCATTTTATTCTATGATACAAACTGAACCCCCATTTCATGTACACCTTTACGTACTTAGACAAATATACCCTCCAAACTACAAGTCTGTACGACCAGTGGTTTAGGCTGTGCGTTGTCTTTCAGTCAGTATGTTAGGACAAAGATTCTTATAGTATTAGAAGATAAGGGGGCGGCAAAATTTGCCTCAGCCCCGGGCGGCGCAATCCCACGCTACGCCACTGGTTGGTTGCAAATATAGCGTTAGGTTGTAGTTTGCCAGCCATTACTTAGGGTGCGTACAGACAGTACAGTGCGTGTGGTGGTGTGTAACATAATATGTTATAAAATTTTCGATAATGTGGACACGGAACAAAACATAACATATTTTATAACATTCCATGTCCACATTATCTGAAACATGTTAAATAATAATGTTATGTAAAGGCTGCAATACATGTTGGCCCAACGCTGCCGAGTGAGAGCCAATACCAACGTCTAGACGGCATGTTTGCCTTGCCTTGCCATCGCTTGGTGTCGCTCGCCTTCGCCTAGCTGGCCGAGTGAATACAAGCGCCAACGTGTATAGAGGTCATTTGCAGTGACTTGTCACCACTCGTTGTCGCTCGCGGCCACTCGCCTCACTTCGGAGCAGTGTCGGTTTTTCTGCACAAATCAAAGGCCCTTGTCAGCGCGTGTGCGTTCGCCCAGCAAAAAGTATCGGCTTTTCAAGAATTGAATGATGCAAATAATTAGTGCCTTATATCGTGTAAATGTGCCCGAAATTTTAAATTTGTGCCTCCAACGGCTTCGGAGTTATTTAAGAAAAACGGATTCTGCTGCACGAACGTTAGCCCAGCAAAACTTTTTTTAAAAGATGGGTCTAGCTGTATATTAAATATGCAAAAAGGTAGCTTAAATACGAGTATAAATGTGCCGTGAAAACCAAATTTGTGCCTCTTAAGATTCCAGAGATATTTCGTTTTTTGCTGGGCGAACGTTTGGGTGATTGCTATATATCGGACACGGCTGAACGCACAGTTATGATTTTTTGTATACAGATAAAGTAAATTTGTGCATATTTGTGCCCGAATTTTCAATAACATGACTAGCATGATTCAGGAGCTAAGATTTTATTTCCTAGAAAATGGAAAAATGTTCTGGCTCTCGAACGAACAAGACCAAGGACTTCGCGTTAGTGCCGACTGGTACCCGTTATATATTCCCACGATCCTGTAAAGTTTCGCCGGCCTACTACATATCATTGGCGAGTTCTTAACGATTTTGTCTTTTTTTGAGATTATTTTGAGTGAAATTACTTAGAATACGAAAACACTAGTTTGCTGTGAGCTGGCTTATTACACGCTTCTACAAATAATTAGAGCGCTATTTTAAGAATACGTATGCAAAAAATCAAGCATTTATATCCATTACTTTAGACAATAATGATAAAAAACCATTCGAAATATTTTTGGTAGATTACCCGACCAAACTCGAGTGAACATTTATAAAATGGCCAAGTGCACGTCGGACTCGCACTGGTAGGGTTCCGTGCCACACTACAGTATTTTATAAGATCAAGCAAAAAATACCACTATCATTTTTCTCCAGCAAAAAATAATAATTAATAAACATTTTATTTCTTATAACGCCATCTAATGTCTAACAAAGGTGTTAGGGATCGACATTTCTATATAGCGCCATCTATGGGACGTTTACCTAACTAAGCGTTCATAGATGGCGTGAAATGCCGAAAAAAATACGTTTCTTGTATGGGGACCCTCTATTATTTTTAACTTTATTCTATTTTTAGTATATGTTGTTATAGCGGCAACAGAAATACATCATCTGTGAAAATATCAACTGTCAAACTATTACGGTTCATTTGATACAGCCTGGTGACAGACGGACAGACAGATGGACAGCGGAGTCTTAGTAATAGGGTCCCGTTTTTTCCCTTTGGGTACGGAACCCTAAAAAGCGGCCGCACGATACTTCTCGGCCAATCGTGTCCACATGTTTGTCAGCCCGCCATTATGCGGTTGGTGTCGGACACCGTCGCACGCACGTATTTATTCATATATAACTAGCTGGCCCGGCGAACTTGGTACCACCTAACAGACAATGAATGTCGTGTTACCTTTTAGATGAACTTGTTTTAGGCTTTTATGAACGTAATAAATGATTACAAAAGAGATATTAAGCTTATGAATGTATTATGGCAATTCAGATAGAGAATAAAAATTGGTAAAAATGGTTTTTGGAAATATAAACTTTTTAAAGTTGCTTGTAAGCATACATTTCTGAACGCACGCATGTTTAACAATCAATAAATATGTCAAATAATTATCATTACTGACAACATTTGACATTTTTAAAATCTACATGACTTGAATTCACAAAAACTTGAAGAATTTTTTCTTGACTTACTACTTGACACGGGCTAAATACACTCATCGTGTGGAGCCATAATTATACCAAAAACAAAAAACGCGATAATCCGAATATTGTAATGCTATCCACACATAGGAAGAATTTTTATACTTGACACTGGCTAAATACACTAATCGTGTGGAGCTATAATTATACAAAAAAAATACGGCGGGATAAACAATTGAACCATAGAGTAACTTTTAATTGAACATCAAATTATATGTGATCAAATAATCGGCAGTTTTTAAACCCAGGAACATTTTGGCAAAATATTTATTCTTATATAATTTTTTTAGGTCAATTATTCATTGTTTTAAATACTTATTCTCCTATTCCTGACAAAGACAATTCCAAAAATACAAAAATCATAAAAATTGGCCCAGCCGTTCTTGAGTTATGTGTAGTCCCTAACACGACTTTCTTTTATATATATAGATATAGATGCACAACAAGAACTGACGGCTACCAACGTGTGGGCAGCTTCACATAAAACTCGTCTACATTGGCCGCTTGCAATAGTTTGCGTAGACTTGCCGAACGTCTAGTGTTGGACCTCATCTGGCAGCGCGGAATCGCATTTGTTCCGCCTGTGCTACCACGTGCTGCAGTATGCTGCCGCATGCGAACGCGCGCTGTCGCATTCCGCAGACAAAAAAGGCGATCGCACGCGGATGCGTTAGCATGCTATCGCGCGCTTCAGCGTTCCGGAGTCTCCCTGCCGACCATTGCATTTTGTCCGTGATGCCGATCGCCTCGAGGATGCCGCCGCGTGCTATCGCATTATGCTTTCTGTCTCGGTCTAGCAAATGGCAGTTCTAAAAGGCGATTCCGTGCTGCCAGATGAGGTCCAATCCAACCCCTAGACGGTAGCACTTGCCTTGCATCGATTTGCCTACGCTCGCGTTGGCTGTAGCTCGGCCAACATATCGCAGGCTTAACGCCGGCTCCACACCAATATAGGCCCCAAAGCTACTCGTCTAACGTGTGGATCTAGAAAATGGCATTGGTCCCAACGTTGGGGCGAGCGTTGGTAGTTGGCCGGCTCGTGTCGGTTTTATCAAAGGAATCTGCGCCAACGCTCGCGATCTGTCCACACGTTGGCCCTTTGCTCAGTTCTGTTGCAACACGCAGCGAGTGCGTACGTCGAGCGAGAATGGCTTCCTCATCCACAAAATCGCCACCGGCATGGACAAATGAAAAAGTCATAGAATTTATTGAACTTTATCAAGCACATCCAATAATTTAATTTCTGTATCGGACATCTTCACATTGGCCCTGACGAGTGACTGGACACTAGTTTATTAGCCAACGTGTGTACGCCTCACCGAATGTGCAGTCCAACGTTGGTACGAGCGTTGGGACCAACGTGTGGAGCCGGCCTAACAGTCTGTACGCACCTTTAGAAACAGTATCAAGACAAGATTAGTACCTACCTACTGAAGGTTTGCTAAAATGAAAGAAGTTATCCGGTTTAGTATTTTTATTGATTCCTAATACAGATGTATAGGGAACAGGAAATTGGAATGACGGAAAACACTAATTTCCCAACCTTGGGGCCTTAACATTACACACCAAATTACATATTTAAATAATTAAATTGTACAAAAATAGTCACAGATGTCTGTCAAATCAGACGAAGAGATATTAGCCAACCCTCAATAGAATTACAGATAAGAAATTAATATCACAGTTTCAACAAAATCAGAAAAATAAAAGTATTCTAGGAATACTTACAATCCCTAAGATATGTTGAATAAATAAAATAAATTAAACTAGCGGCAACTGCAATATCAAACAACCAGTTATACATAAACACCGTTCACACAAGTACTCTTATGAGGATTCGCTACTTAATGCTAATAAATTGTTTTAGTTTTTTTTTTCATTAATATCCGTCGAATCGTTTATGTCCTGCTCCACCACCAGAGCTTCCTCTGCCGAAGTTGCTACCGCGTTTGAAGGAACCTCCTCCGTTTCCGCCGCGGCCACCACCAAAACGGCTCCGGTTCCAACCACCGCCGCCACCACCGCAACGGTCGGCCATCGTCTGTAGCTGGGGATTCACCACCTGTGAACAAGAAATATGAGATTAATTACAAAGGATCAAAACTCGTGAGTCTAGTTCGGTACATACCTACTTTAAACTAAAGGCCGCATCTTCACTTGCCATCATCATAGCAATATAGTAAGTCTAAACTTTAACAATTTTTTATGTTTTAGACTGATCAGATCTCAAGAAATCTACCAGTTATGATTTCAACTAAGATTGACTTTAGTTATAATATTGTTACAACATCTGAGGATGGGATCCAGACAGTGGTTTGTGTGGACACCGAAGGCATGTAGCTGTCTATTAATGTACCTCATACTTGCATTCATGTCACGTTATTGAAAAACGTACCCATGCCAAAGGTATGAGGAGAAAATGGTGAAGATAATAAAAATTACGAACCTGATTGGCCTCTTGTAGTACTGATACAAGATCTTTGGCTTGGCGGGAATTTGAAGGTGTGAAGAAGGCATAAGAGGTGCCCTTTTGCTTGGACCGTCCCGTTCGGCCAATTCGGTGGATGTAATCCTCAGAGGAATTAGGATAATCAAAGTTTATGACATATTTGATTCCATCAACATCTGAAATTATAAGAAAGTTAGACTCCATTCATAACCTATTGAAGAAATAACTAGCTGATTTAAATGTTTCAAGTATTGATCAGTTGATTGTACAAGTTCCATTATATTTAAGATAATGAAACAATCTAAACATGGTAACTCATAGTTGTATTACTTACATGAATGAGTTACACACAAATAGAACAATCAATTTCATATTTGCCTCTCACTTAGAACCCTGGAGTCTTTAGGGCATTGATATCTATCTTTAGTTTTCTTATTTATTATTGTTCACTGTATACTTCATTGCCCCCTCAAACTCCATTGTGGCCGAAACAGAAAACCCTTGACCTCTTGCCGATCATTTCAACCTGTGGTCAAGTTTTTCAACGATGCACCATGGACAAATATCTTTTTTATGAATCTCTGAATTAGCTAACACGTAGTGCATCACCAGGTTTTCCACTCTCAAGTGTATCCGCAATGTACGGACATACCATCAAGCTTTCCGGCCTCGGTTCCAGTCACAGTGAAAGGCACATTTGAGGCACCATAATATGACGAGTTATTGCATTCTCTAATCAACTGCACAAAACAAGGTCTCATCTATGAATCCATTGCAGTAACATGCCTTCCAATTTCAGGCAGTAATCTGACAGAACACAATAACTTTCCGCCAGTGCCTCTGAAAATATAAAAACAAAACCAAAGTTATTGTCAAATTAAAAACAATGTTATTGCAATATTGAAACAAACTTTCAAACCTTAACAGATTCTGTGAAAGTAAAATCAAGTTCCACCACTGAATGTTTCTCTAGACCACTTAGGCTTATTTAATAGTAAGTCAACTCACCAAGTCCTCTAGCCGCAACATCAGTTGCAACAAGTATACTAGCTCGGCCTTGCTTAAATTGGTATAATACTTCATCTCTCTCTTGTTGTGTTTTGTCTCCGTGCATACATACTGCAGGCCAGCCATACCGCCTTATGTTCCTAGTGATATTCTCTACTTTTCTCTTAGTCTCTACAAATATAATGGTCTTTGCTCCAGGTTCTTGATTCTGACCAATCTCTTGTAAGAGTACGTTCAACCTAAAACAAAATTAACATGTTTAAAAATTGTTATCAAAATTAGTTATTAACTTAGTAATTTTACAATCAGATCTTCTTAGAGGATAATTAGTATTTCTAATCAAAACCATTCAGTAGACATACTATAAATCATCACAAAAGTTTAGTAAGCAATACAACAATGAGCAATACATACTTGTTTTCCTTTTCGTGTTCTTGGCACACATCTATAATTTGCAGAATGTTGTGGTTAGCAGAGAGTTGAAGTGATCCAACATTGATTTGAACATAGTCTCCTAGGTAATCTTCGGCTAATTTCCGCACTTCCTTGGGCCATGTAGCGGACCACATGAGGGTCTGTCTGTCTGGGCGAATTTGCTCTATGATTTTCCTAATCTGAGGTTCAAAACCCATGTCCAACATACGATCAGCTTCATCCAACACTAGGTAAGTACATCTCTGGAGGTTAGTGGTGCCCTTCTCTAGGAAATCTATTAAGCGACCAGGAGTCGCGATTACGATTTCGACGCCTCTCTCGAGGTCGCGGGCTTGCTCCCTTTTGGGTGCACCGCCGAAAATGCACGTGTTGCGGACATATGCAGAGTTCCCGAAGTCAGTTGCCACTTGCTGAATCTGTTGCGCCAGCTCTCTGGTCGGAGCTAATACTAGTGCAATCGGGCCATCTCCACGACGAATGGGAGGTTGGTTGTTGATGTGCACAATAGCAGGTAGGATGTAAGCCAGGGTTTTTCCCGATCCGGTTTGAGCAATTCCCACCATGTTCTTGCCAGACATAGCAATGGGCCAGCCCTGGGCTTGAATGGGAGTAGGTTCATTGTAGCCCATAGTTTTGATGCTTTGATTCACGTAGTCAGGGAAGTTGCCCTCGTCGAAGTGTTGGATTGGGTTGGGTACTTCTACACCATTGGCAGTTACTTCGTGCTGATTTCTGAATTCTTCGACTTCATATGGTGATCGATTCAGTACTGAAGCGTGTGGGTTGTAAAAGTTTTTGTTGAATGGCTGTAGGGACATGGAATCCCAGTTAGGGCGCCGCATATTCTGACCGCCAGAAAACTCTTTACTCCTGCCTCCGAAACCTCCACCGTTGCCGCCAAAGCGACCACCGCCGCCACCACCGCCACCGCTTCCTCCAAATCTGGAGTTGCCTCCAAATTTACTGCCTCCTCCATTTCCAAACTTGGAACCACCGCTTCCACCGCGGCTATTGCTCCAACTGCTAGACCTACAGAATGAAAATCAATTGTAGGTAACAGCCTAAACAGAACGCACAATTTACTATAACAAGCATGACAGAATGACGCATTGATGCCACCGGCCACGCAAACGAAGCGTGATTCGTATCGTAGTACATATAAATTATAATTCAATACATACAATATGGCCACGAGAAGCCGCCGCCCTGCCTACAATAGACATGCGCGTCACGATTACGGTAGCAAATTTGAGGCGATCAATAAAAGTTGCGCATTGCAGAGAGAAAACACTAAACTATAATTAAAATCACAAGTTTTAAATGTTCAAACATGACTATTAACATGTAATAGTAGGACTTGCAAGATTTCAGACATCTACTACGCTACGTAAGTACTGACACGCTGTAAGCAGATTCAAAATTCTGTAATCTAGAAAATACATTGAAATACAAAAATACTAGATAATAAAAAGATTACTTACATGGTTAATTACTTGTTAAATAAGAAGATGATAAAGATGTTCAAAGATTATGATGATGTATTTTTCAAAGCAGGGTTCGTCTGGAAACAAAATGGCACTTTAATGGACGAAATCACAAATTTCACTGTCGAACTAATCCTGATAATTAATTCACTCCAAATGAAAATATAGACACAAAGATGTAACATTACAAAACTAGAATTATTTTTTATTTCCACGCAGGCAAATTAATAATTAGACACAACCTACCTAGACCACTGCTGTAAAGAGAAAGAATGAAATGAAACAATGAATGAATGAATCAGAATATGTATGATTAATGAATGAATCGAACGATGAATTGAATTGAATCCTTCAGTTCCATGTAGCAATTTGCTGAACGTTGCGCTCACTTCACTCTCTTTAAAGTGAAATAGCTATATACGTATAGTACGTGTATGAAAGAGATCAGTTTAGATTTTAAAAGTCCTAGTGAAATATTTTGAAAGATAGTGGTAGCTAATATAGCTATCTTGTTAGTGTTGCAAGGTTTGTATTCATAGAAATCGTTTATAGAGGGAAAATTAAATAGAGAAGATTTTACATTAGCGTATGCGAATGAAGTAGCTATAAAGATATAACCCGACAAAAATGATGAACACGTGATACATATGCCAGCTATATATATAATAATAAAACATCTATACAATATAGTATAAAGTAGTCTGTGAGATAACATCACAGACCTGCTATATCAAACTTGATCGCGTACACCGGCCCCCACATGAGACCGACATTGAACGGAGTTTGTCCCTTTCTTATGTATGGAAAACTTATATATATACCATACATATGGTATAAAACATATATAGGACTCGCAGGTTGTTAGACAAGGACACACTCCCACCCGGGTGTCTTTCAATTGGGCCGTTATGTTCTACAAAGCAATTACAACCTTTTTATAAAGGATTCAGATTAAATTGAATTTGCCAAAACATCTGCAGTGCATCATCGTTTTATATTACGTCTATAGATAAAATGAACCACGACATCTTGTCAGGTCATACATGACAGCGGGTGAAAGCCAATGGGTGCACTAGAACTGGGAGCCAGAGCTGGCTCCAAACAATAAAAGCGCATATGCAGAAGAGGATAACATAAACTGGCCAAGTGTAAGTCAGACTCGCACTCGTAGGGTTCCGTAACACGGTAAAGTATTCTATAACTAATATTTCTCGCAACTAAAAAAATTACTTTGTTTTTCATAGTGTTTGTATGAAAAACAAAGTTATCTTAGCGGTCGCCATATCTCAAAAACTGCTGACTGTATCTCGTTCAAACCAATTTTCGTAGTTAGTTTTTATTGAGATCTACACCATATATTTTTTTTAGATTTTTACATAATTTAAAGGTTAGAGGGGGGGGGGGGGGGGCACACATTTTGCCACTTTAGACAGGCCTGTCTTTCAAATGATTGACTTTCAGAAAAAAATATTTTAGGAACCTGAAGACCTATCCATAGACACCCCACAAGTATAGGTTTGAAGAAAAAAAATTGTTTTGTTTCAGTTCCATGTATGGGATGAAACTTAACTTTTATATTTTTTATTTTTGTATAGAAATCGAAAAGCGGTTCACAGAATACATCTACTTACCAAGTTTCAATTCTGTAATCCTAACAGTTTCGGAATAAAATGGCTGTGACATACGGACGAACAGACAGACAGACAGACATGACGAATCTTTATAGATTCGATTCGATCCTTATGGGTTCCGTTTTTTGCCATCCAGCTACGGAACCCTAAATATGTTGTCCATCTCGCTCTCTCATACTAGTGATTGTATAGTTTTATCCTTCTCATATTATTATTGTTATTTAAATGCCAGGTCGATTTAATACTCCGTCCACGATAGAAATAGTGCCTCCGCATGGATGTATATCCCAAAGAGCACAATAACTGGTATATCCAAATTGTCCTTTTTTATTAAAGGGGTATTACACCACACTGAATCAGGATCCCTAATTGCGGGTGGGCGTGGCTCCTAATTAGGGAGGTTCATCAGGGCGAGCGAAGCGAGTCCTAACACTATCCCACAACCTGAGCACTTTTGTGGTACACTTTACTGAAAAACTATCACGCCTATTGATTTGTGCTTTAACATAGTAATTTGAATTCACATGTAGATGTGTTATCAGTCAAAAAATATATCATTTTATTACCACCTAGCAGCTCGCCCCGGCTTCGCACGGGTAGAACATATATGCCTACAACATTTGCATCAGTTTGTTGCATCGAATATAAAATATTAACATATTTAACAATCATCGTCATATGTCAACCAATTTACACAAAACCTTAACGAATTATGCACCTAAACCTTCCTCATAAACAATCTGGCTATTGGTGAAAACCGAATGATAATCCGTTCAGAAGCTATTGAGATTATTGCGAACAGACAGACAGACGCAGTGATTGACATTGTTTTGTAATACTTACGTAGTGATATTGGACGGCCCTTTGGCGTAAAGGATAGTTACCCTGATTCTGACCCGAGGGTCGTTGGTTCTAATCCTAGCTATATACCTACCAATGAAAGTTTTATGTGCATTCATGAATCATGGGTTTTCGTGGGATCATTAAATCTACCAATAATTAAGAAACTAAAACAACTGACTTCAATGCCCCGCGAGTCAATTTCAGTAGCAAGTTTGAGACGTTTATCGTCATATCTCTGAAGATACTTATCACATCTCAATGAAATTACAATGGGACCACCTCGGAAACGTACCCTACCGATTACAAAAATAATAATTCGAATCGGTTCACCATTAACGGAGTAATCACGTAACATACACACACAAAAAAAGAAAGAAAACAGAAACATACAGACGAATTGAGAACTTCCTTCTTTCGGTTCATGTCGGTTGAAAAGTAGCTTACCACCAAGGAGAACATCTGCCGCCGTAACCTTACGGCGTTCCCCGACGCAAAAAGTAGGGGCATTATACGTTTAACGTGTGTATCTGTGTGTCTGTCTGTAGCATCTTAGCACCCAACCGGATGAACCGATTTTGATTTTATTATTGATAGTTTTTTTTTATAGATGTCTTCATCGAGAGTGTTCTTAGCTTTGATTCATGAAAATTCGTTCAATCGTTATAAAACTATGAGCTTTAATCTACTTTCATAGGTCTGATCAATTCGAAAATCTTCTTCTTCAACGATATTAGTTTATTAGTAAGAACATGGAAGCATTGACCTGATGCTGGGCCATCTCCTGGACTCTACAGAATACTTAAATCCTCACCAACTTACAGCTCAGATTTTAAATGTTTTAGAGTCATTGGAATGCTTTTAATGAAAAGATTATAAATAGATCAGTATGGGTTGGTTTAAAATATTATATTATATATAGATCATTATTATTTTATACAATAGATCATATTATTATACTATATTGACTTCAAATTGATTGCGATCGGTGGGGATCTACAGAAAAGCTAAGCTTATAATAATATTTTCTTAGTAACTATGACCTATTCTGTGGTTTGACTGCAAATATCTTATTAATTTTGCGATGCGTGTATGGGAAATTCGTGATATCTTCTAGAGTTTTCATTAGAACTATATTCTGTAAAGGACAATTTTATCTATTATATGAGGCCAAGCTAATTAACGTAATTATTTGGATAAGGATTAATGCTATATATTTGAAAATTGAAGCTACGTCATATTTTTTAACAAAAAATTAAAGATTAAAATGGTTACTGTGAGTCAATCTTAAGAGACAAACATATGCTGTCGCGGACTTTTTTGTAGGTCTTATTAAGTTGTACAACTCTTCTGTAGAAAATATTCTTCCATCTGTTTTCAATTGAGCAGCGTTCGTAAGAAACATGTTATTTCGACCGTTTTTTTGTCGACTTGTGTGACTTGTGTGAAGAGTGGCAGATTTCAAGGATCTTTGTGAATTTTGAGATATAAATAGAATTTTGACAATTTTCTATTTCTACTTAAAGTATAACATTTTTATTTACCATTTATTTGGTTGGAAATTTGTAAAAGTTTGAATGAGAAGGTAAACTTCATATTTATGCCTTATTTTATGCCACAATTCAATAACATGATGGCAAATTTTATGCATTTGTTGGAGTGGTTGGTGGTTTGGCAGATTTTTTGCCAGTGTCGGGCAGATTCGCCATTTAATATGAAAATAAAAACCGGCCAAGTCGAGTTGAAGTCGCCCACCAAGGCTTCCGTACCAACGTTGGTATGTACCAATTAAGCTAGACCTCTAAATTGTATCAGCGCTCATATAACTCAGAGGCATAGAAAAGATAATAATACTACGTATAGAACGGACACACTATTCCCCCCACCAAGCTGTAGGGCTATTCTGTAAGCTATCTCGACAGCGGAATCCGCGATCAGATTCGAATTTCGTACCACGAAATTCAGTCGTATCACGTTCGTTATACGGTTTAATTTTGTAATACGAAATTCAAATCTCACCGCGGATTCCGCTGTCGGGATAGCTTACAGAATAGCCTAGCTGGGCTACCTCACCTCGCCACCGATTCTGGAGCTGTCGAGGAGCTAGTGTGAGCAAGGACGCCATACGCGCACGACTACAGAACAATACTACCTCACAAGGAGAAGAACATCAACTTCATACATGTATGAATATAAAACACAGAAATATTAATAATAAGTATTATGGAATATTTCTGTGGGACTAGCTAGACAGAGGAGGTTCAAATTTACGTAGTTTCTATATAATATTATATACTAATACACTTATATTTGTATACCTAACTATATATTCGTATTTTAGAATTCATTTTCATAAATGAAACAACGATATACTCTACTCGTGCGTAAAATAAACCTAAGTTTTAAAAGAAGTCAAAGTCAAAGCATTTATCAGCATATGGGCAAATAAAATTAAAAATTTGCACTTACACACGTCAAATTACATTAAACAGATCATATTCAATAAAAAATATTATAGATATAACAGAAACATAACTTATTGCTTTGAATTTACAAAAAATAACAAAGGTATTGAGCCATTCAGATTTCATCTAGACGACGAACGTCACACTTAAAACACATGTTTAATTCCCCTGATTAATGTAGGGTAGCCAACCGTACTATTACGTGCACCCGCAACCCATTGCATGTTTCAGTACTACAGACAATTTTTAACCGACTTCACAAAAAAGGAGGAGGTTCTCAATTCGTCTGAATGTTTTTTTTTTTTTTGGGTATGTTACGCGATTTCTCCGTCAATTGTGAACGAATTCAAATGATTCTTTTTTTAATGGGTAGGATACGTTTTCGAGGTGGTCCCATTTTAATTTTATCGAGATCTGATTAGTATCACCAGAGATATGGAGATAAATACCTCAAACATAGGAGAATGTACTAGTTTTAGTAGAAGAGTCCCAAGAAGATTATACACAATGGAGGTTGCTATTGCATATAAGATATTCTTACGGTAACTGTGAGCGAGATAGAAATAAAGGTGGGGATATTTTTTTTTATATCTTATAGGCAAGCGTTTGACCACTATCTCACCTGCTGCTAATTGATGATGCGGTCGAAGATAGAGAAGTGGACTAGAATGGGAACTGGCTCTCAAGGATAGCTGCCGGAACACATTAGATGTTTGGCGACAGATTTTCTGACTTGAGGGTGGTAGCTGGCTAGGCGGACACTGGATATGTCCTACCACCATGCGGGGGTTGTTGGTTTCTTAACGATGTTTTCTTTCACCGGAGGGCAACTATGAGAAGCCACATATATTTTTCGATAGAAAAATTAATTGGTGCACGGCGGTTTGAACTCTGTACCACGGCATCAAAGCCGACTGTTCTCCCAATTACGCCGCCGGGCCCTCAATAAATAATTATATATTAATAATTATAATAAATAATTATATATAAATATAAATAATTTTTCTTCACAGGAATGTTCTACCGGGCAAAGTCTTGTTAGGGTGCAAACTTTTTTAAACATACCTAAGCTTTTTGGCATGACATGACGTTTGGCGAAGATGGCGGCCATTTCAGTCCCGCGACACTGCATACATTATTAAATAACTCAGAATTATGAACGTAATTTGTACCAATCAACACTGCAAAAAAAAATTATAAGTATTATACCACAGATTATATAATAGTTACTACGTAAATCATACTTTCCGTTGTTAGGTTGGCTACACAGTGCTTTCATAATTCGGGTATCCACAATATAGGGAAGTGCCTCTTATAACGTAGTAGAGTGATTCAGTACTCTGTTGGCCATATGGCGGCAATTCATGTTAATAATCGCAAATAATAGTTTTTAATATTCATTTTGGAATACAACTAGTTCGTGTTATAAAAGTATTTGGAATTATTGTAATAAAATAGACAATTAATTATCGTGTGTGTCAGATGCTTTAATTGCACTGGGCCATTTTGGACATTGTCCTTTGATACCTTGATGACATCATTATTACTAGTGAATATTTTCACTTTAGCGCGGCATTTAAAGTCAATTTTTTTAGGGTTCCGAACCCAAAGGCTACCAAATGAACACTTTTTGAGACTTTGTTGTCTGTTCGTCTAACTTCTAACCGTTATAGGTACATACTTGAAATTTTCAAAAAGTATATATCCGTCAGTGTATAACGGCCCAGACACGAAATTTTATAGATGCATGTAATTTAATTAAAACTTGTTTTGCACTTAAAAGGGTAAAATAAGTTATTTTTCAAAAAAAATAAAACCGACTTCATAACCACAAAAAGGCACTCAAAAGCGAAAAATAATTTACTTAAAATTATTATAAGCACTACTCACTTCTCTATTTGAAGTCGGTGCCAGCAAAGTCTATTGGATATTAGATAGATACTATGTATGTAGTAGTAGTAAGTAGGTACATGTAGGTTAGTAAGTAGGTAGATACATGTAGGTATTATCTATCTACTACCTATTATTAACCTAACTACCTACTTACTACTACTACATACATAGTATCTATCTAATATCCAATAGACTTGGCTGGCACCGACTTCAAATAGAGAAGTAGGTAGCGCTTATAATAATTTTAAGTAAATTATTTTTCGCTTTTAAGTGCCTTTTTGTGGTTATGAAGTCGGTTTTATCTTTTTTGAAAAATAACTTATTATCAAAAAAATTGTGAAATAATGAAACATAATAAGGGCGAGAGAAGCGAGCCCGATTTAGCACTATCCCACAACCTGAGCACTTTTGTGGTGCACTTTACTGAAAAACTATCACGCCTATTGATTTGTGCTTAAACATAGTAATTTAAATTCACATGTAGATGTGTTATCAGTAAAAAAATATCATTTTATTACCATTAAAAATAAACTGGCCAAAAGCGAGTCTTAGCCTTAAAAATTATTACCAGGCAGAAAAACTTCGCGAGCCCTCACAGAGCTCGGCTTTTAGCTAGTTATTAGTAATCTGTGATTCTTAATTTTTCTTTCACTGACTGACTACAGAGGGGGTTTTTTTCTTTGGTTCTTTCACATTCACTTCACTCACTTATAGTAATCTGTGCCAGTGTCTCCAGATTGGGGGTTTCTTTCCCCATATTGGGGAAAAATAAAAATTTTGGGGAACGAATGGGGAAATGAAAACTGTGGGAAAAAATTTTGAGGAACACATTTAAAAAAAAAGGTTAGTTATAAGAAGTGTATAAAGTCACGATTAATGGTATGAACAATTATGACATCCAATAATTATTGGAGGTAACATAGGTGAAAACTGTTTGATTTTTAGTGGCTGTCAAAATAGTAATAAAATACAAAGACAAATTAATTTTTCACATTAGATTTATTTCATATTAGATACAAAATTAATTTGAAAATTGTAGAAAAACGTATCGTTTTGGGGAAAATTAAAACCTGATTTGGGGAAATTTCATATACATAACCTGGAGACACTGATCTATGCTGTGCTGTGCTCCCCGTGAGTAATAGTGTTCTGTGGTGCTGACTGCTGTGCTTCACTCTGGGTAAAAAAAAGTTTTTAGATTGCTTGCGGGTCGTGCTTTTTGTTTTGTATTTAATTACAAATAGTGTGTTGTTTATTTTAATCGTGTACGATCAAATAAGACTACTACTATGGCTATGCAACCACACAGCAAGAAGAGAGTGTGTTATTATTACGACAGTAAGTAATGTAAAGTTTGTTACCCGCCACTACGGTATCGGCCGTCGTTTCGTTTATTTTATACTGAAATTCAATTTATATCGTATTACATAATGTATTTTATTTACTTCTTATATATTTTTCGCGATAACTATATATTGTATCTGGTTTTAAATCATATAAATCATCTTGATACTTTAAGCGAAATGTGTGACAGGCCATTTTGTGGCGTCTGTCTAGCGTTCTACACTCCCATTGGCCACATGGTTCATGTTCGCATAGCGATAAGTCTGATACAGACTGTTGTGTGTCAAGCTCTATAATGAATTGAGTAACATGTTACTATAAAGTTTAAATTGATATTCATGAAATAGTTTTATTATTACAGGTGATATTGGTAACTACTATTATGGACAAGGTCATCCTATGAAGCCTCATCGCATACGCATGACGCACAATTTATTGTTGAATTATGGTTTATACAGAAAAATGGAAATTTATGTGAGTACTAATGGAATTATTAACTTCTAGGATGTGTCTTACGACGTTACTCGTAACGTGTCCTATTCTTCTCGATTAACTATGATATTATGACGTCTGCCCATATTCAGATCGCATATACAGAGCGCCTTGCAGCTAACCCATGCTCATTGCAACTTGTGATATTTTTACCCAAAGTGCTTGGTGTAAAAGACAAAGATTATCTACTTTACATACCAACAAAGGCTATAAAAGTATTTATTTGTATTAAGGATTCATGTAATTTGTACAATATAGGTGCCTAAACGTGGGAGGAACTAGATCCCAAAATATGGGCGTACATTTGTCTAGTTTGGTATCTAACAACTACATTATAAATGTGTCATCTTTGTGCAATAAAAACATATTAGATTTGAATATTATGTTTCTCTGAAGTGTTAGACACTTTATATTTTTTGTAAATTGTAAAACACAGTCCAAAATTCCTCGTACTGACGGGACTTGAACCTGCAACCTCCCCAATAACATTTCAGGTGCTTTGCCAATTAAGCCACAGTTCGATGTATCGTTACTATGAAAGTAGTGGATTGTATTTTTTAACCCAATTATGCATTGGTGGCGCCATCTATGGCTACTTATTACATAAGTTAATCATTCATAAGAATTCATTCGTTTTCAAATCCGACGAGAGATGTTGCACTGCATAAATCAAACATTATGTTTCTTTGAAGTGTTACACACTTATCTTTTGTAAATTGTTAAACACAATCCAAAATTTCATCATACCGACGAGACTTGAACCCACAACCTCCTGAATAATACGTTGCACAGTGTTTTTTTTAGACCCAAAAAAGTGACATTCGCTTTTTATTGAATATTTCTACTCAAAAGTGCATTAAAAATACAGGAGTAGAACTCCGAGATGTCAACTTTGTATACTTTATTTTTTTTAAATCTTAAAGATTTTGTGACCTTAGAGGTCAAAATACTGAAAATAATTCGTACAAAAAAAACTATATACAATTGAGTTTTGTTTGTATTACAGGTTTATGACACAATACTAGGCATACATTATCCCGTTTTTATTAGGGTTCCGTACCCAAAGGGTAAAACGGGACCCTATTACTAAGACTCCGCTGTCCGTCTGTCTGTCTGTCTGTCTATCTGTCCGTCTGTTACCAGGCTGTATCTCATGAACCGTGATAGACTGTTGATATTTTCACATATAACGTATTTCTGGCTTTTTTTCGGCATAACACGCCATCTATGAACGCTTAGTTAAGTAAACATCCCATAGATGGCGTTATATTGAAATGTCGATCCCTAACACCTTTGTTAGACGTTAGATGGCGTTATAAGAAATAAAATGTTTATTAATTATTATTTTTTGCTGGCGAATAATGATAGTGGTATTTGCTCGATCTTATAAAATACTGTAGTGTGGTACGGAACCCTACGAGTGCGAGTCCGACTTGCACTTGGCCAGTTTATTTGATCTAAAATAATGATAGACTTCATCAAAAATAAATATTTTATCGAAATCAGTTATTATTTTTTTATAAATTTTCTAGCTCGAAGTAGAACCTCTGTCTAGTACAAATAGATGCCCCTTAAGTAGGTTTATAACTCACAAAAATATTACGTTTGACTAGGGCGTAGGTTTCGAGAAAACGATTTTTGAAAATATGTGTTAGGGCTCTCAAATTTTGACCTTTTGCGACATACAGTTTCTTTAATAAAAATCAACATCTTTTCATCTTAAATATACGGTATAATAGTAAAAATGGCTAAGTTGTACATATTATACTTACAGAAGTTATTTATATAATAGTACTAGCAGCCCGCCCCGGCTTCGCACGGGTAGAACATATATGCCTACAAAATTTGCATCAGTTTGTTGCATCGAATATAAAATATGAACATATTTAACAACCATCGTCATATTTCATCCAATTTACACAAAACCTTAACGAATTATGCACCTAAACCTTCCTCATCTGCCGCCGTAACCTTACGGCGTTCCCCGACGCAAAATGTAGGGGTAATATACGTTTAACGTGTGTGTCTGTCTGTAGCATCTTAGCACCTAACCGGATGAACCGATTTTGTTTTTATTATTGATAGTTTTTTTTTTGTTTGATAGATGTCTTCATCGAGAGTTTTCTTAGCTTTGATTCATGAAAATTTGTTCAATCGTTATAAAATTATGAGCTTTTTTCTAGTTAATTGCGCTATGAAATCAACTTTCATAGGTCTGATCAATTTGAAAATCTTCTTCTTCAACGATATTGTAAGACGTGTAACATGGAAGCCTCCTGGACTCTACAGAATACTCAAATCCTCACCAACTTACAGCTCAGATTTTAAATGTCGTGTTTAGAGTCATTGGAAAAAGCTATTATACATAGATCAGTCGGGGTGGTTTAAAATATTATATTATATTATTATATATATAGATGAATATTATTTTATACAATAGATCATATTATTATACTATATTGACTTCAAATTGATTGTGATCGGTGGGGATTTACAGCATAGCTAAGCTTATTCGTGTTAATATTTTCGTAGTAACTATGACCTAATCTGTGGTTTCACTGCAAATATTTTATTAATTTTGCGATGCGTGTTTGTGAAATTCGTGATATATTCTAGAGTTTTCATTTGAATTATATACTGTAAAGGACAATTTTAATCTATAATATGTGGTCAAGCTAATTAACGTAATTATTTGGATAAGGATTAATACTATATACTTGAAAATAGCCTTGGAAGTAATGTAATATTTTTTAACAAAAATTTTAAGATTAAAATCTTTACTGTGAGTCAACCTTAAGAGATAGACATATGCTGTCGCGGACTCTTTTGTAGGTCTTATTAAGTTGTACAACTCTTGCATAGAAAATATTCTTCTATCTATTTTCAATTAAAGCAGCGTTCGTAAGAAACGTGTTTTTTCAACCGTTTATTTGCCGACTTAGGTTGCAAATTAGGTCTCCACGAATGTACCTTTGATTTAAAAGGGATAATATATAGCCTATTTTCATTCCGAAAGTCCATTCTATGTATTAATGAAAGAATTTTTTAAATCGGTTCAGTAGTTTTTGAGCTTACTCATTACAAACATACAAATGTTCTCTCTTTATAATATTAGTATAGATTTCTACTCAAAAGTGCATTAAAAATACAAGATGGCAACTTTGTATACTTTATTTTTTTTAAATCTTAAAGATTTTGTAACAGTCTATCTCTTAAGGTTGACTCTATGTCTCTATGACTATATGTCTATCTCTTAAGGTTGACTCACAGTAACCATTTTAATCTTAAAATTTTTGTTAAAAAATATTACATAACTTCCAAGGCTATTTTCAAGTATATAGTATTAATCCTTATACACATAATTACGTTAATTAGCTTGGCCACATATTATAGATTAAAATTGTCCTTTACAGTATATAATTCAAATGAAAACTCTAGAAGATATCACGAATTTCACAAACACGCATCGCAAAATTAATAAAATATTTGCAGTGAAACCACAGATTAGGTCATAGTTACTGCGAAAATATTATTATAAGCTTAGCTATGCTGTAGATCCCCACCGATCACAATCAATTTGAAGTCAATATAGTATAATAATATGACCTTTTGTATAAAATAATATTCATCTATATATATAATATTACTAGAAGTCCCCCGCGGCTACGCCCGCGTTAAAAACTCCTTTTATTTACTTAAAACTTTTCTTTTGTAAAAACGATTCTATCATTCATCATCATCATCATCAGCCTGTATCAGTCCACTGCTGGACATAGGCCTCTCCCAAGATGCGCCACTGAGCCCGATCTTCGGCTCTTCTCTTCCAGTCACTGCCCACCGCTTTGCGTATGTCGTCGCTCCACCTGGTCACAGGACGTCCTACGCTACGTTTGCCGATTCGCGGTCTCCACTCTAGGACATGTCTGCCCCAACGGTTATCAGTCCTGCGGCAGATATGACCAGCCCACTGCCACTTCAGCTTGCTAATCCGTTGAGCTATGTCGATAACTTTAGTTCTCTGGCGAATTACTTCGTTCCGGATTCGATCCCGCAGAGAAATACCGAGCATAGCTCTCTCCATAGCTCGCTGAGCGACTTTAAACTGGTGGACCAGTCGGACTGTGAGTGTCCACGTCTCGGCTCCGTATGTCATCACAGGTAGGACGCACTGGTTAAAGACTTTTGTCTTTAGACACTGTGGTATCGGCGACGAGAAGACTCGACGGAGTTTTCCGAATGCTGCCCAGCCCAGCTGAATTCTTCTCTGGATTTCCTTCTCGAAGTTATGTTTGCCTAGTTGGAGCGTTTGCCCTAGGTAAACATACTTAGTGACAACTTCGAGTGGGATTCCATCTACGGCAATCGGTTCCGGAACAACGTGCTCGTTGTACATGACTTTGGTTTTGTCCAAATTCATCCGGAGACCGATGCTACGAGAAGAATCAGCTAGGCCATTCAACATCCTTTGTAGGTCCTGCAGCGTCTCTGCCATAATGACGATGTCATCTGCGAATCGTAAGTGAGAGATGTACCTGCCGTTGATGTTAATGCCACGATCTTTCCAGTCCAGCGTCTTAAACATATCCTCCAAGGCGTTAGTGAACAGTTTCGGGGATATGACGTCCCCCTGTCTCACTCCTCGACGCAGGTGGACATGTTTAGTTCGCTGGTTCTGTACTTGTACAGTCATCGTTGCGGCATTATATAGACATCTCATCACTTCGATATATCGCCAGTCGACTTGGCAACGCTGCAAGGACTCGAGAACAGACCAGGTTTCGATTGAGTCAAAGGCCTTCTCATAGTCCACAAATGCTAAGCACAGGGGCCGATTGTACTCTTCGGTCTTCTGTACAATCTGCCGCACCGTGTGGATGTGGTCTATGGTGCCGTAACCGCTTCGAAACCCGGCTTGTTCCGGAGGTTGAAACTCGTCGAGTCTTCGCGCAAGACGGTTCGTGATGACCCTTGAAAACAGCTTGTAGACATGGCTCAGAAGCGAAATTGGGCGATAGTTTTTCAATAGGGTTTTGTCTCCTTTTTTGAAAAACAAAACCACCATGCTTCTGTTCCATGCCTGTGGAGTTCTCCCAGTAAAAAGAACGGAATTAAATAGCTGCTGAAGATGTTGAACTGCTGGAGCTCCTCCGGCTTTTAAAAGCTCCGTTGTGATTCCGTCTTCTCCTGGGGCTTTTCCATTTTTGAGTTGTTTAAGGGCCATCACGATTTCGTCTCGGCTAATTTCGGGCAGATCTTCTGTGAAGTGGCGGGTTAAGGTGGCTCTAGAATCCTCAGTATCGGGTTCAGGCCTTGAAGCATGCGATGCGTAGAGCTTGCCGTAGAAGTCTTCGACTTCCGACAGAATCTCCGGCTTGGATGCGACGACGTTCCCCGTTGACGTTGTCAGCTTTGTGAGGTGGCTTCTACCCAGAGGCTGGACGAACACTTTCGACCCCCGATTCTGCTCAATTGATTCTTTAATCAAGAGCGTGTTAGAGGATCGGAGGTCGCGTCGTACCAGCTTCTTTATGGATTTGTTGCGCACCAGGTTAGTTGACAAAGCTGACAAAGGGTCTGTTCGTCTCTCTTCCATTAGCCGAAGTGTTTCTGCCGAGAGTTTGGACTTTTTGCCCGTACGCTTGCTCTCGCAAAACTTCGTTCCTTCATCCCTGAGGATTTCCACCACTTCTTCGAGTTTCTGGTCTACGTCATCTGTGGTTTCCAAGGCAGCGAATCGATTTTCCAATTTTAATTGGAATGTTTCGGACCCAACAACGGTTTGGAGTAGGTTCGGACGGAGCGTAGACTTCATCAATCGGAATCTCTCGGCTTTAAAGTCGATATCCAGAGTGCCTCGTACCAGTCGGTGATCACTTCCAGTATTAAACCTAGTGATCACTGAGACGTCTCTGAATATGCGCCGTTTGTCCGTAATGATGAAGTCAATCTCGTTTTTAGTCACAAAGTCGGGGCTTTGCCACGTCCATTTCCTTTGGGGCTGTTTCTTGAAGAACGAGTTCATCAAGAAAAGCCCCTCCCTCTCGAGGAAATTGACGAGCATTTGTCCCCTGTGATTCCTACTCCCAAATCCGTGTGGTCCTATAGACGATTCGCCGCAAGTTTGTACTCCCACTTTGGCGTTAAAGTCTCCCATGACAACGTTGTAGTGAGCCTTGGAGGTGGTGTGTAAAGCTCTGGAGATATCTTCATACATGCTCTCCACCTCATCATCCAAGTGTGTCGAGGTCGGTGCGTAGACCTGGATAACCTTGAGGCTGTACCTCTTGGTTAACTTAATTATGAGGTACGCTACCCTGGTCGACACACTGGAGATTTCTACAACGTTGTCACTGAGAACCTTGTTGACCAGAAACCCGACGCCGCCTTGGGATGGCTGATCTCCTTCTCTGTAGTACATAAGATGGCCCGATTCTAAGGTTATGGTGTCCTCTCCCTGTCTTCGGACTTCACATAGCCCCAGTATGTGCCATCTTATGTGTTTCAGCTCCTCCTCCAGCTGCGCCAGATGATCGTCCAGCCGAATCGTGCGTCCATTATAGGTTGCGAGGGTCAGTTTTTTCTGGCGGCCTACCGTAGCCCGGGGATTCTTAGCACCCCCTGCCCTGCCGTTACCGTGACCGCCGCCGTGGTCAGGAATAGCAGGGCGGCCTGGAACTGGGGGCCTTGGCTTTAGGTGTCCTTCCATAATTTTTCCATACTTTTTTGCATCCCTTGGGAGGGATATGCCCTAATCGCCACGCTGGGCAGGCGTGTTGGCGATCGCAGGACGTAGCTTCTCGCACCGGTGACGCTGCTGCCCGTCACCGGCCTGTAGAATTTAGCTACGCCATAGATATGAATGGTTATACCGCCATTTGCCGGTCGCCAGAGCCCCGTCTGTTGGTCAGCAGGATGCACCACGGGCAGGTGAGGTTGGCTGGGAGCACCGAGGTCGTATTTGTGCTCCCTTACATCCCCTTCTTCTTTTTCTTTTCTATCATTAAAGACATCAAATAAAAATTAGCCAAATTGGTTCACCTGTTTTCATGTTATCGCGTGACTAAGACAAATCAGGATTCATATTTTTAAAACCCGAAAAACCCAATAAAGCGCAATCCGAAACTATATTGATTTTCAGACTTTTTTACCCCAGTTCACTCTTTTAGGGTGGCATTTTGAAAAAGTCTGAAACTCGTATTTACTTATTTATTTACAGAAGTACTTGTGTGAAATGTCGAATAAAATGACTATCCAAAATTTGAACCCCCGCTTCATCCCTTGAAGAGTGAATTTTGAAAAATCCTTTCTCAGCGGATACCTACGTCAAAATTTCTATCTGGATGCAAAATATCAGCGCAATCCGAAACAATATTGATTTCAGACATTGTTACTCCACTTCACCCTTTTAGGAATAGAATTTCAAAAAGCCTGAAACACGTATTTACTCATTTATTTACTAAACTACTTGTGTAAAGTTTCGAATATAAGAGACAATCAATTCTTGTTTCTCCATACAAACTTTGAACCCTCGTTTCATCCTCTTCAGGGATGAATTTTGGAAAACCTTTCTCAGAGGGAACTAACGACGTAATTAATAACTATCTGCATGCCAAATTTCAGCGCAATCCGAAACAATATTGATTTTTACACTTTATTACCCCATTTCACCCTCTTAGGGTTGGAATTACAAAAAAACCTGAAACACGTGTTTACTTATTTTTGTACTGAAGCACTTGTGTGAAGTTTCGGATAGAAAAGACTATCTAATCTTGTTTCTCCATACAAACTTTCAACCCCCGTTTCATCCCCTTCGAGGGTTAATTTTGGCAAATCCTTTCAAAGAGGGATCTAACGTCGTAATAACTATCTGCATGCCAAATTTCAGCGTAATCTGAAACAATATTGATTTTACACTTTATTACCCCATTTCACCCTCTTAAGGGTGGAATTTCAAAAAAACCTGAAACACGTGTTTACTTATTTTTTTACTGAAGCACTTGTGTGAAGTTTCGGATAGAAAAGACTATCTAATCTTGTTTCTCCATATAAACTTTGAACCCCCGTTTCATCCCCTTAGAGGGTTAATTTTGGAAAATCCTTTCTTAGAGGGAATTAACGTCGTAATAACTATCTGCATGCCAAATTTCAGCGTAATTCGAAACAATATTGAATTTACACTTTATTACCCCATTTCACCCTCTTAAGGGTGGAATTTCAAAAAAACCTGAAACACGTATTTACTTATTTTTTTACTGAAGCACTTGTGTGGAGTTTCGGATAGAAAAGACTATCTAATCTTGTTTCTCCATACAAACTTTGAACCCCCGTTTTATCCCCTGCGAGGGTTAATTTGGAAAATCCTTTCTCAGAGGGAACTAACGTCTTAATAACTATCTGCGTGCCAAATTTCAGCGCAATCCGAAGTAATATAGATTTTCACACTTTATTCATTTCACCCTCTCAGGTGTGGAATTTCAAAAAAACCTGAAACACGTGTTTACCTAATTTTTTACTGAAGCACTTGTGTGAAGTTTCAGATAGAGAAGACTATCTAATCTTGTTTCTCCATACAAACTTTGAACCCCCGTTTCATCCCCTTCGAGGGTTAATTTTGGAAAATCCTTTCTCAGAGGGAACTAACGTCGTAATAACTATCTGCATGCCAAATTTCAGCGCAATCCGAAACAATATTGATTTTCACACTTTATTACCCAATTTCACCCTCTTAGGGGTGGAATTAAAAAAAAACCTGAAACACGTGTTTACTTATTTTTTTACGGAAGCACTTGTGTGGAGTTTCAGATAGAAAAGACTATCTAATCTTGTTTCTCCATACAAACTTTGAACCCCCGTTTCATCCCCTTCGAGGGTTAATTTTGGAAAATCCTTTCTCAGTGGGAACTAACGTCGTAATAACTATTTGCATGCCAAATTTCAGCGCAATCCGAAACAATATTGATTTGACACTTTATTACCCCATTTCACCCTCTTAGGGGTGGAATTCCAAAAAAACCTGAAACACGTCTTTACTTATTTTTTTACTGAAGCACTTATGTGAAGTTTCGGATAGAAAAGACGATCTAATCTTGTTTCTCCATACAAACTTTGAACTCCCATTTCATCCCCTTAAGGGGTGAATTTTGGAAAATCCTTTCTTAGTACACCCTTACGTACTAAGACAAATATACCCTCCAAATTTCAAGTCTCTACGACCAGCGGTTTAGGCTGTGCGTTGTCTGTCAGTGAGTCAGTGAGTCAGTCAGTATGTCAGGACAAAGATTCTTATAGTATTAGATAATATAATATTTTAAACCACCCGACTGATCTATGTATAATAGCTTTTTCCAATGACTCTAAACACGACATTTAAAATCTGAGCTGTAAGTTGGTGAGGATTTGAGTATTCTGTAGAGTCCAGGAGGCTTCCATGTTACACTTCTTACAATATCGTTGAAGAAGAAGATTTTCAAATTGATCAGACCTATGAAAGTTGATTTCATAGCGCAATTAACTAGAAAAAAGCTCATAATTTTATAACGATTGAACAAATTTTCATGAATCAAAGCTAAGAAAAACTCTCGATGAAGACATCTATCAAACAAAAAAAAACTATCAATAATAAAAACAAAATCGGTTCATCCGGTTAGGTGCTAAGATGCTACAGACAGACACACAGATACACACGTTAAACGTATATTACCCCTACATTTTGCATCAGGGAACGTGTAAGGTTACGGCGGCAGATGTACTCCTTGGTGGTAAGCTACTTTTTGGTAGATTTAATGATTCCACTACCACTGTACGAAAACTCATGATTCATGAATGCACATAAAACTTTCATTGGTAGTTATATAGCTAGGATTATAACCAACGACTGTCGGGTCAGAATCAGGGTAACTATCCTTTACGCCAAAGGGCCGTCCAATATCAATACGTAAGTATTATAAAACAAAGTTCATCACTGCGTCTGTCTGTCTGTTCACAATAATCTCAATAGCTACTGAACGGATTATCATGCGGTTTTCACCAACAGCCAGTGTTTATGAGGAAGGATTAGGTGCATAATTCGTTAAGGTTTTATGTAAATTGGATGAAATATGACGATGGTTGTTAAATATGTTCATATTTTATATTCGTTGCCACAAACTGATGCAAATGTTGTAGGCATATATGTTCTACCCGTGCGAAGCCGGGGCGGGCTGCTAGTATTCAATAAAAAGCGAATGTCACTTTTTTGGGTCTAAAAAAACACTGCGCTGTACTGTTTTTCATACAAAGTTTGGTTGATATACAATATCGAGTTTGGTATGAAAACTTGTACTAAGGGTACAGCCTACAATAAGAATGCAAATGATATCATATATAATCGGTTTATTATAACTAAATTATATACATTATCTTACAGAGACCTCACAAAGCCACGGCAGATGAAATGACAAAGTTCCATTCAGACGACTACATTCGTTTTTTGCGGTCAATCAGGCCTGACAACATGAGCGAGTATAACAAGCAAATGCAAAGATGTAAGTTGTCTGTGTTTCCTTACCTTATATTAAGTTATAATTCTGACAATCTAGTTGTGAGCTAAAGTTTTTTACCTCTTGCTCATTTGTTTTTTTTGCGTAGCTGCGAGATGTGGACCTTCCTCCCAATGATTTCACACAGAAGATTGATCTGAGTTGCTTCAAAAGGATAGTTAATAGATTCCTCTTTCAAAAGATCAGGCAATGTACCAATATTGCCTCTGGTATTGCAGGTGTCAATAGGCGGCAGTAACCACTTACCATCTGGTGGGCCGCATGCTTGTTTGGTGCTCTATATTTATAAAAAGACCACATAGTGTCGTATTTATCCAGTACCTGCAAAGGTTGTCTGAATGAGATTGCTCTGATAAGAGTGCCAAAATGTTGTTTTAGTTAATTAAGCAATTGCATATTATTAATTTATTTTGGTAATTAAAAGAGTTTTTGTGTTGTATAGTAGTTAAATTCTTGTCTGTAAAACATAAGAAAGATATTCTCTGTAGAATCATTTAACTGATGATGAATCAGCCACTTAAAATTGTATGTTCGACTAACTGTTTTCCTCCTTGTTGTATTCAAAATTGAAAATAAGACATACTGTCTTATTTTCCTTACAATTAGTAATTCAATTCTTCCTTCCAACTGCATTTCAAATAATACATGTATCCTTTCAAATAGTTTAATACTGCCCTACTAAGCGCAATAGCGGTATCTAAATAAAAGCTAGTTTCAAGATAATTGAAGATATGTAAAAATAGGTTTTTTTAACTGTAAATATGAACTTTTTTGCTTTTTTAATGGAATTTATTTATTATATTGGATCTATTTGTTATCACATTATCACAATCTAATACTATAAGAATCTTTGTCCTGACATACTGACTGACTGACTGACAGACAAACCACAGCCTAAACCGCTGGTCACATAGACTAGAAATTTTGACGGTATATTTGTCTTAGTACGTAAGGGTGTACTAAGAAAGGATTTTCCAAAATTCTCCCCTTAAGGAAATGAAATGGGGGTTCAAAGTTTGTATGGAGAAACAAGACTAGGTAGTCTTTTCTATTCGAAACCTCACACAAGTGCTTCAGTAAAAAAATACGTAAATATGTGATTCAGGCTTTTTCAAAATTTCACCCCTAAAAGGGTAAAACGGGGTAACAAAGTCTGAAAATCAATATTGTTTCGGAACCCATAAGGGGATGAAACGGGGGTTCAAGGTTTGTATGGAGAAACAAGATTAGATAGTATTTTCTATTCGAAACTTAATACATGTGCTCCAGTAAATAAATAAGTAAATACGTGTTTCAGGTTTTTTTTAAACTCCACCCCTAAGAGGGTGAAATGGTGTAACAAAGTGTGAAAATCAATATTGTTTCGGATTGCGCTGAAATTTGGCATGCAGATAGTCATTACGACGTTAGTTCCCTCTGAGAAAGTATTTTCCAAAATTCACCCCTGTAGGGGATGAAACGGGGGTTCAAAGTTTGTATGGAGAAACAAGATTAGATCGTCTTTTCTATTCAAAACTTCACACAAGTACTGAAGTAAATAAATAATAAAATACATGTTTCAGGTTTTTTCCAAATTCCACCCCAACGAGGGTGAAGTGGGGTATAAAAGTCTGAAATCAATATTCTTTCGGATTGCGCTGAAATTTGGCATGCAGATAGTTATTTTGACGTAGGTATCCGTTAAGAAAGGATTTTTCAAAATTCACTTTTCAATGGGATGAAGCAGGGGTTCAAAGTTTGAATATTCATTTTATTAGTCATTTCACACAAGTACTTCTGTATGTAAATAAGTAAATACGAAATTCAGACTTTTTCAAAATGCCACCCTAAAAGTGGGGTAACAAAGTCTTAAAATCAATATTGTTTCGGATTGCGCTGAAATTTAGAATGCAGACAGTTATTTTGACGTAGGTTAGGTATCCGCTACTTCTGTAAATAAATAAGTAAGTACGTGTTGTAGGATTTTTCGAAATGGGGTAGGTAATAAAGTATGAAAATTTGGGTTTTTCGGGTTTTATAAATATGAATCCCGATTTGCCTTAGTCACGGCACAGAATAGTACAAGGATAACATGAAAACGGGTCAACCGATTAGGCTGATTCAAATTTGATGTCTTGAATGATAGAATCGTTTTTAAAAAAGAAAAGTTTTAAGTAAATAAAAGGAGTTTTTAACGCGGGCGAAGCCGCGGGGCACTTCTAGTAGTAATATATTAAAATAATGTATGTGGATATTAATTATTTAGGCCTTATTAATGAGATACATGGCTAAGTAATTACAGTACGTAATATTGATGTACCTCTAATACCCTTAGTGATTTGAGGTAAAACTAAGATAGGAAAAAATCTTTGTTAAGGTTACAAGATAGTGCTACTAAAAGGCTTAATTCATAAGATGCTTATTTTGAAAGCCTTAATGATGATGGCATAAAAATCAAACTTCACAATTTTTTTTAAGATACCACTTTTGTGCTTCGTAGGGCAGAAACTGCAACCACAGGTGGTTACACATTAGTTAGGGTTCCTTTTGTAACCTTTGGGTATGGAACCCTAAAAATGCAAAGGATTCTGCATTCCAAAAGTTAATAATATATTTCTGTTGACAGTTAATGTTGGTGAAGACTGCCCTGTGTTTGACGGCCTGTATGAATTCTGTCAGCTGTCTGCTGGAGGCTCTGTGGCAGCTGCTGTGAAATTAAATAAACAGGTATGTTACAATAATTAAATGCTACCGTGCTTGTTCTCATTTCCAACAAGGCACGCAGTATTAATGCATGGAGCCTTAGCATTGCAGTCAGTCCTAGATTGTCTAGCATAATTTTTTTTTTTTTAAGATTACTCGCAATATGGGTTTCACATTACACTAGTATTCTTGTTAACCCCTCCAACTAGCGAAACATACTTGTGTCTGGAGTGGGTTCACGTCAGTAGTACAATGGGTGGGGTGGGGATCGAACTCACGACCTCTCGATCGCCAGTCTGACACCTTATCCATTGGGCTATTTCCGCCCTGCCTATTATAATCCCAACCAAAGCTTAGTCGGTTCTTTTAAAGGCTTATTAATTTAACAATATTATATTTTGGTCCTATTGTAATTGACAAATTAACTTAATTGTACCAGGCATCAGAAATCTGCATCAACTGGGGTGGTGGGCTTCACCACGCCAAGAAGTCTGAAGCATCCGGTTTCTGCTATGTGAATGACATTGTCCTCGGCATATTGGAACTCCTGAAGTATCATCAAAGAGTTCTGTACATTGACATTGATGTGCATCACGGTGATGGAGTGGAAGAAGCCTTCTACACCACAGACAGGGTTATGACCGTATCATTTCATAAATATGGAGAATATTTCCCTGGAACTGGTGAGTTTGAATTACATGTAATATGTTTAAATCAAAACTAACTCTTTGCATATTAATAGCTATGAAATTGATTACGTGAGACGTTTAGGGCAGGGAGGGGTCGAGCCGAATCTCACCCAATTTCACATGGGGGAGTTATTGATCACGTAATGAAAACTATACAACAATAAATACTCTAGACTGCGGTTGCGCGTTCGTAGTAGTCCCAATACTACTAATATGATAAAGGCAAAAGTATGTGTGTATGTTTGTTACTTCTTTACGCCTAAACTGCTCATACGATTGAGTTGAAAATTGGTATGTATAGCCTGGAATAACACATAGGATACTTACTATTTATTCCGATATTCCCACGGGAAAGATGTCTACACAGGTACAACCGCAGGCCACAGGTAGATGTTAAATAATAATAAATACACTAAAAATACGAATTAAAAAAAAAGTCAGTCCTTATTGGGTGTTTTCACATTGGACGATAACTGTAACTAACGATAACTGCACGATATTGTTCCGATATCGTGACACGAAATAACCAACAGCTTGTAATGCGGTTAGTCGCATTGCGCCGGCAAAGTAACCGCGCGATTGTAAAACTGTTTTATAATATTGGAGGTAATAATGGCAGCCACATGTGACATTGTTCACTGCTGCCATTATACGTGTCTACCATTATACAATATCGTGCAGTTATCGTGTAGTTACAGTTATCGTCCAATGTGAAAACTCACCGAGGTCGAAGAATTGTCAATATCAAAGAGTATATAACTGTCCATAAAGGAAAAATCAATATATATAATATGGTCAATACTCGGAACAATGACTAAAACATGGAAGCCGGGCTAAAATAAAAATCGAGTAAGCTATATTTTATTCATTTATGTCAATTAGCATGTCATAAGGTGTGAAAGAAACAAAACATGGCTGTTTGTTTTTATTATTTTTAAACATGTCACAAAGCTTAAATGGGAAATGTCAAATGGTCACCTTTGGTCATCTTATAATGCTCACAAATACAAGAGTTCTATCCAAGACGTCAAAATACTATATGTCAGCTATCAACTTAGTTTTGCAGTTTTATGTTTTGTCGATACGTGTCGCGGGTTTGACGAATTCACTGAGTGAAAAAAGCGATATAATTATTAATTTCTGTCTGAGAACGTGACCAGAAAGTAAAAGTATATACTTACGTGAGGTGTACAGTGCTTTGGACAAGATGGCTTGTGTTGTTGAAAGGTGTATTACGGATTTACGCACCATTATCATAGTATTTCTACATTACGATGCAACGCTTTTTTATAATTATACTGAGTGAAGAAGAGAAGATTTTAAAGGAAAATTTCATGAACTAAATTTTCGCTAAATAACTGGGTTTTTTATAATTTAAAAACCTAATCGGAACTAACTTTTTTCATTAAGATTGATTAATTGATATCATAGCCATTGTCTAATTTTTCGTGTTCCCAAAATCCTACTATTTTTTGCAAAAAACGTTTTATCAATAATACCTACGACATACACAACTCATATAATGAACAGTCTTGTATTTGGATTTTTTAATAAAATTAAATACATATTTGCTTTGATGACTGACATCGACACGATAATGACGATGATAAGCCCATCACTAGCCAAAAAATAACTTGTGACAACCTGCATGATAACGAAACAGAACGGCATTATACGTCTCTTTCCTACGCACTATTAACATCGTAAGTAAAAAAAAGTAAACATACGTATTTCATTTCTTATTTTAGCCCGGCTTCCATGTTTTAGTCATTGTTCCGAGGGTCAATATCACTCACGTAATTAAAATGGACGCCTTTGTATCTTTCACAACGAAACCATAGACAGCATGTATACCCTCCATTATGTCAAGGCTGTTTGTCAGAAAATGAAACATGGGAAGTCACAGTGCAATGTTCTGAATTACTTAGGTCTATCATCTTGTCAACAGGTGATCTCCGCGACATCGGCGCGGGAAAAGGGAAGTACTACGCCGTTAACATTCCGCTGCGTGATGGAATGGACGACGAGTCATACGAGTCCATCTTTGTCCCTATCATATCTAAAGTGATGGAGACATTCCAACCCAGCGCAGTGGTGCTACAGTGTGGAGCTGACTCACTTACTGGTTAGTTATTATTATAATTTTTTTAATATCTGGATGCGAGCGTTTGGCCACTATCTCGCCTGGTGCTAAGCGATGATGTGGTCAAAGATGGTGAACACGCTATTGGACTACTGGGAATATTGCTGCTTTAAGATGTATGTATGTATGTTGTATAAATTGACAGGATAAGGGCCAGTATCACTGGTTCCTGATAGCGCTAATATGGAGAAATCTGACAGATTTTTGACAGCTTTTATATATAGTCATGTGTCAGATAACTATCTAATGCATTATCAGGAACCGGTGTAACTGGCCCTAAATGTTGCTTCTATACTATCTACTGTCTGTCTAGTGGCAGTAAGCAATCTTCACTACAATTGTTAAACCCAATCCAAAATGTCATCATACCGACGGGACTTGAACCCGCACCCCCTGGATAACATATTGTCCAGATGCTCTGCCAATTTAGCCATGGTTCGATCTATCAATACAACGAAATTAGTGGATTGTGTTTAAGAATTTACAAAAAATTTAAAGTGTGTAACACTTCAAAGAAACATAATATTTCACTACAATGTGATATATTGGCCATAGGTGACAGACTGGGATGCTTCAACTTGACGGTGCGCGGTCACGGGCGCTGCGTCGAGCTGGTCAAGCGGTTCGGTCTACCGTTCCTGCTGGTTGGAGGCGGCGGGTGAGTAATCATTATTTCATATAAAACCTTTTCATCCCCTCTATTTGAAAAGTGATGGTTTGTTCCTCGATAAGTGCGCGCAAAATAGGTCTTTTCCGCCCTAAGGCGGGAAAATATTATTTTAATTTTTGGCTTATGACTGTTCTATAGTGCCCGGTCTAAGGAGGTTCAATAATAATATTGAACGGGAAATGTCACTGTCCTATGACATAGAGAGCGCGCGGCGCTAATTAAGGTAAAAAAAATACCACAACGCCAAATAGACGGGGAAACAAATAAAAAATTAAGCGCACAAAGCGCTAGAATTATTGGCATATTTAGTCTGTGGTCACAGACTGTCATAATAACACATTTAACTATGGAGTAGGAAATATATATAAACATGGAGGTGCCGCGATACATTTACTTGTATGGATATAACTTCAAAATAAAGTGCCTAGAAGTCATAATGGAACCTAAAATTACTGTCATTGATTATCCATTGCTCCATTGTGACCTTGATTGACACAATCCTAGTAATGGACCAATGGACAATTAATGGCATACGTTTTAGGTTTAGATATGCACCTTTTTTTTGTAGGTGTTTCATGTCCTTATGTATAATAATTGTCAATGAGTCAAAGGTAAAATATTTATCGGGTGAATACTGCAAAGGGTGCGAAGTTTTTTTCGGAAACTGTATAACCAATAAATACGGTTTATTACGTTTGTTTATGTTAGTCAGCGTCTTTTACAATATTATGCTCTTAAATTGCTATTTTATAGAGCCTTTTATCTATTGCCTTTTCTCTTAGAGGGGGATGAAAAGCAGAGTGTAAAACTCGGCTGCAATATTATTTTCTCTCGGCCGACGTACTTTAAATCCCTCGGTACGCTCAGGATTGTACTCTAGAATCCTTCGCTTCGCTCTGGATTCAAAATAGGCGGCCTCGCAGAAACGTACCATATTGCACCCTTGTTATACAATCTACTATTGTATCTTGTTATCCTTTTCCTAGATTTCAAGTTCCATGTAACAAGTTGTAAATTTGTTTTGTGATTATTTCGGCATTTATCAGGGGCATCAAGCTCTCAATGTTTGATATTTTTTTTACTATATAATATTTATACATCTACTAATGTCCGTAACCGAAAACTACGATAAGTAGTTTTCGGTAATCCGAAGATCTAATAAGTAAGTCGCGCGATCTATTAAAATCTAGGATTATGAAACATTTTTAGTACAAACATAGCACACAAATCTTGACAGCAATAATTGACCATTTCACTATTTAAAATGCTGTTTTTTTGTTCTCTAATTTAAAGTGTTTAACCAAAAACAAGTCGCTATTACTTAGTTTCAATGATCATGTCTTATAAAATTGCTCTTAGAACACAATCTCTCTTCCAGTTACACAATCCGCAACGTATCTCGTTGCTGGACATACGAGACGTCCGTCGCCCTCGGCGTCGAGATCGCGAATGAGCTTCCCTACAACGACTACTTCGAGTACTTTGGACCCGACTTCAAACTGCACATATCTCCCAGTAACATGTCCAATCAGAACACACCTGAGTATTTGGAGAAGATCAAAAATAGGCTCTTTGAAAACTTGAGAATGTTGCCGCATGCACCTGGTGTTCAGGTAATATCTCGTTGCTTATTTGAATTTATATCTATCTATTTTTAGAATCTATTTTATTAATATGATGATTAGCTTCGCCCGCGTTAAAAAGTATCATGCTTTAATCCAGGTTATATATTATCTGTATGCCAAATTTCATCCAAATCCGTACTGCTATATGGATAGGATGTTACCACGGACGTACCACCCAGTGGACACCTGTTGTTGTATCACCCCCGCGCGAAACACATAGGCGCAATGGGGTATTTATAATATCATCCTTGAGCGGCTACTTCAGTTCGGACCAAATACCAGACCCGTACACACGCACTATTTTAATTATTCAAAAAACTAAAAAGCCGTTAAATATGCCGAATTGCGCTATAAAGTGGTGTAGGAAATCCCGTAAATCATTAGATTTTACAAAGGACAACGTTTCTTTTCACCGATAAGTAAAATTCAATTCATTATTAACAACTTGTAAATAAAATTCATAGTTCAACATATACTGGTCACCGATGCCCTGTGTATCAGTCTATCCCTTTCCTACAACGGCATCTTTATATCTTTCGTACTCGCTCCGCCCTTGTACGCAGCGGTACTTGTGCACTTTTAGTGATGTTTTTCTGTTGTTTTGGGAAAGTTATCGACAATGATTACTGATAAATATGGAAAATGCTCAATTCAACTATGTTATATGTATGTATATGCTGTTAATCCAAATTATCCTAATTATGTACTTAATAAACGCGAAAGCTGGAATGTTTGTTTGTTTTGCTATTCAATCACGCCAGATAAGTACATAAATAAAGGTCAAGTAGATAAATACATTTTAAGTTACTTGATACTTGATACTGATGCGTGTGAATAACCAATTTAGTGGTAAGAAACAAGTTAGAATTTAGAGTGTAAGCAAGCAAACGAACATTTTTGGAGTTCCGTACCTCAAAAGGAAAAAAGGAACCCTTATAAGATCACTTTGTTGTACGTCTGTCTGTCTATCTGTCCTTCCGTCTGTCCGTCTCTATCATTATACCTTCACACTTCTACACACTTCTCACACACGCTATATTTCATATGACTGATGAAATTATCGATAATGACGAGGTAGTGTCACGTTGTCCCAGCACTAAGCATGATTTATTGCTATGAGTCAAATTGAAGTTGTCCAATCACAGTTCTGTATTAAAATACCTATAACCCCCCCGCAAAATATTTCGCTCGCGAATTAGTTCATAGTTTTTCTCATGCGGGGAGTCCACTGGGTGGTACGTCCGTGGATGTTACCCTTTCTTTAGTTTATCCTGAAAGAGTAACAAACATCCTATCCAGAGTGTATAACTCGGCCGCAACATTATTTTCTCTCGGCCGATGTCACTACACTCAGGATTCTACTTAATAAATATAATTCCCTCACTACACTCGGGATTCTTTTCTAGAATCCTTCGCTCCACTCTGGATTCAAAATAGTGAACGAAAAGGTACTCTGTGGTCGCCACTTGAGCCCAAATCACACTGTAGTTGGGATCTTGTCAACCATAGCCGACGGCCAACCGAAGCTCCGATGGTCGCCTCTGCTGCAGAAACCCTTGTTTTCGATCGTCTAAAGTCCCCGTCACGAGAAGCTATAAATTATGTAAACAAACCTCTTTTACTAAGTAAACATTTTATACTGCGAGATAATAATAAATTGACCATATTCAATCGAGATGAAATATAGACGGGTTATATGAAAGTAACAACCTATTTAATTTAGTCGGATCATATTTTAACGACGCAAAGCGCTATCTTTTGTGTTTCTTGGTACCGGACGCAGGGATTGTAAACTAATCGGGACGCCATTTTGAAATAAACGCGTCATTCGAGTTTCGAATGCGTACGAGTTTGTTTCATTGCTTTGCATATATCGCGGATCTGGTTGTTATTGTTAATTTTGTTATTGTTTCGTTATCACTTTTTTATTGTTGTTACTTTAATTGTTACTTAATAATTTATTAAATCTTAAACAAATTCATTTTTTTTGTTGGTCCAAATGTTGTGAACTCCTGAACACTTGTTTACATAATTTATAGCTTCTCGTGACGGGGACTTTAGCACAGGCTTTATGGTTTGAACATCGAACTTGCACTACGGTTTTCATAGCTCGCCATTAAAGTTTGTTAGTTGACAATAGGTAACCATGTAAATTGTTTAAACACAATCCAAAATTTCATCGTACCGACGGGACTCGAACCCGCACCCCCCGGATTACACGTCCAGGTGCTCTGCCAATTAAGCCAAGGTTAGATACATCGATACGACGAAACTAGTGGATTGCATTGAGTCCCGTCGGTACGATGAAATTTTGGATTGTGTTTAAACAATTTACAAAAATATAAAGTGTGAGACACTTCAAAGAAACATAATATTTGATTTACGCAGTGCAACATCTCTCGTCGGATTTGAAAACTGTAATGATTTCTTCCGAATGATTAACTTACGTAATAAGTAGTCATAGATGGCGCCACCAATGCATAATTGGGTTAACAAAATGCAATCCACTAGTTTCGTCGTATCGATGTATCTAACCTTGGCTTAATTGGCAGAGCACCTGGACGTGTAATCCGGGGGGTGCGGATTCGAGTCCCGTCGGTGTGATGACATTTTTGATTGTGTTTAACAATTTACAAAAATATAAAGTGTGAGACACTTCAAAGAAACATTATATTTAATAGGTAACCATAACTTTTAAACACAACAATACTAGCTTTTCCAGAAACATACAATAATAATAGGGCACTAGTCGTTCTAGCTATTTTCACAGTACAGTTGTATTTAGTGTGTTAAATGTAATTTTCACATTTCCCCCTACGCCTTACTCCCAGCGTTATATACGTTGTAGAGTCACGAATGTTCGGGGTACAGTGAACTGCGCATAGGAAACATCCACGCTTCAACGCGGGCGTCGGTGTGTCGACTTGTTGCACACATTTGTTATATAACATTGGAAGATGAGTTAGCAACTTGGCTTAGTTGTACTTTGTGGATTGGACTAAAGTCAGTTGTCCAGCGCCTCGTCCAGAGTCTGCGATTAGTTTGCATTTTATTTATTTATTTATTGTGTTTCATTATTTCACAATTTTTTAGATAAAAATTGTCTGAAGTGCTGAAACATACATTGGGGGTGCACGTAATAGTATGTACGGTTGGCAACCCTACATTAATCAGGGCAATTAAACATTTGTTTTAAGTGTGATGAAAGCTGAATGGCTCATTACTTTTATATTATTTTTAATTCAAAGCAATAAGTTGTTTATGTTTTTTATTTTATTTTTAGAATAATTATTATTTATATGATCTATTTAATGTTATTTGACGTGTGTAAGTGCAGATTTTTAATTTGCCTATATTCTGAATAAATGCTTTGACTTTTGACTTTCTGTTAATGGGTTATGTTTTCCTATTCAGGTGCAAGCGATTCCGGAAGATGCTGTCAATGACGAATCTGAAGATGAAGACAAAGTCGACAAAGATGAAAGATTGCCACAGAGTGAAAAGGTAAACTGATCGCTTTTATACGGCAATTTGCGCTTACTTCAAGCACAACAATTTAAAAAACTGCTGTCAAATTAAGATAGATCAGGACTTCTTGTTTTGGCATTTTTACTTAATTAATTATAAACATAAAAGCTATGTGTATAAATTCAAAAATATATGAGAGGTACACAGCTAATTTAGGTGATTAGCTTGTAATTGAATTGAATGTATACATATAATTGAGCTTCAATCTAGTCTGTTTTTTTAATAGTTATTTATTTCTTTAATAGTCTGTCACAAAATTCTTCCCTGCGTCACTTCAGACCAGCCTTACGCTTCATCGTGCCACCTCTCCAGTCTATTATTAACATACAATGTTTCCGCAGGACAAACGCATCACAGGCGACGGTGAACTATCAGACTCAGAAGACGAGAACGAAGGCGGTCGACGAGACAACCGCTCTTACCGCAACCCACAACCTCGCAAACGGCCGCGTCTCGACAAGGAAAACACGTCGCAAATCAAAGACGATAGTAAAGGTACATTATTGATTTAAACAGCTTTATAGCTATTTTTTGTCTTTGACCTAGTAATAACTTTGAAAGACGTCTTGATACAGTTGCCCTATGTAGATTAAATAAAAATATCAGTTACATCAGACAAGTCCACTATCGTCTTATTTTAGACCGCATCATCACTTAAAATCAGGTTAGATAGTCGTCAAATGCAATTAAAAAAAAGTCTACCCAGGGACGAGATTGAAAGCGATCGAGAAAATCATACCTACCTACCGCCTCAACGCAAAAACTAAGCACGTGTCTGTGTCTGTGTCGCTAGAAATCTATGACTTCTATTTGGTAGCGATATATTTATATAATTTATCAGCGTGTAATAATTACTCAGTACACCAAGCCGAATTTCAGTGCAGTTTCTATTGCCTCAACACAGTTTCTATCGTCCCAACAAAATGCTAAGCATTGTGTTTTGTTTTGTTCGCAGCCGACGACGCCAAGGACGACACAAAGAACATGAGCATTGCAGAAGAACCAAAGAAAGAAATTCCACCAAATCCCTGATGCATGCGGTAGTTAGTGCTCGATGATATACCTACTCGAGAAGCGACGTGTTATTGACAAAGTTACTCCAATCAACTGGTAACTTAAACATGTTTCATTACGCCAAGCGTGTATACAGCGAAAAAGGACAATTACATGACAAAATATGCATTCTGATGGATTTTGAACATCAGTAAAGTAATCATAAACCAATTATTCGAGTGAAAAGTAACGTGATATCTGATTTTCAGAATTTTTATACAAGCACTGAATCTTATACGATAACACGCATTTTAGGTAATAAATTATTTGTAGAAATATTTTTTTTATAAATGACGTCCTAAGACTTACATTAGTAAGGTGAAAAATTTCGAAATGTGTTAGTTATAAAAATGTAACTATGTTTTTTGATTTCAAAAGGCAATGTATTCTGATTTGTTTGTATATCTCGTAAAAATAGCAGATCTTTAAAATGTTACATCTAAATAAGTTAATACTTTACTATTTAATTCATATTTGAGAAAGACCTTTCTAAGCAATATCTTGGTTTGTTCTAAAGGCTAACTAACTAAATTTGTTTGATTTTGTATTTATTAATTTTCATTCAAACCAAATGGAACATACTGCCACGACGGTCGATTGATGTACTTCGCGTACATTTAGAAATAGAGCGGTATGACAAAAACAAGTAAGCAGCTGAGAAAGTACCGTAGAACGTAAAATAACCCTAATGGGTTTGTAATTATTTATAGAGATTGAACCTTATTTTTAAGATATTAGAGATTAAAGTTGCAATTAGTATGGTAAAGTCAGATTAGTAGTTAACGTCAGATGTTTGAATGTAGGTATGGTACCTCTACTATTATTTATTCTGTGGCTTTTTTTTTTAACAGTTCCAGCCTGGTGTACTAAAAAGATTCCAGCTCTATTAAACATCTTACATGTAACAAACAACTTCAAATGTTGAGTTTGCCAAGGCCTCCGTTAGCGCTTTAGAACAAATTGACAATAGTTCTTAATATTCGACCGTGAAATATGTTTCTAAGGTCTAGTTTCACCCTAAGTCTTATTATTTGATCCTAGTTATTATGGTCTCATGATGTTAACAATAGGTATAGGTTCAATGTTCGAAAAAGTTAAGTATTGAATTGAGAAGTTCGAGGCAAAAACTGCTATCATAGCTATATTTGCTGTAATACACTTCTAGTGTGGCTTGCTGAAGGAGAAACCTAGCTGTATTCAATATATCCAATATTTATATGTTATTTAGATAGGTAACTTAACAATTTTCCATCAACCTAAAGCTCGATCAATAACTCTGAACTATGTTTTGTAATATTCAAATTTTCAGTGCAAAAATGAATTGCTTGCCTACCTACCACATGAAATATAAGATATTGAAAATAAACAACATACAAAATGGAAATGTTTTAGTGTAATAATATTGTCTGCAGGCTGCCTAGCACATTGTACACAATAAAATATATTGTAAAGAAATTTTAAATGTGACAAAAATGTTCTGCAGATGAAACATTATTACTCCAAAATAAATTAGTATGATTGTAATATCCTATAATGTGGTTCCTGCAACTCATTTTTACAATGTACTGATTTTGTATATTTGTTAGATTATATAGTTTAATATGTTTAAATTCCCCTTTGCGGTATTTATACAGCCTTCATAGATGTGTGCACTTACTACATGCATTTATTTTTTTACTTAAAAATCTAAGTGTAGGCAATGACTGATTCCTTATGTAAACATATATGAATAAGCTTCCAAAAGAAAAGCAACTTATTAATGACTCAAAAACTTATACCGCGAGATGTTATAAAATTATAAGTAAGTAGGCTAGATATGTATCAATCACAATTTATTTTGTCAGTGAGTTGTATCTGACTACGGCGAAGCTAAACCCGGGTAGAATCTACCACCCTAAAAGGAGAACGGGGAAGTCCTTGAAACAGGCACAAGTCCAACAAAACCAGCTGATGCAAGGGCAGCCGCATGTTGTTATACACCAGCAGCAGTAGCAATATATACAGCAACAGATGTTGGTGCCGCAAGTTACCCGACATCAGCAGGTTTAACGCAACAAGTTGGAACAGTTGAGCAAGTCAGCCAGCATGCAGCCGCTGGCTGTATCGGAGGAAGGTGTCGACAACCCGTGGAAATGACCTAACAAGTGATACCTCTAGCGAACAACACGTTAAACTGTGGTACCGCAGCCCTGCAAGTGTATAATGTGACGCCGGTGTTTTGATACGCGTCTCTAATTTACTTTTTGTGCCTCGAAAATGTGACCCATTGTCAACTGAACTGAAACGGATGACGTGATGACTTACGGCGCGGCACCGCGGATACCAAGGCGGTCGCCAAAAAACCATACAACACGTTTACTCGCGACATTTATAACACGCCACTAATGTTCCACTGTAGCAATGTTCCTAGTTCCTATTTTGAGAATTGTGTCTATAAATCCGTCTTTTATTGAGTACACACTAATAGAATAAAAGAATTAGCTTCACAACTACCTAATCTCTATTCAGCGTTGGCTTTTGTTGGGCCAGTCTACAGACTGACTGCGTACACGCAGCATTTACTGTGCGATGGTGCCGATGGTACTGTATTTACAATTAAAAAGGAAAAGGAACATAAAATATGCTTGTTTTTTCGTAGTCGAATTTGTTTATTTAGTTTTTCCGATAAGTGGAATCTAGTTAATACGATACTCCTCACTTAAAGGTTTTCTTTATTGTATTCGGAGAGTATAGGTAACGCCTAATTATATATAATATCTATAAAGTGCTAATTTGTGGATCTTAAGTTCATGTGTAAAAAATTAAAAATTCATTTTAACTTATTGGAGTATTCTATTCGTATCTCAATGTCCATGTATGTAATACTACATGTTAGCAATAAGATTTAGTTAGTTATTCCGTAGGGAGTGATATCTAATATTTTCAATTTTCCTCGTAAAAATAGAGATAAGATTGTAAATATATTTTTATTGTTCAAATAAATCAGAAATGTCTCAAATCGTAGTTTCACTATCAAACCTATCGACTATTAGTTCATTTGATGAAAATGGGTAGCAAGCAGTCAACAATAACTTCTATCTGAATAAGGGCCAGTTTCACCGATTCCTGATAATGCGTTAGATAGTTATGACACATGACGCCATATAAAAGCTGTCAAAAATCTTTCAGCAAGCAAGCAACAGATTTCTTCATATTAGCGCTATTGGTAACCCGTGAAACTGGCCCATAGTACTATACAGAATGATTCAGCACCGATGGATCAAACTAAGCAGGGTGGTAAAGGATCTCACTGCACATCTATTGAACCCCCATGTATGTTCTACCATTTTGGATTAGTTATATACCATTATGAGATATGACATTTTTTTAAATGTTTTTGCCTATCGCCGCTTTGGTTCACAAAATTTTTTTTTCTGCTCAACTCTACGCTAGGCGATATATTTTTTTTGTGATCATAGGTAAATAATAGACGTAACAAGTGGTATTATGATTATTTACTCGAAAAGTAAATACTTTCAAAATAATAGAAAAAGTTACAAAAATCTCATTGACTCATGTTACTGCATATAGTTTGCGAGGCCAATGCAAAAAAAAATCACATAATTTTTTTTTTCAATATCTATTTTAAAAACTTCAGTATTTATCTAGGATGATGGATTACAATGGATGGAGCCATGTCAGCCATGTGACGTTGTCACATCGACTTTCTTTCTATCAGCACATTGTCCTACCCTTTCTATTACAGGGATCGCGAGATAAGAGTAAACGAGAAAGCTAATATCAAATTGCCAACCTCGCGCATGGGTGATCGTGTCCATTTTTGACCGGCTAACAGGCCATAATATAGCGACGCATCATACTTATAAGTTAAAAATTAAATAGAAACATAGCTTTAAAGACTGAAACCCTGTTACATGGTTAAATTATGTCGTGTTGTGCTGTGTTTTATCCATCAAAAACAACTAAAGGAGGCGTAAAAGATCCAGAATTATCATTTCACACGTAAGTCTTTGTGGGCATTTATTCTCATATATAACCACTTTTTGAATCAAAATATTTATTTTGCTTACATTATATACATCTTTTTCGTCATATAACTACCGAGGTGGTAAATGGTTATCATTTGAAAGCTTTAATTTATGTAAATAATTTTACGCCGCCCGGCTAGTGAGGTACGAGAACCCTCCAAAACTTTGTCGATAAATATAGTCGATACCCTTATAAAAAGGAATATATAAATTCCTTCAAGTGTAATATTATAATATTACACTTAAAACTTCAAATATATAAATCGTTTATTTTACACTAAATCTATATATATAAAAAAATTGAAGTGTCTGTTTGTAATTCCAAATTAACAGCTTTTCACTAAATGCATATGAAAGAATATACGGTACTTACATAAAAAACAAAATTTTAAATGTTTGTCTGTCTGTCAGTTTGTTCCGGTTTATCTCTGAAATGACTGGACCAATTTAACGGGACTTTCACTAGCAGAATGCTGATGTTAAAATATTAACTACCAAGTAACTTGGCTACTTTTATTTTAGAATAAAATAAAGTTCCGCGAAATCAAAATTGAAGCTAATGAAATAGGGAACAATATCTGATACAAATAGGGAAGGTTAATTGTGCAAATTAAGCAGTGTTTTCTACCGCGCACAGCCCACGCACATGTTGCCGCTGTCATTAAACGCGGACAAAGCCGCGGGACCCAGCTAGTTGATCTATAATATGAAGATTTTTTTAAGGATGGAACGGTTAGCTTATGGCCTTGCTTAGAACGAAATTTGAATATTTTTAACCGACTTCACAATAAAAAGATGAGGTTCTCAGTTCGCTTTTTTATGTTTGTTATCTCATAACTCCGTAAGTTCTTAACCGGATTGGAAATTTTTTTTCGAGAGTTTATTCTGCCCGTTTGGTCCCATTGTACATTTTTGAAATCTGATAAGTATCTCCGGAGATATGGACATAAACACCTCCAACTTTAACTTTATACTGAAAATGGATAGCGTGGCATTTGAAGTTGGTTTTTTCGTTTTGTGAACGATCTTAAAATATTATAAAAAGAGATCAAAGTAATGTCGCGCAAAATTAGTAGTAACTAGGTACCTAATTATATTATCAGCACTTATACTTACTCGTATTCAATCTATTATTACTTATGATAATACTTATAATAATATAATAAATAAATAATAATATTATATATATTTTTATGAAGAATGTGTGACAGTTTACCACATTAATATATTATATCATTTTGTTGTAGGTTTCCAAAATGTCCGAAAATCCAATCAAGTGGATAAAGGCAGTAAGGCGTGAAAATTAGGATCCAACGAAACACTTCAGACTTTGTTCTAAACATTTTGATAAATCAATTTTGTACCTACTAGATTATCAATCAAGCTGGAACTGACACCGAGGAATCGGAAAAGAATAGAAGCTATTTTGATTTAAAAATTATCGTGAATTTGTAACATTATTATTTTGCAAATTGTTAAGCACAATCCAAAATTTAATCGTACCGACGGGACTTGAACCCGCAACCTCCGGAATAACATGTTCCGGTGCTTTGCCAATTAAGCCACGGTGCGAAGTATCGTTACGACGAAATTAGTGGATTGCATTTGTTAACCCAATTATACATTGGTGGCGCCATCTATGACTACTTATTACGTAAGTTAATCATTCGGAAGAAATCATTCATCAGAGAGATGTAGCACTGCGTAAATCAAATATTATGTTTCTTTGAAGTGTTTCACACTTTATATATTGTTTTGTAAATTGTTAAGCACAATCCAATATTTCATCGTCTCAAGTCCCGTCGGTACGATGAAATTTTGGATTGTGCTTAACAATTTACAAAAATATATATAAAGTGTGAAACACTTCAAAGAAACATAATATATAACATTATTATTGTTATATACCGGCTGTAATTCACGGACCTTTAGTCGAATTTACTGGTGAACATCGCGATCTCACCGCGTGACCTCACTCCCGAGGAAGAGCGACTGACTCGCTCGAAACCCAGGTCGAGAAAATTCGACTAATGGTACGTGAATTACAGCCGGTATATAACAATAAGAATAGAAGCTAGTGGAGTCAAGATAGAAAATCTTCCTGTAAGTCTTCCTATAATCTTCCTCTGCGAGCAATGAAGGATGATGAAACGGTTTTGAAAGTGTTTTAATCGAAAGTATTATTAGCTCTGATTCATGAAAATGAATGACTGATATGAGCATTTTTCTAGTTGATAGCGCTATGAAATCAACTTTCATAGTGATTAATTCGAAATTCGGTATCCTTTTCTTCAACGACAAAGGACACTGAAGCATTGACATGATGCTGGGACATCTTCTGGAATCTGCTGAATACTCAACTCCTCGCCAACTTACAGGTGAGATGTCGTGTTCAGACTCATTGGAATATTTTTATTTTCATTATAGATTATACATAGATCAGTCGGGGTGATTTCAAATTTTGAGTTTTGGAGAGTGGAGAGTGACGGCATACGCAATGCGGTGGGCAGTGATTGGAAAAAAAGATCTGAAAATCGGGCTCAGTGGCGCATTTTGGGAGAGGCCTACAGTCCAGCAGTGGACTGACACTGGCTGATGATGATGATGATACAATAGATCATACTATATTGACATCAAATTACTTTATATCGTTAGCATTTACAAAAAAATTAGCTAATTTTTCTGTAGTGGTAGGACTTATGCTAGTCCGCCTGGGCCGACCACTTTGCCAATTAATTTTCATAGGAATGTTTTTCGGTTGAAATGGCAAGGTGTCCAGTGAAATTACGGGGCATGTGAAACATAACATCTTTATGTCTCAAGGTAACAGGCGCAGTGGAGTGACATGCAAAATTCTGGACTGCCAGAATTTTCCTGTATCGCTGTATCTGTAATAGGTAGACGTCATCGCTTACCATCAAGTGAGAGTCATGCTTGTCCTGTTATCTTTTACAATTAAAAATCTGATTAATGTTTACAAAGTAAGTATGGTCTAATTTGTGGTTTCACTGCATTTATTTAATTATTTGCGATGCGCGTAATTTTATATGATAATTTATCTAATACTATAAAAATCTTTGTCCTGAAATACTGACTGCCTGACAGACAACGCACAGCCTAAACCGCTGGTCGTAGAGACTTGAAATTTAAAGAGTATATTTGTCTTAGTACGCAAGGGTGTACTAAGAAAGGATTTTTCAAAATTCACCCCGTTAGGGGGTGAAATGGAGGTTCAAAGTTTGTACGGATAAACAAGATTAGATAGTCTTTTCTATTCGAAACTTCATACAAGTGCTTCAGTAAAAAAATATGTAAATACGTGTTTCAGGCTTTTTCAAAATTCCACCCCTAAAAGAGTGAAATGAGGTAACAAAGTCTGAAAACCAATATTGTTTCGGGTTGCGCTTAAATTTGGCATCCAGTTGTTTTAACATAAGTATCCTTTAAGAAAATATTTTTCAAAATTCACTCTTTCAGGGGATGAAACGGGGGTTCAAAGTTTGGATAGTCATTTTATTCGACCTTCACGCAAACCGTACTTCTGTAAATAAATAAGTAAATACGAGTTTCAGGCTTTTTCAAAATGTCACCCTAAGTGGGGTAACAAAGTCTGAAAATCAATATTGTTTTGGATTGCGCTAAAATTTAAAATGCAGATAGTTGTTATGACGTAGGTTTCCGCTGAGAAAGCATTTTGTAAAAATTCCCCACGGATATTACTTATAATTTATAATGAAATATATATATATATATATATATATAAAAACTTATAGATTTACGTAAGTACTTCTATAAATAAATAAGTAAATACGTGTTGCAAGATTTTTGCAAGGGGTTGGTAAAAAAAGTCTGACAGTCAATATGGTTTTTTGGGTTTTATAAATATGAATCCCTATTTCCCTTAGTCACGCAATAACTTGAAAACGGGTGAACCGATTTTGCTTTTACTTCTTTGATGTCTTTTATGATAGAAAGGTTTCACAAAATAAAAGTTTTAAGTAAATAAAAGAAGTCTTTAACGCGACCGAAGCCGCAGGGCACTTCTAGTATTTTCATATAAATTATATACTGTAAAGGACAATTTTAATCTATGATATTGGGCCAAGATAATTAGCGTAATTATTCAAATAAGGATTAATACTGTATAGAAAAAAAATAGCCTTGAAAGTTCTGTAACATTTTTTATTAAAAAATAAAGATTAAAATAGTTACTGTGAGTCTGTGCGATAGACATATGTTATCGCGGACTTTTTTGTAGGTCTTATTAAGTTGTACTACTCTTCGATACATACTTTCTTACATCTATTTCAGATTAATCATCTTTCGTAAAAAACGTGTTTTCTCGACCGTTATTGGCGACTTCAGTTGCAAAATAGGTCTTCACGAATATACCTATCTTTTAAACAGGATAATATATAGCCTATGTTCATTCTAAAAGACTATTAATATTTATATATGAGAGAAAAAAATAATCTTCCTGTAGTTTTTGAGCTAACTCAATACAAACATACATGTTATCTCTTTATAATATTAGTATAGAAGTATAGATGCTTTGTAGCTCAAAATTGTAATATGTAATTGACGTATTGAAAATGCAAAAACATTTAAGATTTGTGTTATAGAAAAGCTAAGAAATCTATACCGCCAGATTTAAGGTTGCCTAATTACAGTTAAGTACTGTAGCATTTTTTAACAATAACTAAATTCCATTGTGCAATAGATTTATGTAAGTAATATTAGGTAAATTGTTTTTTAACAAGTCAAATATGTTTTACCTGATCACCGCTAGTATGTAAGCATTTTTTTTCCAGTCCGTACAAAGGTTGTCTGGAAGAGATTGCTATAAGCGATAAGACCGCCGATTGTTTTACAGTGTTTCAAAAATGTATTTTTTTGTAATCTTTTACATGGTAATCAATAAAGAGTATTTGTATTGTATTGTAATTTCCATAAGTTCAGTAAAGTAACTACGTATTTTAACACATAAATTGTTTTCTTTTTACATAAGTTTTAGTTTTCTACATTTTTCACCTTTTTACCCGACTGCGCGACGCAAAGGAGAGGTAATGTGTATTATCAGTCTATAGATGTATGTATGTATGTTTGTTCCTTTGTGGCACACTAGAGACCAAACGCGTGGGCCGATTTTGATAATTGGCACGTCAATAGATTTGCCATGCTAGCGCGAGTGTCAACGAAAACATAAAAAATTGTAAAATTCAAAATGGCGGATTTCAGACGCCAAAATTTTGTGGTTCCAAAAAATTTTTTTCTAAACCTATCGAGTGGGGTATCGAATTAAAGGTATTAAAATGGAGATTCAAAATATATTTATAAAAAATAATTTATGATCGTACAAATCGAAAAAAAACGATTTTACATGCCGCGTTAGTCACTTTCAGTAACAAGTTTGCGGTGCTTATCTCTGAAGTTACTTATCAGATCTCAATAAAATTACAATGAGACCAAACGAAAATCATATTAACTCAAACAAAAAAAGAATTTTCCAAATCGGTTAAGAATTGATGGAGTTCTGAGGTAACAAACAACCTCTTCCTTTTGGTATAGTCGTTATTACAACTGTAAAGTAAGTAAGCTTAAAAAGCAATACCCTATCTATTTCACGCATTTCGGTTTTTTGTTCTTTTTTCCATAATTATAATAACGGTCATAGTTATACATATTTTGTGAAGATTTCAAGTCTCTATCTATTATTAGTTTACAAGTTCAAGCACAAAATACACGTTACTTGTATGTAGACCACACTGTGATGTAGACGGTAAGACCGCCTTTAATATTTTATTTTATTTTATTTTTAGTATATGTCGTTAAATCCCCCATTGTAATACATACTTAGTAGTGTAGACGCACAAAACCTTATATTTGCCAAGTAATGCGTAAGCATATTAGTAAATATAATAGTACTGGACTCCTGCTGGCCCCTAGTACTGGACTCCTGCTGGCCCCATTTCATAAACGATAAAATATTAACGCTAACGTCAATATATATATTTGAAATATGCAAATTGGTACGTATATATACCAATTTCTATTCTAGAAAAAGAGGTGGTCCTAGAGGAGACAAAACAAGGTTCAAACATAACCTGATTCATCCCAGCTCTAAGCTGAAAATACACAGTTCCGGTACACATGCGATGGCGGTAAAGTCAAAGTCAAAGCATTTATTCAGTAAGAAGTTAGTATTAATATACGCACTTATACACGTCTCAAATCATAAAATAAATTATAATTGATGAAAAGTAAACATAGCAAAAGCAAGATATTTTAAAAGCTTCCCGACTGTTTTACAAGTATAAAGTATAGAACAGGATAGAAGGAGTTAAAGTTATTATAGTTTAGATCCCCGGAAACTACTCAATATCTATTCATCATAATCCACATGACATCAATTCTCTAAATGAAATGAGAAGATTACGGAATTTGCCGTCCTTTACTTAACTAAAAAGTGTAGTATTATCGATATGTTCTACACTAGTGATCACTTTCCTACTCACGCACACTCTAGCAGTTCTAGACACTAACACAAACAGAAAATGGACATGCTGCCAAAGTTTTGACGCCATCCATTATAATCCATCATCCTAGGTTTGGATGCAGTCCGAGCGTAGGTCGTAAACGCCACCCTGGAGTTACGTTGCCGACTGACGTTTACGCAGTGCTGCCAGCAATATGTGAAATATTCTACTATTGGCAAAAAAATAATACTACTAGAATAAATTGCCATTTTTTATCAATATTTGTGAAAAATACTCAACCGGGCAAATTTAAATCGATTGGGCAATCTTGTAAGGTAATACGATACGTTCCCATAAGTATATGCCCCGCGCGGCGGCGACCTGTCGCTAAAGGTTTACTGCCAGTATGCAGATTTGTGTTGCCCATGGTGAATTTACAATACACAACTAAAGTTCTGTGGGTGATAAGTTTATAGAACGAGTTCTAAAGAAGTTAATCCTGGTATGTATTAATTATTGATATAGCTCTTAGAAAATATGTTTAATTTCAATATTTATAACCAAGTTATTTTCTAGGGTCGCGCATTATATTTTTTTCGTTCCCTACAGTACCGGCCATAAAATTGTCCTCCAGTACCGGCCACTATTAAAATTTATTTTTAACCGACTTCAAAAAAAGGAGGAGGTTTCTCAATTCGACCGTATATATATATATATATTAATGTTTGTTCGCGGATAACTTCGTCGCTTATGAACCGATTTTGATTATTCTTTTTTGTTGGAAAGGAGATATCCCAAGTGTGGTACCATGGTAATTTTATCGAGGTCTGGTAAGTATCTCCAGAGATATTGAGATAAACATCTCAAAATTGGTACTGAAAATGAATAGCGCGGCATTGAAGTCGGTTCTTTTTTAGTTTTTAAACGATATTATAGACGTTCCGTTAGAGTAAAAGATAAATAGATATATATCTATCTATAAGGTCTACTACCTACCTCTATCTACCTTGACAATGAATCCGGATGTCGCCGGTTAAAACACGTACCCGTGCACCGTGGATGGGCATTCTTGGTGGGTCATCTACAGACTCCGCAGGTAGTAGGAGCATTGTACAGGGTGTTTGGTGGATGGACCGACTATTTGACCGACCGTTTGGGACGTTGGGGAGTCATGCGCAAGTTTTCCTTGGTAGACCCGAAGTCCTAAGTGTCACGGTGTTTTATATATGATTATTGAGTAATAATATTTTCTAATAGGTACACCAAGATGCCAGGCGATGATAGTGATGGTGAGACGAAAAAAAGAAGGGTGCTTGGGATCCCACCAATATGCATAAAGCCGTACAAAAAGTAGTCCAGTCAACGAGGCTTTTGTAACCCGAGAAATTCTCCCGTCAATGAAAGTTGGCATGTGATAACATTAGGTAATACAGATTACAGATGTACAAAATCCAACATTTTTTTTAACGAGAAGTTAGGTATTTTTACCTAAACATGGAAATCACTTATAACTCTCTGTGAATATTTCCTCAGATTGAAATATGAAATATATGCGTTCGTATGTACTAGTTAGAATATGTATATAAAAGAATCCAACACTTTTTCGATATCAGAGTACCCCAAATTTAACTTTTAACATTTTGCGCTATAACTTCTACTGAAAAATTGCTCTGCCAATGATTATTTTTGTATATGTTTTTATATCGTTAAATACATACTTTGGTTCAATAATCCAACATTTTTTCGACTTCAGAGTACCCCAAATATAACTTTTAACATTTTGCGCTATAATTTCTACTGAAAAATTGCTCTGCTCAATTTTATTTTTTGATACGTTTTTATATTGTTAAATACATACCTTGGTTTAATAATCCAACATTTTTTCGACTTCAGAGTACCCCAAATAAAAATTTTAACATTTTGCGCTATAACTTCTACTGAAAAATTGCTCTGCTCATTTTTATTTTTTGATTATCGTTAAACACATATCTTTATTCAATAATCCAACATATTTTCCTTTTTAAACATATATTTTTTATTTTTGCTTAATTACGTAATGTGAAAAATTTCTCCGTCCATTTTCATTCCTTTATTAGTCATACGATTTTATATTAAAACAGATTTATCAATAATCCAACAAATTTTCGAACGTTTATTATATTTTTACGAAAATTTGCTTATTTACGCTAGAGCGCAAGGGTTGACCTTGATTTGACCGTAGGCGAGTTTGGTGGCCGCCATTATTATTACAGATATTTTTTTAACTAAATGCAAAACGTATTTAGAGTTATTAGCACATCAAGTAACCACAAACTGTCATTTTTTCTCCTTCGATTTTAAACTTAACTGTCAATATTATAAGGTTTAAAATAGTTTTTTGTAACTAGATGTGCTATTGGCTGTGAAACGGCGTTTAGAAATGGATTTAAAATAAACATTTTATACTGTAAGATGCGAGGAAAAAAATTAATAAGTAATATAATGTTTAATAAAACACTTGTTTAGGATATATCGAAAAAAAAATTTCGTTCAAAGGTGTAACAATTAGCTTATACTTTTTTTTCAGTAATTGCGTCTACCAATAAAATTTACTTATGTTGACTAAAACACTAATATAAACATAAAATACATCCTGGTAAAATCTCACAGCCGTGTGAAATTATATTTAATTCAAAAGATTTGCTATTACTAAGGATCAGCGCACACTAGCGCGACCAAATAAGTGGAATTTATTATTTTTATACAACAAGGCTCCGTTCGCGACCTACGCTCGGAGTGCACTCAAACGCTCTAACCCTGTTCACTTGTAATACATATGTTATTGTATTTCATACGTCATATTCTTAGTGGTGCTCAGAGGATAGCCGTGGTCGTATGTCACCTACCGAAACGAAACAATACATTCTGCAAAGTAGCATGCGACCACAGGTATCCACTGAGCACCACAAAAAAGAAATAAAATAAAATATGTATTACAAGTAAGTATACAGCACACAATACATCGACGCCCCCACCGAATAAAGCGGTTTTATGAAAATCGTAATTTTACAGGAGAGCCAAAAAACAGAAAAAATTGTTTCACCACTCGTACAAACAACCAATTTTAACAAATGTAATATCGTTATATTTGAAAAAAAAAAAGTTTCCTAATAAAACATCTCACTATCGTAAAAAACTCCCAGACTCTAGATTAATAAAGAAAAACTATATTACAGGTTTATTCGCTTAAGACCGTGCTTTTTTTTTCTGCGTAATTGTTTACGTCTTTATTCATCTCAAAACGTTAAGAGGGATTTTGTGTAACAAATACCACGGTAATATTATAATACAGTATTGTGACTCGGCGTGTCGTTGAGATCAAAAGCCGCGGCACCCGGCACCTGGAGGCACCGCGCGGTACGTACACGCGCGATAGGGCTGCCCGCCTACAGTATTTAAATTGCATCTACCTACTTGACGATCTTTCTAGTTATTTTGTCATTGTAATATGTTTTTTTTCAGAAGAAGAGGCTTTTAATTAAAGTACTATATTATATAATATTTTATTTAATACAATGAAATTCGTTGTGAAAATAATGACAGTACATATTTTATATTTTCTACCGTAAAGCTCTCCCTCGTTCATTAGACCCAAAGGTTGAACTCAACATCCTCTGTTGTTAAAGTTATTAGTTATCAGTATGGTAAGGTAGACCAAAATGTACTATTTAAACGTTTGGCTCATTTTGATGCATGAGGCTTTTAAAACACAAAAAATAACTAAATATTTCTTTTAAAGTAGATAAGACGAATGGTTGCGCGAGCGCAGCGTGGGCTATTATAGCGCGAGCGAAGCGAGCGCGAAAGTTTTCATGACTTTTTATGACCCTACCAGTTTTATAACTTCATAACCTTTAGTTAAGTCATTAGAGAGGACTTCAAGGCCGAACTCGATATTTTCTATTATTAAAGTCATTAATCATTATGGTGAGGTATACCATGTTGAGAAGTAGACATTTTTAAGACTTTTTATGCCCCTTACAGTTTTATTATCTAACAATCAAGTCACTATCGATGACTCTAATGTCAAATTTAATATCCTCTGTTGTTAAACTTATTTATCAGAATGGTTAGGTATACCAAGTTGTGTTCTTTAAATGTTTGACTCATTCTGATGGATGAAGCTATTAAAACACAAAAATGTATGAAATATTTCCTACGCAAGTAGATTATAACTTCATAACCTTTAGATAAGTCATTAGAGAGGACTCCAGTATCGAACTCGATATCTTCTATTGTAAAAGTCATTAATCATTATGGTTGGGGTATACCAAGTTGTGCGGTTTAAGTGTTTGCCAAAATTAAAGTGTCGTATGTCCTACTATGCTCTACGGACTATCTTTGTATAAAATTTCAGCTGAATCGGCCAAGTCGTTGATCTGATAAGACGTCACACATGAACACAAAATTCATTTAAAAAATCTGGACATCCAGGCTCCAAAACGTGTACTATGTCCTCGTATGTAAAATTGACTATCTTTGCGCAAAGTTGCAGCTGAATCGGTTTAGCTGTTTAGCTGATAAGACGTCACTCATTTTCAAAGTTCAATAAAAAATCTAGATATCCACACTCGATTGTAAAAAAAAAGTTACCATGTTCTTTTGTGCCTTATTGGCTATCTTTATACTAAATTTCAGCTAAATTGGTGAAGCCGTTTGGCCGATAAGTTCCACACACTTATAAAATGCAATAAAAAAATCTCGACACCCAAACTCGACGGCAAAAAAAAATCTCATGTCTTTCTGTGCCCTATTGAATATTTTTTTTATACAAAATTTCAGCTAAATTGGTCAATCGGTTCAGCCGTTTATCCGAGAAGAGGTCTAATATTTACAAAATTCAATTAAAAAAATCTGGTTACCCAGACTCCACAGCCAGAAAAAAGTATCCTATATGCTATTTTGCCCTATGAACTGTCTTTAGCCAATTTCAGCCAAATCGGTCAAGCCGTTTGACCGTGAAGAAGTCCCAAACAAACAAATAAACAAACTTACTTTCGCATTTTATAATATTGGTGTTGATGTCTAAGACCAGCGAATTAGGCTGCACGTTGATATATCAGTCATATAATTAGACAAAGGCGTGAGGAATAATTTGTTTTTTTTTTTTTTTTTAATTTTGGAAAACTGTAAAACCCTTGTCTCAAAATTTTAGTTGAAGAGTTTGTGTACATATTTTTAAGCCCATCGTCCCAGAGAATATAATGTTTAACAGAAAATAAATTAAAAAATTACAGAAAATGTAACCCCCAATTTCACCCACTTAGGGGTGCAATATAAATAAACATATTTTTTATATATGTGGATACTTGCACTTCACAAAGGACACACCTTCCAAATATCATGTCTCTAAGAGGTCATCAGTCATTCAGTCAGTAAGAAAAAAGCGTGGGGGATGATTTTTGACAAACTGTGATACCCGTAAATCACTATTTTCATTAAAGAGAATGTGTATCAATTTTTGAGAGAATTGACCGAGAGAATAAAAGTTTTTATGGACTTTCAACCCTCCATGACATCCACTTAGGGGTGGAATTTCGAAAAAAAAACTTGGTGCATACTTGCTCTTCACAAAAAATACACCCTCCAAATATTTTGTCTCTAGGACCAGTGGTTTAGGTAGTGCGTTGATATATCAGGCAATCATTCAGTCAGTAAGAAAAACGCGTTAGGGGTGGATTTTTGAATTTATTTACCCGACTACGGCAAATCAATAAGGAGGGTTATGTTTTTGACCGGTATGTGGATATGTATGTATGTATGTATGTTTGTATGTATGTTCATCTGTTCCCTCATAACTTCTAAATTACTTATCATAATTTAACAAATGAGGTGTTGTTGGACGCGTCTTATTTGTCCGCTGGTTATAGGCTATATGACGTCACAACAAATTGAATGTGGGTCCCCCTAGAGGGGACGAAGTCCAGAACAAAAAAACATCTCACCCACCCCATCGTGTGTGGTATCGTTGAATAGGGATTTTAAAATGAAGATAAGGTTTATTACATCATATTTTTGTAGGGCGTAGCGTTGGCGAGATATATCCCGCCGAAGTCAAGAAAACTAATTTTTAACCCACGGCGTCGCAAAGAAGCAGTTGGGAGGGTTATGTGTTTGTTTCTCACTATGTATGTATGTAAGTATGTTAACATGTATACATGTATACATCTATCCAAAAACCCCAAAATGCTTTAAATAAAAAGTAAGGTCAAAAACTAAAACCCGACTACTGAAAAATCACTCTCTAAAAAGTATGAAACAAGAAAATATTCTCATCTGAGATCGCTAAGTTCAAACTAATCAATATGTATCGTGTATTATACAAACAACTAACTTGTAATAAATATTTTATTGTATTTCATAAATATTCTTAGTGGTGCTCAGAGGATAGCCGTGTTCATTTTTTACACATAAGGTCTATTTTACTTTTTTATTAGTCCATTTATCGGCGCGTTTACAAAGGATATTTGGTTGGATACATATTGGAATTATTTTTATTAATATGCATGTATGTACTTTGTACCGATTAGATCCGCGAATAAAGAAATTTTTGCCGCGAATATAGGAATTGGGTCACAATTTTTTAATCCACGTATAGTGAAAACGCGAATGAAGGAAGCGCGAATAAGGAGCTTTTACTGTAAATAACTCCAAAACCTGACGCCTTAGGATATTATGTCATGAGACATTTTTTGTTTGTATGTATGAGTGTCCTCTATCTAAACATATATGCACGGGGTACCTTCGTTGAACACCGTTATTCTGAAAAAAAATCAAAGTGGTGGCTGACGAAAGGATATGAAGGGTGCCATGCCATACAAAAATCTGCGATACCCAAATGATTAGAAACCATAAAATGTTAAGTTCACTAGAATGAGAAAATTTTGCAGTTGTGGTAACTCGATGTGCTGACTGTACACCAATTAATAATTTTAAAAGAATTAATAATTCAGTGACTCTAACTACATACTTTTGTGCATATAAGGTAAAAAATATATATTTGTAATAATATATAATGGCGGCCACCAACCTCGCCTACGGTCAAATCAAGGTCAACCCTTGCGCTCTAGCGTAAATAAGCAAAGTTTTGTAAAAATATAATAAACGTTCGAAAATTTGTTGGATTATTGATAAATCTGTTTTAATATAAAATCGTATGACTAATCAAGGAATGAAAATGGAAGGAGAAATTTTTCACATTACGTAATTAAGCAAAAATAAAAAATATATTTTTAAAAAGGAAAATATGTTGGATTATTGAATAATATGTATTTAACGATATAAAAACGTATCAAAAAATAAAAATGAGCAGAGCAATTTTTCAGTAGAAATTATAGCGCAAAATGTTAAAAGTTATATTTGGGGTACTCTGAAGTCGAAAAAATGTTGGATTATTGAACCAAAGTATGTATTTAACGATATAAAAACATATACAAAAATAATCATTGGCAGAGCAATTTTTCAGTAGAAGTTATAGCGCAAAATGTTAAAAGTTAAATTTGGGGTACTCTGATATCGAAAAAGTGTTGGATTCTTTTATATACATATTCTAACTAGTACATACAAACGTATATATTTCATATTTCAGTCTGAGGAAATATTCACAGAGAGTTATAAGTGATTTCCATGTTTAGGTAAAAATACCTAACTTCTCGTTAAAAAAAATGTTGGATTATTGTACATCTGTAATCTGTATTACCTAATGTCATCACATGCCAACTTTCATTGACGGGAGAATTTTTCGGAAGTCTCCTTACAACAAATATCCTCGTTGACTGGACTAAAGTGCTGAGTAATGAAATGAGTGCGCGTCAGGCCGCAGAACTTCAGGTAGGTACCAAGAAGTACTTTGTGCCTTGAATCTCATGAAGAGGATTGGATTCAATGTGGTAACTGCAAGGTTAGAGTCCATGAGGCTTGTGCAAATATATCAGACAGCTGACAAATCAATGCATATGTGATTTTTGTCTGATCATTTTTAGGGTTCCGAACCCAAAGGGTACCAACGGAACCCTATTACTGAGACTCCGCTGTCCGTCTGTCTGTCTGTCTGTCCGTCTGTCACCAGGCTGTATCTCATGAACCGTGATAGTTAGACGGTTGAAATTTTCACAGATGATGTATTTTTGTTGCCGCTATAACAACAAATACTAAAAACAGAACAAAGTTAAAAATTAAAGTGGGTCCCCATACAAACAACGTGTTTTTACTATAGCGCCTCCTATGTGAACGATTGCTTAACTTATTAATAAATAATATTAATTACCTACCTTTGCGTTGAAGTTCACTTAGTTGGCGTTAGAAGTTTGTTAAATATTCGTTAGATGGCGTTGTAGTTAATAAACATGTTTGGTATTGACACGGTAATATTATATTTATATATTATTATATTGCGGTTCGGAACCCTCCGTGTGCGAGACCAAAGTCTGACTCGCACTTGGCCAGCTTTATTATACTGGCCGGTACTGGAGGCCAATAGGGAATATGCATGTTTTTTTTTAAATATTTTTATTTCACTCATTACATCCATATAACATAATAAAAAAATTAAATACTGCTGGAATTAGTCTAATTGTTTTTTAAATAAACATTTAAATATAAAAATAAATTTGAGCAGTTTAAACGCCATCATTTCCCGGGCTCTTTGGTAGTGCATTGTGACGTCACGCACTTTCGTCAGACACACGCCGCTTAAAGCAAACTAGTTTTTTTTTCTTTAACTAAGACTCCGCGCGATTATTGTATTTAGCCAATGGCATGTTTTTATTAAATTATACAGTTTCTCTAATCTCGTACTATTTTTTATCTATATTAAATGGTTAGTAATATACATTTTTGCACAATAATACGCGGCAAACACAATATTTGGAAATAAATACAATAAGACCACATCATACATTTTTATGTTCACGCGCTCAATGTTTCTATTACGTGGAGTAGTGCATAATGACGTCAACTTTCGATTCGACCAATGGTGATCTGTTTTACAAACTTAAATTTCCCTCGCTTAAATTGCATTTTTAATTTATTATTTTAAGCAAATAAAATGGATTAAAAAAAAAAGGTTTTACATATAACTCCAGGACAACAAAGAATCGAAAAAAAAATATTTCCAATAAATCTGAGCTTCATGCATATTCCCTATTTTTGATAAGTTAATTTCTCATAGCCAATTTTTCCAATTTCTCCAATTTTTTTTAATAAAGTTGATTATATCTTATATATCTCAAATATATTAGTATTTTATTGTTTTTATTTACAGCACTTGAGTGCATTATCACAGTTCACACACACACACACACACACACACACACACACAGTTCACACATGCTCCGACTCTCAAGGGTTGTGTGCTGTTAGAACACTGTAAGGTTATGGAATTCAGAATTTCTCTTTGATGGTGGTAACTAAGCAAAGTTTTGTTAGTAAGTCTGGTGGAACACCGATATATAATGCTCCACCTGCAAAAAAGTAGGTACCTATCCTACTGTCGCAATTTTCGTATCTCTGCGAAGAGCACAGATAACTGTATATTAGGCGAAGAGCAGAGTTATTGCAAGGAAACAAAATATAACCCATTTTAGATGGCGGAGAATGCACATAGGCAATCTTGTTCATTATCATTATTTTAAAGTTTTTCTAAGCTTTCCATGCAATATCCAAAAATTAGCTTAAGGCTTACTCCACACTTGACGGAATAGCGGAGGATGGAACAGACGCAGAGGGCGACGGAGCGACTCGTATAAAAAAGTACTCTGTGGGAGCGACCGATCTTCGGCGTAGTGCCCTATTAGATCCAGCGGACACCGCTGGAAGCGCGCGGCAGAGCGCATTTGTAGATAACACAATTTATAAATAATATAAACATTTATTATCTTGACATTGAGCCCTTGAGATCCGCGCCTGGAGCAGTAGCTCTCATGCTTTTGAGGTAGCGGGCGAATTAATTCTTGGTATAAAATTATTGACTGTATGTAAAGGTAGTTTAAGGTTAATATATAATTGTTGTCTTCAAATGCGCTCCGCCGCGCTCCGGCGGTGTGCGCTGGGCCTTAGTCATTTATATGCAGTAGTGGTAGGACTTCTACTAGTCCGCCTGGGACGGTACCACCACTTCGCCAATTAATTTTCAGCCGTCAAATAGGAATGTTTTTCGGTTGAAATGGCAAGGTGTCCAGTGAAATTACAAGGCATGTGAGACTTAACAGCTTTGTCTCAAGGTAACAGGCGCAGTGGAGTGAATGACATGCTAAATTCTAGCAGTCCAGTATTTTCCATGTCACCGTATCTGTAATAGGTAGACGTCATCGCTTACCATCAGGCGAGCGTCGGGCTTGTCTAATTACCTAATATTATTAAAAAAATATGCAATAACATATATTGGCGTGCCGACGTGAAAGATCCGCGACGGAATTTCCGTCAAATGTGGCGTAGGCCTTACGGTTCACTTGCATTTCTAGACTAGTAGGACTATTTGGTAAAATAATAAAACAAAAAATTACATTTCATCGCTTTATTTCTATACGTAAATTTAAACAGATTATCACAACGCTCTATACATACATTGCACCATAAAATAAAAGTACCGTAAAATCAGTCTGGTACCAAAAGGCTAAAAAACCAAATAATTGGAATGAATATAAAAATACTATTAAATAATTTAGCAATATATATCTACTTTAGATAATAATATTACATAAAATCCGGTAAAAGACAGCCTTAATAAGAGACAAAAAGAATTGTAATGTATTCATATATATTTACTCTAGTGAACACTTAATTTTACAGGGCGTTATCTAATTTTACCGAATTATCTTAAAATTGAACCTTACATCACGGCATGTGTACTATTCTAAAAATCCACTTCACGTTTTGAACTTCATTTAGTAATCACACATGTTCGATAACCTCAAAATACTACATACGACTTTATACTTAAAAAAATCATAAAGGAATGTCAATTGGAAGATATCCGTCATGGTAATACAACAACATAATTTGTGCGTAAAATGTGTAGGCCTTGTAAATATATGACTAGGTATCCAATGACTTGCTAAATGTAAACCATATTTTTATGTCGGTATCAGAAATAGCATTGCAAATACTGGATATTACGGCTATTAGGCCCAGTTTCACCGGTCCCTGATAGTTTCATATTGTTATCTGACGTATAACGCCATACAAATCTGTCAAAAATCTGTGAGATAAGTTCCTGATACCAGACATCACCATGCACCGGTGAAACTGGTCCTCAATGTTGATAACTACTCATTAGTTATTATTAAACTGGGAATTTAATGCACTCTACGAGGCCGATTTCGAAAAAATGGCATACCTACAAACGGTCACAACAAGTCAGCCCTTCGCAATTCTTAAAAAGCGTTCTATCTCATCATTCTCATCCTATCGCAGTATTTCATACCTACAAACTCCGCTGCCTATAAAGTATTTCCTCAATTCCGTTGGTTCAGCTATACTCAAACCCTTACACCTAAATGTGACTGAAATTTCAGTAAATAAATAAGTTCTTAACTTAACAAAACTATTTACCTACATATTTATCGAATCTTTGATTTGTTCGTGTGATGGCAAGTAGTTTATGGCAACACTAAGTTTTCAAGATTCTTTTACATTGTGATTAAATAGTAAGTCCAAAATAACATGATGATAAAATAATATTGATTTTAGTAGTCCATCAGGAATGCGTTAAAATTACAGAAACCATAAAATGGATTTAAAGATATTTACAATATTTACTCTTCTATGAATTCTTCATACATTTACACGAGCATTCCTGCTGAACAACTAAATAAATAACTAAATAACATAATGTAAATAATTAAATCAATCACAGTAAATATAAATGATTATATTTTATATTACTAAAACTTACTTCATTAATTATGACTGTTCAATTTCGTTCTTAAAATTAGTAACTGAATTAATAATTCGAATACAAGGATAGTAGAATACTAGTCAGTAACTAATTTACTGTTAAAAAGTTTCATTCTCTAACTGGCACAATTGTGAGCATTTGAGATAAGAATCCGATAATCGTAAAGGCGGCTTCTACTGTCCAAGCAAGAACACGTGAGAAAACGCCGGCTGTTTTTAACCGGCACACTTTCTTTATAATAATTAAAGATAATATAGTAAACGAAAAAAACAGACTTCAAAGGCAAATGAGTAATTTTGAATGAGAAAATGTCTACTGAAAATTCAGTAGAAATAATAGACACCTCAAAATATGTACTGAAAATTCAGTAGAAATGTTTAGGTGTTTATCTCCATGTCTCTGGACATACTCATAAGATCTCGATGAATTTACAATGGGACCACCTTAGGAGTATGTATACCTTACGAATATAAATAATTTAGTAAATCGGTCCATAATTGACAAAGAAATCCGTGTACTTAAATAAAAAAAGGAAAAACATACATACAAACTAACTAAAGTTACGGGTTCTCAATTACTTGATTACGTTATGTAATAGTTTTATCGTAGATTCCTGCGATGGTGTGAAGCCGTTCAACGAAGATCAGAGACCCTCCTCATCTTATCACGTTATTCTTCGAAGCGTTACGGGTTGCCCCCATTGCCATCCCACTGCATTAAGCTTCATTGTCCTCTGCGATTAAAAAAAATATATATAGTATGATTTTAGACAATTGCATATTTCTGTAAATTGTTAAAGACAATCCAATAAGTTCATCGTACCGACGGGACTTGAACCCACACCTCCTGGATAACATATCCAGGTGCTCTGCCAATTAAGCCACGGTTCGATCTATCGATACGACGAAATTGGTGGATTGCATTTTTTTACCTAATTATAAAGTGTGTAACAGTTCAAAGAAACAATATTTGAATTACATATTTCTGTACAGAATTTTAATGAATGTAGATTCTTAGCTCTAGAAAATTACAATGACTCTGTATGGGATAGTGTGATAATTTAGGGATGATTATAGCCTATTAGTAAATGTAAACCAGAGGCGCCCATCATAAACTGACTTACATGCCGAGCGGCGCGCGATCGGGCGTGACGAGTACTTACGCTAAACTAAGCGAGATGTATTCAGCACTGCTTTTTATTTGAACGTAGAGCTAGTTCGCGACGCCACATCTGATACGTAGTACATATACATCGATGATTATAGTCAGTTTATTATGTAAAATAATAAATGTATACAGCAATCGGTAAACCTCAGCACACGCCAGGTATCCTCTATCTGGCAGTAACACTGAATTTATTGTAATTACTATTAATTATTACTTTTATTTCTTTGAATTTTTTATTTTTTTTTACAATAATGCAATAAAATGACCACATGTCCTAAACTAAACTAAATGAAATTTATAGTTGTAATGATTCATAACATCTTTATACTTAAAATAATATTTAAGGAACACATAGGCAATGTAATTTGTACAATATAGGTGCCTAAAAATAGGAGGAACTAGATTCCAAGATACGGGCGTTAATTCGCCTAGTTTGGTATCTAGCGACTATATCATAAATGTGTTGTTATCTTTGTGCAATAAAAACATTTTGAAAATGCTGTCCAAACTACATACCTTCGCGGGCTAATTATATGTACTACAAAAGCTGGAGATACATTTTGAATATCTATACTATAGTATCAAATAAAAATGCATACCTGGAGTTAAAGGATGATCTCGTAACATTGAGCCTGAAAATATACACAAATATTAAAGGAATATTACACATCTCAAGCCCAAAATAATCACCGAGTAATAATCATTTCTACATAAAAACGTTCAATACATACATAATACTCTAAAATCGCATGCTGATTTCAAAAGAATTGGATAATAACATAATTTACATGAATTTGGATGTAGCATGCTCAACACAAATAAAAACAAATCTATCCACTCTAAAACAACTGTATACTACACTAAATACTTTTATTTTAAACTAGCTTGTGCTCCGCGGTTTTACCCGCGCAGATATCGTTCCCGTGGGAATGTCGGGATAAAAAGTACCACCCTATATGTTATTCTAGGGTCTAGGCTATCTACTTCCATACCAAATTTCAGCTCAATCGGTTGAGTAGTTTTAGGGCCAATTTCATAGGTTCCAGACAGCCCTATTAGGAACATATCGAACAGATTTTTAACAACTTTTATATGGCATCAACTGTCAGACAACTATCTGAAACTTTATCAGGCACCGGTGAAACTTGCCCTTAGTGTAATACTGAAGTAACAAACATACTTAAATACACACTCACAAACTTTCGCCTTTATAATATTAGTAGGTTATACAATACACTACAGATACTATAAATGAATCAAAATCAAAATTAATTTATTTGCAGAATGTAGGTACATGCATGTTGATTGTAACATAATAATTATAGTAGAATTTATATATATTTATAGTAGTAATTATGAAGCCTTTGACGTTGATTCATTAATTGTATAAGTTGTCAGCACGGTTGCGTTGCGTACCAGTAAACCAGGCGTAAAAAATACTAATAAAATGTCTTCTAAATCCAAGTTAATTCAAATTAAATAACAATGTGTGCATTTATGAAATTGAACAAAAAATCCTGTACATTTCAGAAAAAAAACAAAATATAAAATCATTATTTCACAGCATATAATAAAAATACAAAACATACCTAGGTATACTCGTATCCTAAAGGTTAATATCATAAGGAAGGTAAATCGTAATGCTATATTTTATACAAAGCCGCAGCACACTCAATTTCTCGCTAAAGCTACGTGCAAAACAAACACAGCCTCAATAAACCTTAGAACCCTTAAAAACAATTTTAGCTAGTCAAAGACAAGGAAAATAGAAAACAGGTTATTTTTTTTCTGATTCTTATAATAATTATTATAAATGGCTTCGTATCTAAATGCTCACAAGAAAATACTGCGAAAAGATGGTGTTAAATTTGTGTGAAGTGTTTTTAAATCCCGGCGTAAAAAGAGGCCGTTGGTTTTGTTGGTCTCATGGCTAGTTGGCGCCTGTTCAAATCCTAGCCGTACACCAATGGATTTTTTTTATGTTCATTCATTGGTTCGTTGGTTCGTCCACAGATGGTAGGAGCATTATATAAATGTATCGCTTAACTTGCTACTAAAAAAGTAGCGTTCGTCAACTTGGTTACCACTAGAGGCATAATAGGCGCTGTACTGTCTTTCATACAAAATTTGTTCGATAAACGATATCGAGTTTGGTATGAAAACTCATACTAGAGGCACGGAAAGGGGTACAAAACACGTTTGACTAGCTAAAATTGTGACACGTAAGTACAAAACACATGAAGCAGCGAAGCGTTTTACCTATAAAGCCGGCACATGGAGACTAGATCAGTACAGAATAGCGTCAGAAAGATGGTTACTGGTTAGTGCGGCGCCGGGTGTGATGCCTACGATGCTCCCGCCGACGCACGCCTCCACACCTTCTGTTGACCACCACCACACATCTTTATTGACTACCCACATGTGACAGACATAATCTCACGAACTCAACTGACTGTTCTACATTTGTCTTTTTTTATCAGAAACATCTAATTATTAAAGTATTATATAAATCAACTGCCGCGAGTTTGTTTTTACTTGTTTTTATTTGATTCAAAAAGGTTAAAGGAAAGCAACAAGCGAAAACTCAAAATTAGTAATTTTGTATTGGAAGTGCCACTTAAGTGGTCCAAAGTTCTACGAGTCATCTAGTAGAGAATTATAATTTTGGGTGTATTATATATAATGTGTGTTGTGTCTAAATATCTAGATATTCTGTGATTATTAACAGCCCAAACGGCTTGGTGAATGCTTTTAAGACGAACCTAAACACACGAGGTGTCCTTAAGCCTTGATCACACGTACCGAATAAACGGGCGAGACAGTAAAATGTTTCTCGGCCGAGACAGTGTAGTAAGCGAGTAGCTGTTTACACACGTTTTGAAATATGCACAGTCAGTGACGCAAAAATCATATAGCCGAGTGGCGAGCGGCGAGACAGTGCACGTTCAAACCTGCCAAGTGAGTGAGCGAGACAGTGCGGGGAAGCGGGAGGGTGGAAAAATCATGTGGCCGAGTGGCGAGCGGCGAGACAGTGCACGTTCAAACCTGCCGAGTGAGTGAGCGAGACAGTGCGGGGAAGCGGGAGGGTGGTAGCCGAACTATTCTCTCGCCGCTTCGTTCGGCCGAGCACTCGGCTGATCACTCGGTACTATGTTTATACGTACCGAGTACTTGGCCGAGAGCACTGTCTCGCCCGTTTGCTCGGTACGTGTGATCAAGGCATTAGATTCGTATTAAGAGAAGGAATTGTCTTGTAAGAAATAGTCTAAAATTATTATAGATTACTGCAAAAAAACATGAATTACTTAAATTCTGACTAATAAATACATTATTAGAACTACTCACGGGATATTTACCATGGTAAATATCCCGTGAGTAGTTCTAATAATATTGTCAGTGACCATGAAAACCTTAAAACTTATATAATAAATACATATTTTAAAATTTAAATAAATATAGTCTCAAACGTGTATCAGTCACTAGATTTCGTAATAGTTATGCCATCCTTCGAAATTTCTATGAATGCTAACTAATTTATGAATAGTTATATTATTATTAATGACATCAGCGAATATACACAAATGTATTTCATTACAATGAATATGTCATTTACAATGAATATTATACACAAAATGTTTGAAATATTACTATGAATGATAGGCTAATATGTATTTTTTGTAATGTTTTAAAGGCTACATACTCAACTTACTTTTAGTAGGGTTTTGAAGATGACAAAGTTAGACATTAAATTTATGATTTTTGAGTCATGTATAAATCATAAAACTAAATATGTTCTTCCTCATTAATGCCTGCATGAAGATTAAATCTGAATCCAATTAAACAATTAATAGTGCTTCTTTATGATATATAACATTTTAATCAGTAGTTGGTATGAAAAAGAATAGCAAAGACTTTGTAGAAATATTATATATTGAATAATTCATAAAGAAACACTTATAGCAAGAATTTTATCGATTTTCTGTTAGAAGAGATAGGTGCAGACTTCGTGCTTAGACATTTTTGGCATTCGCATTCATTTTAGCTATTAATTACTCTTAAACCTTAGCTAGAATGGAGAATCACCCTACACAAAAAGGTGTCAGTCTTAGCGGTTTCCAGAGCTCTCCTGCTTCTCCTAAACTTTAGACAAAGAATAGTTAGACATAGTACTTATGGAGGAGATATGTCGGTAATATTGACCGTATATTTTATACTACTCCACATTGTATATAATACATTTAAAAGTTACAACGTGAAATGGCTTTGTATAAAAATATAACTACGAGACTACTCGAATAGCAGTCAAAAGTATATTTCATATGAGGCCTTTCAGCATTTTGCCAGTATAAACTGTTCACTGATTCTAATATAAGACTTTTATTTATTTTATAAATTAAATAAAAAAATTGGAATAACAACATTTTTTATGCATGAGTATAATTGACGTCCGAGAGGGATGCATTGTAAAATCATGATATTTTACGTTTAAATTTTAGGTGAAGTATCGTGAAAAATGTCGATACATAGAATTTTGTTTATAAAGCTGTGATCTCTTGATCGCAACGCACAACGCTGCGACATGTGGTATCGGACCAATAGTAGTGTTAAAAACAATAGAACATTCCAGAGTTTTCTTACGATTACGTACCGGATATTGCATACCGCAGCGTTGGGCGTTGCGATCAAGAGATCGAAAGCTTTATAACTTCCCTACAGGAGTATGTAAATATCTTAAGAGATTCTCCATCAGAGCTAGGTGTATGCGAGTTAACCCGTGTAAACTAAGCATGCAATGATGTCTCACCGGTGGTGCAAGCGGCGGCGTTATTGTCCGCATTGACTCCGGCGACGGACCACGGACGAGCCTTGCCGGGCGTGCGCGCACATCCGTTTCCTACACACGCACACGTTAGCTAGGCTAAGGCTAAAGGAGAACATTGCTCGACTTTATATTATTTATTTTCATGTATATAATGTTTATGGTATAGTATAGACTATAGGGTAAAATAAGGTAATAGTATAAGCAAGACGCTCTAGTCTTCTCGAGGATCTTCCAATTTTTCTCTTATCTTTTTGATCTTGTCTTCATGGAGAGGTGCGCAAAACTCTGAATTGCATGAATTTTTCGTGTCACTGCACAGCGGAACTATAAACCTAGAAGTTGATTTGCACAAACTTTGTGTTTAAATACTGTTGTTTGTTTTGTATATTGCCTAGCTTCGTTTATAGAAGTAGAAGTAAAATTATAGGCTCTATTTCACCTGTTTTGCCACCGTATCGAATTGTTCGGTTTCCTTTTATACTTTAAAGATACAGTTAAAAAATATTGTTTTGAAGTTTTAGAGACTCATTTTGTGTATATTTTGAATTTTAAAAACGACTAAGGAAATATCAGAAAATTTTCGCCGTAATTTTTTGTATTAACGGCATATGGCAGGTATAGTTCATAGTTTGCTATGATTATACAAAGTCGAGAAACGTTGGCATAATATAATGCCTTTAGCATCACACACACGTCGATAGCGTTTTATGCAAAACAGAAAAACTTCGTAAAGCTCGTTATAAAAGTATTTATGTTTTACACACAATTTATACTGATACATAACTACTGCCGAATTTTGTGGTCTATCTATTGTTTTTTTTACTTATGCTTGCAGCAAATAATAAGATTCTAGAAATTATATTTAATCAATCAACATAACTTAGGATTAATCTGGCCAATAGCGACACATAAAATAACAAAAAAACCTTGACTGAAATTAACATTTTTCCTTTTAAATAAGAGTCAGCTATACCATGACAAATACTTAAAAGATAAGCGAAAGAAATACATGAAAATGAAGCGTAATGTCAATGATAATATGGGTAGTTAGGTATATAAAACAAATGTATGTGAATAGGTATTATGAGTAAGTAAATGGGTCACCTCAAAAGAACGGCCATTATAAACTACAGATTGAAAAAAAGCTCCATAAGCGAACGAAACCCACAAAGCAAAGCCACGAAAGGCAATATCAACGATCACTGTGACACTGTGCTGATAAGATATAAGTGCTTCCAAAGTTTTAAGTATTTACTAGGACTTTAAGCCTCCGTTTTCATTTACCAGCCCCCTATACACAATATAATTTCTGTAAGCGTTCAGGCCAAGTGTAATTTCAAATTGTATGGAAATTACAATACAATTTGTTGTGGAAAAAATGTCATCAGATCGATCGAATAAAGAAAACTTCAGTAGCTTTCAGTCCCATATATGTTTCCTCTTTATTTTCTCGGCTCATGAATCGCTCAAAGGATGATTTTTACGTTACAGACTGCCGGGGCGGGCCACAGCACAGGCTAGCATCATAAATATATAAAAACAGCTGAGTGTAGCTTGATTAGTCAATGAAGCTACACCCAGCTGTTAAACTGTCTCGGGTCGACCGCCCGGTTCGACCGGGCACAGTGTAATGTAATTCCCGTGCACTCTAAGCAATCTTTAGAAATCGTATTTTGAAATCGTTATCAATCAAGTATTTGCACATTATACGGTGTAATTTTAAACGTGTATTTAAAGACTGTCAATACAAAACATCTGTGTTAGTATTTTTTTATAAAGTTGTTTACAATTTCTTACCCATTGTGTTGACGTTATCTGAAGAACGCGACGGTGGTGGCGTATTTGCTGTTTTGATGCCCACGTTGTCGGATGATTTGCATCGAGATACCTCTGTAAACCCAACAATGTTATAAATGTTAGATTTTGAATATTTAACGATACATAATAGAGAGACTTTCGCGTATCGCTTGTAGCGAAAAGCAAATATCATCTATTTTACACCCCTAATTAAAATACTTAAATATTCCGTAAATTAACTGTAAGTTAATATTCTATGTATTTCTAAAGAAAAATGAATAGCTAAATGTGTTGCTAATTCGAGCGGCTGGGCAGACGTTGTTTTTTATTTTTTGTTATGTTTGTAAATTTCAGGACAAGGTTTGTATGAAACGAAATGATTGAAAAATTGTACTCAAGAGTGAAAAAATGTGATAAAAAATGTATGCTCTATAAGTCTATATGCATGTGTTTGACTATTATCTCACCTTCTGTTAAGCGACGATGTAGCCGGATCGCCCGGAAGATACCTGTTCACTTGATATAGATTACTAGAAAATACAGAAAAACATACCGCATTCTAATAATACAGGAGTGCTTTCGCCGGATGTTACGCTGTACCTGAAATTTCACAAAATATTGAATTATTATGAGTTAGTAATTCATTAATCATCATCATCATTGTCAGCTCATTTCCGCCCACTGCAGGGCATAAGCCTCCGCCCTCTTACGCCACTCATCGCTGTTCCGAGCTACTCTTGGCCAGGTCCTCAGATCTGCGTACTTTTCGATATCGTCGACCAACCTCTGTATTGGTCTGCCGCGGCTTCGTTTTCCTTCACGAGGCTACCATTCTGTTACTCCACCTGCCATCACCACATCTTGACCAGATCACTGTCATTTCAGTTTAGTTATACGGGATTCGATGTCTAACACCTTGGTTCTTTTTCTTATCTCCGTATTTCGAACTTTAGCCTAACATGGCACGCTCCATGGCCCGTTGTGCGACTCGCATCTTGTGCACAGTTTCCTTGGTGAGCGTCCATGTTTCTGCACCATACGTCATTGTGGGTAAGACACATGGTTGAACAGACGGGTTTTTAGGGGTTGCGGTTTTCAGTTAGATATTACCGTAATTAAATAAAGCTTACGTAAATGTTGCTCATATTTTGTATAAGGCTCAATGCAGACTGAATTGGTAGCGACGCGACCATCAGTTTTGATTGAGTCTAAGATAAGGCCTGTCATCATTTAGAGTGAAAAGTATAGTTAATTTAATACGAAGCGCTTGTAATTCTCAAGGGCATTAACAATGAACATGATGATAACAGAAGTACTGACATGGTGTCGTCACGTTGTAACGTGGGCGAGTGTCGCAGCGGCGAGGGTGACGCCAGTGAGGACAGCGAGTGCAGGGACCGTGACGTGAGCGGCGTGCGCCCGGACAGTGACGCCTCTTCGCTGCCGGGGGGCGTGCGGCAAGTGCGCCAGAACTCTTCTAAACCTGTCCAAACATTCAATAGGGTATTACACCCATTTGAAAAGTGTCTTAATTAGATGATATAGTGCTAATGAACCACTAAAAAATTCACTAAATTTTTATTCAATCGTTAAGTGCCATAAAAGCATTTAAATTTTGCATTTTCAAATTTCGCGCGTAATTTGACGAAATCGCTGGACGCAGTGAACGCCATATTGCTCTGTGGCCATGACGTCAGTTGGCTGTGTAAACAAATGCAGTTATATGACAGTTGACACTTCAAGTTAACATAGCCGTATGACGTAATGACATAGCGACTACTATGACTACTATATAGTGGAGCTATGAAACAGATTAAAAAAGCTGAAACCTTTGAATTGAGTTTTAAAATTAAGTTTGCTATTTTATGAACTAAAACTAACGTTTTCCGACTGTTTTTTGCCTAAGCTAATATATTATATTATTATATATTATATATATATTATATTATATTATAATATTGTTACGTGCGGGGTGGTATTAAAATGCCAATCCGATGAGATGAACGTTTATTTCCACTGATCACTAGGTTAGCACAATGTTCCACAGTAGTTGTCCAAATCGTCGTGCACAATTATCAAAAGTCCGTTAACACACACTGAGGTCGTTAGTTCACAATCACTGATTTCACTGTTCACAGTTCACAACACGAGTTCACTGATAACACTTAACAATCACTTGGTCGCTATCCGCGCTTAGATAGTTACACTGTCGCTTCCAAAGAAATGACTGACTCAAGCCATGGTTTCAACGTCTTATATAGGACGAGAATATTTCTACAGAACTTTCCAGTATTGACTCGAAACAATAGACAAAAGACGTTCAAAACAAAGCAATAAAATTACAACAATACGCGGCTTTCCTTTAAACATCTGATGTAAACAACTTTACCATACATGCTAATTTTATCTCTAACGACTAAAGAATAAGGAATAATCAATCTTAACTACAAAACGAGGTACATTGACTAGGGTCGGGATTCCAGGATGGTTACTTTTATGACGGTCGGCGAAACAGCGCGACTCGACGACGCGATGTAACAATATATTATATCTCAATAATATATTTTTAGATTTTTTCTCACATATAGTAAAATACCCTATTAACTTACTAGAGAGGATGGATGACGAAAGATTCGACGAAACAGATTTATGAGACGAGTCTGAATGGGACCAGCCGGTAGAGGCCGACCTAGGCGAATGGTATCAGGACCAGATCGGAGACGTTTTAAAGAAAAGCCAAAAGTACCTATAACTGGCGAGCATGTATGAAGACGCTCATGAAAGTGAAAGAAGCGAAAGAGGTATGTCAGGATCGTAACAATCGGAAAGAAGCAGTCTCTGCCTACCCCAAAGGGAAAAAGGCGTGATTTTATGTTGCAGAGGTTTTGGGCATCATCGTGTTTTTTTGCGATATTCTCGCCGTGCTATCCCATTTAAAAGCAACTATATAAATCAAAACAAACGCGAGCGCATTGCGATTGCTTTCGTTTAAACTAATTTGCGATTGTGTAAAGTTTATCTATAGACTGAGTTTATTGAAAAGACGTGAATAATGGTTTATGTTACCTTCGTCGATATCTTGTGATTGATCTGTAATTGGTCGCGTCGGGGCTCTGGTCTTAGTCCGTCGCGGTCGCCCTGAAATTTACAAGATTATTGGTTTACTGCTGCAACATATACGGATTATACTCATAAACGAATACTTTTTATTGTTACCAATCTGCAAGATACCATAAAAAATAATATTTACATTTTTAACAATAGATTGGTGCAGAGCTCAATCTAATGCTGGACAGACAAGCACTTCACGTTAAGTGACAATACAATATAATCATGCATATCTGCATATAGAAGACCGGACAAGGCCTGGACTATAGGACAAAATCACTAAGTAAAACGAACCGTCTTCCGAATTAGCTTTGTACCATGTGTTTGTTGTTAAATTTAAAAGTGTTTGCATTTACTACCGACTTCCAAAAAGGTGAGGTTCTCAATTCATCTACGTATTTTTTGTGTATGTTACGCGATTCCTCCGTCAATTGCGAACCGATCGAATGACATTTTTTAATTGGAAGGTTACATTTCCAAGTGATCTTATTGTAATTTTATCGAGATCGCGATCTGATAAGTATCTCCAGAGATATGGAGATAAACCTCTCAACTTAGTACTGAAAATGAATAGCGCGGCATTTGAAGTCGTTATGTAAACAATCATAAATTATCATTATAATTTTTGTTATGTAAACAATCATAAATTATCATTATAATGAATGTATGGTTGGTTACCTTTGACAAGATGTCTCAGTTTATGTGCGGGTAGATCTGCCAGCGCGTCTGCCGCTTCTCCGTGCAGCGGCGGCAGTGAGAGCATTTCATTACTGTTGGAGTGTTGCTGCTCCGCTACTGACTTGGGTCGGACGCGACGACACCCGCGCTCGCGGCGACGACAACCGAGCGGTGTGGCCTGGACAGTTTGTACCAATTATATGTTTAATTACTCGCCATTATATATACATCTAGAAATATAATATGCAAGTAATGTTCCGTGGGAGAGTCCTGATGACCTTCAATACAGGTATCTACAAAACCTACAGCAGGCACCAGTCTCTCACAAGGTATAATTGCCTTAATGTTATAATAATTATTTTAAATAAGCTTAAGTCCTATCTATTTGTATTTTTGTGAAAGAAAATAAATGGATATTATTCATATATTTATTTTTCTTAGGTTTTTTACAATATGATATTGATATTATGATTATATTATCTCGAAGGATACGCATGCTTTTGGCCTAAGTTTTGTGGCCGTTGGTTGTAAACTGTATTATACCCAGTTTACAACCAACGGCCACAAAAACTTTTAATCAAATATTTACTCGTAGTTCTAGGTTAGCCAAATTATTAATTGTAACACAAGATATTACTGTTCTATAACATATGTATATGTGCAACTGGAACTGAGTCTGACTTTCTTGAGGGAAACTAGTATTATATACGACATTTAGTACCTACACGAATTATAACTATTGAATGGGATAAATTTAATCAAAAAAAAAAATTTAATATAAAATAGCAAAATAAGATTTCAATTCAGAGGACTCTGAAATAGCTACATAGTATTATGTTTCTTTGAAGTGTTTCACACTTTATATTTTTATAAATTGTTAAACACAATCCAAAATTTCATCGTACCGACGGGAATTGAACCCGCAACCTCCGGAATAACATGTTCCGGTGCTTTGCCAATTAAGCCACGTTGCGAAGTATCGTTATGACGAAATTAGTGGATTGCATTTGTTAACCCAATTATGCATTGGTGGCGCCATCTATGACTACTTATTACGTAAATTAATCAACGTGGCTTAATTGGCAAAGCACCGGAACATGTTATTCCGGAGGTTGCGGGTTCAATTCCCGTCGGTACGATGAAATTTTGGATTGTGTTTAACAAGCTACATAGTAGTTTAAAGTTCTCTACATAATATTCAACATCTGAAGATACAATATGAGATTGACTAGAATAAAAAAACTAGTAAACACCCAAAATCAAATTCTAAACATAAAAGTAAATCATATTAGGGTGTTATAATCATATAAAAGTATTATGCAGTTAGACAGGGACAATTTGCTTACCAGATTCAAATAATCCAATTTCTTTGAAGCATGAAACATCATAAAACTTGTAGCAATATGAAATGGCTATTGGATCCAAATTATTGTACATCAGTATATAAAGAAGAGAATTGGTTATATCGTGTAACTCGTAATAAATATTTTTGTTCAGACTGTATAATCAGCTGGTATCCCACTGCTGGACATAGGTCTCTCCCAAGACACGCCACTGAGCCCGATCTTCGGCTCCACCTTTCTAGTCACTGCCCACCGGTCTGCATAAATCATATCTCCACCTGGTCACAGGGCATCCTACGCTACGTATGCCGATTCGCGGTCTCCACTCTAGAACCAGTCTATCCCAGCGGATATCGGTCCTGCGGCAGATATCACCAGCCCTCTGCCATGTCCCATTAGTCTTTAGTTTGCTAATCCGTCAAGCTATGACAATCACTCTAGTTCTCTGGTGAATTACTTCTTCTCTAGTTTAGTTAGTCTTAGTTACTTCTTCCGAGTCGCCTCGTCACCTATATACCACAGTGCCTTAAGACAAAAGTCTTTAATCAGTGCGTCCTACCCGACATGACATATGGAGCCTAGACGTGGTCACTCATGGTTCGACTAGTCCACTAATTGGCTCATTCATTATTTTTATTTCATTCAAAGCGTGAATTATGCTTTTTTACGGTTCCGTACCCATAGTACATCAACATAGTGTATCAACAGAACCCTATTATTGACACTTCGCTGTCCGTCTGTCAGAGGGGTGTATCTTCTAAAGCGTAATAGGTAGACTTGAAACGTATACAAGGTATGTATGTACTATTATTATTACCGATATAACAACAAATACTAAAAACAGAATAAAGTTAAAAAAATTAAGGGGTATCAATTAAGGGGACACAAGAAACTTTTTTTTTGGTGATTTTTTTTCACTCTTATTAAATATTATTCTGTTGTACGGAACCTTACGTGTGCAAGTCGTCTCGCACTTGGCTAGTTTTTTATTATTATTCAGAATATGTGTTGTTAATATCCACTTAATAATAAATATTTGAATTTTATTGAGTTCTTTTTAGTTAAATAGTAAAATTGTATTCACCCAGGCACCTAATGATCCACAAATCAGTACTAGAGAGGCGGGCGATAAAACACTACTCAACTGAGTGCAATATATTTATGTCATCAAATAATATTATAAGGTCGCTTACCCCAGAATGAGAAATAGGCGTCAACAGATCTGGTATATCTCCATCCACACTCAAACCAGGTTCGCTGTCTACATTGTCTACGTTCTCACACGCCATCAGAGCCAGGCTTTCCACCGCTTGACTGGGGATACAACATATTACTTAATATAATATTACACCAATAAGCGCTATCGCGTATACATTTCCGCTAGAGGCGTTACTGTGTTACAAGGTCCACCAAATGTAATTATTTTCTTCTTTTTTGTACCCATTCTAGGCCTAGCGTGCTATCATCCTGGACCGCATCATCACTTACCAACAGGTGAGATTGTGTTCAAACGCTAGCCTATAAAAAAAATCACAACTACATAAATCTTTTAACAGATGTGGAAAATTATTTTTTGTTTGTTTGGTCCCATTGTAAATTAGGTACTAGTATCTCCAGAGATATAAAGATGTTTTTCGTTTTGTAAACGCTCTTAAATTATTACTATGTTTTCATGGAGCTTTTGAGCATGCTATTAGTATACTGAATAATTATGAAATATATACAGAACTTGTCTGTAACAATTTTACGTATTTGAACACACCAAAACATCTAAACTTTATATATTAATAATCAATTAATCAATTTTTAAATTAAGAACAGACAAATAATAATTAACGCTTAACAAAACGTTTCTCAGGATATGATAGAGCAAGGATGTGATTACCTTATGAATGACGAAAACCCACTCATTCATTCAAATGTCTAATTTTGGCAAGTTGTATGAGCCGGCCTCGTTTGACAACATCGCTCAGTTATTACGTAATAGATTACCAAAAATGTTTTTAAATATAATGATAGTCCATTTAAGTCACATATGGTATTCATTCAAAAGATAGTGGACTCAAATTTTCATATTTATATTGGAATCAAAAGTTGGTTGTATAAATATAGGTTCTTTTTGTATGTGAGCAGATTAGTCCTTGGTCATCTTACCTTACATAATGTAAGTGATGATGCGGTCTAAGATAAAATCATGCATATTTTTTTTACACCAACACCGAACAGCGCTCATTAACTGGCATAGCTGACGTGAAATGGGACTGGGCGGGTTATACTTGTCGGATGCATGCCGAGAAACCTCTCGGGATGCATCCGACAAGCGAGACATTGCGAGACAATGTTAGCCGGTTGGCTAACATTGTCTCGCAATGGGTTCTTGAAAACGGCCATCGACGTAGAGGAAGGCCCAAAAAGTGGCGGCGAAATAATTTTGATGTTTTTCACAAAGACTGGCCAAAAAAGGCATTAGATAGGAATAGGTGAAAAAAAATAATGGGGGAGACCTTTGACCAGCAGCGGGATCAAATAGGTTAACAAAAAAAATTACAAAACTTTAAAATTACAATTATTATAAAGTGAGTTACTTGAGTAGATCTTGTAGAGAAGTATTGCAGGGCGCCATCGCGTCTCGCACCGACTGAAGCGTGACCAGCTCTGCACTCGCCCCATTGCCGCCCATCGCTGCAAACACCTCGCTGCAGCGCTGCACAACATTTTGTACACTCTTATTAGTCAAAATTCGTGGCAGACGATTTGATTCAGTTTGATGAGTGTGCTCTACCCATTTGCAAGAACTAATCCTGTCAACCCTTTTCTGCCTTTGATCCTGTATTGCTGTAAATCTTTTAGTTTGGAAGTAGGGGGGGCCCCTTGCTAATATCACCAAGAAAAGAAATTATGTTGTCCCGCCGATGAATGTAGCTCTGTGATTACGTGCCAGTGGTTTTTAATGTTTTATGGTGTTAGGACATCTACTAGTATTAAAGTCAGTATTATAGAGCGACATTCAAACGTAGATCTAAGTACAAAACACAAGAAGCCATAATTAGACTGGTTTACTGGTTACACGATTGAACCAATCAAAATAATTTAATTCTACGCCAAGAATCGACGCCTAAGCATCGTTCTATAATATTGGCTTTAATATTCTTAATGGTAGGTAATAATATAATAAATAATAATAATAATATCTTTATTGTCACAAAAGAAAAGACTTAGATAAACACAGCTGTTAATCTTAGTAGTAAATCTTAACTAGGTCTAGGAATTTATATAATTTTAACGCCTCTTTAATTTTTGTACCTGATAAATGTGTTTTTTATAGACTTTTGGCACCTGAACTAGTAATAAAACTGTATTACAGATGCCAAAGCCCCCGTATTACATAGGACTCAGTTACAATTTATTTTATATTGAATTATATTTTTACAAATGTAGCTAATTTCTTTAATTTTGTTTTTATTATTTTTTTAAAAACCATGCTTATTGTGCATGCGTGTGTTCATGCGCGCGTGCGTGTGTGTGTGTGTGTGTGTGTGTGTGTATGAGTGTGTGCGTGCGTGTGTGTGTTTGCGTGCGTGTTTATAACGAGTAGTTTACCTTTCTAAACATCATACATCAGGTTTAATAATTTTTTCCGTTTCTATATATGACATCGTTTTTATCCATTCAATTACTGTTTTTTTAACTTTGTCAAGTGAGAGAGGATAAATGTGAAACATTCTGTTCAATCTGTTATACAAAAGGTTTGATTGCACCATATAATGTCTGGAAGCTAGTGTCGTCTTATGGAAACTGAAGGGACACACTCTAGATGGCCTCCTTGCACCACTTATATCTATATCTGGATCATAAGGCAGGCTTTTGTGTTTGCGAAGTATGGTACAACACACAATACATTTAATGCAATACAAAAATGGCAATACACGTTTATTTTAAGCGATTTATTAACTGGGTCACAGAAAAATTTATAGTACAATTGGGTAGACGGATCACTACTAACATAGCAATCTTTGAAACTTGTAATGAAGCTAGTGTTATGTATAACTCTCAGCGCCGATCTAAACGTCTAACCTTTATATGAGCAGAAGTCAATTTTAGGTCTGTTTAGTGGGGTAAGCGGGTCGAGAGGAGCGCGGGCACAGAATAATGAATAGTACAAGTACAAAAGATTAATTCCCTTCGAGCAAAAATGCGAGATTAAACCTAGTTAGTATGTCGGTAACGTTCAAAATACGCTATACGCCTCGGATGCGACCTTGAATTTGCGTCACAGAATAAACGAACCAGGAACCGTGTGAAGCGCACCGAAAAATGCACCGTGAGAGTCTATATGACTCGGTCAGCTCGCGGGCCGTCAGCTTTTTCTTACTGTAGTGTAAGGTTGAGAGTTGTGAGAAAACAGATTGAATAGTAAAGTAAAGGCGCGCGTCCGATCGAGAGCGCGCATGACACTACTGACTGAACTTGTAGCCCGCGGGCTGCCGCAGAGGTACTAGCATTTTCATAGCTACCGCGCGGAGTGCGACAGTCCTGGTGCCTACGCGCTGCTGCGATTGGTACGTCAGTGAGAGTCCCCGCGTTAGCGAGCCAATCACAGCCGCCTGCGGTGCCCGCGCTGTCATCATGCGACAGTATCGATGCGCTAAAAACTTCTGGCGCCTCTAGATCTGTGTCGGTGTGCAGAGTTTGTGCAAAAAGAGAACCGTCGTAGAAATTGAGGTCGCGTCGGTCGTTTTAATTTACTGTTTTTGTTGCATTGACAACACTGCTGTCATTACTAGTACGACTAAAAATGTTTGATTGGTACTTTACGCGATAGGTACCTACTCTTATCATTATCGTGTGCTACTAGGTAGGAACGTACCTTCCTTCCTTACCTTTGAATGTTAGTTCATCGTAACGCTACGACGGTTCTCTTTTTGCACAGAGTGTATACCTGTAGATACTGATGTAAGAGGTGATGCGCGGCGGCGGCGGCGCGCTCCAAGGCGGCGGGTAGAGGCGCCGGGGGCAGCGCGGCCGCCGCCTGCGCCGCGAGCGCGGCCGCCGCCTCCCCGCCCGCCCACGCACGCTCCAATGCGAGCGCGCGCAACGTGTGTCCGTGTACTGGGTTACTGTTGTTCGCTAGCCTAGTGGAGGGACACTACATATTAATTTATTGTAGTCACTGGAATGGAGACGATCTAATAAACGCTAAACTTAGGCAAGCCCGTACACACTCAATCTCGATTGCAATCACACAGTTCTGACCGCGATCATGGATCTCGAGATCACGACACAACATTACACATTCAATCTTGATTTCTTCAGTCCGTGTATCGTAACCGCCGCGACAACACCTATTGTCTTCTCATATTAAACCCATTTCGTATAAGCGCACAGCGAGACTGATGCGATCCTGCGCTTACACGTTCAATCTCGATCATGCGATCAGAGGATCGCGATCTTGATTTCAAAATATCTAGATGTTTATTTTTTTATAAAGATTACTCGCAATGTGGGTTGCACATTACTAGTATTCTTGTTAACCCCTCCAACTAAGCTAAATATGCTTGTGTCTGGAGTGGGTTCACGTCAATAGTGCAATGGGTGGGGTGGGATTCGAACTCACGACATCTCGATTGCCAGTCCGACACCCTATCCATTGGGCTATTGCCGCCTTAAAGGCGGCGTTGGGGCGTTGAAGGCAGAAAGTATTATAATAGTAGAAACGCAGTAGCCTTCCAATTTATTACACTATCATAGTACGAGCGTTATGTGTTCTAAGTAATAAATATCAATGAGCGTTGTAACGGTGCGAAGTAAGAATTCAGTTTGAGCTTTGCTTCTATAGAGTTACATCCAAACTTTTATATACATTGTATCTTTCTCTTTAATGATTCAATATTAATCATTATGTTAGCTGAAGCAGTGGCGTTGCAGCAACACGTATGTGTAGGCCGATCGTTTAACTGGACCAATCGAGGTCTGCTGGCAACTCATCGGGGAAATCGAAGAATTAAGATAGTTTAAAAACTAAAACAACCGACTTCCATGCTTCGCGAGTCAAGTTCAAGTTCAGTAGCAAGTTTGAGACGTTTATCGTATATCTCAAGAGATAATATCAGATCTCCATGAAATTACTATGGGACAATCTCTGAAACGTACCCTACCGATTAAAAAAATAATCATTCTAATCGGTTCACAATTGACAGAGTAATCCCGTAACATACATACAAAAAAACATACAGACGAATTGGGAACCTCCTTCTTTTTGGAAGTCGGTTGAAAATAGGTTGATTAATTAAATTAATTGTTAAAATAGGTCTATCTGTCCAACATTATATGGAGCATATCGCGAAACAATCGGCATATTACGAAATGCCAACGTATCGCGCAGGCAGATCTCGATCGGCCCAGTTCAACGATTGGCCCTCTACACGACACATAACATAAAGACAGAAGGTAGGGTAGGTATAGGTAAGGTACCGTTCGTGCAGGTCCCGCCACAGCGCGGCGACACGCTCGGAGGCGCCGCGCCCGCCGGCGGCGGCGTCGCACCCCGGGAACTCGACGCGTCGCACTGACACAGACCGACGGAGAGCCACTGCTATGTCCGTCAGACCTGATACAAACAAAAAGATAATATTATGTTTCTCGAAGTGTTACACACTTAATATTTTAGTAAATTGTTATTATTAGTAAAGTAATATTGACAAAGGATACTTTGTATCTCAATAAGACTAATAAGTCGACCATTGCTAAGTTATTAGCATTCAATATATACGACCCTGTTTTACATAATGTAACAGATCACAAAGACGAGCCCCAATGCAGTGGTGTTACTGTGCGGGGTAATTGTAGCGTAGTAGACTTAGTTAGTTTAAACTAGTATAAGACAATGGGGAGGCCTGACTCAAATATTTCTAAGCTTCAATCTGAAGCATCTTTTTAATCAGCCAACAAGAATCACTAGCTCGTCAGCTGCCTGCTTGGACAATGTGTTCTGCAACTGTGAACCCGAAAAAATTGCAATTTTTGATAAACTTGGCTCGGACCATCTGGGACAAAGCGTCACTTTTTCATGTAAATTATCCACCAAATGTTAGATGCAGAGTACAATGATATTTTTAAAATTAAAATGGTTAGAAAGGGTGCGAAGGTTCGTTTCGATGACTGGGCAACTCCTGGTATTTATAAAAGTAGAAACAATTTGTATAACTTGTACTCACAAAAAACCATTAATTTACATAATACTAAATTCATAAATCACTTAAAATTGTATTCAAAAACTTTTAAAGTTGTTTGTCAGACAGCAAAATCACTGCATCTAAGTAGAAAAATTAAGCATGCCGATGACAAAATAAAATCAACATGGAAAGTTATTAATACAGAAACAGGAAAAATTAAGCAGATGGACGGTAAAATTATGTTAAAAGTTAATAATAAATTAATCATAGATAATAATGATGTCGCTCACACATTTGTTGAGTTCTTCTCACAAGTACCTATTATTACTACTCAGCCTTTAAACTCTTCCCCTAAGGATGCTTTTGTTTTACTATCAAAGTGTGTGAATGAATGTGATTCTATGTTTGAGCACAGATTATATAATAGGTACTACGTAACAGATACTTCACTCCCCTACAAAAACACAATACCAAGGTTTATTTCAGACAATACAAGCAAAAATGTGTCTAAGGCGCTCGACCTAGCGTTGTTATTACTTCGTTCAGCGCGCGATGTACCGGCGCGCCCCGATACGTTAAAGGGTTGACTCAATAAACTAAAAAAAGTTTACGAATTATTTTTATATACCTCACAAAATTACATCAAAGTTCCTAACTAAGAGTATAATTTTACGTCGGAAAAGTGAATTTTACGCCGTCTTGTCTTATTAGTATCGGTAGCATAAAAAATGAAACATATTGTGCTTGTTTTTTGTCAAACCCGCAAAATGACTATGAAAAACTTAAATCGTTTCTAAGATAGAATACGAATGCGTAGTTATCCCGCCATTAGTATAATAATATACGTTGCGCGCGCGTGAGCAGTGACAACATACTGGCAGATAGTACCGGCGCAGGTGACGAAAGTTTAGGTATAAATCGCAGTAGCTATGGGAGAGTGAGGGAGGCCTGGTTTGAGTTCAGGCACATAACTTCAATATCAATTATCAAAAGGTTTAAAATATTCAATAAAAAGAAAACCGAGGACCTGTGTCGGGTATGTCAACTAAAGTACTTAGTTATATTATTAACTAGAAGTGTCCCGCGACTTCGCCCGCGTTAAAACCTTCTTTTATTTACTTACAACTTTTCTTTTGTAAAAACGATTCTATCATTAAACACATCAAATAAAAATTACCCAAATCGGTTCACCCGTTTTCATGTTATCGCGTGACTAAGGCAATTCGGGATTCATATTTATAAAACCCTAAAAGCCTAAATTTACAGACTTTGTTACCTAAATCATTTAGAAAAATCCTACAACACGTACTTTATCCCATCTTGTTTTGCCATACAAACTTTGAATCCCCGTTCCGTATCCGGGAAGAATTTTCAGAAAATCATTTCTGAGCGGATAACTACGTCATAATAACTATCTGCATGCCAAATTTCAGCGCAATCCGAAACAATATTGATTTCAGACTTTGTTACCCCACTTCACCCTTTTAGGGGTGGAATTTCGAAACAGCCTGAAACACGTATTTACTTACTTAAGTACTTGTGTTAAATTTCGAGTATAAAATACTATCTAACATCTTTGAACAAACTTTGAACCCCCGTTTCATCCCCTTCAGGGGTGAATTTTGTAAAATCTTTTCTCAGAGGGAACTAACGTGGTAATAATTATCTGCATGCCAAATTTCAGCGGAATCCGCAACAATATTGACTTTCACACTTTGCTACCCCATTGCACCCTCTTAGGGGTGGAATTTAAAAAAAACCTGAAACACGTTTTTACTTATTTTTTTACTGAAGCATTTATGTGAAGTTGCGGATAGAAAAGACTATCTAATCTTGTTACTCCATACACACTTTGAACCCCCATTTCATTCCCTTAAGGGGTGAATTTTGAAAAATCCTTTCTTAGCACACCCTTACGTACTAAGACAAATATACCCTCCAAATTTTAAGTCTCTACGACCAGCGGTTTAGGCTGTGCGTTGTCTGTCAGTCAGTCAGTCAGTCAGTCAGTCAGTCAGTCAGTCAGTCAGTCAATTAGTCGGTATGTCAGGACAAAGATTTTTATAGTATTAGGTGTAATTAGCCCTCACTTAGCGTTTATTTTTAACAGATGCGTCGATGAAGGTGTCTTTCCTAATGTAATGAAAAAAAGTAAAATAATTCCCCTATTCAAATCAGTGAACAAAAATGACCCTTCAACTATAGACCAATCTCTATATTACCGGCGCTCAGTAAAGTTTTTGAAAAAGTTATATTAGACCAGCTTTTGGCACATTTTAATATTAATCATCTTTTAAATCACAAACAATATGGTTTCACTAAGGGGCGTTCCACTACTGATGCTGGAGTAGATCTTCTTATACATATATTTGATGCCTGGGAGAAAGCACAAGATGCTATCGGCGTTTTCTGTGACTTACCTAAAGCGTTTGATTGCGTCTGTCACAAAACGCTAATTGAAAAGCACTTGATCTGGTCTCATCCTACCTCTGTAATAGAATACAGATGGTTGGCGTCAGGTCATCTGGATCCCTCATAAAAATGGGAGTTCCCTAGGGATCGATCTTAGGACCATTTTTATTTCTAGTTTATATTAATGACTTGCCGTCTTTCGTGCAAAACTTATGTGACATTGTTTTGTTCGCGGGTGATAGATCCTTAATATTCAATATAGATAAGATTGCGCCTAAATTTGACGAGATTAACAAATCAATCACACAGGTTTTGAATTGGTTTACAACCAATAACTTATTACTGAACGCCAAAAAAACTAAATGCATTAAATTCTCGCTGGCAAATGTAAGAAAGGGTGGCATTCATAGCAGGATATTAATAAATGATGTACCACTAGAATTTGTTGAATTCGCTACATTCTTGGGCATCACTCTGGATTCAAAGCTGCAATGGGGTTCCCAAATATCGGCTCTAGCAGGTAGATTGAGCTCCGCTGCATACGCAGTAAGTAAAATCAGAAACTTGACTGACGAATCCACTGCTAGATTGGTTTACTTTAGCTACTTCCACAGTATTATGTCCTATGGCATTTTATTGTGGGGGAAAGCCGCCGAAATCCAATCTATATTTGTTTTACAAAAAAGAGCTATTCGATCTATATATACCATGAAGGTGCGAGACTCACTTCGTGAAAATTTTAAGGAGATTAAAATTCTCACAGTGGCATGTCAATATATATATGAAAATATTATGTATGTATGCAAAATTTTGAATGATTATAAGAAGAGGTCCGATGTACATAATTTCAATACAAGACACAAAAATATGTTAATTTTACCTCAATTCAGGTTGTGGAAAGTTAGTGGTTCTTTTTTGGGGAACTGTATACGATTTTATAATAAACTTCCTAAAGATATTGATCAACTGTCTATGAGCAGATTTAAAACCTTTGTAAAATCAAAGTTAATGAAGAAATCGTACTGTACAATAAATGACTATATAAATAACAAAAATGCTTGGCCTGAATGCCCCAGGCTCCAAGATATAATATAAATTGTATGATAATATAATTATTTGTTACAACAAATAATATAATTAATTTAATTTAATTTTTTTAAATTTACAAATTAAAAGAAGAATCTCCGGGCTACGGTAGGCCGCCAAAACAAACTGACCTTCGCAACATATAATGAACGCACGATTCGGCTGGATGATCATCTGGCGCAGCTGGAGGAGGAGCTGGGACACATGAGATGGCACATTCTGGGGTTATATGAAGTCCGATGACAGGGAGAGGACACCATAACCTTAGAATGGGGCCATCTTATGTACTACAGAGTAGGAGATCAGCCATCCCAAGGCGGCGTCGGGTTTCTGGTCAACAAGGTTCTCAGTGACAACGTTGTAGAAATCTCTAGTGTGTCGACCAGGGTAGCGTACCTCATAATTAAGTAAACCAAAAGGTCCAGACTCAAGGTTATCCAGGTCTACGCACCGACCTCGGCACACTTGGATGATGTGGTGGAGAGCATGTATGAAGATATCTCCAGAGCTTTACACACCACCTCTAAGGCTCACTACAACGTTGTCATGGGAGACTTTAACGCCAAAGTGGGAGTACAAACTTGCGGCGAATCGTCTATAGGACCACACGGATTTGAGAGTAGGAGTTACAGGGGGCAAATACTAGTCAATTTTCTCTATAAAGAGGGGCTTTTCTTGATGAACTCGTTCTTCAAGAAACTGCCCCAAAGGAAGTGGACGTGGCAAAGCCCCGACACTGTGACTAAAAACGAGATTGACTTCATAATTACGGACAAACGGCGCATATTCAGAGACGTCTCAGTGATCACTAGGTTTAATACTGGAAGTGATCACCGACTTGTACGAAGGCTCTCTGGATATCGACTTTAAAGACGAGAGATTCCGAATGATGAAGTCTACGCTCCGTCTAAACCTACTCCAAACCGTTGTTGGGTCTGAAACATTCCAATTATAATTGGAATATCGATTCGCTGCCTTGAAAACCACAGATGACGTAGACCAGAAACTCGAAGAAGTGGTGGAAATCCTCAGGGATGAAGGGACGAAGTTTTGCGAGAGCAAGCGTACGGGCAAAAAGTCTAAATTTTCGGCAGAAAACTTCGGCTAATGGGAGAGAGACGAACATACCCTTTGTCAGATTTGTCAACTAACCTGGTGCGCAACAAATCCATTCAGAAGCTGGTACGACGCGACCTCCGATCCTGTAACACGCTCTTGATCAAAGAATCAATTAAGCAGAATCGGGGGTCGAAAGTTTTCATCCAGCCTCTGGGTAGAAGCCACCTCACAAAGCTGACAACGTCAACGGGGAACGTCGTCGCGTCGAAGCTGGACATTCTGTCGGAAGTTGAAGACTTCTACGGCAAGCTCTACACATCGCATGCTTCAAGGCCCGAACCCGATACTGAGGATTCTAGAGCAACCTTAAACCGCCACTTCACAGAAGATCTGCCCGAAATTAGCCGAGACGAAATCGTGATGGCCCTTAAACAACTCAAAAATGGAAAAGCCCCAGGAGAAGACGGAATCACAACGGAATTGGTTTCTATAAATAGTAAAGCGGTCATCGGGGCTATGAAAGAGCAGTTCGCTAGGTACGGTATCCCAAATTTGCTCATCACGGATAACGGACCCGCGTACAGTTCTAAACAATTTAAAAACTTTGTTGGGGAGTGGGAAATAAAGCACGTAACTTCATCTCCACATTACCCCCAGTCAAATGGAAAGAGCGAACGCGCTATACGCACTGTAAAAAAATTGCTGAAAAAATGCTTAGACTCGGGTACGATTATTACCTTAGTTTGTTAAACTTTCGTTCCGCTCCTAGGGATAAGATAGTTTCACCGGCCCAGATACTGATGGGCAGACGAGTGAACACTCGTTTACCGATTCACAAACAGTTATTACGCGAAGAAGTCAATTTAAAAAAGAATCATGAAGAAATTTTAAAACAGCATAATGTACAGAAAAATAAGTACGATCAATCGAAAACAGACCTCCCTTCGTTACATAAAAATGATAAAGTAGTGGTAGTGGATGGTGATAAAAGAAGAGATATGAAAGTAATTAAAAAATCGAGTGAACCGCGATCATACCTACTGCGAGATGCAGGAGGTAGGCAGTATCGCAGGAATCGTAGACACATAATACGTCGAGCTAGGAACGTCTGCGACCAGGAAGCAACTGACAGTGCGGCTGAGTTGAATGGTGAGCACGATGCTAGGGACGGTGGGAGTGAGCCACAATCAGGTAATGCAAGTCAGGTTAATCTTCATCCTGGAGGAAGTGGAGAAGCACCTTCCAAGCATACTGCGAATATCCCGCTCATTCCCGACATAATAGGCCCTATGACTAGACGCAGAACCCGTTTGATGGGTAGTTCATATACCATCCCGGCACACAAAGATAATTAATCAATGTAACGTGTGCATTTAGGTAGTAGTGTGTGCTATTATATACATTATACATATTATCTAATTTTAGTCCATAACTTGGTAACTGTACTTAGATCGCTATGACCGGTCAATAATTTATACTTAAGGATGTTTAATCATCTGATTATGTAAGTTTAATTTAACCATCTATCTTATTCTAAGGCAAACAACCGGGTATTCATAACCATTTTATTGATAAGTTGTAGCTCATTGCTCAGCAGTTTAACTAATTGTATTATATAAAATAAGAAATATATAAAGATAATAGCAAAAGAAATATGTAAAAAAATGCTATGTAAAATAAATAGTACTTAGAAAACTAGTTGTAACAGTTCTATAGGTTTTTAGTACATTAAATGTAGGTAGTTCACAAATGTTTCTATGAATACCTTCAAGTGAATTAAGTGAGTGTTCATCGTACAAGCTTGTTTTATTACAAGCTATGATGATGATGACTCAACTTGGGGTAGCTTGGGGTATTTCCTTTCCAACAAAAAAAGAATCACCAAAATCTCATAAACGATGATGATTTTGATGGTGTTTGATCGCAAGCTTAGTCAAGTTCGCCACCTTAAACGCCCCGAACCTTTACTACACCACTCTTTGTAGAAGTCTGATACTATATTATTTCATTCAGATATCTTACCTTAAAAACTAAAACTAAACTTTTCTGACACAAATATGACATAAGGGAATGATAGAATATTTGTATACACAGCATGTATATAGTAAATACTAACCTTGTAAACTAAAAGCATTTCTGTCGATATAAAGGGTCTGTAGCGTACAGTTACATTGTAACGCCTTAGCCAACAGTCTCGCGCCCGCGTCCCCGGCCAAGTTACCACCTACATCCAACGATCGCAGACGTCGGGCGCCGCCTAGAGCGTTCAATAACCCGTATAGGTCCGCCTGAAACAGAAGAATATAATTTATATAATGTCGATTGTAAACTTTTTAAATAACGACTTCACATGCCACCAAAACAAAATAACCATCACCATATATCAACTGGCAATTTAAAATAACCCAAGATTAATATAATTGTGCTAAATATAAAGCGATGGTCACAGTGACCGCGTCGGTTCTAATCTATATTAGTATATTATATTCTAATACTATAAGAATCTTTGACCTGACATGCTGGCTGACTGACTGACTGACAGACAACGCACAGCCTAAACCACTAGTCGTAGAGACTTGAAATTTGGAGGGTATATTTGTCTTAGTACGTAAGGGTGTATGTACTAAGAAAGGATTTTCCAAAATTCACCCCTTAAGGGGATGAAACGGGGGTTCAAAGCTTGTATGGAGAAACAAGATAGTTTTTTTTATTCCAAACCTCACACAAGTGCTTCAGTAAATACATAAGTAATAACGTGTTTCAGGCTTTTTTTAATTCCACCCCTAAGAGGGTGAAATGGGGTAACAACGTCTGAAAATTAATATTGTTTCGGATTGTGCTGAAATTTGGCATGTAGATAAATATTACGACGTTAGTTCTCTCTGAGAAAGGATTTTTCTAAATTCACCGCTGAAGGGGATGAAACGGGGTTTCAAAGTTTGTATGGAGAAACAAGATTAATAGTTTTTTTTATTCGAAACTTCACACAAGTGCTTTAGTAAATACATAAGAAAATACGTGGTTCAGGCTTTTTTCGAAATGCCACCCCTAAAAGGGTGAAGTGGGGTAACAAAGTCTGAAATCAATGTTGTTTCGGATTGCGCTGAAATTTGGCACGCAGATAGTTATTTAAACGTAGGTTTCCGTTAAGAAAGTATTTTTCAAAATTCACTCTTTAAGTGGCTGAAGTGGGTGTTCAAAGTTTGGATAGTCATTTTATTCGACATTTCACACAAGTACTTCTGTAAATAAATAAATAAATACGATTTTCAGGCTTTTTCAAAATGCCACCCTAAGAGTGAAGTGGGTAACAAAGTCTGAAAAAGTTTTGGATTGCGCTGAAATTTAGAATGCAGATAGTTGTTATGACGTTGGTATCCGTTCAGAAAGGATTTTATAAAAATGCACCCCAGATGTAACTTTTTTACTTAAGTACTTCCATAAATAAATTAGTAAATACGTGTTGCAGGATTTTTGCAAGGGGTTGGTAAAAAGTCTGAAAATCAATATGGTATATATATACCGATTTGGCTTTAAATTCTTTGATTGTCTTTTATGAGAAAGGTTATTACAAAAAAAAACTTTTAAGTATATAAAAGAAGTCTTTAACGCGGGCGAAGCCGCGGGGCACTTCTAGTCTTATATATAAAAATCAATTGCTGTTCGTTATCTAAAACTCGAGAACGGCTGGACCGATTTAGCTGATTTGGTTTTGTAAAGTTTGTTGTAGTCCAGGGAAGGTTTAAACGGTCAGAAAATATGTAAAAATTGTGAGGAAGATAGGAAAAACAACAATTTCATTTTTCCATATAAACTGTTCTACCTACTTTCCTGTCAAACATTTGACAATCGTCTCTTCGGTACGGTAGAGTAGACCCTGTTCCACTCTCGAATTGAAAGTTGAAGCACGTATTAAATTAAGGGTTTTGAATCGACAACATAATATATCCACATTAATTGGATTATCGCGTAGGTATTTACATTTCAATATTTTGAATTTTTATGGTTGTCCCAGGTTCGTGAATCGTTCAGAAATGTTTGTCATTGTATCGACATATTCGTCATACCCATGTATGGAAGCGTATGGCGCTTCCATACATGGATACGGGTATTCTCTATTTGTGTATAAAAACCAATACAAACAAAATAAAATTAAATAATAAAGGTCCTCATACAAGAAACGTGTTTTTTCAGGCTTTTTATGCTCGATCTTCCATGAGTAACTAAGTAATTAAGGTTTGTACCTTTATAGATGGAGACTTGACGTTTACTCATGGTGTGTAATATGGCGTGTAACATGTTGGCTGGCTGCTATTCGATAAATTAATAAAAAATACATTAAAAATACATCCTACAAATCACCATACAAAAAACGTATTCTTCCGGCAAATTTTGTTTAATCGGAACTAGGGTTCAGAACCGGGAAATCCCGGTCTCAAAAGTACCGGGAATTCCCGGTTCTTTTGTCAGTAAAATGGAACCGGGAAATCAATTTTGATTCCCGGTTCTTTCGGTACTTTTGTTGTTTTTTTTTTTTTTCAGTATTCAGTATCATTTATTGCACACAATATACATCAATAATAACTTAGCTTAGTGCTAATCTACTTAATTACTAATGACATGTACCCTGTACTGTTTAGGGTGTGGCAACATAATATTTAATATATATACAAAATATACCTAACATTATAAGAATCACGCTATGTGCTTAATCTAATAGGAACTATTTTATAAATCTCAACATAATCTTAACTAAATCTATGGCAGTTTATATATTGTTATTAAGGCGGGAAACTATTATTTTATATTTTATCTTCAAGGTATTCACTAATTGTATAATAACATTTAACTAAAAGAAACTGACGGAATTTATTTTTAAACACCACTTCTTTTGATTCTTGTCTTATACTATAGGAAATTTTATTGTAAATTTTTATAGACATGTATTGAGGACCTCTTCTAAATATTTCTAACTTGGGTTCGGGTAATAGTAAGGTATACGGTTTACGGGGATTTTTATTTTGTTCGAATAAGTAGGGGTATTTTTTAACAAACATTGCTGCTTCCAGGATATATAGGCACGGTAGGGTCAATAACTGTTGTTGTATGAAGTGCGGCTTACAGCTACTGCGTTGGGGGATGTTTACCATTACTCGAATACATTTTTTCTGCATTATAAATAGTTGGTCTGCGTCCGTACTATTTCCCCAAAGAACTATCCCGTATTTGAACCAAGCGTACGGGTATGCATAGAATGCTGTCTTAGACGTTTCTAAGTTACTGTTTATTTTTAAAATTGCTAATGCATATATAAATTGTGATAACTTGGTTTTTATTTGGGCTGTATGTTCTTTCCAATTGAGATGAGAGTCAAGTTTGATGCCTAGGAGGGTGCATTGTTTTGTTTCTTCTATGTGGAGGCTATTAGTAATCGCGGCAAGATCCAAAGGGTGTTTTTGGTGTGGCATAAACTGTATTAAGTTAGTTTTTTTATTGTTAATTTCCAGATTGTGCATTTCTAACCAAGATTTTATTCTAATGAATGTATCTTCTATGTTTGTATACGTATTTACGTTGGTGGGAGATTTGAAAAGTAAAGAGACATCGTCATCAAAAAGTATACATGTGGATGTTGTTAGTTTTGGGATATCATTTATGTATATTAAAAATAAGACGCATCCATTTTCCTCCTATGATTTCTGCTACCATGCTTCCGAGCAGTCCTACAACCAATTCGCCGCTTGCTTGTACTTCCACTTTAGCGTTGAGATCCCCCATGACAACGTTAAAGTAGGCCATTTGAGTGGTGTGCAAGGCCTTGGAAATGTCCTCGTACATTTCCTCTACTTCATTGTCCAAGTGTGCCGAAGTCGGTGCGTATACTTGGATAACCTTGAGGTTATACTTCTCAGTGAGTTTGATTACAAGATACGCTACCGTTGTCGACAAACTGGAGATTTTTAGAACATTGTCAGAGAGGATCTTGTGGACCAAGAACTCGACACCGCCTTGGGATGGTTGTTCTCTCTCTATGAAATACATAAAATGGCCTGACTCCGGGGTAACGGTGTCCTTCTCTCTCTCTCTCTCTCTTTGGACTTCACATAAACCTAGAATATGCCATCTTATGTTTAAAGCTCTTCTTCCAGTAGTGCCAACTCAAGTATGCATCCAGCCGTAGCGTTCGTCAATTAAAAGTAGCCAGTGTCAGTCGGTTTTGGCGGCCTTCCGTCGCCATAGCAGAGCAGCCGGGAACTGGGGGCCGTTTTATATCTGTGCGTGCCATGCAGGTTTTGCTCAAATGATCACCACGCGCTGGGCAGTCGTTTTGGGTGATCGCAGGACGTAGCTTCTTGCACCGGTGACGCTGCTGCCCGTCACTGGCCTGGTATTTAGTTACGTCGTTCTGATTGAATATCCCGCCATGGTCGGCCACCAGCACCTCGTTCGCTGATCGGCAGGATGCACCACGTGCAGGAGAGGTTGGCTGGGAGCAATCAGGTGGAATTTTGTTCCCCTACATCCCAATTTTTTAATTTTTGAAGCTAAACTTTTATTTAATGTAACAAAAACTACCAAGAACCGAAAATACCGAAAGGACCGGGAGAACCGGTTTTTTTCTTAAGAGGTACCGAAATTCCCGGTTCTCAAAAAGAATCCGGTTCCGGAAACCCTAAATCGGAACCCTGCGTGTGCAGGTCCGACTCGCACTTGGACAGTTTATTTATATTCGCGGTACGAAGTTCGCCGGGTCAGCTAGTCTTATATATAAAAATCAATTGCTGTTCGTTAGTCTCGCTAAAACTCGAGAACGGCTGGGCAGATTTATCTGATTTGTCGTAGTCCAAGTAATTTCTCCTTGATGGTGATAAGCAACATTTTGATAGGAAATCAGGCGGAACATCGATGTACAATGTGCTCCTACCACCTGGGGTCTTCGTTTCGTACAATTTTATGTTATTATACCCACAGCTGGACATAGACCTTCTTTCGTTTATGCTACTTGTATTCATATACTTATTGGAATCTTTATAACTAGCAGCCCGCCCCGGCTTCGCACGGGTAGAACATATATGCCTACAAAATTTGCATCAGTTTGTTGCATCGAATATAAAATATGAACATAGTTAACAATCATCGTCATATTTCAACCAATTTACACAAAACCTTAACGAATTACGCACCTATACCTTCCTCATAAACACTCTGGCTATTGGTGAAAACCGCAGGATAATCCGTTCAGTAGCTATTGAGATTATTACGAACAGACAGACAGAAGCAGTGATAGACTTTGTTTTATAATACTTACGTAGTGATATTGGACGGCCCTTTGGCGTAAAGGATAGTTACCCTGATTCTGACCCGACGGTCGTTGGTTCTAATCCTAGCTATATACCTACCAATGAAAGTTTTATGTGCATTCATGAATCATGAGTTGTCGTACAGTGGTAGTGGGATCATTAAATCTACCAAAAAGTAGCTTACCACCAAGGAGAACATCTGCCGCCTTAACTTTACGGCGTTCCCCGACGCAAAAAGTAGAGGTAATATACGCTTAACGTGTGTATCTGTGTGTCTGTCTGTTTCATCTTAGCATCTAACCGGATGAACCGCTTTAGTTTTTATTATTGATAGTTTTTTTTGTTTGATAGATATCTTCATCGATAGTGTTCTTAGCTTTGATTCATGAAAATTCGTTCTATCGTTATAAAACTATCAGCTTATTTCGAGTTAATTGCGCTATGAAATCAACTTTCATAGGTCTTATCAATTCGAAAATCTTCTTCTTCAACGATATTGTAAGAACAGGGAACATTAAACATAACACAGGGAAGTTATGTAATATTTTTTACAAACATTTTAAGATTAAATTGGTTACTGTGAGTCAACCTTAAGAGATAGACATCTGCCGTCGCGGACTTTTTTGTAGGTCTTATTAAGTTGTACAACTCTACCATAGAAAATATTCTTCTATCTATTTTCAATTGAGCAGCGTTCGTAAGAAACGTGTTTTTTCGACCGTTTTTTTGCCGACTTAGGTTGCAAATTAGGTCTCCACGAATGTACCTTTGATTTAAACAGGATAATATATAGCCTATATTCATTCCGAAAGTCCATTCTATGTATTAGTGAAAGAAATTTTTAAAACGGTTCAGTAGTTTTGAGCCAAATCATTACAAACATACAAAAATACAAATGTTCTCTCTTTATAATATTAGTATAGATAAAGATCTTTAGTTTGATATTTGATACCCATATTGCAGTGATTCAACATTTTTTTTCTTTTCAGACAACGGCAGTTCACAGGTGCCATGTTTATATCTTTTACGTTGTATAAGAATACTTGGACTATTGAGACAAAATTAGGGGTATTTTATTATAGAAAACCATCCAGTGATTTGAACTATATGTGGTCATAAAGAAGAACATTACCAACATGTATTATTTAATTTCAAACAATGGTACCTGTTGACTTACCTACTACTTGAGCTAAAGGGGGGAATTTAGCAATACTATAATTATAAAATCCGTCCAGTGGTTTAGACTATATGTGGTCCTAAATAATAATACAAAAATAGTAGCTGCTCCCGCGGCTTTGCCTACATAAAAAAATATCCTACGGCCTATTCTGCCCTAATAGATATCATCATCTTCCTACCCTTATCCCACTTAGGTGGAGTCGGTGCAACATTTCCTCTTTCATTTGGGTCTATCTGTAGTACATTTCATCTTATATTTGGGTCTACCTGTAGTACATTTCATCTTTCATTTGGGTCTATCTGTAGTACATTTCCTCTTTCATTTGGGTCTATCTGTAGTACATTTCATCTTTTATTTGGGTCTATCTGTAGTACATTTCATCTTTCATTTGGGTCTATCTGTAGTACCATTTCATCTTTCATTTGGGTCTATCTGTAGTACATTTCATCTTTCATTTGGGTCTATCTGTAGTACATTTCATCTTTCATTTGGGTCTATCTGTAGTCATTTTTGTATCCACTCCTTATACATCTATTGGCTATCGACGTATAAAATTTCAATAGTCGAACCATTTGACCGTGAAAATGTTACAAACAAATACACAAACAGATTTTCGCATTTATAATATCCGTGTAGAAAATAAAAACCTATTATACCTAGATACCCTTTAGTTGCAGAATACGTACCTTCAGTTTACAATCGCTGAGATCCAATGATAACAACGCTGTGTCAGGTTCTTGCAATACGTGGACTAAAGCCTGCGAAACAAACAAAACTTGCTTTATTTTTTAGTTAATAATATTTAGTCCTGCTGCTACACATATTTTTTTATAATATAATATAGCGGAAAATAGGCAAGCGGCCCACATGAAGGTAAACCGCCGCCTATTGACATCTGCAAAACCAGAGGTATTGCCGGTGTGTTGCCTACCCTTATTAGAGAGCGCTCTCATTACTCTTCGTTTAAAGCTTCTCAGATTAAATGTTTCTGGGAAGGTTTTAGATGGGAGGTCATTCTACACCTTACAGGTACGTGGGAAGAACAATCGTATGAAACGAGTTTCGGGAGTTTCGATGGTAGAAACGGTACGGAGGTATGATATTAGAACAGGCTAAGATAACCAACGTCGCGACAAAGACTCAAGGGTTTCGATTTATTAGTTAATTTTATTGTGCCTTTCTCTATAAGCACATTTTATAAGGAGGCAATATAAATATCCATCCAAATCTATAGATTTGGATCGATATTTATACTGCCTCCTGTGTACATAATAAATGCTTTGACTTTGATTGGGAAAATGCAGTTTGTTCTGAACCTTTTTTGATAACCGTCTTCCCTCCAGACCAATACGACAACATCATAAACCACAAAAGCACTTAACATCAGCTGAGAAGGACTAGGCTGATTGTCTGATCGCTAGTTAAAATTTAAATTGGTACTTACTTGTATCAAAGGCGGTGCGTATGATCGTTTCCCCGTGAGCCGACTCAGTGTTAAATGTGTGATAGAATGATTCTTGCCTATCGCTCTCACTATGCCCGATAGTTCTAATTCCATACCTGTAAACGTAAGAAAATAGTAAAAATCAGTGTAGGCTTTGAATTTCGCGATTTAAACACAAAGTTTTAAAGTAACACGGGACTGACATATTGAGCTTAAAACAATCTTTATTTCCTCGACGTTTCGACCCATTTGCATCGATCGTGGTCACGATTAATTATAGACACGTCGTATAATACAATATTAGTTGCGACCCGTCGCTTCATCTGCATTGACATGTATCAGGGCCTCTACAATAGGCGAAGTAGTCTCTACATGAATAGCAATGAATTTCGAGCGATAATCGTCGATACAAAAAGAGCTGCAGATAACAACTGTCTAGCTGCATCTCATTCTAGCAGACGTTTGCGATGACAAGACGCATCGCTATCAATGTAGATACCTTATGTTATGAGGTGTCGCATAAGCTGTAGCTGTGCAAATAATGAATTAGGCATAGTCCCGTCTCGCTTTTTTTTGTCGCTTTCTATATTCAAACGCATCACATCATCCGTTTTTCATCATTTTAAATTTATCTACAATAAGATAAATAAAATTGAAGTGTCTGTTTGTAATTACAAATGAACAGCTTTTCACTAAATTTTTGTCTGTCTGTCTGTTTGTTCTGGCTAATGTCTGAAACGGCTGGACCGATTTCAATGGGACTTTCACTGGTAGATACTGATGTTATAAGGAGTAACTTAGGCTACTTTTATTTTAAGTCGAGGCGGGCTGCTAGTCTACAATAGAAACTTAAAACTTACTATTGTCAGAGAGGTCTAGTGACTTCAAACATCTGACTCCATGTATACAGGATTCCAAGACGTGAGCTGCCTGAGAAGATGCGAGTACGCCCGCTAGGTTTAGTTCGACTCCGGCGGCGCTTTCGTTACACGCGAGACCGAGCAGTAGGCTCCTGTAACGTTAACAGAGGTATTACACTAGTGAAAACTGTGTGGGGTGACTATGATTAACAGCTCAAAGACTTTCATAATTGTATTGGATTTTATTTATTAACCAATAGTATTCCACTACTGATTAAAGATTAGCTTTTGTAGCATCTTTCGTTGTCAACTACGGCGTCGCCGACAGTCTATATTGGCATTATGTACGTACCAAATAATATTGTTTATACATCTTGAAAAAACAATAAACTTGAGAGCCCGTAAGCGGTAAGCGAAAAGGATTGAAGGCTTGACTTCTAAGCCAGACGTCGCTGGTTCAAATCTTAGCATGGGTCTACAGGTGGTAGTAGCATATTATATCAATCTTCCGCCTGACTTGTTACCAAAAAAAAGTAGCTTAGTCCACCGTAAACGAGGAAATCTACCGTCAACCTCACGGTGTTCCGGCAGCATACAGCCCTTGAGACTCACGAGTATTCTAGACCTAGCGTGTTCTTACTCTTCGACCACATCATGACTTGCCACCAGGCGAGATAGTGGTCAAACGCTAGACTATAAAATATTTAAAAAAAGCTTAATTTGATGGCGAAAGTCATTTTCAGTAAGAAGTGTGAGGTGTTACACTGCATATCTCGGGAGGTATCCATCGGATATTAATGTAATGTAAAATATGGGAGCAATTTGCAGTGTAAGTTCAGTACTCACTTGAGAGCGTCGGGCGGCATCTTACAGTGAGAGAAGTCGAGGTTGGTAAGCGCGAGGCAGGCTGTGAAGAACTGTCGGAAGGAAGGCGGCGGGTCGCGCGCTCTGCGCCCGCCGGACCATGGGTTGCGTCCCACTAGCAGCGAGGAGAGCCGCGCCGCGCAACCGCGGAGTAGCGCGCCCCACATCTGATTTAACCAGGGATTTAAAATATAACAATGGTGCACTGCAGATGTTTAGACAAACTCAATTTAATCTGTATGACATAAGACATAAGGTTGTAATTGCTATGTACATCAAAACGACCCCAACGAAAAGAACCTAGGCGGGATTGTGTCCTTGTCTAACAACCTGTGCTGCTATATATGTACTATACTATATGTATAGTACAGACAGGTCGGCCTTTCGAGTCGGAACTCGGAAGAGTCAAAAATAACAATTTAAAAAATTTCTATGTTTTTAGAGAGCCACAATAAATGTTCTTGCCAACAATAAATACTTGTAGTAACAAAAAGTACTTGAATAAATAAAGTTTTTTGATTTTAAAAAACTAATTTCTTAATTTATAATTCAGATATATAAGTAGTGGTTTTTCACAACAAATTAGATAAAATATATATGGTATTATTAGAAAATCACTTATTATTAGAGTAAAATATTGAAACAATTAAACATTTACGTAAATAATATTTGCGTATGGAACTAAAGAGCCGCAGCTTCACATCCGAAGAATCGCGAATATATGTGGTCCATACAAAAGAAGAGATTCCATACCTTGAAGGGACATACTCCGTTCAAGGTCGGACCTGTTTTGCGGCTTAGTTTGCAGACAAGTTTAGTAGAATAGATCGACGTTGGTTTGAACAATAGGCGTGACGAAAGATTTTGAAATCCTCTTCCGTAATGTGGGAACACATTTACTATTCACGAAAAAACCTTTATTTTGGTAATAAATATGGTCCGGTTTTTTTAATATTTTTTCAATAGTGCGCGAAAACAGTTCACATGTGTCATGGCGTCGGCTGTTACGTTGTCGTACGTTACGTACGTTAAGTACGTCATTAACCTTAATGACATACTTAACGTAGTAACTATTATATAATCTGTGACAATGGATACACATGGGTTTTCCAAAATTTCCAAAAAACCTCATATATGAGGACCTAAGCGTGACGTCATGCGCTGTGATTGGTGTTTTAATCAAAATTTTATATAAAAGTAAACTAGTATTTTAAATTGTTTTAATATGTATTTTCCCCTAAAATCATTAAATCTTCGATTTTTTTATACTGTTGTCATGCCTATTGTCGTGCATTTGTGACATTATGAACGTTAAACGTATTATAGTAGAGTCAATGTAATAGATCACATTTGACACTTCATCAAAATTCAACAACGTAACCTTGTAATGAAGGGCACATAAAATTATTCATAATTTCAGTCAGAACTGCATAATTACTTAACATTTTTCAGTTACTAATACATATTTATTCTAATAATTACAAAAGAAAGCGTTTTTACGATTTTCTTTGACTAATAATTCATTTTAAACATAATAAACAATTTTTGTTCTAAAAAACTAAACGTCAGTACAAGGTTACATCAGTGAACACTTTTTCTTTATAAACACTAGGGATGCTACCCAAAAAATCTAAAGATTGATCAGTCAATAGATTGAATCGAATGCAATGATTACTTGTGAAGGATGTTTAACGATAAAAATAACTACACTGTGATTGTAATTAACACATAATATTGTTCTTTGACTAAAAAATAAAAAATAATTGAATAGGAACTAAAATCAATAATAATTTGGGTTAAAAAACTAACGATAAACTACTAATAATACTAATATACTATATAAAATCGTTTAAATATGTACAATTTCCGATTTGTATAATTTGTATTAACGTGGCTTATAAATTTCATATTAATGCAAAACAAACAAGTAAATAACACTGTATAATGTCAATACTAATTGTATTTCTCATTTAGAGCTGCCGGAAAATTGGTTATTTCGAACTAACATCATTCTTGTTTGTGTTGATGCGTATCGATTCATCAATTGAATCGATGTTTTTAAGCAAGTCACCTTACTATGAAGCTGAGACTGACAGATGTCAAATGTGATCTATTAAGTTGTCCCTACTATAGACGAATAACTCGACCTAATAAATCTGTCACTCTTCGGCAGTGAAGAGGAGCGACGGCATCCCTTGAAACCTTCCCTCGAAAAAAAGTCCAGTAATTCCGACTATAGATATGTGAACTAGAGTCGATATTTAATGTTAATAGAGATTTAAAAACGTCTATTATAACACTAATTCTGCTTTTTGCGTACTCATACGTTTACGTACAAGAGGCCATAGACGTCATCTTCACGAGTTAGTATTGCAGCATTTTGGTTCAACGCCGCGATGATATCGTCGCGTAGATATTGATTCATTTTATTGTAATTATGTTTATTTGTAATTTGATTCAATTAATTTATAATTATTATTTATTCGCTGTTGAATATGGTGCGTTAGCATGGAGAGGAATATTATAAAGAATGGACGATACAGCAAATATCCTTAGTTTCGTCTTTCAACTGCACTCTAGACTTTGAAATATACTCACATTTTCTAATGTGGTTTCTGTATTCGTTAAGTTCAAGTGAGTCAGGACATTCGGTTGTGCTAGGAAGTTGTATAAATTCTGAAAAAAAAAATTAAGGGCAATTACATTTCAATATAGAAAAAGTCTAATATTTAATAACAATACATAATAGATGTGTAAAGTTGTCAGCATTTTGTAATGTAAAGACACCACAGGTTTGTAGTAAAATTCAACACTGCGCCACAGAATAATGAATAGTACGATGCACTCCCTGATAATGCGATAAATGCGAGATGAAACCTAGTTACAACGACGGTAACGTTCAAAATACGCTACACGCCTTGGATGCGACCTTGAATTTGCGTCACAGAATAAACTAATAGTAACTATAAACCGTGTGTTGCGCACCGTAAAATGCACCGTAAGTCCGCACAGCGCAGTCTGTATCACTCGGTCAGCTCGCGGGCGGTCGACTGTCTCTTACTGTAAGGTTGAGTGTTGTGAGAATACAGATTGAATAGTAAAGTAAAGGCACGCGTCCGATTGAGAGCGCGCGTGACACTACTGACTGAACTTGCAGCCCACGGGCTGCCGTGTACTAATATTTTCATAGCTACAGCGCGAAGTGCGACAGGCCTGACTGCGCCTACAACCCTGATAAAAATTGAGTCTCACAAGTCCTAATTTTACTAATGCAATATACATAACATATTTTTAAAACATAAATAAGACACTTACATGTACATCATCCTTCAGGTTATTCTGCGACAAGTCAAGATGCGACAACGTCGACAAATGGTTGGGGTTATCGTTCAACATGGCGGCTAGCTGTGTCACAGTCTTGCCTGTGATCCCACACTGCGATAGCGCAATGTGTCGCAGACCATCGGGGTTGTTTGACAGTCCGCTTAGAATACTGATAGCACCTGTGGAAAGATAAGAAATAAAATTAATAACACTTGTAAACTTTTTTTTGCGCAAAAGTCAAGTATTCGACCACCAATACCATATTACCTGATGGAAAGGGATGTTGTGCTCGAGACATGCTTGCCTAGAAGATATCAGTTCTCTGTCACTCTTGGCTTGAAGATACCCAAGATATTTCTACTTGGTTAAATAATAGGACTTCTTCCACATTACTGCAGATTTTTTTACCCACTTTTAAGTTTATACCTCATTAATTTATGAAATTTGATATGTTTTGGTGGTAGATTAGGGGTTGACACACATAATACACATTAATCATATGACAAGTAAATCAAATATCATAAATGCTTTATGAGTATGGTCGACTAATAATTATCCAGCTCTTTTATTTTTATTTAATGTAAGGTATAAAAAAAGGCCAATCAAAATGATATAAATATAAAAATTATCTTTTTGGAGCCATATATAATTAACCAATCAGTGCGATATAGTAATCTGTTTATACCTGCTAATGTTCAGTTAAACCACACTACATATAAAACAATTCAATAACACAGTCCAATTATAACTGCATTATTACCAAATGAACACAAGCATTTATAACATCATCTCTGAATACGATAATGTTTGTAAACAATTCAACCATAAGTGTATCGTTCATTGGAAAGTGACATAACTATGAGACTATTACCAATTTTAATCGAATTAGGCTGCGCTTCAACCAAAGATGTGCGAGGTGCCTAAGCGGTGAGCGAGATAAAGCGTGTGAGGCTTGCTACGAAAATAAACTGATATTATTCGTGTATTTTTCAGACAAGACGAATTTTCCCTACATTTTGGATTAATATCTTGGACTACTCGAGGCGAATTTGTTAGAGAATTTTAATATATTATAATTTGTGCGGCGATCCATACTAGCAAATAAAATCAGCTAGAGATCAAGATCAAGCGAGAAGCTGGTAACAGCAAACTTTATACGGTTGCGTTTCCTTGAAATATGTGCAAGATCCTAAATGGGAAAAAGCCACCAATTAAATTTAATTTACCTATAATACTCGCTCAAATTAATTAATACTATAAGTGGAATTTCTCTAGCTCGTTGCTTAGCCACTTTGCACATCTCCGGTGGAAGCAAAACCAGTTCCTGTTTTCACCAAAGTGAATAGGCTAGAAGGACTAGGAAGTGTGTGTAAACAACCAATATAAGTCAAACTTCGTGATTTGACAGCGTGATAAAATCCTAATATTTGTTGACAGTTTACGCTCTTGACAATTTACGCTCAGATCATCTTTAGTGGATACCGGGCCCATGGTTGGAAGGAATATGTTAATAGGTATTAGATGGTGGAAATAACAACTATCAGAAGAAGAAATGTAAATAGAACATATCCCAAGTAAGACGGCTTAGACGGCGCAGCCCTCAAAATAAATTAGATAACTATTAGGACGCGTCAAGATCCCAGAAGTTGTGATGAAAAAAATAAAATGTGATTTACAACTTTCTAGAACGAAAAATTTATAGTTTAGTGGATCATATGGAAGTTTCAAAATTTGATATCATTATAGAATAAAAGACCTTACTCAAAAATATATATACATATACGATTATAATACATAAAAATAAATTATTATGTTTCTTTGAAGTGTCTCACACTTTATATTTTTGTAAATTGTTAAACACAATCCAAAATTTCATCGTACCGACGGGACTCGAACCCGCACCCCTCGGATTACACGTCCAGGTGCTCTGCCAATTAAGCCACGGTTCGATACATCGATACGACGAAATTAGTGGATTGCATTTGTTAACCCAATTATGCATTGGTGGCGCCATCTATGACTACTTATTACGTAAGTTAATCATTCGGCAGAAATCATTACAGTTTTCAAATCCGACGAGAGATGTTGCACTGCGTAAATCAAATATTATGTTTCTTTGAAGTGACTCACACTTTATATTTTTGTAAATTGTTAAACACAATCCAAAATTTCATCGTACCGACGGGACTCGAACCCGCACCCCCCGGATTACACGTCCAGGTGCTCTGCCAATTAAGCCACGGTTCGATACATCGATACGACGAAATTAGTGGATTGCATTTGTTAACCCAATTATGCATTGGTGGCGCCATCTATGACTACTTATTACGTAAGTTAATCATTCGGAAGAAATCATTACAGTTTACAAATCCGACGAGAGATGTTGCACTGCGTAAATCAAATATTATGTTTCTTTGAAGTGTCACACTTTATATTTTTAACCGACTTCACAAAAAAAGGAGGAGGTTCTCAATTCGTCTGTATGTTTTTTTTTTTTTTTTGTGTGTGTATGTTACGCGATTTCTCCATCAATTGTTAACGGATTCAAATGATTCTTTTTTTAATAGGTAGGATACGTTTCCGAGGTGGTCCCATTTTGAGATCTGATTAGTATCACCAGAGATATGGCGATAAATACCTCAAACATAGGAGAATGTACTAGTTTTAGTAGAAGAGTCCCAAGAAGATTATACACAATGGAGGTTGCTATTGCATATAAGATATTCTTACGGTAACTGTGAGCGAGATAGAAATAAATGTGGAGATAATTTTTTTTTATATCTTATAGGCAAGCGTTTGACCACTATCTCACCTGTTGCTAAGTAATGATGCGGTCGAAGATAGAGAAGTGGACTAGAATGGGAACTGGCTCTCAAGGATAGCTGCCGGAACACATTAGATGTTTGGCGACAGATTTTCTGACTTGAGGGTGGTAGCTGGCCAGGCGGACACTAGATATGTTCTACCACCATGCGGGGGTTATTGGTTTCTTAACGATGTTTTCCTTCACCGGAGGGCCACTGTGAGAAGCGCACATATATTTTTCGATAGAAAAATTCATTGGTGCACGGCGGTTTGAACTCGGTACCACGGCATCAAAGCCGACCGTTCTCCCAATTACGCCACCGGGCCCTCAATAAATAATTATATATTATAATAATTATAATAAATAATTATATATACATATAAATAATTTGTCTTCAAAGGAATGTTCTACCGGGCAAAGTCTTGTTAGGGTGCAAACTTTTTTAAACATACCTAATATTTTTTGACATGACATGACATTTGGCGAAGATGGCGGCCATTTCAGTCCCGCGACACTGCATACATAATTAAATATCTCAGAATTATGAACGTACTTTGTACCAATCAACACAGCAAAAAAAAATTATAAGCATAAAACCACATATTATATAATAGTTACTACGTAAATAATACTTTCCGTTGTTAGGTTGGCTACACAGTGCTTTCATAATTCGGGTATCCACAATATAGGGAAGTGCCTCTTATAACGTAGTAGAGTGATTCAGTACTCTGTTGGCCATATGGCGGCAATTAATGTTAATAATCGCAAATAATACTTTTTAATATTCATTTTGGAATACAACTAGTCCGTGTTATAAAAGTATTTGGAATTATTGTAATAAAATAGACAATTAATTATCGTGTGTGTCAGATGCTTTAATTGTACAGGGCCATTTTGGATATTGTCCTTTGATACCTTGATGACATCATTATTACTAGTGGATATTTTCACTTTAGCGCGGCATTTAAAGTCAATTTTTTTAGGGTTCCGAACCCAAAGGCTACCAAATGAACACTTTCTGAGACTTTATTGTCTGTTAGTCCGTCCGTCCGTCCGTCCGTGTGTCTATATGTGCGCACTTTACAGATCTGTATCTTCTTAACCGTTATAGGTACATACTTGAAATTTTCAAAAAGTATATATCCAGCAGTGTATAACGGCCCAGACATGAAATTTAATAGATGCATGTAATTTCATTAAAAGTTTTTTTGCACTAAAAAGGGTAAAATAAGTTATTTAAAAAAAAAAAAAAAAACGACTTCATAACCACAAAAAGGCACTCAAAAGCGAAAAATAATTTACTTAAAATTATTATAAGCGTTACCCACTTCTTTATTTGAAGTCGGTGCCAGCCAAGTCTAATAGGTAGTAGATAGATAATACCTACATGTATCTACTTATTACGATTACGATACGATTACACGTCCAGGTGCTCTGCCAATTAAGCCACGGTTCGATACATCGATACGACGAAATTAGTGGATTGCAATCCACTAATTTATTCATTTATTTATTTTTTCCACTTCGTCGTATCGATGTATCGAACCGAGGCTTAATTGGCAGAGCACCTGGACGTGTAATCCGGGGGGTGCGGGTTCGAGTCCCGTCGGTACGATGAAATTTTGGATTGTGTTTAACAATTTACAAAAATATTAAGTGTGAGACACTTCAAAGAAACATAATATTTGATTTACGCAGTGCAACATCTCTCGTCGGATTTGAAAACTGTAATGATTTCTTCCGAATGATTAACTTACGTAATAAGTAGTCATAGATGGCGCCACCAATGCATAATTGGGTTAACAAATGCAATCCACTAATTTCGTCGTATCGATGTATCGAACCGTGGCTTAATTGGCAGAGCACCTGGGCGTGTAATCCGAGGGGTGCAGGTTCGAGTCCCGTCGGTACGATGAAATTTTGGATTGTGTTTAACAATTTACAAAAATATAAAGTGAGACACTTCAAAGAAACATAATATTTGATTTACGCAGTGCAACATCTCTCGTCGGATTTGTAAACTGTAATGATTTCTTCCGAATGATTAACTTACGTAATAAGTAGTCAAAGATGGCGCCACCAATGCATAATTGGGTTAACAAATGCAATCCACTAATTTCGTCGTATCGATGTATCGAACCGTGGCTTAATTGGCAGAGTACCTGGACGTGTAATCCGGGGGGTGCGGGTTCGAGTCCCGTCGGTACGATGCAATTTTGGATTGTGTTTAACAATTTACAAAAATATAAAGTGTGAGACACTTCAAAGAATAGTAGTTTATGCAACTGCATATAACACGGGTATTAAAACACGAGTGTGAGTTTATGAAACGAGCGCAGCGAGTTTCATAATAGTAACGAGTGTTTTAATACCCGTGTTATATGCAGTTGCATACACTACTTTATTTTCACTAATGCAATTAATCAAACAACAAGAGTAAAAGCTGACAATAGTTTATTTATAATAATTGTTCAAATTTTGGATGGTACAATTTTGAAAGTTAATGTTAATTATTGATCCAGCAGCTGTAGCGGCCGCGGGGCAAGCAGTAGAGCTCGTAGACGGAGTCGGAATATTTATAATTACTTCATTCGTCTTGTTTTCTATACTGTTCAAGATCGTATTTGAGACTTGAATTTTATTCATTAAAGACTCATCAATGTAGCTTTCAGCCACAGTAGAAGACTTCCACCCCCCGTGTCGTTTCAGTGCGGTCAAATCACCACCCCTATCTATGAGAAGGGTCGCCGAGGTGCGCCGGAAGCAATGCCCCGTGTACAACGCTGGGTTAGGCAGATTCAAAAAACTTGCGATAGTTTTTCCCAGAGCACCAAATTTATTAATACCAGTTCTTTGATCGACGCACTTCCCCGATCTATAGCTCAAGAAAAAGGCAGGATTTCGACAGGGGGTGGGTCGAAGCTCCATGTATTTTTTACATACGGCATAGCAGTTGCCCGTCACAACGAAAGAACGATCTATTTTCGTTTTTGTTTTCGAAACTTTCACCATGATTGTACTGTCGTCTATGTTAGAGACTTCATCGAACTGGATGTTGTATAGCTCTTGCCTTCGGCATGCCCCCATTATGCCGAAGATTAGTGCAACCTGTAACAATAAACGATATAATAAGCTTGAGGTACATAGCCAAGGCAAAAACTATGATTTATGAAGTAATAAAGTGTAGGTACCTACTACCAAATTTATACACAAAGCGCTTAAACGGAGTGTCTAGATAACTTGCGTGTGTAGTACGTAAGTACTAGGTAGATTAAATAACAGAACTAAAATACACTTACCTTTTCAAAAAGATACAAAATATCTGGTGAATCTTCCAGGAACATCTTTATTTGACCTGATGTAAACGTCAAGGACTTTTTTTCCTTGTGTCCTTCTGAACTGCGTTTCAGGAACACTTAATTGGCAGAGCACCTGGACGTGTAATCCGGGGGGTGCGGGTTCGAGTCCCGTCGGTACGATGAAATTTTGGATTGTGTTTAACAATTTATAAAAATAAATATAAAAAATATATAAAAATAAATAATATACATATCATACGCGAGTGCTAGACAGCTCAATGGTCAATGGCATGGATGACGTCACCAACGGACGCCCGCGTCATTTAAATTTCGCAGCCAGTCAAGATGTTTACAATTATGTATTTATTAATAATTTTTATAACGAAGTAATCATTTTATTCAACTTAATTTATCTACAACACATATCGATAGTGACACGCTCTCATTAATTTTAGTACCAATATTTCAACACATTGATGTTGAATTGTCTGAAGCAGTATGAAACGGTTAGGTATTCTTTGTAAAATTGCATTCATAAATGAGTTTAGAGCTTGAGGATATCCTGGATTGTTATTATAATTATTGTGGTTACTTCCCAATGACATGTAAATATGAGTAATAAAATAATATTGTTAAAATACTTTACAAATAATCGATTACACGTGCCGCGCTAATCATTTTCAGCAGCTTGGGGTGTTCATCTCGATATCTCATACATATTCATCAGATCTTAATAAAAAATATTATAGATCACTTTTCAAGATATCATCATCATCAGCCAATTTCCGTCCACTGCTGGACATAGGCCTCTCCCATGGCACGCCACTGAGCTCGATCTTCAGCTATTCGTTTCCAACCGCTGCCAGCCAGCTTACGTATATCATCGCTCCATCTAGTTGGAGGGCGTCCTGCACTACGTTTGCCGAGCCGTGGTCTCCACTCTAGAACTCGTTTACCCCAACGGTTATCGGTTCTACGACAGATGTGACCGGCCCACTGCCATTTCAGCTTGCTAATCCTCTGAGCTATGTCGATTACTTTGGTTCTCTGACGGATGACTTCTGTTCGAATTCGATCCTTCAGAGAAACTCCGAGCATAGCCCTCTCCATAGCTCGCTGAGCGACTTTGAATTGGTGAACTAGTCGCACTGTCAGTGTCCACGTCTCGGCTCCGTAAGTAATAACAGGTAGGACGCACTCGTTAAAGACTTTCGTCTTCAGTACCCTTAGTACGAGTTTTTATCGTAAACGATTTTGACAGATCTCACATAGCTTTCGACTTAATCTGGCCCTCTGATTGGTCTAAATTTAGTGAAGTGTAGTAACCACTAGATGCGCTGTACTGTTTTTCATACAAAATTTGTTCGATATACGATATCGAGTTTGGTATGAAAACTTGTACTAAGGGTACAGGCGTTGTGGTATGGGCGATGTAAAGACTCGACGAAGTTTTCCGAATGCTGCCCATCCAAGTTGTATCCTTCTGCGAGCTTCCTTCTCGAAGTTGTTTCTACCCACTTGCAAGATTTGCCCAAGGTCATATTCGTGAACAACTTCGAGAGGAACTCCGTTTAAGGCAATCGATTCCGGTTACTTTGCGGAAAAAAAGTCATAAAATTTGTTTTTTTTTATATTGTTTAAAATTGGTTGACTATTGGAAGCGAATTCTAGTAACATGCACAAAATAGGTATATACATACTAATTGAGAACCTCTTTAAAATCCGCTACTAAGAATAATATCTTGAGATGTGGAGTCAAAACATATTTCGATCGCAGAGCAATGGATTGGATTTTTTGAAGTAATGTCAATAATGTATTGGCTTGAATGACACTGTGCGCTCGCCAGCACAGTGAGAACTCAATTTGTAAATATGATGATTGGTCTCTTACCTTTGTCTTCAATATGGTTCTGCGAGAAGTCTAGCGTATGCATCGCGGGCCTATGCTTAGCTTTAGTCAAGGCATGTCCAAGTCTGGCCGCATGGTCGTGTCTAAGTTGCGCGGCCCGCCAGCTTAGCCGCTGCGGCGCTGGTGTCGCCAATCTGACAGACCGACACACACTCTCCCAAGCTTCCCCGCTTGCCCTGACGCCATCGCCGCAAACACCCCAGAACCACGTGTTGTGTTGCAACGCCATTATTAGAGGGATTAGGTCTCTGAAAGTCGATAAAAACCTTTTATAAAGCCGCTATGTATGGGATATGTCTCCTCCCGAGTTAATTGGTTTGTTTGTACGGGAAGTGTTTTACCCGCGTTTTTTTTTCACCGAACTGGGTAGCACTTGACCACTATCTTATCTGATGTTAAGTGATGTTGCGATCAATGATAAAGCGCGCTCACCCCGAAGATACCTATTTGCTAGTAGGTAACTAGGTATGCTATAAAAAGACATCGATAAACTTTTTTAGCTTCTGAAAATTCCCGAGTTCAGACTACTTGGGCCTGTATATATTTCTAAGCTTACTGATTTGCTTTAAATATTCACAGCCCATGATTCGACAAGGGCTATAATTAGAACAAAATACAACCATCGATATATGACTATCATAATATATGTTTTGAAAGGTAAGTTCAATAACTCACGTGTATGTATATTTACAATAGATATAAAACATCAGATAACGCTTATAAAAATGTGATAGTGTTTACAAAGATTGATTGTATCGGCATTACGGGTGAATCATTGAATTTACTAATGTTATTTTCCTTTGCAAATGCGTATTATATTCATGCAAGCTTCATTCACCACTTTATTAATCATAGAGTAAATATGCCTATATATCCATGTTCGACGTGTTTACGTTAAGTCGAGCAAGATCTAACGATAATTATCAATTAAGATTTTTGTGCCTCATAATAATACCTCTCAATCACCACTCTCAAGGACATTAGCGGGGATTTTCATACTAGTTGTCACTGCGATTTTGCCTCACAAGAAACAACCGAAAACGGACACACAGAAACACTTGGCTGTATTATCTAAAAAAGTTAGCATTACCTTTGATCTAAATGGTCAAAGTCTTTTAGATGTAACATCCTAATGTCATGCGCCAGATATATCGTGTCGATATCCCACGCTACCTCGGCCCTGGAAACAAAACAATTTAATATCAATGTTTCTTCTGCCTTTCATCATCATCAGTCAATAATTAAATAGTCCACTGCTGGACTTATCCTATTGATCTTCGGCTTTGCAAAATCCAGTCGCTTCCAGTCACCTTTTGCAGGTCGTCGGTCCACCAGACCGACCTGAGAGTTTCCTACACAACGCTTGCCTATACGTGATCTCCATTCAAGGACAACATTCTTCCTAACGGTTGATGCTTCTACGTACCATATGATATGAGCCAGCATATTACCACTTCTAGTTACACTGGGTTTCTGCCAACGGAAACTTCTGCCTTTTGACACATATGTTTTGAGGTCATCGTAATATGAAAAACTATTCATATTGCAAAGGGTTTTCGAAATGTTGTAATAATATTTGGTGTCTGACTGAAACGACCCCTTTGTGGAAATAACGCTGATGACTTGTCAATGTTATTCCAACAAAAGGGTAAAACTTAAGGGTGCGTTTCTTAAATGCACAGATCTAAATTTCGTGCTACTACATGCGCATAGTCCTCACGCACACAGCGACAGGACGAAAACGAGTCAACAAAATCATCTTGATACATTTATAGTTGAATGGTACTAACAGTAGCTAAATGGTTACATTACATTTGTTTTTTATAATATTTTTTAAAATTCAAAACGTTAAATTATGCTTTGACTATGTTTACTTTTATATTATGCGCGCTAGCGTTTGACCATTATCTCACCTGTTGGTAAGTGATGATGCAGTCGAGGACGGTAGCATGCTAAATTATGTAAGATGTGCCGTGTTTGAGCATGTTTTGTCGTGACGAGACCTTTTTCTAGGAGTGACTTGACTGACCTGATGATGGAATTCGGAGACTGCTACTGGAACTGCTAGACGGTCAGAGTTGGATGTGCCGTGTTTGGGATTGTTTTGTTTGTCGTGACAAGACCTTTCTTTAGGAGTGACATGACTGACCTGATGATGAAATTCGGAGACTGCTACTGGAACTCCTTGATGGTTTGAGTTAGATGTGCCGTGTTTGGGCTCGTTTTGTTATTCGTAACGAGACGTTTCTTTAGAAGTGACTTGACTGACCTGACGATGATGGTATTGGGAGACTGCTACTGGAACTACTAAATGGTCAGAGTTAGATTTGCCGTGTTTGGGCGTTTTTAGTATCTTATTAACTTGCGTTTGAACAATATCTCAGCTGTTGGTAAGTGATGATGCGGTTGAAGATGGTAAGCACGAAAGGCCTTGAATGGGAACTGGTTCTCAGGATATCTGCCGGGGCTACGCTGGAGATTGAACTCGGTACCTCTGGCATCAAAGCCAACCATTCTCCTGATTACACCACAAGTGGCTCGAATGACCAGATGATGGAATTCGGAGACTGCTACGGAAACTGCTAGACAATTAGAGTTAAATGTGCCATGTTTGGGCACGTTTTGTTATTCGTGACAAGACTTTTTGCTAGGAGTGGCTTGACTCACCTGTTGATGGAATTCAGAGACAGCTACTGGAACTGCTAAATATTAAGAGTTGTATTAACAGCTGTATTCGTCCAAATAGTTTCAGTCCAAACACGGCCCATACAACTTTTATCTTTCCGTCTAGCAGTTCTTGTAGCAGTCTCTAAATTCCATCATCAGGTCATCCGAGTCAGAGTGACTTGAAAAAGGTCTCGTCAGAACTAACAAGACGAGTGTAAACACGGCACACCTAACTTTAACCATCTAAGAGTTCTAGTAGCAGTCTCCGAGTTCCATCATCAGGTTAGTCAAGTCACTCCTATAGAAAGGTCTCGTCACCACTAACAAAACGAGCCTAAACACGGCACATCTAACTTAAACCATCTAGGAGTTCTAGTAGCAGTCTCCGAATGCCATCATCAGGTCAGTCAAGTCACTCCTAAAGAAAGGTCTCGTCACCACTAACAAAACGAGCCCAAACACGGCACATCTAACTCAACCAATCTAGGAGTTCCAGTAGCAGTCTCCGAATTTCATCATCAGGTCAGTCAAGTCACTCCTAAAGAAAGGTCTCGTCACCACTAACAAAACGAGCCCAAACACGGCACATCTAACTTAAACCATCTAGGAGTTCCAGTAGCAGTCTCTGAATTTCATCATCAGGTCAGTCAAGTCACTCCTAAAGAAAGGTCTCGTCACTACTAACAAAACGAGCCCAAACACGGCACATCTAACTCAAACCATCTAGGAGTTCCAGTAGCAGTTTCCGAATTCCATCATCAGGTCAGTCAAGTCACTTCTAAAGAAAGGTCTCGTCACCACTAACAAAACGAGCCTAAACACGGCACATCTAACTCAACCCATCTAGGAGTTCCAGTAGCAGTCTCCGAATTACATCATCAGGTCAGTCAAGTCACTCCTAGAGAAAGGTCTCGTCACCACTAACAAAACGAGCCCAAACACGGCACATCTAACTCAACCCATCTAGGAGTTCCAGTAGCAGTCTCCGAATTACATCATCAGGTCAGTCAAGTCACTCCTAGAGAAAGGTCTCGTCACCACTAACAAAACGAGCTCAAACACGCCACATCCAACTCAACCCATTTAGGAGTTCCAGTAGCAGTCTCCGAATTCCATCATCAGGTCAGTCAAGTCACTCCTAAAGAAAGGCCTCGTCACCACTAACAAAACGAGCCCAAACACGGCACATCTAACTCAACCCATCTAGGAGCTCCAGTAGCAGTCTCCGAATTCCGTCATCAGGTCAGTCAAGTCACTCCTAAAGAAAGGTCTCGTCACCACTAACAAAACGAGCCCAAATACGGCACATCTAACTTAAACCATCTAGGAGTTCCAGTAGCAGTCTCCGAATGCCATCATCAGGTCAGTCAAGTCACTCCTAAAGAAAGGTCTCGTCACCACTAGCAAAACGGGCCCAAACACGGCACATCTAACTCAAACCATCTAGGAGTTCCAGTAGCAGTCTCCGAATTCCATCATCGGGTCAGTCAAGTCACTCCTAAAGAAAAGTCTCGTCACTACAAACAAAACGAGCCCAAACACGGTACATCTTACTCTGACCGTGTACATTAGCCTGTCTGGGATAAAAACTAAATATTTGTCATTGATCACCTACGTACGTACGTTATTTTTACGCAAGGATCAAGTTAGAGGAAGCAAAATTGCCGTGTCTGTACAGCGATGTTTTTTCGTCAAGCTGTTATCGTCAACCGGCACAGGTCCTGCCTCTACGGCGGTTGACCGCGGACTGAGTTGTAATTTCAAATGATGGTTTATTTATACTCAAAATTGCCATAGGAAAAGCAACCTTACAGGCGTGTTATTACGTTTTATCGAATTTAGCAAAATCTACGATAACTCAACAAAACAAAGGTAAAAGTATTATTTTTTTCTGAACGTTATTGGAATTATTTTTTAATGTTTTTACTACTTTATTTGTTGTTCAGTATATATGCTTTTTAATTGTATTTTCGTTTCCGTTAGAATATTGGTATTTTTGTGAAATATTGTACCGAAACTCGACTCGATTACGACATTTTTGTGGTAGGAGTCAACGGAAAATATTTTTCATTGTTTAATATATGTTTATTTTTAAATAAATAAATTACTTAATTTGATAGCAAAGGACCTGTCTATTGATAGATAATAATAACAGTTGACTAAGTTTCGTGTAGACATCGCCAATTGTACCTAAAATATGCTAAAATCAGCTATTTTATGACATTTACAGAAATGCGTCCTTAAAGGAAGGAAAATAAGCTGTCATAGTATGAAATTCTGGTTGACTAGTGTGCGTATGTATGTGTGTATTTATTTTTACCTCTTTCTTTTGAATAGATAGGCTGAAACAATAAATAAGCTGCCACTCCACTGTTGCCAGTTATAATCCAAAGCACACCCAGCTTTATGTTTATGTTTATGGTCAATGATGTACCAAGGTTTACAAATCTGTCCACCAGGTTTTAAACATTAAGGGATAAGCGCCTTAGAAATAAGCGCATAGAATGATTATTAACTTGAGAGTATTATAGTTTGTAATTGTTCTACAATGAATTATTTATAGAACCTTAATCTAACATATTGTACGCCTGATAAGATTAAGGTGGTTCGATTTCCATACAAAAGTATATGCACAAAAACGAGTAAATGGATCAAAAAATTGTAATGAAATCACATCTATTGGTCTTTATACAACTCTTTACATACGGGAAATCATATCTTACTACATAATTTGATAAAATAATATGAAAACTAGGATCGATATTTTAATTCATTTTTGTCAATATGTGAGTGAAGTTTTCACAGTGTCATACGCTAAACTCATTAGTGTGTATTGCCGCAATTGTGAGACGTTGCCAAATCGTGCGCTCGCTGAAAAGGCGACGTTGCCAGACCGCTGACATGGGAGTCGCCGATTTTTCAGGACTTTCAAGTTTTCATTAGTATATTATTATACTTATGATACTTATAGTACATATTATTGTAGTTTGTGGTCTTCAAATATTTCGTCGGTTTATCGGTTAGGTTAGGATCTAACAAACTCAAATTTAGTTTTGTTGTTTTTAACCGATTTCAAAAAAGGATGTTTCTCAATTCGACCGTTTATTTTTTTTTATGTTTGTTCGCGGATAACTTCGTCGTTTATGAACCGATTTTGATGATTCTTTTTTTGTTGGAAAGGAGGCATGATGTATGTATGATAAATCTCCAGAGATATGGAGATAGGCACGTCAAACTTGGTATTGAAAATTATTAGCGTGGCATTTGAAGTCGGTTCTCTTTTTTTTAGTTTTTTTAAACGATCTTATAGTTAAGTGTTTTTTGGAAATTTTGGACCAAATTTGCATGTTTTGTAATATTGAAATTGAAAGGTAGTTTTGAAATTTCAATATTTTTAACCGACTTCAAAAAAAAAGTTTCTGAATTCGACCGTATAGTATTTTTTATGTGTGGATATCTTCGTCGTTAATGAACCGATTTTGATAATTCTTTTTTTATTGGAAAGGAGATATCCCAAGGGTAGTACCATAGTAATTTCATTGAGATCTGATAAGTATCTCTAGAGATATGGAGATAAACACCTCAAACTTGGCACTGAACATTAAAAGCGCTGTTTGAAGTCGGTTCTTTTAGTTGGGACAACCTGGGAAGGGCCTTTGAAACAAAAAAAATAGAATTTTCCAAATCGATTTAGGTATCTTCGAGTAATCGGTCAACATCTTTGAGTATTCTGGCTGAATACTCAAAGGAAAAGGCTTCCGTTTTTTGCCGTTCGGCTACGGAACCGTAAAAATGAGATTCATTTTATTATGACGGACAAGAAGCGTATATTTAGGAGATGTCACAGTGATCAGGATCACTAGGTTCAACACCGTAGTATTCACCGACTAGTTTTTTCATCGCTCTTATACGAATACGAAATAGCCTCAATATGAAAGTCTTTAACGTGTGCGTCCTGCCTGTTATTACTTACGGAGCCGAGACGTGAACACATAGTGCGACTGGTTCCCAATTTAAAATCGCTCAGCGAGTTATGACGAGGGTTATGTTTGGAGTCTGTCAAAAGAATCAAATTCGAAATGAAGTCATCCGTCAGAGAACCAAAGTTATCGACATATCTCAAAGGATTAGCTAGCTGAAGTGGCAGTAGGCTATTCACAACTGTCGTGGAACCGATAACAGTTGAGGTAGACGAGTTTTAGAGTGGAGACCACGGCTCGATAAACGCACTAAAAGTATCTTTTAGTAATAGTGTAGGGCGCCCTCCAGCTATATGGAGCAAAGACATGCAAGCTGGCTGGCAGCGGTTGAAAACAAAGAGCTGAAGATCGAGCTCTGTGGCGTGCTGTAGGTGAGATAGGCTGATGATGGTGATATTTTAGAGGCCGATTTAAAACCAACATCAGCATTTAATTCATAGATAAACCGATCCGATACTGTCAGAACATCTGCAAACATAATATGTTTGCAGATGTTCTGACAGGATCGCTCACCATAAAACACCGACTCGCCTTGGCTACAAAACAGACTCGTCATTCTCAAATACGTCTTTGTATACCAATAAACGAACTATAATAACTCTTTAACCGACTTCACAAAAAAGGAGGAGGATCTCAATTCGACGGTATTATTTCTTCATGTTTGTTACCTCAGAACTCCGTCATATCTTAACCGATTTCAAAATTATTTTTATTTTTTTTTGTTTTAGAGATAATGCGTCCCGTTTGGTCCCATTCAAATTTTATTTAGATCTGATAATCATCTCCGGAGATATGGAGATAAACAATGTAAATAAATTTGTATACCTTGATGACATGTTTATGGCAACTGGTTATATTGACTATCGCGGCATGTGAAGTCAGTTTTTTAGTTTTGTACGATTATAAATTACTAGCTGTGCCCGCGACTTCGTAGGCGTGGAATAGTGTCATTGGGTAGCATTTTCAACCGACTTCCTAAAAGGAGGTTTTCAATTCGTCTGTATGTTTTATTTTTTTTCTTTTAATTTTGTGTGTATGTTACACGATTACTCCGTCAATTGTGGACCGATTCGAATGATTCTTTTTTGATCGGCAGGGTACATTTCTGAGGTGGTTTCATTGCAATTTCAATGAAATCTGATAAGTATCTCCAGAGATATGACGATAATCGTCTCAAATTTGCTACTGAAATTGGCTCGTGGGGCATTGAAGTCGGTTGTTTTAGTTTTTAAACTATCTTAATTATTAAAGCTAACTAATTATTAAAGCGGTGGGCAGTTACTGGAAAGGAAGAGCCGAAGATTGGGCTCAGTGGCGCACCTTGGGAGAGGCCTACGTCCAGCAGTGGACGGACACCGGCTGATAATGAAAGCTAATTATTTTACAAATAAGACACTGTATGCGTATCCCACCTCCCCCCTCTCTTTTTCCCCCACCCCCCTCCTCCTCTCCCCGCACTTCCCTCTCCCCTCTCCCCGCACTTCCCTCTCCCCTCTCTTCCCCCTCCCCTTTCCCCTTCCGCTCACTTCCCCCTCCCCTCCCCTATCCCCCCATTTCCACCTCCCCTCTTCTTTCCCTCTCCCTTCCCCATCACAAACTTTGAGTGTAATATATATTAATATCGAATCAACAGCCTAAACAATAAGAATCAAGCTTCTAGCTTTAAAAATGACGATACTTCCGTACTACTTTTTATCCCCCCTTTCAACTCCTTACAACCTTCTTTTCGCATTAAAAAGTAGCCTATGTCCTTTTTTAGGCTCTAGACTATCTGTGTACCAAATTTCATTTAAATCGGTTCTGTAGAACATTCACATAAACCTTACATATTTCCATACAAACTTTCATCCCCTATTGTTTTTTTACACCCTTGAGGGTACAAATTTTACAAACTTTGAATGTCACATTTATTAATATCAAATCAAAAGCCTAAAAAATAAGTTTCAAGCTTCTAGCTCCTAAAATGACGATACTTCCATACAAATTTTCATCCCCCCTTTCAGCCCCTTACAAGCCTTTTTTCGCATTAAAAAGTAGCCTATGTCCGTTCTCAGGATCTAGACTATCTGTGTACCAAATTTCATTTAAATCGGTTTAGTGGTTTTGGCGTGAAAGTGACACAGACAGACAGACAGAGTTACTTTCGCATTTATAATATTAGTTAGGATGTTGCCTATATTACCGAAACACACATGACATCACCATTCTCAAAATTTAACGTGACAAAGATTTTATAACAAACATGTTACCAAAATTGGTGACATTTTATAAAAAATGTGTTTTACCAGAGATTGTATGTGAGGAGAGTACGACTAATTGACTAAATTGTTTAGATATTTTATTTGTGATAGGACCAAAGAAGTAGTATCAGGCATATAGTTTCCTGATGTCCGGATTAGCAAACTGAAATGGCAGTAGGCTGGTCATATTTGCCATACGGCAGATATGACCAGGAGCGATAACCGTTGGGGCAGACTGGTTCTAGAGTGGAGACCGCGAATCGGCAAACGTAGCGTAAGACTTCCTGTGACCAGCCCCCCTAGACAAAATCCAATTTCTGTTACCATTCCCGCTAACGCAAGTTTAAAATGTATGGAATGACATTTATGTTTCCGTAACAAAGTTATTATTCCCATACACTTTAAAGTCGCGTTAGCGTGAATGAAAACAGAAATTGGATTTTGTCTAGGAGCCCAGGTGGAGCGACAATATTCGCAAAGCGGTGGGCAGTGACTTGGGAAAGACCTATGTCTACCAGTGAACTGGTACCGGCTGATTGTGATGATGATACCAGCGCCAGATCTCGAAAATGGTCATGCATTGCTCTTTTAGGACCGCTCCATTATCATTTACGGACAGGACTATTAGCGAAAAGCCTCGATCAACATCTCAATAGGCTCTCGCTAGACGTTTGGTCAAGGTTTAGACACAGCAGGCCTCACTCTGCAGCTCTAACTATTGGTAACTTGTTGCCTGCGCCGCTGTTTAGGTTTTTAATTATATCTGTTTATTATTTTTATATAAATATTGTAAATGAAAATAAAATATTTTACACGAATAAAAGGAAAGTATATCTAAGTAAGTAAATTAATATACTTTACATATGAATTTGTCAGTAAAACACCTTCTTCCAATTGAAACATCGTGTAATGGGCGCAAACTTCGTATAATATACATCCGACCAATGTCGGTACATCACAAACTATACAATAAATGTCGAGAATTTAGAGGTACTTTTATAACCACGACCTACTAGTTTTAAACGCCAAGACCGAACTGAAGCCCGACTGCCAACACTCTACCGCGTTAACTTTCTTGTTTTCTTTTTAAGGTTGGCATCCATGCTTAGAGGCCACCGACAATTCTCATTCGCGGTAGTTTTGAAGTTGGCAGGTTGGCACCATCGATTGACACTGACAGTGTGAGTCAAAACGTTTCCAATGGCAGTTTCACAAAACATAAGTCAAATGAGCACAATTCATTATTAAAATACATCAATATAAGTAAATTTAACTTATAAAAATAAGAAATCATGACACTCGGCCATCCGACAACGTGATGCCTCCCGGCATACACATAAAAATAACTCAATCATATTTTAATAATAATAGAAATATCAAGAATATAATACTGTTCAACTATGATTCTAATATTTCATCGCTATAATATCATATTACATTATTTCTGATAACATAAATTCCTACATTATTTATCAAATAAACTTTTTCACGAATATTAATTCCAAATAACTCTAATGTTTATTTAACTTAATATAAATTTTCAATGTTCACTAATATTTCACACGAATTGAAAAATAATTACTTATATGTATCAACAAAACTAATTAATTAGACAAATTCGCTTTACACAAATTATTTAACTATGCTTTAATTAAATCATGACACAAAATATAATGTGTGAATAAATATATAACATAAAACCCTGGTTTTGTAACCTCAGTAGCTGAAATCATGACATCAGACCTTATTTCATACCACCAGTAAAGATGCCATCATCATAGCTTTGTACATCTACGGATTTAATATATATCCAAGGTCGGATTCTATTGAATGCAGTAACCGCAGTAACTAATAAGTTTAAAAGTATTATTTAATCAAGTTATTTTAATCTAACAAAATTATCAAAAACTTAGTAAAGTATGAAAAGTTGTTCGAAAGATTATTTATGAAAAGAAAACATGACTACGGCTTTTAATAAATGCTGAAAAAAGGCACGGAACAACGTAATATATTCAGAACAATAAGGAATACGTCTAAGCCCATAGATTTGACAAGATCAATAAATAACAAGAGCATAACTGCTGATAAACAAAAACATAAGCAGTGAGTTCATAATTAATCACTAAAAGTATATAAATCACTAAAATATCAATTATAAATTGTAACGTTACAAAGGTATCAAGCACCTAAACAATAAAATATTTTTAATCCACTTTTGTTTGAAATACCTTCGACTCCAGCCAAAATAAAATAAATACACTTTAATACGAAACGTTAATTTCGTCAGTCGCCTGTAAGAATCGCTGGCAGAAAGGTTAGCGTTTTTGATTTGCAATCTGCGTGACCCTGATTCGAACACCGTCATTTATCGTTTTGTTTTTGTCGCCAGCGCAGTAACTTTGAATAGCAACATCAATGTTAGTGAAATGTCAGCAGATAACCAAGATAGCACCACTTGTAGTTTACCTGATTATTTTGAAAATTAATATGGAACTCCCGAAATAATTCCAGGACTTTATATTTAGACATTAGAATGAAATTATAGTATTACCTCTTGAAGACGAAACTTTAAAAGGCAAGAATGAAGAATTAACTCTTTGAAACGAACTATATAAAAAGTTATTTAAAGTTTCATTAAATCGAAGTCATTAACTACATCTCAAAAGTAGTAAATCTTCAGTAAAACATTGATGTGTATTTTCGGGCTGTTGCCCGAACTAAAACAATTATTGATAATATAGACTCCAAAAAAACATTCAACGTATAATAAGACAGCGTTGACATAGATGGAAAATTACTATGAAATGAACCCAAAAACAAATATTTCATAATTATTTCAAGTCATTAGAAATAACCCAAGTATCCACTACATGTCTAAAGAAGGAAATATCACTTGACATTACCAACAAAGACATTTGTGTTTAGAGCTCGAAATATCAAATAAAGATAGTAACGGTGGCAGAAAATAATGTACCGTATCATAAAAAGACAGATAATATGTTACTAACTTGTCGTATTCATCCAGTAGTATCTTATGTATGTGTGTATAATAATGTATATGGCTATATATATATGTGTGTATGTATAAAATGTGTGTGTAATGTACATTTAATGTATGTATTTCATGTATTATAATTATTGTTATATAATTTTATAGCTGTACACCCCTTTCCCTTGCAACATGAATATGTGAAATCCTGTCCACCCAAAGCTTGTCTAATAAAGATCACTCCAAGCGATAAGACCACCCATAGTATGAACATTATCTTGTTATGAATTATTGTCTGTATATTTTATTTGATGTGCAATAAATAATCATTCTATTCTATTCCACCTTTAGATTAATGTCAGTAGCAACAAGCAGCTTGTTACAGATATGGATAAGAAGTTAGCGAAATTACGGAGAATGATTACTGCATTAATCCGCGAAAAGAACTTCAGAATATCAAGTGATCACTTTGGTATATCCATGTAATACATAGTACACTTATAAATATTATACATACTAATAGTATACCTATTATGTCTACCAACTGTTGAATACTCAAGACTTACAATTGAAGAGTAGAATATCTCAATTCCTGAGCTTGAGCTAAAATCAATCACAAGGAAATAATCCAAATAGGAATATAAAGAGAACAAAAAAAAACCACAATGGAGTAGTAATTCTCATGAAAATTATTTGTAGCTTCATTGATCTTTTCTTAATTAGAACAAATGTTTCTGTTTTCCTATGTAATTAAATTATAATTATAGTAATAATGATTTCCATATAGACGTACAAAATTAACATCGCTTTATACTTTAATGATTTGTTTTTTAATTGATTATAGACATTTTATTAGCATTTTTCAAGTTTCAAAGCATTAGCATTTAAACAACAGACTATATAAAATAGGAACCAAAGTTGGTTTTATAACTCCGTGCATTGTTTTTTTTTAATTACTGTAAAACTGAACTGTTGAAACTAGCACTCTATGAACACACTGCACAGCTGATACGGTGTGGAGATTGAAAATCAGTAGTAAAAAGCAGATACTTTTGACAGCACATCTACACTCAAATCTACAATGACAAATAGAAAATAAAAATAATACTCTAAATTCCTATTAAACATTTTATACGCATGTCACAAAAATAAAAATATCGAATAATAAATCGAAAACGTCGTGGTGAATACGTAAATATATCAAACAAAATGTTATCTTAATTCGCAATTATTTTAAGTAAAATAATTTTAAAGTTACGTATGAGTAATTCATACTGAAGAAATATCCTACATCTTAAATGATTATATTGTAAATAAAGTCATACTAATATCTACCACAATTAGGAAACAAAATAACAACATAAGGAGCAATACAAATTGTATGTTCATGTGCCCTTATATACCTCACCTCATATATAATACAATATATTTTAAAACTGAAGGTCACTGAAAAATACCAATTGTGTCGGCTATATTTGACATTGTATTTCATTAATGTTAATTTTATGTTCTTTCACATGTCATGACATGGCGAAATAGATGGACTTATATGATTTCTTCGAAAACCTTTTAAACTCATGTGAAATAAATTCATTTCCATTTATTTCATTATAATGCGATTTCTTATAAAATAATAAAACGTGTCATCATTGTCGATCACAGCAAATGTGTTCATACACATGATGCTATCCTATGCTATGATTTGAGTCATATTGATGCTTTAAACGAATGCGACGAAAAGGTAACCTTTTCGATACTTCAGGTATATATCCAGACAATAAAATAGAAAAAATTTAAAACATTTTTGTACAGATATCCAAAGAAAGCTGATTTTTAGTTCATAACTACCGATCCATAGTAATAATGCCAATAATATCCAAACTATTTGAAAAGTATGTAATATATATAAAAGTATGTAATATATATATTTCTTCTACAGTTAAACGACTACTTCGAGTAATATGATATTTTCTGTGACGAAAAAGGGATATAGATTTACACATTATCACAATAATTAACTTTAAAGCAGAATATAAGTTTCGATGTTGACAACCATAATGCAGTTTATGCGATCTACTGTGACCATGACCATACCACTTAGTTAAAAAAGTTACTTAGTTACAAGCTGGACGTCCATGGCGTCAAATGCACTTGGCATAATTATTCATATTTCATATTCTTTTATTCCTAAATCGTCAAATTTACACGTCATTTTTACAGTGTTGTACCCGTGTACAATACACGCTGCCAGCTTACAATAAGTTGTAAGTTATCATCTAAATATAATTAATTAAATATACACATCAATTCAACGCAACGTATGGAGTAGCTAGCGTACTTAGCCCACTTCTATTTATCATCTTTATTAATGATTTTTCTAGAGCAATCCGATCAATATCCAATGACTCTGTTTGCCGAAGATAGCATGTTAACGATTCCTTGACACCCTACAGGTCTTACGAGGTGTAGCAACTTCTTCGCTGGTATTAGTAGTAGAAGGCGACCTTCTCTTCTGGTTATTACATGGTCGCCGTCGATGGCGAGTCAGGCAGGGTTCCATCATCATCACCATCATCACCACCATCATCATCACCATCATCATCACCGCCATCATCACCATCATCACCATCAGTACCATCATCATCACCATCATCGCCGTCATCATCACCGTCATCATCACCGTCATCATCACCGTCATAATGACCATCATCACCATCATTATCACCATCATCATTATTATCTCGCTCAATTTACCAATAAGTACAGCTAGTCCTTTAACTGATAATCCGACGTGTCTAATTAACTTAACCAACATCCAACGTGACACTCACGTGCCCGCTCAATTAACATCCAACGTGACACTCCCGTGCCCGCTCAATTAACCATCCGACGTGTCTAATCGACTCAACCAACATCCAACGGGACACTCACGTGCCCGCTCAATTAACCGATGAGTACAATTAGAACGCCCCCTAATTAACCATCCGACGTGTCTAATCGACTCAACCAACATCTAACGGGACACTCCCGTGCCCGCACAATTAACCGATGAGTACAATTAGAACGCCCCCTAATTAACCATCCGACGTGTCTAATCGACTCAACCAACATCCAATGGGTCACTCCCGTGCCCGCTCAATTAACTGTTGAGTATAATTAGAACGCCCCCTAATTAACAATCCGACGTGTCCAACCAACGTCTAGCGAAACACTCAGGTGCTCGCCCAATTAACCGTTGAGTCAACTGGCACGCCCTCTAATGTATCCAATAATCTGACAACCAGTCGACCCATCCATTAGAAAAACAATATATTATTTTAACACACTTGTAACTTTATATTCTGTATGCTTGTTAGACTTTCTGTTTGAAACGTTTGTAAATATTAAAATCAAAACCTATATAGTTCAATGAATTTCAATGGTTTAATACTTTCTTATAGCACGCGCAACCACAACATAAAAATAAAAATAAAATGTCAAACGTGTTATATGCTATCGGAGGGTGGCCCCGACCAAACACAAACACGCCCAACTCAAAAGCGTACGAAAGCATGCGCTAGGTTCTACCAGAGGGTAGCCTTGGCCAAGAACCCACGCACACCACCGCACACGAATGATCTTGATTTAAGCAGCACATCACCAGAGGGTTGCCCTGACCAGACACGCTGCACAAATCCAACACAATCATGTAAATTGCACGTGTCATGATCCAGTTCAATTTTCAAATAAATGTCAGTTACTTCTGATAAATTGCTTTAGTGGACGCATATCAAGCATACCAAATATAGGAGAAAAAAAACAACCTATTAAAAGCTATCAACATACCCTTTCGGTTATCCCGCTTCTGAATTGTCAGTAAAACACCTTCTTCCAATTGAAACATCGTGTAATGGGCGCAAACTTCGTATAATATACATCCGACCAATGTCGGTACATCACAAACTATACAATAAATGTCGAGAATTTAGAGGTACTTTTATAACCACGACCTACTAGTTTTAAACGCCAAGACCGAACTGAAGCCCGACTGCCAACACTCTACCGCGTTAACTTTCTTGTTTTCTTTTTAAGGTTGGCATCCATGCTTAGAGGCCACCGACAATTCTCATTCGCGGTAGTTTTGAAGTTGGCAGGTTGGCACCATCGATTGACACTGACAGTGTGAGTCAAAACGTTTCCAATGGCAGTTTCACAAAACATAAGTCAAATGAGCACAATTCATTATTAAAATACATCAATATAAGTAAATTTAACTTATAAAAATAAGAAATCATGACAAATTACTGTTCTTATTTTGTTTGTAATTTATAATCAGCAAATGCCTTCTACCCGCTCTCGTAGTCACTAGACAAGAGTAGTCTGATTTATTATCCGACTCACATAGGCTACATTTTATCGCAAATAGCAGTTTCTATTAGAATGTGGGTAAAACCGCAAAGCACAACTAGTACGCCAAATGCTTCACTTTGGGTCCTTAGTACTCTGTGCTTTGGAATCTACAGAACAGACTCCAGCAACAAAATGTCCGTTGTACCTCGTGTACTCAAAACCACCCAATAGCTTTAGTAAGAGTACTACAGTTCACATCAAAAAGTGGTACAAATCTATATGATATTTGGAATTTTGTTATTAGCGAGAGTAATGTAGACAGTACATTAATAACAATAAATAAAAAGGTAATGTTTAGAATGGAAAACGAAAAAAAATTGTTAGTAAGGAAGGGTTCGAACCCGGTCCCCGTTGCGCTTAATCCAATAGTCCTCACAAATCGGCTACATTACTCATTTACAAAGTGACAAAATTAACAAATGATTTCGTAAACGTCAAAGATACTATTAAATAATCTGTGATACAAAAATACTTTCGCGAGTGTGCGTGATCAGTCCTGACGCCACACTTGTGCATAAATAAAAGTATATAGAGAGTGTATATATACTTCAAAAATAGCTGGATAAATTAAAAATGATACGCTTTACTCGGAAAATCATTGTTTTTTATTTACCAAACACTATTTCAGTCAAAAAAATAAAATCCGTCAAATGAATGTATCAGCGCGCCATCTATTGGCACTGTTGTGGTTAGCTCACGACGAGCAACCACCTTAAGTTATATGCCCGAAAGGAAAAACTGTTCATAAATTAGTTAGAAACTTAGTTCGTAGCTTCAAAACTAGATCTCATTACAAATGTCAACACCAAGAATCCCAAGACTGCCCCATATCTTTGTTTTTAAAATAATAAACTGGCCAAGTGCAAGTCGGACTCGCACTCGTAGGGTGCGATTCGATTTTTTGCAACTACAAAAATAACTTTGTTTTTTATAGTGTTTGTATGAAAAACAAAGTTATCTTTGCGGTCGCCATATCTCAAAAACTGCTGACTGTATCTCGTTTAAACCAATTTTCGTTGTTAGTTTTTATTGAGATCTACAGCATATATATTTTTTTTGATTTTGCACTCACATACTTTATAAGTTAGAGGGGGGGGGACATACATTTTACCACTTTAGACGCGCCTATCTTTCAAATGATTGACTTTGAGAAAAAAATATTTTAAAAACCTCAATGACATTTTTAAAGACCTATCCATAGACACGTATAGGTTTGAAGAATATTTTTTTTGTGTCAGTTCTATGTGTGGGATTTTTTATATTTCTTATATTTTTTATTTTTGTATAAAAATCGGAAAGCGGTTCACAGAATATATCTACCTACCAAGTTTCAATTCTGTAGTCCTAACAGTTTTGGAATAAAATGGCTGTGACATACGGACGGACAGACAGACATGACGAATCTATAAGGGTTCCGTTTTTTGCCATTCGGCTATGGAACCCTAAAAAGCTTACTGGCAATGTGGGTTGCACAATACTAGTATTGTTGTTAAACCCTCCAACTAAGCTAAATATGCTTGTCGGGAGTGGGTTCACGTCAATAGTGCAATGGGTGGGGATCGAACTCACGACCCTTCGATTGCTAGGCCGACGTCTTAGCCATTGGGTTATTGCCGTCTGATATACTAAGTAGAATGTCTTGCAAAGTATCCACAGAAAAAGGAGCCTTAATGTCTTAAAAACTTAAAAATAGACAAGTCACGAGGTCATTCACAGCATTTCAGTAGATTTCTATTGATACAACCTAAATATAAAGTAACTTATACGTGATGCAAAATATACAATCACAAAAAAAAATTGATACTAACACATATTCGAGGAATTTGCAACAAAACCAGATGTTTGAAATATCTGTTACAATACACATAAAAAAAATATAAAATACACGAACGATAGTCAAGGTACGAAGCGTCATTTTATCTGCATGCTATTTTTAACAATGGGAGTGTTCATTAAATACTCATTACGTGTTAGATAATCGCAAACGCATATTATAAAACATTTTATATCAACTACCATTTTAGGGACTGTTTTATAAATGTTTTCAATACATGTATTAGATGTTCCAACATGAAATTTTTGTAGCTATTAATAGGACAAGCTAGACGCTCACCTGATAGTAAGCACTAAGCAGTGAGATATAAAAAATGCCTAATAGCTAATATAGATTTTTGTGTCACTGCACAGCGCCCATTACTCTGAGATGTATGTAAGATTTTAAATCCTATACTGCCTGTAATTTGACTACACTTTGAGGCAATTTAAGTTATTTAACGTAAAACGTTAAATACGAAGAAAATGTTCTAAGTATATTTTCTTCGTGTTTGATAATATCATTTCTTCGTATTTTAATGAATAAATTGTAACTGAATAAATTGCAAAAAAAAGTCAGGGATAGTATATGAGGAATTTCAGGAAACCATTTGCTTACTGTGTATGTAAATGTGACTCATTTATAGAGCTACCTCTAATGCTACGGCTATATTACGGGCTACAGCGAATATTCGTGTTAACGTGATGAATGTGGCCGGGTACATCGTGTCATCGCGTAGTGTTCGGGCGAAGACGATGTAGTATCGGGGAGCTGTCGGTAAACTGGCACGGATCAAAGGGATTTGTCACGACAATATTCGCTTAGGTGGCTACACCTACGTCAATTCAGTGTCGTCCAGACCAGTCTACTGAAGCTGCAGTACAAAAAAAAGATCTATGAAAAGTCTATATTCGTCTCACTCACTATTTCTTACTATCTCTTTCGTTTGGTTGTCATAATAAATGCCATCAAGTAGCATGATGTGAAGAAAAAGAAGTTTCATCTCTACTTAGTCTGTGACTAGCATGTATTTCTACTTAGCCTGTGGTAGCGTGTTAATCGGCTTTTTCAAAATAATTATTTTATTGTTTTATTTTGTTTTAATAAAATAAATAACCTAGTGTGGACTATAGAAAGTATGCATTTAGCATGAATTTAAGGTGTTTGATATTTAACACCTTGCTTGTAAGTGATAATGAAACATAAATAGTGAAATATGCGGGTTAAGGACTGCAAAGACTTACTCTACTAAACGTTATTTTATGGTAAGATTTCCACATTATGAAGCTCAGTTAGTAGAATATCTTATAATAATAGCCGTTTACTGCTTCTTTAGGCCAAATATCACAATATTTCATCAATTAACAATCTTTATAAACTCTTTGTGAAAAATAGTGCGGGGCGCATTGCGGTGCTTGTCGATATCGACAGTGTATATTATTATATAGTTATGATATGATCAGTGATCGGAATAGAAGTGTAATTTCGCGAGATATCATAACGATATTTTAATAGGGATAAACCATCAAAGTGATATTGAGTAATTTTAACCAACAATGTCCGCAAGCTCATACTCAGCATCGGGCAATGATTTCGTCCTTCTGGTGATGAATACATCAAGACGAACTTCAAGCTACCGCAACTAGCACTATACCTAGACCCTTTCAGGCGTCCACTCATAACAATTTTGCTTCTGCACAGACAACACTTATTATTCTGTTTTCATTAGGTCAATGACGCTGAATAGCTGATTTATGGTTGAATCTGGCAAAGTTTACGTAAAAGTTTAACATGTGATAATAATTATAATAACTCGCAATCCCAGTTAGATACTGAGGAAATGAAGACTTTGCTGGTAGACTACATCAGGCTAGGTATGGCATGCACAGTTTAAGTATTACTTAAACCCTGTATAATTTACAGCCAGTGCTGGATTTAGAGGTCTGGAGGCCTTGGGGCAACATAGGAGTGGATGCTTCCTGGCCCCAAATTATTTTCGTAATAAAATGAAGATAATTTTTCAGTTGAGTTTTCCAATAAATAATTTATTGTGAAACCAAGTAGTATAGATTCTTTTATTTATAACCAAAAATAATATAAATATAATCGGAAATAAGAATGATCTGAAATGAAATTTTAGCGTTAACGAACGAAACCTTCCGAGCTTTTTAGGGTTTGGTACCTCAAAAGGTTAAAAAAGGAACCCTTATAAGATCAATTTTTGCCTGTCTGTCCGTGTGTCTGCCTGTCTATCCGTGTGATGATACTGAGATACTGAAGATGAAGAAGATATTGAGGTCTATAGTCCCTATTAGGTGTATAAAAATCAAGGTCCTGAGGCAACACGATAAAAAGATATGGGCAAATGTAGTTTTTCGCAAAACTTGTAAATACCAAAATTTACCTGAATTTTCAACTTCTTTTAATCTTCGGAAATTTTCCTTTACTTGTGCTGTAAGACATTGCTTTTAACTAAAATGTACAATTCTAGGTCAACTGGAAGTATCCTATAGGTTTTAGGTCGAAAACCTATAGGGTACTTCCCGTTGACCTAGAATCACAAATTTGGGCAAGAAGCAAGATCTTAGAGCACAAATAAAGGAAACATTAAAAAAAAAATGTTGTATATTAAGGATGCTCCACATACATAGTTTCGCCAATTAAGATAGGTCTCTGAGTTATATGAGAGCTCATACAATTTAGAGGTCTAGCTTAATTGGTACCCATCAGAAGCCTCGATGAGCGAGTCCAACTCGACTTGGCCGGTTTTTTTAACCGAAATATCGTTGATGATTTAGATGTTTGAATTTTTTTATTGTAAGGTGTGATTAGGCCCCGGGGCTGCTGCCCCGGTTGCCCTCCCCTAAATCCGGCCCTGTATACAGCATGCCCCAGAAATTAGGGTTAAGCGATAAACTAATAAGACAATATTACATTACAGGTATATCGTTATCTTAAGCTGCTGATGCCGATGCCGAATGAGCGAACCCTACAGAGCATCATACTCCAAAAATAAAAAACGATAAAATTTAATATTTTGTTTTACTGCCTATCATTTTCTCAAACTGATTTTGTCTTAGTGGTGGAGTTGTGAAACCAAAATAGGAAAAATATAACTTTCACAATCTAACCACTAAAACAAAATTAGTTAAGTACAAAATATAACCTTCTAAAGTATTGACCAAGCAACGGTAGTTCGATCGTTATCGATGTTTTTGCCGACACGGTACATCACTAGGTTTTTTTTTTGTTATGTTGGTCAATTGGCAGAAAATTATTTCGCTGGTATTTTGGCTACTAGAAAAGCCCTGTGTTTTGTGATATTTCGCTATTTGGTCAGTTTGCTCTATGGGAGTCCCGTCCCGACTCTTCTTAACGTAATATTATTTTTTTTTATATTTAACGTTATATTTAACGTTTGGTTATATTCTCTTTGGTCCAGACTTTTAAACAAGACGGACGTGCCTGTATTTTAATTAACTGATATATATAAAAAAATATATATATGCTTTTTTTTAAACAGCTATATTTTATCTGCTTTTCTAAACTATCTGTTGCCTCGCCCGCGTTTAAAAGTGTCCTATTCTACCATAATAACTAAGCTGTATAAAAAGCCAGCAAAATCAATCCAGCCAGAAAGCTTTATCTATTTTAATTTATATCATCGTTTCTCAATCTAGCTATATTACCAATTATTTCTGTTATACTAATTACTAGCAGGAAAAAAATGTGATATCGACTTATCGACTTACCTGAAAGGTGTTTGACACAAGTCACACATAGCTGCGTATTGATTAGAGAAGTCACCGCAAGTAGAGTGTTTTCTGGTCCCGCAAGCTTGGGGTAACGGGTACGATAGATTTACCTGAAAATGTAATAATTTATTATCCTTTTGTTTATACACTGTTTTGATTATTTAATTTTTTTTAATGATATAATATAAGGTAACAGGACAAGCACGACGCTCGCCTGATGGAAAGCGACGACGTCTACCTATTAGAGATATAGCGGCATGCAAAATTCTGGCTGTTACCTTGAGACATAAAGATGTTGATTCTCACATGCCCTGTAATTTCACTGGATGAATGAATGTTTGTCGGTAGAAATGGCAAGGTATGGATGTTTGTCGGTAGTAATGGCAAGGTATCCGACCTTGCCATTTCTACCGAATAACATTTCTATTTCAGGGCTGAAAATTAATTGGCAAAGTAGTGGTATCGCCCCAGGCGGACTAGCAGAAGTCCTACCTTGTACCGCCTGACTTGCTACCAAAGAGTTGCTTAGGACACTCAAGAAGAAAATCTGCCGCTATAACCTTACGGTGTTCCGGCAGCACACAGCCATTGAGAATCAGACCATTCTAGGTCTAGTGTGTTCAAAATCTCCGACCACATTATCACTTACCACCAGGCAAGATAGTAGTCAAACGCTAGCTTATCAGATATTAAAATAAAACTAGATGGAGCAATGATCTGCTTAAGATAGATCTTAGCTAATAGATAGACTAGAAGAGCCGATAGTCGGGCTCAGAAGAGTTTAAAAGCGTATATTAGAAGATAAATAGTAATAAAGAATGGTGTTACAGACAGTGCAGTGTTGATACTTTACCCTATGAGCAAGAAATACGCAAAAAAAATACGTTGCAAATCTATTACAGAAAAACCTCGCTCGATTTTCCTGCTTGCACTTATTTCTGCGATGTAACAACAATCTACGAACTTATTCGCATAAAAGCAAATATGAACATGCATTTCTCGATCAAAATGTATCTTGAAAGATATAAGAGCTACAGACAGTATAGCGAGGACTAAATACATAAAAGCCCTCGTAGATTTTAAGTTCAAAGGACTAACGTAACGCGATGAAATCAGTGAATGAGTCACTGGTATTTTAATTTGATATTTATAACTTCGCCCGTGAATACCACTCGGACAGGTCACGGTGAAAGTACAGGACATCAATAAGTCTGAATCATCATCATCGTCATCATAATCAACCGGTATCAGTCCACTGCTGGAAGTAGACCTTTCCCAAGATCCGCCACTGAGTTCGATTTTCGACTCTTTATAAATAAAAAGCGGTTTTTATTAATGTTTATTAAACATTAATAAAAACCGCTTTACAAATAACATCACAAATTAAACAATGTTTTGTATTTACTAGCCCTAAGTTACTGCGTTTAAAGTGTAGAGGACCTTAGTACCTATACAAACCTCTGTAAGGTTTACAGATACTTTTTAATAGAAACAATGTAAATTACTTATTAATGAATAAATAAATGAATACGACAGGCTTTACTTATACATATATAATACTTATTGATGATGATGATGATGATATACATCGCATTACCGTCGCAGTGTTCAGTCGCCACGTTCTATCAAAAATAGCTCAATCCTCGATAGCGCATTGTTTTATGTGGAGTTAAATAAGTACGGCTCTAATTCCCTATCGCCACAGTCCTGTGTTGAAGTAATTTTAACTATACTGGACAAGACCTGGATCAATGACTGTGCCGGCCGCCGCTCAGATTACTTAGATGTAAGCATTTTTGTACCATTTTAAGTTAGCATGCATTCGCACGGCAGTTCCGTCGCGGACTCGTAGCAATCAACACGGAAATACAGTGTAAAGCAAATTAACAATCTTTCATTTGTACGAGACCGAGACCCGTACAAATACTTTTTTTTTTTTTTACAAACTGTAATTTCTTACATTCAGTGCATAAAGTGCAGTGTACTACAAAAGGATTACAGTGAATTATCATAGCATAGCAAATATCAATTCTGCCGGCTGGAGTCGGCAGGACACACCAGCATCAGCATCGGTCTTTGTCGGATTCGGCCGACAGGGACATAGCATTCAGCATAGCATCAGCAGCAGAGCATTCAGCATAGCATCAGCAGCAGAGCATTCAGCATAGCAAGGGCCAGGGAGTCAACAGATATCAAGTAAGATCTTTCCATTTATAACTTGTTATTTAAAATGGAGAATCTTTACATCAGCCAGCAGGAAATTTATCAGTCTATCAATAAACTTATCATCAACATAAAGAAGGACAGTGCAGATAGAAAAACCGGCGACTATTATAAACGTCGTTTAGAATTACTGGAAGCTTACTGGTCTGAATTCGTGAGTAATCACGACAGCATATGCCAACTCGGGGTCCCGCATCATCAGTACTTTGAGGAAGCTTTATTCAAAACGACCAGTGGCTTATACAATTCGGCTAAAACTCAAATAAATGAGCAAGAAATGTAATTATTATGGAAGGCGTACCAGGGAATATCTTGTGCCGAGATTAGTGAACGACTTACCTGAAGGTTTTGAAATTAAACATATAACTAAGTACTCATATAAGAAGTCTCTAAAGAAATTATACTTACAAAGACTAAATACTGCTGAAGAAATTTAAAAATGTAAGATAATTCAACTACTATTGTTATTAGAATTGTACATGTAGGTATGTAGACCGCTATACATAGTTACATTAGTAATTTAGATAATCATTAATAATTATATACTTACGTGATTATATAGTTATAGTTTTTTAAATAATTTAAGTGTAAATGTAAGCATAGTGTCTCTTTATATATATAAATAGCACTAGTTTATGAAAGTCACAATGCAGCTATGTAGGTTTAGATCAAGGTACTTTAATTTAGGAATGAGAGTATCATCTGCCGACAAACTGCTCAGCAGTTTGGCAGAAACTAGATTAAGAAATTGTACTTGTATCTTGCATTCATAAATAAATGAAAAAAATAAGATCCGACTTTAGCAAGCAGCAAGCAGTTTACATCTGCGAGTCACGAACAAACAGATGTAGAACAGCAAGCACAAGAGCAGGACCTTCAGAAGATGAGGTCACCAGCAGATCCGGTGCCAGCCACGAGAGGCATGGTATCGACCGGATCACATAGCAGGGTAGATGATATGCTACGTAAACAATATATAAACTATAAAGCACTCATGAGAACCATCAATAACGTCAGCTTGGAGGCGATTGAGGAGAAGTGGGAGCTGGAGGACATTCTCAAATCCCTTCAGGCTCGTTGGACAGCAATAGATTTACTACATTGGGACATTCAACTGAAGCTAAACGGTGAAGACGAGGATTATGAAGCAATATACAACATACACGAACAAAAATACAACAACATAAAAAGGGCCATTAACAAGCATTTGTGGTCTATCACAAACAGGGAGCGATCCGTACCCAGTATGGAAATACCTATCTTTTCTGGCAGTTACCAACAGTGGACTTCCTTTAAAGATCTCTATATCAGACAATTCATAGAAATCCATCTCTTTCCGACTCTCAAAAAATGCAATTCCTAAAGGGGAAGGTGCGTGGAGAAGCGGAGAGACTAATACAGCACCTAACCATCAGCTCAGAAAACTATCATACATGTATTCAGATACTAAACAATAGATTTGACAACAAAAAATTGATATTTACATCGCACATAAGTATGTTATTAGGGCTACAAAATATTCAACAGCAAAATCAAGGACAACTCAAAAAGATGCATGACATCACCGTTGAAACATTACATGCAATCAAAAACCTGGGAATAGACATCAGTACCTGGGATCCTATCCTTGTACATATTTTATCTCAAAAACTAGATCAGCAATCCTACAGCGACCCACGTGAAATACCAGTTCTCAGTGACCTTCTCAAGTTTTTAGAGAGCAAGTTTACAAGTTTAGAAACGTCAAGAAGGAAGCCGGAACTTTCATCACCCAAGCCTATCAAGTCTCAAAATCATAACTTCAATCAAACTAATTTCAACAAAAAATTAGCAAACCAACATAGCAACCATAATTACAACAACTTTCCCACGGCAAAATCTTTCCACATAACAGCAAGTATCCGATGTCCACAGTGTAACGAGGGACACGGATTATTCAGTTGCAGGAAATTCCTTGATATGTCTAATGACATAAAGTTGAAAACAGTTTCACAACATAAATTATGCATAAACTGCTTATTCGATCATAACGGGAAACCGTGTATTTCAACCCGGAGGTGTCGAGTATGTGGTGATAAACATAACACCTTATTACACGACGCTAGCATTTCTAGCACGAAGAGCAATTTACCTGTAAAAGGCCGTGGGAACCAAAACAGCAACATGCATGTATCTCAAGGTTCATCAGAGGTGCTACTGGCAACAGCGCTGGTAAACATCAAGTCAGCAGATGGTACCTATCTTACATTCAGGGCTCTTATCGATCAAGGGTCCCAAATATCATTAATATCAGAAAATGCAGCACAGCAGTTAAACATAAAACGTAAAAGATGTAAAGGCGTAGTCTTTGGACTAGGTGAACGGGAAAATAACTGTAATGGTCTCATCAGCATAGCATGCGCATCATTACACAATGACTTTTCTTTTAACATCGACGCATACGTCATCAATCAGTTAGTCAAAAATTTACCAAACAATACATTCACGAAGCCATCGTGGAAGCATTTAGAAAGTATACAACTGGCAGATCCAGACTTTAACAAAAGCCGACCCATTGACTTGCTATTGGGCTCGGATATCTATGCGTCTATCAAAATGTCAGGTATATGTAGAGGAGAAGATCAATATCAGCCAATTGCAGAACAGACCCAGCTCGGCTGGATTCTATTTGGGAAAATGGAATCTTATCATTGCAATGTTGTATTAAGTAATGTTGATAAAATACAGCAATACTGGGAAATCGAAGACATCAATGAGCAATCGGAAGTATCATCAGAGGAGCAAGCATGCATCGATTTTTACGAGTCGACCACTACCAGACAAAAGGATGGTAAATACGTAGTGAGATTACCATTAAAACCAGAAATCAATGAGAAGTTGGGATCATCAAAGGAGAAAGCAATAGGACAGTTCAAAAGTTTAGAGAAAAAGTTTGAAAGACAAAATCAATTAGCAGAAAAATACCGAGCATTCATGTCAGAGTACACGGCCTTGGGTCATATGGTACCAGCAGTTAGCAACAGTAAAGAGCAGCTATCGTGTCACTTACCTCATCATGCAGTGCAGCGGGCCGACTCTGTGACGTCAAAGTTGAGAGTTGTGTTCAACGCCTCTGCTCGTACCTCATCAGACTACAGCCTCAATGACCTTATGTTCAAAGGGCCTAACCCTCAGCAAGACTTACAAGCACTGATCATTAAATGGCGTCTCTATCAATACGCCTACACATCAGACATCGAAAAGATGTACAGACAGATTATAGTACATGAATCAGATCAGCAATTACAGCAGATAGTGTGGCGAGACTCACCCGAGCAACCACTACAATCATATCAACTAGCCACCGTCACGTACGGTACTAAGGCAGCGCCTTTCCTGGCGATGATGACCCTTAGACGTCTTGCGGTGGATGAGCAGAGCAGCTTTCCTGAAGCGTCTAAAATCGTTCAGGAAACCTTCTACATGGATGATCACCTGCATGGAAGTCACACCATAGAAGAAGGCATACAATCAATATCAGAAATTAACAACTTATTACAAGCAGGAGGTTTCAATTTGAGGAAATGGACTTCAAACGAACCAAAACTATTACAAAATATTACAAACAGCGAGAGTAAAGAGCACGTTGTATTCAACTTCAAATCTGAAACAACATCAAAAACATTAGGTTTGCTATGGAACCCAGTGGAAGACGAATTCAGCTTTCAATGCAAAATGCCAAGTGCAGGTGGACTTTGGGAGAGGAATGTCAGGAGCTTAAAACATCATATCCGAAGAGTTATCGGAGAACAGAAGCTAACGTTCGAAGAGTTCAGTACAATACTAGCACAAGTAGAAGCATGCCTGAACTCCCGACCATTATGCGCCTTGACCGAAGATCCGGATAGCTTGGATTTTTTAACACCAGCTCACTTTCTTAGTGGAAGACCTGGAAAAACAATCATCGAAACAGAGCATGATGCAAGAACACGGTGGCAGTTGACATCTAAATTAGCACAGGACATCTGGAAGAGATGGAAAACAGAATATTTAGCACAGCAATCAGTCAGAAGTAAATGGCGTCAGCAACAGGAGAACGTGAAGGTGGGAGATCTCGTCACCATTCAAGATGACAATCTACCACCTGGGAAGTGGATGATGGGAAGGATTCTAGAACTTTTGTCTTCGAAAGACGGACTTGTCAGAGTGGTTACCCTGAAAACAAAAAATGGGATCATGAAGAGGCCAGTGGTCAAGTTATCAGTCTTACCATTATCAACAGCAGACAGCATACCAGAACAGAAGCAGGACAAACAAAAATCAAGAGACAGCACGCCCCCGTCCAGAGTAAATACCAAAACAACCAGCGCGAAGCTATTATCATTGTGTCTGTCTTTTATGTTATTTATGACATTCATTTGCGGAGCTCAAGGTTCTTACAACATCACACCAATCGATGAAAACAATGGATTATTTTTCGACAAGATTGGGAACATGCAGTTGGTCAGAGATGAATGGAAATTGATAACATACTATGACCTAAAACCATACTGGGATGGAATAACAGCATTAATAAACAACATACGATATCTAGATAACATATGTAACAGCAACACAATAAAAATATCGTCACATTGCACTATCATTATGACTCAACTACGTCACGGGTTCTCAGAAATTGATTACTCCAACAACATTCTCCCCAGTCAGCATTTCAACGCTCGTGCCAGACGTAGGCGCGGCCTGATAAACGGTGTCGGTTACATAGCTAACAGCCTGTTTGGCGTCTTAGATGAGCGATTTGCAGAACAATATCAAAACGACATATCTCGTATCAGAAAAAATGTAAAGCATTTAGCAGCACTGTGGAGAAACCAAACATCGATAATTGAAGCACAAAATAATTTACTTACCAGAATGCAAACCGTTATGCAGAAACAAAACGAAGCTATCAAAAACCATTTAACTAACCTTGAGAACACAGTAAAAACATTAGGAATGGAGAATGAATTTACAGTATCCAGTATCATCAGCAACAATTTATTGGCCAATCTAAGAAGCATACAGGATACATTAGTCGATTTAATAACAGACATTCATCACGGCAATTTCAACGTACATCTTTTATCACCTGAACAACTACAAAATGAACTAAACACGATATCTGGATTGTTATCCAAAGATCTCCTATTACCTGTACAGAATATACAACATAACATGCCCTCAATATACAAAGTCTTGAAAATAAAAACTCGAATGACTAAAAAGTATTTGATGTTTGAAATCAAGATCCCACTTATCAGCAGGGATGTCTACGAGTTATATCGCCTCCTAGCTGTTCCTCAACATATTAACAACAAGACAGTTAGTATAACACCTATATCAGAGTACGTAGCGATCAACTTACAAAAAGACATATATCTACCCCTGCATCATACCGAAGTTCAGCAATGTGTAGAGATCAGCACATCTACCTATCAATGTAACTCACATAGCACCATTTATCATTTGAAGTCAAACCACAATTTATGCATTAACGATCAAATTACACAGAAATGTAAAGTGAGCACAACTACTTGCGAAGACAAGTGGATTCAGTTAACGCAAATAAATACATACATGTACATTTGTTGCGACGAGTGTACCCTTCATGTTATATGTGGAGAACAGATAACCATCAAACAACTGGAAGCAGCAGGTATCTTTAATTTGGAGCAAAACTGTGTCGTCAAGGGAAACAGATTCATTACCTACTCCCGCGGTGAATCATCGAACACGGTTCATATCACCGCTCCTATTAATCAGCAGCATTATCAGAATACCCCTGGCCCATGAACACAATTTGACAGCAGAATTAGACATTACAAAAGCATTATCAGACATCACCAACAGTATCAAAGCCATGAAGGCAAATGACATTGCCGAGGAGGAGGACTCCTCTATGTCGAACCACGACATCCACCAGTACACCATATCATACATACTGGTGGCAGCAGCAGTGTTAGTGGCAGCAGCGGTACTGTGGAGACGTTTGCGGCGCCGAGTGGCGAGGGTGCCCCGCGGAGCCGAGGTGGCTCGCCAGCCCTCGCCCGCCGACAACACGCGTGTCACCACTGTCAGTGCTAGTGCGTTGCCCCCCACACCGCGTATTCGTGCGTTCCCCCACCCACCGCAAGATAGTGCTCGTGCGTTAAACCGTATGTCTGACACGCGTTGCAAAGTAGACAAATCTTCCTCCCCCATTCCATTAAAGACATTGATACATTAAGGACAATTTATATTTTTAAGTTTTCATATTTGTATTGAGATTTTTAAGCACGTTTGATATATCAATTTACATTAAGCATTTTATATTGAAATTCTTAAGTATCATTTATAAGCATATTATAGCAATTAGCAAAACAGCGGTGGCTTTCGGCATCTCTTTTCTTGTTGGGGAAGATGTGCCGGCCGCCGCTCAGATTACTTAGATGTAAGCATTTTTGTACCATTTTAAGTTAGCATGCATTCGCACGGCAGTTCCGTCGCGGACTCGTAGCAATCAACACGGAAATACAGTGTAAAGCAAATTAACAATCTTTCATTTGTACGAGACCGACACCCGTACAATGACCTATTGTAGAATAATTAGCTATTGTCCTGTAGTTAGTTGATAAAAACCACAGAACTTAGCTGGTTTAGACATGTTACTAGTGCTTAGCTGCTTTGCCGGATCAGATAATAAATATTATTGTATAACTGAGACTATAAAAAATATAATAAAACTCCGAAGACCTGGTTTATTTCTCGATATAATATCTGACTTTTTCACTTTCCTGCTCAAATGCGTCAATGTAGTTTTAATAATATTCTATCCAAGTGGCGTGTCAGGCCTGTATCTATATAAAACTCTGTTAGTAGAACAATTATAAACATTAACGCAATTGTCTAGCTAATTGGGAGGGTTGCGTCAATAAGCTTCAACGGAACGGAACAAACGGAAAATGATTCACTTATTAACACTATGAAACGCTACGTCTGTCATCTGACACTTTAAAGAGCTCGTAATATTTTTATTTAATTTTCACAAAGGTTACAGAGTGTGTTAGGTTAAGGGTTTCTTTCCAAAAGGGTACCAACGGAACCTTATTACTGAGACTACGCATTCCGTCTGTCTGTCACAGCCAGGGCATAACAGGTAGATATTTGACATTTAGACAGAATATGTACCTTCTATTTTGGCTGCCATAATATGGTACTTTTTAGCTACTTTTCGGTAGCATATCAGGCGGAACGTCGATATAATACGCTCCTACCACCCGTGGACGAACACCCGTGCTTGGATTTGAACTGGCGACTTTCCGCTTAGAAGTCAATTCATCTATCCTTAACGCCAACGGGGCTATCAAAATGATGGGTATCTCCAGAGATATGGAGATAAACACCTCAAACTTGGCACTGAAAATGTCTAGCATGGCATTTGAAGTTAGTTTTTTTCGTTTTGTAAATGATCTTAAATTATTTCTTTTTATTTTATTATTTTTTCTAATCAGCAAGTCATAAAATAAAAGTGATCAGAAACAAGCAGGACAAACAAAGCGATAACACCAAAAAATTAATAGACGAGCGACAAACACTTAAGTTCAATACACCAGAATATAACATTAAAGACAAAGAAGTCAAGAGAAAAATACGGAAAGACATCAGGCAATACAATGTAGAAAAAGTTAAAGCAGCTCTAGAGAAAAACCAATCTTTAAGGACAGCAATTAGAGGAACAGAAAGTGGCCGAAAAGTTATTAGCTGCTTAAAGGATAGTAATGGCGTAAAACACTGTGATAGAAATAAGATTATTCAAATAGACTAGACTTTTACAAATCACTGTACTCTGAAGAGCACAACAGGCCTCCTCCTACAAATACCAATGCTTATTCATGCTCCGAAACCATTTTTCCAATAACCGGCTACGAGGTACACAAAGTGATTACGAGTATGAAATATAGCAGAAGTCCAGGAGAAGATGGTGTCACCACCGAAACCCTCAAAGCGGGAGAGCTGACCCTCCTTCCTAAAATTACAAATCTTTTCAACTCCCCACTTCAAACTGGCAAATTCCCTACCAAATTCTGTCACTTCAATATTATCCTAATCCATAAAAAAGGAGATAAAGCAGATTTGGCTAATTATAGACTCATCAATCAGCCTTGTTTCACACCTTTACAAAGCATTTATCAAGGTCATAGAAAATAGAATATTCGGTAAGCTATACTCTCACCAACCAGCAGAACAAGCTGGTTTCCGACGCGGCCTCTGTACCACAGACCATCTTCACTCACTCAATCAAATAATAGAAAAACATTACGAATTTAAACTACCTCTATATCTTGCTTTCATAGATTACTCCAAAGCGTTTGCTAGCCTTAAACACACAGCAATATTCAATTCACTGCGTAACCAAGAAATAGACAGCACCTACATCCACATTCTGCAGAATATTTACAAACACAGCATTGCATCTATCAAACTACATACAACCGGGCCTGAATTTTCTACACAAAAAGGAGTAAAGCAAGGATACCCGCTATCTCCTAGCTATTTACCGCTACTTTAGAAGATGTCTTCAGAAAACTGGCAGCTAGCTGGGAAGAGAAGGGCATTATTGTTGGGGAAAAGAGGCTTACAAACCTCCGATTCGCCGACGATATTGTCCTTTTCTCCACTTCAGCAACAGAACTTTATCAAATGATCAACGAATTAAACAAGGCAAGCCTCGAGTTGGGTTTAACGATGAATATGTCAAAAACCAAGCTTATGACAAATAGCACGAAACGTAGGTTAGACATTGATGGTGTTGAGATTGAATATGTCCATGAGTACCTTTATCTCGGCCAAGTAGTTTCTTTTCAAGCAAGGCAAGATAAAGAAGTTACGCGACGTACCGAAAACGCCTGGAAAAGCTACTGGTCGATGAAAGACCTTATGAAGGGAACACTTCCTCTTACCCTTAAAAGGAAACTCATGGACATATGCATTCTCCCCATCTTAACCTACGGTGCTCAGACTTGGTCTTTGACAGAACATCAAAAACACTCTCTCAGGGTTTGCCAGCGTGCAGTGGAGCGTAGTATACTGGGCGTCAGACGATAGTCAGTGATATACTGTTTCTAACGCGGTCTGATAAGACCGCGTTAGAAACAGTATATTGCGCTCCAAAACTCAAATCGCCGACGTTGGTCAAAAAGCTGCCAGTCTGAAGTGGAACTGGGCTGGACACGTCTGTCGCATGTCGGACGAGCTGTGGGCTAAGCTCACCACTGAGTGGAACCCACGCAACGTTAAACGACGTCGCGGCAGGCCCAGGATGAGATAGCGGGATGAGCTAGACTTCTATCATAAAGACTGGCAATACATAGTTGCCGACCGAGATCATTGGAAAGAGGGTAGGGAGGCCTTTGCCCAGCAGTGGGACAAAAACGGCTCAAGATAAAATAAAATATTTTTTTCTAATATTAATTTTTTTATTTATCTATATATATAAAAATCAATTGCTGTTCGTTAGTCTCGCTAAAACTCGAGAACGGCTGGGGTGGGCCGATTTAGCTGATTTTGGTTTTGAAATATTTGTCGTAGTTCAGGGAAGGTTTAAACGGTGAGAAAATTAGGAAAAATTGCAATAACAAAAATTTCATTTTTCCATATAAACTGTTCTACCTACTTTCCTGTCAAACATTTGACGTTCATCCCTTCTGTACGGTAGGGTAGACTCTTTTCCACTTTCGAATTGAAATTTGAAGCACGTATTAAATTAAGGGGTTTTAATCGACAACCTATTATATCCACATTACTCGGATTATCGCGTAGGTATAAAAATTTTAATATTTTGAATTTTGATGGTTGTCCCAGGTTGTCTTTGTTGGTTCGTATAGAAATGTTTGTCATTGTATTGAAATATTTTGATGGATGTCATTATGGCGCTTCCGAAATCGCTGTTTGTGTATAAAAATCGATAAAAATAAAATAAAATAATAAAGGGGGTCCCCATACAAGAAAAGTGTTTTTGAGACTTTTTATGCTCGATCTTACAAACCTTAATAGATAAAGACTTGAAATTTACTCATGGTGTGTATTACAATGGCTGCTATAAGATTAAATAATAAAAACTTAATTAGGTAAGTTAAAATAAAGGGGGTCCCCATACAAGACACGCGTTTTTTAGGCAAATTTTGTTCAATGGGAACCCTGCGTGTGCGGGTCCAACTCGCACTTGGGTAGTTTATTTATATTCGCGGTACGAAGTTCGCCGGGTCAGCTAGTCATCAATATTTATGAAGGTGCGGAATTAGTACCTATGCCATAATGTTTTCAGCGAACCTTGTTTTGGATCTTGGAACTGGAAAACGTTTTACAATTTTTTTTAAAACTGGTATAAATTAAAGATTATATGAAAGTGGAAGAAGCGAAAGAGGTATATCGTAGCATGTGGAACGAAGTAGTATCTGCCTACACAAAAAAAAAGCGTGATTTTATGTTTGTGTGTATTTTTCTTATGGTATCGCCACAAACTTTCATATACAAATATTTTTTCTGATAGAGAGAACATTCGCCTTTTCTCAGACAGCAGATGTAGGATGACTATATTATATTTAGGGCCAAGTTTCACAGGTTCCAGATAAAGCTTCAGATAGTCGTCTGACAAATTACGCCATATAAAAGCTGACAAAATTTTTTAGATAAGTTCCTAATAGGGTTATCTGGAACCGGCAAAACTGCCTCTAAGTATATTAGACAGCCAGTAGATAAGTGTCTACTGGGTACTAGAAAACTATTTGTAGTTTCCTATTCATTTTCCTGATTAACAGTAAGCTAATATCTAAGCTAAGCTAATAATCTTTTAAAGAAGTTTAATAGATGGAGAAATATATTTTTATTTATTAAACATGTATTTTTATTCATCGTAGATTAATTATTCACTTTATTCTGCAACCGCAAAGTTATTCGCATCATTCATATTGAATAGTTAGTTGCATATACTCGTACATATAAACAGAGTGTTTGGTGGATGGACCAACAAAATGTTTTTATGTCATGCGCAAGTTTGTCCCGGTAGACCCGAAGTCCTAAGTGTCACGGTGTTTTAGATATGATTTTTGTTTTTGTTTTTCGTAAATCACTCAAAATTAGGAAGTTATCACTTTTTAAAACAGTCAAACAGATTAACGACTTTGAGAGCTAACTGTTTTTTTAAGGGAAATGTGTTAAGTAATGTTTAACGGACACATTGCAGAATACAGCAAAAGTTTATTCGTCGTATTACAACCATAAAAAAAAAAACAAAAAATGGCAAGATTTCGGGAGATTTGTAAGAAAATACAAAAAATAAACATATCTAAAACACCGTGACACTTAGGACTTCGGGTCTACCGGGGAAAACTTGCGCATGACCCCCAACCCCCCAAAAAACATTGTCGGTCCATCCATCAAACATCCTGTATAAACAGTTTGTATTAGTGTTTTGTATTTGTGGTTCAAGTAGATGACACACGTTCCCTACACACCAACTGCCTACTAATCATATAATAGTCGATTTAAAGTTATTATATTTAAAGTTATATACGGGTATACGGTTATACGGGTAGCTATCGGTCAGTAGGGGTCGGTATAAAAATGAATTTTAATTTAATAACATTAAGGTTTAAAATACAATAGAAGTAATTAGTGCATATTTATACTAATATAATGCGTAATATATAACTGTTTTGACATTCATATTTCGTAGTTTATGTGTATTAGTCAGTGGGAAGTACTTTTTACGAAAATTATTAGAGGTTTGCCTGGGAGTTAAGGTTTTTTTTTATATTGCTATTTTATTTACATTTAATATTTACAAATATTACATAATATGTATATTAGTACATAATATACATTTTAGGTTTGCCTTGTACAACATTGTAGAAATACCACACATTTGCGAAATGCAAATACTTTTAGAATAGCAGAAATCCAAAAATCACATTGAATATTAATTTAGACTTTGACTTCGTTATGTACACTAATCTCAGTTGGTCTGAAATTGTGTTTTGATCCCTATAAGAAATGGGATCGGTAAACGTGTGTTATTTTGCTGACCTTAATTTTACAAAATCTGTGAAATTAATTCTAAAAGTATTAAAAAATCTCCCAAGTACGTTTGTCTGTAGTACGTAGAATTATTAATTATTCTGTGCCTCTAGCTACAATGGGTTAGGTACCTGTCCATCGAGTTACTTCTTATAAACCTACCCTGTAGCAAAGCATATTAAGGCGTAGTGTGATCTTTTTTAGGGTTCCGTACACAAAAAAAAAGTTAAAAATAAAGGGGATCATACAAAAAACTTATTTTCCCGGCAGATTTTGTTCAATCGGAAGCCTAGGTGTGCGAGTCGGACTCACACTTGGCCAGGCTATTTAACGATAAGCGAGAGAGATAGAGCAAAGAGTAGTACTTTATATTGATTTTTTTTTTATTATTGCATAGTCTGTGTCTGTAACAACACTAGCATACCTACTGATAAGTAATCAGCATAAAAGAAAGATAAAAATACAGACCTTTGCGATGATATCTGCCATCGCGACGTTTGGAAAAAGATCGTCGAAAGCGGCACTCAATGCGTGTAGCGCATTCATAACGCCCTCTGAAGTGCCTTCTTCACCTGCATAGACAATCATTACTTAGCTTTCACTTTCAAATTGCGTTTACAATTCGAGCATTGCAAAGAATCATGTAACTATAAATAATAGATTAGCTCTTTGGACCTCACTTATAAATGTTACTTAAGCGTGAATTCTCTTAATTAAATTTGTCTCGCTTTCACATTTCATAATTTATTTTAGAGAGAAGCTGAAAGCGTAGTTCAAAGCAATATTTGAAGTAATATTGATTACTTCAAATATTGCTTTGAACTACGCTTTCAGTTATTGGTTACCAGTAGTGCCCCGGACGCCCCGCGTGCCAAAAATAATAGTTTAAAAAGGTATCCTTAAGAGTTAATCCAGGCTATCTATAACTTAAAGCTAACATGGATGCTAATTTTCATTCGAATTAGCACAGCCGTTTTAGTTGTTAAGAGTAACAAACTTTCGCATTTATAATTTTAGTAGGATAATTAAGACCGTTTATTTACACCATTACTAAGTATTATTATCATATTACAGTATCATTACACAATAGCAATTCAATGTGTTGCTACAATATGCAGTCTTATTGTTAACTAGCTGCGCTCCAGGGATTAGCCCGCGATGAATGCTGGTTGTAAACCTTCCCCTTGAATCACTCTATCTATTGATGAAAACCGCATTAAAATCCGTTCAGTTTGAATGATCTAAGCGTACAGAAGGAGGGACAGATGGCAAAAAGAGACTTTGTTTTATGCCATGTAAAGTGATATCTTCTACATAAACTTTAGTAAAACAACAGGTTTATCACATCACAATTAACAGTCACAATTTCTAGTCTCGTTGATATATAATTTTCGCCTAAACACATCTTCACTATACTAATAACTCTAACAACCAGATTCAGTGACTTTGATAGATCTATCAGGAACTTATCTAAGCAGTTTAAGATACATTTTGCAACTTTTATATGTCCGGTAACTATGTGAAACTCATACAGCGTAGTATCTAGCGTACTACCACATAATTGTAACTTAAAAACCGTTGTAAAATTGTAACGTTAAAAATTGTAAGTATACGATATCTGTGGTATTACATAATTAAATGAGTGTAACGCATGTTGCGTCATTCCATTAGGATTTATCGTGGAAAATATAAAAATATATGTGCAAAATAAGGCTTAACTACAAAAAACAGTGTCATGTACTATATTTTGGATATTAAATAATGCCAAAAAATAGTTCAATCATTTTTCTTCTAATTTTAGGTATTATATGATTTAATTAATGTAACTTAGGTTGCATCATAGCATTATTCATATTCATATATTTATTCATAATTCACATTACAAGTCATTCATATATATAGATAGCCTTCTCCTCCAATTCACATCCATTTAATATAAATTTATCATTAAAACAAAAAATAATAATTAGTATAACAAATAAAAAAACTAAATTATTATTAATAATATTTAAAAAAATGTCAATACATATATTATTATTAGAGTATCAAATAAATTGTAAAAAAATATTATAATTTGCAATCAGCAAATTCATCATAGCTATAGAACGTCTGCTCGATAAGCCAGTATTTAAGCCGCCGTTTGAAACTGGTCAAACTCGGCGCTGAAATTATTAATTCAGGTAATTTATTGTAAACTGCTGGTTCCATAACATGAGTCACCTTGGAAGTTTTTGTGAGTGTCCGAGTTTCTGCACGTAGCTTGTCCCTGCCACGGGTGTGGTGATCGTGCACGCTACTGCCTTTTGTGTAAGAGTCCAGGTTCATCCTAGCGTACACAGCTACTTGAAATACAACAAGCGCCGGCAGCGTTAGAATGCCTAGACTCTTAAAATATGGTCGCGCGGAGACATCCTGCGCAATTTTGGCGAGTGCTCGCACGGCGCGTTTCTGCATTCTGAATGCTCGCTGCCAGTCCGCAGAACGCCCCCATATCTCGGTACCATATTGGAGGAGTGCATGTACGGTCTCGAAATAGCAGGAACGTGCCACCCTCGCAGATACGACTCGAGACACCCCGCGGAGCGCGAAGCACGCACTTCCCAATTTGCCGCATATTTTTTTAATGTGGTCTTCCCACTGAAGCCCCGCATCTAACTCAAAACCTAAGAAAGTTGTCGATCGAGCTTGTGTTATCTTAATATTGTTCAAAAACACTGTCAAGGGTCGATACGATCGTCCTGACAGGTTGAAATGAATAAAATGCGTTTTCGTTAGGTTGAGTGCTAGTCCATTCGGGTGGAACCATTCAGCAAGTTGTGAAGTAGTAGCGTTCAGCTTCTGCTCGAGGAGATCTACCGAGGACGCCGTTACCACTGCCGCCACGTCATCGGCGTACATATATATTTCAGCGGCAGTGACGGCCGCTGGCAGATCATTAAGGAGTATCGAGAACAGGATATTCGATATTGAAGATCCTTGCGCTACTCCCATTGTGGATGTCAATGGATCTGACTTTATTTCACCGCCACCGCCCACGACCACTTGTGACCTGTTCTGCATCAGATCTGTCAGCAGGGCGTGCGACGGACCGACTACACCGTAATACCGCAGCTTGTCGGCTAGTACTGCATGATCGGCGACGTCGAACGCCTTTGACAGGTCACAACAAAGTATTGAGACTTGTTGTTTGGTCTCCCTTGCTGCCATAATATTACGCACAACCTCCGTGGTTAACGATGTTGTTGACCTTCCCTGTCTATAGGCGTACTGTCTATCAGTCAGGGCGTTCGTGTGCGTCAAATAGTCAACAAGGCGGCTGCTTAGACCATTTTCAAACATTTTTGCAAGTGCTGGAATGATTGAAACAGGCCGATAGTTGTCTATCGACTCACGCTTGCCTTTTCCTTTATATAAAGGTGACACTTTGCTAATCTTCAACATTGTGGGAAAGGATCCTTCAATTAGACACGTATTAAATAAAGCAGCTAGTATCGAGGCGAGCGGCAATGCCGCTACTCTCATGAGTTTCATTGTAATTCCGTATACATCTTTTGAAGTCTTTGGAGGGATGCGAGTCATAATTATACGATGCACTTCTTCCGCGGTGATTTAGGCATTAGGATTTATCTTGGATTGATATAAAAAAAATATTAGAGAAATAAAGCTTAACAACAAAAAAAAACAGTGACCCTTCGCGTGAGATTAGCTAGGCCAGTTATAAAAAGTTAAATAAAGCAATCTTCACATAGTGTAGTTTTTACAAATAGGTACCTATTTTTTTCGCTGGGCACAACTTGTATAAATATAAATGTGTAAGTTGACTATTTAGTCATAAACTGTGCACTTTTTGTCCCAACTGAACACTAAAAGCATTAAACTGTGATCTATAGAATGAGACACAACAGCCTGAATATAATGCGATTTGACTACTTTTTACTGCTAAATGTTGGCAAGACACATATTAACACACAAAAGAAAAATAATTAACTTACCTATAAGTATGGACACTGGTTTGTGTTCATGAATCAGTGTTATCGAAAGGTGATTCGCCTTTTTACTTTCCAATGCCTCTATTTCCATCAAGTGAAATCCATTGTCAACCTGTTCATTCAAAATAATTTAAGATCGTATAAAAAACTGAAGAACCGGCTTTAAACGTCACGCTAGTCAAAGTAGGCATTAGTTAGTAGCATGTCATTGAGGTATACAAATGCATCGTAATACCAATGTTGATATATTAGAAACGGCTCGACCGATTTCGTTAACATTTAATTGGGACCACCTGGGAACAGCTTGGGAACAAAAAAGAATTTTCCAAATCGGTTCAGGCATCTTTGAGTAATCGGTGAATATACATAAAAAAAAGATTCCGATGAATTGAGAACCTCCTCCTTGTTTGTGAAGTCGGTTAATAATAATATTAATATAGTAATGTAGTGGTTAACAAGATGCACTAGTCTTGTTATCCACATTGTAAAAAAAAAACAAAATTCACAATATAAGTACATCTCCACAACTAAACTTTGATTAAGCCCAGCCCATTACTTTAACTTGACGTACATAAATGTTTATCGTTTACCACTTTATAAAGGAATGTTTGAAAGCTCATGGCACTCTCCTTCATTGCAGGTTATCAGGGTATAAACATAGCAAAAACTTACCCTTGTTGGAACTTTTGCGGTAGTGATGAATACTCTATAAGCTGTCACAACCTGAAACAATGCAGTTATTGAATAGAATTTCCTCAAATATTTTAGTTTCTGGATGGAAAGACATAGTTTGCTAGGAAGGCTAAGGCTATAATTTTAAAATTTGCACCCTATGTGCAGAATTTCAGTGAAATCAACAGTTATTAAAAATATTATTATGTTTTTATTTGGTAATAAATAGGGTAAATAAATATGGTTAGGCATTTTTATAAGAGAAATTATAAATCGAGTCCCCATGTATTTATTGGACACATGATCAAACTACTAATTTTATAAATAAGCCACGGGAAAATAATATAGCCCCTAATAAACGCATTTGTGTTTTTTACAATGCCAACTAAATATTTCATAGAAAGCGTCAAGTAAGATCTACAATTTATCATATCTTGTCCACATGTTATTCATATATTGCTAACCTAATTTACTAACTCAGCCACAGATTTTGCTTCTGAAGCACTCAAAAGAAACACTCTTTAACCGAAGTTCTCAATTCGCCTGTTTGTATGTTTTTTTATGTATGTTCGCCGATATCTCTGTCAATTGTTGACCGATTTTAAAAACACTAGGTAATATTAGTGGCTATAATTATACTATTTGATGACTATTTTAGCTAACTTTTGATGATCAATTAATGTGGATGAGTTACATTTTAAAGTTACTGAGTAAAAAAATTAGAAGCTAATACAATATTTTTTTTAATGTCATATACAATGTGTTACAAATACAGGTATTTCTCTGTGGGATCGAATCCAGAACTAAGTAATTCGCCAGAGAACTAAAGTTATTGACATAGCTCAACGGATTAGCAAGCTGAAGTGGCAGTGGGCTGGTCATATCTGCCGCAGGACTGATAACCATTGGGGTAGACTTGTCCTAGAGTGGAGACTGTGAATCAGCAAACGTAGCGTAGGATGCCCTGTGACCAGGTGGAGCGACAACATACGCAAAGCAGTGGGCAGTGACTGGAAAAGAAGAGCCGAAGATCGGGCTCAGTGGCGCATCTTGTAAGAGGCCTACGTCCAGCAGTGGACTGATACAGGCTGATGATGATGATTTTACGAAACATGTAACAGTTATGTTCTCTATCATCTGTCAAAAGTTAAATAAATGGTTGGACAGTGTATGTATATACAAAATACATACTTTTGGATTGTTCCTCCTCTCAGTTTCTCATAAATGAAATAGTTCAAAATAAAACATTCACATTATAATGTTGTTGCTAGGCTGGCTAGGTATTGAAGAGTCACTTTACTAAGCTATGACATCACTGGGGCTCAATTGAATAGATTATTCTATTCAACAGCCATTGACCAAAATGTGGGTGTACTCCTCAAGGAACATGCACACATTGAAAGTATGTTTGTAGGTGTTGTGTATTCTTGAAATGCAGATTTAGAGTCAACACACCAGTATATACTAGTGTGGAAACAATAATTGCACAGGCACACAGCTAAGAATATTTGTATGAGGCTTGCCTAGACGAGGCACTCCTAATGACTCACTCTATTGTACAGAGCCTTATCATCAACAATAGGCAGTTTTGTAACTTTTCACACATGCTATTGCTACAGTAATATAGCACTTAATGACACACTTAATTAACATAACAAATGCAGCTCTAAAATGATTTTTCATTGTTTAACAGATTAACTGTGCAAGATTTTTCCACGACATATCAAATCAACAATAGATTTGGGTTGGTCTACTTACATGTAGCAACTAAAATTTATATCAAAATACTCACCAAAACTCTGTTGTCCACTTTGTCTCCTCTAGATTCCATCCGAATTAAAGATTTATATAAAATTTTGACATTTTTTCCAAGTATATTACTGATACTGTCTGAAAATTTGAATAATATTACAATGGTATATAAACTAGTGCTTTGGTTCAACACAATGCCATTGCAAGTTAGATACTACAAAATAATTGATGTACAAACTTACGCAGTGCCAAATAAAATAATACTTACCACTAAGTTCAGTCGAAATTTGCGACTTTAGGGACATTTTTGCGATCTTTTTTAGTGTCATTACTTCGATTTATTGTAAATACTTTTTAAATATTATTCCACCATGCTCAATGAATATATAACAAATAATATCTATATATTTTTTCTATGATAATTGGTTTTCACATCGTACATAAATCTTGTATATTGGAGCATTTCTTTGAAACTATTTTGCAAAACAAAATTTTACGACAAAATTGGACAAAACACAAAAGCCCTTGGATCAAAAATGATGACCACCACAGATTACTATATGAGCCAAAGAATGACCACCAGCCATCACCACAGACTAAGTAGAGATCACAGATAACTTTATACTAGTAGAGATACTACCACAGATATACTATATTTCCGTATATAAAAGGTACTCTGTGCTACTACAGCAGGCCTATCACGAAATTAGGCTGAATGAACGAAATGAACTAAATGACGGGGACGCAGCTATGTAGGCAGTATAGCTCCACTCTGTCATGTTCGTTTATTTCAATCCCTATCAAATTTCGTGATAGGGGGGCAGAATGTCCCATGCAACCTGGGGGCTGATCACGAAAATCATTGAAAGAACGAAATGCCGGGGACGCAGCTATAACACCGTTTTATACTTATTATTAAAATTTACTAAAGTTTTAGCACAGCATAATGAATAGTACTACATTTTAGATTGCTTACGTTAAAAAACAAGAAAACGGGTATTTAAATGAAAAAAAAGAGGTTCTCGTGTTCTTTTCTGATGTACATCCATGTACTGCACATACAGACGCCATGATAATTTAAAAACAAAATCAATTCCGAAATCGAAGCAATAAGCATACGACACTTCCATGTATTATAAAAGCCCCCCGTAATCTTTTATGTGTTATTATTTTTGTATAAAAATCGTAAAGGGGTTCGCAGAATACATCGACCTACCAAGTTTCAACGGTGTAGTCATTATAGTTTCGGAATAAAGGGGCTGTGCTGTGACGTACGGACGAACAGACAGACAGACATGACGAATATATCAGGGTTTCGTTTTTTTGCCATTCGGCTACGGAACCCTAAAAAGGTCTTGTTAGTCGTCAGTTCTGACTTCTGACTGTCAATTTTATGTCAAACTCAAATGCATCGCAATCAAAACTCAAACAAAAGTGCCAAATGTCCCAGAAAAATATGGAAAAATAGTTTTATCTATCAGCAGAATTTTCAGGGATACTTATTTCAGAAGAAACAAATTATAAATATTTTGAGGAAATAATAACTAAAATTGTATTATTGTCTGTGCTGGCTACAATAAAATAAATGACGCTATGAATAAAAACTACGAAAGATGTACACATTGCAATCGTCGCAAATGGCTCGCTACGGGCTGCCTTCGGAAATGGATAAAGCCTACTGCAATGGAGTGTAAACATTTGCAACGAAATATCGACAACAAAAGAGAATTCAGCAACACTAACGGAGTGTTTTTGACTGACTGCAAAGCCCCCGTCAACACCAATAAGTTTGTAAAATTCTGGAAAAACAAACTGTTTCTCACTGGTAGTGTGAGAACTCTCCAGCGATATTTTGGAAGTAAAAATGCGGAGAGCGAATACATGTGCAATCTAAATAAGAGCTGCGACCCTTGTACCTCATCTGATAAAAGGATAACCAATATAGGATATGATCAAAAAAAAGATGCTGTTGAGATAAATAAACAGTCATTAAAATGCCAGCATTCTGATGGTCACTTGGTTTTACGGGGTCACTATTACCACGCTTCGCTCGAAACTTGTGCAATATACTGCCAGCTCTCCAAGTATGTATACTGAAATTGTCATGATTATTATATTACATCCATATATATAAAAGAAAGTCCTGTTAGTTACTACACTTATAACTCAAGAATGGCTGGACCAATTTTTATGATTTTTGTATTTATGGAATTGTCTTTGTCAGGTATAGGATAATAAGTAATAAAAACAATGAATAATTGACCTAAAAAAATATATAAGACAAATTATTTTGCCATAATGTTCCTGGGTTAAAAAACTGCCAATCATTTGATGTTCAATTTTTTATTCCGTCGATATGGTAAACCAAAAAGTAATAAGGGTAATAAAATGTACATGACTTGAAATCACAAAAACTTGAAGAATTTTTGTACTTGACACTGGCTAAATACACTAATCGTGTGGAGACATAATGACTTAAAAAAAATGTATGCTTACAAGCAATCAAGACAATTATATTTTGTCAGAATGTAGGTAAATACAGAGATATGCAAGAATGTGATAGCCAATTTATGAAGGCCATATATATACTGTCTTATCCATAAGGAAAAAAAAATATTAGACAGTTATCATGAAGTAAGTACCTATACTTATTCAGAATTAAAATTAAATGCTGGTGATTATATTTTTACAATTAAAATTAAACTCAATCGAACAAATTTCAAGTTAATAACTTATCTATAACAATAATAACATTGTTTTATTGCATCATGTCTTGCTGACACGCGGTTGAAGTACTTGATTGTTGTATTTTTATTCTATTTCTGTATTGCCATAACTTTGATTATTTTCTTGATAATCAAAGTGCCACAATACATTACTTAACTTAATATATCTTTTGTATTCATTGTATTACGTTCATAAAAGCCTAAATTAAGTTCATCTAAAAGGTAACACAACATTAATTGTCTGTTAGGTGGTACGAAGTTCGCCGGGCCAGCTAGTATTATTATATTTAGTACTGTTTAGTTTTGTCAACAAGTTTGCCTATCACTCCCAGAATGGTATTGCTAGTCATCAGAATAGATAGAGCCATTTTGTACTTGCCTCATGTTGTCATATTATGCACATGCAAGAGAATAAAAAAATATTATAGATACAGATAGAGGTGCTTGTTATATTAGGTGGCAGTTAAGAACCGCAGATTCATAAATATAGCAGACGCAGTCTGCTTTTTATGTCTATACCAGACTGCTTTCTGTGGTGCAGCTTCATGTTGGCTTCTCTAATCTAATTCTTATTGGTGATGCGGGCGATAAGAATTAGAGGAGCCAGTGCTGCGCAGCTTCACACTCGCTCTAGTAAGCAGTTTTATTTTGTCATTAACATCATTATATATATATATAATATTTGTAGTCTGTATTACGTTGTTACACGTGTGCATTTTTTAGGTAAGTAAATTGAATAAAGCACTTATTTTAATCTCCCGATGAATAACAAAATAACAACATTACACACTATATATCATTGAGTGTTTCGTTTCGTCCAAACGCTGTGGTGCCTGACACAACTGGGACACAACTGGGATTTTAAACTTCACTTCTGTTGCATTCGGAATCAGTCATACGTGACGCTAAGTATTTTACCATAGTGCGCCTAAAGCAGAAAGCAAACCCATGGATAATGTTACACAGTAAAGACCTGATGCTATTTGCCTAGTCAGTACACAGTACATATTGATTTCTTAGAGTTTAAATATGCAAATACTCGTAGCACGGCATTATTAATTATTATAATAAATTATGTATTACATTGAAAGATGACCGTTATGCATATAAAATATTTTTCAGACATGGTTGGTACTGGGGCAGCATAACTTCCAGTGAAGCAGAGGAATTGTTAGCTGGACAACATGACAATGTTTTCCTTGTGAGAGATTCGAATGACTCCCGGCACATACTCTGTGTCTCATTCAGATGTGTGGGCCGCACCCTGCATGCTCGACTGAGGCATGCTAACGGACTATTCTCTCTGAATAATGAGACATTTGTGCCAGCCAACAGAATATCAGAACACTGTGCAGCAGTGGATGTCAAATCGAATCTGTTTGAAATGCCTGTCAAATTGGCTAGACCACTGAACAGGTAACTAATCTATGCTTCTTTTTGCTTTTGAAAGGGTATGGATATAACCATTTAACCTTTCGTATGCTAGGATTCCAGACACAATGAAAATTCTATTGTATCTCATGTGGATCTGTGTTCAGGCATACGAAAGGTTAAGTCCGATTCCAAAACTGAATCAGCAGAAGAAAAACACGACAAAAATATATTATTGCCAATATTTTTAGCACATATTGCTGAATTATAATACAGTGTAAACTCTATATAACAACACTGAAGTGACTGAGTATTTTTCGGCTTTATAGAGAGTGGTTGTTAAATGGAGAGTCCGTATTGTAGACACGGTAGAGTGGCTAAATCCAAATCGTCTTCCAACATCACTGATCTTTCCCGCCTCTATTGATGGTATTAATACATTTTTTTTCCTCAATACACAAATAAATTTTCCTTTACTCGCCATAATTACAGTTAAAAGTCTGTAAGGAACTGCAATAATGATATGGTTAACAAAAGTTTAGTTACTGTAGTAAATATGTGCAAGTTCATAATAAAAAAACAACTAAATTAACTAAAAACTAAAGACTAAGGCTGAGTTGCACCATCTTACTTTAACGATAACAAACGTCAAAAATCTGTCAAATTCCATATAAAATCCCCGGTTAATAGTTATACTTACGGTTAAAGTAAGATGGTGCAACTCAGCCTAAATTTCATAGAATCTCCTGTACGTCAGTCGAAGTAAACATGTGCTAGATAATGAAACAACAAAATAGCAAACAAAAGAATGTACACTGCTGCAGTTCTTAACAACTTAGAAAGTACTGCTTAATGATTTATAATGCCGTATTTTTGTCGTTAAATAGAGTGAGTGTGACGCTATATAGAGGGTATTATTGTATTGATAACAAGGTAAACCAACCAAAAACAAGCAATTTCGACTTTTTGGAGTTTGTTGTTAAATCGAGTGATGTTATGAACTCTTTAGAGTTCACACTGTATATAGCACCAGACATGTGCAAGGTAGCCAAGTGGTGAGCAAGTACAAATCCACCAGTATTACTTTATTTGGAGAGACTAAGAAAATTATGACTGGTAGATGTTTCCTTACTCACACTGTCTCAATCTTTTTCTCACATGTTGTAAATGGAGTCTAAATCAATATAATATTTGTTATACATAATAACTTAATTAATATAGTGATCTAATGAAACCTACATAATTTCAGATTTGCTAAACTGGATTCTCTTCAAATGATCTGCAGGTTTGTTATACGTCAAACAGTGTCACATCCTCTTTGGGATAAACTCCCCTTACCCTTGAATTTAATCAAATATATTAAAACCGGCAGTGACTACATTGTACCCTCATAGCTGAACGACTGAAACTGTGCCTTCTTCGTTGCATTATCATTATTATAAGTCTATTTTACCAATATTATTGTATGTCAAAATGTATGTACATTGTTTATAAATTTTATATTAAAACAAATATTTTAATAAAGGTAATAGTCCTGTGATTTTGGGCTTTCATTTAGACTTTTTGTTCAGGTTATTTTTAGTACAGTCTGCAAATCAAATCTGAGGAATCTTTGTCTTGTATCTTAATGAAAATGATTTTGGTAAGGATAATTCAGGTGTCGCCTCCACGAGCGAGTGTATCACGGGTAGGGATTGCAATCCCGCAGCTTTTTTTAACCTACTGGAACCTTCAAAGCCCGGATCCGCGGATCCCGCAAATTAAAAAATTGCCTCTAAAACTTTCGCGTAAATCGCAAATAGCACGTGCGTGACGATGCCGTTTCGCACAGTGCGCCGCTGCCGCGGCGGCGACTAGCGGACGTTTAGCGCCTTTGGCGGGCTGTCCTGACTCCTGTCAGTTGTTCATAAATACCACTGCGCTGCGCACGTCTTTTTCCTTCTTTCTGTGCTATTTTAAAAGCAGATTGTGCCGTAAATTTAATATAATGTCATAATGTTGCGTGAGGGTGGAGAACTGGAGATATAACGAGGCAGGTTCCCGGTGCAGACAACCGGTATCTATACGTACTGGTAAAATATTCCATTGTTTTATAATTTTCTGCAACTTGTTTCTTTATGTGCGAGCGCATACGATAACATTGGAATATTTTACCCATACGGATCGGTACCGGTTTGTCGGCGCTCTACCTGGCTCTTTATGTCCTCACCCTGAAACATGACTTAAAGTGCTTTATGTTCATATAATGACTATGGATATGTTTATCGATGAAAGTAATAAATTTTAATGGTGTAAAAATGCAATAAATGAATTTAAATCTATAGCAATATAATGTCATAATGTTGTGTGAATGTTTTTATACTATAATTTCAAAGATGCGGGATTAGAGTAATCCCGCATATCAACCCCGCGGGATTGCAATCCCTAATCACGGGGAAACAATGCTCGCTGTGCCACCAAATTCAACAGAAACTGAATAAATTTCTACATGGTGCTATCGCGGCGTTAAACCAGTGAATGGCCACGATACTCTCGCTCGTGGAGATGGCGCCTTAGGGTGATATTATAAATAATACGAAAAGATATGTAAGAAACAATAAATTTTATTCCAAATCAATCAAGCGTTAACATCCTTGCTATTAAACATTAAAATATTATTATAATACTGTGCAGAGGTAGTGTTTATTTAATTGGGTTGATTCCCAGCATATTTTTGGCCTGAAACAAAAATGTTACTTATTAATACTAGGTATACTTATTAATTATACCCAAGAACCCTAGAAACTATATTATTTTGGTTTTCCTTCAGGTTCTAGAACCACCAGGCTGCTCAAAGAGCTTACTCTGGAGACATATAAGACTGTTTGAAAAGCAGTTCTCCTCTGTTAAATTAAGAGTTTAGCCTTGAGGTTTATTTATGGTCATGGCAAAGCAGACATTCGAAGGGAAACTGCACTCTTTTGAACTCGAAGAGGTAGTTCGATGGTGTTACGAGGAATCCTCGGAATAACTCTCCTCCTCTCGGGAACAACCAGTCAGTATAATGCCCTCGATAACATTTCATTGCAATGTTATCACTAGCAACCTGGTGCCATTGCATACAATATTTAGGCGGGTTTTTAAGGCCGGCCGTATTATATATCATACTAGCAGCCCGCCCCGGCTTCGCACGGGTAGAACATATATGCCTACAAAATTTGCATCAGTTTGTTGCATCGAATATAAAATATGAACATATTTAACAATCATCGTCATATTTCATCCAATTTACACAAAACCTTAACGAATTATGCACCTAAACCTTCCTCATAAACACTCTGGCTTTTGGTGAAAACCGCATGATAATCCGTTCAGTAGCTATTGAGATTATTGCGAACAGACAGACAGACGCAGTGATGAACTTTGTTTTATAATACTTACGTAGTGATTTTGGACGGCCCTTTGGCGTAAAGGATAGTTACCCTGATTCTGACCCGACGGTCGTTGGTTCTAATCCTAGCTATATACCTACCAATGATAGTTTTATGTGCATTCATGAATCATGAGTTTTCGTACAGTAGTAGTGGGATCATTAAATCTACCAAAAAGTGGCTTACCACCAAGGAGAACATCTGCCGCCGTAACCTTACGGCGTTCCCCGACGCAAAATGTAGGGGTAATATACGATTAACGTGTGTATCTGTGTGTCTGTCTGTAGCATCTTAGCACCTAACCGGATGAACCGATTTTGTTTTTATTGTTGATAGTTTTTTTTTAGCGTTCCGTAGCCGAATGGCAAAAAACGGAACCCTTATAGATTCGTCATGTCTGTCTGTCTGTCTGTCTGTCCGTCCGTATGTCACAGCCGTTTTATTCCGAAACTGTTAGTACTACAGAATTGAAACTTGGTAGGTAGATGTATTCTGTGAACCGCTTTCCGATTTTAATACAAAAATAAAAAATATAAAAGTTTAAGGGGGGGCATCCCATACATGGAACTGAAACAAAAAAAAATTTTTTCTTCAAACCTATACGTGTGGGGTGTCTGTGGATAGGTCTTCAAAAATGATATTGAGGTTCCTAAAATCATTTTTTCTCAAAGTCAATCATTTGAAAGATAGGCGCGTCTAAAGTGGTAAAATGTGTGTCCCCCCCCCTCGTAGTGGGAGTATGGGAGTGAAAAATCTAAAAATAATATATGCTGTAGATCTCAATAAAAACTAACAACGAAAATTGGTTTGAACGAGATACAATCAGCAGTTTTAGAGATATGGCGACCGCAAAGATAACTTTGTTTTTCATAAAAACACTGAAAAACAAAGTTAATTTTGTAGTTACTAAAAATCATAGTTATGGTTTACTTAACTGTGTTACGGAACCCTACGAGTGCGAGTCCGACTTGCACTTGGCTAGTTTTTTTGTTTGATAGATGTCTTCATCGAGAGTTTTCTTAGCTTTGATTCATGAAAATTCGTTCAATCGTTATAAAACTATGAGCTTTTTTCTAGGTTTGATTTTTTTCTAGTTAATTGCGCTATGAAATCAACTTTCATAGGTCTGATCAATTCGAAAATCTTCTTCTTCAACGATATTGTAAGAACATGGAAGCATTGACCTGATGCTGGGACATCTCCTGTACTCTACAGAATGCTCAAATCCTCACCAACTTACAGCTCAGATTTTAAATGTCGTGTTTAGAGTCATTGGAATGCTTTTAATGAAAAGATTATACATAGATCAGTCGGGGTGGTTTAAAATATTATATATATAGATGAATATTATTTTATACAATAGGTCATATTATTATACTATATTGACTTCAAATTGCAAAGCTTATAATAATATTTTCGTAGTAACTATGACCTAATCTGTGGTTTCACTGCAAATATTTTATTAATTTTGCGATGCGTGTTTGTGAAATTCGTGATATCTTCTAGAGTTTTCATTTGAATTATATACTGTAAAGGACAATTTTAATCTATAATATGTGGCCAAGCTAATTAACGTAATTATTTGGATAAGGATTAATACTATATACTTGAAAATAGCCTTGGAAGTTATGTAATATTTTTTAACAAAAACTTTAAGATTAAAATGGTTACTGTGAGTCAACCTTAAGAGATAGACATATGCTGTCGCGGACTTTTTTGAAGGTCTTATTAAGTTGTACAACTCTTGCATAAAAAATATTCTGCTATCTATTTTAAATTAAGCAGCGTTCGTAAGAAACGTGTTTTTTCGACCGTTCTTTTGCCGAGTTAGGTTGCAAATTAGGTCTCCACGAATGTACCTTTGATTTAAACGGGATAATATATAGCCTATTTTCATTCCGAAAGTCAATTTTATGTATTAGTGAAAGAATTTTTTAAATCGGTTCAGTAGTTTTTGAGCCAAATCATTACAAACATACAAAAATACAAATGTTCTCTCTTTATAATATTAGTATAGAATAAATTGATTCTCGCGCGCGCTAGACCAGCCGTCACACCCGGGCCCCGTCCATCACCCATTCTGAGGGCCCGGTGGCGTAACCGGGAGAACGGTCGGCTTTGATGCCATGGTACCGAGTTCAAACCGCCGTGCACCAATGGATTTTTCTATAGAAAAATTTATGTGCGCTTCTCATAGTGGCCCTCCGGTGAAGGAAAACATCGTTAAGAAACCAAAAACCCCCCCGCATGGTGGTAGGACACTATCTAGTGTCCGCCTGGCCAGCTACCACCCTCACGTTAGAAAATCTGTCGCCAAAAACATCTAATGTGTTCCGGCAGCTATCCTTGAGAGCCAGTTCCCGTTCTAGGCCTAGCGTGCTTACCATCTTCGACCGCATCATCACTTACCAACAGGTGAGATAGTGGTCAAACGCTAGCCTATAAGATATAAAAAAAAAAAACCAAGCACACTACCAGGTCCGGCGACTAGATGGCGCTTTTTAGTTCCATACATTTGTATGGAACTAAAAATAATATCGTTTAAAAACTAAAAAACAACCGACTTCAATGCCGCGCTATTCATTTTCAGTACCAATTTTGAGATGTTTATCTCAATATCTCTGGAGATACTTATCATACCTCGATAAAATTACCATGGTACCACACTTGGGATATCTCCTTTCGAAAAAAAAAGAATAATCGAAATCGGTTCATAAACGACGAAGTTATCCGCGAACAAACAAAAATAAAAAAAAATTGAGAAACCTCCTCCTTTTTTTGAAGTCGGTTAAATATGTATAAAATGATGTTACGCAGATTTATGCGTTTTACTTTAAAGTAATACAGTATATAAACCAATAAAAAAAAACACCGGGTTGAACTCCGGGAGTGCCGGCAGAAGTGAAAACATAAACACGTCATTTTGGAAAATTTGGGAATGACAGCTCGCGCAAGCGTCCTGCGCTCCGTCTTACGAATTTTCGCTCAGGACACGTGACCTGACGAGAGTTTAATATTTTTTACCCATACCAAGAAAAGTGCACAACGCCACTAAAGAAGTTTGCACTTCAAAAAAACGCACACTAGGCACTGAGTGACTGCACCGCCACGACACACTACACTTCTCCGTCTTTCTACGCTCGCTTGCACGGAGATATTACGGATGACGATTAACGACACTTTATTGCTATTAGCATGGCATTATTGTTTAGTTTAGTGTAGGTTATAAAAAAGAAAAAAATAAACGGCTAAGTAGGTCGTTATATTCCCATCTCCGACCCTTTATGCTGACATAGTATTCGCCCACGCATAAGATCACCCATGTGCAGGATGCAATGCCAGCATATTCTTAGATAAGGTTTAGTCATAACATCCTTTGTCAGTTAGCTCTTACATTTAATAAATAAGTTAGTCTTAGAGCAACCACTGAAGAGAATACAATAAAATCTTGTAACTCTATAATTAAATTTTAATTTTAGTTTTTAAAAAGACAATCCGACGTTCCCGATTGTTAACTGGCGCAGCCGGTAGGATAGTCGGCTGCTGCCCTCGCCAAAATTCGCGCTCGTAATATCCGAGTATATACGTGAAAACCCGTGTGTGGCAGCGAAAAATCGCGATAACTTAAAATCAGTGATTCGCGGTATCGGCTATCTACGAACCAAACAAATTAGTTCAACAAGGGACAACTGGATAATGGCGATTGGACTGTGAGTACCTAAAGTAACATCCTTTTCTCTCCTTTCCTGCCATCCTCGAAGTGTGTAAAATAGTTTTATGAAGTGACGAACATTGCACATAGTTATAAGAATTGTATTTTTATAAATTGTCGGAGTGAATTAAATTGCACTTTTAACTTTAATAAGTTAAAATAATTAATTGATTGTGTAATTAGTGATATTAACTTTAAATAATTAGTTCTATTAGAATTTGGTAATTTTATTAAATTACACACAGTATAAAATCTACTGTATAATATTTAATTAATAATATAAAGTGTATAGTATAGTGAACCAAAATGTCTCACGAACAAAATGTTCAGGCTGCAGCGGCACCTGTGCATGCACCTAACCCCGAACCGCATATTCCGCGAGAAATTTTAGGGTTAATTCCTGAATTCAATGGTGATACTAAAGTGTTAAATTTATTCTTGCGAAAATGTGAATACGTGATTCATCACTTTCAAGGTACTGTACAGCGTAATGAATTTTTAATGCATTACGTGACCAGTAGGTTAACAGGCAAAGCAGCGGCCCTTATTAGCGAGAGAGGTGATTTTGACACATATGACGAATTAAGATCTGTCCTTGTCCAACATTTTGGTGATCCGCGTAGCGAGGAGTGCGTTGCGATTGAGCTAGAGACGTTAAAGATCAAGCCTAGCGAATCCTATCTTGAATTTTGTGGCAGGATTCAGGACGTTCGTGCAATCCTTTTGTCGAAGGTTAATCAAGTACATACTGCGGACATGAAACAGGCTAAGCGTATTATATACGACAATACTTCATTAAATGTGTTCTTATATAACCTACCTGAACATATGGTGAGGCTAGTTAGGTTGAAAAATCCGAATTCTTTGGAAGACGCTTTAAAACAAGTTTTAGAGGAAGTAAACTTCCAAGAACAATACAACATGCGTACAAAAATGTTGCAAGGTCGTGCGCAACCCCCTAATGTTCCGGCACCAATCTTTAAACCTTTGATACCTCAAACTCAATTCAAATTTGGCATTCCTGGAAATCAATTTTTGGCTCGACCCCAATATTTTCAACCACCAATGCCCAGGCCTCAAACAAATAACTTTGGCTATCGACCACCCCAATTTGGTTTCACACCAAATTTTAACAGCGGCCCTTCACAGGCTCAGCAGTTTGGTCCTAGACCGCAGGCTCAGCAGTTTGTTCCTAGACCGCAGGCTCAGTTCGGCTTTAGGCCCCAGCTTCAACAGGTAAGTCAGAATGGTTTTAGACCTCAAATCGGTCAATTTGGCTATCGACCTTCACAGTTTGGGTTCCGGCCTCAAGCTGGTCAGTTCGGTTATAGACCATCGCAGCCTCAAGGCTACCGCCCGCCTCCATTCACCAACGACGTGTCTATGAGGACTGCCCCACAAAGGTTGCCAGTGAACGAGATGACCACGAATTCGGAAGGCGAGTACAACCCAGAATATAATTATGACGATGTAGAGTACTATTACCCCCATGAAGAATACCAGCCTTATGACATGACAGAATATTACCCGGAGACCACAGAGACCGCAGAAAATGCTTGCAACAACGAAAACGAAGTAAGTGAAACAGAAAATTTTTGTATGGTTGTTTCCCCCAAATTCCCGAGATAATTGAATTAAACTATGATACAACTCTTAAATTACCATACATATATGTGCCCGAAATTGACAGCAAATTCATGTTGGATTCTGGCAGCACAAGATCATTTATAAGCCCAACTAAAGCGAATGAATATTATGCTCAACAAAAATCCTATGAACCGTTTATGGTAACGAGCACACATGCTTCCAGCACCCATAGTGAAGTGGTCAATATTCCACTATTCGCCATTTTTAATCACGATGAATATCATAAATTTTACGTTTATGACGTTGACAAAAAGTATGACGGTGTAATAGGATGGGATTTAATGACCAAACTCAAGGCATACTTAGATCTGGGAAATAACACCCTCAGAACTAATGACACCACTGTGCCTATTATTTATGACGTAGGCAAGGTACATACCTTTAACCTAGAGGCTCGTAGTGAACATCGTATTAGGTTACCTGTAAACTTGGAAGAAGGTGATGCAATCCTAAATTTCAAGCAGTTTAGCAATGACGTGAGAATGCCCTCTGCAATAGTTAAATGTGAAAATTATTTTGCTACGACTATTATGCAAAACACATCGGAAGATGACATAGTCATGACAATTACAAAGCCTTTTAAGGTCTTAAAATTAAAACATCAAAATGACGTATGTGACATAAATTACAATACTGACATGACTAACGTCGACGTAGATCATTTACTGGAAAACAACTTGAACAAATTGCGACTTGACCACTTAAATTCAGAAGAGCGCAAAGAAATATCTGCCTTATGCATGGAATATAAAGACATATTTTACTGCGAAGACTTACCACTAACCTTTACGAACCAGGTTAAACATCATATTAGGACAGTAAATGAGGATCCTATATACACCAAGCCTTATAGGCAGGCACCGGCTCAAGCTCAAGAGATCAAAGAACAGGTGGAAAAATTGTTCAAGGACAATGTGGTTAAAGAATCACACTCTCCTTGGAGTGCACCTGTTCACCTGGTCCCTAAAAAGCTAGACGCTTCAGGCCAGGTGAAATATAGAATGGTCATTGACTACCGCAGACTGAACGAGATAACGACCGATGACAGATATCCACTTCCCAACATATGCGATCTTTTTGACAAATTAGGTAAAAGCACTTATTTTACTACATTGGATCTTGCATCAGGCTACCATCAAATAGAGATCGCAGAGCAGGACCAACAAAAAACGGCGTTTTCAACCCAAAATGGTCATTACGAATTTCTTCGGATGCCTTTTGGCTTGAAGACGGCGCCGGCGACCTTTCAACGAGCCATGGACAATGTGTTGAGAGGTCTACAAGGTATACATTGTCTAGTATACCTTGACGATATACTTATATATTCAAATGGACTCACGGAACACCTTGAAAAATTACGCGCAGTTTTCGACAGACTGAGACAGACTAACCTGAAAGTACAGCCAGATAAATCGGAATTTCTCCGAAGGGAAGTGCAGTATCTAGGACATACTCTGACTAAAGACGGACTTCGACCGAACAATGACAAAATTCAGGTAGTGCTTGACTATCCCATTCCACAGACACAGACCGAGATAAAAAGATTCCTAGGATTTATAGGATACTACAGACGATTCGTCAAAGACTTTTCCAAAATCACACAACCGTTAACAGCTTGCTTAAAGAAAGGTAAAAAGGTGGAAATTACGGAAAAATATACAGAGGCATTTGAAAAGTGTAAGGAGTTGTTAGTAAATGCACCCATCTTACAATACCCAGACATGACCAAGCCATTCATCTTGACCACCGACGCATCAGAGGTAGCAATTGGAGCTGTACTTTCGCAAGGCTCAATCGGTACCGATAGACCAGTGGCTTACGCTAGTCGTACGCTAACTGAGAGCGAACGAAAGTATAGCGCCATTGAGAGAGAGTTGTTGGCCATCATTTGGGCCACAAAGCATTTCAGGCCGTATCTTTATGGCAACAAGTTCGATATAGTCACCGACCACAAACCTTTACTGTGGCTATACCAACTCAAAGAACCCGGAAGCAAGCTCACACGGTGGAGATTGCGTTTACAGGAATATGATTTTGACATTAAACATAAAAACGGACATCAAAACGCGAACGCTGACGCATTATCTAGGCTCAAACTAAACGCACTAGGAACAGACGGACCGAGTGACGGTATATCTATGATCGTTAACGTAGATGAGAGCGAAAATAGATTACAATCACATATAGAAGACGTGACTAAACAAATCACTAAATTGGCAAGACGACGAACGACTGACGACTCAAAGACTATAACAATCTCCGACTCAGACAGAACTGCAACAGCTAGTCCTATAACCATATCAGAAACAGACTCTGTAAATTCAGAATTTTTGAGGAAAGAATCAGGCTGGCTTGTTCGATCTGATTCAAGTACTAGTGCCACAGACACCATACATTCCGAAAAAGAGTTAGAATCATTTGGCATACCTATTTTGAATGAAGCAGTAGATACGAAACCAAATCAAATATTGGTATTTCACCGATATGGTAATGACATTCAGGTTAAAGATCTTTCCAACAAACATCAGAAAATACTTGAAGTCTTTTTACCACTTGAGAACCCGGATTTGATCAAACAATTCTTAAAAAAATATATTCGCCCAAAAATAAAGTATTTTATCTATTTTGAAAGAGAAGAACACCGAAAAGAATTTAGTAACGTTGTAATATCGCTGTTTAAAAAGGGAACTATTAATTTCTATGAGTGCACTGAACGTGTTGTTTCCGTCACTGATGAGGAAGAGCAACAAATGATAATTCGGAAATTACACGAAGGCAAAACATGCCATCGTGGTATTACAGAAACTGTTAAACGAATCCGACGCAACTACTATTGGCCAAACATGCATGAAACGGTTGCAGCCGCTATAAATTCCTGTGAAAAATGTAAAATCGCAAAATATGATCGCAAACCCATCAAACCGACATTACAGCTTACTACAACTCAAAATTCACCGTTTCAGGAAATATTCATAGACACATTCTCTATAGAATCTAAACAGTACCTCACCATAATTGACGCCTTTAGTAAATTAGGCCAGGCCATGGAAATACCAGCTCGATCTACTCCAGAAGTAGTTAGAGCCTTAGTAAAATACTTCAGTTTTTATGGTATTCCACGTAAAATCAGTTGCGACCCCGGAACCGAATTCAATAATGACCTATTGAAGGAACTAACTGAGCTATATAAAATTAAATTACACATCGGTACTCCAAACAACCCTAATTCAATGGGGATGATCGAACGATTCCACTCTACCATTATTGAGATCTATAGAATAGCTAAATTTGATAGGAAATACACAGATGCAGCATCCGTAATGACTTATGCTATTATGGCATATAACAACACCATCCATAGTGCTACTGACTTAACACCCTTCGAAGTTGTATTCGGACACACCGATTTAAAATCAGATTTTGACATTGACTTTGACAAAACATATAAACAACAACTGGTTAAGGATCACCGTAAAAGAACACATGAGTTATATAAATGTATAGCAGAAAAGATGAACAAAGATAAGGAAAACGTAACTAAAAAGCGCGGAGGTGAGATAGGACCGGAATTAGGTATTGGAAAAATCATCTATGCAAAACCTGTCAATAAACGGCAATCCAAAGATAAACCCAAATATCAAAAGGCTATCGTAACAGGCAAGGTAAAACGCAATGTAGTTCCTGTAAAAATAAAGGACAGAGACACAAAGGTGCCCATTAAACATGTCAAACGTCCTCCACAGGTGGGGCATACTCGTGATGGTGTCGATGACGACGACCCAGGCTCTCCTAGACCAAGTTGCTCCAAGCCAAGGTCTGCAAATTCAGAAAATTGACAAAAATCCAGGCATTCTACCCGTTAAGCAAGGCCAAGCATTTGTACAACGCAACGATTGGACAATTGTTAAAACAATTCAACTAGAGGGAATAGCGTCAGATTTTAATTTCAACATACGCCAATATTCTAAATTTTGTAAAAGTGTAATATTTCGTAATAATAACAATTCTTTTAATAATGAAGTAAAAGAATTCCGAGTTCAGGTAGAGTATATTAGAGATGAAGTTATTGAAAAATTACAACAACTCATACCAAAAAAGAGGTCTAAACGTGGCCTAATTGATCCACTTGGATCTCTTATCAAAGTTATCACTGGTAATCTTGACCACGAAGATGCAGTTCATTTTGAAGAGTTGATATCCGATCTTAAAACTCGTGAACAAGCTATCTCTAACAAAATTACTATTATATCTGAAATGTTGGACCATGTTGTTAACTCCACAAAAATTATAAATGATAATACTAAAATATTAAATGACAGATTAACTAAAGTAGAAAGGTTTGTTAGAGAAAAACTCCAAGAGGAAAACCATAGTGTTGCATTATCTTACATAATTAGTATATTCAATTTGTTTATTATTAACTTCCGGACTATTTCAATGAAGCTTAGCGATATGGAAACATCTTTGGCATTAAGTAAAGTATCAGTCTTACATAAATCTGTATTAAACTCAAATTAATTATTACCGCTATTAAACGACATCAGTACTGTTGCGCATTTAATGTATCCTGTTAATGAACAAAACCTGAATACTTTGGAAGAAACATTTACTGTCAAATCCTACCTCAAGGATAGTAATGTAAGATTTATTATAAGCATTCCGGTAGTTGATAACGCCACTTATGATTATTATAAATTGTACACACTCCCTATATCCCTTGGTCCTAGTAATGAAACCCACGCCATCATTCCCGAATTTCCTTACCTGCTAGTAGAAGGTACCAAGTACAGTCCAATCGTACGGAAATGTAAAGAAATTACAGCTAAAGAATATCTTTGCTCGGAAAATGATCTAGCCGTTTACGCCCAAGAAACTTGCATTCAACAACTTATGGAATACCGTCAGAACCGCTCAAAATGCCACGCACGGAGAATAGATCCAGATTTCATGAAGGTTCAGAAAATTTCCCGCAATAGCTGGATACTTTTTGCTAAATCCGAGAAGATCCTGTTCCAGAAATGTGGAGATGAAGTTGTTAGAGAGCCCGTAAGTGGAACATTTATAATAACAATACAGAAACCTTGTGATGTCTATATGGATGATTTCCCGATTTCTGGACATGGTTTCCGCAGTCTTGGAAATAACTACTATAAAAAAACGCCTATTATCAACCTGCCTGATGTACAAGAATATGAAAAGAATAGCAAGTCGCATATTGAAGATACGGAAGTAATTGACCTCAAAGGAGTAAATTTAGATGACATCGAACATTTGAACTATTTGTTGAAGAAAAGTGTGAAAAGTGATAGCAGTGTTATTCCACCAAAATCATATGACATTGCCACAATTGTACTTTATTTAATTATAACAGTGATAATTGTATCCTTAATTTACTTTAAATTTAAGCCGTATATATTTAAATTGTGTTCTAATAATCAAATTAACTCTAATGATGAAGTTGAACTCCAGATACCCACAACTAATAGACCACTTTTGTTACATTAAACTTTACATACATAAAATGTTAACGAAGTTCTCTGAAAACTAATTTTCCGATAACTTCGGTCTGAGGGGGAAGGCGTTATATTCCCATCTCCGACCCTTTATGCTGACATAGTATTCGCCCACGCATAAGATCACCCATGTGCAGGATGCAATGCCAGCATATTCTTAGATAAGGTTTAGTCATAACATCCTTTGTCAGTTAGCTCTTACATTTAATAAATAAGTTAGTCTTAGAGCAACCACTGTAGAGAATACAATAAAATCTTGTAACTCTATAATTAAATTTTAATTTTAGTTTTTAAAAAGACAATCCGACGTTCCCGATTGTTAACTAGGTATATCGAGTTTACCCTCTTAGCACGAAAATATTACCTACCTGCCAATTTATTTGATACACTTTCCAAGTTCCATATACACGGATATTTTTCAACCTCAGCTATATTTATAGTTAAACTAGCGACCTGCCTCGGCTTCGCATGCTCTACCCATGGGTAGAGCACATGCCTGCATTTTTTGCATCAGTTTGTTGCGTCGAGTATGAATTAACGTTTTCAACAATTCATCGAATTATACACATAATGAAACCTTCCTCATTAACCTACTCTGTCTATTGGTGAAAACCGCATGAATATCCGTTCAGTAGCTTTTGAGTTTATCGCGAACAGACAGACTGCCGCGGCGGAGGACTTTATTTTATAATATGTAGTGTTATGATGACATGAAGTCTTACCCAAAAATAAAATGGCATTTTGTTTGAGTATCTCTAATTAGATGTCCACAAGTTCCATAAATGTATATGCCTGGAAGTTAGAACTGGCTACATAATTCAGTCAACATCAGTTTGTTAGGATTTTAAGGATAGATTGGATTTAAACTGTCTCTGTATCCCTTCAGGCCCTTCAGCTGTCCACGTGGTGAAGAGTACCCACAAACCTTTTGCGGGGTTCAAACTATTATGATGCCAAGTGATCATCAAAATTAACCATTTCACCAGATTTGTCTATATGATGCATGGTAAGTAACCAGAGCCCTTCCCCAGGCTAATTATATACTATCTCTATACCCTATAAAACATCGAGGTACATGTAAACAATGTAGTAGTACATTAGTATCGATGCTACAAAAATAGTTCAGTTTATAAAAGACAAAATAACGTAAATATTAATCCAAAATAATTCTTGTTTGTCTGTTACTTTGTCATAGCTACACGGCTAAACCGATTCAGCTGAAATTTTGGACAGGGATATGCCAGTAGTATGGTAGATAAGACAAAGGATACTTAAAAACGCGGGCGAAGCCGCGAGGCGCAGCTAAACTAGAACCTTTAATAGAAGTAGATAAATATACATACAGTAACGAAAGCAGCACTCAAGGTCTGTGGTGCCGCAGCGACAGGATTCAAATTGAGAGCCATCTGAACTAATTGGGCGTCTCGAATCCTTGAGGATACAAAGTTTCTTGTTCCTGCATTGTCCTTGCTGCTGTCTGTGAGGTAGAATAGTTCAGCAGTTTTGTAAATGCCGGCCAAGCCTACTCGACGGACATACCAGTTGAACTGGAAGAAATAGTTATACATACTTTAGTTGATGATTTTCTATTAGTGTGGAGATTCTAACAAATAATGTTGTTGCAGTAGTTTTAAGGAAATCAATGTTGTCAGTAGTAAGCACATTGTGGTTGTACCTAAGCCATTGCTTAGCATGATAGTTCAAGCCTCAAGACTAAGAATGTTTTACTATCTCGGTCTGAGATATACCTAAGTTGAATATTTTTAGCAAGCTGTATAATTATATTGCATTTCGGAATGCATCGTCAGTATCCACGATTGCATAAATAGATTTTTACTGGACACCATCCAATAAAAACATCCAATAATATCATTTCTTGGAAAATTTCCAATAAAAGAAAGACTTTTATTTAAAACATTCACAATCAACAAGTATGAGTACCTACTGCATACTTTCGTAATGTACATAAATTAGGTAATGTTCAATCTATCATTATGTAGAGCATCGGCAGCATTAAGTTAATGGGTCAATAATTATTGATGTTTACAAAACACAGTCTCAAAGAATACTCAAAAATTAAATAACTTACATCCACACTTCGATCTCCAGAATGATAACAAATATCATCCACGAGTGACAAAAGAGTAGCTAAACAGTTAGGAACATTGTTTGGCAAAGTCTGAATACCCATAGCTTTTGGCCAAGTACTCCTGAAACAAAATAGAAAATGTATATTATTATAATATACATTTATTAAAGTCAATAGGGTATACACATTTTCTTGAAGAGAGGGATAATTACTTGTATGGTTCGATCATCAGAAGCCTGGTAACAATAGCATTTTCCACAAACTTAGCCGGAACTTTAGCCTCAACCGATTCTTCTTTTGGCCACTGTAACAAAAAAAAAAACATAACTTTATTATACTTAAACCTAATATTACTTATCAAAAACTGGCCAAGTGCAAATCGGACTCGCACTCATAGGGTTCCATAACACAGTAGAGTATTTTAACTATAATTTTTCACCACCAAACACATTTTACCACTTTAGAATTGTCGTATCTTTTAAATGATTGACTTTGAGAAAAATAGTTTTAGAACCTCAATGTAATTTTTAAAGACCTATCTATAGACACACCCCGCACGTATAGGTTTGGTTTGATGTAAGTAATTTTTTTTCAGTTTCAGGGGGCTCTCCCCTCCTCCCTCATACACGGAAGTATGAGGGAGGAGGGGAGAGCCCCCTTAATGTTTTTTTTGTATAAAAATCCTAAAGCGGTTCACAGAATACACCTACCTACCAAGTTTCAACTGTGTAGTCTTAATACTTTCGGAATAAAGTGACTGTGACATACGTACGGACAGATAGACAGACTCAGACATGACGAATCTATAATGGAACCCTAAAAAGCAGTTGCAGGCCAGATAAAAAAAAAGGCAAGGCGGCAAGGCATGTGTCAATTCATACACAGCATAATTCAAAACAGAGGATGGGGTGAAGACGTGTCTTGTCCTACGTCTTGTCATCTTGGCTTGCGCTTAAAAGATTCACTCCTAAAAATTCTACTTTCCTCATACACAATTTTATACTTACAGTTTTCATTTGTTCAACCAATTGCTCATTGCATTTGACATTGAAATAGTGTACTAAATCACCTCCACCATTAGGAAACAGACCGTGAGTTATAGTTGGGTAACCGGCTGCCTTAGCTCCTGCACTCAGAGACTCCACTGACCAACCAGTCTTGAGGACATAGTCTAGAGCTTTCTCCAAGATAAGAGTCTTGACATTGCTCTCATATTGAGTCTCTTCATGTTCTGTTGTTGGAGGTGTAACTTTCAAATCCTTTTCCTCAGCAGAAACGCAGTAGCTTCTCATAACTTTTTGAGTATTATTGACTGGGACTGAGGCGAGTGGCAAAACAATTCGTCGGCTAGCTCTTAAAGCTGTTGACAGAAGTAAAATACAGAAGTTGTAAATATGTATATATGAGTTAAATAAAGTTCTTTCAATAAGGAAATTTATTGGCAGAATTATAAAGTAACTATTCTTTGCCATAACACTTTACTATTTAATTGCTAGTGATATTATTACACAACATCAGATGAATCGAAAATACGAAATGTATGTAAGAGTTTTAATAAAACACATTTTAAACCTAAATACATTTATTAAGTTAAGTTTACTGATTATATCAAAAAGAATGTGAGTATAACAATGAACATGTTACATTATATCTTATAATTAACTGATAACACTCTCACTTGAGCTTTTTTGCAAAACTATTAAGGATCATAACACAATACAGTCTCTTTGATCCAGTTAACAATCACCCTACCCTTCTCCAAGATTTTTTTCAATTACACGTATCACTTGTGTTTATTCCCTAATTGCTGGTTAGATTGTTGGGTTTTATACATTCATTGAGTCGAGCTAAAAGTGCTTCCATCAGATTGAATCCATTCAAAGCTAATTCTATTAGCTCCTTTTTCTTTTCTACTGGAATGGAGTCATTCAGAGTATTTCCTCCAACAAGAAGAGGAACACTATTTTCCGATCTTCCTTCCATAATATCCCTCATTCTAAGTTCATAGTGAGCTTTGGACATCTTCAAAGCGGTCACTAGAACATCCATATACTCCATCTCCAACATTGGAATCAAGTCTTTTATTCCCGTTTGGTTCTCCTTGTCTTTTAAAACTAAGAATCTTAAGAAGTTTAATGCTGTAATAATTTGATCAGCAAGCTCCATCAGATCTGATTCTGCCCCTTTTGGCAAATAGCATATCTGTTTCACCATGCTTCTGAGCTGATCTCCGGTAAAGCACTCGTTGATAGTTGGTTCTTTAAAAGCCTGAATTATTGCATCTTTATACAATGTTATGGCATATCCAATAACACCAGAATGATTTGATGTTCCAATCAGATATTTAATGAGAGCACATCTACCTTTTAAGTCAAATTTGTTTACATGGATTGTGATGCAATCGAGAGCAGTCTTCCTCAAAGACTGATAGTTGCAATAGATGGTAACATTGACTAATCTTTTGAGCAAGTCACAATGAATTGATGATGTCAACTCTTTGTGTGAGGTATTTTCAGGCATGCGGATATTTAGAGCTCTGTAAAGGGCCAGCGCTTTGTTAAGAGGACCATATTCATTGTACCTCAATAAATGATTAACAGCAATCATCAAACTGCGTATCAAATATTCATTGCTATAAACCTGTGGTAATGCCCAGTCTGGTATCTCAAAATGGCCCGAACATACAACATAGTAGTAGCCTGAATATGTAGTTAAGTTCAGTCTATCACCATGGTCATATGGTGAAATTTCATCACTTCCATCTGTGCATCTCAACCTTTGTTTCTCTTTATATTCCAGCTTAGGAAGCAATTTCAGCAAATTCTTCTCCAGTTTACAAATGTCGAGGATGATTGTTGCACAGGCTTGCCTTGCTTCAGATTTCTCATTTGCATTTGGGTCTACATCAAAGTACACCATTGGCCTGCCTAGAAGGCTGATAAGAAAGTCGACCAATATAGGTTTTAAAATCATATTTGGACTGCGTCCCAATGGTACAATATCACTGATAAACGGTTGGTAAAATTGTATCACCATATCATAAATCTTATTCACCCTTCTGACATTTGGATCACTGTCTATCAGCTTGCGTTCATCACCTTCCAACTGGTGCTCAGTTATTTTTATCTTTTCAATATGATTAGATATACCGTATAAGCACCACTCTAGAGATCTTTTCTTGGTTGCTGTGAGCCTGTTCAACAGTTTTTGGATAATGGGCAAGACAATTCCAAACTGTGCATCATTCTTTGAGAGTTCTAACCGCTCGATAAACTCGAGTAGTGCATCTTCAGGTGTACATTTGCCTTGTATGAAGATTATTATCTCCTCACACGCGCCGTACAGCGAGGGCCTGCATATGAGGGTGTCATCTTGTATTTTCCCAACAACAATTTCTACTAAGTCCCAGCAATAGTCACTAAATCGTTGTTTGTGTTTATCATCGTTCAACGCCGACATGGCTTCTTTGTAGGCTCCTGAATCCAAACATGATGATATGAAGTTGACAAGATCAGCACTGCCTTCCATGATAAATTGCATAAAAGATGATTTATGTTTCCACTGTACTCTGAAATTGAATTTCATCAAATATTTTTAATGTAACCTACTCAGTATAAATGTACTGAGCGGCTCCCACAAAAACTTTTTTTTACTAAACATTTCCGGCTTAAATATAATAGACTTACAATTAAATAGCCTTGGTAACTTGCTCATATTTGCACAATAATTCAATCTAGTAGTTTAGAAGTGATCACTAAGTTCTTACAATGAACGATATTATTTTATTCCAATTTCCAATTGAATTTAAATATTCGTTTCTCAGATTTCTCACACTATTTGCCACAGACAGCCAGCAGCCAGCTCAAGCCTTTTTGCAATTTTGCCGTAGGGTGACCATCTCAAAAATGGCGTTGAATTTCCAACCAAATATATGTCTAATCTAATATTATAAGAATATTTGTCCTGACATACTGACTGACTGACTGACTCACTGACACGCACAGCCCAAACCGCTGGTCGTAGAGACTTGAAATTTGGAGGGTATATTTGTCTTAGTACGTAGGAGTGTACTAAGAAAGGATTTTTTAAAATTCACCCCTTAAGGGGATGAAATGGGGGTTCAAAGTTTGTATGGAGAAACAAGATTAGATAGTTTTTTCTATCCGAAACTAACACAAGTGCTTCAGTACAAAAATAAGTAAATATGTGTATCAGGTTTTTTTGAAATTCCACCCCTATGAGGGTGAAATGAGGTAACGAAGTGTGAATATCAATATTGTTTTGGATTGCGCTGAAATTTGGCATGCAGATAGTTATGACGACGTAAGTTACCTCTGAGAAAGGATTTTCCAAAATTCACCCCTGAAGGGGACAGGGGGAACAGGGGTTCAAAGTTTGTATGGAAAAACAAGATTAGATAGTCTTTTCTATCCGAAACTTCACATAAGTGCTTCAGTACAAAAATAAAAAATACGTGTTTCAGGTTTTTTTGAAATTTCACCCCTTGCAACGGGGTAACAAAGTGTGAAAATCAATATTGTTTCGGATTGCGCTGACATTTGGCATGCAGATAGTTATTACGACGTTAGTTACCTCTAAAAAAAAAGGATTTTCCAAAATTCACTCCTTAAGGGGATGAAATTGGGGTTCAAAGTTTGTATGGAAAAACAAGATTAGATAGTCTTTTCTATGGTTTTTTTTAATTCCACCCTAAGAGGGTGCAATGGGGTAACAAAGTGTGAAAATCAATATTGTTTCGGATTGCGCTGAAATTTGGCATGCAGATATTTATTACGACGTAAGTTACCTCTAAGAATGGATTTTCCAAAATTCACCCCTGAAGGGGATGAAACAGGAGTTCAAAGTTTGTATTGAAAAACAAGATTAGATAGTCTTTTCTATCCGAAACTTCACTTAAGTGCTGCAGTAAAAAAATAAAAAATACGTGTTTCAGGTTTTTTTGAAATTCCACCCCTAAGAGGGTGCAATGGGGTAACAAAGTGTGAAAATCAATATTGTTTCGGATTGCGCTGAAATTTGGTATGCAGATAGTTATTACGACGTTAGTTACCTCTGAGAAAGGATTTCCCAAAATTCACCCCTGAAGGGGATGAAACGGGGGTTTAAAGTTTGTATGGAAAAATAAGATTAGATAGTCTTTCTTTACGAAACTTCACATAAGTGCTATAGTAAAAATAAAAGTAAATACGTGTTTCAGGTTTTTTTGAAATTCCACCCCTAAAAGGGTGCAATGGGGTAACAAAGTGTGAAAATCAATATTGTTTCGGATTGCGCTGAAATTTGGCATGCAGATAGTTATTACGACGTTAGTTACCTCTGAGAAAGGATTTTCCAAAATTCACCCCTGAAGGGGATGAAACGGGGGTTCAAAGTTTGTATGGAAAAACAAGATTAGATAGTCTTTTCTATCCGAAACTTCACATAAGTGCTGCAGTAAAAAAATAAAAATACATGTTTCAGGTTTTTTGAAATTTCACCCCTGGTAACAAAGTGTGAAAATCAATATTGTTTCGGATTGCGTTGATATTTGGCATGCATATAATTATTACGACGATAGTATCCTCTGAGAAAGGATTTTTCAAAATTCACCCCTTCAGGGGATGAAACGGGGGTTCAAAGTTTGTATGGAAAAACAATATTAGATGGTCTTTTATATTCGAAACTTAACACAAGTACTTAAGTAAGTAAATACGTGTTTCAGGCTCTTTCGAAATTCCACCCCTAAAAGGGTGAAGTGGGTAAACAAAGATCTGAAATCAATATTGTTTCGGATTGCGCTGAAATTTGGCATGCAGATAGTTATTTTGACTTAGGTATCTGCTAAGAAATAATTTTTCAAAATACACTATTTAAGGGGATGAAGCGGGGGTTCAAAGTTTGGATAGTCGTTTTATTCGACACTTTACACAAGTGTTTCTGTAAATAAATAAGTAAATACGAGTTTCAGACTATTTCAAAATTCTACCCTAAGAAGATAAACTGTTTTGGATTGCGCTGAAATTTAAAATGCAGATAGTTATTATGACGTAGGTATCCGCTCAGAAAGGATTTAAAAAAAATATTCCCGGATACGGAACGGGGATTCAAAGTTTGTATGGCGGAACAAGATGAGATATTTAAACGTATTGTATGATTTTTCGAAATGAGGTAGGTAACAAAGTCTGAAAATTTGGGTTTTTCCGGTTTTTTAAATATGAATCCCGAATTGCCTTAGTACGCGATAACATGAAAACGGGTGAACCGATTTGGCTAATTCTTATTTGATGTGTTTAATGATAGAATCGTTTTTACAAAAGAAAAGTTTTAAGTAAATAAAATAAGGTTTTAACGCGGGCGAAGCCGCGGGGTACTTCTAGTAAATATATAATACATTCAAAAGAAACAGAAAATTTTTAAAATGCTATTTGTATATTATGTTTCTTTGAAGTGTTTCACACTTTATATTTTTGTAAATTGTTAAACACAATCCAAAATTTCATCGTACCGACAGGACTTGAACCCGCAACCTCCGGAATAACATGTTCCGGTGCTTTCAAAATCAAACTTTCAAAGCACCGGAACATGTTATTCCGGAGGTTGCGGGTTCAAGTCCCGTCGGTACGATGAAATTTTGGATTGTGTTAACAATATGCTATTTGTATTTCAAAATTCATGAATTTTCTTGAAATCTGCCAAAATTAAATTTAAAAAAAAAAATTTTTGGAATCGTCAGCCTAATCTATCAGAGTTAAAATGTAAGTTTCAAATCTGCCCAAATGGCAGGAATCTGCCACAAATGGTCACACTGCTTTGACTGCTAGTGCTTTCCGTATATTAAAGGTACTCTGTGGCTACTGCATAGAAAAGATAAGCTACTGGCTAGTGGTGGCTTTAGACTCGTAGACGGAAAATTAAATAGACAAGACATTAGCGTATGCGAATGAAATATATAGAGATATAACCCGACTAACTAAAACTAGCTAAAAACCGAGCCGAGTGAGGGCTCGCGTAGTTTTTTTTAAATATTAAATGGCGAATCTGCCCGACACTGGAAAAAATTCAGCCAAACCACCCACTCCAACAAATGCATAAAATATGCCACCATATTATTGAATTATGGCATAAAATAAGGCATAAAAATAAAGTTTACCTTCTCATTAAAACTATAACAAATTTCCAACCAAATAAATGCACAATAAAAATGTTATAGATTAAATAGAAACAGAAAATTGTCAAAATTCTATTAAATATTTCAACATTCATATAGATCCTAGAAATCTGCCACTTTTTGGAATCGTTAGCTTAATCTTCCAGAGTTAAAATGTAGGTCCCAAATCTGCCTAAATGGCAGAAATCTGCCACAAATGGCACACTGATACCAGATATCATTTGGATGACAGATGTGAATTCTTTAGATTGCCAACAGATGGCGTTAGTATTAACATTATGTTGGCAGCGAAGTAAATTCTTTGTTCTTCTAACGGATGGAGTTAGTAGAACAATAATATTCTATCCTAGAAATAAAATTGTTAATCCTTATTTTTAGGGTTCCGAACCCAAAGCGTACCAACGGAACCCTATTACTGAGACTCCGCTGTCCTTCTGTCTGTCTGTCTATCTATCTATATGTCTGTCTGTCTATATGTATGTCTGTCTATCTGTATGTCTGTCCGTCCGTCTGTCTCTAAGCTGTATCTCATGAACCGTGATAGTTAGACGGTTGAAATATGATGTATTTTTGTTGCCGCTATAACAACAAATACTAAAAACAGAACAAAGTTAAAAATTAATGGTAATGGGGACCCCATGATGACACCCATTCAAAAATCGTGTTTTTTACCATATCATCTATAAACAATTGTTTACCTCAGTGTTTTTCAACTTGTTTCATGACGCGACCGCCTTAAAAAAAATTAGCGACCCCCTACTTGCACTGTTTATAATCTGTATTTTGTTATGTTGCTAGCTTCTGCCTACGGCTTCGTTCGTGTGGCCTACAAGAAACAAATAACATATTTTTCTTTGGAAAGAAATATTATAAGCACTCCCAATAGTCCCTGTGATTGGGACACCTACAAATGCTCTTTAATGAATATTTTCTGAAAAAGTATATTTTCAAACTTTGTTTTTTTCTTTTACTGAGGATTTGCGACCCCCTGCGACCCCCTAATAGAAGCTTCGCGTGAACCCTACGTGTGCGAGTCGGACTCGCACACTTAGGGATCACGCGTCCAACGCGCACTTGACCAGTTTATTTTTAATGGAAAAAAAATGATATTTTTTTTACTGTTAACACATCTACATGTGATTTTAAATTACTATGTTAAAGCACAAATCAATAGGCGGTATAGTTTTTCAGTAAAGTGTACCACAAAAGTGCTCAGGTTGTGGGATAGTGTTAGGGCTTGCTTCGCTCGCCCTGATGATGAACTCGTCATACATTATGCCAGGTATAAGATAAAATGACCAACGATATTTGGTCGGGTCATACATGACAGCGGGTGAAAGCCAATGGGCGCGCGCACTAGAACTGGGAGCCAGAGATGGCTCCAAATTATAAAATCGCATATGCAGAGATGTATAAAAATAATGTTGTCCATCTCGCTCTATCATACTAGTGATTGTATACTTTTATCCTATTAATACAATAATATGAGAATATTATTGTTGTTATTTTAATGCAAGGTCAATTTAATACTCCGTCCACGATAGGGGCACAGTTTTACAATTGTACAATCATATTGGACGAAGTTACTGAAAAACGTTCCAACCCACAAATATAGCATTTTGAGAAAATCGTCTTTAAACTTTCATCCTGTATTATCTAATGAAATTATTTTTATTTGTACTTTATAGTTTTTAATAAATTATAGATATCACAATAATCTTTTGATTTAGCCTTGGTCTAAAATGACAAAATACATACTATTTTTAATATTGTTAAAAATTGCATTGGAAAGTTTTTGGTTAATTAAAAAAGTATATCATATTAGAAATATGAATTTCAAAAAAAATTTCCGATTAACATGTTTTGTATAAAACACAGAAATATTAATAATAAGTATTATGGAATATTTCTGTGGGAATAGGTAGACACAGGAGGTTCAAACGTAGTTTCTACATAATATATATACTAATACACTTATATTTGTATACCTAACTATATATTCGTATTTAAGAATTCTTTTCTTAAATGAAACAACGATATACTCGTGCGTAAATACACCTTAGTGTTTAAATTATTGAATAAAAACTTTCTTAATAATTTATTTATCTTTGTCGCTTTTTCAAATCAAGTAACTTAAGTATATGAAATGTCTCTACCTAACTCTACACTATTCAAATAACGTAATCAGATATTTAGAAGATTTGAGTTTGTAAAAACTTTTGCAACTGTTTCACTCGCACGCGTATCGGGTTTCCACTGAGCACCACTAAGAATATTTATGAAATACAATAAAATATTTATTAAATGTAAGTTGTTTATATAATACACGATACATATTGAATATTTTGTACATAGCGATCTCAGGTGAAAATATTTTCTTGTTTCATACTTTTTAGAGTGTGATCTTTCAGTAGTCGGGTTTTAGTATTTGAACTTATTTTTTATTTAAAGCATTTTGGGGTTTTTGCATAATTGTATACATGTATACATGTCAACATACTTACATAAATACACAGCGCTCAACAAACACATAACCCTCCCAACTGCTTCTTTGCGACGCCGTGGGGTAAAAAATAGTTTTCTTGACTTCGGCGGGATATATCACGCCAACGCTACGCCCGACAAAAATATGATGTACTAAACTCAATCTTCATTTTAAAATCCCTATTCAACAATACCACATACGATGGGGTGTGGTGACATTTTTTTTTAGTTCTGTACTTCGTGCCCTCTAGAGGGCGCCACATTCAATTTGTTGTGACGTCACATAACCTATAACCAGCAGACAAATAAGACGCGTCCAACGACACCTCATTTGTCAAATTATGATAAGTACTTTAGAAGTTATGAGGGAACAGATGAACATACATACAAACATACATACATACATACATACCCACATACCGGTCAAAAACATAACCCTCCTTTTTGCTTCGCTGTAGTCGGGTAAAAAATCATCACAAAATGAAAAATGTGTACCATTTATAATATCTTATTTTAAATCAATAAATTAGGTGGTTTTCCTCTCAAATAAAAGTATCAAAATAATCATGAAACTTTGATTGCCAGTTTTCAACCAAATCAGCTTCTATTAGACAACAAATTTTCATTAAATAAAACGCTAATACTATCACAATCATAATCAGCCAGTTTCCGTCCACTGCAAGACATAGACCTCTCCTATGGCACGCCACTGAGCTCAATCTTCAGCTATAAAAATTAAAAAAGTATTCGTTTCCAACTGCTGCCAGCTTGCGTATATCATCGCTCCACTTAGCTGGAGGTCATCCTACACTACATTTACCGAGCCGTGGTCTCCACTCTAAAACTCGTCTACCCAACGGTCGTCGGTTCTACGACAGATGTGACCAGCCCTTTGTCATTTCAGCCTGCTAATCCTTTGAGCTATGTTGATAACTTTGGTTTTCTGACGGATGACTTCGTTTCGAATTCGATCCATCAGAGAAACTCCGAGCCCTCTCCACAGCTCGCTGAGCGGCTTGGTGAACTAGTCGTAACGACAGTGTCCACGTCTCGGCTCCGTAAGTAATGTGATCGGTATGCGTTTCTCTAAGTTGTGTTTCACTATTTCACTTTTTTATTTTTTGTATATATAAAAATTGTCTGAAGTACTGAAACACACAGTTACATGTATGGTTGGTTTTAAAAATTTTTTTTAAATATTCTGACGTAAACGATTGGATGACAGCTGAATGGTTCATTACTTTTTTTTTCTTATTCAAAGCGTTAAATTCTGCTTTTGCTATGTTTACTTGATAATTGGTTATGATTTATTTTATGATTTATGATTTTGACGTGTATATGTGCGTATATTAATACTGCCTACATACTGAATAAATGCTTTGATTCTTCTTCTTGATTCTAATAACAGATACGACTCACTTGTTAAAAGACTTGTCTACAGGCTTTGTGGTAAGAGCGATGAAAAAACGAGACGAAGTTTTCCTAATGCTACCCATCCTCCAGCTGTGCCCCCAGCTGTATCCTTCTGCGAGCTTCCTTCTCGAAGTTGTTTCTACCCAATTGCAATATTTGTCCAAGGTGGACGTATTCGTGAACAACTTCAAGAGGAACTCCGTTTAGGGATATGTTGAACATGATCTTAATCTTATCCAAGTTCACCCGGAGATCGATGTGTGCAGAAGAATCGGCAAGGGTAGTCAGCCAGCATGTATTGCAAGTCCTGCACGGTTTCAGCCATGATGACAATATCATCCGCAGATCTCAAATGTGAAAGGTAATTGCCGTTCATATTTATGCCCCGTTCTTTCCAATTCAGAGATTTGAACATATTATCCTCTAGAGCGTTAGTGAACAATTTAGGGGATATAACGTCCCCTTGTCTCACTCTCGATGTAAGCGGATATGCTCAGTCTGCTGATTGTACTTGCTGACTTATAATTACAATCACAGCACCATTTTTGGCAGATTAATTAGGGAAAAATCTACTTTAAACTTCGCAAGATCAATAAAACAACATCTGAAAATCTGAACATACATACAATACAATTAGATCAGCTTACTCTGTCGAATAAAATATGTAGGTATTTAGAAAAACTAAAGCATTTATATGTTTATCAGACAGCTGGTTTCTTATTTTATTTACTATGATTGATATGATATGATTTCTCGAGTTCTCGACTTCTCTCGAGCTTAATTTCCCGGGAACAAAGCCCAACGATTTCCTGGGAATTCTCGGCTCGGGAATTCCCGGGAATGAACCCTAGTTTGTAGTGGTGAAATGCAAAATGCCGGTTTAATCTCAGTTAAACACGTAAATCAAATTCAAATCGACCTGATCGCGTTTATATTCACTGGTGAAATCGGCCCTCAGTCTACTCCCTGCCCGATCCCAGGCAAAATACAACCGGCGGGTGTGGCCATACAGGTCAGCAAATTGGGATGAGATACGTTGTTTTTTGTGGTGGCAGGTTTGTTTTTCTTCGAGTGATCCCTCAGCTTGCGCGGATGCTGTGACAGAAGTGTCAGGGCTCGTCTTAGACTTGTATGGTCTAAGGGGCTCGTCCATGGTTTACTTAGACCATTCAAATTGTATGGTATTCATTCATTTTGTATGGTCTAAGATGGTTTAGTGCCAAATGTGGAGATGCAGAAGCGTTGAAACATGAGGCCTACTTAGCCTGGGCTGATGCTCGAACCCGCAAGTCAGATATACGCGAAAAGAAGGAAGCATTTAACTTAGCCGCCAAGTCCTTCAGAGTCTAAAGAAGGATCGCTTCGATCACACAGCCAAACAGGGAACAAACTTGCTTCTTACCCCACGGGTAGTAAAGCGTACTGGTCCCTGGCTAAGTCGATCGAAGAGAACTTCTGCCGTCCCTCACTGCCGCTACTGCTGAAACCCGACAGGTCTCTAGCGCACACTGCTGAAGAGAAAGCAAATTTATTTGCTAGTCAGTTTGCAGAATCTTCATGATTAGATCCTGGCAATGTTAACTACGTGTCTGCCGATTTGCGGGACGTTTATGTCCGAAATCAGCATTCGACAGTGTAGTACGCAAAACGTTGCGCGATATAGACGTGAACAAAGCTAGTGGTCCAGACGATGAACAACGTATAGGTACCGGTATACGTTGTTAATTTTATCATATAGCCGGCACATGTATCATGTGTTCGTAATTTTAGTCGGGTTATATGTTTATAGCTATTTCATTTACATACGCTAATGTCTTGTCTTGTTATACTCTGTCTACGGCCTATAAAATATGGGTAATATGGGGTGCGTTCACGACCTACGCTCGGAATGCAGCCAAACGTTGCTCTAACCCCGTTCACGACCTCAGAGCGTCGCATTACGCACTCGGTTGTAGCAACTGTGTCGTTCACGACTTCGGTTGTTTCACTCCTCCGGTTGCAACTTTTTAGGGGGGGGGGGGGGGCATCCCATACATGGAACTGGAACAAAAAAAAAAATGTTTCTTCAAACCTATACGTGTGGGGTCTATGGATATATTTATAAATGACATTGAGGTTCCTAAAATCATTTTTTCTCAAAGTCAATCATTTAAAAGATAGGCGCGTCTAAAGTGGTAAAATATGTGCCCCCCCCCTCTAACTTCTAAAGTAAGGGAGTGAAAAATCTAGAAAAAATGTATTCTGTAGATCTCAATAAACATTTTCAACGAAAATTGGTTTGAACGAGATACAGTCAGCAGTTGTTGAGATAAAGCGACTGCAAGTATAACTTTGTTTTTCATACAAACACTATGAAAAACAAAGTTATTTTTGTAGTTGCGACAAATCAAAGTCATAGAATACTCTACTTTGTTACGGAACCCTACGAGTGCAAGTCCGACTTGCACTTGGCCAGTTTATTAGCCATCAAATTCGATGGTTAAAAAGCGCTCTGACGTGTGTGTCAGTAAATGTGGCGGGAAATGCTGTAACTTTTATTACAGATTAAGTTAACATTACCTCGAAATTCGAGTCTGCGCAAAATCTCAAAGTCACAATTTGAGCGAAAAACGCCCGTGGCTGTTCTGGACCAAAGACTCGTACTTAATATTAAACTTGACTGCGTACACCGGCCTTAATGAGACCGATCTTGAACGGAGTTTGTCTCTTTCTTTTGTATGGACAACCTATATTATATACTATACAATACATATAGTATAGAACATATATAGCACTAGCAAGCTGTTAGACAAGACAAGGACACTCTCCCACCGGGTGCCTTTCATTTGGGCCGTTTTATTCTACAAATCAATTACAACCTTAAAGTTACAGCATACGAATTAAATTCAATTTGTCAAAACATCTGCAGTGCACCATTTTAATATTACGTCTATGTTCTGGACCTTCGAGTGAGTTGCAAAACAACCAAACAATCTTCTCCAGAGGACGTGAACGCAGCTCTGTGAGGCCAACTGCCTGTGCCAACTGCCAACTGCCAAGCCCTAGGCCAAGCCTATGTAAAAAAAAGTACTCTGTGCTGCCAAGCAGTAGAACATGGATGGAATATTAAGAGGATGTGGCATTTCAATAACAATAATAATATGAGAAGGATAAAACTATACAGTCACTGTTATGAGTGAGCGAGATGAACAACAATTTTTTATCCTTTACCTGCGTATGCGATTAAACTGGCTCCAGCAATGTTGGGAACCAAGTTCTAGTGTACCCATTGGCTCTCACCCGCTACCATGTATAACCCGACTAAATTACGTTGTTCATTTTATCTTATAGCTGGCATATGTATAACGTGTTCATCATTTTAGTCGGGTTATATCTCTATAGCAATTTCATTCGCATACGCTAATGTTCTCTACATAGACCTGTATGTAGGGTTTCATATGGTCCAAACGAAAACCATTGATGGAGGACTCTAAGGGCTACCTAGAAAACCCCCATGTATGTTCCGCGAAAATCTATAGTTTTCGAGAAAATTGCATTTTACTTGTTTTTAAGTTAGTACCCGAAATGTTGCAATTTATTTAAATTTTCTCCCAAACTATAAAAGCCAAAACCCTAGTTTTTTTGTGGGACTATAAACAATGAATAGGCCTTTCAGGGAAAACTACATTTTTTTATTTAGGCTTATGAAAGTTAGAAAATCTGTCGCCAAACATCTAATGTGTTCCGGTAGCTATCCTTGAGAGCCAGTTTCCATTCTAGGCCTAGCGTGCTTAACATCTTCAACCGCATCATCACTTACCAACAGGTGAGATAGTGGTCAAACGCTAGCCTATAAGATATTTAAAAAAAATACTGGGAAAAAAAATAAAACGTCACATTTTTTTATTTAGACTATATTTGAACTTTAACTTTAGGCAGGCTTTTTTTAAAAAAAAAAACACATAATAAAAAAGTTACTACCGATTTTAAAAACTTGTCTGTTTTATGGACCTGCTGCTTGCCAAATTTCATACGGCTACGACAAGAGGTTCAGGTCTAAAAACATAATACATATACGAAATTAAGAAAGGATTTTAATATTCAAATTATTTCTTGTGAATAACACTCTGTTAATCTATTTTTTACAGAATTAACTCAAACGAAGAGATTTTCTTGTCAAATTTGTAATAAAAGTTCAAAGTGTTTACAGCAATGCAAGCAAAGTGACCCTTTACAGCAATGCACATTATTGCACATACGATATCGCTGTATTAAGTTTCTGCTGATATGATAAGAGAAGTCATCGTCTTCACTTCTCTTCTTGTGTGCATCTCTTAAATAAAGTTGATATTTATTCTTATTCATTTCGCTGGAGAAGTGAAATCTTAGGGTGACACTTACACAAGTTGATGTACCCGGCGAGATGGATCTGTCTCTGGCCATCAAGATGCCTGACCTCAAATTATTTGATTTTTTATATGGGAGAACGACCCAAGCTCGCGAGTGTAAAAGTATCGTCTTAGTTAGCGAGCATCTTGGTCGATGTCCACATCATCACTTATCATCAAGTGAGATAGTGGTCAAAGGCTTGCCTATAACGTAATTTAAACACCAAACTAAAATAATCATAGAAAAATAAAACTAAAAGCGATCACACTTTTTATCATCTAAAAAGAAACTTTATTAAGCGATATTATTTGCATAGAAATGCATACAAATTACAAAAGATAGGCTAGGAAAATTGTCGATATATTTCAACATAAAACCTCAATTTTTACTCTTAAATTTCCTTAGTTAAAATATTTTGGGCTTTTATTACAACTTATTTCCTTCATTTGCGTTAAAAAAGAGTTCTTTAAAAAAGAGATTACCCAGAGTGTATTTCAGAAGAAATAATTTGAATATTAAAATCCTTTCTTAATTTCGTTAATAGACCTGAACCTCTTGTTGTAGCCGTATGAAATTCGGCAAGCAGCAGGTCCATAAAACAGACAAGTTTTTAAAATCGGTTGTAACTTTTTTATTCTGTGTTTTTTTTAAATAGACTGCCCAAAGTAAAAGTTCAAACATCGTCTAAATAAAAAAATGTGACGTTTTATTTTTTTCTCAGCAGATAATAAGCTTAAATATAAAAAATTAGTTTTCCTTGAAAGGCCTATTCATTGTTTATAGTCCCACAAAAAAACTAGGGCTCTGGCCTTTATAGTTTGGGAGAAAATTTAAATAAATTGCAACATTTCGTGTACTAACTCAAAAACAAGTAAAATGCAATTTTCTCGAAAACTATAGATTTTCGAACATACATGGGGGTTCTCTGGGTAGCCCTTGGAGTCCTCCATCGATGGTTTTCGTTTGGACCATATGAAACCCGACACCCTGTATATACTTTCTCTATGCAGTAGAAAGAAAACACAGTTGCACGGGCTAGAAGCACATGAGTAAAGAAAAGGAACAGAGTCAACTTGGAACGAAGGTTTTAATAACTTGAAGGAGGTTTAACTATGAGGGAAGATTTTCTATGTTGTTTTTATGTTTGATCTAATATGTAAAGATATTTTTAGAAGATATAATAGGTTAATCTGATTTGAGAAAATCCTCTCCTAGATCCTCTATGTTCAGTTCACTTAATTTCAAGTAAACTTGCAAATAAAAAAAAAAATCGAAACTTTTCTCACCGGAGAATCTTAAGTGAAAAAATATTCGACTATGCTCGATAGCCAGCCTTCGAAATTTACATTACCGTACGTCAAAATTAAGTTCATGCTCGCATTTTGCTTATAAAATCTCAAGTGTCGTTTACGTAACGTACGCGATACGACAGAAAATCAAAATCGTTCGTTCTGCCGAATTTAGTTACTTTTACGCTGCGCTGTGATGATGACTAAGGCTGCGTCCCCAGTAGGCAAACAGTTAGCGGCTGACTGAGTGACCGTGTATCGTGTGCCGTGTGTACCGTGAGCGCAAAACTAGCAAACTGTGAACACTCCATTTGAAATATATGGAAGGGCGTACTAAACCGATACGCCGCTAACTCAGTCGGCGGCTAACAGTTTGCCTACTGGGGACGCAGCCTTAGACGCACGTGAGTGCGTGAGCACTAGCGGCCTGTGTGCCGCCTGTCACGTACGGAGTGAAACCGGTTTATAGTGGCTCGGCTGGTGCTTTAACTCAGGGCTGTCACTCGCGACGCATCACGTTATATTATATTACTAGAAGTACCCCGCGGCTTCGCCCGCGTTAAAAACTTTTTTTATTTACTTAAAACTTTTCTTTTGTTAAAACTATTCTATCATTAAAGACATCAAATAAGAATTAGCCAAATCGGTGCACCCGTTTTCATGTTATCGCGTCACTAAGGAAATTCAGGATTCATATTTAAAAAACCGGAAAAACCCAAATTTTCAGACTTTGTTACCTACCTCATTACGAAAAATCCTACAATACGTACTTTATCTCATCTTGTTCCGCCAAAAAAACTTTGAATCCCCGTTCCGTATCCGGGAATATTTTTTTTAAATCATTTCTGAGCGGATACCTACGTCATAATAACTATCTGCATTTTAAATTTCAGCGCAATCCGAAACAGTTTATCTTCTTAGGGTAGAATTTTGAAATAGTCTGAAACTCGTATTTACTTATTTATTTACAGAAATACTTGTGTGAAATGCAGAATAAAATGACTATCCAAACTTTGAAGCCCCGCTTCATCCCCTTGAAAAGTGAATTTTGAAAAATTCATTCTTAGCGGATACCTCTTAACTATCTGCATGCAAAATTTCAGCGCAATTCGAAACAATATTGATTTCAGACTTTGTTACCCCACTTCACCCTTTTAGGGGTGGAATTTCGAAAGAGCCTGAAACACATATTTACTTATTTGTTTACTGTATGAAGTTTCGAATAGAAAATACTATCTAATCTTGTTTCTCCATACAAACTTTGAACCCCCATTTCATTCCCTTAAGGGGTGAATTTTGGAAAATCCTTTCTTAGTACACCCTTACGTACTAAGACAAATATACCCTCCAAATTTCAAGTCTCTACGACCAGCAGGTTAGGCTGTGCGTTGTCTGTCAGTCAGTCAGTCAGTATGTCAAGACAAAGATTCTTATGGTATTAGATTTTTCATCCCATCTATTCGAAAAGTAATGGTTGGTGCCTCGATAAGTGCGTGCAAAGTAGGTCTTTTCCGCGCTAGGGTGGGAAAGAGATTTTTTAATTTTCGGCTTATGAATGTTTTTTTATAGTGCCTTATCTAAGATGGTTCAATGCAATTCCTTGACATTTCATAACATTACATGAAATTTCGTGACATTTCATGACATTTATGATACTTTATGGCATATCATGATATTTAATGACATTTCGTGACAGTTCATGACATTTATGACATTTCGTGACATCTCATGATCATGATCGACATATATATTTTTAAATATCGCAAAAGCCAAAAACAAAGAAAATAATAATATATTTAAAAAAAAAATTATATCTTTTTGGCTAGCATTTTGACCACTTTCTCACCTGTTGGTAAGTGATGATGCGGTCGATGATGGAAAGCACGCTAGGCCTAGAATGGGAACTGGCTCTCAAGGATAGCTGCCGGAACGCATTAGATGTTTTGTGACAGATTTTCTAACTTAACTTCTAACATACATCGTAGTCGCCAATGATGAAGCTTGAAAAATAAAAAAAGCAGGTTATGTTTACTTGAAGGACGATTTTATTACGATGAAGATTTTTCTTGTTTTTTTTGCAACCTACAAGAATAGGTAAACATTTTGTCCGTTCCTTAGAAGGTTTGTCTCTGTTTCTTCTTTACTCATTTGCTAAAATTGTTAAAAGGGACATTTTTAGGGGCTGGAAATTTTTGGGAACTTTTTTAGGACCTCCGGCCTTTAAAAAATCTAGCAAAAAAATTGAAAACAAAGCGTATGTTTTTAGTTTTATGCGCAGAATGGAACGCACGATGTGAAACGAGTGAATGCGCGGCGTGTTGTTGGACAATCAATGTTCTTTCAACCAACCAACCAATCAAACAACTTGATATGTAAAATAAAACGTTTTTTATTTTATTTTATGAGCTACAAAACAATTTGGGCATTAAATAAGTACATATAAAATTCTTTATTAAGGTATTTTTACATTTAAGGGAAAATTCAGAAAAAAACTTGGGGGTAAATTTTGGTAAGTGTTGGTAACACTGAGAGAAAAGTAAAAAGTCCCCGTATATATATTATTCTGTGGTAACTGGTAAAAATAGTCTGTGGAAAAAAAAGTTCAACAAATATTTTATTTATTTTATTTTCATTGGAATCAATTGGCATAAATATCTGGCACAATTTTTTGAAAATATAAATAAAAAACTGATATAATGGCTAGTAAACAGAAAAATATTTTTACACGCAATAAACCTTTGATGAAAATTTACAGCGGTGTCGACGACGAAGGCAAAGAGGTATTTATTTTACAATTTTACGCGGCGCTTTCAATTTATTTTAAAATTTGTATTTTTCCTATTTACTTTATATTACAAAGTTAACTAATCAATTTTTAAAAAGGCTGGATAAGAGCTAAAGAAAGAGCCTCGTTTGTGCGAAGCGTCCCTATAATGTGTCGGCGGTAGGTACATACATGATTCAACAACAGCTCAATTGCTATGTGAATGCATAGGTAGAAGTTCGAGAAGATGCCGAACAGTTGGTGAAATGGCACGAAATCTCCGAAGCGCTGGTCGCGGCAGGGTATTACCGCGCGCAGCTGCAGGGGCTGTCGGCGTTCGACAAGATAGTGGGCGGTCTCACTTGGTGTATTGAACTCTGTGACATTGATGTAGATGTCAGCCTTCTCTTCGAGGAGAATCTCACTATTGGCAAGAAGATGTAAGTGATTTATGTATATATATTAGAAAAACATATTGAAGATTTCAAACTCTTTCTATATTGTATTATACCAGCCAAATTAAAAAAAAATCTATTAAAATTCATATTACAATAAAAATAACTCATATACACACCTAATTGCAGATCTCTGACTGAGAAGATCGTCAAAGTTCTTCCATCAATGAAGTGTCCATACATAATTGAACCACATCAAATCCAAGGTTTAGATTTCATCAACATATTTCCTCTGATCCAGTGGCTTATAAAGTTCTCCAGTGAGTTCCGAGAGGCAAAAGAAGATGAACTAAGAAAGTTTGCTGTCATGCAATATGATAAAAATCACATATTTGAATCAGACAGAGAAAAGTTTTCTCAAAAGGAAAAACTTTTGAAGAATTTAGCAGCTATACAGGTATTATGTTTCTTTGAAGTGTTACACACTTAATATTTTTGTAAATTGTTATACACAATCTAAAATTTCATCGTACCAACGGGACTTGAACCCGCAACCTCCGGAATAACATGTTCCGGTGCTTTGCCAATTAAGCCATGGTGCGAAGTAACGTTACGACGAAATTAGTGGATTGCATTTGTTAACCCAATTATGCATTGGTGGCGCCATCTATGACTACTTATTACGTAAGTTAATCATTCGGAAGAAATCATTACAGTTTTCAAATCCGACGAGAGATGTTGCACTGCGTAAATCAAATATTATGTTTCTTTGAAGTGTTACACACTTAATATTTTTGTAAATTGTTAAACACAATCCAAAATTTCATCGTACCAACGGGACTTGAACCCGCAACCTCCGGAATAACATGTTCCGGTGCTTTGCCAATTAAGCCATGGTGCGAAGTAACGTTACGACGAAATTAGTGGATTGCATTTGTTAACCCAATTATGCATTGGTGGCGCCATCTATGACTACTTATTACGTAAGTTAATCATTCGGAAGAAATCATTACAGTTTTTCAAATCCGACGAGAGATGTTGCACTGCGTAAATCAAATATTATGTTTCTTTGAAGTGTTACACACTTAATATTTTATAATAATAATGCATAATTGGGTTAACAAATGCAATCCACTAATTTCGTCGTAACGTTACTTCGCACCATGGCTTAATTGGCAAAGCACCGGAACATGTTATTCCGGAGGTTGCGGGTTCAAGTCCTGTTGGTACGATGAAATTTTGGATTGTGTTTAACAAGCTATACAGGTGTGAATAAAAATAATTTAAAACATGCACAATTTCACCTAAGACAGCATCATCAATTCATCAAGTAAAGATCAAATGCACATGTATTTAAAAATTTGAAATTGATAAAAGAACTTTCTTGAAAATATGACTCCTTCACTATCACTTGTGTTGTGTGCTAGAAGTTAAAAACAACCTCCTTTTGTAAAATTGATCAAAAGGTCTCGTAATTAAATTCAATAGGAAAAAAGAAAAACATAATTTAAAAATAACATATAATATTATAACATATCTATATATCTAATACTATAGATAGATAACTCTTTATTGAACACCACTTACAGAAAGGATACAACTTAAAACTAACAAATTATTTCTAATGATGTGTCAATGGGCGGTCTTATCGCTCATAGCGATCTCTTCCAGACAACTAAGAATCTTTGTCCTGACATACTGATTGACTGACAGACAACGCACAGCCTAAACCGCTGGTTGCAGAGACTTGAAATTTGGAGGGTATATTTGTCTTAGTACGTAAGTGTTTACTAATAAAGGATATTCCAAAATTCATCCCTTAAAGGGATGAAATGGGGGTTCAAAGTTTGTATGCAGAAACAAGACTAGATAGACTTTTCTATCCGAAACTTCATACAAGTGCTTCAGTAAAAAAATAAGTAAATACATGTTTCAGGTTTTTTTGAAATTCCACCTCTGGTGAGGGTGAAATGGGGTAACATAGTGTGAAAATCAATATTGTTTCGGACTGTGCTAAAATTTCGCATGCAGATAGTTATTACGACGTTAGTTACCTCTGAGAAAGGATTTTCCAAAATTCACCCCTGAAAGGGATGAAACGGGGGTTCAACATTTGTATGGAGAAACAAGATTAGATGGTATTTTCTATCCGAAACTTATACAAGTGCTTCAGTAAAACTATAAGTAAATATGTGTTTCAGGTTTTTTTGAAATTCCACCCCTAAGAGGGTGAAATGGGGTAACAAAGTGTGAAAATCAATATTGTTTCGGATTGCGCTGAAATTTGGCATGCAGATAGTTATTTTGACTTCGGTATCCGCTAAGAAAGAATTATTCAAAATTCACTCTTCAAGGGGATGAAGCGGGGGTTCAAAGTTTGGATAGTCATTTTATTCGACATTTCACACAAGTACTTCTGTAAATAAATAAGTAAATGTGAGTTTCAGACTTTTTCAAAATGCCACCCTAAGAGAATAAACTGGGCTAACAAAGTCTAAAAATCAATATTGTTTTGGATTGTGCTGAAATTTAAAATGCAGATAGTTATTATGACGTAGGTATCTGCTCAGAAGTTTGTATGGCGATACAAGATGAAATAAAGTACATGTTGTAGGATTTTTCGAAATGGGGTAGGTAACAAAGTCTGAAAATTTGGATTTTTCGGGTTTTATAAATAAGAATCCCGAATTGCCTTAGTCACGCGATAACATGAAAACGGGTGAACCGATTTGGCTAATTTTTATTTGATGTCTTTAATGATAGAATCGTTTTTAAACAAGAAAAGTTTTAAGTAAATAAAAGAAGTTTTTATCGCGGGCGAAGCCGCGGGGCACTTCTAGTATATATATGATATTATTTTTAAATTATGTTTTTCTTTTTTCCTTTTGAATTTAATTACGAGACCTTTTGATCAATTTTACAATAATATATATATTATATATATATATGTATATATATAATAATAATATCTTATTTTTAAAGTTGCAGCTAAATTTTATGGCATTAATTATCTTTGATGTATTTCCCAAAGAATTCTGGAATTACATATATAATTTTATTTATCCTTAAATATTTGTAGAAACTCTATAAACCATGCAGAGTACGTAAAAGGAAAGGTGGTCTACCTGCCAACGAGTTAGAACAAGTGAATGCTGCACTCTCGGAGTATGACCAACGGACATTAATGCATGTTTCTACTAACAAGGATAAAACTAAAAAAGATGAGGGACTTGATTTCTTGGTAAGTCTAACATAATTATGGAAAATTCTCATGATTGGACTACTACTATTCCATCTGGGATGACTTTGTAACTGAAATAGGTAGTTAAGGTCAACATTGGGAAGACCGTCTACAAGGCAAGATCGTCTACGCGCACTAACTTTTGCATTTACAGTATCGATACAACAGTAGTAGTTTAGTTCAATTTTGTATCATAAATGTTGCTAACAACACTGATTCTAATTGGTGATTGTGCATTTCCCCCTGTCAGCGATCAACCAAGCCACCCTAGCTCCTTAATGAAGCGTAGCACGGCTTTGGGTCGCTGGCATAACGCTTCCAGTGGTGAGGGTGTTATTATAGATGGTGAAAATAACGATGATGATGAAACCTGTGGATGAGTTTGTGTGCCCGATGGTGCTGGCAGTGCTAAAGCAGATAGCGATGATGATTATGATGATAGTAATGGTGATACTGTTAATACTTGTTGTTGTGGTTGCCGCGGCTGGTGTTCTTCATCTGTGTCTTGGTCGTATAACCCAGCTGTGGCTCTTACCTCATTCAAGACCAGGCACTGTGAGATCACATGTTCCACAGTCTCTGTAGCGCCAATTTTGTGGAGGTGATAATTTAAATTACAGTGTCCCGTGATGAGGCCTACTATTATACGAAGGTCATGCATTTGTAATTTTAGCAATCTGTTTGTAACTTTGCTGTTTAAATTCGGAAAAGCTGTTTTTGTGTGTTTACAGCTTGTCATGCTGTTCCACAACTTTTGTTGTTCGTTTTCGGTATGACGACGTAATAGGTCTCTGACTTCCATTGCTGACGGTCTACAAAGGTCCATCACGTCGTCGCTTACCTGTTGTGTAGTTCCTTCTTTAGCTAGTTTGTCAGCCGTGATATTGCAAGCACATGATGCATGGCTTTTCGTCCATCTTACCTTAACGTTATACTCGGTTGCCAGTGTTTGCAGCGTATCGTGGCATTTAGCCATCTTTGATCTCGTTGTAGGTCTCCTGAGCTGCGCTAACAACACTATAGTGAGAGAAAAATAGCTATAATTTAACTTAATGACGGTCTTACCCTTAATAATAGAGTATGCCGGTCTTACCCGATTTGACCTTATATGGTTTGACTAGATGCTTGCCGTGGCTTTGGGCGGCCAACTTATACATGCGGATATTAAGTATTCTTATGTCCTATACAACTCGGTTGGATGTGATGTTATAACATCTGTCCTCGTGTGTGTGCCTGTGTTCTGGTTGCATACACCACGTGCCACGCAGCTCACTTGACACATTATCTATTCTCTTCGTAACTTTTAAACTATTTACCTAAATTATTTATTGTAAAAGACAAAGATAACCTTTCACACCAAAGGTGATAGGCTGTCTGTCTGTCTGTCTGGGTGTCTGTCTGTCTGTCTGAAGTCTGTAGTCACTATTAGGTATATAAAAATCAAAGTCCTGAGTCAACACGATAAAAAGATATGGACAAATTTAGATTTTCGCGAAAACTTGTAAGTACCAAAATTTACCTTAAGTTACAACTTTTTAAATTTTTCGGAACTTTTCCTTTACCTGTGCTGTACATATAGACCTTGCTTTTAACCAAAATTGACAATTCTAGGTCAACCGAAAGTACCCTTTAGGTTTTGGATCGAAAACCTATATGGTACTTCCCGTGGTCCCGAGGGTCACTCAATAAATACTTAGCCTACAAAAAGTAAACGAAAATTTTAGAAAAGTGGCAATTTATTTTTCAACATAGTCTCCTTTTAGTTCGATACACTTAGCCCAGCGATGCTCCAACTTTTTTAACCCGTCCGAAAAATAGTTTTTGTCAAACTCTGCAAAATAGGCCTCCGTGGCGGCGATGACCTCCTCATTTGATCCATATCTATTCCCGGCGAGAGATTTTTTCAAATTAGGAAACAGAAAGAAGTCACAAGGGGCCAAATCTGGAGAATGCGGTGAATGGGGCAGCAATTCGTAGCGTAATTCGACCAATTTTGGCCATGGCAACGGCAGACGTGTGAACCGGTGCGTTGTCGTGGTGAAACAGCACTTTTTTCTTAGCCAGATGGGGTCGTTTTTCTTTAATTCGGCGTCGAATCGGCCCAATAAATCGGCATAGTAAAGCCCTGTAATTGTTTTACCCTTCTCGAGGTAATCGATGTAGATCACACCTTGTGAATCCCAGAAAACGGTGGCCATAACTTTTCCGGCCGATTTTACAGTTTTCGCCTTCTTTGGAGCACGTTCCCCGGTCTGGATCCATTGTTTTGATTGCTCCTTGGTCTCTGGTGTGTACCAGTGGATCCAGGTTTCATCGACGGTTACAAAACGACGCAAAACCTCCGCTGGATTCCGCTTAAACAGCGCCAAACACGTCTCCGATGTGGTCTCGCGGTTGCACTTGTTTTCCGGTGTGAGTAAACGCGGCACCCATCGCGCCGACAGTTTTCTCATGCCGAGTTCCTCGTGAAGAATATGATGCACTGTTCCTTCTGAAATGCCTACAGTCTCAGCTAGCTCCCGAACCTTCAATCGGCGATCTGCCAATACGAGATCATGGATTTTTTAAATTTTTTTCCTCCGTAGCAGCTGTTTTCTGTGCACCTGGACGTGGTTCATCAAAAACCGACGTACGGCCACGTGCAAACTCGTTGAACCAATTCTTGACGGTGGCCATCGATGGAGAAGAGTCATCGTACACAGCATCCAAGCGCTCTTTGATTTCGATGCGCGTTTTCCCTTCCAAAAATAGGAATCGAATCACCGAACGATATTGCTCTTTTTCCATTTTTGTAAAACCGATCGATACGTTCGCTTCCATAAGTTGTCAAAATAAAACAAATGAAGGGATTGGAATGAAAATTTGAAAAAAGAATTAAAAAAGAATGTGCTACACTGTGGTAAAACGTTTTTGAAACTACAGCGCCCTCTGGCGATGAGGCTAGGTACTTATTGAATACACCTCGTAGTTACGCCAATTAAGATAGGCCTCTGAGTTATATGAGCGCTTATACAATTTAGAGGTCTAGCTTAATTGGTACCAACCAACGTTGGTACGGAATCCTCGGTGGGCGAGTCCGTTTTTTTATAGGCAGACATGAAACTTACCATCTGGCCTGTTACAAAAGAATACATTTTAAAAAATAACAATGTCAAAAATGTTCTAATTTCAGTATGATTATGAAAAAACGCTGGCAGATCCATCAAATATCACAACTGAAGTAAGTAACAAAAAATTGTTGAAAACTATTACATATTATGATGTAGAAATACATATCACTTTGCATAATAGTTATGTTATGGCTTTGCTTTTTTACAATTTTCATTATCATTAATAACTTCTGAATTACCATTTGAAAGACTTAACTGGTGTTAAACCTTATATCTTTATTTAATTCTTTTTTGAAGCAGTAGGTGTGAACTAGGTATATATAATTGTTAAAAATAAGTATGCTGTTTATATAGATGTATATAACACTATGGAGGTATATAAATAATATACTTAGTTAGGTTTAAACATGTGGGTAATATGAATATTTTGTAGTAAGTATAGTTTTACTTTTATATTCAGGATTCACCGCCTTCCATTATGTTCAATCCATTCCGTGCATGGTTGTCTAGAAGAGATTGCTATGAACGATTAGATCGCCCATTAACACTATCATTAGAAATAATTTGTTTTGTCTTAAGTTAATAATCCTTCTGTAAGTGATGAGCAATAAAGTGTTTATCTATCTATAAAATAAGATCGTTTAAAAAACTAAAAATAACTGACTTCAATGCCGCACTATTAATTTTCAGTACCAATTTTGTAGTGTTTATCTCCATATCTCTAGAGATACTTATCAGACTTCGATAAAATTACCATGGTACCATACTTGGGATATCTACTTTCCAACAAAAAAATAATAATCAAAATCGATTCATAAACGACGAGTTATCCGCGAACAAACATAAATATATATATATAATATATATACGAATTGAGAAACCTCCTTTTTTAAAGTCGGTTAAAATGCTTGGTGGTCTTAGACCTCTTACCACCTGACTGCTGCCACCTAAGTTGCTGCTAACTGTTGACACTATTCAAAATGTTTCCACTAATTGCAGGCCGATAGGTACACAAAAGACACTGAAAACAATGTCAACACCGGCGACACTAAAGTCCACTATGCGGTACTACATTCAGAACTTACCGGTGAAGTGTCAAAAGAACTCGAAGAGAGCGAAAAAATCAAATATTCACAAGACATTGATAAGTTAACAAAAGCAGTGGATTCTTTGGAACATGAAGTTGTCTCGTGTAAAGGGGATCACGAAACTAGAATGGAAGATGCGAAAAATAAATACACTCATATACTTGGGAACCTGAAAAAGATCACGTATAAGTTGATGAATTCTGATGATTACAGGTACCTTTCTCTTATTTTAGTAAGAAGTCTGATTTACTCCCAGTTAAGTTTAGTTATTAATTAGTTATTATTAGTTTAGTATTCACCAATTTTGAGAATTATAAAGCATTTCGACTGTCTCTTAATTATTAAAAAACAGTCAAAATGCTTTATGATTCTCAAAATTGGTACATACATATATTTAGACTAAACATAATGTATGTACCAATTTTGAGAGAGTTATTAGATTTAATAACTAAACTTATCAAACAGTAAAATCTTTATGACCAACAGAAAATCTTGCTGGAACACAGAAACATTTACAATCTCTTAAGTTTGTTATTAAATATGAACAGACAAGGACACTATGTCGCCTGATATTAAATGCCGGTGCCCCCTCTTTTATGAAAATTAGCTTATCTGGATACAAAACACGATAGTGAAATAGGCGTTGTACCATTAACATTTTTTAAATTCCCTTAGATTTTGCTATCTTAAGTCGTTTTCTGAACTGGCTGGCTCCGAATATCGTGTCGGAACTTGGCAAACTATAAGAGACAGGTGTCTGTTCGACGCGTAGTTCGAGCCACAGTCGAATCTTACCATCATTGTTCTTTTTTATTGTAAAACCACCATTTTTTTAATTGTAAAATTTGTTTTAGAAAATGGATAATATAATAGAACTTTAAACTGTATGTAAAATGATATTGATATGATTGATTTTTAATTGTGAAGCGTGGAAATTGTGAATTTAATGGTGAAAAATACTTACCTGAAATAAAGGAACTTTACTTTTAATTTTTTAATTTAATTGTTTATCTATTTAGCACCGCCCAGGGATCACAATCAATCTTGTGGGTAAACAATGACTCGGGGCTATGCAGTCTTAATGCATTCCAAGTCAAACTACATCTAAATATAGAATAGCTTGGCCTGCAATAGCAGTATAACAGACATATATATCGTTTTAATATAATACCCATTTCAGTGATAAAAATGCGAAAGAGTTCTACAAGTCTCTGAAAGAACTGGCAAGAGAAAGGAATGAACTGCTACAAGTGATTCAACAAAGAGAGAAAGAGCATAAGAAACTTCAAGACGAATTGAGGTATGTAGTATCTAACATAATTATGTCCTATAATTTTCAGCCGATTTCGATATGACGATAAACGTCTTAAAATTGCTACTGAAATTAACTCGCGGGGCATGGAAGTCGGTTGTGTTAGTTTTTAATCTATCTTAATTATATTTATAACTAGCTGTGCCCCGCGGCTTCGTCTGCGTTAAAAACAACTTTTGTTTATTTTTTTTTTCATAAAAACCATCTCCTGATGATAAAAAACACGACAAAAAAAGAATTAGCGAAATCGGTCTAGCCGTTCACGCGTGATGCCGTGACCAAGGGCAATTGGGATTCATTTTTATATATAAAGATTATTTACATGAGATGTGGAAATATCTCCCTGCAGCGAGTTTTCTCTCAAGTTATAGAATAGGTAGTCTTGTATAATGGTATACACAAATTAATTGACGGTCAAAGGCAAGTGACATTGCATTTCATGTAGACTGGTCCAGCAAAGCTTTGTGCCAGCAAAGCATTGTGCCAGCAACTTAGGACCAATCCTCTGCAATATGCAGAATACTCAACTCCCCACCAACTAATAGCAAAGATGTCGTGTTTAGCCTCATTGGAATGGTCTCAATTAACAGATGCCTATGCCTGGATCAGTTGGGGTGGTTTTACATTTTAAATTCAAGAATTATGTTATGTTTTTATGAATCTTCGTTGATATCGAATCGTCAACGACGGACGTGTATATGAATACGCCCTTACATGCTTTATTTCAGGATAGCACAAGATCCAAATACGGCCGTAATCGAGGACCAACCGTTGACACCAGAAGAATCCCAAGCGTTCCAAGAGAGAGAAGAGAAACTGAAGTCGTACATCACAACAATGAGGCTCGAGCTGGCTAAGCTGAACCGCGAGGTGTTGAAGTTCACGGTAGCCATAGATGAGATACCCGGAACTGCGGAACTATTGCAGTATGAGAAGAGGTTTATGGAACTTTATAATCAAGGTAATGTATTTATTTTGCGACATTTAAACCCCCGGAAAAGTCAAATAAACAGCAAGTACAGATACCGGCGATAAATATTGCATAATATTAATATTGCATACATAAATATTGCTAATTTCGGTTTCGTAGAGCGTTATCTCTGTGCATACTACCTATGTGACGTTTTGTCAGTCGTTGTTCAAGTGCGATAGTGTGCGGTCGCGTCCCGTTCAAAGTATATATATAGAGTTGTCAACAGCCCCAAATTTAAATAATTTTAAAGTTATACTATGACATCTTTAGGAAAAAGAAGGAAACCTTTACGAGGTCAGTCACGCGAAATCATCTACAATGTCTATAAATATTTTGCAACAGAAGCCGAGACATTAAAAAAAATGAAGATAACAATACAGGTAATTATTTTAAGAAGGTTCAAGAGCGAGTTGCAAATGCCACTGGAATTTCAAGAAGAACTTTGAACAATATATTAAACGAAGTCAGTACTGAAACACAGTCTACTGCAATTAAGTTCAGCACTCCGAAAAAAGGGAGACCGAAAAAGCAATTTTGTTTAGATATGGACGATTTTGATTATGATGTTGTTCGAAGAATGGTGTATGATTTTCACTTACGATTTTATGAACTGCCGACAGTAAAATCATTTAAAGCTAAATTATATGAGGCTATTAATTACAATGGTAAAAGACGTTAAGAAAAATACTTCATGAGATGGGATTTCGGTTCACTAAAATGGAAGACACAAACGAACTGAAGCGGAACATAATCGGAAGCACGATGTAAGTCTCAAACGAATGGAATACCTCGATAAAATTCGCAAATTTCGCGAAACAGGAAAAAAACACAGATTAGAATTATTATTGTTTTTATTAGAATATCTCATTTTAACAATAGGTATAATGGTGTTTATTATGTAGGTATAGGTACTGCAGCTGTAAAATAAATAAATACGTTAACATGATGTGAATATGTTTTTTAATTTATTTTAGCCCAACCTGAAGACAGCACTTCTAGAAAAAAATGGTGTATCAAATAAAAAAAAATGATCAAAAGAAGCAAATCATAATTGTTTTAACAGCTCCTAATAGATACCGGACCGTTAGTATTTCGTGCGACAGAGATAACGATCTACGAAGCCGAAATTAGCCGATTGTCTCTTTCTAAAGGTCGATGTGCAATATTTATCGCCGGTATCTGTACCAACTTGTCCACACACCTATCATGTACCCAATATCTAAGAGTTTCCTCTTAGATATCAGGTACATAAATAACGATGACTTACTATTTAAAGCAATCTATAACTGAGCAGTTACAAAATCTTTTTTGTTTCGTTATTTCTACACCTTGGTTGAATTAAAATCACACACGTAGTATTGAATAGGAACTGTATTGCATTATTAAGAAATATACATTTTAGTTTCATAAAAAGCTGATGAGAAACTAGGGCTCAACCATGGCAGTTTCAGCTCCGGGGTTAAATTTGAGTGCTAGAAGAAGTATCGATTGACGAACCAAAAAGAATAGTATTTCGGCAAAATGGATCGTACACCACTGGTGTATGATCCATTTTGCTGACTTAGATTCAAAGGATTATTATGTGGATAAACTACAAAAATTTTATAGCGAAGTCTGATTTAAAAAGATAAATAATTGGTTGGACAGAGAATCTTTGTGATACTTTTGCATAAACAATAGTGTTGTTTTATTGTTGCAGTGGCGTCAAAGCACAAGGAAACGAAGCAGTATTATATATTTTACAACACGCTGTTAGAAGTTAAACTGTATACATCGAAGGAGTTAAGTTTGCTCAATTCAATTCTAGATAATTATGAAGAGTGAGTACTTATTTCAGTTTTTTTTTAAATATCGTATAGGCTAGCGTTTGACTAATATCGTACGTACCTGTTGGTAAGTGATGGTACGATCTAGAGTGGTAACACGCAAGAGCTAGAATAGGAATTGGCTATAAAGGACAGCTGCCGAAACTCATTAGATGTTTTGGCGACAGACTTTCCAACTTCAGGGTAGTAGCTGGCCAGGCAGACACTAGACAGTGTCCTACCACCAGTAGGTATGAACTAGTACTTATTAGAGTACAGAAAGTGATACGTCTATACATATTATAAATCCTATTAATACTAAGAATGTCAAAGTTTGTATTTCGTTCATCAATTGCACAAAAAGGCCGAACAGATTTGGATGTAATTAGGCACATTTAAAGTTTACCTATATCCTGGATTACCTCAACTTTACAACTTTCATAGGTCTGATCAATTTAAAAATCTTCTTCTTCAACGATATTGTAAGAACATGGAAGCATTGACCTGATGCTGGGACATCTCCTGGACTCTACAGAATACTCAAATCCTCACCAACTTACAACTCAGATTTTAAATGTCGTGTTTAGAGTCATTGGAATGCTTTTAATGAAAAGATTAGGTATACATAGATTAGTCGGGGTGGTTTAAAATATTATATTATTATATATATAGATTAATATTATTTTACACAATAGATCATATTATTATACTATATTGACTTCAAATTGATTGTGATCGGTGGGGATCTACAGCATAGCTAAGCTTATAATAATATTGTTACATCGCGTCGTCGAGTCGCGATGTTTCGCCAAGCTTCTCGAACAAAAATAGCGTGGGAAAGAATAGACTAATTAGGGGCTATAAACACCCGACCCGACCGTCATAAAAGTAACCTTTCTGGAATTCCGACCCTAGTCAATGTACCTAGTTTTGTGGTTAAGATTGAACTTTATTCATAAGTAGTTAGAGATCAAATTAGCATGTATGGTAAAGTTGTTTACATCAGATGTTCAAAGGAAAGCCGCCCCTTTTGTTTTTGATTTATTGCTTGTTTGTCTGTTATTTTTATTCTTTATTGATCGAGGATTTTCTAGAATAATTATTGTGTCCTATATAAAGCGTCGCACCGCGGCGTTGAGTCTGTCTTTCGTTGGAAGCGACAGTGTAACTATCTAAGCGCGGATAGCGACCAAGTGAAGTAGCAAAGTGTTATCAGTGAACTCGTGTTGTGAACTGTGAATAGTGAAATCGGTGATTGTGAACTAACGACCTCAGTGTGTGTTAACGAACTTTTGATAATTGTGCAAGACGATTTGGACAACTACTGTGGAACATTGTGTAACCTAGTGTTCAGTGGAAATAAACGTTCATCTCATCGGATTGGCATTTTAATACCACCCCGCACGTAACAATTGGTGTCAGAAGCGGAATGCCAATCACTCCGAGGGAAGATACGCGTACTCCACGCACCAGGCGCCAGGCGGAGATGGATGCAACCTGGCAAAAGGAGCTCGAAGCATCGGGAGCAGGAACATCCACATTGGAAGAGCCAGCGGCAACACCGATGGCACCCACCATGGCAGCGCCACCTACAGCGCCGCCGGTGAGTCTAACTACGGATTGAGGCCTGGAGGCCATGCTAGCCGCTCTCCTAGCTGGACAACAAGAAGCTAGCCGCAAACAGGAGGAGGCTCGTCAGGAACAACAGGCTGCACTACAGGCTGTACAGATGGCCCAACAAGAAGCACGCAAGGAACAGGAAGAAGCTAGCCGCAAACTGGAAGAGACAATTGGACGTCAGTTGCAGAGCGGGCTTGCCGGCATGGGAGAGAAGATCAAAATGGTGGAAACCAGTATCAAGGAAGTAGAAGGGCGGCTTGACATACATGAGCAGACCGTGAATGACTTGGCCAACGAATTTCAGAAACTGAAGTTACGAGGAATTTGACATAGCAGCCAGGGTCCCACTATGACCTCGCCCTTCAAGCTAGATTTGCCGCACTTCGACGGAACATCTTCGTGGGCAGCCTACAAATTCCAATTCACAACGCTGTCCAAAAGTTGCGGCTGGACAGACGAGCACGCAAATACAGCGCTCACATTAGCGCTTAAAGGAGACGCTCAGCTTATCCTGGAACGCATACCTGAAGAGGAAAGGACCCTGAAGACCCTGCTGGAAGCCCTCGAAACGCGCTATGGTGACAAGCACATGGATCATGCGTACAAGGCACAACTACGTGAGCGCACCCAGAAGCCCACAGAGACATTGCAACAGTGGGCAGATGAAATTGAGAGGTTGGTCCGACGAGCCTACGTGTCGACACCATCAGTCATCGAGGTTACATTGCTGCGGCACTTTGTGGATGGAATCAGGGATGGCGAGGTACGCGCTGCGGTACGATTGGGACATCATCAGACACTGAAGAACGCCCTGGTTCATGCTTTAGAAGTGGAAGCAGTGCGACGGGACACCAAACCATACAGACTTCGGGAGCTGGTGACTGAACCCAGGAAGCCCCGTTATGGACCGACATGTTACGGGTGTGGAGAAAAAAGGCATATTCGGGTTGATTGCCCGAAAACGAAAAAGCGGGCCACAGATATCCAGAACCAAGTCGAAATGGAAGCAGTGCGAAGGGACACTAAACCATATATGGCTCGAGAGTTGGTAACTGAATCCAGGAAGCCCCGGTATGCACCGACATGTTACAGGTGTGATGAGAAAGGGCATATTCAGATTGATTGTCTGAAAACAAAGAAACGAGTCAAAGATGCCGAAACCCAAGTGGAAGAGTTCTACTTCGTGACAGTAAAACGCAGTGGAAAGGGTCATAGCAACACCGATGCCCTATCAAGAAGACCTAGTGAAGAAGATTGCAAACACTACAAAAAGGACGAGTCTCGAGAAGAAGTCAGAATCATCAGGATGGACAGAACGGATGACGAATGGAACAACGAAAATATGAGACTAGCACAATCGGAGGACAGTGATTTACGACCTGTACTGGATTGGATAAAGTCTGGAAACAAACCCCAGTGGAGCGACGTATCAGCTTGCAGCCCAATCACAAAAAGTTACTGGGCTCAGTGGGACAGCCTGACTCTGTAACAGGGAATCTTGTACAGAAAATGGGAAAGCAGCAATGGAAAAGAAACTACGTTGCAGGTCGTTGTTCCCCGAAGTAAAGTGGCATCTTTACTACGATACATTCATGATGGAGTTTCTGGTCGACATCTAGGAGTCAAGAAAACTCTTTTGAAGGTTCGTCAACGATTCTACTGGGTACACAGCCGCGAGGATGTAGAAGATTGGTGCAGGAAGTGCACCGCTTGCGCATCAGTAAAAGGACCGAAGATAAGAAGTAAAAGACAACTAAAATTGTACAATGTTGGGGCACCATGGGAGCGCATTGCCGTGGATGTTGCCGGGCCATTTCCCGAGACTGAAGAAGGCAACAAGTACATCATCGTAGTGCAAGATTACTTCAGTAAATGGCCCGAGGTTTTCGCGACACCAAACCAGGAAGCAAAGACAGTCGCAAAGAAGTTGGTGCAAGAAGTGATCTGTCGATTTGGTGTACCGATGGAACTGCATTCCGATCAAGGAAGGAACTTCGAGTCTGCCCTATTCCAAGAAATGTGCACCCTCCTCGGGATCCAAAAGACGCGGACAACGGCAGCTCATCCACAGTCAGACGAAATGGTTGAGAGGTTTAACCAGACGTTGGAGAATCACCTGGCTAAAGTCGTGGACGCACATCAACGAGACTGGGATCAGTACATACCTTTGTTCTTGTTGTCATACCGTTCCGCTATCCATGACAGCACTGGTACGACTCCTGCAAATGTGAATTTTGGACACGAACTAAGGCTTCCTATCGACGCCATAACTGGTTCCCCGCCAGATGCTCCGAAGCCTGTAACCGACTATGTCAGTGATCTTCGTAGTCAGCTGGACGAAGTGCACAGGATAGTTCGAGAGAATAGTTTAAAAACTGGTGAAAAAATGAAGACCCGGTACGATCGTAGAGCGAATACGATGGGTTTCGAAGAAGGAACTCTCGTCTGGCTGCACAACCCACTACGAAGGAAAGGAAAAAGTCCGAAGCTGCAGGCTCATTGGGAAGGACCATACCAGATTATCACGAAAATAAACGACGTTACCTACCGCATTAAACGAGGCCAGAGAGGAAAGCCGAGGGTAGTACACATCGATCGACTTACACGATACCATGGAACAAATGATGATCGGGACGATCATAACTAAGAAGGGGATAATGTTACATCGCGTCGTCGAGTCGCGATGTTTTGCCAAGCTTCTCTAACAAAAATAGCGTGGGAAAGAATAGACTAATTAGGGGCTTTAAACACCCGACCCGACCGTCATAAAAGTAACCTTTCTGGAATTCCGACCCTAGTCAATGTACCTAGTTTTGTAGTTAAGATTGAACCTTATTCATAAGTAGTTAGAGATCAAATTAGCATGTATGGTAAAGTTGTTTACATCAGATGTTCAAAGGAAAGCCGCCCCTTTTGTTTTTGATTTATTGCTTGTTTGTCTGTTATTTTTATTCTTTATTGATGGAGGATTTTCTAGAATAATTATTGTGTCCTATATAAAGCGTCGCACCGCGGCGTTGAGTCAGTCTTTCGTTGGAAGCGACAGTGTAACTATCTAAGCGCGGATAGCGACCAAGTGAAGTAGCAAAGTGTTATCAGTGAACTCGTGTTGTGAACTGTGAATAGTGAAATCGGTGATTGTGAACTAACGACCTCAGTGTGTGTTAACGGACTTTTGATAATTGTGCAAGACGATTTGGACAAATACTGTGGAACATTGTGTAACCTAGTGTTCAGTGGAAATAAACGTTCATCTCATCGGATTGGCATTTTAATACCACCCCGCACGTAACAATATTTTCGTAGTAACTATGACCTAATCTGTGGTTTTACTGCAAATATTTTATTAATTTTGCGATGCGTGTATGTGAAATTCGTGATATCTTTTAGAGTTACTGTGAGTCAACCTTAAGAGATAGACATATGCTGTCGCGGACTTTTTTGTAGGTCTTATTAAGTTGTACAATTCTTGCATAGAAAATATTCTTCTATCTATTTTCAATTAAGCAGCGTTCGTAAGAAACGTGTTTTCTCGACCGTTTTTTTGCCGACTTAGGTTGCAAATTAGGTCTCCATTAATGTATCTTTGTTAAAGTTTGCAACGGCTATTATCACGTATTATTTTATTTACCGGAAAATTAACTCCGACCAGTTTCGAACATTCTTGAAGTTCTTCATCTGGGAGTCCCGCCTACAAGCCCGTTCGCGACGCTCGGGCCTCGGCACGTAACTGCTGTTCGAAACTGGTCGGAGTTAATTTTCCGGTAAATAAAATATATACGTGGTAATAGCCGTTACAAACTTTAATATGTGTAACTTTCACGATAACTTTAATAATCAATGTACCTTTGATTTAAACGGGATAATATATAGCCTATTTTCATTCCGAAAGTCCATTCTATGTATTAGTGGAAGAATTTTTTAAATCGGTTCAGTAGTTTTTGAGCCAAATCATTACAAACATACAAAAATACAAATGTTCTCGTTATATAATATTAGTATAGATATATATATTATGGGAGTAGCTAACAGGACAAGCACGACGCTCGCCTGATGGTAAGCGATGACGTCAACCTATTACAGATACAGCGGCAGTTCTGCCAGTCCAGAATTTTGCATGGCACTGCACTGCGCCTGTTACCTTGAGACATAAAGATGTTGAGTCTCGCATGTCCTGTAATTTCACTGGACACCTTACCATTTCAGCTGAAAAACATTCCTATTTCACGGCTAAAAAATAATTGGCAAAGCGGTGGTACCGCCCCACGCGGACTAGCAGAAGTAGCTAGCCTACCACAACAAAACATTATTTTTTAATGATGTTATGAACTGTAAACACTTTCTCCTTAAGAATGTTCATTGCGAAAACTGCGCTCGTTTAAATTGAAGACATTTTAATGCAGATTACTTTTAGATGCCGATGACTTTCTCAGTGTATGCAGAAGATTTTTTTCTGTAAATATTAAGGAGTAAAATAATATAATAAATATACGTCGTCAAACGAGACCATACAAGTAATGGATATTCTCACTTGATGGAAGGTGACGATGGTGATGTGAGATGATATCATGCTTGCATTCTTGTATTTTCGGGCAAATTAATCTCGTGAGTAAATTCGTCGGGTCTTTAATTTTTTTTAAGATAACCATACTTACATACTTCAGACTTACTCCACAGTTAATGTAATAAAGAAAATCCTATTTAATTCTATGGTTTTGAAACAAAATTATTCATAATTATATTGTAATATGGGACTTATCGCGCTAAAAACATAATTTTATTTACCTCGACGTTTCGATTTTACAAATTTATTACAAAATTATTTCCTTTATTTTCAGAGCTATGTCATCGCCAAGAAAGCGGGAAGAATTCATGACCCAGTTCGAATCGATCGTCGACTGGGTGAACCAAACTGTGAGGAAAGTCGAGGACAAATACAAGCTTGAAAAAGAACAGAAAAACACACTTTATAACGAATATTCTAGATTAATGGATATACAAAGGCAATACGCCGCCGTTCTCAAGAAATTGGCTGAAGAAAGACAAAAATTTGGCACTCGATAAACTGTTATTCAATTGTTTTAACCGTAATGTGCAATATTAACAATTTTCTAGGTTGGGAATACTGATATGTTGATGATTATTATAGAAACTACAGATGTTAATTAGTTTTACGGTTATTTTCTCAAATGTTTTAATGAAAACGGCTCATTTTCAATTCAGTTGCCTATAGTAAAGCAGAGTCCACTTAAATGACAGGTAATATGAGACTTTTTGCTAACGTCTCTGATAGTAATAAGCGCATTGTAGAGATGCTTGAAATTGTGACAATCCAGAGTTTTAAGCGTAGTGACGCTTAATGTGATCCGTTTCTCAAACCAAACTGTCTTAAGTTTCCTGAGCTTACCACACGTACTTTGAACTGGACGATATAAACTAAATAATTAAAATCGTTTCAAAACTATAAAACCGACTTCACATTCCGCGCTAGTAAGGTTCCTGGTTTCTCGATATTTTTTATCCTCGAGTTTTGGCCGATTTCTCGGGTCTTGGGACTTTTTATAAAAACGATTGAAATTTGTTGAAAATTAATTTTTAAAAGCAAATGTTATTTTTTTTAATATCCCATTATTTATTATTTAGTAGGTAGATCTTATTGAGCTAAAAAGAAAAAAAGAAATCGTGAGATACTTAAATAATATTAAACAAAAATTAAAATTAACTTACAAAATAATGAAAACTTAGTAGGTAAGTACTACTACTAATAGGAACAGATTACGATGTGCGCGCGAGTAAACAACATTTGGGGGCATAGATGTAAATTGTTATATTAGCCCTTCGTTATTTTATCGTGGGTGTGAATATTAAAATGATCTGATTTAAAAATATATATTTTGCCCTGATCTTGGAGCATGGTCAAGCGTGCCCCGAATATAAAACGGCACAAAGTGCTAGGAAGAATAAGAATCAATCCCCAAAAGCCATGAGCACGCGTGCACTTTAGTGAAAATCGGCAATTAAAATATTTATCACGAATTAATGCACAATCAAAGAAAAACCATTCACGAAAATTACATGAAAAGTAATTAAGTACTTGTAACAATATCTTATTTTCCAGTCTTTTGATTAGTCATACATGGGTATTTATTAGTTTTGATTTCTCAATGATCTCTCATTTCTTATTACAATTAATATAAAATTAAGATCAACAAATCTCTTTATAAACCAAAAATACCTATTAAATCATTAGAAAAAAATATTTTATTTTTGCCTTATGAAATAGGCCTCTAAGAATATTCTATATAAATATCTAGTCACGATATTTTCAGCCAGGATGAAAACACTCCCAGTTTAATTTTAAGTTTGCTTGACCATAAGTGCTTGAAAAAATCGCTCAAGATTGGGAGTACGTTTTCCTCCGTTCGAGTCTGAGCGAGAGACTGACTGATAGGTTGGTTGCCGCACCGTATCACCGAGTGTGAGTGAGTGAACAATTTATACGAACGAGCATGGAAATTGGGTGATTATACACGGCGAAAAAATAATCACATGATAGGCTTTGTAGTGCACAATTCCAAAAATTCCAATTCGGAACTCGAAAAGTTTTAAGTGGCGGTCAATTTTTATTCTCGTCTCGAACGAAGCCAAATTTCTCGAGCATTCTCAAGTTCAAAAAGCTCAAGCAGAAACCCTTCAGTAGCAAGTTTGAGGTATTTATCTCCATATCTCAGGTGACAGTTCATCTGGTGATACTGATCAGTACCACCTGATGAATTGTAAAAAAACTTAGTACCAAACGGGAAGTATACCCTCTTAAATAAATTTGTACAATAATAACTTCAAACGGGAAATATACCCTTTTTAACAAAAAGGAATTTTCCAATAGTACCAAACGAAAAGTATCCCTTTTAAACAAAATTGTACAATAATAACTGATGAATTGTACAATAGTACCAAACGGGAAGTATACCCTCTTAAACAAAAAGGAATTTTCCAATTCGGTTAATTAATGACAGAAATCTGAGGTAACAAACATAAAAAAAACCAAGCGAATTGAGAACCTCCTGGTCTTTGAAGTCGGTTAAAAATAATAACTATACAAACGTAACAATTTTGTGGTTTAAGGGCCAGTTTCACGGGTTCCTGATAGCGCTAATATGAAGAACTCTGACAGATTTTTGACATTTTTGTATGGCGTCATTTGTCAGTTAACTATCTAACGCATTATCAGAAACCGGTGAAACTGGCCCTAAGTCAAGCCAAAGCAATTATCGTATATAGGCATTATGAATTATACGTACTTAAACATGTCAACGTAATGTAAAACGTAAAATAACGCACATTTAAAACAGATAAATAGTGGAAATAATTTAACGCCTTCCGAACGCTTTTTTGACCATTTGATTCCCATCAATGTATCGTTACATTAGATTACATTAGACCATGAATATCGAGTTCGACGAAAATTCTTTGGACATTTGCGCATTAATTAAGTTGCTAGCGAAATCGTCGCCATCTTGTCCAAAATGGTGGTTTTTCATTACTGTTTGTTTAAATCGTAAATTAATTGACACTTTTTAGAGCCATACTATTTGTATATATTTCGTCAGCATATCAGAATATTTTGTAAACTTCAACCTTATAATAATTTATATTATGTAAGTTATATAGTTATCTAGTCTAATTTACAGCGTATATTTATACTTTATGACCGCCATTCCATTTGTATGCACTCCTGGATGTAAGACTGATATAAGTAGCTTATACATAATGTCCATGCCAATCCGGATAATAAAGTTAATGCAAATATTATTTTCATTTTTATATTTCAGTTATATTACAATGGTTTACATACATATTATTATAATCTATATACCTCGCTAAATGGATACTTGTAAGGGATATACCCCTACAATTTTAGAACTGATTATTGTTTGGTACCTCTCAGATTGATGGGAGGTACTTACCAAACACCAATCAGCTCTCAGCTCAATCAACATCAGTTGAATAGTTGAAACTGCTCGACTGATCTTGGTTACATTTTGGATACATATAATATTCAAGATCAAAAACTACTTCAGTATTTTTTTTATATTGCGGGCAAAGTTGCAAGTCTTCGGTAATAGGTACATTTATAAATTTAAAGTGACACATAACATTGTCTTACTATCATAGATAACATTTATTAGTTACATCCATGAATACATCGGCACATCCATCAAAGCGTGACCACGTTACCGCCATGTGATCCACTATGCGTACCACTATGAGTACCACTGTGCGTACTATGTGTACCACTGTGCGTACTATGTGTACCACTGTGCGTACTATGCGTACCGCTGTGCGTACTATGCGGACCACCACTATGTGGACTATGCGTGTGACTTTTATGCGAGCTGTGACTATGTCCCGAATGACTATGTGAATGTCCGTGCCCGTGAGATGCAGGACTGGATTTCTTATACAGAGTGAATGAGACTAGCTCTCTGTTAGCGTTTGTCATTGCCATGGAGTGGGAGATGACGTCGTAGCCGAAGAGACCGTGCAGACGGTTCACGACGACCAGGGTCAATCCCTTCTGCGTGACTCGGACCACACGCTCGGGGTCTGATATCACGGCGATTGCCGTTGCCGTTGTGAATGATGAGTTCAGCTCCTGGAAAAAGTACAGAATTGAGTGAGTTTGGTGAAACATGCTGAATATAAGTAAATCTTTGCGGTTTTTATTCAATATTGTTTTGATTAAGTATGTAATTTTATTAAACGTATCGTACGTATCATTCAATTTTACTAATTTAACCGCTAACTACTCACGTGGTACGGTCGAAGTTGATAAAAATCACAATCAACTATGTACCTGGTTAAAAAATGATGGTTTAAGAAAATGAAATTTTCTGTGAAAATATTTACGAGTTCTATATATATATTCTATACTAGCTGACCCGGCGAACTTCGTACCGCGAATATTTATATTCGCGGTACGAAGTTCGCCGGGTCAGCTGTCCAAGTGCGAGTCGGACCTGCACACGCAGGTTTCCGATTGACAATATTTGCCGTAAAAATACGTTGCTTGTATGGGGACCCTCTTTAATTTTTAATTTAATTTAGTTTTTATTATTTGATCTTATAGCAGCCATTGTAATACACACTATGAGTAAATTTTCAAGTCTCTATCTATTAAGGTTTGAAAGACCAAGCATAAAAAGCTTCAAAAACATATTTCTAGTATGAACCCTCTTTATAATTTAATTTAATGTTGTTTTTGTCAGATTTATACACAAATAGCGAAAACCCATGTAAGGAAGCGCCATAATGACAACCATCAAAATATGTCAATACGATGACAAAAATGTCTGAACAAACCAACAATGACAACCTGGGACAACCATCAAAATTCAAAACCCTTAATTTAATACGTGCTTCAAATTTCAATTCGAGAGTGGAACAGAGTCTACCCTACCGTACAGAAGGGACGAACGTCAAATGTTTGACAGGAAAGTAGGTAGAAGAACAGTTTGTATGAAAAAATTAAATTGCTGTTTTTACTATCTTCCTCGCAATTTTTCCATATTTTCTCACCGTTTAAACCTTCCCTGAGCTACGACAAACATTTCAAAACCAAAATCAGCTAAATCGGCGCAGCCGTTTAAGAGTTTTAGCGAGACTAACGAACAGCAATTGATTTTTATATATAAGAAGATGTGTTATGTCTATGGGCAAATTACAGGGTATGTGAGACTCAACATTACAGGCCCATTGGCGTAAAGAATAGATGGTTTGACGGTTAAAATCGTAGCACGGGTGCACAGACTACCTACTAAGGATATACTACGTATCACGGGTGTTCGGCCATAGGTGGTAGGAGGATATTGTACCTATCAATGTTCCGCCTGACTTGATATCAAAAAGTAGCTTAGCATCAAGGAGAAAATCTGCCGGCATAACCTAAATGCGCAAAGGCCTGACCTTCCAAAGGTTTGCGTGCCACAGTATCACTAAGCATCTGTTCTAGGTAGACGTCATGATTTACGTGCAAAAGGTAAAATAGGCTATTGGTTATTGATACTACTATTTATCCTGTGCTATGGGTAAAATAGGTAATGTATAACACAGGCTAACTGCCCCGAAAAATCATGGGCCAATAGGATCTTGATAGAGTTCAGTCATCGACGTCATAGCAAGTCGATGAGTTCAGTGGTATAGGCACAGAATGCGTAGAATGTAATGTCGAAATTCGTGCATTATTCATGCGTGCAAGACCTACCTATTATTGGTATATTTGTGCTAGGTACTAAGGGTAGTATGTACCAATGTATGTGACATGAAAGTTAATTAAACATAATATGTGGGCTATGTGTTAACAAGACCTAGATAAAATAAATCACCGGTAGTCAGATGTTAGCACACATTTTTTACCCGACTACGGCGAAGCAAAAGGGAGGGTTATGTTTTCATATATATACCTACCTACGTCACTGTCGCCAGAGGCGTCTTTAACCCTATTAGAGGCCCTGGGCATTTTAAGTTCTTAGCTATTTCACTATTACAGGCAATAAGCTGCCGTCATTACCTTACGGTGTTCCGGCAGCACATCTTTGAGAGTCAGAGTATTCTAGTACGCCTCTAGGAAAAGGTTTGCTTTGTATGATCTTATTATTGTATATTACAATAATATACAATCACAGAAATATAAATATTAAGTCATATTTCTGTGTATACTTATACAATAATAAGATCATAATAAAATAAAATAGGATTGACTCTATCTGTCACGGTTCATAAGATCGAGCAAAAACGCTAGCCCTATCAACCTAGCCGATCAATTAAATATTTTTAACCGACTTCACAAAAATGAGAAGGTTCTCAATTCGACTGTAATTTTTATTTGAAGTGAAAACTTTAGCGGCGTAGTGTACTTTTCTTGGGATGGGTTAAAAATGTTTGTTGCGTCAGGGTCACGAGTTCTGATCGTAAGGCAAAAATTCGTAAGAGCGCAGGGCGCTTGCGCTAGGTTTCATTCCAACGGAGCGCAGGGCGCTTGTACGAGGTGTCATTCCAACAGAGCGCAGCCTAAGGCTTCGTTCACACGGCATTGTCCTGCACGTTTTTTGTAATCGTTTTTTTAACGTTTAGTCAACCGGGTGTTCATATGGTAAATTTTCATTCGTGTAAAAAAGAATAGCCGCAGTTTTCACACAGTTGTCACAGTGAGTATTTATTCGATAAAAAACGTGTGAACATCGTGCCGTGTGAACGAGACAGAGCTATATTATGTGCCACTGCGAACCGAATACGTCAAAGTTCATTCGATTTGCTTGACAAGTCCGTTGAGTATGCGTTTAAACGTATAAGCGGTACACGTTTTTTGCAGTACAATCGACGTGTGAATAGATATATGTACGTTGTATGGTCACTATTTATACGTTAAGACGTATACTGCAAAAAAACGTGCAGGACAATGCCGTGTGAACGAAGCCTTAGCTTGCGCGAGGTGTCATTCCAACAAAGCGCAGGGCGCTAGCGCGAGGTGTCTATCCAAAATATTCAAAAATGACTTGTTTTCACTTCTGCCGACACTGCAAAGAGTTAATATATACTGCAGACTCCCGGAGTGCACTGTGCAACCCGTTGTTTTCTCTTTATGTTTGTTACCTCAGAACTCCGTCAAATCTTAACCGATCTGAAAAAATGATTTTTTTGTTTGAGAGATTATGCCTCCCATTTGGTCCCATTCAAATTTTATCGAAATCTGATAATTATCTCCGGAGATATGGAGAATAACAATATAAAAAAATTTGATACCTTGATGACACCATTATGACTAAGTGGATATTCTATCGCGGCATGTGAAGTCGGTTTTTTTCGTTTTGTAAATGATCTTAAATTAAGTTGCAGACAATGGACATTCCATCTTCAGTCAGGTAACTAGGTTATTAATAGCAAGTTAGTTTTCTTTTGTAGGAATTGCTATAGAAGCATTTAGTTACGTATTTCTTATTTGAATATTTATATTATAACAGCTGCTTATAATATTTTAAGGTGACATAAAAAGGTGTAATAAAGACAAGTAATGTATCTAGCTACCTATTACACAGAATAATAAATAGTATTACGTACCTATTATAACCATGGTAAAGTACGAGTACTTTATAGGGTGGTAATAGGTATAGCCAAACACATAAAAAACCTATCATAGCTCGCTCCTCGAAGTTGAGTATACACAGGTACCTACCTACAATAAATAGCATATACTGTGATTTATAAGTTTATAATGATGTGAGAAATGTCGATGAATTACCCTGACTAACGTCGTGCGCTCCTCGCTGTTCAGTCCATAGACCGTGGCGCCTTCATCCTTAGATAGGTGTTGGGCGCTCAGGCTGCCCATCACCATGATGTATGGCATCCTGCACTGGCACTTTGTAAACGGTCACCGGCGAACGAAGCTCATGTTACAATGGAACGGTCGGGTGCGACTTCTAACCGAGTTGGAAACAATAAACTGAATAAAGCGAGCACGCGGCGGGCAGTGGTCGTCGCCGTCGACAGGTTGTCTGCCCATGTGTGAGTGTCAGGTACCGGCGTACGTGATCCAAGTTACTTCTGTGTATGTATTTGTGCGACGTGACGTCGGCGTCACATGGCCTTCACGGGTACTTGACTGCGCCCGCGCAGGCTCCACCGCCGTTCGCCGCAGCCCCGCGCCCGCACCTCTACTCGCCCCTTCAAACAAACAATGAATGTAATTGAAACATTAATAACCCTGCGTTTAGCTGAATGAACGACACAATGTGCTTTGGCTTTGTTCGTTTATTACTGCAACGAATGCACATCAGCAGAATGTTTTGCCAATAGGCGTAGATCCGTAACGTAGGTAGGTAGGTTAGATACCTACCTACTTACTACTTCGGCATAATATCGAGCCAGAGCAACAACCTAGTTAATAAAGATACCAATTAACTATGTTTTAGTTGCAAAAAAGTTTTAAGATAAACACCTGATAAACACATTAAAACATTTCAAAGAAGTACGCAACCTTCAAAAACTGCATACGGTTTAAAAAGGTTTCGTATTTGAATGTTAAATTTTGTATCTTTGAATGTAATTTCGACTTTGAGTATAAGTACAGCCAAAAATATTTATCTGAGAATTTCGATAAATAGATAGAAACTAAAGAGCTCCTACCTATATTTTGAACAAAGAGATTATGAATGGGCAATGTCGACTAGATGTCAAGTATTTCTTGACATCCATTGACAAGAATTCGTCAAATAATAAAGCAAAGCAAACAAAGTACTTACTTACATTTATCTGATAATTCAATATATTTTACTTTAGTAGTGTTATTTCCAAATAATAGCGAAATCATGAGTCATTCTATGAGCAGTCCCCGAAATATTCAATTGGGTAAGTACACATTAAGTACTTACACGTATTTATTCTCATACTGTATCAAAAGAAAGATATGGGATTCTTCTTATTGCTTGTACTATTCATTATTCTGTGTATCTACGTACATCGATGTAAATTTACTACGTCCTCCTTGTCTATACGTACAAATATTCCAAGCAAACTTTTCGCAAGGGGCGGGGTTATTGAACTAATTTAATCGCCAGATATAACTACATGATACCTAAAACTAAATCTAAGTAAAAACTTTGCGGTGAACGCATACGAGTTCCTTGCTTTTATTCTTTCAGTATTTGAGACGTACCAAAAAGCTCGACTACTGTTCGTGCAAACAATAGCAGAACTCGCTACGAGAGCTACGAATGTGAAGTGCCTTGACAGTGCAGGAGTATTGGGTAGGTAACCATTCTTTTTCTTTTACGAAACCTAGGTATCCTATCTATGTATTACTATCTACAGTCTTACTGGTTAAGTAACTACTTGTCTGTCAGGTATAAAAAGGTCTTATTTTTGCTAGGCCGAAAATTTGTAGGTATAGGCATAGAAAAGATAATAATACTACTATAGGTAAACAAACAATTAGGTACTGCTTCATAGCAAATTATTAAGTTAGGGTTTTCTTGAATCTAACCAATCGTCAAAGAGTTATTTTACCTATTACATAAATTAAGATCCGTGTTGACAATGCAATACGAGTAGTTACTTAGTTTAGTGGCTTACACAATGTTTACCTACGTAATGCACCGATTCATAAAATGGTCTACGGACTTCGGCCGTACCTTGCACCCCCTACCAAAACATAATACAGTCAGTGGTTTTCCGCTTGATGTACCTAATCAGTTCGATAAAAAACTCGGTATGTGTCGAGTAGTATCGAGTGGCAAAAAAAACACTAAAGAAAATAATTCCAACATTGCCAACTACTGAGAGACCGAGTTTTGGTTTATGTTGGTAGTATACACCGCGGTGTATAAAGACCATACCAGTTCAAAAAGTACACGGCATCTTTAATTGCACTGCCAGCCAGGAATATAGAAATATATTTCGTCTAGCAAACGTTCACCTACTTTCCATTGCAGAGCTACTCCGTCCTCTTCTCTCCGACGCTTGCAGCACTGTGAGACAATGTGCGTTGGTAGCAGCAGCCAGACTCGCGGAACATGACGAGGGAGTAGCCAGACAGCTTCTGAATGGAGGCATGGTCACTATCACGCTCGAAAACCTCAATAAGTACAATGTTAGTTATATTATCTTCTATCTGATAACAAGAAACCCGTTTGCGTAAAGGATTGATGGCTTGACTTCTAAGGGAGAGGTCGCTGGTTCAAATCCTAGCACGGGTGCTCGTCAACAGATGCACAGAATAATGAATAGTACAATAACAGATGGTAGGAGCATATTATATCGATATTTCGCCTGACTTGCTACCAAAAAGTAGCTTACCACCATTAAGAAGAAAATCTACCGCCATAACCTTACGGTGTTCCGGCAGCACACAGCCCTTGAGAGTCAAGAGTGTTCTGGACCTAGCGTGTTCATCATCTACGACCACATCATCGCTTACCACAAGGCGAGATAAAAAAAAATAACAATACTTTCGAGTCTTTGTATACCCATCCCGTATACAAGCTTATTCCTACATGATGACTCAAGTTATTACGGAGGAAGCCTAGTGGTATGATGACCATTAGACTTCGCTCGTGTCTCGCAGTACAGCCGGACAAAGATATGTCGCCAATCCGTTCGCCGATTTTCGACATGTTTGAAGCAAGTTTGGAAAAAAGAGATTGGACAGTCAGTAACTAAGTTATAGGTACTCATTTAATTTTTCATTGCCTTACCTAAAAAGTAGTTATTATATATACATAAGATTATTAGAACAAGTGGAAAATATTTTGTACCTACCTAGTTATTAAGAATATAATCGTTGTAGGTAGGCATACTTACCATAAACATTGCACGCCCGAAATGGGAAAAACTGTTGAAACGCATCTAACACAAGACCTTGTTTGTACCCATGTACTTACTTTACACAGTTACTGCAATAAAGAACATTCTATTCTATTCTATTACCTTACCTATATATAAGGCACGCCTTTTTGGAATACTAAACTAAAAACTAAGGTGTAAAGGTTCAGTTAAAATTGGATTTACCAATCAAGTTGAAACTATACCTAGCTAGAATAGACTTACCTACTCACATTATATGTACATGACTATTACGCTAATATTTTGCAGGTATATTACAAGCGGTCTGCGCTTTATCTGATGCGAGCGGTTTCTAAGTAAGTGTGCCATGGCCAAAAGCATATGCAATCTGTTGTAAAAATAAACCATACATTTATGATATACTTCGCTGACATTACAGGCACAACGAAGAATTAGCTGGATCGATCGTGAGACTTGGAGCTCTAGAGCATATCGTATCGTGCCTTGAGGATTTTGATACCCAGGTACAGATTATAAATATTTTGTGTACCTACCTAGTAGCTATTAGGTGCCTCGTTCGTTTTAGGTTATTGTCACCCATGGCAGTTCATGGCACAATAAATAATGGCACAAGTACTCATGGAAAGGTTTTTAAAAATATCTTATAGGCTAGCGTTTGACCACTATCTCACCATAGGTTGCATTTACCTTACCGCGTCTGGCGGTCATTCTAAGTTTTCCGTCTTAAGGCTTAGAGCTTTTAATTAACCCTACACGTGATCCATCGGTGGTGTAAATGAATGACCACTGGTGGTAGTCTTCGGCTGTGGCTCGAACCACCCACCGAACGAAGACATGTCGCCAATCGTTTCGATGAGTGTCGGCTTGATATTCGGTGCCAGACAGTTTGGAAGACCATCTTGAAATTACCTACGTAGTTTAGCATAAGAACTGCAAATGCAAAGGATACAAATTTAATTTAATGATTGATTTTTTTACTAATTTCATTTGGTACTCGCATTTGCAAAACTTTATGTTAAACCATGGACTGCAGGTAAAAGAGAACGCAGCATGGGCTCTGGGCTACATCGGGAAGCACAGCGAGCATTTAGCGGGGCTGGTGGTAGATGCTGGGACGCTGCCTCTGTTGGTGCTAGCCTTCCAGGAGCCAGAAATAAGTCTCAAACAGGTCACATATACATACAAGTTTTTGTAGTAGTAGGATACTATATCTCTGCTATACCGCCTGGGGCGGTACCACTACTTTGCCAATTATTTTCAGTCGTGAAATAGGAATGTTTTTCGGTTGAAATGACCAGTGTGTGTGTCCAGTGAAATTACAGCGGGCATGTGAGACTCAACATCTTTATGTCTCAAGGTAACAGGCGCAGTGCAGTGACATGCAAAATTCTGGACGCTATATCTGTAATAGGTAGACATCATCGCTTACCATCAGGCGAGCGTCGTGTTTGTCCTGTTACCTTTTACCATAAAAAAAACATGCTGTCAGGGGTCATCCATAAAGCACGTCACACTAATTTCGTGATTTTTTAAAAGTTATAACAGCAGTCCCGAAATTTGCCAACAAAACAATTTAAACTTTATGCCCATAGATAAAAACCTTTTATATCGAAGTTTATGCCCATACAAGAGTTGGAAATATTTTTTAGATTTTCATGAATAAGTAGATCAAATTTGGTATTTTAACATTAAGATGTATTGTACAAAATACAGTAAGTTAAAAATTAATTTTGCTCCACTATGCGAGATCCACCAATCGATTTTTGATTTTACGTATAGATACCGACACCTAACCGGGGCAGATAACACTAAATAAAAGCTTCTAAATAGAGATGCGCTCATATAATAAAGTATTCAATTCATATTTATATTTTTTTTACACCGAACTGTGTACCACTTGACCACTATCTCACTTAATGTTAAGTGATGACGCGGTCGATGATGGAGATTACCCAGAAGATCCTATTCACTCGCGATTGACGACTTCGGATTGACGAAACTTGACTGACTCTCATATTGTAGTACCTACTTAACATAACCTAAGTTTATGGGTTTATCAACGGTGTTCTACTTTAAAATGAAGCTTTAAACCAAATAACAGCCGATGAATATAAAACTTTCTAAATAACACCGTCTTTACAAGTTAAATAAGTATCTACCTATCTATATTTTGTGCTCGCAGCTAAGAATACAATATATATTGATACCTATGTGAAAATCTCATGTGTACCTTTTACGGTTTAGAAGAAACGTAACCCCCCGACAGAGGGACGGACAGCAAAGTCTCAGTAATAGGGTTCAGTTACCCTTTGAGTACGGAACCCTAAAAAATAATTAGGCAAAAGGTACAGCCATTCTGAAGTGATAAGATTACATACATTCAGCAATTGATTTTTATTTATATATATAATGAATATAGTGCCTGTTTAACTAGTGAATAAAACAATTTGAATTCCAGGTGGCAGCAGGCGCTCTCGTAGACCTGGCACAACATAAGCCCGAAGCTGTTGTGGATGCAGGCGCTATATGCCATCTGGTTCACGGACTGGAGAATCAGGATCCTAAACTAAAGGTTTCGACTATTTTTGTATCTACCGTGGTCAAAAGCTACCTACGCTAAATGACCGTAGGTATGTAGTTATTTTTAACCGACTTCACATAAAATGAGGAGGTTCTCAATTCGACTGTAGTTTTTTTTATGTTTGTTACCTCAGAACTCCGTCAAATCTTAACCGATTTGAAAAATTATTTTTTTTGTTTGAGAGACTCCCGTTTGGTCCCATTCTAGATCATTCCAGATCTGACAATTATCTCCGGAGATATGGAGATAAACAATAAAATTAAATTTGTATATACTTTGATGACATGATTATAACTAGTCAGTACTTTGACTATCGCGGCATGTGAAGTCGGTTTTTAGGGTTCCGTACCCAAAGGGTAAAACGGGACCCTGTTACTAAGACTCCGCTGTCCGTCTGTCTGTCTGTCTGTCCGTCTGTCACCAGGCTGTATCTCATGAACCGTGATAGTTAGACAGTTGAAATTTTCACAGATGATGTATTTCTGTTGCCGCTATAACAACAAATACTAAAAACAGAATAAAGTTAAAATAATAGAGGGGGGACCCTCTACAAGAAACGTGTTTTTTTTCGGCATTTCACGCCATCTATGAACGCTTAGTTAGCGTTTTATTCGCTTAGCTTAAATGTCGATCCCTAACACCTTTGTTAGACGTTAGATGGCGTTTTAAGAAATAAAATGTTTATTAATTATTATTTTTTGCTGGCGAAAAATGATAGTGGTATTTTTTGCACGATCTTATAAAATACTGTAGTGTGGTACGGAAACCTACGAGTGTGAGTCCGACTTGCACTTGGCCAGTTTATTTAATTTTGTACGGCCATACATTATTTATGCTCAATAGGCAAGCGATTGACCACACTATGCTGCCAAATGTTAAGTGACGATTTGGTCCAAGATGTATGTGGCACGCTTCCTCAGAAGATACCCATATACTCGCGACTAGAAGTTACGAACCCACTCACAGTAGGTAATATTATTTTAGAAACTTACATTCACTACACGGTACATATTTTCGTATTTATATTCATCCATTTATGCATGTAAAACTGTGCTATTTCTGTTTACCTACTACTTTCTTTAAATATTCTTTTTTTGTTTCAAACCGCCGTGCACCAATGGATTTTTCGATCGAAAAATGTATGTGCGCTTCTCACAGTGGCCCTCCGGTGAAGGAAAACATCGTTAAGAAACCAACAAGCCCCGCATGGTGGTAGGACACTATCTAGTGTTCGCCTGGCCAGCTACCACCCTCAAGTTAGAAAATCTGTCACCAAACATCTTATGTGTTCCGGCAGCTATCCTTGAGAGCCAGTTCCCATTCTAGGCCTAGCGTGCTTACCACCTTGGACCGCATCATCACTTACCAACAGGTCAGATAGTGGTCAAACCTCAGAGTAACTATTATTTAGTAATTGTTACTCTGAGGGTCAAACGCTAGCCTATAAAGTATTAAAATAAAATAAAATCTTAGATACACTAATTGTAGGCTTCAGCCGTGGCTCGAACCACCCTTCCACTAAACTAAGACATGTCCCCAATCGATTCACTGGGTTCCGGCATGATGCTCGTTGCTAGCCAGCTTGGATGGTTGACGTTGGGATACTTGCGCTATGTGGATTGAACTAACATCAGTCATACACTACACCTCACATAACGGATTTTAAGCAAACAAGTAGGATCTTAGACTGTATAGTCACTTAACTTCAAGTGAGTTCTTTGAATAACCCAATGCGATGGTACAAGCGTTATATAGATACATAAGATACATAGTGTTCTAGAGTGGAGACCACGGTTCGGTAAACGAAGCGTAGGACGCCCTCCAGCTAGGTGGAGCGATGATATACCTACGCAAGCTGGCTGGTAGCGGTTGGAAACAAGGAGCTGAAGATCGAGCTCAGTGGCGTGTTAAAGAAGAGGCCTATGTCCAGCTGTGGACGAATACTGGCTGTTAGTGATGATAGTACAAGCTGAAGCGAACTAGGTACAATGAACCTACCTAGTTTGTTTCAGCATGTATAGCATCAGTTATAGGTACAGTTCATGATCAGCTATTTGTGTAGTAGATGTGTACACAATGTAATGTAATGTACAGCGCAGTACACTATGCGCGCTGGGCGCTGTGGCGGGCACTCGGTCGGAGCTGGCCGAGGCAGTAGTCGCTGGAGGAGCGCTGCCGCCGGCACTACTCCACGCCGGGCACGACTCGACCCCCGTGCGCCGCGCTGCTGCAGCATTGCTACGTGACATTGTGAAGCACTCTGTCGATGTAAGTACTCACACCTACAGCTTACAATACTGAACAACAGAAACAAACGTAGGTAAGGCGAAGACGGGGCGCGGATGCGGCGTCTCATAAATTGACTTTCAAACAAAATGTGAGGACATCACGTGACTTGCGCCTAAAAGGGAAATTGTCTGGACTATGCCATGGAAGCAAAGGATAGAATGAACAAAACAAGTACAAACTTAAGCAGAAATATGCACTCGGTCGGAGTGCTTATCAATTTTATACTAAGTAAGTAGTTGTGTCCGTAAATCCAAAGTCATCGACATAGCCCATCGAATGAGTATAAGCTGAAGTGGCAATGGGCCGGCCACGTTAGCCGAAGAATCGACAGCCGCTGGGGTAAACGAGTTCTGGAGTGGAGACCGCGACCTTCGGCAAGCGTAGCGTTAGGGCACCCTTAGGCTGAGTTGCACCATCTTACTTTAACTATAGCAAATGTCAAAAATCTGTTAAAATCCATACAAAAACACCGGTTTATAGTTATAGTTACGGTTAAAGTCAGATGGTGCAACTCAGCCTTAGACTAGGCGGAGCGATGATGTTCGTAAGGTGGCTCGCTAGAGCTGTATGAGATTAGCCGAGTATCGTGCTCAGTGGCGTGCAATTGGAAAGGCCTATGTCCAGCAGTGGACTAGTATAGGCTCATGATGAAGTTGTGTCCGGCGTTTGATGAATCCGTTTACCTATACTACCAAGGTACCTTACCTACTGGTGATCCCTGAAAAATACCAGTCCCGAGCAGGGCCGTATTTCCGCCTCGGCCAACAAGGCACTGGCTTGGGGGCCTAGCATCTAAGGGACCCTGCCCACCCAGTTACCGAGCATCGGGATGTAGGGGGGAGGAGCCTCAATTGTAAAGTGCATAGGGGCCCTAGATCTCTAAATCCGGCCTTGGTCCCGAGAAAGAGAGTAATGTACTTTCGCATTTATGTATAGTACTTACTAGGTAGTTAAACATGTAAATGGTAGGTACAGTTTCTGTGTCGGTTGTCAGCTAGCCCAGCTGGTGGTGAACACGGGCGGGTGCGGGCCGCTGGTGGAGCTGATGTCGGAGGCGGGCGGAACGCGCGTGCCGGCGTGCATGGCGCTCGGCTTCATCGCCGGACAGAACGATCAACTCGCAATGGCGGTCATTGAGGCTAAGGTTCGATACTATTTAAGGGCCCAGTGGTGTAGTGGGAGAATGGTCGACTTTGAAGCCAGAGGTACCTACAGAGTTCAATCACCACCGTCCACCAATGGATTTCAGTATCGAAAAATGTATGTGCGCTTATCACATTGACTGTGGCCTTCCGGTGAAAGAAAATATCGTTAGAAACTCTCAACCCCCGCATGGTGGTAGGAGTATAAGTGTCCGCCTGGCCAGCTACCACCCTCAAGTTAGAAAATCTGTCACCAAATTTCCCAATCATCTAGAAAACTTGGAAAAAAACTTGAAAAAAATCTTGGAAAAACTGGATTACTATGGCATGAGGCAAGGAGTTTAGAGTGGTTGGCTAGCTATTTGGCTGATAGGGAACAATTTACGGAAATCACCAAACTAGCTAATACGTTTAATAGAACTTTTACAAAACAGAGATTTAGATCAGACTTAATTAAAAATACTAAAGGCGTTCCACAGGGAAGCATTTTAGGTCCCCTGCTCTTTTTATTATATATTAATGATTTGCCCCATCATACACCACACAAGAGTATACTATTTGCAGATGATACTACACTTATAATTAAATGTAATAATAATGACTCACCGCAAAAATATGTAGACGAAGCTTTAGCGGATATTATTAATTGGACTACATGTAATAATTTGAGTATCAATATTAACAAGACTAAATTAATTCAATTTCATTCTTATAATACCAATCCAATACCAATTGACATACAATATTTAAATAAGAATGTAGAAAGGGTTACTTGTTTTAAATTCTTAGGTTTACATTTAGACGAACATTTGAACTGGAAAGAGCATATCAACGTGGTTTGCTCCAAAGTTGGTCGTTTTGTCTTTGCCTTAAAAAGACTGAGGCAAACTGTGTCAACAGAGGCAGCTTTGGTGGCATATCATGGGTATGTCTCGTCAGTCTTGAGTTACGGGTTAATTATGTGGGGCAATTCTGTTGAATATGATAGGGCTTACAAAATTCAAAAACAATGTATAAGAGTCATAGATAAAGCATGGTTTTTGGATAGCTGTAAACCATTATTCCAAAAGTACAGAGTCCTTCCTCTGCCATGTATGTATATAAAAGAATTATGTGTTTTTGTTCACAGTAATGCCGAGTATTATCAAAAACAAAGTGATGTATCAACACGACAAAAAAGAGCACAATATAAAAATCTGTTATTTCAACCATCCTGTAGTAAAGATATATATAAACGGAATGTATACAATATGTCCATTTTAGTGTATAATCATTTGCCAGAAGAGTTAAAAATACTAGGTGGTGACGTTTTCAAGCGTAAAGTTAGCCAATGGCTTTTGGAAAATTGTTTTTACAGCGTGAAATTATATTTATGTTATAAAAAAATTATGCATATGTAATTTAAGTAAAAATATTTAATGTTATCTAAACTTAATTGTAGATATGACTAACCAATATTTGTACGCTTGCTTGCAGGCTGGACACAGGTACATTTATATTTCATAAGACCTGAAATTGTAATAATTTGATGTGTTCTGACAAATAAACAATTGATTTTGATTTTGATTTTAGGCCTACCGTGCTACCATCTTCGACCGCATCATCACTTACTAACAGGTTAGGTAGTGGTCAAACGCTAGCCATAATATTAAAAAAAACTATTGTCATGGGCCTTAAGTACCTACCATTTTGGTGGTCAATCTGGCCACAGATAGAACACAAGCTTACACCTCCTACACTTGATCTATGGTCCCATGGTGGTGCTAAATAGGTGACCTTTAATGGTAGGCTTCTGCCGTGGCTGGAACCACCGAAAAAAAACCTTTCGCCAATCGGTTCGCCGATTGCCAGCATGATGTTGGGTGCCAGTCAGTACAAAATAGAGGTTGAGATAGTTTGCGCTATGTGGATTTATTCTGCACCCTGTATTGTTTCCGTCTTTCATTTCCAGATAAGCATGTTTCCATCGTCACTCACGAGATAATAGTCGTGTCTGTCCGGGAAAATAATGTGGTACTTAGGATCCTAGTTCATATGTGGCGGTACCAGTACCACCACTTCGCCAACTGTTTCGATTCAAAAGGGAAAATTTCCAATGATATTAAAGGATGTGTGTGAGCGCTTGCAATCACGCAAAAAAATCAAAGATTTTGTGACAGGGAGTTTGTTATAGGTGATATTTTTTTTACGATCTATGTTTTGCTTCTCAGGCTATCCCGATATTGATGGATATCCTGCAGAACAGTGAAGCGGACGACGCAGAGATCTGTGCAGCCGCATGGACTATCGGCCACATCGCCAAGCACTCGCCGCAGCACAGCCTTGCTGTGGCTGTCGGTAACGCCTTCCCTAGACTATTGCAGGTAAACTCCTATTATTATCAACCTGGAATGCTCCATCCAGACTCTCGCGAGGCGCTTCCTAGAGCCTCTCGGCACGAGTCTTGGCGAGTGGAGGGGGCAGGAGTGTTAGCCATCCACACTCTCGATTTATTCAGTTGCCCGCTACGTCACAGAATAATAAATAGTACAAGTACGTCTACTTCAAGATGGATGTGATTTAAGTGATTGCGTTAGCTACTTTATGTGCGTACGTACAAAGTGAGCGAGCGCGAGAGTGTGGTTGATTGTCTCGCCTCGCCCCCTCGCGTTCTTTTACTCGCGCCCGAAAAACCGACATGCAGCTGAGCGATAGCGAGGCCAGGGCGAGGGAAGACGCGAGGACATGAGCGCACCGTCTTCACTCTCGCACTCCCTCGTGGAGAGTCTGGATGGGGCATAAGATATCATTGTTAGTGGTGCCAACTCTGAGCAGCTATCTGATGACATCCTTTTCGATCAGTCCAACATAGAACATTGTTAAATGTGTGTGTCTTTTAACAGCTTTCCTTGAGAGACAGTTCCCATGCTGGGCCTAGCATTCTGCTAACTTTGACCACATTGTCACTTACCAGCAGGTGAGATGGTAGAGTCAAACGTCCTGATGAATTGATGACTATATGCAATACATTAGAAAATTAATAAATAAGAAAAATGCTGTCTAAGATGGATATAGGATTTAATATCAGATTCTAAAGAAATTGTAAGGATAATAAAATATATTGACTGTAAGATAGTACCTCGATAAGGTTTAGTCCATGAAAACTGGTAAAGATTGTTGCCTAACACTCTCTATCTCTGAGGCCATCCATGCATTTGCATGGTGGTAGGACACTATCTAGTGTCCGCCTGGCCAGCTACCACCCTCAAGTTAGAAAATTTGTCACCAAACATCTAATGTGTTACGGCAGCTATCCTTGAGAGCCAGTTCCCATTCTAGGACTAGCGTGCTTACCATCTTCGACCGCATCATCACTTACCAACAAGTGAGATAGTGGTCAAACGCTAGCCTATAACGTATAAAAAAAAAAAAATGCAACGAACAGAAGTCACATACAGAGTAAACTTTTAGATGTTGGAGATATTTAGTTTTCAAATGTAATAATAGGGCCCTATACTTTCAGCTGTATACAAATCCTAAGTCATCGGGAGAGGTGAGAGCTAGGACTTCATGTGCATTGAAGCAGTCCCTTCAGTGCTGTCTTCACAGACCTGCCCTGGAACCTCTGTTGCATGCCGCACCTGCTTGTATACTCAAATATGTGCTGGCACAGTATGCAAAGGTATATATTATTTTACTACAGTTTGCAGATTACAAATATGTTTAAGTAATAGTACTTAAATTTAAATTGTAATACCACCTATAAATGATTCATGCACAATCTGTTTATTGAGACTGTTCCAATAAGCCCAAAGCAATTGCGTAGTGTGGGGGATGCCGGGGGGGCCATGGCCCCGGGCCGCACACGAAACGGGGCGGCAGCAAGCCGCGATTAATTAAGTGAAAAATAAAAAGAGCCTTTTTCAATCAAACTCCAAATCGCGCTTCCCACTGACACAAGCCGAACTGCGCAGGCGTTTTGGGCGGCGGCAACGTTTTCAGTGTTCAGTTTCAGTTGTCTTCTTACCTTAATCAAACGCAAAAAAGCTTTTGGCGTAACTTTCGTTTCAGCTTAATTATGAAAATTTTCACGCTCGCATACTAATATTTTCAGTCATTTTATTGCATAGCATAAAAATGATTTTTTGTGCATTACTTGAAAATTTCGTGCTCACAACACTCGCGAACTGAATTCACCTCACCTTATCAACTGTTTATAGCTAAGTTGAATTAAGGGAAATTGTTGCCATACATACATGTTTACATAGCATGATTTTTTTATCATATACTATTCTGCAGATTCCAAGAGATGCACAAGCAACAGGACAATGTTTTTACAATATCAGTGAAGTAAAAGAATACCAAGTTTCAAATTCATCAGAGAGACCTATGAATGTTATCACATAGTGTCATCAACTAAAAAAAAGGGCTAGCTCATAAGTCTTAAAATGGTTGAATGGTATTTCATGAATCAAAGCAAAGAACTTTTTTGAATCACTTATCAAATATTTTTTTTTTATCAATATCGATTCATTCATCTGTTTTGTGCTATGATGCCACAGACAGACATATCACAGATACACATTACACATGTCAAGCTTATAACACTATTATTGTATAAGAGGTTAAAAATAACATCTATTACTTATATCATATCATCATCATAATCAGCCGGTATCAGTTCACTGCTGGACATAGGCCTCTCCCAACACACACCACTGAGGGCGATCTTCAACTCTTTGTTTCCAGTCACTACCCACTGCTTTGCGAAATAAATAAATCTTAACATGCTAAAGTTTATTGTTATTCAAGTTTATTCCTTTAAAAATATTTACAGTAGCTATACATACAGTACTTGTGTTTAATACACAGGTCCATCATCTAGATTATCATCTTCGTCATCATATTCATCACCATTATCAAAGTAATTGTTGGCATAGTCGGTTCCATCATCCATTTCATATTCCTGTTCTTGTTCATCTTCCACTTCCTCCTCTTCATTTTGAGCTTTCTTCAATGCCTCTTCATCTTCATTGGTCTCCATATTATCGTTATTATCTTGCAATTCTTTTTTCTCAAGCTTTTGTAGCCTTTTAGCGATTTCTTCCGGATGTTCCAACTTACGTTTCCGCGCCGCGGCGACTGCTCGAATCCTGCTCGCTTGCGGCTTCAACTCGCCTGGCATGTTTGCCCAAACGCAATCTAACACTTTTCCTTTCTTTGCATCCTCGGCTAATACTTTATACCTATCGGAATATCTTTCCACTCCGTCCGTCAGCGTTTTCGTTTTCACGTAAGCTGGAGATTCGTGCAAGTATTCTATGAACTGATCCTTCACAATGAGCATGTAGTCGGTTGCGGCATCACATGTCAGTGGGAGAGGTTTCGCTTCGATTTTAGGGAACAGCGGAGGCGGCGTCAGAATCTGTGCGGTGTTTTCGCCTCGACCAACTCCCGCGAGACCTAGTGCCTGCAGCTGCTCGTGAGTTAACGAGAGGTTAGCACCGCGTCCTCGACCTCTGCCTGCCATAATCTTAGATTACTATTGGTAGTATTTCTCACACTTTCATTTCATTCAAATATCTTATTATTATTTTTATGTTTTGATCGGTGGTTGAAGAAACAAATAATAAACATGTGTTTTTGACGTTTGATTAAATAACTAACCAGTCCCGCGACACTGCATACATATTTAAATCACTCAGAATTATGAACGTACTTTGTACCAACTAACACTGCAAAAAAAATATTTATAAGCATAATACCACAGATTATATAATAGTTACTACGTAAATAATACTTTCCGTTGTTATATTGGCTACACAGTGCGTTCATAATTCGGGTATCAACAATATAGGGAAGTGCCGACTCTTAGAACGTAGTGATTCCGTACTCTGTGTAACTAACTTTGATTGACTATAAATAAATGACAGCAGACAGTGGCAGTTTTTTCTTGTTTCATAATGGCTCCACACGATTAGTGTATTTAGCCAGTGTAAAGTATTAAAATTCTTCGTGTGAATTGTGAATTCAAGTCATATAAATAGGTCAAAGTCACATTTCAGGTCATGTCAAAGTCACAAGTCAAGTCCAACTTGGACTTTACTGAAGATTTTCAGTGGAATTTTGGTGTGAACGCAAATAGCATGTTTTTCAACTTTGTGCTGTTTCCCTACACTCGTACACATTTACCATAATCCACATTTACAACACATTAACTCGCGGAAGAACAAGTTTTAGGAAAAAAATACAATGAGAGCACACACTTTTTCACGTTCCCGCCAAAACCTCAACAGTGGCCTTCAGTTGACACATAGGTATAGTTTCTTTTACATATTTCGCTTCGCACATTTACATTTAACAAGCTATTACGTGTTAGTCTGCGAAAAAAAGAGAACCACCGTAGAAATTGAGGTCGCGTCGGTCGTTTTAATTTACTGTTTTTGTTGCATTGACTAAACTGCTGACTATTACGACTAAAAATGCTTGATACTTGGTAGATACCTACTCTTATCATTATCGTGTGCTACCAGGTAGGTATGTATATTCCTTCCATACCTTTGAATGTTAGTTCATCGTAACGCCACGATGGTTCTCTTTTTGCACAGACTCTATAGTAATTATGCTAATTTTCCTTATTTTACAGATATTGCCAAACGATGCTAGAGCTAGGCGTTTATTTGTAACTACAGGAGCTTTAAAGAGAGTTCAAGAGATTGATACTGTACCAGGCACATCATTGAAAGAGTACATTAATATTATCAACAGTTGTTTCCCTGAGGAAATCGTAAGGCGAGTCGACGGTCATAACTTTAACTTAGTTTTTAATTTTTTCACAGTACCTATACTGTTGTCCTAATTGTTTGTCCATTTACAGATTCTACACACCTGGCTATTCAGATTCATTACTTGATCGTGTGGAAGCCTACAATCCTCAGGTAACTACCCACATTTTGCCAATACCTTTGCATTGATCTAATAACATTACCTGCTCAATCAACCTAACGATTGCAGACTGTTTCTTACGGTATATAACTATTGTATCTTATTTTCAGATTCCAGAACTATTTACAGATAGGGTGCCTAGTGACTGCCAGAGTGAATTATCAATAGAGCAGAATGCCAATTAATATAGCCTGTATTTTTATAACTAATTTATTTATTAAATGTTTTGTCTTTATGTTGCCATTTCATTATTCTTTGCCCAGAGTCCATACAGTTTTCTGAACTTGGATTGTTCGACCTCCTATTTTAGTGTTTTCTATCACCATAGATTGACTGCAAACCCTGTAACTGACAAAAGTTATAGTAATGTTGGTATTACTGCTGCTCTATATGCTGGTAGCACAATTGCGTTTAAGTTCGCCTACGAACGTAGAGGGAAAATTAATTATATTATACAAGCCCAAGGTCAAACGCTAAAAGTTGTGGGTGTGGATCTAAGTATTAGCGTTTTTCGCACGTTTAGCTTTATGTGGCTCTGTCACGTGTTAGCAGTCCTAGCAGCCTGTATACTTTGATCCCCGAAGGCTATACGTCTAATATCGTGTATAGAGAAGCATTATTGTAAAGTAAATTTATTTAAAACGACGGTGTTTATAATCCAAAATGAACCAAAAGATATATCCAACAAATGTTGCCCAAAGTCACTATTCCACGCGGACGAAGTCGCGGGCACAGCTAGTATTATTATGAGTATATTTATTAACCACTAAATAATAGGAATATTATTTTAATACTCCGTCCACGCCTACGAAAGAAGTCCACAGACGCGGCCGCGTGTTATCAAAATATGACTGAACTCTGGTAGGTATTATTTGACCGATTTCGATATGTTGTTAATTATTTCTGAATATAATTTTAATCTTATGGTTATCTTCAGGGAAAGCAGAGAAACGTCTTAAATTTGCAACTAATAATAAAACAAAACTAATAAAAATACCTCTCGGTATTATACAGATCGCGTTCTTTTTAAATAAAGCGCACTTCAGACTACGCTATAGCTGCTATTTAGTACAGCATGACAAGAAAATTACAAGCAAACCGGCTCAAATAGCGATATCGTTGTACTATAAACAAAATGTTATTTTATTATAGTGTATGTAGTCTGAAATGCGCTTTAAGCGATTTATAGGTCTATTTGGTGCCTTTGGTGGTATGAGCACAGAATAATTAATAGTATTCCATGAGGTGCAGCGCGGGACGGATTATGCGCCGCATGCTTGCCGGTGCGCTGTTGGTTTGGCAGTCGACCTTTGCTTTCCTGCTCTGTGTAGGTACCCATTCGAGAGAGAGTGGAACCCTCAGAGCAATAATTACTAAAGTTAGTAATTATTGCTCTTAGGTGGAACCATTATGCGCTAACACACTCCCTCCCTACGACTAAATAATTAGCCCTCCAATTTTTTCAGGCGTTCTTTTAAACCGACTTCACAAAAAAGGAGGAGGTTCTCAATTCGTCGGAATCTCTTTTTTCCTTTCCCAGGTGGTTCCATTTAAATTTTAACAAAATCGGCCGAGCCGTTTTTAATATATCAACATTTGTATTACGATGCATTTACTTATTTCGACGACTTACTACTTGGCTGGCACTTTACTTACTGGTACAGATTATGTAATAGTTACTGCGTGTACTGGCTACTTTGACTAGCGCGATGTTTGAAGTCGGTTCTTTTAGTTTTTTAAACGATCTTATATTATTACATGCCGCGTACTATACCATAGAACCTATTTTTATCTTATTCCTATTTTTTCCGTGCCTCGAAGTCTAATCATCAAATACGAGAAAATGTATTAAAACTTACCTATAGTTTGCAGATGCCAGAATGTTTATAATTTTAATGCCTTGGGTGTCCACTTCATAAAAAGTTTGATTTTGATTATTCGAAGGCAAGGATAGGCCTTTTATAACCCTTTCCAGGGTTGATATTTCTTCTGGTAGTAGACCCTATTACAATAGGAACTTATCATTATATCAGGTACTTACATTAATATGTATTATGTTGTATTATGTAGGTATTAAAGATGTTTTTATTTCCCTGGAGGGCCATTGTGACATGCACATACATACATGTTTCGATTAAAACATCCATTGGTGCACGGCGGGGATTGAACTCGGTACCAAAGCCGACCATTCTCCCACTACACCACTGGGCCCTCAAAAATAATGTCTGTACACACCAACAACCATCATATAATTTCTTTCATATTTGCAGACTACAGGGGGTTTATAACTGTTTTACTTTAACTTCTGCTACACTTATAATATAGCTGTTTGATCTTTGTGCTGTAGCTACAAAACGGAAGAAGAGTTAAGAGGTACCTATCTGCCCTTACAGCCCCATCTCAAATATCCACCCTGTAATTATTATTTTAAATTATTGAATACATAAATAGAAATACCACATTACCTGAATTTTACACGAAGTAAATCCTATTGATTCTAATTCAATTATCAAAATATAACGCATTGTAATTCTGAACTTCCGCAAATAATAGGATCGTAAAGGATTCCAGTTCGCGAATGCATGCTAATGATTATAATGGGTCTTTATATATAGTTATCTGTGGTCTGTAGTTGTCATATCAATGAGAAGAGTATAGAGGATGTGGTAAGCTGATAAGATGCTCCATAGTCCATTTATTATCAGTACTTCCAAAAAGGAGGAGGTTCTCAATTCGTCTGTTTTTTTTGTATGTATAATAAGCGATTACTACGTCAATTGTGAACCGATTCTTTTTTAACCGACTTCAAAAAAGGAGGATGTTATATGTTCGAAGTGTATGTTTTTTTGTATGTATATTCACCGAGTTCCGCCATTTGTGGACCGATTCTCAAAATTAATTTTTTATTTGAAAGAGTATACTCCTGAGGTGGTCCAATTAACAGCAAGTCAGGATCTGATGATGGAATCCCAGGGAAATCGAGGGCAACCCTCAAATGTTACAGGTATCAACAATGTTTTTCATTTATTTTCTAAAGCTATTGAGCCATTTGCGTATGGCCATCATCATCTCATGACGCTGAGCTGATGAAGGAAGGTACACTTCTTCAACGGTTAGGAGTTCGGTGATGTAATTTTGTAAATGGATTTAATTTAATTGGTAGTGTACATCTTCAATGTGGTCCCATTGTAATGCGGCATGGAAGTCGGTTGTTTTAGTTTTTAAACTATCTTAATTATGGATGCATCAAGAAGACATCGATCGCTTGAACGTTAATAATTTTCCCTACCTGGAACTACACCATTACTACGTTATAGCGGATCGGTGCTGGAGTGTCGTTCTAGAATACTTGCCCAAGAGTCTAGACCCTAGTAGCACGCAGTAAGTATTATATTCTCTTTGGTAGCACGAGCTATCCTGACGCTAACAGACTCGTGCCTGTCTGTTAGTGGAATTATTACCTCTTGTACTATTGTATAGGTCAGGTCGTGCCACTTAATATGAGACTTGGCGAGCGTCAGTAGGTAGTGAGGAGCTTGTCGGTACAGTCGCATACAAAGTATTATCCTTATTGAGGATCATTCACATAACAAAATATTTTGATCTCCGAATATGGGGGCGTATGCCTATGCGCATTTCATCATCACAGCATTCTAATAATTTTGTTTTTTAAAAGATTTAAGTGTACTAAAGGTGCGTTCAGACTATGTAACATAACATGTTATGTTACATAGGTAGTCTGTACGCACCCTTAGTGCACTTACATCTCTCTGGGTCATTTGATCCGATTATAAATAATATCGTTTAAAAACTAAAAAAGAACCGACTTCAATGCCGCGCTATTCATTTTCAGTACCAATTTTGAGATGTTTATCTCAATATCTCTGGAGATACTTATTAGACCTCGATAAAATTACCATGGCACCACACTTGGGATATCTCCTTTCGAACAAAAAAATAATAATCAAAATCGGTTCATAAACGACGAAGTTATCCGCGAACAAACATAAATATATATATTGTTACATCGCGTCGTCGAGTCGCGATGTTTCGCCAAGCTTCTCGAACAAAAATACCGTGGGAAAAAATAGACTAATTAGGGGCTATAAACACCCGACCCGACCGTCATAAAAGTTAACCTTCCGGGAATTCAGACCCTAGTCAATGTACCTAGTTTTGTAGTTAAGATTGAACCTTATTCATAAGTAGTTAGAGATCAAATTAGCATGTATGGTAAAGTTGTTTACGTCAGATGCTCAAAGGAAAGCCGCCCCTTTTGTTTGTGATTGTTATTGCTTTGTTTTGAACGTCTTTTGTCTATTGTTTCGAGTCAATACTGGAAATTTCTGTAGAAATATTCTCGTCCTATATAAGACGTTGAAACCGCGGCTTGAGGCAGTCTTTCTCTGGAAGCGACAGTGTAACTATCTAAGCACGAATAGCGACCAAGTGATCGTTAAGTGTTATCAGTGAACTAGTGTTGTGAACTGTGAACAGTGAAATCAGTGATTGTGATTACCAACGACCTAAGTGTGTGTTAACGGACTTTTGATAATTGTGCAAGACGATTTGGACAACTACTGTGGAACATTGTGCTAACCTAGTGATCAGTGGAAATAAACGTTCATCTCATCGGATTGGCATTTTAATACCACCCCGCACGTAACAATTGGTGTCAGAAGCGGAATGCCAATCACTCCGAGGGAAGATACGCGTACTCCACGCACCAGGCGCCAGGCGGAGATGGATGCAACCCGGCAGAAGGAGCTCGAAGCATCGGGAGCAGGAACATCCACATTGGAAGAGCCTGCAACAACACCGATGGCACCCACTATGGCAGCGCCACCTACAGCACCGCCGGTGAGCCGAACTACGGATGGAGGCCTGGAGGCCATGCTAGCCGCTCTCCTAGCTGGACAAGAAGCTGCACGCCAGGAACAAAAAGCTGCACTACAAGCTGTACGTGAGGAACAACAGGCCGCACTACAGGCTGTACAGGCGGCACAGGAAGAAGCTAGCCGTAAACAGGAAGAAGCTAGCCGCAAACAGGAGGAAGCTCGCCAGTAACAACAGGCTGCACTACAGGCTGTACAGATGGCCCAACAAGAAGCACGCAAGGAACAGGAAGAAGCTAGCCGCAAACTGGAAGAGACAATTGGACGTCAGTTGCAGAGCGGGCTTGCCGGTATGGGCGAGAAGATCAAAATGGTGGAAACCAGTATCAAGGAAGTAGAAGGGCGGCTTGACATACATGAGCAGACCGTGAATGACTTGGCCTACCCCGAAGAATAAAACTGATGTAAGGTCGTTTTTGGGACTATGCGCTTACTATCGGCGGTTTGTCAAGAACTTTTCTGGAATTGCCAAACCCTTACATCGGCTGACAGAAGAAAAGCGCACATTTGTATGGGACTTGGAGTGTGAAACCGCCTTCAACGATCTAAAGCAGCGACTGTGTGAAACGCCGATCTTGGGATACCCTACCAGAGATGGAAGATTTATTGTGGACACTGATGCCAGCAACACGGGAATTGGAGGAGTTCTCTCACAAATCCAAGGAGACAAAGAAGTGGTCATAGCATACTTCAGTAAATCATTATCCAAACCAGAACGAAACTACTGTGTCACCCGCCGCGAGTTGCTAGCTGTGGTGAAGACTCTTCAGCACTTCAACAAGTACCTCATCGGAAGAGAGTTTACGCTCAGAACTGACCACGCTGCTCTTAAATGGCTTCTTCAGTTTAAGAGCCCGGAAGGTCAAGTGGCACGATGGATCGAGCAAATTCAAGAGTTCAATTTCGTGACAGAACATCGCAGTGGAAAGGGCCATAGCAACGCCGATGCCCTGTCAAGAAGACCTTGTGCAGATGACTGTAAACACTGCGAAAAGCACGAGTCTAGAGAAGAAGTCAGAGTCATCAGGATGGACAGAACAGATGACGAATGGAACGGCGAAAATATGAGACAAGCACAATTGGAGGACAGAGATTTACGACCTGTACTGGATTTGATAAAGTCTGGAAACAAGCCCCAGTGGAGCGACGTGTCAGCTTGCAGCCCAATCACAAAAAGTTACTGGGCTCAGTGGGACAGCCTGACTCTGGAACAAGGAATCTTGTACCGAAAATGGGAAAACAGCAATGGAAAAGAAACTACGATGCAGGTCGTTGTTCCCCGGAGTAAAGTGGCATCTCTACTACGACACATTCATGATGGAGTTTCTGGTGGACATCTAGGAGTCAAGAAAACTCTTGTGAAGGTTCGTCAACGATTTTACTGGGTACACAGCCGCGAGGATGTGGAAGATTGGTGCAGGAAGTGCACCGCGTGCGCATCAGTAAAAGGACCGAAGACAAGAAGTAAAGGACAACTAAAATTGTACAACGTTGGAGCACCATGGGAGCGCATTGCCGTGGATGTTGCCGGGCCATTTCCCGAGACTGAAGAAGGCAACAAGTACATCATCGTAGTACAAGATTACTTCAGTAAATGGCCTGAGGTTTTCGCGACACCAAACCAGGAAGCAAAGACAGTCGCAAATAAGTTGGTGCAAGAAGTGATCTGTCGATTTGGTGTACCGATGGAACTGCATTCCGATCAAGGAAGGAACTTCGAGTCTGCCCTATTTCAGGAAATGTGCACCCTCCTCGGGATCCAAAAGACGCGGACAACGGCAGCTCATCCACAGTCAGACGGAATGGTTGAGAGGTTTAACCAGACGTTGGAGAATCACCTGGCTAAAGTCGTGGACGCACATCAACGTGACTGGGATCAGTACATACCTCTGTTCTTGTTGTCATACCGTTCCGCTACCCATGACAGCACTGGTATGACTCCTGCAAATGTGAATTTTGGACACGAACTAAGACTTCCTATCGACGCCATCACTGGTTCCCCGCCAGATGCTCCGAAGCCTGTAACCGACTATGTCAGTTATCTTCGTAGTCAGCTGGACGAAGTGCACAGGATAGTTCGAGAGAATAGTTTAAAAACTGGTGAAAAAATGAAGACCCGGTACGATCGTAGAGCGAATACGATGGGTTTCGAAGAAGGAACTCTCGTCTGGTTGCACAACCCACTACGAAGGAAAGGAAAAAGTCCGAAGCTGCAGGCTCATTGGGAAGGACCATACCAGATTATCACGAAGATAAACGACGTTACCTACCGCATTAAACGAGGCCAGAGAGGAAAGCCGAGGGTAGTACACATCGATCGACTTACACGATACCATGGAACAAATGATGATCGGGACGATCATAACTAAGAAGGGGATAATGTTACATCGCGTCGTCGAGTCGCGATGTTTCGCCAAGCTTCTCGAACAAAAATACCGTGGGAAAGAATAGACTAATTAGGGGCTATAAACACCCGACCCGACCGTCATAAAAGTTAACCTTCCGGGAATTCAGACCCTAGTCAATGTACCTAGTTTTGTAGTTAAGATTGAACCTTATTCATAAGTAGTTAGAGATCAAATTAGCATGTATGGTAAAGTTGTTTACGTCAGATGCTCAAAGGAAAGCCGCCCCTTTTGTTTGTGATTGTTATTGCTTTGTTTTGAACGTCTTTTGTCCATTGTTTCGAGTCAATACTGGAAATTTCTGTAGAAATATTCTCGTCCTATATAAGACGTTGAAACCGCGGCTTGAGGCAGTCTTTCTCTGGAATCGACAGTGTAACTATCTAAGCGCGGATAGCGACCAAGTGATCGTTAAGTGTTATCAGTGAACTAGTGTTGTGAACTGTGAACAGTGAAATCAGTGATTGTGATTACCAACGACCTAAGTGTGTGTTAACGGACTTTTGATAATTGTGCAAGACGATTTGGACAACTACTGTGGAACATTGTGCTAACCTAGTGATCAGTGGAAATAAACGTTCATCTCATCGGATTGGCATTTTAATACCACCCCGCACGTAACAATATATATATATATATATATATATATATATATATATATATATATATACGGTTGAATTGAGAAACCTCCTCCTTTTTTTTAAGTCGGTTAATAAAATAAAAACAGTACTGTATACTTATAGGTTTCTTTTTATGGCTAAAAACTAATAAACTGCCCAAGTGCAAATCGCACACTCGTCGTAGTGTGAGTTCCATTCCGTAACACAGTAGAGTATTTCATATAATTTTTCACCACCAAAAATTTAGGTACTTCGTTTCATAGCGTTATGATGAAAATCAATGTTATATTTGCGGTCGCTATATGTCAAAAACTGCTGACTGTAACTCGCTCAAACCAATTTTACACTACTACTGTATATTACTACTACTACTATTTTATACTACATGTTTACTCTTACTACATCATATATATTATTTTAGAATTTTCACTCCCCTACTTTAAAAATTAGAGTGGGGGGGAACTTTGAGAAAAAATGTTTTTAGGAACCTCAATGTCATTTTTAAAGACATATCTATAGACACCGCACGTAGTATAGGAATGATTATAAATATTTTACCTTATTTTCAGTTCCATGTATTTTTTATCTTCTTATTTTATGTTTTTACTATATAAAAATAAGTCGGGTTTTCCTTCCTGACGCTATAACTCCAGAACGCACGAACCGATTTCCACGGTTTTGCATTCGTTGGAAAGGTCTCGGGCTCCGTGAGGTTTATGAAATTTCAGGAAATTTACTATATAAAAATAAGTCGGGTTTTCCTTCCTGACCCCCCCTATTCCTTTGAAGATTAGGTCTCCACGAATGTACCTTACTATATAAAAATAAGTCGGGTTTTCCTTCCTGACGCTATAACTCCAGAACGCACGAACCGATTTCCACGGCTTTGCATTCGTTGGAAAGGTCTCGGGCTCCGTTAGGTTTATGTGTAATGATCGTAATATTGAACAAATAACTTATAATGACAAAAATTACAATGATCCTGACATGATTGCAAATATATTTAATAATCATTTTATAGACTTAACAAACAAAAATATTATTTTAAATGACGACTGTAACAAATTAATAACTAAAAATAACTCAATTTTTTTGACACCTACTGACTATCATGAAATATATAAAATTATAATGAGTTTAAATAATAGTAGTTCGTTCGGCTATGATAATATCAGCACAAAAATGATAAAATTATGTGCCTTACAGATTTCGAAGCCTTTAAGCCATATTATAAATTTATCATTCATACACGGCTGTTTCCCGGCAAGGTTAAAAAAGTCTGTTGTGAAACCTTTATTTAAAAAAGGAGACCCTAAGGAGGTAAGCAACTATAGACCGGTTACCCTTATACCAATAATAGCTAAAATTTTCGAAAAGGCTATGTTTGTACGAATTGAGACATTTTTAAATAAACATAATATTATCAACCCATGTCAATTTGGCTTTAGAAAAAAGAGTTCCACAAGTCTAGCTTGCTTTAACTTAGTAACTACAATATCTGAGAGTATTTCAAATAGAACACCTGTGGTCTCGATATTTTTAGATATGAGCAAAGCTTTCGACTTTGTTGATCACAAAAAATTACTGACAAAGGGAGAATTATACGGATTGAGGGGAAATGCACATAATGGCTCCAAAGTTACTTAGAGGGTAGAACACAATGTACAGAAATAGAAAAATTAAGATGCATAAAAACCTCTGCAACTAAGTGGTTCTTCAAATCGCCATTTAGGACAAACACATGCGGTGTACCACAGGGAAGCATTTTAGGACCGCTGCTTTTCCTAATTTACATTAACGACATTATTAAAATCACCAATGAAAAATGTATTTTATTATTGATACTACATTGATCGTTAAAGCGAAAAACGAATTTAATTTCGAAAATCAAATATTGCATTATATGGCATTGCGGGAAATAATAAAATGGCTAGATAATAACAACTTGACAGTTAACATGACCAAAACTAAAATGATTCAATATATGACCTACCAAGCAAAACCGATAAAATTAGATATCCGATATAACAAAGAAAGACTAATGCAAGTCGATAATACAGTGTTTTTGGGTTTGACTGTGGATCAGCATTTAAATTGTAAAAATCAAATAGAAAACGTATGTTGCAAAGTAGATAGATTTGTTTATGCAATAAGAAGAGTTAGGCAAACAGTATCCCGGGAGGCAGCGCTAACCGCTTACCATGGATATGTTGCTTCGGTTCTAAGCTATGGATTAATATTGTGGGGTAATTCAGTAGACATATTAAAGGCTTTTGTAGCACAAAAAAAATGTGTACGCGCGATCTGCAACGCCTGGCAAACCGATAGTTGTAAACCATTATTTAGACCTAGGATGATGGATTAATTTAGACAGTTAAATATATTGACACTACCATGTATGTATATTAAACAGATGTGCTTATTTGTCAGAGAACATGAAATGTATTTCGCCACTCATGAAGAAGTTTTTGAAAAACATACGCGTCATAAGAAAAGACTCAATCTACCAAAATGTAGACTAAATATATATTCAAATAATGTTTATTGCATGGCTATTAAAATTTATAATAAATTACCTTTGACATTAAAAAAATTACAATTTAGACAATTTAAAATAAAATTAATTGAATGGCTCCATGAACGCAACTTTTATAGTGTAGATGAGTTTATGACTAGGATGATGGATTACAACCATCATCCTAGGTTTATGACGTATAGAACATTTTAACTCTGACATTTAAAAATTTAAATATTGACATTGACAGTTTAGTTCTTTCTTTTTGACATTGGCAATAATGGCATCTCCAGCTGTTTAATGTTTTGATTTTTAGTAATTGTTTTGTATGGAATGTGAATGATTAATTTTTATAGTTATAATTTTTATTATTAATAATAGACTGGAATATTCAAATGTTTTGTATAAGCTATGAGAAAGTTTTTGCACGCTCGAAAGGGCAGAAGAAGTGAAACCATTACATTATGATAAGTACCAACGACATTAATAAAACCTATTTATTAATGTCGTTGATAAGTACCTACAACTTTTGTTAACTTCTTTTATGCAAATAAACTAATTTGATTGATTGATATAAAATTCAGGAAATCTACTATATAAAAATAAGTCGGGTTTTCCTTCCTGACCCCCTATTCCTTTGAAAATTAGGTCTCCACGAATGTACCTTTGATTTAAACGGGATAATATATAGCCTATTTTCATTTCGAAAGTCCATTCTATATATTAGTGAAAGAATGTTTTAAATCGGTCCAGTAGTTTTTGAGCCAAATCATTACAAACTTAAAAAAATACAATGTTCTCTCTTAATAATATTAGTATATATAATAATAATGATCTATATATATAATATAATATTTTAAACCACCCCGACTGATCTATGTATAATCTTTTCATTAAAAGCATTACAATGACTCTAAACACGACATTTAAAATCTGAGCTGTAAGTTGGTGAGGATTTGAGTATTCTGTAGAGTCCAGGAGATGTCCCAGCATCAGGTCAATGCTTCCATGTTCTTACAATATCGTTGAATAAGATTTTTGAATTGATTAGACCTATGAAAGTTGATTAAAGCTCATAGTTTTATAACGATTGAATAAATTTTGATAAATCAAAGCTAAGAACACTCTCGATGAAGACATCTATCAAGAAAAATACTATCAGTAATAAAATAAAAAACGGTTCACCCGGTTGGGTGCTAAGATGCTACAGACAGACACACAGATACACACGTTAAACGTATAATACCCCTAATCAAAATCAGTTCATCCGGTTGGGTGCTAAGATGCTACAGACAGACAGACACACAGATACACACGTTAAACGTATAATACCCCTACTTTTTAGGGTTCCGTAGCCGAATGGCAAAAAACGGAACCCTTATAAATTCGTCATGTCTGTCTGTCTGTCTGTCCGTCCGTATGTCACAGCCATTTTATTCCGAAACTGTTAGGACTACATAATTGAAACTTGGTAGGTAGATGTATTCTGTGAACCGCTTTTCGATTTTTATACAAAAATAAAAAATATAAAAGTTTAAGGGGGGCAATCCCATACATAGAACTGAAACAAAAAAAAAATGTTCTTCTTACCTATACATGTGGGGTGTCTATGGATAGGTATTTAAAAATGATATTGAGGTTCCTAAAATCATTTTTTCTCAAAGTCAATCATTTGAAAGATAGGCGCGCCTAAAGTGGTAAAATGTGTGTCTAACTTTTAAAGTATGGGAGTGAAAAATCTAAAAAAAATATATGCTGTAGATCTCAATAAAAACTAACAACGAAAATTGGTTTGAACGAGATACAGTCAGCAGTTTTAGAGATATGGCGACCGCAAAGATAACTTTGTTTTTCATACAAACACTATGAAAAACAAAGTTAATTTTGTAGTTGCGAAAAATCAAAGTTATAGAATACTCTACTGTGTTACGGAACCCTACGAGTGCGAGTCCGACTTGCACTTGGCCAGTTTATTTAAATATTAGACCTATGAAAGATGATTAAAGCTCATAGTTTTATAACGATTGAATGAATTTTCATGAATCAAAGCTAAGAACACTCTCGATGAAGACATCTATCAAGAAAAATACTATCAGTAATAAAATAAAAAACGGTTCACCCGGTTGGGTGCTAAGATGCTACAGACAGACACACAGATACACACGTTAAACGTATAATAGCCCTACTTTAAATCAAAATCAGTTCATCCGGTTGGGTGCTAAGATGCTACAGACAGACAGACACACAGATACACACGTTAAACGTATAATACCCCCACTTTTTTGCGTCGGGGTTCGCCGCAAGGTTACGGCGGCAGATGTTCTCCTTGGTGGTAAGTTACTTTTCAACCGACTACCAAAAATAAGGAAGTTCTCAATTCGTCTGTATGTTTTTTTTTCTTACTTTTTTTTTGTGTGTGTATGTTACGCGATTACTCCGTCAATTGTGAACCAATTCGAATGATTATTTTTGTAATCGGTAGGATACGTTTTCGAGGTGGTCCCATTGTAATTTCATTGAGATGTGATAAGTATCTTCAGAGATATGACGATAAACGTCTCAAACTTGCTATTAAAACTGACTCGCGAGGCATTGAAGTCAGTTGTTTTAGTTTTTAAACTATCTTAATTATTGGTAGATTTAATGATCCCACTACTTCTGTACGAAAACCCATGATTCATGAATGCAAATAAAACTTTCATTGGTAGGTATATAGCTAGGATTAGAACCAACGACCCTCGGGTCAGAATCAGGGAAACTATCCTTTACGCCAAAGGACCGTCCAATATCACTACGTAAGTATTATAAAACAATGTCCATCACTGCGTCTGTCTGTCTGTTCGCAATAATCTGAATAGCTTCTGAATGGATTATCATGCGGTTTTCACCAATAGCCAGAGTGTTTATGAGGAAGGTTAAGGTCTTAGGTGCATAATTCGTTAAGGTTTTGTGTAAATTGGTTGAAATATGACGATGATTGGTTAATATGTTAATATTTTATATTCGATGCAACAAACTGATGCAAATTTTGTAGGCATATATGTTCTACCCGTGCGAAGCCGGGGCGGGCTGCTAGTTTTTGTATAAAAATCGTAAAGCAGTTCACAGAATACACCTACCTACCAAGTTTAAACTGTGTAGTTTTAATAGTTTCGGAATATAGAAGCTGTGACATACGGACGGACAGACAGACAGACAGGCATGACGAATTTATAATGACATATTTTTTGCCATTCGGCTACGGAACCCTAAAACGTGTATACAATACATTTGCCTACACTGGCGTTGGCCTAAGCTCGGCCAACATGTACTTATTGCAGGTAACATTGCAATCGGAAAAAAGTACATCCCTTATACCTAAGTTGCAAAAATCGCCTGGTAGGGGATGAATCGGGAATCCAGTTTGTATCACATGAGTAAAGAAAAGTTTGTATGGAGAAACAAGACGGTTTATAAAAATTCGACTAATTTCTTTTATTTTATTCGAAACTTTACACAAGATCTTCTGTAAATACATATTTCAGGCTTTTTAAAATTCCACGCCTACGAGGGTGAAATGGGGTAAGTAAAAAAGTTTGAATAATCAATGAATTTATGGGTTTTATTTATAAAAAGGAATCCCTATTTCCCTTGATCACACCATATCTTGATGCGGGCGCGATTTGACTAATTCTTTCTTTGATGTGATTTTACGAAAGAAGTTTTTAAAGCGGCGGGGCACTTCTAGTAGCTTATAAGATAATATAGTTTACTAGAAGTGCCCCGCAACTTCGCCCGCGTTGACTTCTTTTATTTACTTAAAACTTTTATTTTGTAAAAACCTATATTTTGTGCTTTTATGTAATAAAAATATCTCAAAATATGCCAGAAGTGATAAAAAATGGTGTTAGAGAGTTGATGCTAAAAGTAGAAGATTTTTATTTTAAAGAAAAGCAGTCTAGCGCTTCGATATTCCATTTGAAAAAGTAAATGAGCGCGTCGCAGCTGCATCAGGTAAGTGTTACCATACCATACCTTGTAAGTGTCCCCGTTATTACCAAAAAATACTAATTCATATTTTGTTGGCTTAGATAAATATAGGACTTAGGTATTAAATTAAATTTACTAGTTTAATTTGGTTTAGTACCATTTACTTAATTTTGCCGCCCTTTTTTCTCTCAGGTATTGCTGTTACCACCATATCATTGTGATCCTATTGAAATGGTCTCGGCATCCATGAAACGAAAAGTAACCGAGGTAAATATTTTGAAGTCATCCAATCAAATGCCAGAAATGGTACAGAATGCTTTTGATTCCATTCCTGTCGATGAATGGCGCAATCATTGCGCCTACGCCAAGAAACTAGAAGAAGAGTATCGTAAAAAGAGATGGATATTTGGACGAACCTTTCATCATACAATTATGCTCTGACAGTGAAGAAAGCAGTTACGATGATGATGAATTTTAAAGATACAGATGGTGAAGAATTTCATATTATGCAATCTCTTCTCAATATAGTTAATGCAGAACATATTACATCAAAAAAATATATTTATATTATTTTTATTTTCATGTAATAAATCCTATCATCAAAACAATTCCTAAGTTTAAATTTCATTACGTTCGAGTTACAATTCCCTAAAACTAGGAAGATTTTATTAGCTGCTAATTCTAATTCAACACCCACGCCCTCATGGCAATGTCATGGCAAGTGCCAAGAGATCCTTGTAGCACTATATCTGCATGCCAAATTTCAGCGCAATCCGAAACAATATTGATTTCAGACTGTGTCACTTCACCCTTTAAGGGGTAGCATTTCGAAAAAGTCTGGAACACGTACATATTTAATTATTTATTTTTAAAAGCACTTGTGTGAAGTTTCGTATAGAAAAAACTATCTAATCTTGTTTCTCCATAAAAACTTTAACCCCATTTCACCCTCTTAGGGGTAGAATTTCAAAAAAGCCTGAAACACGTAGGGGAAACTGAGTACACTTGATCCTTCTGGGACACATAGTACACAACTCTTGTGATCCTTCCGTGCGTGATAGATAATTTTTAATTGGCCACACAGCTTGTTTATGGTACGGTATGACATTTACGAAAAAGATTAAACGTCTAAACAGTTTTCTTTTGTTGATAAAATATCTAAAAATCATGTCAACGACTTCGTCATTAAGAACTGCAACCTATGTAAAAATATTGTGCTAATAACTCAAATTCGCAGGACGACAAACATAGGAAATAGGTCTCTTTTTAATTTTTTCGGTTGTTGGAGACAGATGGTACGGAGCGTTGTGGGAGACTTGGGATCAAGTGTCCCATTGAATATTTCAATTTGTCCTGTTTTATTTATTTGAGTAACTTTATGCAGTTTTGAATAATAAAATTGATTTTGAAACTAAAAAAAAAAAAAAAAAAAAAAAAAAAAAAAACACGAACACGAGTTAACGCATCGCACTATACTACACACTACTAACAGTTAAACAGTCGGATCAAGTCACCCATATAAAAATATTACTATTTGTCCTGTCAAGTCTCCTTTTAGGCGGAATCAAGTCTGCCATGTATCCCCGACACTTGGTGCAAATCCCAGTTTTTTGTTTATGTAATTTATTATTTACAAACAATGGCCTACACCGTTCTACTTCTAAAGAAACTTGGACAGTTCATGTACTAACATTTTGGCTCTAGCATATTTCTAATCTAGGCTATAAAAGTGATTTTACAGAGCTAAATATAAAGGGGGGATCAAGTGCACCCAGTTTCCCCTATTTACTTATTTTTTTATTGAAGCACTTGTGTGAAGTTTCGAATAGAAAATACTATCTAATCTTGTTTCTCATACAAACTTTGAACCCCCATTTCATCCCCTAAAGAGGTTAATTTTGGAAAATCCTTTCTTAGTACATTTACGTACTAAGACCTTCGAGCATTTGTAAATGCTCGAAGACTAAGACTAATATACCCTCCAAATTTCAAGTCTCTACGACCAGCGGTTTGCGTTGTCTGTCAGTCAGTCAGTATGTCAGGACAAAGATTCTTAAGCCGGCTTTTCATTATGGAATATAATATAATTTATATTATAACTTGAGATATAACATTTTATCGCTCGTCATACATTTTGTATGAAACCGTTTACACTATGCTGTAAAATATATTACATCCCAAGCTATAAATATTTTTTTGACCGACTGAGCGATATTTGGAGGTTTATATTTTACCTCACGTCCCCATATACCGCGCCTCCCCTGCATTGCCCTCAGTTTTTTTTGTTGGTTTTTATTTTATTTATGGCTCCACACAATTAGTGAATTTAGCCCGTGTTTGAATGAAACCATAGAGAACCAAAGCTGGACTAAATATTTTACAGTGTGAACAGCAATCGCGGGATGTAATATATAGCTCAAGATGTAATTTACATTATATCCCATAGTGAAAAGCCGGCTTTATAGTATTAGATTTATAGCACGATATCGCCACACCATACATTTATTAAGAACAAGTTTACACTTAGTTATACTTTACCAGTGGTCTTGCTTGTAATGCAGTGCTATATAGCGGAATAGTATACCGTAGTCTGAAATGAGCAACGCGCATGCCCCGATGACGCCCTTCTCGCCTCAGATCTCATAAGCTAGTCTACTTCGCAAATCAAACCACGTGATTAGTCAAGTCTCATCTTACTATCATAGAGGCACGACCTGTACAAATATTTAAGACGAGGCGTTACCAGTTTAGTCCACTTCGGGCAACTATCCCCAACACATTTTCAAATCACGCCAGTTAATCCGAAGAAAGGTTGTGATAATTGCTCCTACATGTTTGTTGAGCCGATTGCCGAAGAAACAAAGTATAATTAAAAAAACAAACATTGCTCATTCCTAGCACAATTTCTTTAGCGATTCATCGCTGGAGATGCAGCCAGCATTCTTGGCACTTTACCACAGACATCGCTTAATTTTTTTTATTGTATTTTTAAATGTTGTAATGCAATGGTTCATGTTTAAAGCAAAATATAATAATTCGAACTTCGTCCTCTATAGTAAATAAAAAACAAACATAAGATATGTAAAATTTATTGACTCTTTGGTGTTGCTTCTAGTCGAAGTGGTCCAGAAGAATGTTCTCCACATATCGTTCAGCTGCCCGACCGCCTCCACGGCCTCCACCATGGAAGATAACGAGCACCGTTTGTCCTTGTGTTTATCCCTAGTGAAATTTCTGCCCACATCATACATGAACCACCACCGTGGGACGCTTTTTCGACCTGGGCGCCGTAGACCTGAGCTCCCCATTACTGTCATGTCATGTCTGTCTGTGCAGACACAGTGCACTCATCAGTGAACAAGACTGATTTAGACTGATTTCCATTGCCCAGCACTCCAAATGACGTGTTCGCGAGTAAATTCAAGAGACACTTGTCGGTGAGCTGTGGTCAACCTCGGCGGGTCTCGAAACCTTTCGTTGTCCCTTGACACTACACTCAGCATATAGGCTCAGTGTTAGTCGGCGAGCGACTTCTCGCTGGCTGCTTGTTGCAGCAAAGCATCAACTTGAGCGGCTTCTTCTGAATACTTTTTGGAACAGTCAAGTTCAAATAAAAAAAAAAAAAAATTATACATTTTGAAGTTGCGTTAACATAAATTAAAACAGAAATTGGATTTTGTCTAGGGCCCTGGTCAATTTTCTTCTGCTTTTACTTTGGTAACTTCTTTTAACTGCTCCAGAATTGCTGCATAGTATTCTCCAGTTTCAAGGACTTTTTCTTGGTAATGAACAACAAGAACAACTATGATCTTTTTGGCCAACACCTGAAAGCGAAATAATCACAATTAGTAGGTCATATTTTTTATTTAAGTCATAAAATGACTCTGTACAAATCAGATAATATATTATCTTCAAAGATATCTAGATATATGCTTGTCTTTTATGTTCATCATTTTATTGGCACAAGGGGATAGAAAATGACAGTCTTCGCCACTCACCGTTTAGACTAAGTTGTTTTTTCTATTGTATATTGTATAATAAATAAATATTAATAATAATAAAGGTAGGGGCGGCTTTGTGGCGAGACGAAGGTGACTCACCGTCACAAAGCCACCCCTACCTTTATTATTATTTATTTATAATACAATAGAAAAACAACTTAGTCAACCTAGTCTTAGTCTAATCTAATGACTGTATGTTATGTTTATAAAAATGAGTTTTTATATAAATTTACCTGACTATCCAAAATAAGTCTGCTTGACTCGATCAGTTGAACAACCAGGAGGAGCTGAAATACAAGATTAAATTTCTATTAAATACAACAAAAAACCTTTGTACTGTATCAGTTTTACTTGAAAACTCAGTTGTTACCATACCATAGTATCCCCACGGATGAGTGAGCCAGGGATAACTTAGTAATTCATCATTTCATAAGATTTCATTGAACCCTACATTTCTCCCGGACAAAGGCTTTAAAGAAATCCGATCACTGCTGGACATAAGCTCCTCCTATGGCAATTTAATCCTGTCTTACTATTTAATTATTTATATATAATTCCATATTGATAATGGTTTATTATTACTCATGTCATCATGAATACATTTAAATTTTATCAAGAAATAGTGTTTTAATCGGAACAGATTTCAAAGACTGTGAGAAATTTGCTGTTGATAATTGAAAAGTTTCATATTTTATACACAGATCTTTTGTATCCTGGATATTTCTATGACTCAAAAAATTTGGAAATACCTATGTTATTACGTCGACAATTTCTTCGTCTGTTTATTGATGTTGTGGAGACCTATAACAAGAAATTGATACAAATTAGATATGTAAGCTTGAGATATCTTATGAAAAATGGTATCTTTCGTCGTATCAGTAGTTACCATACCATATTTTTCCCCACGATTTAGTGAGACAGGGATAACAGTAGTTCATCATCTAGATTGTGTGATAATGCATAAAAATCATTAACACAGTGATGTTTAGACAGCTAGATTAGCCAGTGACTTTTAGATTTAAGCAGAGTATGAATATGTCAAGAGCCGGAGTAGGTAAATATATCTATTAAATATTTACCTCAACAATTTTAATGATTGGCGACAGCACCACCAATAAAGAAGGTGCAGTAAAACAGGAATCTGAAAAAACATATTATAGTGAGGACAAATTTATTATTGAAAGCTTATATGTATGTGAAATTGGAATGTTTCAGATTACCATACCATATATTCCCCACGATTTAGTGAGACAGGGATAACTAAGTATATTCATCATTGAAAAGCAAATAAAATAATGTTAAGTGGCAATAGCCCAATGGCTAAGGCCTGGCGATCGAGAGGTCGTGAGTTCGATTCCCACCCATTGCACTATTGATGTAAACCCGCTCCAGAGACAAGCATAATTAGTTAACATGACTATTATTAATGTGCAGGGTTCGAAAATATCCGATACTTATTATAAAATATCGGATATTTATGATATATATCAATTTTGTTCAAAAGCCATATTATTATCTTATTGTATTATTTATGAATACTATTTGCTTATGTGTTACATAAACATACTAAAATTATCAAATAAAAATTGCAATGTTTTATTTATTTGTATATACTTAAAATCAGACAAATTAAACCAAAACATAAAATCTTCTTTTAGATAAGGCAAAATAAACTAAACAACATAAAATAGGAAGTAGAAATAGTAGATACAATAACAAACGCTAAAAATTATAAATAATATTAATTTTTTAAACCATTATGCAAATATATTATTAAAAAAAAATTGATATATATCGTCAAATCCAGTTTGATATATATCAGATATATATCCATTGATATATATCCTCGAACCCTGTTAATGTGTAACTCACATTGCTAGTAAGCTTTATAAAAAACAAATATCTGAATAAAATATACACTTCTGATAATTGATAATTAGCTATGTGTCTCTATATTGCTTACTAGCAGCCCATCCCGGCTTCGCACAGGTAGAACATATATGCCTACAAAATTTGCATCAGTTTGTTGCATCGAATATAAAATATTAACATATTTAAGAATCATCGTCATATGTCAACCAATTTACACAAAACCTTAACAAATTATGCACCTAAGACCTAAACCTTCCTCATAAACACTGGCTATTGGTGAAAACTGCATGATAATCCGTTCAGAAGGTATTGAGATTATTGGAAACAGACAGACAGACACAGTGATGGACATTGTTTTATACCACTTACGTAGTGATATTGGACGGCCCTTTGGCATAAAAGATAGTTACCCTGATTCTGACCCGACGGTCGTTGGTTCTAATCCTAGCTATATACCTACCAATGAAAGTTTTATGTGCATTCATGAATCATGGGTTTTCGTGGATCATTAAATCTACCAATAATTAAAATAGTTTAAAAACTAAAACAACTGACTTCAATACCCCGTGAGTCAATTTCAGTAGCAAGTTTGAGACGTTTATCGTCATATCTCTGAAGTTACTTATCACATCTCAATGAAATTACAATGGGACCACCTCGGAAACGACCCTACCGATTACAGAAATAATCATTCGAATCGGTTCACAATTGACGGAGTAATCGCGTAACATACACACACAACAAAAGAAAGAAAAAAGAAACATACAGACGAATTGAGAACTTCCTTCTTTTTGGAAGTCTGTTGAAAAGTAGCTTACCACCACCAAGGACAACATCTGCCGCCGTAACCTTACGGCGTTCCCCGACGCAAAAAGTAGGGGTATTATACGTTTAACGTGTGTATCTGTGTGTCTGTCTGTAGCATCTGAGCACCCAACTGGATAAACCGATTTTGATTTTATTATTGATAGTTTTTTTTTTTATGTCTTCATCGAGAGTGTTCTTAGCTTTGATTCATGAAAATTCGTTCAATCGTAATAAAACTATGAGCTTTAATCAATTTTCATAGGTCTGATCAATTCGAAAATTTTCTTCTTCAACGATATTGTAAGAACGTGGAAGCATTGACCTGATGCTGGGACATCTCCTGGACTCTACAGAATACTCAAATCCTCACCAACTACAGCTCAGATTTTAAATGTCGTGTTTAGAGTCATTGGAATGCTTTTAATGAAAAGATTATACATAGATCAGTCGGGGTGGTTTAAAATATTATATTATTATATAGGTATATAGATAATTATTATTTTATACAATAGATCATATTATTATACTATATTGACTTCAAATCGATTGCGATCGGTGGGCATCTACAGAAAAGCTAAGCTTATAATAATATTTTCGTAGTAACTATGACCTATTCTGTGGTGTGACTGCAAATATTTTATTAATTTTGCGATGCGTGTATGTGAAATCCGTTATAACTTCTAGTTTTCATTAGAATTATATACTGTAAAGGACAATTTTAATCTATAAATGTGGCCAAGCTAATTAACGTAATTATTTGGATAAGGATTAATACTATATACTTGAAAATAGCCCTGGAAGTTATGTAATATTTTTTAACAAAAAATTAAAGATTAAAATGGTTACTGTGAGTCAACCTTAAGAGATATAGACATATGCTGTCGCGGACTTTTTTGTAGGTCTTATTAAGTTGTACAACTCTTCCATAGAAAATATTTTTCCATCTGTTTTCAATTGAGCAGCGTTCGTAAGAAACGTGTTTTTTCGACCGTTTTTTTGTCAACTTAGGTTGCAAATTAGGTCTCCACGAATGTACCTTTGATTTAAACGGGATAATATATAGCCTATTTTCATTTCGAAAGTCCATTCTATATATTAGTGAAAGAATTTTTTAAATCGGTCCAGTAGTTTTTTAGCCAAATCATTTTTGTATGTTTGTAATGACAAACATACAAAAATACAAATGTTTTTTAATATTAGTACAGATTTGTATTGTATAGTATTGGACTGGAATGCTTCACATGATCCTCTGGTGGTGGGATGGTTGGACACATTTTATTAAGCAAATATTTTAGTTTCGGTATAAAGTTCTCTGCTATTAATTAGGGATATTTGCGTTTAGTAAACATTAGAGAATTGGACTTGCGATTGAAGCTATGAATTGTTATAAAAATTTTTACTAAAAAAATTACAAATTTGAATTAGATTTCGGTTAAACAACCAAATCGAAATCAATAAACAGTTATTAATCAGTTTCTAAATTGAATCTATCCTTTTAGTGGATTCTTAGGAATAGCTCACAAATAATAAACAGATACTAACCATCCAACTCTTCATATTCTTTAGTTGACATCGAGTTCTCACTCTCATTGAGTTGGTCAGTTTTTCTGAATCTTTTATGTTCTGAAAATAATATAAAATATTGTTATAGTGGATTGTGGCCATTGCATATTTAAGACTTTATTACCTAGTTATATGATCAGTGTGTGGTTTTTTCATCAAAAGTATAATGATATATGCTTGTAAATGCATCATTTTAAACTATGATATATATTTTAATTTATTTTAGCTGGCAAAACCAAATCTTACAGGAAGGATATTACTAACTATACTAAAATTAGATCCCTTTCAGTTTGATAAGTGATAATACTCCTTGGTATCAGAGGGATCAAATTTAGTTGAGATTATTCAGATTTAATTGTATTGTCCTAAAATAAAAAGCAGACCTTAGTCTGCTTTTTATATACTATACAGAATAAAACTCTCTTTAGCGTTTTATTCTGTATAGTGATAAAAACTATGCACATTAAATGTAAACTCACCATTGTTATCATCTATTTTATCTTTGGATTTGAGGCTGTTATGGGTGTAACTCCAGAATTTATCTGTATCCTGTAGAATCCCTGTAACGAGAAAGTATTGCAATAAGTGAAATGTGTCAATAAACATAATAATTATTATCATGTTTTTGTTGTAATCAGTAGATCGCTCAACATGTTATTTCAGACTGGGGCGATAATGAATCATCATATTACATTTTAATTTATTTTGTGAACATGTTTTTATATTTTCTTACCTTTTGCAATCTATAGCAAGCAAAGTTAACTTTGTGTTCCTTTCTCATGTCCTGCGGAAAAAAACTCATATTTAACAAAATCAAAAAATAAAATGTATGAATATTGAACAGATAGTTTTATTTTCAGAATTTATCAATCATCAGAATTCAGACAGGGGCGATACTATTAATCATCACAAAATATTGGAACAACAACATACCATCAGCACATTCGATGGTAAGTGGTTATCACCACTCAATTGGTTAATATTACAGCAATTTTATTAAAATAGTATAAAAATAATTTACCTTTACTGTCTTGCCTTGATGTCAGCAGATGTTATTCTGTTCTAATCGATACCTGCAAATATTTTCTGCTATTATATATATGTTGCATTGACTTACATATCATTTTCATATTAAATATTATAATCAGTAAGATCGATCAACATTCTTTTCAGACTGGGGCGATATGAAAACATCATTTTAAAGACTACATTTTGTTTGCCATGCCATGTGGTAGGTTAAAACAGTATAAAAATTATTTACCTTTACTCATCTTGCCTTGATGTCAGCAGATGTTATTATGTTCTATTTGATACCTGTAAACATTTTCTGCTATTAGATATAGAGTTTGTTGTATATTTAAGTAGTTTTCATATTTAATATTATAATCAGTAAGATCGATCAACATTCTTTTCAGACTGGGGCGATATGAAATCATCATTTTAAAGACTAAATTTTGTTTGCTATACCATGCCATGTGGTAGGATACAGTGGTACTATTTTATTTATTTTAAGACCACATTGACCTGTATTCGCAATCAATAAATGAATATGTTTTTAAACCACCATTGCAAATTCACACAGCAAATAATAGAATTTTTAATAAAATAGACAAGAAGGACAATTTTATCTTGTACGTACCTTTTTATGCCTGTCTGATATATGGATACTGTAGGACATGCCGCAACTTAATGTTCCTGTCAACAAATAAATATAATATGTCAGTGACTTATCCAACAAATATTATAAAGGCGAAAGTTTGTGAATGTGTAAGTTTGTTACTTCTTCACGCTAAAGTACTTTTTATCCCGATATTACCACAGGAACAATATCTACATGAGTAAAATCGCGGACCACAGCTAATGGTTTTAAATATTTCTCACTTAATATCTATGCTTTTTATTTTAAGAAAATTAATTAAGAGAAGTTCAGACATTCAACAATATTTTTTTTATATCTGATAGGCCAGCATTTGACCACTATCTTGCCTGATGGTAAAGTCTAGGATGGTAAACAGAAACATGCTTAAGCCTAGAATGGTCTGTGTTGCTGGAATACTGCAGTAAGCTTATGGCAAGTGTCTTAATCTCTCACTATCCCAGCAAATGCTGGGGTTCTGATAAATTTATTATTTCTTTAGTGAATCTACACACTACCACTTATTATTTCTTCTATCTTATATATATATAACTATCTTACTTACTGTTCTTATATAATCTTATTATTTCTTTAGTGAATCTATACACTTTCGATTCGCCCGGTTGCGTAATCGGGAGAACGGTCGGCTTTGATGCCGTGGTACTGAGTTCAATCCGCCGTGCACCAATGGATTTTTCCATAGAAAAAATTATGTGCGCTTCTCACAGTGGCCCTCCGGTGAGGGAAAACATTGTTAAGAAACCAACAACCCCCCCATGGTGGTAGGACACTATCTAGCCTGGCCAGCTACCACCCTCAAGTTTGAAAATCTGTCGCCAAAACATGTAATGTGTCCCGGCAGCTATCCTTGAGAGCCAGTTCCCACTCTAGGCCTAGCGTGCTTACTATCTTCGACCGCACCATCACTTACCAACGGGTGAGATAGTGGTGAAACGCTAGCCTCTTAGACATATAAAAAAAAACATATGAGATGTTAACATTAGGTTTTCAAACCACCTTGTGTGGTTCTAGAGATAGCACTGTCTCACTCAACCCTTAGATATATGGCTATAAGAACCACACATCTTACACAGAGTGAGATAATGTTCCTAGCCAGAGTCAAGTATGTCACACTTGTCAAGACACACATCGGCTTTGGTAGGGTAATCTGCAACAGGGAAATGTGCAAACTCCTAATGCCAGGTACAGAACAAGCAAATGAATGATGCATCCATACAGGCGTTTAGCTCAGTCTCCCTCTATTCAGCATTCGTTTGCGGCCCGGTGTGTACCCCCATATCATAGCACAACACTTTTCTTTGTTATAAATAATGAGGGATTGTAACATTATATAAAATTATTCAAATAAGTGCTTACCATTTATAGCTTGTCCTATTTTCCTTTCTTGAGACGCATCATGTTTATCTACATTCTTTGTACATTAAAAGCACCATTTAATTGCCCTGTAAAGAATAAATACAAAAGATACAGCATTCTTTCATGTCATGTAATGGAATGGCAAGCATTATGGGTGTATCCATTATGCCAGTGCTTGGTATGTTTTGTAACACTCAACCCTTGGATATGTGGCTATAGCAATCACATATCTTACACGGAGTGTGCTAATGTTCCTATCCAGAGTCACGCATGTCAGTTGTATCTAAACACACATCGGCTTTGGTAGGGTACCTACTAGTATTTTAAAAATTTATGAACACATTGCTATTTATCAACCCATATGTGTAAAATCAAATTATTAATAAAAAAATCTTATTTAATGAACCTTATATGTCTATTCTAGGCATAGCGTGCTACCATCCTCGACGACATCATTACGTACCAACAGGTGAGATAATGGTCAAACGCTAGCCTATATGATTGGTAGAAGAATTTTATAATCACTAAAAATGCCTATGATAAACTATCAATCTAAAATAAATAAACTGGCCAAGTGCGAATTGGACTCGCACACACAGGGGTCCGATTGAAGAAAATTTACTGGAAAATAAGTTTTTTGTATGGGGATCCCCTTTAATTTTATTCAGTTTTTATGTTTTGATATTATAGCAACCATTATAATATACACTATGAGCAAACTTCAAGTCTATCTATTACGGTTTTTAAGATCAAGCATAAAACGCCTGATAAAACAAGTTTCTTGTTTGGGACCCCCTTTTATTTTTAACTTTATTATGTTTTGTATTTGTTGTTATAGCTATACTTTATGAAGATTTCAAAAATGCCGAAAAACATGTTTCTTGTTTGGAAGTCCCCTTAAATATTTATTTTATTGTTTTTTAGTAATTATTGTTATAGCAGCAAAGGAAATAAATCATCTGTGAAAATTTCAACTGTCTATCACAGTTCACGAGATACAGCCTGGTGACAGACAAACAAACATACATACAGACAGACGGACGGACAGACAGCGGAGTCTTAGTAATAGGGTCCCGTTTTACCCTTTAGGTATGGAATGAAGTTTAATACTCTAAGTGAGACATTAGTGGAGCCAAATATAAGATAATTTGGCTGAAAATTTGCATAATGATAGCCAATGGAATAGGCATAGGATATAAAGTTATAATGCAGGCAATGACACGAGTGCAACAAGACCATTGTTCTATGATAAAATTGTATCAGTACTCATTGAAGGTTTCATCAAATTGTCTCAAAATGGTTCACAGCAATAGATACCAAACAAATTTATTACTTATTTGATATCTACTGCTGTAAACAATATGCCATGTACCTAGGACTTGGGTAACTTACCATGTCAATATGATTTTTTTGACATCATTTTCTCTGAATTATGCTGTTATCCAATTTCAGAAGGTAAGGCTCAATGCTGTATCATAATATTACTAGTGATCAACTTGTTTATGAATATATTTGTAGAATTAAATCTGTAAAATATATACACATAAATAACAGATAACAATATATCTGAATTTGTATCTTATGCACAAAATAATATCAGTTAGGTGGTAAGTTTGAAATCATTTAGATCATACGAACGAGACTATAAATTAAATTCATCATTTAATATTACATATCTATAGATAATTATATTGTAATACAGGACTTCTGCAATGCAACTTGATCAAAAAGTCGAGGTAAATAAAATTATGTTTTTAGCGCGATACGTCCCGTATTACAATATAATTATGTGTGTAAATTGCGAAAGTTTAAACTTTCTATATCTATAGATGTTTGTCAAAATGTGCAATAAACTTACCTTTCTGTTTACATGACATCCATCAACATATTATGTCTTGTTCTTGCACAATATATCTAATTCAAATCTACATGTCTCATTGGTCCTGTAAAGAAATAGTAAATGTTTGAGATGTCCTCTACACAACTGTGTTGATAAAATGTGTGCTAAAATTCAGCTATGTGGTGAGTTTGAAATCACAAGGGATCATCCGAACGAGACTATACATTTAAGATTCATCATAAAAGTTTAGTTACAGTAAAACAACCTGCACACGGCCCTTAATCAGTGGCAATATTGGGAGTGGTGATGGGGATGAAATCGGCTACTACTCATTGACCATTAAACAGACTGCTTGTTGATCTGAGATGCCACCGACACTCTCAAATCAGCAAAATCAGTCCCAATTTCGCTATATACGTGCTGACAATGCTCCCTAGACGATAATCGTCCCTAAATCGTGAGCTCGCCTGAAGGGATTTTGGAGTTAGGGTAAACAATAAAATTCGGGTTCGATTTACACTGTCCCAATAACGCCACTGATTTTAGGGCCATGTGTAGGCTGTATGATTATTGAAAATCATGCAGTGAACTCACCTTCTTGAAACTGTTGCCAAGCCTTCAAATCTCAACACTGAAAAAGAAAGAAAATTGAGTAAGGATAAAAGACCACATGTACTACACAAACAAAACAACTCACCTATAACCACACTTTGGGAAAGTGTGAGCAATATAATGATACATTCGACTAGCTTAGAGTAATTCTTTATTTATAGGTCCTTTGAGTCACAATAAACTTAGACACAAAAGAATTACTTCTTCGCCTTCTTTTTGGGCTCCGCAGACTTGGTTCGGGGCTTCTTAGCGGCGGTCTTGGGAATATTCCTCTTGCCAAAGGTGCCGCCGCGGCTCGCCTTTACTTTTAAACTTTTGAACACCGCTGTTCTCGCACGGTTCCTCTTCACGCGGGCGGACGTCAGCTTAAACCTATCGTAGTCAGTCATCTGTGCACGCTTCTCTTTGTTGGCGAGCTTCTGGGCCCACTGGCTGTCAGCCCACTTATCGTTCAGCTTAGCATCTGTCCACGCTTTCCTTACTACACGTGTGGGGGCAGTGAACGGATACTTTAGGAGGAATTTAGTGAGATGCAACTGATTGAGGCGGATTTGTTGTCTGGAAACACCGCTGCATGGTCCATCGACGAGAGCGCGCGTCTGGTCGATAACGTCAATCACGCTCACGAGCTTTCCTTTCAAGGGACCGTCGGCGACCAGGGCCACACGCCCTGGCTGTACGTACCGCGCGAAAGGCATGACGTTCTGCAAGGAAACATGAACGTAGATCAGCACTAACTTAATTACTATTATTAGAGATGTATTTTCAGTGAATAATAAGTCTGGCAAAAAAACCACTGAAGATTGCGGTCGGTAGAACACTTTCAAAACATCACTTGTTTGAAGCACTTTCAGCACGATGTTATGAAAAATACATCGCAAGGACGCTAACTTCTCTGCCAAAATGACTAATTACATTTATTTAGCTCAAGATTACAACATAGCGCACAGATAATTCAGGATAAAAATAATTCTAACCTCACAACGTCTTTTCACAAACAACACAACTCACGAAAAGAAGTTCCGGTTTAAGATGTCAAATTGACATTGATTAACGAAGTGTTGCCATTAAACCATATAGCCTATACTCTATGCTCTATTCTATATTGTTAATCCAGACTCACGGCATATCCACACCACGGCAAGTTTGCAGCAAGTATTCGTGCCTCAGGTCTCAGGATGGATTAGGCTGTGCGGCAGACTGCGGCGCGTTTTTTACACCACAGATTACTATGATTTATATACGTATTTTATTTTAGATCTTTTTTAGTGTTCATGACAAATGCAGTTTTAGTCAAATTGTCGATAAAATAATTTTGTATGGCAGACACTGTAGGCACAAGGAAACTGGCCCCTGTAGGGCTATTCTGTAAGCTAGTTTACGCATCTCGCAAGTGGAATCCACGGTGAGATTTGAATTTCAAATACGACTGTACTACGGTTGAATTTCCTAATGCGAAATTGAAATCTCACCGCTTGCGATATGCGTAAACTAGCTTACAGAATAGCCTAGCTGTACTGACATTGGATTGTGTTCGTGTTGTGTGTTTAGCACGGTAATATATTATTATATTACCGTGACATTAGCTACACATATTATGTTATTATTTTATTCATATCATTATTTTAAACAATAAATATATTAAGATTTTGATATTATAGTAATCTGTGATATAAATGTTTTTAAAAAAATGTAAATCAGAGATTCTAGAATGAAGTTCATTTTGGCGGCTAATTTGAAATTGTTGCTAAGCAACGAATATTATAATACAATAAAAAATATACAGTCTCGGACTAATATACAGTTATCTGTGATACAAAGTTCAATAAATACTGTACAGTAAAATAATATTCTGTTTCTGTAAATTATTTGAAGTGTTTTTCCAAGCAATGAGATTAAAATATTCGAAAACATTTATAGAGGCGCAGGTAAATTTGCTTATTACTTTGAGTAGGTATTGCTTTGCTGCTTATTAGATTTAACTAGCTGGGCCCTACAGCCGCGCTAAAAGAAATAATAGAAAGTACCTACCCTATCCCTATAAATTATAATATATCTATAGTATGAGAAATTTCATCCAAATCCGTTAAGTAGGTAGTTCTTGCGTGAAAGATAATATTTTTATATAGATTAGTATATTAGTATATATATATATATATATTATAGATTTATATAATTAGTAACAAATATGTATAGGTAGGTACCTACTTAGTTTAATTGTAAAATTCGACGGTTTAAGTAATTTATAACATTCAATAGGTACTCTATATGGTTTTCTACTCGTATTAAAATCCGACTACAAATGCCGCGCTTGTCGTTTTCCGTAGCAAGTTTGAGGTGTTTATCTGTATATATCTGCAGGAACCTCCTACTATTTTGAAATCAGTTTAAAAAGGATCATCATCATCAACCGGTGTCAGTCCATTGCTGGACGTAGGCCTATCCCAAGATGCGCCACTGAGCCCGATCTTCGGCTCTTCTTTTTCAGTCACTGCCCAGTGCCCACCGCTTTGCGTATGTCGTCGCTCCACCTGGTCACAGGACGTCCTACGCTACGTTTGCCGATTCGCGGTCTCCACTCTAGGACAAGTCTTTAGTTAAAATGTAGTCTTTAAAAAAGGATAAAGTGTCTTAAAGCTTTTAGTACAATATTTACCCCACAATCGTTGAACTAACATAAACATTTGGGTTTCATATGGTCCAAACGAAAACCATCGATGGAGGGCTCCAAGTGCTAACCAATAAGTCCCCACCCCACCCATAGAAAATGGCCTGATGTCGAGTAGACGAAAGAGTAAACAAATGGGTCGAAAACATGCTATCCAACAGAGAGGCCAGAATCGAAGAAATGAAGTAGACACGCTGCCTCATCACGAGAGGCTGCCCACAAGGCGGCGTGTTATCGCCACTACTCTGGGTAGTAGTGGTGAACGAGCTCATTGAACTCTTGAACAAGGATGGCATAACGACTATTGGTTACGCCGATGACCTAGTTATAATGGTGTCGGGACTATTTGAGACAACGCTTTGTGCTAAGATGCAACAAGCAAGCAAAACTGATGCAAAAATCACAGTCTAACAGTGAACCCTCAAAAAACAGAAATTGTACTTAATTACTACCACCGTCATACTCATCGTCAACATCATCACTGCCTGTCGCTCTTGGCACAGCTACACACACACACTTATCATTTTCCATCATGTCATCTGCTTCGACATCATCAACACCATCACCATCTACTTCACTAGGAGCGCTATGCCAGCGACGCCGGGCCTACCTTCGCTTCATTAAAGAGCTGATTTGGCTTGGTTAGTCGCTGTCAGGGGGAATGCACAATACACCCCAAGCGAGACGTCAGTGCAGGACATATCGCCCCCACCTCAAATTAGAATTAGATTAGAATTAGTCCCCACCCCATTATGTTTCGCGTAAATCTATAGTTTTCGAGAAAATTGTGTTTTTTAACCGACTTCAAAAAAAGGAGGAGGTTTCTCAATTCGACCGTATATATTTTTTGTTTGTTTGTTCGCAGATAACCTCGTCGTTTATGATTTTGATTTTTCTTTTTTTGTTGGAAAGCAGATATCCCAAGTGTGGTACCATGGTAATTTTATCGAGGTCTGATAAGTATCTACAGAGATATGGAGATAAACACCTCATAATTGGCACTGAAAATTAATAGTGCGGCATTGAAGTAGGTTCTTTTTAGTTTTTTAAACGATCTTATCTTGTTTTTAAACGACTTCAAAAAAAGGTTTCTCCATTCGACCGTATATATATATATATTTATGTTTGCTCGCGGATAATTTCGTTGTTTCTGAACCGAAATGAAATGAAATGATTTATTAGCTTGTGGTCTAGGTAATTACATACAGTGGTGTTATAATAATAGAATATAGAATAGATCGCTAGAACCGCTTATTTAAGTCTACAAGCACATTACAAAACTTGGAAAAACAAATAAACATAATAAAATGGTGTTTTATCAGGTAATGACAGTTTCATAAATTCTTGTCATTTAAAAATTCGTCAATGCTATAGTATGTCTTTTGTATTAAAAATGTATGAAGCATGTTTTTAAATATATTTGTGTTGGTGTTATTTTTAATTTCTGTTGGAATTTTATTGTAGATGGTAGGTGCCATACAAAACACACTTTGACTAAACTGTCTTGTTTTACTCATTTTGTATTTTAAAGTCTCTGGTCGTCTTCTACCAACAGTGTGCGTCTCAAACAAGGAGGGGTTGCATTTTACAAAAGTGGCAACCTCACTTATGTATATTGACGGTAGTGTGAGAAGCCCGTGTGACTTAAAAATACCTCTGCACGTATCTCTTTGCTTGAGCCCAAATATTGCTCTGAGGCATCGTTTTTGAGCTCGGAATATTCGAAGCTTATCTATGGAATTCGCCCAAAACATAATCCCATACCGTAGAATTGATGCTACATGTCCATGATAGGTTGTAAGTAGCGCTTTCAGATGAACTAATCCTCTTAGTTTATACAGTGCAAATGAGAATTTGTACAGTCGTTTGCATATCTCATCAATGTGCGGCTTCCATGTCAACTTGCTGTCAATAGTTAAACCTAAGAATCGAGTAGATTCTATTTGATTTATATGTTAACCTGAATAGTTAATGTCAATATTTAATGAAGTATTACGTCGATAAAAATTCATTCAAAAAGTTAGTTTTGTCCAAATTAATTTTTAAATTATTAACCGTCAACCATTTAATTAAGCATGTCAAATTATAGTTAATGTCCTATTGCATATTGTAATTATCATTATTTTTATCATATACAAATAGCACAGTGCTGTCGTCAGCAAATAATGTCATAGGGTGTATAGTTTCTCTAGGGAAGTCATTAATATAAATTAAGAAAAGTAATGGGCCTAATACGCTTCCTTGTGGAACACCATAGTATATATCTCTGGTACCTGAAGTGAATACTATTTCAGTCTTGCTCTTCATGTCAATTTTGCTAATGTGCGTTTCCTGCGTTCTATCACAGAGATAAGATTTAATCAAATCGTAAGCATTGCCTCTAATTCCGTATGCCTGCATTTTATTAAGTAGAATTTGATGGTCCACGTGATTAAATGCTTTGGTCATATCTATAAAGAGAGATATGGTGGATTTATGATTGTCTAAATTTGTCATTACCTTATTCAAGAAATTATAAATGGCCATATTTATCGTTTGATTTTTTCTAAAACCATACTGATTGGCACTGAGTATATTATGAAGATGCCTAATTCCATACACAAATTTACAATGTGGCTTAATATCGGGCTTATTACTGTAGCAACTTCTTTGAGTATACGTGTAGTTATTTCATCATAACCTACACTAGATGTATTTTTTAAGCCAGTGATAATCTTTATTATGTCAAATGGAGTCAAATATATTGAATTAGATTGTTCATTATTTAGAGTAATTGAATGTCCGGTGAATTTGTTACCACTATCTACAATATCAATAAAGAAATCGTTAAACGTTTTTGCTATTTTCTGAGGATCAGTTATTGTTTCACAATTTCTCGTAATTTTTGAGATCTCCTTAGGGTAATTACATTTATTTTTATTTATGACTTTCCATGTAGCTTTTGCTTTATTACTCGCACTATTGATAAAATAGTCATTTTGAGATTTCTGTGTCAACTTTATTCTTTTTCGATACCGTTTGGAGTATGATTTAGTTTTGTTTAGTAGTGCATTTTCTATATGTCCACAAAAGTTGCGTTTTCTTTTTGCGACAGTTTCTTATACTCTTTGAAATCCATTTTGCCTTAACCTCAGTTGACATTCTGATTTTAATAACTGGAAAGCATAGTTTATGAAACAGTATCAATAACTCATGAAATTTATCAAAAGCTACGTTGAGATCATCAGATTCATAAATATCTTGAAAACTCAGATTACTTAAGCACTTTTTAATTTTTTTTCTGTTTTCGCTGCTATAGTCTCTTTTAAATGTGTACCAATATTTAAGCCTACAACTTTTCTTAACTGGAGCCTGAATCAGCTGAGCAGTGTGGTCTGATATTGCCAGTTCTATTACTTCACCCTTAGATTCCGATTTTGATTATTCTTTTTTTGTTGGAAAGGAGATATCCTAAGAGTGGTACCATAGTAATTTCATAGAGATCTAATAAGTATCTCCAGAGCTATGGACATAAACACCTCAAATTTTGTTTCTTTGAAGTGTCACACACTTTATATTTTTGTAAATTGTTAAACACAATCCAAAATTTCATCGTACCTACGGGACTCGAACCCGCACCCCCCGGATTACACGTCCAGGTGACGAAATTAGTGGATAATTGGGTTAACAAATGCAATCCACTAATTTCGTCGTATCGATGGATCGAACCGTGGCTTAGTTGGCAGAGCACCTGGACGTGTAATCCGGGGGGTGCGGGTTGGAGTCCCGTCGGTACGATAAAATTTTGGATTGTGTTTGACAATTTACAAAAATATAAAGTGTGTGACACTTCAAAGAAACATAATATTTGATTTATCGGGTTCGAGTCCCGTCGGTACGATGAAATTTTGGATTGTGTTTAACAATTTACCTCAAATTTTGTCCTGAAAACTAATAGCGTGGCTTTTGAAGTCGGTTGTTTTAGTTTTTTAAACGATCTTATCTAGTTAGTCTACGAAATGTTGCAATGTTCTCACGAAACAGGCCAGGGCCTTAATTTTTTGTGGGATTGGTTATTAATGATTTGAGAATGAGAATATTACATAGAATACATTTTAAAGCAGGGGAAGTCACAGGGTGCAGCTAGTGGATTATAAACAAAAACCGTTAGTAGATATTAATTAACGTTATTACAATAAACGTTAAAAGTTTAAAAACTGAATTGTTCTTTATTCGTCTGTATGTTTTTTCCTCCTCTTTCTTTATGGATTTGCTTGGATGATATTTTACACATATTTAGCTAGTATAATGGGGAAGATGTAAATGATAAAAAATCGCAATTTCTTAGTCTTAAAAAAACTATAGCTAATATTAATAACAACTGCGAAAAAATTAAGTCAATATCATTAAAATGAATATTTTTATTAACAAAAAAATTCGCGGCTCCCGAAATCTTTTTCCGCCGCCCGAGAAATGGCTGCGACGGCACATCGCCGGACTGGAGTACCTACGTATATATTATCTACTGCGCCGACGCGGTACGGGCGGTAGCTTGGACTGATAATTTTGTTTTGTGATTTTGAGTACTGCCTACGCGTTGGATAATCTAGATCTGGTAATCGTGCTATCAAAATGAAACCAGGATTTTCACTTAGGCACGCCAAAAAATCTGCCGAATGTCGACCTTCTTATTATGGTTATTTCACTAACACTTTCACATAAGTACAGAAATCCAAGGACAAAAACTTGTAAAATAAGTGTCTCAGTTTAGCTAAATGTTATATTTTTAACCGACTTCACAAAAAAGGAGGAGGTTTTCAATTCAACGGATTAAAAAAAAATTTGCTTTGTTACCTTAGAACTCTCCGTCCGCTCCGTCAAATATTAACAGATTTAAAAAAATCTTTTAAGGGTTCCGTAGCCAAATGGCAAAAAACGGAACCCTTATAAATTCGTCATGTCTGTCTGTCTGTCTATCTGTCCGTCTGTATGTCACAACCATTTTATTCCGAAACTATTAGGATTACAGAATTGAAACTCGGTAGGTATTCTGTGAACCGCTTTCCCATTTTCATACAAAAATAAAAAATATCAAAGTTGAAGGGGGCATTCCATACATGAACTGAAACAAAAATAAATGTTTACTTTAAACCTATACTACCACTACCTGTACGTTAATAACCTATACGTTATTAACCTATACGTTTATGGATAGGTCTTTAAATGTGACATTGAGGTTCCTAAAACCATTTTTTCTCAAAGTCAATCATTTGAAAGATAGCCGCGTCTAAAGTGGTAAAATATGTGTGTATAAACTAACAATATATAATATTCAACTGTGTTACGGAACTCTACGAGTGTGAGTCCGGCTTGCACTTGGCCAGTTTTATTTTGTTTGAGGGACCAAACGGGAGGCATACTCCCGTCCCGTTTGGTATATTATGTATATATATAGATACTAGCTGTGCCCGCGACTTCGCCCGCGTGGAGTAGTGTCTTTGGGTAGCATTAACTAATAAGGCACATACGTACCCCAACTACACCGCACCGTACCACGCCACGATAATCCTCCCTCCCCTCACTTACCCTCCTCTCCCCCTTCCCCTCACTTACACCTCCCCTTCCCCTCACTTACCCTACCCTCCTCCTCCCCTTCCCGTCACTTTCACTTAACCTAACGTCCCCCTCCACTCACCCTCAATTCCCCTACCTTCCCCCTCCACTCCCCCTCCGTTCCCCTACCCTCCCCCTAACTTAGTTCCCCTCCACTCTCTCTACCCTTCCCCTCCACTCCCCCGACCCTCCCCTCCACTCCCTCTTCCCCCTCACAAACTTTGAATGTCATATTTATTTATATCAAATCAATAGCTTAAAAATAAGTTTCAAGCTTCTAGCTCTAAATCTGACGATACTTCCACACAACTTTTCAAACCCCCCCCTTTCAACCCCCTTACAACCCTTTTTTCGCATTAAAAAGTAGACTATGTCCTTTCTCAGGCTCTAGACAATCTGTGAACTAAATTTCATTTAAATTGGTTCGGTAGAACATTCACATATTTCCATACAAACTTTCATCCCCTATTGTTATTTTACACCCTTGGGGGTAAAACTTTTATAAACTTTGAATGTCATATTTATTTACAAAGAATCAACAGCCTAAAAATAAGTTTCATGCTTCTAGCTCTAAAAATTACAACCTTTACAACCTTTACAACCCTTGTTTCGCATTAAAAAGTAGCCTATGGCCTTTCTCAGGCTCTAGACTATCTGTGTTCCAAATTTCATTTAAATCGGTTCAGTAGTTTAGGTACGCAGTATTATTATCTTTTCTATGGTTTAGGCGTGAAAGTGAGACAGACAGACAGACAGACAGAGTTACTTTCGCATTTATAATATTATATATAGAAAAAATATAAATATAGTAAGGATTTAAGATGTAAAATCAATACATCAACATCCGTTATAGACTTGCAATATCTTTCTCTGATTGGTTGTCTGGAAGAAGTCGCTGTAAGCGATAAGACCGCCCTTTGCATTACAGAGTTTAAATATTTTATTTTTTAGGTCTTTAGGTTTAGGTTATGTTTATTTAAAATTGGTGTGCAAATAAAGTGTTATCCTTATCTATCGATCTATCTTGTTTTAACAGACTGCACAAAAAAGGAGGAGGTTCTCAATTCGTCTGTAAATATTTTTTTTTAATAACTTTTTTTTGTTGTACGTGACAGACCCCCCCCCCCGCTATTCATTACTTAACACTATTTATATCTCACTTTTTTTTTCATTTGGGACATGAAAAAACATTTTTACGGAGTGGTAACTGTTGTATTTGTACATAGAGGTATTATTACAATATCTGTACGGTATTTTTTTTCCATATTCACAGAATAACTACGAAAATACCACGAATAAAGCAAAAGCACTGCATACGATAGTACGCGCGGCCGAGCAATAGAGCGAGCGATAGATTTTTGAGATATCGCAAAAATTCTTTCGCCAATATTTTTCTAAGTTTTAGTTTGATTTATCTAGATAATAACATAATTACACTCATCTTCCCCATTGAATAGGATCTCTGTCATATTTAATTCTATTGGCTTTTAAAACATTTTTAATACCAGATTTAGGTAGGTACCTATATCCCCATAGAAATATCCTTATAAAATACTTTATCCCCATAAAATACTTTCATCCTAAGGATACAGAGAATCCCATAGCCGACATCTGCTGGTCTCCGAACAATGTGAAGCTCGCGGTGGCGACCTGCGACCGTGTCGTGCTCCTCTTTGACAGAGAAGGGGTGCGAAGGGACAAGTTCTCCACTAAACCGGCTGATGCCGCAGCGGGAAAAAAATCTTATGTTATTACAAGTACGTAGCAAGTATGAGTATATTTATCTATAGATTTTTCATAATTGCAAATAGACAAGCTCTTCACCACTTTCTTACCTGATTTTGTGTGGCGCTGCGGTCTATGATGGTATCGTTATTGAATGAAACGAGGCGTTTTTATAAAAAATATATACTTAGTTCCACTACAATGGTTAGGTGGCTTTTGATGAGAAGAAGATTTCTTTCTGAGATGTTAATATTTGTTTATTATTTTTTAGCGAAAATATTATTTATCGTCGGTCGTTGAAAATTTAAAAAAATGTATCGTAGACGAGTGTCAGCTAAAAAAACCCATTATCTACTATTCTCATCATCGATATATATAAATAAACTGGCCAAGTGCAAGTCGGACTCGCACTCGTAGGGTTCCGTACCACACTACAGTATTTTATAATATCGAAACTAAAATTCCACTATCATTTTTCGCCAGCAAAAAATAATAATTAATAAACATTTTATTTCTTATAACGCCATCTAACGTCTAACAAAGGTGTTAGTGATCGATATTTCAATATACCGCCATCTATGGGACGTTTACCTAACTAAGCGTACATAGATGGCGTGAAATGCCGAAAAAAACACGTTTCTTGTATGGGGACCCTCTATTATTTTTAACTTTATTCTGTTTTTAGTATTTGTTGTTATAGAGGCAACAGAAATACATCATCTGAAAAAATTTCAACCATCTAACTATCACGGTTCATGAGATACAGCCTGGTGATAGACGGACGGACAGACAGACAGACAGACAGACAGACAGACAGACAGACAGACAGACAGACAGACAGACAGACAGACAGACAGACAGACAGACAGACAGACAGACAGACAGACAGACAGACAGACAGACAGACAGACAGACAGACAGACAGACAGACAGACAGACAGACAGACAGACAGACAGACAGACAGACAGACAGACAGACAGACAGACAGACAGACAGACAGACAGACAGACAGACAGACGGACAGACAGACAGACGGACAGCGGAGTCTCAGTAATAGGGTCCCGTTTTACCCTTTGGGTACGGAACCCTAAAAATGGGAGATCAGGTACCCCGCTCCTCCATGCGGACAGCATAAATTAGGTTCACGAACCTAATTTCACCTTAGTCACAATCGAACTAGCGTTTGTGTAGCACGTACAGAATGACATGTGCAATTATCACAGATCCATTTAAATAATTAGCAACAATGCCATCCTTTATTCTTCACGTCAAGTTCGACATTCGAAATTTATGTTTTCATGTAGTTGTTTCTATTTCCACTAAGTTTATGAGCATGGCATAAGAGTGAGTACCGCATCTACCTATTTACATCGATGGATTTAATACAATCAATTGCGTTTCCAGGCATATCATTCAGTGACAACTCTGAACTGCTAGGGGTGGCACAAAGTGACAACATGGTATTTGTGTACCGTGTTGGGGCGGATTGGAGCGGCAAGAAGGTTATCTGTAATAAGTTCCCTCTCACGGGCGCGCCTATGAAGATACTACCGGCTGAAAGTGGCTTCTATACGGGCACCAGTGATGGCAAGATTAGGTAAGAACATGAGTGTTCTGTTACAACTTAAATGTAAGTTGTAAAGCTACACTATCATTTGTCTTTGATTTATCGACCAAAGCCTTGAATTTCATAATCATAATTTTTTTTTTAATAACTTATTGGCTAGCGTTTGACCACTATCTCACCTGTTGGTAAGTGATGATGCGGTCGAAGATGGTAAGCACGCTAGGCCTAGAATGGGAACTGGCTCTCAAGGATAGCTGCTGGAACACATTAGATGTTTGGCGACAGATTTTCTAACTTGAGGGTGGTAGCTGGCCAGGCGGACACTAGATAGTGTCCTACCACCATGCGGGGGTTGTTGGTTTTTTAACAATGTTTTCCTTCACCGGAGGGCCAATACGAGAAGCGCATATACATTTTTCGATAGAAAAATCCATTGGTGCACGGCGGTTTGAACTCGGTACCACGGCATCAAAGCCGACCGTTCTCCCGATTACGCCACCGGACCCTCAAACGTTAGACGTCTTCACTATCTAGTGTCCGCCTGGCCAGCTACCACCCTCAAGTTAGAAAATCTGTCACCAAACATCTAATGTATTCCGGCAGCTATCCTTGAGAGCCAGTTCCCATTCTAGGCCTAGCGTGCTTACTATCTTCGACCGCATCATCACTTACCAACAGGTGAGATAGTGGTCAAACGCTAGCCCATAAAGTATAAAAAAAAGCATATATAATAAACTGATAATATGTTTAATAATTAATGTCCTTAAAAATAGACTTCGCGACTAATAAAAATACTTATTCTCAAAATTACTTACTATTCCTAATAGCGGCAAATGTTGTCATCTCCGATTTAGTCTTCAGTATTTTTTTATACTATTTTAAACATTTTGCAACAAACCCTATAACCTACTTATATAGATATAATTTTACTAAAACGACAACTTACATTGCAGGACTTTGGATTGCAAAAGCAACAAAAGCTCAAGTCTGTGGTCAGCGGGGGCTTGTTGCGTGTCGCTAGCTCGGTGGGGGGAGGGGATGGTCGCGTCAGGTCACGTGGACGGCACATTGTATCTGAACGGACGAATGTTGCTGCGGTACGCCCTGCCGCCGTCCGCTCTCACTCTGTTACCACCGCACGTGAGTCTTACTAACCTTTATGGGAACTAAGTAACTGATTAATATATACAATCACGCCTTTTTCCGTTGGAGTAGGCAGAGACTACTTCTTTCCACATTCTACGAACCTGACATATATCTTTCGCCTCTTCAACTTTTTAAATTCTTAAGTGTTATCTACACTTTATACATACTTTTGTGTATTGTAATATACAATCCAAAATGTCATCGTGTCGGCGGGATTCGAACCCGCTCCTCCTGGGAAACATGCCTGGTGCTGTACCAACTCTGCTACAACACGATCCTGCCGATACGACGAAACTAATGGATTGCATTTTAACCAATTATCAATTATGCGTTATTATTATCTGTAATAACTGTTTAAAAGTAAATAACTCGGATGAAATCATTAGATTTCAGATCCGACGAGAGATATTGCGCAGCTTAAATCAAATATTATGTTTCTTTTCCATATGCGAAGAGAAAACGAATAAATAAATACCAATACTATTAAAGAAGAAACTAATGGATTGCATTTTAGCCAATTATGCATTGGCGGCGCCATCTGCCACAACTGTTTAGAATTAATTACTCGGATGAAATCATTAGATTTCAGATCCGACGAGAGATGTCACATTGCATAAATAAATCTTTAATTTAATGTTATCTACACTTTATGTTTTATACGAAAGAGGATGTCAGGATCGTAGCATGTGAAAAGAAGTTGTCCTGCCTATCCCAACGGGAAAAAGGCGTGATTTTATGTATGTATGTATATTTATTATTTATAAAAATACAAATATAAAGAAAATGTACAAATATAAAAATACAATAATGCATATATACATGCATATATTGGAATCGGTTATGTAGATTAAGTAAAATGTGATTTATCTTTTGTTCCCCAGTTGATAGTCGGGTCCTGCGATGGTCGAGTATCAATATACGAGGTACAAAGAGGAGCTCTACTGCGTAATTTGGAACCAACCTTGCCTCCCGACAGAAGGGATCTTATTTCTGCTACACCTAGCCCTTCAGGACAAGTATAACTTCTATTTGTATCTTTATTCTCGTATATATGTGTAGTACCAAGCTGTATTTTTTATTTATGATATTAGGTAACATAACAATAAGATGATACGCGATGCCAATAAGAAACTAAAGCATATATACATCACTGAATTATGAACCCCTTCAACATCGCAATGTCAAGTTTTAATCCTCCTATTTCTCTTTTTAACACAATAATATAATATACCAACGTATCATCCTGAGACTAGCCTTCGTTTCCGCAGAGGTGCCATGCCTTCTGTACCCTTAGTACGAGTTTTCATATCAAACTCGATGTCGTATATCGAACAGATTTTGTATGGAAAACAGTACAGCGCCTCTAGTGGTTTTCACACTTCACTAAATTTAGACCAATCAGGGAGCCAGAATATGTCAAAAACTATGTGTGATCTGTCAAATGCGTTTACGATGAAAACTTTTACTAAGGGTACTGGAGCCCCCAGGGTTGTCGCGTTTGGACGGCAAACGACCAGACGGCGTCAAGCTGATCCCTTGGCAGAAAAGGCGCTGCCTCGTATGGGACGCTACGAGTGTGAGCGGGGGCGGGAGCGGAGGCCGCCCGAGGCAAGTGCCTCAAGTACGCCTGCCTAGATATAGCTTATGATTTCGTCCCTTTTGCCGTTGATACAGCACCTAAAAGAGAAGGGGTGCGATCCTCGGTCGGGGTCAGTTCTCAATCTAGCAAATTTCCCTAGGCGTATCACGCGCCAATGCAGAAAGGTTGCTGGAAACGTTTGGGCAGGGCTTGCGGAAGACAACATTATTTCAACATAATATAGAGAAAGACGTAAAGAAAGACGTCATACGTGTGTAGTCAATTTGTAATTTTGGACGATGTATTTTGTAGATAATATTTTATGACATATTTTGTAATTAACTTAAGATTGGATAATAATATATGTTCCATAAAAAAAGTACCAATATATTTTTCTAGACGGTAGCATTCGGCGTGTTCGACGGATGTCTGATTGGTGAAATAAAGGAGTCGGGTAGTTTAGAGCTGACTATGTTGAACATCCCCAATCTATACGCGGCCCGAGCTCTGGCCTGGACCGGCGACGGGACCAAGTTAGCTGTGGCCTCGCAGACTGGAGCTGTTATATTACTTGAAGCTGTATTGAGGTAAGATTATGACTGTAACAAATAAAGGAGTCTTACAGTTTATAGATGACTATGTAAAACATTCTCAATCTATACACAGCCTGAGCTGTGGCCTGGTTATTCTCAATCATTCGAAAGCAAATTCGGATTCGGAAACTTACTTTACCTCGACGTGGATCAATTAACAATGCTCCGATCGCTTATTTTTTAACCGACTTCACAAAAAAGGAGGAGGTTCTCAATTCATCTGTATGTTTTTTTTTTTTTTTTTTTGTGTGTATGTTACGCGATTTCTCCGTCAATTGTGAACGGATTCAAATGATTCTTTTTTTAATAGGTAGGATACGTTTCCGAGGTGGTCCCATTTTAATTTTATCGAGATCTGATAAGTATCTCCAGAGATATGGAGATAAATACCTCGCTGGTTTTAGTAGAAGAGTCCCAAGAAGATTATACACAATGGAGGTTGCTATTGCATATATTTTTGAAGACTAAAAAATATGACCTTGAATAATGTTTGTACATCTTTCTTCTCGTTGATTTTGGTTTTTGACAGATATTCTTACGGTAACTGTGAGGGAGATAGAAATAAAGGTGGGGATAATTAATATTTTTTATTTTTTTTTATATCTTATAGGCTAGCGTTTGACCACTATCTCACCTGTTGCTAAGTGATGATGCGGTCGAAGATAGAGAAGTGGTCTAGAATGGGAACTGGCTCTCAAGGATAGCTGCTTGAACACATTAGATGCAAACATCTTTGGCGACAGATTTTCTAACTTGAGGGTGGTAGCTGGCCAGGCGGACACTAGATATGTCCTACCACCATGCGGGGGTTGTTGGTTTCTTAACGATGTTTTCCTTCACCGGAGGGCAACTGTGAGAAGCGCACATATATTTTTCGATGGAAAAATTCATTGGTGCACGGCGGTTTGAACTCGGTACCACGGCATCAAAGCCGACTGTTCTCCCAATTACGCCACCGGGCCCTCAATAAATAAATATATATTAATAATTATGATAAATAATTATATATAAATATAAATAATTTGTCTTCACAGGAATGTTCTACCGGGCAAAGTCTTGTTAGGGTGCAAACTTTTTTAAACATACCTAAGATTTTTTATATTTCTATTTTTAAAAATCAGTGATTCTAATTGGAAACGTTTCCGCGGCAAAATAGCTCACGGATGTATCAATTATCAAAATTGAAACTGAAGCTTCCGAATCCGAATAGGCTTTCGAATGGTTGAGAATCAGGGGGATGGTCCGGTGAGAGAAGTGTTGCGGCAAGAGAAGAGAGCATATAGTATATGTCTATTATTATTTGGTTCATGGACCTAATTGTAATAGATACAATACGTTACTCTTTACTGATTACCAAGAAGAAAAAAAAACTTAAAGTAATTTAATAATATTCAGGTACTACAATCGCTTAGAGCGATCTCTTCTAGACAACCTTAGGATGGATAGGATTAGTATAAATAAAGGACATCATCATCATCATCAGCCGGTGTCAGTCCACTGCTGGACGTAGGCCTCTCCCAAGACACGCCACTGAGCCCGGTCTTCGGCTCTTCTTTTCCGGTCACTGCGACTACGAATGCTATCACTCTTTACAAAACATCGTAACGTGAATAGTGAAGCAAGTGAACACTTTTTGGGTCAACTGGTCAAAAATCAAGTCTATCACTAGTGATCATCCTTTTATCTGCTCTGATATTGTGTCATAATTTTCTTAATAATCCACGAAGAATACATAAAAGCTCATTATTCCTAGGAGATGGGTATGGCGTGACTCGATAGAAGTTCAACACGTGAGCCCGAAGCAGTTAGTGGTGAGCCGAGTTGCCAATGACTCACCACCGCTTACTGTTACCACCAAACACGCGCCTGATATATTCAACGTACGGTTTATAGGTAAGATGATTAATATTGGTCAGAGATTGGAACTCCTTGCCTGAGTAGTGGTGAGCCGAGTTGCCAATGCTCACCACCGCTTACTGTTACCACCAAACACGCGCCTGATATATTCAACGTACGGTTTATAGGTAAGATGATTAATATTGGTCAGAGATTGGAACTCCTTGCCTGAGTCTGTGTTTCCGGTAAGTTTATGGATCTGGGAGTCCTCAAGTCGCGAGTAAATAGGTATGCTCGACTTGGCGGGGGCTCTGCCGTGCCCCCAGATCTTCTAGTCAAACGTGCTACATTGTCGACCATATCGTCACTTAACATCAGGTGAGATTGTTGATAGTTGTGTTCTCTCGATTGGTCTAAATCTAAAATTTACAGCTGTCCAGTGCCTCGTCTCACAGCCACCTTCCATTTTGCATACAAACACTAAGCCATCTTGGACCGCATCGTCACTTATCATCGGTGACATAGTGATCAAGTGCTTGTCACTCCAGAATAAAAAAACCAGTGAAGTCAGAATTCTGGACCATCACGCACTTTTAATTTATAGATATTTTGTGTTTTTTTGTTAAAGCACTAATGTGTACACGTATAAGTATAGCATATCGAGACAGCATAGCAGACGAGTTTGTAATATTCTGTTTCTATAATATTTTGTACAATATTATACACAATCCAAAATTTCGCCGTCCGGCGGGACTTCAATCCGCGCCTCTTGAATAACCTTCTTTATCCATTAGTTCTTCGGATCAGTGGGAGTCATATTGATGACTACATAGCCATTGGGCTAAGGTGGCGTGAGTTTATAATGTTAGTAATAAATTCTGATATGTTTTTTTTCTAGGAAACGATTGGTACGCTGTGTGTCGGACAAGTTGCACTTTAATATTGTGCGACATAGCGCGCGGATTGACTAGCGAGGTAACTCACCATAATTCTTTGTATGAAAATGAATATGCTTTGCATTCCGATGTACTTAATCAGAATACAGACACTGCAGTACACTGTTTTTGTATTTAAGGCAGTGAGTAAATCATAATAGTCTAATAGCCATATTAATTTACATTGACATGGTAGATAAATGATTTTTATAGGTAGAGCCACCTAAGAGTGAGCACTTTCGGAACTTACATTTTTAATAAAATCAAATGTAGGTATACATGCTAGAAAATGATTTTATTAGAAGCTTTGGTTCATTAGGAACATAGTTTTAATTCTTGAAATCAAATATCTAATAAAATAATCTAATATTAATATCTAATAATAATCCTTAGCTTTTAAGCAGTCTAATGCGTACTCATAGGATGCGCTTGTGCAAAGAGTATGCACTTTAACTTCATCATACAAGCTAAGAGTACAAAATTCAAAATTAAGATAAAGATCTTAATTTTGAAATTCGTGCAAATGAAATTATTGCAAATAAAGATTTGCAATTATCACATGTGAAAGCCCCAAATCCAATATAGTCTGTGCACTCATCATGCCTCATCGTGATGAATAAGGGTGAAGAGTTATTTTATATATTCTAATTATATATAAGAGAGATATTTTCTTATCCAATGACAGGTGTCTCTATATAATACCCCAAGTTAACACGCATATTTATTTTGTTAACTTTTCCTGTACAAAACGAACTAAAACAAACACTGTATCGATACTATTCTAAACATTTACTATATTATTTATATATATATTTTTGTAAACATAATCGCGCTTGATTTACCAATCAAATAGCTTGATTCTAAACTTTGGTATCGCTCTATATTGCCAGCTTAAATATTATTTCGAGACAAATCTATTAGTAACGATACGAGTACTTTTAACCAATACCTACATTCCTTCATTGTATCAATTCCAAAGTACCGATATAAAAAGTACTGGGAATAGAACAAAAACTAGGCCCTAGGCAGTTGAATAACAAAATTCGCTTCGTGTTTCGTCTGAACCCGGTGTGTTTTGAACCAATCGCTTAGGCAGTGCATCTTATTATCCTACTTCCTACTTTCCACTATGATATTATAAAGGCGAGAGTTTTTGTGTATGTTTGTTACTTCTAAAACTACTTAACCGATTGAGCTGAATTTGGTATGTAGAGAGCCCAGACCCTGGAATAACACATAAGGAAACGCATACTTTTTATCTCGATATTCCCATGGGAACGATGTCTACGCGGGTAAAACCGCGGGGCACAGCTATTGATTCGTTTATACGGAACGTGTATTTGAAGTGTAAATCCTTACGTGCTTAGCGTCTGCATTAACATAAGGGACTTTAGAATTGGGGAATATTTCATACAACAACGGTTCATCGACTTTTTTGATCGCAAGTACCTATTTAGTACGTAGTTCAACATTACAGATACCGTGGTCGGGTAGTGGAGAGAGAGTGTACGCCGCGGTCGGCGGAGCTTGTCTATTGCACAGAGCTGGGGAACTCAGTGTTGTCGAATATGGACTGGACAAGGTCTTACATACGGTAAGATTGTTTACCTGAAAACACGGCAGCATTTGCGGTTTTAGTGTTTTCAGATTTCTGCACGGTTAACCAGTTTAACCACTATAATAAAGCAGCATATACTATAAAAGCATATATAAAGCAGCTTTAAGCTTTTTCTATTTTATTGCTTTCAGATTTCTGTTCAGTAATTGCAGCAAAAAGATAAAATATTTTTCTACGATATGTTTTCTCTAATGGAATAATTTTAAACATCGAATACAAACCTACAGCGCCACTAAATCCACCTGTCTTCCATATCCATTTGTTTTCCAAGCTGGCGTTTAGTTCGTGTATAAGTTTAAACTAGCAACCGGTAAGGATAAAGATATCTCTATCTTTATCCTATATCTTTATCCTATTTATATAACATTTATTTTTCTCAACATGTTCATGGTAGCGTTAGTTTATTACGAAGTCTGACTTCGAACATTAAATATCAATTTCAGCCTCTTCACGTTCTGGCAATATTCTTGCCAGAACTAGTGACTGTGCTACACTTACAAATATTATTTCACAAATTCTACTTAATACGTGAGGATATGATATTCCTAAAACTTATTTTGTAGGTGCGTACGGAACGAGTAAATCCACACGTTTTAAGCGTCCGAATTAACGAGGGTGTTAGGAACAAAGACAGCGAAGATCGTAAGCATCTCGCATACTTGCTCGACAGGCAGACTATCGCTGTAGTGGATCTTACTACAGGTAACATATAATCATTCAATTATTATTAGTACTTACTCCACACTAATTTATTGAAGTCTAAGCGTTCTCACCGTAGCTATCTTTATAGTACGACCAGACAGAGGTATAAGGACCAACATTTTATCTTATGAAAAAAAATCCTTGAATAAGAATTAGAATAAATTATAGTGCAACGTACAGATCATTCTCTCTCTGATAGCAAACTTAAATAGAAACTTGTAATACAAGAAATAATTTCAGGTGTACAACTAGGACAGTGGTGGCATGAAGCTCGAGTGGACTGGCTGGAGTTGAACGAAAGCGGGCAATTGGTGTTGTTACGTGATACTCGACGTAGACTCGCCTTGTTACGGCTACTCACTGGCGATAAGGTACTGTTCATATTTCATATATGTTTTATTACAGTTAGAGGCAAGTGCCTACTTGCCATGTGTCGAATATGTATTGTAATTGAATGTCGTCACCTCTATTTAATATTTCAATACTTCAAGTCTTGTCGAAGGTACATGTGCAGTTATCTTCGATGATTTGGAATTGTACCAAAGGAAACTACGTCAAATTATCTTTTGTTGTTGTGTATTACTTATCTTACAAGAAAATAAAAAAAACTATCTAATTTAAGAACATTTTAAGTTTCTGAAGGAAAGACAAGAAAACAGCAACGTACAAAATATGTTTGCATGCCGAGCTATCGTAGTATTCGTAGCACTATAATAACATCCAGTAGAAAACATCGTATCCTTGATAAGACATCAACGCGTGTTACTTTTTAACTAGCTTCACATAAAATATTCTCAATTCGACTGTTTTTTTTAAATCTTGTTACTTCAGAACTCCGTCATTAATTTACCGATTTGGGAAACTCTGTTTTGTTCGCGAGAATATGCTTTTCGTTTGGTCACATTGTAATTTTATCCACATCTAATTTTCTATGATCTAATTTTACCAGAGGCGTTTATCTCCTAGCACCTCAAGCTTGGTACTGAAAATGACTAGCACGGCATTTAAAGTTGGCTTTTTTCGTTTTGTAAACGATCTTAGAGTATAATATTTACTTTGTATTTAAGAGCTTCTTGCTGTATAATGATTTCTTTGTCGTAGATCTAGTTAACAATCGGGAACGTCGGATTGTCTTTTTAAAAACTAAAATTAAAATTTAATTATAGAGTTACAAGATTTTATTGTATTCTCTACAGTGGTCACTCTAAGACTAACTTATTTATTAAATGTAAGAGCTAACTGACAAAGGATGTTATGACTAAACCTTATCTAAGAATATGCTGGCATTGCATCCTGCACATGGGTGATCTTATGCGTGGGCGAATACTATGTCAGCATAAAGGTTGGAGATGGGAATGTAACGCCTTCCCCCTTAGACCGAAGTTATCGGAAAATTAGTTTTCAGAGAACTTCGTTAACATTTTATGTATAAAACGTGTAAAAGTTTAGTGTAACAAAAGTGGTCTATTAGTTGTTGGTATCTGGAGTTCAACTTTACCATTAGAGTGAATTTGATTATTAGAACACAATTTAAATATATACGGTTTAAATTTAAAGTAAATTAGGGATACAATAATCACTGTTGTAACTAAATAAAGTACAATTATGGCAATGCCATATGATTTTCGTGGAATAACACTGCTATCACTTTTCACACTTTACTTCAACAAATAGTTCAAATGTTCGATGTCATCTAAATTTACTCCTTTGAGGTCAATTACATCCGTATCTTCAATATGTGACTTGATATTCTTTTCATATTCTTGTACATCAGGCAGGTTGATAATAGGCGTTCTTTTATAGTAGTTATTACCAAGACTGCGGAAACTATGTCCAGAAATCGGGAAATCATCTATATAGACATCACAAGGTTTCTGTATTGTCATTATAAATGTCCCTCTTACGGGCTCTCTTACAACTTCATCTCCACATTTCTGGAACAGGATCTTCTCGGACTTAGCAAAAAGTATCCAGCTATTGCGAGAAATTTTCTGAACCTTCAAGAAATCTGAATCTATTCTCCGTGCGTGGCATTTTGAGCGGTTCTGACGGTATTCCATAAGTTGTTGAATGCATGTTTCTTGGGCGTAAACGGCTAGATCATTTTCCGAGCAAAGATATTCTTTAGCTGTGATTTCTTTACATTATCGTACGATTGGACTGTACCTGGTACCTTCTACTAGCAGGTAAGGAAATTCGGGAATGATGGCGTGGGTTTCATTACTAGGACCAAGGGATATAGGGAGTGTGTACAATTTATAATAATCATAAGTGACGTTATCAACTACCGGAATGCTTATAATAAATCTTACATTACTATCCTTGAGGTAGGATTTGACAGTAAATGTTTCTTCCAAATTATTCAGGTTTTGTTCATTAACAGGATACATTAAATGCGCAACAGTACTGATGTCGTTTAATAGCGGTAATAATTCATTTGAATTTAATACAGATCTATGTAAGACTGATACTTTACTTAATGCCAAAGATGTTTCCATATCGCTAAGGTTCATTGAAATAGTCTGGAAGTTAATAATAAACAAATTGAATATACTAGTTATGTAAGATAATGCAACACTATGATTTTCCTCTCGGAGTTTTTCTCTAACAAACCTTTCTACTTTAGTTAATCTGTCATTTAGTATTTTAGTATTATCATTTATAATTTTCGTGGAATTAACAACATGGTCCAACATTTCAGATATTATAGTAATTTTGTTAGAGATAGCTTGTTCACGCGTTTTAAGATCGGATATCAACTCTTCAAAATGAACTGCGTCTTCGTGGTCAAGATTACCAGTTATAACTTTGATAAGAGATCCAAGTGGATCAATTAGTCCACGTTTAGACCTCTTTTTTGGTATGAGTTGATGTAATTTTTCAATAACTTCATCTCTAATATACTCTACCTGAACTCGGAATTCTTTTACTTCATTTTTAAAAGAATTGTTATTATTACGAAATATTACACTTTTACAAAATTTAGAATATTGGCGGATGTTGAAATTAAAATCTGACGCTATTCCCTCTAGTTGAATTGTTTTAATAATTGTCCAATCATTGCGTTGTACAAATGCTTGGCCTTGCTTAACGGGTAGAATGCCTGGATTTTTGTCAATTTTCTGAATTTGCAGACCTTGGCTTGGAGCAACTTGGTCTAGGAGAGCCTGGGTCGCTGTCATCGACACCATCAGGAGTATGCCCCATCTGTGGAGGACGTTTGACATGTTTAATGGGCACCTTTGTGTCTCTGTCCTTTATTTTTACAGGAACTACATTGCGTTCTACCTTGCCTGTTACGATAGCCTTTTGATATTTGGGTTTATCTTTGGATTGCCGTTAATTTACAGGTTTTACATAAATGGTTTTTCCAATACCTAATTCCGGTGCTATCTTACCTCCGCGCTTTTTAGTTACGTTTTCAGTATCTTTATTCATCTTTTCTGCTATACATTTATATAACTCATGTGTTCTTTTACGGTGATCCTTAACCAGTTGTTGTTTATATGTTTTGTCAAAGTCAATGTCAAAATCTGATTTTAAATCGGTGTGTCCGAATACAACTTCGAAAGGTGTTAAGTCAGTAGCACTATGGATGGTGTTGTTATATGCCATAATAGCATAAGTCATTACGGATGCTGCATCTGTGTATTTTCTGTCAAATTTAGCTATTCTATAGATCTCAATAATGGTAGAGTGGAATCGTTCGATCATCCCCATTGAATTAGGGTTGTTTGGAGTACCGATGTGTAATTTAATTTTATATAACTCAGTTAGTTCTTTCAATAGGTCATTATTGAATTCGGTTCCGGGGTCGTAACTGTCAACTCAACAATCTAAATGACACTATTAATTCAACTCTGACATCAACAATAAACTGGCTTGACATGAATAATTTGAAAATTAACCTGGACAAAACGAATATTATAAATTTTAGACAACGACCAATACGGCAGCTTAATATTGACATTAATTATCATGGAAAAATGATTGACGAAGTTGAATCAACAAAATTCTTAGGTTTGGAAATAGACAATAAAATGACATGGAAACAACACATAACATTAGTAACAAATAAAATAACGCAATTTTCATATGCATTATATAAACTGAAAAAAATTTCAAATCTGTCTACTTTACTCACAGCATATCATGGCTTTGTAGCATCGACCCTAAGGTATGGTGTTATATTTTGGGGCTATTCTAGTGATAAATTAAAAATTTTCAGAGCGCAGAAAAGATGCATTAGATCTATGTGTAATCTTAAACAAACAGACTCCTATTATGTTTCTTTGAAGTGTTTCACACTTTATATTTTTGTAAATTGTTAAACACAATCCAAAATTTCATCGTACCGACGGGACTTGAACCCGCAACCTCCGGAATAACATGTTCCGGTGCTTTGCCAATTAAGCCACGGTGCGAAGTATCGTTACGACGAAATTAGTGGATTGCATTTGTTAACCCAATTATGCATTGGTGGCGCCATCTATGACTACTTATTACGTAAGTTAATCATTCGGAAGAATACATTACAGTTTTCAAATCCGACGAGAGATGTTGCACTGCGTAAATCAAATATTATGTTTCTTTGAAGTGTTTCACACTTTATATTTTTGTAAATTGTTAAACACAATCCAAAATTTCATCGTACCGACGGGACTTGAACCCGCAACCTCCGGAATAACATGTTCCGGTGCTTTGCCAATTAAGCCACGGTGCGAAGTATCGTTACGACGAAATTAGTGGATTGCATTTGTTAACCCAATTATGCATTGGTGGCGCCATCTATGACTACTTATTACGTAAGTTAATCATTCGGAAGAATACATTACAGTTTTCAAATCCGACGAGAGATGTTGCACTGCGTAAGTCATAGATGGCGCCACCAATGCATAATTGGGTTAACAAATGCAATCCACTAATTTCGTCGTAACGATACTTCGCACCGTGGCTTAATTGGCAAAGCACCGGAACATGTTATTCCGGAGGTTGCGGGTTCAAGTCCCGTCGGTACGATGAAATTTTGGATTGTGTTTAACAATTTACAAAAATATAAAGTGTGAAACACTTCAAAGAAACATAATATTTGATTTACGCAGTGCAACATCTCTCGACGGATTTGAAAACTGTAATGTATTCTTCCGAATGATTAACTTACGTAATAAGTAGTCATAGATGGCGCCACCAATGCATAATTGGGTTAACAAATGCAATCCACTAATTTCGTCGTAACGATACTTTGCACCGTGGCTTAATTGGCAAAGCACCGGAACATGTTATTCCGGAGGTTGCGGGTTCAAGTCCCGTCGGTACGATGAAATTTTGGATTGTGTTTAACAATTTACAAACAGACTCCTGTAAAGATTATTTTATTAGGTTAAAAATATTAACTTTCCCATGTGTGTACATAAGCGAAGTAGCACTTTTTGTCAAAAAAAATCCTGAACGTTTCATAAAATTTGATGCTGGTAGTAGACGAGAAAATAAAATTAGAAATCATGCCTATAAAACCCAACTATTGAAAAAAAGTGTATTCTGTATGGCACCATTAATCTATAACGCTATTCCTCACTCAATTCGAGACATCATTAATGTTCATATCTTTAAAATAAAGCTAAATGAATTTCTTATAATCAAAGCGTACTATTCTGTTGACGACTTTTTTAAAGATAACAATGTGATTCTAAATTTTTAATTTTTGACATATCGATGTTATTATTATTCACGTTATTTATTTTCGTTCTTAGTTTTAGGTTTTTTTACAATAAAGATATCCAAACAAAAATATAAAAAAATCATTACAAATAAACAATATTATAAAAAAACCTAAACCTAGAGTGCCGCCAGCAGCGGGGCAGGGCCCAAGCTACCGGTGGTTAGGGCTGCAGAGAGAGGAACCTCCTGACGATGCGTGCCGTGTCAAGAAGTACCGCCTTCTGTATCTGACCCTTCATCCAGCCGTCTAGCGAGAGTCTCTTGAGATGTTGGTCGAGACTCTTCACTATTAGGCCGTTCGCAGAAACGACTATTGGGACAATGCTAGTCGAATCAACATCCCACATGGCGGTAACCTCGAAAGACAAGTCAAGGTACTTGCTGATCTTGTCCTTTTCAGCCTTCACGAGGTTCTCGTCATGCGGGATGGTGATGTCAACTAACACTGCCCGCCGCTGGGACCGGTCGACTATCACGATATCAGGTTTATTGGCGACAATAGTCCTGTCCGTGATAACCGATCGGTCCCAATAGAGCAAAGCATGACCATTTTCAAGAACTGGCGCAGGTGCGTACTTATAGTACGGCACCTCAGACTCGACAAGGCCGTATTGAAGAGCAAGTTGCTGGTGGATGATCCTGGCTACGAGGTTATGTCTGTGCAAGTACTCGGAGTTAGCAAGATGAGAACAACCGGAAATGATATGTCTGAGTGACTCTCCGGGACGGCGGCATGCCCGACATATGTCGACCGTACCGTCCTTCATAATATATTTCCGGTAGTTGTTCGTCTTGATAACTTCGTCCGCAATTGCACAAACAAAACCTTCGGTTTCCCCAAAGAGGTCCCCGAATCGTAGCCAGTTCACCGACGCGAGCAGGTCCACATCGGGTCCCGTTAAGACTCGATAGAACCGGCCATGCAGCTCCTTGCTCTTCCATACGTCCTTGCGGTCCTCGGTGCTCAGCACCTGAGGCTTGCGCCAGTTCTCTTTACCTAAGGACAGAGGGGTGAAAGTCTTGTCAACTGACACCACATCGCAATGCATCCCACACTCGTTGTTTAGGAAATATTCCCGGAGACTGCATACCTCACGGTTGTGGAGTGTCTTGGCATTTAAAAAGCCTCGACCACCCCATTTCCGTGGGATATACAGTCTCATAACAGACGAGCGTGGGTGAAGCATGCGATGTGATGTCAATTGCTTTCGAACTTTTCTATCCAGGGCGTCTAGTTCAGTCTGAGTCCACCTTAGTATGCCAAAGGTGTATATAAGTAGGGGCATAACCCAGCCGTTGAAGGCACGTACCTTGTTGCCTCCTGACAAAAGACTGTTAAGTACTTTCGTCAGGCGACCGAAGAAACGTTCCTTCACCGACTGTTTTATCCCCCCACTCTCGATACCCAATGACTCTGACATACCAAGGTATTTATAGGTGTCGGCTTCGGAGAGAGATCTGAAAGTCATTGTATCAGAAAGTTGTAAATTCATTGAATTAACAACTTTCCCCCGCTGCACGTGCATGACCGCGCACTTATCTACACCGAACTCCATGTTGATGGCGTTGCTGAAAGTCTCAGTGACTTTCAATAATTCCATCAAATCATGGCGCTTCGGTGCAAAAAGTTTGAGGTCATCCATGTACAGCAAGTGTGAAATGACTTCACCCTCTCTCCTAAGCCGATAGCCTAGCCCTGAATCCTCTAATAATGTGCTTAGAGGATTTAGGGCTAGACAGAACCACAACGGACTCAGACTGTCACCCTGGAAGATGCCTCGCTCAATCCTTATAAAGTCCTGCGGACCAGAGAGACTGTCCCAACCACCCGGTTGACGAAGGACTGTGGTCCACTGCCTCATACAACAACCTAGAAAAGACCTCAGAGTTGTATCAATTTTATACAACTCCAAGATCCTCTCCAGCCAGGTATGAGGCACTGAATCATAGGCCTTCTTGTAGTCAATCCAGGCGGTGGAGAGAGCACCTTTGTTCCGCCGGACTTGTTGGCAAATGGCCGTGTCAATGAGGAGGAGCTCCTTAGTACCACGGGACCCAACCTTACATCCATTCTGAGAGGGGGCCAAAATATTGTGCGCAACAATGTGCGAATTAATTTTAAACCTCAGAATAGATGTAAGAAGCTTGTACAGCGTTGGCAAGCATGTAATGGGTCTATAGTTCTTCGGTTCCGTGGTACTACCGGACTTGTGGAGCAGGAAGGTGACACCGGTTGTCATGAATGTTGGCAAGGAACCAACCTCGAGGGCTTGTTGGAATTGCGCCGCTAAGCAGTCGTGTGAGCATCGAATCCACTTTATCCAAAAGTTGTGTAATCCGTCCGGTCCTGGACTTTTCCAGTTCTGGGCCGTACGGATCGCACAACTAACGTCTTCGGGGCTAATACTAATAGCCCCCATGGATTCGACAGGCTCACACGCGCGCTCAACGACGCTCATCCAATCGCCCTCCGTGTGTTCGACGGGCACCGACCAGATACTACGCCAGAAGTTATTCATGGTAGTAGTATCCGGACACTGCTCCTCATTCACACGTTGATTGGTTCCTTCCCAACCTCGGTATACCTTCCTTTGGTCACTTTGGAAGAGGCGATTTTGATAATAGCGATCTACACGCGCTCTATAGCGACGAATACGGTTTGCCAATGCATAAACTTTCTGCTTCAGAAAGTCAATGCGTTCCGTGACACAAGTCATGTAGTCCCGGGGTCTAATCCCGGTCCCAGCAAAGGCCTGATTCACGAAACTCATGACTCGGGGGCGATGATTACCCCCTCTGAAGCAGATCAACTTCGCAATAAGAGTCCTAAACATATTGATGCGACACTCGATTCGTTCTTGCCACGCAGGGATAGCGGGGCGTCGCGGTATTCGGTCAGTATCCGGAAACTTGACGCGAACAACGCGACACGCCGCTATAGCCGCGCAGTAAAGAATCGAGTGTGTATCAACTAATGTTTCACTAGTCTGCATATATGGGACTAGCAAAACGTTTAGGGCTCCCATTAACGCCAGGTTACGTTTATTCATTGGCAAACGTGGTAGTCGCGGCCTAGAGTCAGGAGTAGTGCGATACTCTAAAATCGCGTCTTCCAAAGCCCTCCTCAAATGCTCATTAGTCTGGGTACTTACGTTAGTATTCGTACAATCGTCTGCGTCTAGCGCGGCATCCGCCGGGGCAGACGTCGAAGCCGAGCCTGTCGGCCCCTGCGTCGACGACACACTGGGCGGGTCCCGCGCTAAAGCAGAAGTAGTAGGAATAATAGGTAACGCCTCCAGACGCAGCCGATCAAGCGCAGAGTCGTCCAACAGCTTGAGCCGCTGGATGGCCCGCACCTGATCCGATAGTCGTTGTGCGGTAACGGTGACGGCTGGTTCAAGGGCCTGAAACAGAGGTAGTATCCTATCGCGGTACGCGGTCAGGTTAGTTCCTCCCTCTGTAGCCCCGTAGTAGGCGCGCATGCAGTTCTCATTTAAAGACTGGGTCCATCGCATGCGACGCGCTACACCACCGGTAGCGAGGGCCGGGCGCGGAGCAGAATGCCCCACAGGCCCCAAGCGTGCCGGTAGCGGTGGCCGTCCTCGTCGTCGCGTAGATGGTGGTGGCGGCGGCGGCGGCGTAGGCCCGTCGTCATCACTCGACGAGCTGCCCTCCGGGGAGTGACAAACTCGTCTCCCGACGATGTGCTCGGAGATGATGCGGCGGGCGAAGGTGGTGGGTGCGCGCTTCTTGTCTCCGCTAGACATCTTCGAGATCTCGTTATCATTTTTTATCACTTTTATCGTAGTTATTTTGCTTGCACATTATTTTGGGTTTGTTGATATATGACATGATACGTCAAATGAGAAAAACGATGTAGATTAAATTAAATGTATACTGAATTTTGAACACTATTTTCTTGATGTAAGATTATTTGTTTATTGTATTTACTGTTTTTTATGGTATAATCAAGGTTGAAATAGCAAAATTCACAAATAAAAGTAATATAAAAGAAAAAAAATTCTAAAAGACGTCTCGTCTGAGCGGTGTCAAATTTTTTTTATTTTTATTATTATACTCTTTATTCAATTCACATCACGGGCTGCAAATCGCCCGGTCCTTTGGAAGGCATTGACGGAGCCGAAGCCAACGTCAAGAGGCCCTTTACAATATTAAATTAAATAAAAATATGATTTGTGGATGGAGACATGAAAAACTATAAAAAGATGGTACTATAATTTATTATGGCTATGAATGTGTGCTGCTTGATGACTGTTTTCTGGTCTATGGGATGAGGTACGGCACCCGCCAATTATGCCTCATTTCAAAATATTAAGGCGAGTGGTGACTAGCTATACACTGAATGGACCCCCCATAAAGGCGGACCGTTATGTCGGCGCCGAGGGGCAACATTGGCGTGGATAGCTAAGGGTGTTGAGAGGTGTGCTGCACTTTCACTAAACGCTACTAGCGGCTTTATGCCTTTAACACTTCCACCCTGGAGCTTTGGTCTTAGCTCTTGCGATTCCCACCACCGGCCGGCCGGTCAAGGCAAGCCGGGGGTCAGAGGGTCTCATTTAGCCCTCACGGGATAGGGGTCCGCGGTGTCGCCACTCACCGTCGGCTCGCCACAAAGCCGCCCCTGCGGGATTATTATTATTATTATTCGTTTATTCAATTTAACTCACGGGTCGTACACGCCCGGTCTTTTGGAGGGCATTGATGGAGCCGAAGCCAACATCAAGAGGCCCTTTACAATGTTTACTTAGGTATTATTAATGGATGAGGAGGAGATATGGGAAACTATATTATAAAAAGATGGTACATTATATTATGAGACTATTGGGTGAGCTGATTAATGTCGGATTGCTGGTCTATGGGATGAGGTACGGCACCCGCCAATTATGCCTCATTACAAAATATTTAGGCGGGTGGTGACTTGCCACCCACTGAATGGACCCCCCATAAAGGCGGACCGTTATGTCGGCGCCGAGGGGCAACATTGGCGTGGATAGCTGAGGGTGTTGAGAGGTGTGCTGCACTTTCACTAAACGCTACTAGCGGCTTTATGCCTTTAACACTTCCACCCTGGAGCTTAGGTCTTAGCTCTTGCGATTCCCACCACCGGCCGGCCGGTCAAGGCAAGCCGGGTGTCAGAGGGTCTCATTTAGCCCTCACGGGATAGGGGTACGCGGTGTCGCCACTCACCGTCGGCTCGCCACAAAGCCGCCCCTGCGGGTTTATTATTATTATTCACGTTATTTATTTTCTTTCTTAGTTTTAGGTTTTTTTACAATAAAGATATCCAAACAAAAATAGAAAAAAATCATTACAAATAAACAATATTATAAAAAAACCTAAACCTAGAGTGCCGCCAGCAGCGGGGCAGGGCCCAAGCTACCGGTGGTTAGGGCTGCAGAGAGAGGAACCTCCTGACGATGCGTGCCGTGTCAAGAAGTACCGCCTTCTGTATCTGGCCCTTGATCCAGCCGTCTAGCGAGAGTCTCTTGAGATGTTGGTCGAGACTCTTCGCTATTAGGCCGTTCGCAGAAACGACTATTGGGACAATGCTAGTCGAATCAACATCCCACATGGCGGTAACCTCGAAAGACAAGTCAAGGTACTTGCTGATCTTGTCCTTTTCAGCCTTCACGAGGTTCTCGTCATGCGGGATGGTGATGTCAACTAACACTGCCCGCCGCTGGGACCGGTCGACTATCACGATATCAGGTTTATTGGCGACAATAGTCCTGTCCGTGATAACCGATCGGTCCCAATAGAGCAAAGCATAACCATTTTCAAGAACTGGCGCAGGTGCGTACTTATAGTACGGCACCTCAGACTCGACAAGGCCGTATTGAAGAGCAAGTTGCTGGTGGATGATCCTGGCTACGAGGTTATGTCTGTGCAAGTACTCGGAGTTAGCAAGATGAGAACAACCGGAAATGATATGTCTGAGTGACTCTCCGGGACGGCGGCATGCCCGACATATGTCGACCGTACCGTCCTTCATAATATATTTCCGGTAGTTGTTCGTCTTGATAACTTCGTCCGCAATTGCACAAACAAAACCTTCGGTTTCCCCAAAGAGGTCCCCGAATCGTAGCCAGTTCACCGACGCGAGCAGGTCCACATCGGGTCCCGTTAAGACTCGATAGAACCGGCTATGCAGCTCCTTGCTCTTCCATACGTCCTTGCGGTCCTCGGTGCTCAGCACCTGAGGCTTGCGCCAGTTCTCTTTGCCTAAGGACAGAGGGGTGAAAGTCTTGTCAACTGACACCACATCGCAATGCATCCCACACTCGTTGTTTAGGAAATATTCCCGGAGACTGCATACCTCACGGTTGTGGAGTGTCTTGGCATTTAAAAAGCCTCGACCACCCCATTTCCGTGGGATATACAGTCTCATAACAGACGAGCGTGGGTGAAGCATGCGATGTGATGTCAATTGCTTTCGAACTTTTCTATCCAGGGCGTCTAGTTCAGTCTGAGTCCACCTTAGTATGCCAAAGGTGTATATAAGTAGGGGCATAACCCAGCCGTTGAAGGCACGTACCTTGTTGCCTCCTGACAAAAGACTGTTAAGTACTTTTGTCAGGCGACCGAAGAAACGTTCCTTCACCGACTGTTTTATCCCCCCACTCTCGATACCCAATGACTCTGACATACCAAGGTATTTATAGGTGTCGGCTTCGGAGAGAGATCTGAAAGTCATTGTATCAGAAAGTTGTAAATTCATTGAATTAACAACTTTCCCCCGCTGCACGTGCATGACCGCGCACTTATCTACACCGAACTCCATGTTGATGGCGTTTCTGAAAGTCTCAGTGACTTTCAATAACTCCATCAAATCATGGCGCTTCGGTGCAAAAAGTTTGAGGTCATCCATGTACAGCAAGTGTGAAATGACTTCACCCTCTCTCCTAAGCCGATAGCCTAGCCCTGAATCCTCTAATAATGTGCTTAGAGGATTTAGGGCTAGACAGAACCACAACGGACTCAGACTGTCACCCTGGAAGATGCCTCGCTGAATCCTTATAAAGTCCTGCGGACCAGAGAGACTGTCCCAACCACCCGGTTGACTTTATTATTATTATTATTATTTTTTTTTTTTTAGCTGAAGTTGCAATTAATATCTATGATTTTGTAAAAAGGATTTATATTATTATAGTACTTAACACTTTAATGCTTGTATACTGATAAAGTAGGACCTAGTGACACTACATTTGTAATTTTAACTCTAACAACTCTGTAACCTAGGGACACAAGCTGAATAAATTCATTCATTCAACTGATTTTACGTGGAATACCATAAAAGCTGAAGTATTTTACTAAGGATTGAACTACTTCTGGAGTAGATCGAGCTGGTATTTCCATAGCCTGGCCTAATTTACTAAAGGCGTCAATTATGGTGAGGTACTGTTTAGATTCTATAGAGAATGTGTCTATGAATATTTCCTGAAGCGGTGAATTTTGAGTTGTAGTAATCTGTAATGTCAGTTTGATGGGTTTGCGATCATATTTTGCGATTTTACATTTTTCACAGGAATTTATAGCGGCTGCAACCGTTTCATGCATGTTTGGCCAATAGTAGTTGCGTCGGATTCGTTTAACAGTTTCTGTAATACCACGATGGCATGTTTTGCCTTCGTGTAATTTCCGAATTATCATTTGTTGCTCTTCCTCATCAGTAACGGAAACAACACGTTCAGTGCACTCATAGAAATTAATAGTTCCCTTTTTAAACAGCGATATTACAACGTTACTAAATTCTTTTCGGTGTTCCTCTCTCTCAAAACAGATAAAATACTTTAATTTTGGGCGAAAAGGTTTGTGGTCGGTGACAATATCGAACTTGTTGCCATAAAGATACGGCCTGAAATGCTTTGTGGCCCAAATGATTGCCAACAACTCTCTCTCAATGGCGCTATACTTTCGTTCGCTCTCAGTTAACGTACGACTAGCGTAAGTCACTGGTCTATCGGTACCGATTGAGCCTTGCGAAAGTACGGCTCCAATTGCTACCTCTGATGCGTCGGTGGTCAGGATGAAAGGCTTGGTCATGTCTGGGTATTGTAAGATGGGTGCATTTACTAACAACTCCTTACACTTTTCAAATGCCTCTGTATATTTTTCCATAATTTCCACCTTTTTATCTTTCTTTAAACAAGCTGTTAACGGTTGTGTGATTTTGGAAAAGTCTTTGACGAATCGTCTGTAGTATCCTATGAAGCCTAGGAATCTTTTTATCTCAGTCTGTGTCTGTGGAATAGGATAGTCAAGTACTTCCTGAATCTTGTCATTGTTCGGTCGGAGTCCATCTTTAGTCAGAGTATGTCCTAGATACTGCACTTTCCTTCGGAGAAATTCTGATTTATCCAGCTGTACTTTTAGATTAGTCTGTCTCAGTCTGTCGAAAACTGCGCTTAATTTTTCAAGGTGTTCCGTGAGCCCATTTGAATATATAAGTATATCGTCAAGGTATACTAGACAACGTATACCTTGTAGACCTCTCAACACATTGTCCATGGCTCGTTGAAAGGTCGCCGGCGCCGTCTTCAAGCCAAAAGGCATCCGAAGAAATTCGTAATGACCATTTTGGGTTGAAAACGCCGTTTTTTGTTGGTCCTGCTTTGCGATCTCTATTTGATGGTAGCATGATGCAAGATCCAATGTAGTAAAATAAGTGCTTTTACCTAATTTGTCAAAAAGATCACATATGTTGGGAAGTGGATATCTGTCATCAGTCGTTATCTCGTTCAGTCTGCGATAGTCAATGACCATTCTATATTTCACCTGGCCTGAAGCGTCTAGCTTTTTGGGGACCAGGTGAACAGGTGCACTCCAAGGAGAGTGTGATTCTTTAACCACATTGTCCTTGAACAATTTTTCCACCTGTTCTTTGATCTCTTGAGCTTGAGCCGGTGCCTGCCTATAAGGCTTGGTGTATATAGGATCCTCATTTACTGTCCTAATATGATGTTTAACCTGGTTCGTAAAGGTTAGTGGTAAGTCTTCGCAGTAAAATATGTCTTTATATTCCATGCATAAGGCAGATATTTCTTTGCGCTCTTCTGAATTTAAGTGGTCAAGTCGCAATTTGTTCAAGTTGTTTTCCAGTAAATGATCTACGTCGACGTTAGTCATGTTAGTATTGTAATTTACGCCACATACGTCATTATGATGTTTTAATTTTAAGACCTTAAAAAGCTTTGTAATTGTCATGACTATGTCATCTTCCGATGTGTTTTGCATAATAGTCGTAGCAAAATAATTTTCACATTTAACTATTGCAGAGGGAATTCTAACGTCATTGCTAAACTGCTTGAAATTTAAGATTGCATCACCTTCTTCCAAGTTTACAGGTAACCTAATGCGATGTTCACTACGAGCCTTGCCTACGTCATAAATAATAGGCACAGTGGTGTCATTAGTTCTGAGGGTGTTATTTCCCAGATCTAAGTATGCTTTGAGTTTGGTCATTAAATCCCATCCTATTACACCATCTTACTTTTTGTCAACGTCATAAACGTAAAATTTATGATATTCATCGTGATTAAAAATGGCGAATAGTGGAATATTGACCACTTCACTATGGGTGCTGGAAGCATGTGTGCTCGTTACCATAAACGGTTCATAGGACTTTTGTTGAGCATAATATTCATTCGCTTTAGCTGGGCTTATAAATGACCTTGTGCTTCCAGACTCCAAAATGAATTTGCTGTCAATTTCGGGCACATATATGTATGGTAATTTTAGAGTTGTATCATAGTTTAATTCGATTATCTCGGGAATTTGGGGGAAACGACCATGCAAAAATTTTCAGTTTCACTCACTTCGTTTTCGTTGTTGCAAGCATTTTCTGCGGTCTCTGTGGTCTCCGGGTAATATTCTGTCATGTCATAAGGCTGGTATTCTTCCTGGGGGTAATAGTACTCTACATCGTCATAATTATATTCTGGGTTGTACTCGCCTTCCGAATTTGTGGTCATCTCGTTCACTGGCAACCTTTGTGGGGCAGTTCTCATAGACACGTCGTTGGTGAACGGAGGCGGGCGGTAGCCTTGAGGCTGCGATGGTCTATAACCGAACTGACCAGCTTGACGCCGGAACCCAAACTGTGAAGGTCGATAGCCAAATTGACCGATTTGAGGTCTAAAACCATTCTGACTTACCTGTTGAAGCTGGGGCCTAAAGCCGAACTGAGCCTGCGGTCTAGGAACAAACTGCTGAGCCTGCGGTCTAGGAACAAACTGCTGAGCCTGTGAAGGGCCGCTGTTAAAATTTGGTGTGAAACCAAATTGGGGTGGTCGATAGCCAAAGTTATTTGTTTGAGGCCTGGGCATTGGTGGTTGAAAATATTGGGGTCGAGCCAAAAATTGATTTCCAGGAATGCCAAATTTGAATTGAGTTTGAGGTATTAAAGGTTTAAAGATTGGTGCCGGAACATTAGGGGGTTGCGCACGACCTTGCAACATTTTTGTACGCATGTTGTATTGTTCTTGGAAGTTTACTTCCTCTAAAACTTGTTTTAAAGCGTCTTCCAAAGAATTCGGATTTTTCAACCTAACTAGCCTCACCGTATGTTCAGGTAGGTTATATAAGAACACATTTAATGAAGTATTGTCGTATATTATACGCTTAGCCTTTCATGTCCGCAGTATGTACTTGATTAACCTTCGACAAAAGGATTGCGCGCACGTCCTGAATCCTGCCACAAAATTCAAGATAGGATTCGTTAGGCTTGATCTTTAACGTCTCTAGCTCAATCGCAACGCACTGCTCACTACGCGGATCACTAAAATGTTGGACAAGGACAGATCTTAATTCGTCATATGTGTCAAATTCACCTCTCTCGCTAATAAGGGCCGCTGCTTTGCCTGTTAACCTACTGGTCACATAATGCATTAAAAATTCATTACGCTGTACAGTACCTTGAAAGTGATGAATCACGTATTCACATTTTCGCAGGAATAAATTTAACACTTTAGTATCACCATTGAATTCAGGAATTAACCCTAAAATTTCTCGCGGAATATGCGGTTCAGGGTTAGGTGCATGCACAGGTGCCGCTGCAGCCTGAACATTTTGTTCGTGAGACATTTTGGTTCACTATACTATACACTTTATATTATTAATTAAATATTATACAGTAGATTTTATACTGTGTGTAATTTAATAAAATTACCAAATTCTAATAGAACTAATTATTTAAAGTTAATATCACTAATTACACAATCAATTAATTATTTTAACTTATTAAAGTTAAAAGTGCAATTTAATTCACTTCGACAATTTATAAAAATACAATTTTTCTAACTATATGCAATGTTCGTCACTTCATAAATCTATTTTACACATTTCGAGGATGGCAGGAAAGGAGAGAAAAGGATGTTACTTTAGGTACTCACAGTCCAATCGCCATTATCCAGTTGTCCCTTGTTGAACTAATTTGTTTGGTTCGTAGATAGCCGATACCGCGAATCACTGATTTTAAGTTATCACGATTTTTCGCTGCCACACACGGGTTTTCACGTAAATAGTCGGATTATTCGAGCGTGAATTTGAGCGAGGGCAGCAGCCGACTATCCTACCGGCTGCGCCAGTTAACAATCGGGAACGTCGGATTGTCTTTTTAAAAACTAAAATTTAAATTTAATTATAGAGTTACAAGATTTTATTGTATTCTCTACAGTGGTCACTCTAAGACTAACTTATTTATTAAATGTAAGAGCTAACTGACAAAGGATGTTATGACTAAACCTTATCTAAGAATATGCTGGCATTACATCCTGCACATGGGTGATCTTATGCGTGGGCGAATACTATGTCAGCATAAAGGTTGGAGATGGGAATATAACGATCTTGTAGTGAAAATCGGAGCTCCGTAGTATATATACGTAATTTATTTATAAATAATTACGTCAATAAAACGCGAATAATTTAATTTAATACCCTTTTAACCCCTTTAACCCTTTAAAAAATTTATTAAATAGTTATTTAATGTTCTTTGCAGGAGATAATTGCTAGTGGTGTGGGATTTGTGCAATGGATTGAAAATAGTGACGCGGTAGTTGCACAAACTCCTACTCATCTTCTTATATGGTAAGTGGAGTAATTACGATTGATATTGCCAATTATAAGTAGTACAATAATTTGGTGGAAAGTTTACTGAGATTTACGAATATTGAATTTTAGTAAACTAAATGAATAAGGGGAGGCCTACTTTCAGCAGTGGACAATAAGTGGTTGGTGATGATGATGATGATGAATCGTACTTGTACGGAATACCGCACGATAGGTAATATTTTACTAGGTCAATGTATTGACACGTATTTTGCTGCGCCTAGCGTTATTGTATTTGTTAATATATTACTTGATTAAATCAGTGTGAAACGAACACTCGTGGGTTTTGTTTCGACGTTAACTTGCCCACTACTTACCTACTTATCTTATAACTGTGCTAACGCTACAGTTTTTGGTCCTTTGAGATTAACAACAATTACCAGTGCCGTTGCCATCTCTTGTCGACGTTCGGGAGATACGGCTTACAATCGGTATACAGTCTATCTAGTTCCTGCAAAGTATCATCGACGATTGATATAACAGGGAAACGGTGCTAACATTTATTAGTGTTGAGTGTCTAGTGGATTACACGACTGCGAATTGGTTGACTGGCCTCCCACCAGCGGGTGTCACCAGTCATTTGAGAAAGTGCTTAAAGGTTGTGTTAATTCCACAAGCACTCTGGTGAGTCAACTGCACATATTTCATAAGTGCTTACCTACAACATACAACATGGAACATCTACTTCAGCGACAACACGACTTTGTTGAAGTTATCAAGCAATTAGAACGCAACTTCAGCAAGGATTCTGCGAATCGCAAGACCCGTAAATACCTAGACGAGCGACTGGACACCCTCGATAAGCTATGGGCAGAGTTCCAGTCCAATAACTACAAGCTGACTGCTTATGAAAATAACATCGATCCTTACTTCGTTGAAGATCAGTTCACCCAAATGAGGGCGTACGTACAATCTGTTCGTGTCAAGATATCGTCCTTTTCACCTGCTGCTGCAGATCAGGATACAGTTTCAACACCGACGCCGCTAGTTAAGCCTTCGACATCGGACGCTTCGCCTTGTCGTCCACCTAGACCTGTGTTGATTACTCCAACTCCACCGCCCACTGAGCAAACTACCACTACGCCGGGGCAGGTAAACGAGCTATTGATACTACAGCGAACAAACTTTAGAGCTTTTAAGCGTCAAGTATCCAGCATTCAAGTTGAAGAGATACGCGACAGATGGGAGATAGAGGATGAGCTACGTAGCATACAGCCAGCGATGGAATGCAATCGACTCTTTGCATCTCCGAATCGATAACATCCTACAAGGATCGGATACTTCATATGAGGGCGAGTTTAGTGCCTATGAAGATACATACAATGAAGAGAACTTTGAATCATAAGCTAGCTTCAACAGCGCATCTTCAACAGTCAACGCCACATATAGAAATTCCAACATTTACTGGCAAGTATACACAATGGCCTACTTTTTATGATCTATACGTAGAAAGCATCCACAACAACAATCTTGTCAGCAAGTCCCAGAAGATGCAACATCTAAAGGGAAAACTTCGCGGAGAAGCTGAGCGACTAATTCAGCATCTACATATCTCAGCCGATAACTACGACACTGCCTGGGAACTACTCACTCATCGATACAACAACCCCCAGCTGCTGTTTACTAAACAGGTCGAGATATTCTTGAATCAACCGGTAGCTCACAAACAGACAGCGTTCGAGATCAAACGTCTTTACGATACATCCAAGGAGTGCATTTACGCCATACAGAAGCTAGGTATCGATACAAGTACCTGGGATCCACTCTTAGTTCATCTCATTATAAAGAAGTTAGATCCTGAAACATACAGTGACTACAAAGAATCGCGTAAGTTGCCACGTGACCTGCCGTCGCTATCGGAACTGATGGATTTTATGGAGGGAAAATTTACTGCTTTAGAACCAATACACGAGAAGGAAAGGGAGCAGATATATGGTAAACCCAATCAACAAAAGCTTAACAGGCCAAATCCAGGTGGATATCGTTATAGTAAATTTTCAACAAAGAACAACAAGCTAGCGCTGCATGCTCGGCCAACTGTCCATTATGCAACAGTAATCATTACTTGTATAAGTGTATGAGATTCATAAAATCGACTGCTGATGAAGAGTTGATGAACAACTGTATCAAGATTAAATATTTGTCAGAATTGCTTATACTCACACAACGACAATACTTGTACATCAACGAAGAAGTGCAGAGTGTGTTATAAGCGTCATCATACGATATTGCATGACGCATACGCGAATGTCAACCTTATTGATCAGACATCGAATACACTGACCGAAGGCGCCGGGTCATTGTCCATACCTACAGCTCAAATTACGAAATTCTAATTGCTTGATAATAACAATGTCGTGTTGTCGCTGAAGTAGATGTTCCATGTTGTATGTTGTAGGTAAGCACTTATGTAATTTGTCCAGTTCACTCACCAGAGTACTTGTGGAATTAACACAATCTTTGTGAGCTTTCTCAAATGACTGGTGAGACCCGCTGGTGGGAGGCCAGTCAATCGATTTGCAGTCGTGTAATCCACTAAACACTCAACACTAATAAATTTTAACACTGTTTTCCTGTTATATCAATCGTCGATGATACTTTGCAGGAACTAGATAGACTGTATACCGATTGTAAGCCGTATCTCCCGAACGTCGACAAGAGATGGCAACGGCACTGGTAATTGTTGTTAATCTCAAAGGACCAAAAACTGTAGCGTTTGCACAGTTATAAGATAAGTAGGTAAGTAGTGGGCAAATTAACGTCGAAACAAAACCCACGAGTGTTCGTTTCACACTGATTTAATCAAGTAATATATTAACAAATACAATAACGCTAGGCGCAGCAAAATACGTGTCAATACATTGACCTAGTAAAATATTACCTATCGTGCGGTATTCCGTACAGTACTTGTCCACCTTGTGACGTTGCAACGTGGGAGCAGTATGTAATGGTAGGACTTCTGCTAGTCCACCTGGGGCGGTACCACCACTTTGCCAATTCATTTTCAGCCGTGAAATAGGAATGTTTTTCGGTTGAAATGGCAAGGTGTCCAGTGAAATTACAGGGAATGTGAGACTCAACAGCTTTATGTCTCAAGGTAACAGGCGTAGTGCAGTGACATGCAAAATTCTGGCAGGCCAGAATTTTGTATGCCGCTGCATCTGTAATAGGTAGACGTCATCGCTTCCCATCAGGCGAGCGTCGTGCTTGTCCTGTTACCTTATATCATAAAAAAAAGTATTTTTACAATATTTCTCTGTGACTAATTTTACGACAAAAATTTACCTTAACTTCTCTCTCTCTCTCTATCTTTCTCTCTCTCTCTCTCTATCTCTCTTGTAATCCCACTGTAATCCAGTGTGGTACGATATCATTTTATAGTCCCATTGTAATTTATGTTAATACTTGTAATAAATTGCACTTCTCATAAAATGTCCATACCGTGGGCCTTATGTGAAAATCGATTCATAAGGAGTAAACTCCAATATCCGTACCACGGCTCTCCAGTCAGGCTCACAGGACGACAACTTTTCGAGGCAGTTTCAGGTATCAGGCTACCAAATGCTGGAACAACATTCCGCCACCCATTAGAGACCTGCCAAATGCTCATGATTTTAAATTAAAACTCAAAAAGATGTTATACGATCACCAGATTGGAGAAGAAATTCTCCTGCATGATACCAGTACATTATAAGAATTACATCCATGATCATAACTGTATACTCAATATCATAAAGCCTCATTATTTTTTTTTTTTTTTATTTTTGTTTTTTTTTTAGTAATTATAGTTTTATGTGTTTATGTCCGCTCTTTTCATATACCTATCCGTTTTTATCATTAGTGCTTTGCTCACTATGTTACCTATTTACATATTAGATATACGTACCTATGTTTAATAATGTCATTTGCTGTTGTGTTAATTGTATGGTGTTAGCCGTAAGGTGACGTCACCGACCGGCCCCACCGGAAGACCAGCGTTAGTTCTGATACTAACATTATGCTGAGTTGGGGCCGATTGGTGATGTATGTTACCAATAAACCCACCAACCAGTTTTCATTTCATTTCAATATTACATTTTGTTAAAGGTACAGCGCATGGGATCCCAGTAGCGTGGAAATGTTAGAATGTGGCGGCGGCATCGCGGTAGAGGTGGCGGCTAATAGAGTCATACTGGATGGAGGACAGCTGCCTTATCTACAGTTGGATGAACATCGACTTGCGTTCAGTGAGAATTATATTTTCTTACAAGTTTCACACAGTATTTTGGGAGATTCTATCTGGGAGACAGTATATACTAATGTATTTCAAAATATTTACCAAAGCGGCCATCAGCTGGACCGATATTAATTTGAGTTAAGTGCGGCAGATCAGATGTAACAAATGTAAGGGCCGCAATACTTATTGCGGGCATTTTATTGTGATTTATTTTTAGGTTTGTGCTTATCCCCCTTCCCCGATTAACTTTAAACCCCTAGCATAGCGGTAGGACACTGTCAAGTTTTTGCCTGGCCAGTTACCACCAATATCAACTCTCTAGATGGAACAGCTGTCGCTAAACATCTAATGTGTTCCGGAAGCTGTGCTCTAGAGCCAGTTCCTATTCAAGGTGTAGAGTGCTGCCATCCTCGACCGCATCATCGCTTACCGACAGGTGAGAACTTGCACCTAAACTAATAAAACAGGTCAAACGCTAGCCGATACGATATAAAAAATTAATAATAATCTAATCATCAAAATTAAATGTTTTGCATTATGCTGCAAAACATTTACGCTGTTTTTTTACCTTATGTGTTTACAGTCAGTTACTACAGTCGAATTTAGTAAAATTGTAATTTAAGTATTAGTCAGGTTATATACCTGTTTTTTTGATACGTAAATTAATTGAATTACATTAATTAATTAATTATTAAATGTAATTACAGACAACGCCCTCAGAAGCGGTGATTTGTCTGGTTGCGCTCGTTATTTAGACGGAGTGAGCGGTAACGCGGAAGTGGCGCCCCTGTGGAGACAACTCGCTGAACAGGCTTTAGCTAGCTCCGATATACAAGTATGCTTCTAGAGATTATATTTTTTAAATATGTAATGAAATCTTTTTTTTAATATATTTTTTAAATTTTTGTACACATATCTACAACATTCATAAAAAATAATAATTGAGATCTTCCTCCTTTTTTGAAATCAGTTAAAAATACAGAATGGACATAATAATCTAGATTTTAAAAGAGAGTTATCGTATGTTTCAGCTGGCGGCAAAATGCTTTCTTGAAGTGGGCGACGAGGCCCGAACATTTTACCTCGACCAAATTGTAGACTTGGCTAAGTCTGAAGGCGATGGAAATATCACTACAGGTATATTATTAGATACATTAAAGGAACAACATTTTACGTCATAACATATTTGTATTTGTTTAAATACCTAACATTTTATCATTTACATATTCAAATGCAGGTCTATGTAAATGTGACAAAAAATTAACATTGCTACGGAAAACGGAACTGTCTTTGCAGTTCCATTTCAAAATCCTTTAATAAATTTTCATAAAGTTACTGAGCATTATTACTTAAAATTAGGAATGTAGGCCAATTTCAGCCGTGAAATAGGAATGTTTTTCGGTTGAAACGGCAAGTGAAATTACAGGGCATGTGAGACTCGACATCTTTATGTCTCAAGGTAACAGGCGCAGTGCAGTGACATGCACATTATCTGTAATAGGTAGACGTCATCGCTTACCATCAGGCGAGCGTCGTACTTGTCCTTTTTACCATTAAAAAAAAAAATTTTCTAAGTTTCTATGTTGTAGGTCTTGAAAGTCCGATGGTACATGCAAAATTGGCAATATTCGCCGGGGATCTATTCGCCGCGGAAGAGTTTTACGTGAAGAAAGCTGCCAAACCAGAACTTGCAATCAGCATGTACAAACAATTCAACAGGTAGGTGTTTGATACCAGCGACTAACTACTAGTCCATGCAAAAGTAATATTACAAAATCTTTCAATTTGGGATCTACGTCTTTTTCATATCTGATAGGCTAGCGTTTTATCACTGTTTCGCCTGGTGGTATGCGATGCTGTGGTCGAAGATGGTGAATACGATGAGCATAGAATGCTCTTACTCTCAATTGCTTTGCTGCTGGAACACCGTAAGGTTATGGCGGCAGATTTTGCTCCTTGATGATAGCTAGTTTTTGGTAGCCAATCAGGCGGAACATCGATCTCCTACCATCTGTGGGAGCCATCCAGCCCACATATTATATTTTACATTACTTTCATTCCAGCACCATTTGTTTCAAAAATACTTAAGTATAACGAAACTATAATAATAATAATAATAATTGTCGCCAATAAGCCTGATATCGTGATAGTCGACCGGTCCCAGCGGCGGGCAGTGTTAGTCGACATCACCATCCCGCATGACGAGAACCTCGTATAGGCCGAAAAGGACAAGATCAGCAAGTACCTTGACTTGTCTTACGAGGTTACCGACATGTGGGATGTTGATTCGACTAGCATTGTCCCAATAGTCGTTTCTGCGAACGGCCTAATAGCGAAGAGTCTCGACCAACATCTCAAGAGACTCTCGCTAGACGGCTGGATCAAGGGCCAGATACAGAAGGCGGTACTTCTTAACACGGCACGCATCGTCAGGAGGTTCCTCTCTCTGCAGCCCTAACCACCGGTAGTTTGGGCCCTGCCCCGCTGCTGGTGGCACTCTAGGTTTAGGTTTTTTTATAATATTGTTTATTTGTAATGATTTTTTCTATTGTTGTTTGGATATCTTTATTGTAAAAAAACCTAAAACTAAGAAAGAAAATAAATAACGTAAATAATAATAATAGTAGTCCAGTCAATTAAGCCAAATAAAGAGGTGAACCTCGGAATAAGGTGTTTTAGAAATTACTTCAAAAGTCTCATAAAATCTCGTAGACTGCGTCTTAAGTTACTTAAGGTAAAGGTCGCAATAATAGTTTTTTTTTGTCAATATCTCGGTTAGTTCAACATAATTGGAGCCATAGAGGCAACAATGATGTAAACATCTGTTAAAAAATTGTAGAATATAAAATTTGCAACAATTTTTGTACCAAACAATGAGCTTAACCGTTTTTGAAATAGAGGGCGGAGAATAGCAAAGCTAGTTCAGCAATACATATTGTAATGCAAATTCACACATCCAACTGAAATTGTAGTTTCAGTTATCGCTGAAGTTTGTATGAACAACAATGTAAAAAGCACAGATATATAAACAGTATTACTCAAATCGTAGTGTTTTGTTTGGTAACATTTCAGATGGAACGAGGCTATTACGCTCGCGGAGAAAACTGACAGAGCTGCTGTGGCCGAATTAAAACAACAGCATATGGATTATTTAACTTCTACTGGTAAGTAATATACAACTAGGTACTCTTTGGAATTTATTTCATAATATTATGGTTATTGGATATTTTTTACTGTAATGATAAAGTCAATAACGATTAACGGCAGGTTTAAAACAAACAGAAATCTACTGCTATTTCTTTAGTTGTCTTTTATAGCAGCGTAAAAGAAAGGCTGTACGGATTTTGCTTAATTTTATCTGCATAGTGAGCACGGAGGTCTTCCAATCCGCGAGTGAACAGGTATCTTCTAGGTAAGCGTGCTACATCGTCGATCGCATCATCACTTAACATCAGGTGAGATAGTGGTCAAACGCTTGCCTATCTAGTATATAAAATAAAACACCTAATGTAATCCGACAGGTGTCCTTGACAACCAGTGTCTATTTTAGGCCTATTGTTCAATCATCCTCGACCATATCGTCATTTACCAAGGTGCGATTGTGGTCCAACTCTGTCCTACACGCTAAAAAGCTTGTACAAAATAAAATTAGAATTAAGTTTCTATGTAAAGGTCGCAACGGCGAAGCAGGGGCGGCGTTAGCATCGTCGGGCGACATTCAAGGCGCCATACGACTGTGGCTCAAGGGAGGGCGAGCGAGGCGCGCCGCCAACTTGATACTACAGCACCCGCACTTGTTGAGAGATAACGAACTTGTTGATAATATACACTCGCAGCTTATCAAGGTAACTGAAGATTTATAACATTTTTTTAAATATCTTATAGGCTAGCGTTTGACCACTATCTCGCCTGGTGGTAAGCGATGAAGATGGTGAACACGCTAGGCCTAGAATATTCTGACTCAAGGGACGTGTGCTGTCGGAACATCGTTAGTTATTTATAGCGGCAGATTTTTTTCTTTAAAGTAGTGAGATACTTTTTGATAGCAAGCCAGGCGGGACGTCGATATAATTAGCTCTCCCGTGCTAAGATTGGAACCGGCTACCTCTCGCTTAAAAGTCAAACCATCTATCGTTTACGCCAACCGGGGCACTCAACTTAAATTTTAGTGTATCTTAATGGTTCAATATTATTAATTATATCTCAAGTAAAGATCGTTAACATCATCGGGCGACATTCGTGTGAAAGAATATGACATCAGTACCTGACTTTAATTCAATCTGCTTATTGTCACTGAGCGTGCTACTTTGTAAAAAAAATCGATCCATTAATATGGTCCAATGAATCGTAGCATCTTATATATAAAAATCAGTTGCTGTTCGTTAGTCTCGCTAAAACTCGAGAACAGCTGGGCCGATTTAGCTGATTTTGGTTTTGAAATGTTTGTCGTCCAGGGAAGGTTTAAACGGTGAGACAATATGGAACAATTGCGATGAAGATAGTAAAAACAACAATTTCATTTTCCCATATATAAACTGTTCTACCCACTTTCCTGTCAAACATTTGACGTTCGTCCCTTCGGTACGGTAGGGTAGACTCTGTTCCACACTCTAATTGAAATTTAAAGCACGTATTAAATTAAGGGGTTTGAATCGACAACATATTAAATCCACATTACTCAGTGTATCGCCACATGAGTAAAGAAGGAACAGAGACAAACCTTCTAAGGAACGCACAAAATGTTTACCTATTCTTGTAGGGTTGGTACAAAAAAAAATAAGAAAAATCTTCATCGTAATAAAATCCTCCTTCGAGTAAACATGACCTGCTTTTTTATTTTTCAAGCTTCATCATTGTCGACAACGATGTATGTCGATCATGATCATGAGATGTCACGAAATGCCACGAAATGTCATGAAATGTAACAAAATTTCATGAAATGTCACGAAATGTTATGAAATGTCAAGGAATTTCATTTCACGCGAGCGACAGCCATGAGATAAAGCATCAGCCGAGCCACTATAAACCGGTTTCACTCCGTACTTGACAGGCAGCACACAGGCCGCTAGTGCTCACGCACTCACGTGCGTCTACGTCATCATCACAGTGCAGTTGTATGAAGCTTTGTCTGTGTTCATTTTCTTTACTCATGTGGTATCGCGTAGGTGTTTAAATTTTAATATTTTGAATTTTGGTGGTTGTCCCAGGTTGTCATTGTTGGTTCGTTCAGAAATGTTTGTCACCCTATTGACATATTTTGATGGTTGTCATTATAGCGCTTCCATACATGGGTATTCGCTAAAACCGATAAAAACAAAATAAAATAATAAAGGGAGTTCCCATACAAGAAACGAGTTTTTGAGGCTTTCTATGAAATTTACTCATGGTGTGTATTGCAATGGCTGCAAGATAAAATAATAAAAACTAAATTCAATTAAAAATTAAAGGGGGTGTCCCCACACAAGAAACGTTAATCGGAACCCTGCGTGTGCGGGTCCGACTTGCACTTGAACAGCTTATTTATATTTGCGGTACGAAATTCGCCGGGTCAGCTAGTTTTAAATAAAAAGCAAAAAGACTGCGTAAAACTCTTGTTATTCGACTTATTTGTCAGGAAGAATGGTGGGAGATGGCAGGCGAGTTATCCGAGAGGAGAGGCGATAACCGCACAGCTGTTGACTATTATGCGAAGGGAAACAATTACGCACGCGCGGTTCAGCTTGCTAGAGAGGTATGTGGTTATTTGGGTAAAGATCTTGAATCAAGTCGCCTTCGTAGGAAGATAGGAATAGTCGGTAGAGGTAGTCCCCTCCACTTGTTTTTCCCTGCCGGAAAGGCGTAGTTTTTTTTTAAATTGAAATTCAAATATTTTCATCATACATTTGTATCATTTTACTTTCTAGCGCTTCGCCAGCCGCTGCCGCGGCACGCTCGCTCGGCTCGCGCGATGTTTGGTCACTGTTCTAACATAACCTAACCTTCACTTTAGGGCCATAAGTAAACACAACAATTTTTTTACACAAATAAATAGCTGCTTACTGCCCATTTTTTTAAGAGAAGCATCTGTCAATGTCAAATTGGCGGCTTAGTTTCTTTTCACGCACTTTGATAATTCTGAAATTGATAAGCATTCAAAGAAAATAAAGTTTCATTTTATGCATTCGTATGTTCTGTAGTAGGATTTCACATAATTTCAAAAATAATATTAAATATTTTATCGCATCTCCGGCAGCAAGTTTTGCTCCAGGGCGCTTAGTAAGAACTCCCTCAACCCCCCCACATTCACAGTTTACTCAAATTCAGGCGACTCGATACAAGATCCAACCCGTTATTTGCTTTTTTCCCCTGTGTCATATATGAAACCTGCGAATTTATCGCCAACTTTTTTTTTAAAAATAATTACAATTTCATACCACAGCATCGTTTAGTAACGGATTCGAAAGATTTCGTACGTCATAGAGCCGACAAGATATGAAGAGAAAAATTAATTCAATTTACATAATAAAAATAATTTTAAATTTAATTTTAATGGGGGTTAAAGTATTATTTATTAGTATTGTAAAACAATTTTGAAATATTTGAAAATTAATAAATTAAAAAGTATTTTTTATTTATTGTATCTACACAAGATAATCAGAGTTTATTAAACATTTTAAAATTAATTTTAATTTCTCGAATTTAAAAGAGCTAAATGATTAATAAAGTTATTGTAGTAAAAATATTTCAAATCATTATTTAGAAATGAAACGTTATTAGTTTTTAAAGATATCTAGTACTTTTAGAAAAAAAAAAATAATAATTTTATTAATTTAAAATTTTATATTTTAAGGGATAAGCTTTAAATTAAATTTTTATAATTATTAAGTTTAAATTTTTTGAAAATTATATAATTTATATTCTTAATAAATTTTATTTTATTATAAATAATTTCAATAAAATAAATGTATTTAATTTTATAAAAAAATAATTATTTTTAATTTATAAAAATAAGTAATAATGATAAAATTAGTATATATATATTTATTATTTAAGTTAATTTTAAATTTAATTTAATAATTAATTAATTAAAAGGAATTCGGCTAATATTTATATTCACTTGTTTAACAAAAACGTCTTTTGTAATTAATTTAAAGTCTAATCTGCCCACTGATTTAATTATTAAAGGGCTGCAGTATTTTGACTGTACAAAGGTAGCATAATCATTAGTCTCTTAATTGGTGACTTGTATGAAAGATTGTATGAGATATAATTTGTCTCTTAATTAATTTATAGAATTAAATTTCTTATTTAAAAAGTTAAAATTAATTAAAAAGACGAGAAGACCCTATAGACCCTATAGAGTTTTATAATTAATTTTATTTGAAATAATTTATATTTTAAATATTTTTATAAGATTATTTATTTTGTTGGGGTGATAAAAAAATTAATAAAACATTTTCATAATATTTACATAAATAAATGAGTAATTGATCCCATTTTATTGATTAAAAGATTAAATTACCTTAGGGATAACAGCGTAATTTTTTTTTAGTTCAAATAAGAAAAAAGTTTATAGTGTTTTCTATAAAATATAAGAAATCTATGCTGATATTTGTTTCAGTCATGTCCCAGTGAAGTAATAGAGCTAGAGAGAGCTTGGGGCACGTGGCTGGTGTCTCGCCGACAGCCGGGCGCCGCCGTGCCGCACCTCATCGAGGCGGGAGACACGCGCGCCGCGCTCACCGCCGCGCTCCGAGCGCATTCTTACAACAAGGCGCTCCACATTGTACAGGTACACCTACCTACATTACAGGTATATCTCCCGGCTCCTGTTTAAATGTCTGATCTTTAGATCACTTCTTCTTCTTGAGGTGCCATCTCCTACCGGCTAGGTCTAGGTCGGCTTTCCTTCTAGCTATTTTGACTTTAGGTGCAGCAGCTCGGAAGAGGGATCTTGTGATCTGCTTCAACCATGTTCTCAGACTTTGACCTATGATTATCGCCTTCTTCCAGGTTTCCTGCTACCTGGTATCTTTCCTTGCATTATAGGTTGTAGTAGATTATTCTTGTTATTTCGCATAATATGAATAAAATGCAGTTTGCGGATTATAACAGTGTTGGATCACAGAACAGTTAAATATGGTTTTAGATGCGCAGAAGTCCATTTTAGGTCTCAGACTACTTTTTAGAGTAGTCTGAGTTTATGGTCTGTTTGGCTGTACGTGGGTCGAGAAAAACGCAGGTAACCACAAGCGCCAGTGTTTGGCCTTTCAGTGAGAGTTCCCGCGTGACGAGCTAATCACAGCCGCCTGCGCTACCCAGGCTGTCATCACATGACGGTACCGATGCTCAACACTTTTATCTAGCGCGTTTAGATCCGTGCTGGGTTGTCTAAAGCTACCTACATAACCTAGACAGGCCCCGGGTAAACAGCCGAAAAGTGCGTTCTTGCCGTTCCTAGAAAGGCACAACAAAGAAAAGCTTTCTTTCTAGTCTTTCTTTCTTTCTTAGTCTAACCCCTTTCTCTTTTTACGCAAGTAACTCTTGATTGTTTTCTGATACAATAGGCATGACGACAAAAATCTAAGATTGAATGATTTTAGGGGAAAATACATATTAAAACAATTTATAATACTAGTTTAGTTTTATATAAAAAATAGAGATTATTAAGATTTTCAATAAAATAAAACATTAAAATACTACAATCGGCCATTTTGATTAAAACACCAATCACACCGCATGACGTCACGCTTAGATCCTCTTATATGAGGTTTTCTTGAAAATGTTATTAAATTTTGGAAAACCCATGTGTATCCATTGTCACAGATTATATAATAGTTACTGCGTTAAGTATGTCATTAACCTATGCGTGACGTCACAGCCGACGCCATGACACATGTGAGCTGTTTTCGCGCACTATTGAAAAAATATTAGAAAAATTGCTTTAAACTTCGTTAAACTTAAGTTTATTACCGAAATAAAGGTTTTTTCGTGAAAAGTAAATGTGTTCCCGCATTACGGAAGAGGATTTCAAAATCTTTCGTCACGCCTATTCGTCACGTCAGTCTTATATTGAATGTATGTAAACATAATGTATTGGTGTTCCAGGCTATCGAAGATAAAGAGTCTATCAGAGAGCAATGCGAGCAACTAGGTGATCACTACATATCGACACAAGTGAGTACATTACATAATTATAGAAGCTTAATACATTACAGCCCAATAAGTATAGTATATACTATATAGGTAGGAGTATAGTTTATTATCCTGCATATCACCTTTGTTTTTACACCGAACTGGATAGCACTTGACCACTGTCTCACCTTATGTTAAGTGATGATGCGATCGATGATGGAGTGCGCTTACCCAGTATTTATTACCTATTCACTCGCGATTTAAAGACCGCCTGTAATTTAAGATCTTTTAAAATCCGATTTCATAATATGCCGCGCTATATCTCTGGAGATACTTATCAGGTCTCAATTAATTTGCAATGGGACTACCTCAGGAGTATAAGCATTCGAATGCTTATAAAAAAAAATTGAATATATGTCAACAATCGATAGACATCTGTGAAAATATATAATTAAAAAAAATACGTACAGACGAAGTGAGAACCTCATCCTTTTTAAAGTCGGTAAAAGTATGAGTGGTGACTGGTATTTTCAGGATTGGGAAACAGCAGAGCGCATTTTCACATCATGTGGTATGGCGTCACATTGTGTTCGCGCATACAACACCACCGGTAAATACTCTGAAGGACTGCGTCTAGCCGCAGCACATTTAACTGAAGAAGAGACCAGAGATGTATACATGCCTCTCGCTCAACAACTCCGAGAAGAAAATCAGCTGAGAAAAGCGGAGCAGATTTATATAGGGCTCGGAGAACCGGATGAAGCCATTTCTATGTACAAGGTCAGTCATCCATAATCATCCCACACTAATCTAACGGTACGCGTACACCAAAACTGAATAATCAGCCGCCACTATGACTACGTCGACTGTCCATCTATATACTATTCAGGCGTCATTGGAAAATGGCTGTGTATGCGCTCTTTTCTTTAACCATGTGATTAGTCATGACCAGCCGAGTTCGTCCGACGACGCCCAATCATACCTTGGGTTGTGGTTGGTTGAGGTGTACCTGTAACTATTGCTGCAAATATTTTTCACTAATTTTACGACAAGTGTACACTTCGATAGCTCGGTAGATGCAACACTAGGTAACTTTAACCACTGGATTTATTATTCACCAAAATGTACACATCGCGAAACCTATACTATTTAACAAGAATGATCCTAGGCTACTCTCATCGAGCTCTTGCCAGCCATTTTACGAATTTCATAGCTCTATCTAGTCAGTTATATCAGTTATGCTACGTATGCCAATTGTATAACTGAGTTCGTGGTCTCTACTCAAGAATTCATTTAAATCAGCAGTTGTCAGTTTTCGTCTGATATTACTGGCTCATTTCCACTAAAACTATGATATGGTTGTTACTGTCACTCGCCAGTTATGCGCCATTCTCTCAGACCTGCAGTTCACAATGACATCTTTATTTTCTGAAACTAGACAACCAGTTTAACTAAGCAATTCTTCATCCCTTTGCTCTATGTTATTTTCAGTGACAAATGCTACTTTCGTCTTGCCATTTCTATCTATTTCTTGCCAAAATACGTGACGTGACTCTCATAAATACATAATGCCTGTATATAGGATGCGGCCCAATACGAAGCGATGCTACGTCTAGTGGGCACACATCGCAGTTCGCTACTTGAAGCGACGCGGAGACACGTCGCACAGGCGCTACATGCAGCGGGAGACTTGCACACCGCACACAACTATTATATACAGGCAGGTGAGGGTTCTACAATAGGCAGAAGGTAGATAATGTTCAATACGAATCGATACTACGTCGTAGTATCAGTAGTAGGCGCATACCACAGCACGCTACTTGAAGCAAAGCGGAGACACAAACCAATGTTTCGAGACGTTGGAAAATCCGTAATAGAACTCAAATAGATTTTGGCAGGACACGGCCAGAAGAAGTGAAGACAGGTGCAGCAAGGCACTCACTGAATGGTGGCCGAGACAAGACAAACGTAGCGTTGGTCAACCAGCAGCACGTGAATTTATTAGAATAGATAGTATTTATTTTAGATGATGATGTAAAGATTGCAGATCGATTTCGGATAAGAAAGGCTTTCTTATCCGAATGAATGACGATCCTTATGAATGACGTACATTGCCTGCTGTTATGACAGCAGGCAATGTACGTCATTCACCTTAAATGTATCGAATTCCTTTTCATCAAAAAACAAATAAAGTACAAATAAAGCTCATGTTTTTTCTTTGACGAGGGTAGTTTTTCGTTACTGTCGAAGAGAGATGCCTATATCCAGTAGTGGGATCATAGAAGCTACGGATGATCAAGATGATGATTAATAAAGAAAAAATGTAATAAAATAGCATACACACTTTGAATGGCAGGTGACTGGAAGAGTGCAATACAGATGTACCGCACTGCGAACCAATGGGAAGCGGCGGAGAGAGTGGCGCGAGCACATGCACCCTCTAACGTGCAACAACAGGTATAAATATGCATTCATTTTTTACTGACTTTACAATCGGAGAAAGTAATATATTCATGTGAATATTTAATTACAAGGGCTTAATTATAAAATGTTTATAGACAGTACATGCGTTTCGGCTTATAGGTACTTATAACATAACGCCCAAGCATCCGCAGGTCAATTTACAGAATTATTTTTTGTTCAAATGGCTATCACTGCAAGTTGATTTCATGTAAATCCCAGAGGGCCCAGTTTCGCATTAGGAAAATGATGCCAGAGGTAGTGGAATCAAATCCGCGCCTTTCACCGGATTATTTTACAGGAAAATGTATGTGCGCATTTCACAATTTCACAGTGGCCCTCGAAGTAGTAGTAGGACACTGTCCAGTGTCCTGGCCAGCTATCCACCCTCGAGTTAGAAAATCTGTCGCCAAACATTGCCAAACATTTCGGCAGCTGTCCTTGAAAGCCAGTTTCAATTCCAGGCCTGGCGTACTACTCGTACCATCTGTATTATCACTTACCAACAGGTGTGATAGTGGTCAAACGCTAGTCTATACGATAAAAAAAATCAGGGTATCTTGAGAAATAAAGAAAGAAACACATTCACGTGTCATTTTCCGCTGTAAATTTCATTGCAGCTGAAAAAGGCGTGGCATTTGATGATCTGAAAGTTGATTTGATCTCTGGTCTAGCTTTTGCGTTTTTGTATGTTAATGTGCTTATTATACTAAACAAGAAACATTTAAGGTTTAGAACTGGATATTTGGAATCTTAAAACAGTGTTCATGGCTTAATTTAAAGGTTGCATTGCAATGGGCGGCAGTGCTGGGCGGAGCGCCGGCCGCGAGGCTATTAGCCGCCAGAGGTCTGGCTGCGTTAGGTGCTAGATGGGCGATACAGGCGCAGAGGTAAATATCTTTCTCAATTTGTTTGAACTCAAGATTTTGTCGTATACTTTTAATATATTATATGAATGGGTGGTGCTGAATGGGGACTACTGCGGGTAGGTTCCGGTCGAGGCTCAAACCACCCACTGGACAAAAACATGTCGTCAATTGGTCTCCTGTATTCCTACATGATGTTTGGTGCTAGCCAGTTTGGATGACTATTGAGAGTAAATCGAACAAATCATCGTTAAGAAAACTTTGGCATGGTGGTGGGACACTGTCTATTGTACGTTTGGCAAGCTACTACCCTGAAGTTGGAAAATGTTTCATAGAATTCTAATGTATTCCAGCAGCTGTCCTTAATTAAAATATAATAATTATTTAATTTAAGAATTTCTAGTGTTTTACAACGACTAAATCTTTATTTTTTAGCAAAAATATGATATTCGTTGTAATTAATTAATATTTCCGAACTTTGTAATAAAGCACTTTTAAAAAATGTATGTTTCATCATTCCTATTGTGCTTGACTGGAAATAGAAAACGGAACTGAGAAAAGAAGCTGTTGTTGTATTCTTTAATTTGTTCTTATCTAATTGTAATTGAATTGTATTTGGTAGTATTGGTCTTTGTCACAATTTTAAAAATAGAAATATTAAATATTTTATATCCTCAGATGGGATATAGCAATGGAGCTAAGTGACCTCGGCAGCGGTATCTCCAAGCGCGAGGTATCGAGGCACGAGGCTACAGCCCTCGCTGAAGATCATCCCGAGGAGGCCGAGGCAGCCTTCCTCAGGGCTTCGGCACCGGACCATGCTGTCAGGATGTGGTTGTCTAGAGGGCGGCATCAGAGAGCCTTGGATCTGGCTGAACAACAAGCACCAAATTTGGTGAGTCGAGGGTCCCAGAAGTTTCTAGAATATTCTCGCATAGGTCTTAGAAGGTAGATCTCGCTAAAAACCACCCATAGGGTGCGGCCTTTTAGAGAGTACTGACACTGGAACACGCCGGAGGTATGTGGATGATAAGAGGACGGCATCAATCTAAGATCTGGATGAGGATAGTGTTTGGCGGCTTGGGACCTGGACTTTCTAGAATACTTTTTGTTATATTTCGTAAATAGAGAATATTTGATTATCGAACGTATCGTGAGAATCATACATTATATTATTATATAAAACGGTTGTACACCCACCCACGGGTTTTGCCATAAAAATGGCTCCGACCGCTTTCAATAGCAAAACCCGTGAGTATACAATCGTTTTCAATACTAATAGTATAGAGAATATTGTTCATGAACATCAACGCATGACACCCTTCCTTAAAGCTCCAAATCATCCATACTGCCAGGATGTGGTTGTCTAGAGAGCCATGAATCTGGCTTAACGATATTATTGGCGAGTAAAAGGTTTCTAGAATATTCTATCCTAATTCTTGGAAGAAAGATAGGTTATAGGTTTATATGGCATGAGATTTTGCTAAAGACTATCCAGAGGAAGCCGAGGCAGCCTTCCTCGGAGTGTCGGCACCGGACCATGCTGTCACAATTTGGTTGTTTAGAGGGCGGCATCAGAGTGCCTTGGATTTGGCTGCACGACATACACCACAGTTGATTAGTAATACGTTTTTAAAATATTCTCAATTTCGAGTATAAAGAACAAAACCTGTGTCTTTTAGTAAATATATGACAATGTTTTAAATTTAACTTTATTATTTATCAGGTGGAAGAAGTATTAGTAGAAGGAGCCCGCGCGGCTGCAGAAAGAGGTGACCTGCCACAATTCGAAGCACTTATGATTCGCGCCAACCGCCCACGAGAAGTCGTACAGCATTATAAAGATCTTGGTAATTTGATATCGATTATTTTTTTTACTAGGGTTCCGTACCTCATAAGGAAAAAAAGTAACCCTTATAAGATCAGTTCTTGTCTGTCTGTCTGTCTGTCCATCTGTCTGTCCATCTGTCCGTCTGTCTGTCTGTCCGTGTGTCACCACCGATTTTCTCAGGAACGGGTGGACCTAGCAAGTTGAAACTTATACCAGATAGTCTATCAGTCTATAGTCCCTATTAAGTCTATAAAAATCAAGGTCCTGAGCAGTGAAAGTATGAAATTGCGTTCACTGGTCCTAAGTTAACACGATAAAAAGATATGGGAAAATTTAGATTTTCGCGAAAACTTGTACCTAAGTAGCTAAATTTACGTTAGTTTTCAACTTTTTTTATTTTTCGGAATTTTTCCTTTACTTGTGCTGCTTGTGCAGACCTTGCTTTTAACCAAAATTCACAATTCTAGGTCAAACGGAATTACGCTATAGGTTTTGGGTCGAAAACCTATAGGGTACTTCATGTTGACCTAGAATAATGAAATTTGGCAAGAAGCAAGGTGTTGCAGCACAAGTAAAGGAAAAATTCCGAAATAAAAAAAGTTGAAAATTAATGGTTGTTGTCATACATACATACATAGTTCACGCCAATTAAGATAGGCCTCTGAGTTATATGAGCGCTCATACAATTTAGAGGTCTAGCTTAATTGGTACTAACCAACGTAGGTACGGAAGCCTCGATGGGAGAGTCCAACTCGACTTTGCCGGTTTTATTAGCCGACACACGACAGATGTGAACAGGCGGAACCTTATATTTATAATTATGCAATATGTAGATACAATGTAGGATACAATACACTATAATATCGTTTAAAAACTAAAAAACAACCGACTTCAATGCCGCGCTATTCATTTTCAGTACCAATTTTGAGATGTTTATCTCAATATCTCTGGAGATACTTATCATACCTCGATAAAATTACCATGGTACTACACTTGGGATATCTCCTTTCGAACAAAAAATGAATAATCAAAATCGAAAAACTTGAGAAACCTCCTCCTTTTTTTGAAGTCGGTTAAAAATAAAACCTGACATAAGAAACAGTAAACATATAAAATACAGTACAATGGGCGGAGTAAAATCGCTAGCTAATTTTAGTCAACCTTTTGATTATGTACCTATTGTGTGAGAACAGAATTATGGGAGGAAGCGTCACGCGTGTCTCGCGAGTACCTCCCCGAGAGCGGGGAGCCGGTCCCCGAGGCGGTGCCGGAGCTGCTGTCGCGGGCGGCGGCGCACGCGGAGCGCGGCGAGTGGTGGGGCGCCGTGCGCCTGCTGGCGGCGGCCAGCGCGGCGGCGGCGGCGGCCGCGGCGCCGCGGCTGGCGGAGCGCGCGGCCTTGCGGGCGGCGCGCCTGGCCCGCGACCACCTGCACGGGGAGACCCGCCCCGCCGCCGCGCGCATGCTGGCTGAAAGGTCAGTTGGGAACAATTTCTAGACGTTTCCCGCCAACGTGAAAACACGGGAGTGGTGTGGATGCGTGGTATCGGCGTCTATACCTCACTCTTTGTATGAAAAAAATCAAGTGTCTGTGCGTAGTACGCACCACTTCGGCAGCAGTCTGACACAAACGCCTCAATTGAAGAAGTTCATAATCGTTCTTCAAAATCAAAAGAAGTCCATAAACAAGTGGCGCGGTATTCATTTATCTTTGTTAACATTTTTTCTTATTAATTTAACGCCATCTACTCTATTTTAGTTTAGTATTATTAGTCTCTGCCGACCCCAACGGGAAAAAGGCGTGATTTACCTATTTATGCAAAGATAAATAATTATGCTTGTGTCTGGAGTGGGTTCACTTCAATACTCAATAGTACAATGGGTGAGGATCGAACTCGGGACATCTCGATCGCCAGGCCGACGCCTTTGCCATTGGGCAATTGCCGCTTTTGATATTATATCTTCAAACCCTGACTAGATCCAGCGGTTTAAGTTATAACTTTTCAGTTCTTACTGTGTTGAATGCACAGATTTGCGGCGATCGGTCAAAGTGACATCGGGGAACAACTCCGCGCCGCGCTCACTGAAGGTTACTCGGACGGTGGCGAGGATGACGCTGCAGGTAAGCTTTTGATTTTTGAATCGACCGCTCGTTGCAAGTATTAATTAACTAACTGTGCCCCGCGGTTTTATCCGCGTAGTCATCGTTCCCGTGTGAATATCGGGATAAAAAGTACCCTGTGTGTTAATCCAGGGTCTAGATTATCTACATTCCAAATTTCAGCTCAATATCGGTTGAGTAGATTTAGCGTGAAGAGGTAACTAACATACACATAAACTTTAGCCTTTATAATATTAGTAGGATAGGATTGTAGGATGTACTCTTGTTTTTATTTATTATATCTAATAAGCTAGCGTTCGACTACTATCTCGCCTGATAGTAAGCGATGGTGTGGTCGAAGATGGTGAATACGTAAGGCCTATAATACTCTGATTCTTAAGGTGGTTCGATTTCCATACAAAAGTATGTTGACAAATACGAGTAAATGGATCAAAAAATTGCAATGAAATCACATCTATTGGTATTTATACAACTCTTTACATACGCGAAATCCAATCTTACTACATAATTTGATTAAATAATATGAAAACTAGGATCGAGATTTTAATTCATTTTTGTCAATATTTGAGTGAAGTTTTTACAGTGTCATACGCTAAATTCATTAGTGTGTATTGCCGCGATCGTCAGACGTTGCCAAACCGTGCGCTCGCTGAAAAGGCGACGATGCCAGACCGCTGACATGCGAGTCGCCGCTTTTTCAGGACTTTTTCAAGTTTTCATTAGCATTACAGTACCTATTATTATAGTTTGTGGCCTTCAAATATTTCGTCGGTTTATCGGTTAGGTTAGGCTCTAACAAACTCAATTTTGGATTTATTTTGTTTCTAACCGACTTCAAAAAGGATGTTTCTCAATTCGACCGTATATATTTTTTTATGTTTGTTCGCGGATAACTTCGTCGTTTCTGAACCGATTTTGATATTCTTTTTTTGTTGGAAAGGAGACATGATGTATGTATGATAAATCTTCAGAGATATGGAGATAAGCACGTCAAACTTGGTATTGATAATTAATAGCGTGGCATTTGAAGTCGGTTTTCTTTTTTTAAGTTTTTTTTAATGAATCTTATCGCTTAGTGTTTTTTCGAAATTTTGGACCATATTGGCATATTTTGTAATATTGAAATTGATAGGTACCCCAAGTTTTGAAATTTCGATATTTTTAACCAACTTCAAAAAAAATGTTTCTCAATTCGACCGTATAGTATTTTTTTATGAGTGTGGATATTTTCGTCGTTAATGAACCGATTTTTATAATTCTTTTTTTGTTGGAAAGGAGATATCCCAAGGGTGGTACCATAGTAATTTCATTGAGATCTTATAAGTATCTCTAAAGATATGGAGACAAATACCTCAAACATGGTACTGAACATAAATATCGCGGCATTTAATGTCGTTTCTTTTAGTTGGGACTACCTGGGAAGGGCCATTGAAACAAAAAAGAAATAGAATTTTTCAAATCGATTTAGGTATCTTTGAGTAATCGGTGAACATCTTTGAGTATTCTGGCTGAATACTCAAAGGAAAAGGCTTCCGTTTTTTACCATTCGGCTACGGAACCGTAAAAATGAGATTTATTTTATTATAACGGACAAGAAGCGTATATTTAAAGATGTCACAGTGATCAGGATCACTAGGTTCAACACCGTAGTATTCACCGACTGGTCTTTTTATCGCTCTTATACGAATACGAAATAGCCTCAATACGAAAGTATTTATCGTGTGCGTCCTGCCTGTTATTACTTACGGAGCCGAGACGTGGACACTGATAGTGCGACTGGTTCACCAATTCAAAATCGCTCAGCGAGCTATGAAGAGGGCTATGCTTGGAGTCTGTCTGAAGAATCAAATTCGAAATGAAGTCATCCGTCAGAGAACCAAAGTTATCGACATATCTCAAAGGATTAGCTAGCTGAAGTGGTAGTAGGCTGTTCACAACTATCGTAGAACCGATAACAGTTGAGGTAGACGTGTTTTAGAGTGGAGACCACGGCTCGATAAACGCACTAAAAGTATCTTTTTCGTAATAGTGTAAGGCGCCCTCCAGCTATATGGAGCGAAGACATATGCAAGCTGGCTGGCAGTGGTTGAAAACAAAGAGCTGAAGATCGAGCTCAGTGGCGTGCTGTAGGTGAGATAGCCTGATGATGATGGTGATATTTTAGAGGCCAATTTAAAACCAACATCAGCTTTTCATTCATAGATAAACCGATCCGATCCTGTCAGACCATCTGTCAGATCATTCTCAAATACGTCTTTGTATACCAATAAACGGACTAACTAACGGAATAACTCTTTAACCGACTTCACAAAAAAGGAGGAGGATCTCAATTCGACGGTATTTTTTCTTCATGTTTGTTACCTCAGAACTTCGTCAAATCTTAACCGATTTCAATTTTTTTTTTGTTTGAGAGATTATGCCTCCCGCTTGGTCCCATTCAAATTTTATTGAGATCTGATAGTCATCGCGGTAATATTATAATATTACCGTGTAATTATCTCCGGAGATATGGAGTTAAACAATGTAAACAAATTTGTATACCTTGATGACATGTTTATGGCAACTGGCTATTTTGACTATCGCGGCATGTAAAGTCGGATTTTTAATTTTGTACGATTATAAATTATATTGGCTATATTACCGAAACACACATGACATCACTATTCTCAAAATTTAACGTGACGAAGATTTTATAATAAACATGTTACCAAAATTAGTGACATTTTATAAAAAATGTGTTTTACCAGAGAGTGTACTGAGGAGAGTACGACTAATTGACTAAATTGTTTAGATATTTTATTTGTGGTAGGACCAAAGAAGAAGTATCAGGCATATAGTTTCCTGATGTCCGGATTAGCAAACTGAAATGGCAGTGGCCTGGTCATATCTGCCGTATAGGAGCGATAACCGTTGGGGCAGACTGGTTCTAGTGTGGAGACCGCGAATCGGCAAACGTAGCGTAGTCCTGTGACCAACCCCCCTAGACAAAATTCAATTTCTGTTGCCATTCACGCTAACGCAAGGTCAAAATGTATGGAATGACATTTATGTTTCCGCAACAAAGTTGTCATTCCCATACACTTTAAAGTCGCGTTAGCGTGAATGAAAACAGAAATTGGATTTTGTCTAGGGGCCCAGGTGGAGCGACGATATTCGCAAAGCGGTGGGCAGTGACTTAGGAAAGGCCTATGTCTACCAGTGGACTGGTACCGGCTGATTTTGATGATGATACCAGCGCCAGATCTCGAAAATGGTCATGCATTGCTCTATTAGGACCGCTCCGTTATCATTTACGGATATTTTTATTATTTTTATATAAATATTGTAAATGAAAATAAAATATTGTCGTATACAATATTTTTGAAATACTTATAAAAGGAAAGTATACCTTAGTAAGTAAATAAAAAATAAGTTCAAAAACTAAAACCCGACTACTGAAAATATACTCTCTAAAAAGTATGAAACAAGAAAATATTCTCATCTGAGATCACTAAGTACAAACTAATCAATATGTATCGTGTATTATACAAACAACTAACTTGTAATAAATATTTTATTGTATTTCATAAATAATCTTAGTGGTGTTCAGTGGATACCCGTGGTCGTATGTTACTTTGCAGAGTGTATTGTTTTGTTACGGTAGGTGACATACGACCACGGCTATCCTCTGAGCACCACTAAGAATATTTATGAAATACAATAAAATATTTATTACAAGTTAGTTGTTTGTATAATACACGATACATATTGATTAGTTTGTACTTAGCGATCTCAGATGAGTGATCTGAATATTTTCTTGTTTCATACTTTTTAGAGAGTGATTTTTCAGTAGTCGGGTTTTAGTTTTTGAACTTATTTTTTTTTAAAAGCATTTTGGGGTTTTTGGATAGATGTATACATGTATATATGTTAACATATTTACATACATACATAGTGATCAACAAACATATACACACACACACTCGCCCTACAAAAATATGATGTACTAAACCCTATCTTCATCTTAAAATCCTTATTCAACGATACCACACACGATAGGGTGGGGTGAGATTTTTTTTAGTTCTGGACTTCGTCCCCTCTAGGGGCGCCGCATTCAATTTGTTGTGACGTCATATAGCCTATAACCAGCAGACAAATAAGACGTGTCCAACGACACCTTATTTGTTAAATTATAATAAGTAGTTTAGAAGTTATGAGGGAACAGATGAACATACATACAAACATACATACATACATACATACCCACATATCGGTCAAAAACATAACCCTCCTTTTTGCTTCGCCGTAGTCGGGTAATTAATATACCTGACATATGACTTACTGTTTTTATTTTGTTTGTAATTTATAATCAGCAAATGCCTTCTACTCGCTCTCGTAGTCACATAGGCTACATTTTATCGCAAATAGCAGTTTCTATTAGATTGTGGGTAAAGCAGCAAAACACAACTAGTACGCCAAATGCTTCACTTTGGGTCCTTAGTACTCTGTGCTTTGGGATCTACAGAACAGACTCCAGCATGCAGCAACGAAATGTACGTTGAACCTCGTCGAAAAACCACCCAATAGCGTTAGTATGAGTAGGTACAGTTCACATCAAAAAGTGGTACAAATCTATATAATATTTGGTATTTTGTTATTAAGCAGTAGTAAGAGTAAAATACGACGAGCACAGCCGGAGGACTTAAAAAAAAAACAAAATTGAAAACTAAATTTAATTAAAATTACAGAGTTACAAAACTAATATTAAAAATGAACTGATCAAGTCAACGATTGACTAAAAAGTGAGGTGGGACGCAACTCGATGTCCGGTCCCACGGTCGATGCACGTTCCACGAACACGTTCCGCTGACACCGCTCCTCGTGTCGTCCGCCTTGTGCATGTGTGCGAAAGTAGGTTGATCTTGGTCAGCGTATTCAGTGGTGTCGAAATACGTAATTCCTCCACCCGTAGATCAGCAATTATTTTCCAACTTTTAGTGAAAATGTTGCTGGAAAATTCGAAGGCTTTCCAGGGTTCTCAGGATCTTCATATAAATGCTTTGGAGAAGTCTGCTCATCGTGAACTTGAGGTTTTTGAGGCTCGTTACATTTCCAAAAATTGTGACGTCGAAGAAAAATGCTCAGTGCAAGTGTGCATGCACCGAACATTACCACGTAGAACGGTATAGTGGTATGATAAAATGCGTCGGTTGCTAAGGGCTCTCGTTCTAATTTCGGTTGCAACATAACTTGATTGTAGGCTTTGTGGAGCTTTCTTAGGTCGATGGTTTGCAATGAGATCTTATGTGAGGGTGTAGATCTCCTCCCGAAGTCGTATGAGATATCTGTGATTAGTAGAGGTTGTCCGGAAATAACGTTATTCTCGTTTGCTATAGTGAATTCTGACGTCATCAGTGTGCAGTTCTTCGGTAATGTTACTAAGTAGCTTCCTTGAAGTTGCTTGTATTCTTCCCTTCCGCATTGTAGATGGACTTTCGTGGACTGTGGAAAGGTGACGGCGTAGTCCTTGTCGTCCAGCTGCTCCATGGCTTCCTTTTCCAGAGTGACGGTGGTCAGGTTACAGGATTCTCCCAGGACGTGGTTGGTGATGAGATCTCGCACGCAGTCATGCTGGTTTCGAACTTGATTGATGCTGTCTTCTATGCAGAGGTACTGGTGGTCTACCTTCGGGCATTCAGCCTCTATGTACGCATACGCTCTCTTATTGGTTGCAAGGAAAGGAAGGGGAGGAATGAGAATCTGATTATACTTATTTGGAGCTACTGAGAGCTTATAAAAATCGAATATATCTGAACTAACTATTGGAATTTTAAAAACTATAACTATCTGCTTGCCAGCATAATATGACCCGGGTTTTATAATACTATAATAATCGCGTAAATCTAAACTTAATACTCGGCTATCTCCATAGATCGCGCGGAGCTTTTCTACCATTATACCTAAAGTATCTATATCTACCATAGAATGGTGCGTGCTTAAAGCGCGCACAAGTGCTAACATATTTTCTATTCTAGTCAATTCCCGTAATATATCATCTACGTTTTCCGTAATAATTGTGAGAAGTTGAGCAAATTGTGCATATTTTAAAAGGCTTGTGTCCTCATGGGCATCACTATCTAGTAAAAGTTCGAGTGTGGTATTAATAGATTGCTGGTTTTGTACTAACTGGTCGATGACGTCACTGTGTTGCGTCATCCATTCTTTACTGAGACTTATGTGAGAATTGAACTCGGAAATGATGTTATTCTCATTATTTTCTAAGTTTTTAATTGCATCATTAAATTTAATGGCGTCCTGATAATCAAGGTTACCTGTAATGCTTTTTATTATAGATCCTAGACCATCGATTAAACCTCTCTTTACCCGGTTAGGCTCCAGACCCTTTAGATGATTTTCTACCTTTCCAATTTTCTGCAATAAATAATTTATCTGTAACTTATATAAAGCTACAGTATCATTATCTAATCTAGCCTGGAAATCTAATAACTGGTTCCTTACCGCGAGAGACTTATTTTCTATGTTATCTATCTGAATATATTGTAAAAAGCTATGATAATGGGTAATTAGACGTGTACGACCTAATTTATAAGGCAGGAGTCCAGGACCGTCGGCAAGGCTTTCAAGTCTTATCTCCTGCGTGTGAGCAAGATGCGCCATCATCATCAGCAGAAGTCTGAAACAATTTAGCACTGTTAGGGACTCGCTTAAGGCGAGCTTTCGCTACAGGGCCACGTTTGCGTGAGGTATAAATATGAATTGGTAGATCGGCAAGTACCTTGTCCTTAGTGTATCTTGGCGCTAATTTCTGTCGACTAGCTAGTGGATTTTTAATAAATATCTGCTGCTCTGGTTCGTATTGAATTTCCGGTTCCCTATCTTTGTTCCTGTTTTCAATTAACATAGTGCGATTATGTAGGGCTGATTCATTGATGATGCCGTAAACTTGTTTCATCTGCTCTCTATGATTCTGGGTGTACTGTTGCAATAAGTGTTGTGTCAAATCTATTCCTACAGGATCTCTGGGATCAAAATGTCCAGTTATAATATCAAATGGCCTGCATTTGGTAAAACTGTGGACTGAGCTGTTATAGGCAATAATTGCATATGGAACTAAGTTGATTACTGGTTCGCCTTTACGCTGTAATTTCAATAGTCTAAGATGCTCTAATAGCGTGGAGTGAAAACGCTCTATGTGACCATTATCGTTAGGTGAATGCGGGAGAACTTTATGGTGGTTTACTTTATGTGTGCGCAAGAATTCTGAAAATAGTTGGTTACTGAATTCTGTACCATTATCGGTAACAATGGTGAGTGGCAAACCATGATGTGTGGAGAATTTCAATAGGGCCTGTAATACGCTGATGGCAGTGCCATCGCGGAGGTGGTAAGCCTGTCCATACTTAGAGAAAACGTCCATAAACGTTACATACTTCTCACTATCTACCGTGAATAAATCCATGTGGACTATTTCGAAGGGTTTATTAGGAGGTGGTACGATATTGAATCTTGGTTTAACAGGATTCCGATCATATTTCCCTTGGCCACATACAGTGCACTCATTAATATACTTCGATATGTGGTCCTTCATTTTTGGCCAGAAGTATCTATGAGACAACGCTAGATAGCACTCGGTAATACCACGATGGTTTGTCTTTCCATCATGGTAATTGCGAATTATGTCTTGTTGGCGAAGATAATCCTTGACATTTTCAATTTCAGATTTAATTAATACAAGGTTCATAGATGAGCTTCGGAATTTATCTTGCAAAATAGGTATTACAGAATACATACCTAATGGTGGGTTAATTAATATAGCTGTCCTGACTTTTGGGTGAACATATTCCTTTACAGCGTTAACTACGTCTTCCTCAAGGTCAGTCTCTGATAACTGAATGCAAATGCGCGTATGTGTATCGAAGGGCTTAGTTACTGTTGGCCGCTTCTTGACGTCATTAACAAGAGTGAAAATGATTTGCCGGTGAAACTTGTTCAAGGGCTCATCCGAGATTGGAATTTCCAAAATTGGATTTTCCTGACTGGTATGGGCAGTCACGGTTGCAGACTGATCATCTGGTATAGGATGGTCTGAAGGGTTCACTATGAGGGAGTTAGTTTCCTCATTGTGAATCTCTATACGAGAGAGCGCATCAGCATTTGTATTTGCCTTTCCTTTCTTGTACACTACAGTGAAATCGTATTCACTGAGTTTCAATCGCCATCGAGTGAGACGTGAATTGGGCTCTTTTAAATTCATAATCCACTGCAAAGGCTTGTGGTCACTAACTACTTTAAACTTCCTTCCGAAAAGGTAGGGTCTAAAATACTTAGTGGCCCAGACGATTGCTAAGAGCTCTTTCTCAATGGTGCTGTAATTCAGTTCACTATCATTGAGTGTACGAGAAGCATAGGAAACTGGCTTGTCGGATCCTATGGGTCCCTGAGACAGAATGGCACCAATAGCGACGTTAGATGCATCCGTTGTAAGGATGAATTCCCTGTTGAAATCTGGGTACTGAAGTATTGGGTCGTTAGTTAACAAGGTTTTGCACTTTTCAAAGCTTTTGAAGTAGTCAGGGTCGAAAGTTATTTTCTTTCCCTTTTTAAGACACTGAGTCAAGGGCTTCGTGATCCATGCAAAATCAGGTATAAACTTCCTGTAGTATCCCAGTAGGCCTAGAAATTGTTTAATTTCTTTAGGCGTTTTAGGAATCGGGTATTTTTCTATCGCCGCTATCTTGTCGGGGTTAGGCTTCACGCCTTCGCTACTTATCACATGACCTAAGTAGGCAGTTTCTAACTTCAAGAACTCGGACTTGTCCATTTGTACCTTGAAGTTAGATTCCCTAAGTCTCTGGAAAACCTTCTCCAGGTTAATCATGTGTTCCTGTAGCGAGGTGCTGAAGACGATGATATCATCCAAGTAGACCAGGCAGATGTGGTTCTGGAGTCCTCGGAGGATATTATCCATCACCCTCTGAAACGTAGAGGGACTATTTTTGAGTCCCATTGGCATTCGAAGAAATTCAAAGTGGCCATGTTCCACATTGAATGCTGTCTTCGGAATGTCAGCGGGATCCATCTCTACCTGGTAAAAGCCACTGGCCAGGTCCAGAGTGGTGAAATACTGGCACTTCCCCAACTTGTCCAGAACATCAGTGATGTTCGGAATAGGGTACTTATCGTCTATGGTTTTTTCGTTGAGCTTACGAAAATCAACCACTAGACGCCACTTTTGTTTTCCCGAGGCATCCGCTTTTTTGGGTACTACCCAAATTGGTGAGCTCCATGCGGATTCTGATGGACGTATTATGCCTTGGGTCAACATTTTACCTATCTGATCGCTAACCTCTTGTCGATGAACAAAAGGGTAACGATAACTCTTTGTGTAAACCGGGATCTCGTCGGTTGTACGAATGCGGTGTTTTATTTGATTAGTGAAGGTCAAATTTTCACCCTCAATATAAAACACATCGGAGTATTTCGAACAAAGAGTTACTAAGTTGGCCTTTTCTTCCTCGTTCAGGTGGTCAGTTCGAAGTCGCGATAAAACTTCACGAACACGCGTTCGAGTTTGTTCGGTAGGCGCGCACTCAAGGTTACATAACTCTGCGTAAGCAGGGCGGTCTAAAGAGAAAACGACATCGTTGTCTGTTGGGTTTTCGATCTCTAGAAATCCTCTGCTCTGATGTACGCTGGTTATACACTCGTGAACTATACAGTTACATAGTAACTGTTCCGGGATGTAAACTTCACTATCTGGGGCGTTGATGGGTATCCTGATCAACTTCGAGCTGTTGGCGGGGATAATGTCCTCATACAAATTAACATTTCGTGAGTTGTAAAGCAAGATAGGATTAGCTGCTAATTTAGTGGCAAGGCATAATTTCTTTAAATCAATTTTGGCCTCCCACTTAGTAAGCAGGTCTAGTCCTATTAAACCATCAAAGTAATTGTGGAACTTGTACACGAAAAGTTTAATTGGTTCGAGGTCATTCATTTCCGAAAAACAGGGTACCGTGATCGAATACTCATTTTGGCTGACAGCATGCACGTTTGTGACCTCAAATGGGTCATAATTCAAGGGCAGGTGTGAATAAAATTTCTCAACGGCGTCCGGGCTCAAAAAGGATTGATTTGCGCCGGTGTCTATGAGAAGTTTTAATGGCGGATTTGTAATTTGAATAAATGGCAGCTGTCTTTGGGTTTGTAAATTGACCTCTATTTTGGCTTGTCTGACATTGAAGCCTTCTGAAAATTTTCCTGATAACTAGTGGACGGCTGAGGCTCAATGGGCGAATCGTCCACGATCGGTACCTCAAATACCTGAGCTGATTCAAAATCGCAATTTTCATAGTCAACATAATTTTCATATCCATATGCAGGATATTCGTAAAAAGCAGTACAATAGTTTAGGTCAGGTTCCTGGTAGTAATTCGCATAACCATCATTTAAACACTCATTTAAATTCATTTCACGGCTTTTAAAATAGTTTGTAGGTGGTGGGTTACCATGCCTGCTCCAATCGTGTCCGGTAAGTCGGTGAGCCTGAGGCGTTGGAGGTAACACCTTGGGGGTGAAATGTTGTACACCGCTCATAGGCTTTGGGCTTAGGTACTGAGGCTGACGAGGGGGTAATCTAAAAGCATTACTCCTAGCATTGTAGTTTGGTGGTGGTGCACCGAACATCTGTTGTGTACGACTAGGCATTCGGTAACCAGGTTGATTTTGTGGTCCAGCATTAAATTTAAATTGATTATTGTTATATGGCTGGACAAATTTATATGGTTGTGGTGACATAAGCATAGGTCTATAATTAGGGGGCGCTGACATCGGTAATGGAGGTTGATATAAATGTTTAACTGGAGGAGGCATTTGAATTGGAGCCGAAGCTTTTAAAAACGGCTGAACTTTAGGGTGGACATCATTTCTTTGTTGCAAATACATGATGTTTAACTCTTCCTGCACGAATTCTAATGCCTTCTCTATAGACGGTGGTCTCATGCATCTTATTCTAGAACCTAGTGGTTCTTGTAGCCCACGAACGAACGCCTGCTTTGTCAATTTCCTATAAAGCTCGCGTTTCGATTGAACGGTGGTAGGTAAAGTCTCGTGCAGACTTATGTACGTCATAAGCGTACTGAACAGGGTCTGACAGTGGTCATAAAACTCCTGTGGGGTCTTATTGCCTTGTGTGGCCAAAGAGAGGTCATTGTATAAAGCCGTTTCGTCTCTTTGGTCCGCGAAGTTATTAATTAAGGACTCTCTAATGCCTAACCAATTATCAGGTATACCATTGCTATTTATTATAGTGGCTGCGGGCCCAGTAATTTTATTTAGTATGCCGTTTAAGAGGCACAAATTTCCTAGTTCACTTCCAATTTCATTGCTCATATAAGTTCTAACTACCTCATCACAGATTTTAATAAATCTAGTAAGTATATTTGGATTTCCGTCGAAGTCGGGAACTGGGCGTAAGGCCTTAAAAATTACTTCAGGGTCGTGCGGCATTTTTATATCTAATTCACTCGAATTTTCTAAATCGGAATCAGAATCGATTTCCCTAAGACTATCTAAATTCCTATTCCGACTACACTCGCGAGACTGACGCAATACAGCCTCCGCGTCACTATTAACTACCTTATGGCGAAAAATTTTGAACACTTATTGGACACACAATGGAACAAAAGGAGCAACACAAAAGAAAGTTTTGCGGACTTACATATACTGCATTTTGGTTTCTTCTTGTATCGATAGCTAGATACGGTCCCCGGTACTGCGGCTCACGTAGGTGTCGGATCTCAGATGAAGACTTGGGAGTCAGCCAGCGACTATACGGAGTCAGCCAACTACGCGATTTTTGTAGATTTTTGGAGCTTTTCTGCCGTAACACTGGCTCTAAGAATCCTACCGTCTGCGCCAAATACGACGAGCACAGCCGGAGGACTTAAAAAAAACCAAAATTGAAAACTAAATTTATTTAAAATTACAGAGTTACAAATTAACTAATATTAAAAATGAACTGATCAAGTCAACGATTGACTAAAAAGTGAGGTGGGACGCAACTCGATGTCCGGTCCCACGGTCGATGCACGTTCCACGAACACGTTCCGCTGACACCGCTCCTCGTGTCGTCCGCCTTGTGCATGTGTGCGAAAGTAGGTTGATCTTGGTCAGCGTATTCAGTGGTGTCGAAATACGTAATTAGTAATGTAGACAGTAAACTAATAACAACAAATAAAAAGGTAATGTTTAGAATGGAAAACGAAAAAAGTTTGTTGGTAAGGAAGGGTTCGAACCCGGTCCCTGATGCGCTTAATCCAGTAGTTCTCACCAATCGGCTACATTACTCATTTATAAAGTGACAAAATTAGCAAATGCTTTTGTAAACGTCAATTACACTATTAAATAATCTGTGATACGAAAATACTTTCGCGTGTGTGCGTGATCAGTCTTGACGCCACGCTTGTTTACAAATAAAAGTATATAGAGAGTGTATATATACTTCAAACTTAGCTGAATAAATTAAAATGTATACGCTTTACTCGCAAAATCAATATTTTTTATTTACCTAACACTATTTCAGTCATTAAAAAATTAAATTCATCAAATAAGAGTATCAGCGCCATCTATTGGCTCTGTTGTGGTTAGCTGACGACGAGCAACCACCTTAAGGGATGTGTGCTCCTACCAAGCTCAGTGACGTGCTATAGGCCTATGTCCAGCAGTGGACTAATACAGGCTGATAGTGGTGAACGAGGGTCTTATAACTTTTTAATTCAAGTGTGTATTATTAGTTAACTATTGATTGCAGGCCCGTCAGTGGAATATGAAACCGAGGAAAGTACACCAGTAGTTCAAGAAGCGGAGGCGGAAGCTGAAGCGGAATCGGAAGCATTGGAGCGTCTAGCGCGAGCGGGACACTGGCAGCGTTGTTTAGCGCACGCCGGCGCGCGCGCACCTCATTACGCGCTTCGATATGCGGCGTATTTGTTCAAGGCTCACTCGGTAATACTAATATAGCTATGATGTAATAGATGGTCCCACGGTTTTATGCAAATAAAAAATAATAAATTTAAACTATATTTAATACCCCTTTAAATTTATCGTAACTCGACATAATACGTACGGCGACGTTAATTCGTCCATACAAACATATATTCAAAATTACTTAACATCGGAGCATATTACCCAATTACTATGCTGATTTAGACTAAGTAAGAACTTAGCAACTCACCCTGGCTTCGCACGAGTAACACGGTTCTGTACATCCAGTAGCTACCAAACTACTCAAGATCAAGTGACACAAGATCACCCTTGTGAAGTTTGATAGTTGTGCTAATCTGAAATTTGCCTGAAAATGTTATCAATTAAATCAATTGGCCGTTTTGGAGTCTATAGAAAACATACATACGCAGTGCACATCGGTTTTTTATAGATATGTTGTAATGTTTTACCCTAAAATAACTAACAATCACCAATATTACTTAAAAAAATTATAACAGCCATTTTACGCTTTCAAATTTCGCCTAAGATGACATACTTGTCTCTTAATGAATCTGTGTCGAGAAACATCGTTACGTGCGTACATTTACACACAATTTTTTTCATATTCTACAATTAAGGTTCCATAAATTCGTCTCTTATTTACAGCGTATGGACGGCGTAGACATCGAAAGCGAAGATATTCCTGAGGCGCTATCCCAAGCTTTAGAAACTCTTCGTCAGTACATTTCAATGGAGGCCGGCCCAGGTTCTTCAATAACAAGTAGCGATGTACCGCTGGCTAAAGCGGTGTGCAGCGAAATCTTGGTACGGACTTCGATGGCGCCTAAAGCGCTCGAAGCGTTGAAAGATGCGGCGACGGTGATGGCAGCTATTGGGGCTGATGACAGACCTATGCAAGTATGTGTTTAGAAGTTATATGATGACGGCCATATGGCCTGACAATGTACATTTTTTTTTCTAGACAAGTTCATAGAGTATTTATTGAGAGTTCATATACGTTTCAGATTTTAGCTGTCTTAGATGGTCCATTATTTCTTAGAAATGGTACGGTCTATGACTCAGTCTGCTACTTTACCAAAAAAAATCTGACAACTGCTCGGATAACGGGTTGAAATGTTGCACTATGTGGATGGGACAAAAGTAATTTATCCAACGCATAGTCTTGAGGACCCATTGGCGCAGTGGGAAATTGCCCATTGGGAGTGGGCTTTGACGCTAGAAGGTTCAAATCCCTGCTGTGATTTCCTATAGAAAAAATATATACACTATCTTCCTATAGAAAAAATATATACGCAACTTGCAGTGGCCCTCCCGTAAAGGTGAGACATCTCTAAGAAACCTCGAACCCTCGGCATGGTGTGGGACACTATTTTGTGTCCGCCTGGCCAGCTACTCTCCTTAACTTGGAAAATCTTTCTCCAAACATCTAATGTGTTCCGGCTGTCCTTTAGAGCAAGTTTCCATTCTCTAGGCCTAGCGTGCTACCATCCTGAAACGTATCATCACTCACCAACAGGTTAGATTGTGGTCAAACGCTAGCTTATAAGATATATAAAAAATGTCTCACAGCGTTAACTCTATTTTATAAATAAGTACAATTCTATTTTCAGTCGCATCATTATTTAACCACAAGTGAGATGGTAGTCAGTCAAGTGTTTGTCCGTCCGGCTCAAAAACGAAATGTTTATGGATCTATATATTTCCAGGCCGTAACATTGCTTATATCACTTCACGTGCCTCAAGTTGCATCCAAGGCGGCACGAGCCTTGCCGCGATATTCTGACATCATAGTAGCCGATGTGGGTAAGTTTTCTTACTGACTTTAAAATACAAAGATCTTTTTAACTAAAAACCGGTATGACTCACGTAAATAGGTCGAAAGTCGATGGCGACGTGCGACCGGTTTCGAAGCGGTTAGCGCTTCTTCATCAGCGGCGAATATGACGAGTGCACTCGGCGGGCGGCTCGTTCATACTGGCGTCGTACATTAGAAGTGTGAAGAATGAGGACACGGGAAATTCCGCTGTGGCGGAACACGCGCGGGAGACGGGTCATTTTCTCAGATTCGATAAGGCCTCCGTACTGGCGAAGGAAAAGTTTTTGATTCCGCGAAAAGTACGCGAGGCCATAGAAATTACTCGTCATCCTAATTTCAACCGCGATCGAGGTTGGACCGTGGCTCCTGCATGGAAACCGGTTCTCGCATTCAAACACACTGAAGAACACCCTTATGTGCCCCGAGATACAGTCAGCGTAGTGTGCACGGGCCTTAATATCATGACATCGAGCGACGAAGATGAAGAAACTTCCTACGATGACTCACCGTCACCTGAGCCGGCGGCACCGCCGCTAACCGCACGAGCATTACGTGCGCAGAGGCGCGCGGCGCGAAGGACACCCGACGCCAGTATGAACGAGCCGCCCGCCGAGTGCACTCGTCATATTCGCCGCTGATGAAGAAGCGCTAACCGCTTCGAAACCGGTCGCACGTCGCCATCGACTTTCGACCTATTTACGTGAGTCATACCGGTTTTTAGTTAAAATGAATTATACTCACGATACGTTTAACAAAGATCTTTATTTGTCAGATTGTGGTACATACAAACTAATTAGTCAATCTTTTTGTAGTGTACAAATATTGCATTAACTAAACTCACAGTACTACACTATTAAATTTATCCATTACACATTATTTAATTTGAGAAACATTTTTCTTGCAACCCATAACTTGATACCGTTTTAAAATACACTAAACTATTTTTTGCATTAATTATGGAATCACATCATTCGTGTTTATTGCCTGTAGTGTTTGTTAAATATTGAAGTTTTTTTTTGGAAATACAAGTCGAAAAGTGCAAGTTACAGTCTAGTCTAAGTCATGCAGTAAAGATGTCGATGCTTTACTCTTCAGTAAGCTTTTAAAACAAAATTGAAGAAATATCGATCAACTACTTCTTGTAGCTTGCTACGAATTTATGTAGCTCGCTACGGTCGTAGACGTCTACGGAACTACATAACACAGCGCTGTCTGTAGAGCGCAGCGTTTAGATATGGTTGAATAAATGCTTTGAAATTATTTATCATAATTATTCACGTTACTTACAATATATTATTATAACTTTCTGTGAATATACAAATAACATGTTTTTTAGCATTCTACGTGAGTGGTCAAGCGGTACGCAATGAAGGCACCAGCGGCGCTCGCGAGGCGTTCGTATTACTGAACCGATGCCTCGACCTGGTTGAAGCGGCGGATGAAGAATCTGCGCATCTATTAGACTATGCAGACTTTGGTAAGGTTTAATTTTTTTACCTATTAGTTATTTAGATGTACTGTGTTGGTTTTACTGCATCTCACGTTGGCTTAAAACACGACAAGTCTGTCCTTTAAACAACATAGAGTGGAAGTTCCAAAAGTATGGGCACTAAAGACTGGTTGGCTTGGAGATTCCCTCTTCGTAATGTGTGCTTATAATGTCAAATAATTGCATTAAGTTCTCAATAAACTCAGTCGGTCAAGTTGTGCCCCTCAGCTTCACCTGCATTAAAATTATCAATCATATAAACCAGAGGTTCCCAAACTTTTTTTTCTCGTAGACCACTTATATCAATTTTACTGGTTTTGGTGGAACCCCTGCAGTTTAATTAATTCTTCCATATGGAAGAATTAATGCACTTAATATATAATGAACTTGCGCGGTGCTTGCAATCTTGGGAATATTCCCAAGATTGCAAGCACCGCGCAAGTCATACATTTTGTCCCTTTGCACTTCTGAAAAGGTGTTGCACGCGGACGGGCATCGCTATGCAATCCTCAACATGTGTTGTACTGAATATCGAATATGCAAGTTTGCAAGCAAAAATATGATCTGCCTTCATTGATAGGTAAAGCCAAGTCAACAGTTTTGTTCTTCACTGTCGTAATCAGATAAATTTTTGTGGACCACCACATAAACCTTGTGAACAATCATTTTGTTTTCACGACAACGTAGACCCCCGTCGAATCTCCCGTTGACCCCTGGGGGTCCACCTGGACCACTTTGGGAATTACTGATATAAACTATCTGTCTTTCAATTTTCAAATTTTCAATTTCAAATCTGTTGAGCCCTTCTTGAAAAAAATGACATTACATGACACAAAATTTATAGATAAAGACATAAGTGTGTCTGCTTATTATAAATGGTATAGATCTATACTTATGTAAATCACTATATAACACGAGTGGTAGAGTATATAGCTGACATTTATTGCATTAGCTTGTTGCGTCGAGTATGACTGAACATCTTCAACAATCATGGTCACATTTCAACCAATTTACACAAAACCTTAACAATTAATACACTTATACCTTTCTCAGTAATCATTCTGTTGATAGATGAAAATCGCATGAAAATCTGTTCAGTAGTTTTTGATATTATCGCGAATATACATACAGACAGACAGACGCGGCATGGGACTTCGTTTTCGAAACTATTCCAGTTCTTTTGTTACCGATTTCTATTATGTTTATATGCATCTATATCTATATATTACAAATAACCACTTTTCAGGCAGAACTCTGTCCATTCAATGTACGCAGTAGGTATGTTGGAGGCAGTTATAAGATTTCTGATTAATGTAATGGAGTCCGCTACTGGTATATTGGTGAAAAGTGACGTGACGTCAAAACTTGGCCCACACCGTGTACCGAAAACCGACGCACACGGATAAGTACTTGCGGGCAGACTCGCACCATCACCCCGCACATCTCGCATCAGTATCTAGAACGCTGATCAATAGAGCCATCCAGATTTGCGACCCTCAACATGTGCATACGGAGCTGAAGCATGTCAGAGAAGTCCTTGAGAGCAATGGCTATAACTGGCGGCAAAGCTCTCGATGGGCGAACGCGAGCGAAAAAAAGAGACAGGTTACGGTAGAACGATCGCCGATCTATCTACCGTACGTCAAAGGTGTGACTGATAAAATCAGCCACTACCTGAGACGTAAGTATGATATTAAAACGACGTTCCGCCCGTTCTCCCAACTCCGCCGACTGCTGCGTTCACCTAAGGATCAAGAACCACTTATGGGACCTGGCATTTACAAGATTCCCTGTGAATGTGGCAAATGCTACATCGGTGAGACACGAAGAAACATCGCGACACGGATTCAGGAGCATATTAGAAGCGTCAAAAATGGTGATACCGTTCGCTCGGCGGTCGCAGAACACGCTCACATCTCGGACACCAGGCATTACCTACGGTTCGATAAGGTCTCTGTGCTAGCGAGGGAGAAGTTTTTCGTTCCTCGTAAAGTACGGGAGGCCATCGAAATCAACAGGTATCCTAATTTTAACCAGGATCGTGGGTGGACAGTACCGCCGGCATGGGTGCCAACATTGGGCGCTTCCTACCCCGATGCCAACATTCAACAAGGCTACCATGCAGTGGACACAATCAGCACAGTATGCCTACAACCTAACATAACAGTATTAAATAGCGATGACGAATCGGAGGCAGAGCCGAACGCAGAACCCGAGCGCACCCGAAGATCTACGACACCACCCTTGCCAATGGTAGCGCCTGTTTCGAGTCGTCAGTTGCGCCGGGAAGCGCGGGCGATACGACGTGCGTTGCCGCCATCCTAGCCGCTCCCAGACGATGACCTACGTATTAGGTTGAAACCTGGTCGGAGCACATCCGAAGTAAATACACGCGAACAAAAGCCGGTACGTTCACATTAAAATGAATAATTTTCGCGAAAACTTTCAAACTAAAAACTATCTAATCTGTTGGTAAGTGATGATGCGGTCGAGCATGGTAGCACGCTAGGCCTAGAATGGGAACTGGCTCTCAAGGATAGCTGCCGGAACACATTAGATGTTTGGCGACAACTGGCGACCTTTCGCTTAGCAGCGGTAACTCTATAACATCTCGCGTACTGTATTGAAGGGACGTGATATGTATGTGGTGTAAGCTTATACATAAATGATCCCTAAATAGAATGCACGGACTGGTCGGCTAATCCTCTGTTACTGGAGAGTGGTGCGGTGCGCGGCGCGGCGTTGCATGATGCTCGCGAATGGGTGCTTGCCGTATCTATGGACCAGGCCGTCGAACAGGTAACTAAATATACCTTACAAGCTTATTTACTACCTAACTTTCTATTGGCTAACAGTTTAGTTTAACATTTACGGTTGGTATCTATCAACACAGGCAGAAAATGTGTGCGTTGCAATGATAATATCTTCACTTCGTTTTGGTGGTAACCTTGCCAAGAACGCGTTGTGTTACCAGAGCTATTTAATAACAGATTTATCATAACTAAACCAATTATTGGCTCGTTTTGGTCAACTGACCATAGTTCACCACTGATTTCGATCTTTGCTTACCCTTTTTTAACCGACTTCACAAAAAGGAGGAGGTTCTCAATTCATCTGTATGCTTTTTAGGGTTCCGAACCCAAAGGGTACCAACGGAACTCTATTACTGAGATTCCGCTGTCCGTCGGTCTGTCTGTCTGTCTGTCTGTCTGTCTGTCTGTCTGTCCGTCGGTCTATCTGTCTGTCTGTCTGTCTGTCTGTCTGTCTGTCTGTCTGTCTGTCTGTCTGTCTGTCTGTCTATCTGTCCATCTGTCACCAGGCTGTATCTCATGAACCGTGATAGTTAGACGGTTGAAATTTTCACAGTTGATGTATTTCTGTTGCCGCTATAACAACAAATACTAAGAACAGAACAAAGTTAAAAATTAAAGAAAAGTTTACAAAAAGTTTTTTACTATAGCGCCGCGCCATCTAGATGGTCATCATCAAAGATGGCGCGGCGCTATCGTCTTTACCTTAATCTGAATCTCGGAAGCGGCTCCAACAATTAAATAAAATTTAGTATACGGGGGATTTCGGGGGCGATACATCGATCTAGCTAGGAATCATTTTCAGAAAATGTTGTTTTGTTCGTGTTTTCAATAATCAACTTTATTGATAATCAACTTAAAATATGACTCTTCCCGACATCTATTGGCGAGTAGAAGTACTGTGTCGGTAAAGCAGTTAGTTGCTCTCAATTAAAAAATAGTATTATTATTCGTCAATAGATGTCGGGAAGAGTCATATTTGTCTGTTTAAGTGGCAAAAAATACCGAGCAAAGCTCGGTCAACCAGATATTTAATAATATTAATTACTACAATTACTATTACTACTATATAATACTATTCTACCTTTGTGTTAACGTTTACTTAGTTGGTGTTAGAAGTTCGTTAGAAATTCGTTAGATGGCGTTCGGAACCCTCCGTGTGCGGGACAAAATTCTGACTCGCACTTGGCCAGTTTTATTTTTTTATGTTACGCGATTCCTCCGTCAATTCTGAACCGATTCGAATGATTCTTTTTGTAATCGGTAGAATACGTTTCCGAGGTAGTCTCATTGTAATTTCATCGAGATCTGATAAGTATCTACTTATCAGATCTCTCTGGAGATCCAGAGATATGACGATAAATGTCTCAAACTTGCTACTGAAATTGACTCGCGGGGCATTGAAGTCGGTTGTTTTAGTTTTTAAACTATCTTAATTATTGGAGATTACGGTACGGAAGTACGGTATGGATACGGAGATTGTCGCTCCAGCAACACCGTATTACTTACAGGCTGGTCATGCAACTTCCATCTCGTATTTGACCACTCTGGGAAAGAAGGTAACATATGATTACTGACTTTTTTCAATGTTTGATGAGATATGTATGGTGTAGAGTCCGTCTCACGAAAGAAGTCTCGCAAACGCGGCGCTGCAGTCTTTCGATGGAACGTTGCTAAGTCTCTAAATATTGCTATAGGCATCCCAATAATTCTGGAATGAATTTTATATCAATTTTAAGTTTAGTTACTAAAATGATTATGTAATAAAACAAAATTATATTGACATATTACCATTAGGTACATAGTTCGAATTCTTGTCGCAAGATTTCTCTCGTAAGACGGATCCTTTATCTAATACTAGCTGTGCCCGTGGCTTTATCTGCATTAAAAAGTATTCTTTGGGTATATGTATAAAACTGTCTATCTCTGTGCATAATCTCAGCTAAATCGGTCCAGCCTTTTGAACGTAAAGAAATCCCCAGTGAACATATATACAAGCTGAATGTCTAATTATTGTTGTAGATTAAGGCCGGCTTGACGTACTACTTGTTTACATAGCAGTTTACGCTATGTGCGTTGTCTGAATATTGAATGAATTAGATATACGAGTACATACATACATACAATCACGCCAATTTTTCCCGTTGGGGTAGGCAGAGTAGGTAGGGTTCTTTCCACATGCTACGATCCTGACATACCTCCTTCGCTTCTTCCACTTTCATGAGCGTCTTCATACATGCTCGCCGGTTATAGGTACTTTTGACTTGGCCTTTTTTTAAAACGTCTCCGATCTGGTCGTGATACGTTCGCCTAGGTCGGCCTCTACCAACTCGCCCATTCACACACGTCTCATAAATCTGTTTCGTCAATCTTTCTTCATCCATCCTCTCTAGATGTCCAAATCATCTAATCATCCCTTTCTCTATCTTTGTCACTACATCTTCTACCACACCACAACATTCCCTTATCACGCTGTTCTCCAACTTATCCATCAGAGTCACTCCGATCATACTTCTCAAACTTCTCATTTCTACAGCATTAATTTTACTTTCATGTTTCTTCTGCCATACCCAGCATTCACTACCATACATGAGTGTGGGAACCAACACTCCCCTATGTACAGCCAGTCGTGCTTTTTTAGACACGTTCTGACTTCTCATAAAGTTATGTAGCGCCCCACTCACTTGGTTTCCAGCCAAAATTCTTCGCTCAATATCACTTTCATACTTACCATCTCTCGTAAACTTAGAACCCAGGTACACAAACTCTTTCACTTGTTCTTTTCTCCTTCAATCGTCACATAACAATCAGTCATTCTTTCTTCTCTTTCAAAAACCATTACTTTGGTCTTGCTTACATTCACTTTCATCCCTTTGCTTTTTAAGGCGTCATGCATAATATTAACCATTCTTTGCAACTCCTCCTCCGATGATGCTAATATCACCTGATCATCAGCGTATAGGAGGCATTTGATGGTTAAATCATTCATTCTTAATCCGTACACACTTTCTTTCAGATCTGTCAAGCAATTGTCTATGAATAGGTTGAACAGCACTGGCGATGCTACACATCCCTGTCTAACACCTTTTTCGATGTTAAACAAGTTTGTGTACGCTCCGTTTATTCTGACACAAGCACTGGAACCCTCATAGAGTGATTTCAGTGCTCGTATCAAACTGCCGCCCACCCCATACATAGACAATGTTGACCACAATTCATTCCTCACCACTCTGTCATAGGCCTTTTCCAAGTCTACGAATGCGCAATAGACCTTTTGGTGTTTCGCCAAACATTTTTCGGCTATGCTTCGTAAAGAAAAGACCTGATTCATGCATCCCATTCCTCTCCTGAAACCTGCTTGTACATCCCACATTTTCTTATCAGTTTCATTCGTCACTCTTGTAATCAGTACCATTTTCGAATAGAATTAGATATCTATAGTCGTAATAATGTTTAATGTCTAGACGCTGCCGGTAGACAGTCGAGGTGTGTACAGTTCGTACGTGGGTGACTCGGAGCCTTGCTGCGTGCTCACCGGGTACCCGCTCTCTGAGAGACTGGTCACATTTACTAACGGTGAATATCATACATACATACATACAATCACGCCTTTTTCCCGTTGGGGTAGGCAGAGACTACTTCTTTCCACATGCTACGATCCTGACGTACCTCTTTCGCTTCTTTCACTTTCAATATCATACTACCCTCATATTATACATTTTTTAACTTGTTATTTTCTAGCAGATAAGCACTTCTCTATCTCTATCTCACTTGATAAAAAGTGACGATGCTATCTAACATGGAATCGTGCTTATCTGGAAATGGAAGATGGTAATGAGACAATCGAATTTATTCCAATCCACAGAGTGTAGCTATCCCAACCCGCCTTCCATTCCTCTATCGAATCTTTTTTATTTGAGTCAAGGGAAAATGCATGAGCAATGTGTTTGTTTCCTCCCATCAGGTCGATGCGCTAATCGCGAGAATTGGTCGCGGGTATCAAGCGCAGCGCGAAGTGGTGGCGCCCCGGCTGCTCTTATACAACACGTCACTTCCTGGTGCGGACCCGCTGACTATACACATGTCTAAATATAACACTATATTTATAGTATCTCTATCTAGACTGGTAGTCTCTATATTGATAGCGATAGAGATGCGACTGACACAAGGTTTGAATTGACAAATGTACATTTAAAATATAAAATGAATATAAAATATTTAATAAACAACTGCGGACGATTCTACTCCTTAGAATTTAGCTATGCTCCCATGTCGTCAGAGCCGGTAAGATAAGTTTAAAACTTTCTAACGAAAATAATGTTAACTTGTTTCTTGAAATAATCCTTTTATGGTGCTGTTTTGATAATAATAGCAGCTGCTTCCTCGTGTACTAACAACATTGCTCGCAAAGTCATCACTGTCAATGTAAAGACTTATCAGTTACAGGCCGGAGATGTTGCACACAGAGTTTCTAGTCTGCACTTTACTATTTACTTCATAAAATCCATGTAAGCATATGACCTTAAATAATAAACGTCTTGTTGATAAAAAAATATTTTATTACACCTATATGCATGTAATGTAACTACATTATCATTATTTCCTCTACTTTAGTTAAATTAATTTTTTTGTCATTGTTTTTTTGCATATTATTATTATTGACGTATATGTATAATCTGCCGTAAAAGTAACCCGAGGGTTCCGAACCGCAGTATAATAATATATAAGTATACTATTATATTATATTACCGTGGCAATACCAAACATGCTTATTAACTACAACGCCATCTAACGAATATCTAACGCACTTCTAACACCAACTAAGTGAACGTTAACACAAAGGTAGGCAATCCATATTATTTCTTAAGGGTGCGTTTCAAAATGCACAGGTCTAAATTTCGTACTACTACATGCGCATAGTCCTCACGCACACAGCGACGGGACGAACACGAGCCAATATCATCTTGATACATTTATAGCTGAATGGTAGTAACAGTAGATAATTGGTTCATAACTTTTGTTTTATTTTTAACCGACTATACAAAAAAGGAGGAGGTTCTCAATTCGTCTGTGTGTTTTTTTTTTTGTGTGTATGTTACGCGATTACTCCGTCAATTGTGAACGGATTCAAATGATTATTTTTTTAATAGGTAGGGTAAGTTTCCGAGGTGGTCCCATTTTAATTTTATCGAGATCTAATTAGTATCTCCAAAGATATGGAGATAAATACCTCAAACATAGGCAGGCCTGTCGCACTCCGCGCTGTAGCTATGAAACTACAAGTACCTCCGCGCACCCGCCTGGGTACAAGTTCAGTCAGTAAAGTGTCACGCGCGCTCACGATCGGCCGCGCGCCTTACTTGTACCTACCTCAATATTATATTCCTTGCTTACGATATTAACATATAGTAACTGTAAAGAGTAACTATGCAAAAAGCAAAGAAAGACACATAAAATGGTAGGTAGGTATAAATCAGCTGAGTTTCATGTTTCGAGGGAATTCACGTTATGATCTTTAGGTAAATTCTATCGACATTACATCTTGCTTTAGTTAGTCAGTTCTAAGATAAATAAATAGGGTAGTTAGGTACTAACGTTTACTTCAATTTTCCTTTATTTCTTTCTTAATGATTTAGTCGTGTCATACGATAGTCAGATTTTTATAATCCGAGAGTTAATGTAATTAAAGTACTTATAGATCTCAGACCACTGAGATTCATTGAGATCTGATAAGTATCTCCAGAGATATGATAAACGTCTCAAACTTGCTACTGAAATTGACTTGCGGGGCATGGAAGTCAGTGTTTTAGTTTTTAATCTACTTCACAAAAACGGAGGAGGTTCTCAATTAGACGGTTTTTTAAATGTTTGTGACCCCAGAACTCCGTCAGATCTTAACCGATTCGAAATTGAAATTTCTTTTTTAGGGTTCCGTAGTCCTGATAAGGAACCCTTATATATTCGTCATGTCCATCTGTCTGTCTGTCTGTCTGTCTGTCTGTCTGTCCAAGGTTTTACTAAGAGACCGTTAGTACTAGAAATCTGAAATGGTGTATGTATGTGTATATCAATAACGCCGACAAAATGGTGAAATACAATATTGGAAAACATTTTTTTATTTTTATTTTTTTATTTAGATATTCATCTATTACAAAATAAACTTATCCCTACAATGAATAAAATACATAATTATTTTTGGTCGAAAAAGTGAGTCAGCTCCTAGACTATTATAATGTTACAAGTCAAACAACCTACGATTCTAGGCAAGTGAGTACTATTTTTCGCGTTATTTAACTTACGCAATCTAAAACTTTACTCAATTTGAATTGTACGTCACGTATTTTAGTATAACTGTAGTACTTTTATCCTACCTCGACATTAAACATTAATGTATTACTTATTAGTAATGTACTCATTACATTGTTCTACCTAAGAGTATTCTTCTACCAATTAAAGCCTTCAACAAGTTTTCTTATAACATTCAACCCTATAGGAAAGGCCGCGGTTTGACCGAGTTATTCAGACTCTCGCTGTGCGGACTTACGGTATATTTTACTGTGCGCAACACGCGGTTCATAGTTACTATTAGTTGATACTGTGACGCAAATTCAAGGTCGCACCCGAGGCGTGAAGCGCATTTTGAACGTTACCAGCGTTGTAACTAGGTTTAATCTCGCATTTTTGCTCTCAGGGAGTGCAATTTCTGTACTTGTACTATTCATTATTCTGTGGCATAGGAGAATGTACTGGTTTTAGAAGAAGAGTCCCAAGAAGATTATACACAATGGAGGTTGCTATTGCATATACTTTAGAAGACTAAATAAAGACCGGCAAAGTCGAGTTGGACTCGCCCACCGAGGCTTACGTACCAACGTTGGTTGGTACCAATTAGACCAGTTACCAATTACCAATTGGTACCAGGCTAGACCTCTAAAATGTATCAGCGCCCATATAACTCAGAGGCCTACCTTGATTGGCGTTAACTATGTATGGATACCCTTTAATTCTCAACATTTTTTATTTTTTGGAGCTTTTCCTTTATTTGTGCCAAAGACCTTGCTTCTTGCCGAATTTCATGATTCTAGGTCAACGGGAAGTACCTTATAGGTTATCGACCTAAAACCTATAGGGTACTTCAGGTTGACCTAGAATTGTCAATTTTGGTCAAAAGCAAGGTCTTACAGCACAAGTTAAGTAAACATTCCGAAAAATATAAAAAGTGGAAAATTAAGGTAAATTTTGGGACTTAGAAGTTTTTGCGAAAATCTAAATTTGCCCATATCTTTTTATCGTGTCGACTCAGGACCTTGATTTTTATACACCTAATAGTGATTATAGACTTCTGTATCTGGTATAAATTTCAACTTGCTAAGTCCACCCATTTCTGAGAAAATCGGTGATGACATACGGACAGATGGACAGACAGACAGACAGACAGACAGATAGACAGACAGACAGACAGACGGACAAGAAAGTGATCTTATAAGGGTTCCTTTTTTTACCTTTTGAGTTACGGAACCCTAAAAATATGACCTTGAATAATGTTTTTACATCTATCTTCACGTTGATTTTGGTTTTTGACAGATATTCTTACGGTTACTGTGAGCGAGATAGAAACAAAGGTGGGGAGAATTAATTTGTCCTCACAGGAATGTTCTACCGGGCAAAGTCTAGTTAGGGTGCAAAGTTAGTTAATATTTTTTGACATGACATGACGTTTGGCAAAGATGGCGGTCATATCAGTCCCGCGACACTGCATACATAATTAAATAACTCAGAATTATGAACGTACTTTGTACCAACAAACACGGCAAAAAAAATTTATAAGTATATTATAGTAATATCACAGATTATATAATAGTTTTTTTTTTTTTTTTTTTTCGCCAGCAAAAAATAATCATAATCATAATCATAAAATCTTTATTTAGAAAAGGCAAAAATATCACAAAGTTTGTTTAATGAAAACCTGGTTCCTACACTAGGCTCGAAACCCGTGACATAGGTACCAGGACTCTTCCGTCTAATGATACTGAAACTGTATTTTGCCCGTGGGTTAGTATAATACAATTAAAATAATGCATGCAAAGGTGTGTGTGTTTGTGAGTGTGCGCGCGCGTGCGTGTGTGTGTGTGCTTGTGTGTGTGTGTGCTTGTGTGTGTGTGTGCTTGTGTGTGTGTGTGTGGTGTGTGAGTGTGATTGTGTGTGAAGGTATGTGTTCATTAAGTGTCGATACAGCTCATCTAATTATTGTCATAAATTTTTCTGTTTCATAATAATCCATATCTTTAAGTTTATTGAATATTTTATGTTTAACTTCATGATTTGTTAAACTATAAATGTTGGTTATTTTATGTAGTTTGTTATATAAAAACGGGCCTAAAAAGTTTATAAACCTTGATGCAAAAGTAGTGTTTCCTGTCGGGATGCTACAAACATTATGCGATGCTCGCTTTTTATTTAATGGGTCATATCTTACCAGTTAATGATGGTGCAGTACAGCGTGTTGTATAAAGAGTTGTCTTACTGTAAGTACCTGACATTCTCTATACAACTCGTCTGTAGGATACCGCCTAGGTCTGCTTCTACTACATTTGAGGATTCCTCTTTGCACTCTTTCGAGCTGGATCATGAGAGTTTTGTTGGTGCCACCCCAAGCTGTGATACAGTAGGTCAGTAACGATTGACACAGTGAGTAGTATAGCATTTGTATCACGGCCCAGTCGGCGCAATTCCGTAAGTTTCTAAAAACTGCCGTGAGCCTCCGAACACGGTTACACAATTCTTTTATGTGAGGTGCAAACGTTAGCTTTTCATCAATTGTGACACCCAGATATTTAATACAAGCAACACGTTCAAGGGCTATACAGCTACATGCTGCTAGAGAAGTTGACTGACAATTTTTTGAGACGTGGCCAACCAAGGCGAAAGAGTCACATGGCTGCAGTCCTCGAATACGGAAAGTTACATATTTCGTTTTGTCGACGTTCAAGGTTAGCAAGTTGTTCCTCAGCCACGAAGATATCTTGTCAAATGTGGCTTGTGCGTTTTTGAAAGCTTCATCCCAACTCTCTCCTTGGATTAATATGGCAGTATCGTCTGCGTACGTTATTATGGAACCTTTTTCAATTTGAATGTCGCAAAGTTGGTTGATATATGCCAAGAAGAGAGTTGGGCCGAGTATACTACCTTGAGGTACTCCGCAGGTTATAGGTAGTGCTTGGCTGATGAAATCACCAATTTTCACGCTTTGAATCCTATCAGTCATATAGTCACTTATCAATTTGTGTTGAGTTCCTCTGATTCCTAGGTGTGTCAGTTTAGATAGTAATAGATTAATGGGGACACTATCAAAGGCCTTAGCCAAGTCTAGGAAAATTGCAATATTTTTCTTTCTTTCATCAAGGCTCCGGGTTATAAAGTCAGTTAATTTAAGAACTGCATCTTTCGTGGCTTTATTTCTGCGAAAACCAAATTGATTATCAGAGAGCAGGCTATTTGATTCTAGAAAGTTAACTAACCTATTATTAATGATCTTTTCAAATATTTTTGACAAAGTCGATAAAATTGAGATTGGGCGATAGTTTCCTATAGTTTTCTTATTACCTTTTTTATGGATTGGTATAACAATAGCATGTTTAAGAGATTTCGGAAAGCAACCTGAGTTTATGGATAAATTAACTAAGTGTGTTATGATTGGAGATAGTTTTACCTTATTTTGTTGGTAAATCACGGCTGAAACATTGTCCCATCCTGTAGCAGAGTCAGGTTTTAAAGAACTAATAACAGACAAAACCTCTGTCTCATCAGCATCCAGCATAACAATTGAATTATGGGAGAAAGAGTTTCCTGTTGTGTTGCTGTGATCATCTGGAGTGATCTGTTGGGAGAGTGATTTTCCAACATTGACAAAAAATTCATTTACTTCATTAACAGATGTTAAAGGACAGTCAGATATGCCCAGGAGCTCTTGTGATACAGGAGGAGTAGATTTATAATTTGTTATTTCGTTTATAACTTTCCATGTCTTTTTTAGGTTATGACTGTTACTGGCAATTTTAAGCTGTTCCTTATCATAGTTAATTTTAGCTTTTTTAAGTATAGATTTGCAAAAATTCCTGTACCGTTTGTAAGTTGTCTGTAGAACAATGTTGTTTGGTTCTTTTCTTAATTTTAAGTGCATACGATCTCGATTTCGCATACATCGGATAAGACCAATGGAGACCCAAGGTTTTTTTGCACATTTTCTAAAGGGTAAAATATATTTAATAGTGTTATTGCATATAATCTGTGACAATATTTGGATAAACAGTTCTGACGCCATGTTACAATCATCGAGCTTAAGAACATTAGAAAAATTTGTTCTGTTTATAGAAGCGTTGATGGCTAGATAGTCAATTTTAGTTACAGTTTTAGGTGTCATTCGTTTATTAATCTGTTTAATTGGTATAACTAGGAATATTGTGTTATGATCTGTTAGGGTATTCTCAATAACAAAGGTTTGTGATTTTAATGTTAATCGTAACATCATGTGGTCAAGGCAGCTATTTCCTCTTGTAGGGTATGTATATGCAGGCATTATGCCATGCATAGCTAAAAGATTTAAGTAATCAGAGGCATTATTACCACTGTTATCTTCAGCTATGTTTATATTCAGATCGCCAGTTAAAATTATGTTTTAAAATTTTTTTAATGTATTTAATATGTCGTCTAAAGATGACAGAAATTGTTCAATATTTTGAGTGGAGGGTGATCGATATATCGAAATGATTACTATATCATTATTAATTTTTGTTACTAGGCACGAAGCGTCTTTAATTAAAGGTTCATAAGTATCTGTTATCAGTCCGGATGTAGAATAGACTATTATGCCATCATTTTTATTAATGAATTGTTTGGAACTGTGAGAATTATACCCCGTTATCTGAGGCGTATTATGTTGCGATGCAAGCCAGCATTCAGTAAAAATAATAATGTCAGGTTTTACAGCAATTCTCGTGAAGAGCACTAGAAATCCTGAAAGATTACAAGAGACACTTCGAATATTTTGCGTTATTATGTTCAATTTACTAACTGGGTGGTCTATAAGTGTAATGCATTGTTCTGGTGAACATTTTTGGGCCCTGGAGCAAGTAATGTTGTCCACATTTCTGACAAGTTGTGCTATCTTATCCATAATTATATTTAGATATGTAAAGGTGACACACAGAAAATGGAACGGTATTTAATTGTGTGAGCTTGGACAAAACCAGGGTCTTTATTTTGTTGTTCCAGTTCTGATTGTCAGGGGTAATAAAGATAATTATTATATTAATAGTTAACGTATTTAAATAATAAAGTGTGAATTGGCAGCATAGGGTATATTTCATTCTAAAATACATATGTCGTGATATAAAAATTTGAATGTAGATTATCAAAACTATTACATTACAATGTACATTACCTAATATAATATTCATATAAAATATATTCACATTTTTCAGTTTGTTTATTGGTCTATTATTTTCAATTGTAATGCATACTATAGGTAACTTATTCGTGGGTACTGAGATTTTGAAGAAGGTGTTGTCGAGAGTTAGGATTATCATTTGCATCTTCGAAATATAATAATAAAAAATCAGAATATTAGAGTATAATATTGCATTATATCTTAAACTGTAATTTAAAATTAATGATGTGTTTATAATATTTATTCTGCAGTAAAAGCATATAAATTTTAAACGTAAAACTTCCTTAGAAGTTTTGGTTTTATAATGCATCAATAATGAGCAGATACCAATGACAGTTGCTATTATAAATTTAATTATTGAACCATTTTGATTGTATAAACTACTAAAATTTACTAACTTTAGGACAATAAGTATACGTTTATGTTTCAATACAACACAATATAGTTTCTTATTTATTAGGTAAATGTGTTTAGAATTGTATTTTTTAAACCTACTACTATAAATATTTAGCGATTTTCTGCTAGATGAAAAGTTTTTAGGACTAGACATTATAATGCCTAGATAATAACGCCCGTAGAATCTTATTACATTCTGGAAAGCAACGATCGTTTCTGTTGCAAAATGTGTATAGGGCACCAAAGCACAGCACATATATAAGATAATGAAAAAGTACGAGGCTTGACGCGTACTTAAAATATCCCTATAATGATTATGCATCTGAGACATTAGTATTGAAGTATGTAAATACGGCGGCTGTTCCCGGGGTAAATCCGAGTTTCGCAAAACAGGTCTATTAGTAGGTTGATTAGTTGTGGCCGGCGCGTCTTGTGATGCGGACGAAGTAAAGAACTTGTGGCTAATATGTTTTATACTTAAAATTATTATTATGACATCGTAGATTGGACAATTAGATTCGAGTTGTGGTGTTGGCAGTGTATGTGAAATGTTAATAAATGTAGTGGGACTGTTGTGGGTGTGTATTAAAATTAGGAATGCGAGTGTGTTGTGGTGATGGGTAAGAGTTAACATAATTAAAATATTAGTTAGTCATGTCGATTCGATTGATTTGAGCGAGTGCAGATGTTGTTCATCTTTAATTACAATGTAGGGTGATCCGTCTTGCTTTCTTATAAATATTTTCCCATTAGTAACCCAACAGTGAGCATATCCTTCGGTTTTCACAAATTCTCGGGCCAAATAGTGAAGTCGCTTCGCTTTTGCGGTTAACCGTTCGGAAATGTAGCAGGGGGTGGTCTGTCCGTCAAAGCCCAGGTGTTTAGAGTTAAGCTGGTCTGATTTATTTTTCCTGTGTCGCTTAACTGCATCCAAGAACCGGTGTTTTGTCCACGTATTTGCGAATTCGACAACGACTGCGGTTGTAAGAGAATCTCGCTTCGCCGGCAGACGGTATATGTCTCTCAGCTCATAATCCTGAACAGTAGTGTTTAGAGATTTTACCAAAGTGCGAAGTATCTGCAGGAGATCAGCTCGTGTTTCTTTTTGTCTTTTCGGGACATTTCTCAATTCTACTGCCGTCTTCAGTGAGAACCGTTCCATATTTTCAAACTTATCATCTAGCTTAGTAACATCCTTTACTAGTAAGTTATGTTGAGAGCCTAGCGTTTTAATTTGTTCATCATATTGTTTTATTTGGTCAGATAAAAAGCTAAGAGTGTTTTCGATCTGAGTGTTTGAGTTGTGAACTTGGTCCACTCGGTGCTTTATATCACGTGAGTCGCTGCCATTTTGTGTCTGAATTTCTTTAAGGGTGCTTTCTAGTCTCTCTAGCCTCTCATTTTGCTTTGACAGCATGTCGGTCATCAGTTTTTTGATAACGTTCGCATTTCCGCATTCGCAATCACATTCTACGTCGACACTGGCCCCACCGGCGGCCCGTTTACGCTTTGGATTTTGGCGTATACTATCCACAGGATTTTTATGTCTTTTGAGTTCGCTGTCGGATTCTGAGGCTGATTGCATGGGGGTGTTGGATTTGGTGGTAGGTGGCGAGCGTTGTACTCTCCCGGTCATGATGTTTTCGATGATAAGCAGGTACCTAATCCTTTTTTGTACTCGTGTCGTGTGTGTTAAAATTTACGTAGCTTACTTGAGCGTCAGCAGTGGGGCAGCAGAAATCAGGTGATCTTGTCGTCCTTGTTGTTATTTTATGTTATTTCTTGAAGTAAGTAGTTAATATGGCTTAACATTGCATAACTTAGGTATTTTGAAAAAGGTAGATACACAGGCGCGGGTGAAAACGATCGCTTCACGCAGCGGTCCGGAGGGAATATCCAAATTTTAGTTACTAAGTAAATAATACTTTCCGTTGTTAGGTTGGCTACACAGTGCATTCATAAATCGGGTAGGTATCAACAATGTAGGGAAGTGCCAACTCTTATAACGTAGTAGTAGAGTGATTCAGTAGTATCTGTCGGCCATATGGCGAATTGCAATTAATGTTAATAATCGCAAATAATACTTTTTAATATTCATTTTGGAATACATCTAGTCCGTGTTATAAAAGTATTTGGAATTATAGTAATAAAATAGACAATTAATTATCGTGGGTGTCAGATGCTTTTATTGCACAGAGCCATTTTGGACATACCTTACCTACCTTTGATACCTTGATGACATCATTATGACTAGTGAATATGTTCACTAGCGCAGTATTTAAAGTCAATTTTTTAGGGTTCCGAACCCGAAGGGTACCCAATGAACACTTTTTGAGACTTTGTTGTCCGTCCGTCCGTGTGTCTATATGTGCGCACTTTACAGATCTGTATCTTAACCATAATAGGTACATACTTGAAATTTTCACAAAGTATATATCCGTCAGTGTATAACGGCCCAGACACGAAATTTTATAGATACATGTATTTTAATTAAAACTTGTTTAACCCTAAAATTATGTTTAAAAAAAAACCGACTTCATAACCACAAACAGGCACTCAAAAGCGAAAAATAAATTACTTATTATAATTATTATAAGCGCTACCCACTTACCTATTTGAAGTCGGTGCCAGCCAAGTCTAATAGGTAGTAGATAGATGCTACCTACATGTATCTACCTACTTACTACTGCTACTACTACCACAGAATAATGAATAGTCTACTATATACATAGTATCTATCTACTATCCAATAGACTCAATGGCGCATCTTGGGAGAGGCCTACCTACGTCCAACAGTGGGCTGATACAGGCTGATGATGATGATGATGATGATCCAATAGACTTGGCTGGCACCGACTTCAAATAGATAAGTGGGTAGCGCTTATAATCTATACTAATATTATAAAGAGAGAACATTTGTATTTTTGTATTTATGTATTTTTGTATTTTTGTATTTTTGTATTTTTGTATTTTTGTATTTTTGTATTTTTGTATTTTTGTATTTTTGTATTTTTGTATTTTTGTATTTTTGTATTTTTGTATTTTTGTATTTTTGTATTTTTGTATTTTTGTATTTTTGTATTTTTGTATTTTTGTATTTTTGTATTTTTGTATTTTTGTATTTTTGTATTTTTGTATTTTTGTATTTTTGTATCTTTGTATGTTTGTAATGATTTGGCTCAAAAACTACTGGACCGATTTAAAAAATTCTTTCACTTATATATAGAATAGACTTTCGAAATAAAAATAGGCTATATATTATCCCGTTTAAATCAAAGGTACATTCGTGGAGACCTAATTTGCAACCTAAGTCGACAAAAAAACGGTCGAAAAAACACGTTTCTTACGAACGCTGCTCAATTGAAAATAGATGGAAGAATATTTTCTATGGAAGAGTGGTACAACTTAACCTACAAAAAAGTCCGCGACAGCATATGTCTATCTCTTAAGGTTGACTGACAGTAACCATATTAATCTTTAATTTTTTGTTAAAAAAGTTACATAACTTCCAAGGCTATTTTCAAGTATATAGTATTAATCCTTATCCAAATAAATACGTTAATTAGCTTGGCCACATATTAAAGATTAAAATTGTCTTTTACAGTATATCATTTAAATAAAAACTCGAAGAAAAAGAAGATATCACGAATTTCACATACACGCGTCGCAAAAATAATAAAATATTTGCAGTGTAACCACAGATTAGTTCATAGTTACTTCGAAAATATTAATAAAAGCTTAGCTATTCTGTAGATCCCCACCGATCACAATCAATTTGAAGTCAATATAGTATAATAATATGATCTATTATATAAAATAATAATGATCTATATACCTATATAATAATATATAATATTTTAAACCACCCCGACTGATCTATAAATTATCTTTTCATTAAAAGCGTTCCAATGACTCTAAACATGTAAATTTAGAATCTGAGCTGTAAGTTGGTGAGGATTTGAGTATTCTGTAGAGTCTATGAGATGTCCCAGCATCAGGTCAATGCTTCCATGTTCTTACAATATCGTTGAAGAAGAAGATTTTCGAATTGATCAGACCTATGAAAGTTGATTTTATAGCGCAATTAACTAGAAAAAAGCTCATAGTGTTATAACGATTGAACGAATTTTCATAAATTGAAGCTAAGAACACTCTCGATGAAGATATCTATCAAACAAAAAAAAACTATCAATAATAAAATCAAAATCGGTTCATCCGGTTGGGTGCTAAGATGCTACAGACAGACACACAGATACACACGTTAAACGCATAAAGCCCTACTTTTTTCGTTACGTTAAGGTTACGGCGGCAGATGTTCTCCTTGGTGGTAAGCTATTTTTCAACCGACTTCCAAAAATAAGGAGGTTCTCAATTCGTCTGTATGTTTTTTTGTGTGTGTGTATGTATGTGATTACTCCGTCAATTGTGTACCGATTCGAATGATTCTTTTTGTAATCGGTAGGGTACATTTTTGAGGTGGTCCCATTGTAATTTCATCGAGATGTGATAAGTATCTCCAGAGATATGACGATAAACGTCTCAAACTTGCTACTGCAGTTGACTCGCGGGGCATTGAAGTCGGTTGTTTTAATTAAACTATCTTAATTATTGGTAGATTTAATGATCCCACTACCTCTGTACGAAAACCCATGATTCATGAATGCACATAAACTTTCATCGGTAGGTATATAGCTAGGATTAGAACCAACGACCGTCGGGTCAGAATCAGGGTAACTATCCTTTACGCCAAAGGGCCGTCCAATATCACTACGTTAGTATTATAAAACAAAGTCCATCTCTGCGTCTGTCTGTCTGTTCGCAATAATCTCAATAGCTACTGAACGGATTATCATGCGGTTTTTACCAATAGCCAGAGTGTTTATGCGGAAGGTTTAAGTGCATAATTCGTTCACAGCACATCTAACTCAAACCATCTAGGAGTTCTAGTAGCAGTCTCCTAATTGCATCATCAAGACAGTCAAGTCACTTCTAAAGAAAGGTCTCGTCTTGACTAACAAAACGAGCCCAAGCACGGCACATATAAATCTGATCGTCTAGCCAGTCTAGTCCAGTAGCAGTCTCCGAATTCCATCATCAGGTCAGTCAAGTCAAGTCACTCCTAGAGAAAGGTTTCGTCACCACTAACAAAACTAGCCCAAACACGGCACATCTAACTCAAACTATCTAGAAGTTCCAGTAGCAGTCTCCGAATTCCATCATCAGGTCAGTCGTTTTATCGAATTTAGCAAAATCTACGAGAACTCAAGAAAACAAAGGTAAAAGTATTATTTTTTTCTGAACGTTATTGGAAATATTTTCAAAAGTTTTTACTACTTTATTTGTTGTTCAGTATATATGATTTTTCATTGTATTTTTGTTTCCGTTAGAAAATTGGTATTTTTGTGAAATATTGTACCGAAACTCGTCTCGATTACGCTATTTTCGTGGTAGGAGTCTACGGAAAATATTTGTCATTGTTTAATCATATTTTTAGGGTTCCGTACGTAAAGGTAAATAAAGGAACCCTTATAAGATCACTTTCTTGTCCGTCTGTCCGTCTGTATATCCACGTGTCACCACTGATTTTCTCAGGAACGGGTGGACCTAGCAAGTTGAAATTTATACCTGATACTGAGGTAGACGTGTGTAACTTAGGAGTGATTAACTAAAAAGAGTTATATCTCCTTAAACCAAAGATTATATCCGTATATCTTACATTTCACCACCATCTCTTTAACTCTTTTATATCTTCAACGCAACAACTCATTTCGCGGAGTTAGAGTAAGCGGGATGTAACCATATAACATACCATGCGTTAAAAAGAGAGGGTAAAGGAGTTAGAGTAAGCGAGATGCATATAACTCTATATGCGTTAAAAAGAGAGCGTCACGGAGTTAGAATATGGGAGATGTAAACATATAACAATCTATGTGATGGAAAGGGAGCGTAGCGTCACAGAGTTATTAGGGATATAGAGATATAAAAGATATATATATATATATATATCTTTTGTTCAAAATGATACGTATCTATCTTTTCTCTTTAAGGATATGGTTTGCACATGGCTATACTGAGGTCTATAGTCCCTATTGGGTGTATAAAAATCAAGGTCTTGAGTCAACACAATAAAAAGATATGGGCAAATTTAGATTTTCGTGAAAACTTGTTAGTACCAAAATGTACCTTAATTTTCAATTTTCTTTATTTTTCGGAATTTTTCCTTTACTTGTGCTCTAAGACCTTGCTTATAACTAAAATTGACAATTCTAGGTAAACCGGAAGGTTTTGGGTCGAAAACCTATAGGGTACTTCCCGTTGACCTAGAATCATGAAATTTGGCAAGAAGCAAGGTCTTACAGCACAAATAAAAGAAAAATTCCAAAAAATAAAAAATGTTGAAAATTAAATAGGGTGTCCCGATACATACATAGTTTGCGCCAATTAAGGTAGACCTCTGAGTTATAATATGAGCGCTGATACAATTTAGAGGTCTAGCTTAATTGGTTTCTACGGAAGCCTCGGTGGGGTGAATAAATAAATTGCTTAATTTGATTGCAAAGGATCTGTCTATTGATAGATAATAATAACAGTTGACTAAATTTCGTAGAGTCATCGCCAATTGTTCCTAAAATATGCTAAAATCAGCTATTTTATGACATTTACAAAAATGCGTCCTTAATAAGTTAAACAATCGTTCATAGATCGCCATCTATGAGCGATTGTTTGAACTATAGTAAAAACACGTTTTTTGTATGGGGATATTTTGTATTGTATGTTAAAAATTAAGGGGGCCCTTTAATTTTTAACTTTGTTCTGTTTTTAGTATTTGTTGTTATAGCGGCAACAGAAATACATCATCTGTGAAAATTTCAACCGTCTAACTATCACGGTTCATGAGGTACAGCCCGGTGACAGACGGATAGACAGACAGACAGACAGACAGACAGCGGAGTCTTAGTAATAGGGTTCCGTTGCTACCCTTTGGGTTCAGAACCCTAAAAAGACTCATACAATTAAAATCAAATACGAACCGGATAAGATAACCGGATATAAACGCCCCTATGGAGACTTACCTTACGGTGACTTACCTTACGGTAAATAAAAATACCAGTTTATTGTTTATATCGCTATAATAAACTCATCTGTTATCACATTTATTCAATAATATACTTTGACACAAATATATTTTTACGTACTAAGATTTGTAGAGAACATTCAATTTTATGATTTATACTGAAAATATTGTGATATTATGGTAAAGTAATATTAATATCTTCGCTCATTAACGACTAGAATATTAAATATATTGTTGATACGCAATTTTAAACTAACTTGTTACTTGTATCTGCCATTACAAAAATGTAGTTGGCTATTTTAAGTATAAATCACAGAAATGCGTGTAGAAAAGAATGTCCTAGGAAGAAACAATGATTACTCTAAAGAAATGTTAAGATTGATATCCGATACCATTTCACATTGATTCGTGCTGGAACCGGAAGTAAGGACACGGAGCACAATCGTTTACACTCTGTCAGTACACACTACGATTATTATATGAGATATATGTATTCAAGATATGCGTAGGTAGGTAGGCTCATGGTATCGGGAGTCATTGAGGCACATAACATTTAGATTATGTTTCCTTACACTCTTAAGAATATTTATTTGTTTTATTACTCTAATATATCAAGATAATAAGCGTAAGTTGTGATCGATTCCAACATCGTCAGAATTGATAGTTAAATATATCGTCTATAATAAATATTTGTATATTATTTTAAATCTATCGTGGCCCACTCTTTTTATTAACCAGATAACATATAAGCTAAAAAATAGCTGTTAAAATCATCGATAATCTGTAGGAGAAGAATGCAAGTACATTATTGGTGTTCTTTTCCTCTTATTCGGTTACACCAGAATAGGCCACATTGATATAAGAAAAATATGTTTATAACGATATAAAATTATAGTGTAAAAATATACACTCAATACACATATAATTTAGGCATTTCAAATATTTGAGTATTTTATTACTATATGAAGAATAATATGCGTATAATATGTTTCTCTCTTTCTCTCTCTTAGGAAATGTACAATCGATATAAAATAATATCATAAAGGGTAAAATCTAACATCTCAAAATCATCGTTAAAATGTGATAGAAAAGAGAAAAGTACGTAAGTACAAATATATTTGCGCGTTGGGAAAACACTAGTCAATCTTACAGACCGAGCCAAGTTCGGCCAGCAAATAAGCTCTGAATATATTAATTTTTGCAAAAATACCATATAACATCTTGAAACAGTGACATTGATATAGATCTTATTAAAAATATATGCACTTTTACTCAAGTGATAGGAAAAGTTCGAAAATTCACATGTATCTAAACGCATGTAAGTATGACGTCGAGAGTTTCTAAAATAAAAATAAATTACGAGTAGCGTTCTACAGATACCTATACAATATCGACTTTAGTTTATAGCAGATCGTTATCAAGGTCTCCTGTTTCTATAATAGAGGACTAAGTAAGTGAGATATTGTCAATGGCAAAGCTTGGAAAGCATTGGAAGAGCACAGATTTTGATAGATTATATTATATTTTAAATTATCGCAAAGGATATGTTATGAAGATTGTTGTCTAACACCGATAGAAATATAATATTAAATATATCTACTAGTAAATTTGTATGTTTACTAACTAATGAGCTAGGCCATAACCGACACGTCAAGAGTATTCGAGCTCAAGACACTTCGTTTTTCTTTATATGGTTTGATTAAGTACACAAGATGCAATATGCTGTTATGGAAAATAATGCCTTCAATACATTATTAGTCGCTTAATCTTATTGATAGATGAAATGACCATTAATGTTTACACTCAAATCTTTGATAAAATTCTACAAAAAGAATCAGATATTTGTCTGAAAAGTCTACATGTAATTTAAGTAGACGATATCGTCTACTAACTAATATCGTCTATGAATATTCATAAAATATTGATACGAATACGACGATAATAACGAAAGTGTTGTGCGTAGTATATTTTTGTGAAAGTAAGACTATATCGTAAACATTGTAGAGTAATAGATTTCTAAGTAAATAGAAATAATGATTTTATATGATAGTCGCGATGATGAACGTAGGTATACATTGGAAATTTCACTAAAGCACAACCTTGGAAGAATAGTATCTAGACGCACTTACACACTAGAGTAACATTTGAAATGTATTATTCGTAAGATAAGGCAAAGTGTCGAAATTGGGGTTTTGTGACATTATAGTAATTACAAGATATAATACGTTGAAAATGGTACAAGATGAGACGCGAATTCACTAAGTTCTACTCCATGAAGAAAATAAATATGCACATAAGAACGCTGTTCGAAATAAGGAGTATTGTCGACGTCAGTAAACTCAAACATACGATAGGTACGTAGATTGAAACGTGAGTCTAGGCCTCTACAGAATTAGTATAAAAAGTAGACGTTAAAAGTCATTGAGCCTAATTATTATTAAGTAGAAAAGAGATATTATATTTATCAACAATGTAACTATAGACAGATGATACTATACAGACTGATGAAATTTTCTACGGTTTTTACGTCTAAATTACACCGAGATATATGAAAATGTCTACTTACACGTTGTTCTTACACATATCTACTAAATACCTCACTACAAAAAATAAAATCTGCAAATTTAATTTTAGATTTTTATACCTACCATGATAATATCTTTTGTGTTTTTAGATCTCGTTCGTCGTACTTGCTAATTAAAAAAGGGGAATGATTGTCATCAATATATGTATATTGATGACAATCATTCACAATCATTATTGTATGTACAATAATGATTCAACGATTTGAAACACTACACTACACATTATGTAGTATTTGAATGCTAAGCTCTTTTAGGTAGGTAAGTATGTATAACTGTGTCTGATTGAATTACCAGAGCCCAAAGCCAGAGAAAATTGTGTAAAATGATTTTGTTAAATACATTTGTTATGTTATTTTACACTTTGTGATAACATGATTGTTTTTATATATTTCTTATAGTAAATTGAATTGTTGAACATCAAGCGAGATTCGCAAAAAGTTAACTGGACATTGAGTACGTACGTAATTTTGTTTTATTTACAATGTTTACGGACATTTAATGCAAGGGCAGCAATCAAACGGCGGCGATCATTATTATGAGTTTGACATAACCTCAGGTGCCGGAGTCGTAGAGTAGACAAAATGTCGTCATTACATCCCTATTAGTAAAAGTTGTCATACTGATCATCGATGTTGGTACGCACCGACTTCTACAACAATCTTGGTATTGTTAAGGTTTCCGATCACTAGCGTAGATATGCAAAAACTGATTACTAGAGTTCTCAACGAAATATCTTATGGAAATAAGGTAACTAGCTGTGCCCCGCGGTTTTACCCGCGTAGACATCGTTCCCGTGGAAACATTGGGATTAAAAGTATTCTATGGGTTATTCCAGGGGCTATCTACATACTAAATTTCAACTCATTTGGTTTAGTAGTTTTTACGTGAAAGAGTAACAAACATACATCCATACATTCTTACAAACTTTCGCGTTTATAATATTAGTGGGATTAGTAAATGCGATGCTGATGATAGAGGTGATTAAATATGTATAGAAGATGAATGCCATAATGTATATTAGTCGTTAAATGTACTTCGAAATTCGCCTTAAAAACACTCTTTGAATCCTGAGCAAAAATGGAGCAGGACATCGAGTGGACGGCATCCGCGCCATTATTCGCTACGTACGACTCCTGCACCCTACGGAACTTATATAAAGACAACATCAGCATAATCATATTTAGTATGTGGCGAGCCGTCGCTAGCGCTAGTCGTCGCGGCGCTCCGGCGACGGCTCCCTGGATCAGTCGGGCGAGTCGTCGCCGAGCGTGGTAGCAGGGAACAGCGGGTACCAGCCGTAGGTGCGCTGCGGCACGGCGGTTAGCTTGTCAAGACAGATCTCAGCGCCGCCCAGCGCTAGGTTGTGTTCGAACCCACCGCAGCGCTGCCAAAGCATCACCACCAACGTGCGACCCAGTGCCTCGTTCGCCTTCGAGTACATAATAAGGTTAAACCATATCACAACCACTCGCCGGATAAAGACATATCACCGATCGGTTAAGGGAGAGCCAGCATGAAGTACGGTCTCAGCTAACTTGGAAGACGAGTTGGGATCGTAGCGCAATGTGATTAGACTAATGTTAAACATGTCTAGCGCCTCGTCTCTGTGTTTATTAATTCCAAACAAGCACGTTTCCATTTTTATATACCACAGTATCACTTAACATCGAGCGAGATAGTGGTCAAGTGCTTTTTGTCTTGATAATGTTAAACTGTTATGCGAAACTGTAAGAAAATAACATTCAATCAGAATGAAACACTAAAGCCTGTCGCCACTTAATAAGGACGGAAACAATGAATATTTGCAGCCATTTGGGAGACCAGTGATGATGCAGTTGTGATACGAGATTGTGATAGAAGTCACAGGTGAGGATGATTTACTTTAGAAAAGGCCGTAAATAAATGCTTATTAGTTTCACTCACCTGATATTTGAGGGTTTGCTTGAACTTGGGCTCGGTGGTTCGTCGAACGACACGCGTTTTACGTTTGTGCAGCCACTTGTCGCCGTCGCGCAGGTAACACTTCACGTACGAGTCGGGTACCTCGCCGTTGACGCCGTACACGCGCCGAGCGTGCGACACCTAACACGGATACATAGACACGGTACAATTGCTTCATTTGTTGTTAAATTTATTTGATCAGTTAAATCACTGAGAATAGAAGTAATACAATAGTATGATATCGAACATTTGTCGTAAAATTGTCATTGAATATCATAAGAATATAAAATGAGCGTCATATATTAGGTAACTACGATCAAATAGGTAAGAAAAATTTATGGTTAGTATTTATGTAATGCTATGATGGCTCACCTCGAGCTCCAACTGTCCCTTGACCATGATGATACTGATGTTGATCTCCGCATGAAGCGGCGGCAGCGCGGTGTTGCGCGGCGGCAGCTGTCCCGGGCCCAGCGGTACCTCGTCGTCCGAGGTGGCGCTGGCCGCCGCAGCGTCGCAGGCGCCCGCCGCCGGCACGGCCGCCCACATGCTGCCCTTGCGGCCCGTCGCCGTGCCTGCAACGCCGCTACTACACCACCCGCTCGCATGTCTCGCGCGACACAATCGAACGATATCAAAACCACTCAATCCAACATTCAACTTGCCAAACATTACATGAAAATAAAGCACGTCAAACATTTGTCCGCCGATTCATACGGTTCTCGACGTACGTCCGGGGACTCGAGGCGTCCCCTCCCTACACACACAGATGAAAGAGAAAGCGTTTTAACGTGTGCAGCCAAGAGTGGAGTCGAGATTCTAATAGTTCTCTCAAGCGATTCTCAACTTGTTATGAAGCATTCCGTGTCATGAGCAGCCAGTGACCGATCGGAGGGAGGTTGCGCTCCGTGGAGGAGTTTCGAACGCGCGGTGAACCGCGCGCGCGCCGCGTCACATGCGCGACCGCGACCTACGTCCTCGAGGCGCTCCCGGCTCGCGAGCGAACGACAAAAATATTAACTAAGGCCTAAGGACAGGATAAATCAATATGTACAAGAGATCTAATAGAATGCGAGTTCGTAACAATGAGTGACGTTGCGGAGGTGATGAGAGCCGCACCGCAAGAAACCGGCGCGGCGCGCGGCGCGGTCGGTCGGTCGGAACACAGAGACAGATGAGTGAGCGTGAAGCCCGCGGCCGGGCATGCGTCAGGACAGAACAGTACAGACAAGTGAAGTGATGAGAAGCGTCGGGCGCAGCCACATTCAACGGTGCGTGCGCGCGGCCGCCGCGCAAGCGATGTATGAACCCATGCTACTACGGCCGCGGCGGCCTCGGACGTCACAAGGGAGCGCGGCGCACGCCGACCAACACTCGCTTACCGAGCCGCTAACGGTCCGTCGCTGCGACCAAACAAGCACAACACAGTACGATCAGTACCCGCAATGTTCAACAGGGTAGTGGCGGGGTGGGCGCGGGGCGCGGGACGGGGCGGTGAGCGGACAGGATCGTGACGGAGACGGTGGTTGTGTACTATTTGGTACCACGGTACACGAGGGTGGGTGGAAGCATCGGACTAGAAAGTGAACCTTACTCGATATTGGCATCTTCTCATTCGAGACATTGTACAGAACTATTCTGCCCGTCGATTACTTTCTCACCTATATCTGAGGGACAACTGCTTCTTTTAAATTATAAGAGTTAAGTATTTCAAGGTAAACTCACTTAAAAATGTAACTTGCCTAGATTTGCAAAATACTATTGACTTTAAAAACTGAAGCTTTACATAATTAACTAGGGAGGTCTGACCACTGAACTGATAATTCTGTGCCAATCAGGATGGGCAGCCTGTTTGCAGGCAGCGAGTAATTTATAATGTCTAGTCGTTGCTGTAATTATATTGCTAAACAATTCAATTAATATTAATGTTTACTAACAAATAACAATAGTATTGAATGGAGTTAGTTTGTAGGTAGTAGACGAACCATGTTACTGATTCGGGACTGTGTTAGCATTGGTCGTGTAACGTTTATGGCACACCACATCGACTCGACCACACTCCAAAATGTAAGATTCGTTTGCACTGTAAAATAAATCGCAGGCCGCATTGGGAGCGAAGCTAAACGTAGATAAATTAGTTTCGCTTTGTAGTAAGAAACGTACCTAGTATAGTTGTGAAATACGTGATGTAAGAATTCAAGATGAAAAGACTCGTTAGCGCAAGCGTTTTTTTATCGCGTTCGCTAACGTGTCTTTCATCTTCGAAATCATCAGAAATATGAAGTTAAATTCGTTTTGCTTCGCTCGTAATGTAATTTGGCTTAACAGTTAACAACTCCCCTTGAGTAGTATTGTTCTGTGCACACCGTCCTCGGGTCAGCTCGCGTTGTCAATGATGCTGTAGCTCAATAATTAGGCACTGAATGAGTAAGGTTGAATAAATATTATTGAGGCTTCGAGTTTAGAACTTGTAACCAACGGGTCGTCTGCCTTATTTACATGAAGTGTTAAAATGTGTTCGATAGGTAATGAATCTCGTATTTTATTATTTTATAATGAGTCCTGTTTGAATTGAGTGCGTCCGGTGCCAAGGCGATCATAAGCCAAGCCATAAAGCTAGCCTGGTAATTCAATATAACCTGGTACCATCTCATATCACTAAAATTACCTTTAAATATCGAATATCACGAAAATTACATTTCATAAATGTAATTGTCTATATTAATGTTATTCGGTTGCCTATTTGTGTTGTGCTTGCGTTTAAATATAACCTCATTCTAGGTGAATAGATTATTTTACATGAAAAGATGCACTGAATATTCAATTTATTACCTAAAATGAGGCTTACTGAGCTTATGCAAATATATAACCTACTTATGAATTTTACTATACCTTGATTACCTAGTACCTACCAACGATTATAAAGCAATAGTTAGGCACAGCTACTATATTTTATTTTAGGTATGCACATTAGGCCTTATGGCCTAATGTCCTTGTCCTCATTCCTCGCTCCATTTTGAATTATTTGCTAATAAACTAACACTGACTGTATCTGTCCATGGATTTGATCTAGAAGCATCAAATACGCCTTTGCTTTGGATTTGGTTGGGATATTTTTTTGTAGAACGTAGGTTAGCTTTAAACGATTTTAGAAACTTAAACACAGGTCGCTGTGATTCTAATGGGTTGGTTATAAAATATGCTATAGAAGTTCCTATAAAAATAGATGAGATTAATTGATTTATAAGGACTGACGTTATTCAATCATTTTAACGGGCCTGCGTGAGACACAACCAATGCTAACCCCGAGAAGGATTCCCGTCGCTCGGCACATTCAGAACTTACGCCTGGCGGTCGAGCCGGACAGCGAGAGCGTGCGCCCGAGCTCGCCCTTGACGGCACGCAGCGACCGCAGGATGTCGTCAGGATCGCGGCGGGCGCACGACGAACGTCGCCGCTCGTTGCGGCGCGGCGTCACCACCTCGCCGCCACCTTCTATACACGCCACGTCATACCAACCGTTAATTGTACACACTAACTCATACGCGCCGCTATCGACCTCCGTAAATGTGTAAACGGTTCGTATCAGCATATTATTAGGCTATGTTCAGATGGCTGAATTGTGACGCGCGTTTTCAAATCGCGCGGTTAGACATCCTAATATATACCTAGCAACCGTTCACATGCGCGCGCGTTAACGCGCGTCAGCGAGCGTCAACGCGGCGCTCAGAGAAAAAGTTTCTAGACGCAGACAATCGCGAACTAATTCTACCGAACTAGACTGACGAGTAATCTCGCAACGCGCATTAGCGCTCATCATCTGAACTCTCTTCAAATTTGATCGCGCGTTGACGCGCGTTAACGCGCGTTACATGTGAACATAGCCTTAGCCAATGCTATGGAAAGTTTGGTTTTGTGAACTTGTGTGTGCCATACGTTTTGTTGCTGAAAGGTTCAAAATGACTGTCTCTTCTTAAAATTTTACTAAGTAGTGCCAGGAACATAACAGGATTACACAAAAAAAAACAAATAGATAATTAGATTAAACGCAAATACGAGTAACATGCTATATACTCGTAATAGGTATATAGAATTTATCATGTGATATTAATGGCCCCGGGATATCTTTTCTATTGTGGCTTAGTCAGCTAAGGAGTCAGCGTATGATTGGTCAACATCAATTGCCTAGGTTTTTCCAGTGTAGTTGTATGGATTTATGACAAATTATGCTGAGTGTTTTGTGCAATACATAGCGGTTTGTGTGACGAGCATTCGGGCGTTAAGTCGTCGTCTTGTATTGTACTAAGATTTTTGAGTTAGAAGTGCTTTTGTGTTAATATATTATCAAACTTTCAAATAAGTGCCTCATACAAGTGTGTTTAACTACATAAATAGTAATATATTATTTCAGAAATTGAATTCGTTAATGGTTTACCCTTTTCTTGCTGTTGGAACGACGAGCGTCGAGAGCCCGGCAGAGAGCGGGAAAAGTCTTTCCCAAGTTGGTACACTTCCACCTCGAGAGTCTCGGACTGCGAGGAGCCACGCCGGGACCCTCCTACCCACGCGTGGTCCGGATGCAGCAGCGACGCACATTCTCCAATAGAATCCACGTCATCTGAAAAGACCACCCGACAATATATCATTCGACCCGTTTCCATTCCCCACGAAATAATCCAAAACACACATCCATATTATGAATAACATACCATGAACGATGCTTCCTTAGTTTGTAAGTGCGGACAAGATAATAATCTCAATATTAAAATCTTTAAACGATGATAATTCTACAAAATAACGAAAGTATTAACACAACAAAACTCAGTGAAATAAATCAATATAAAAATTATGCAGATGTTTTGAAGAAACTTTCTAATCTAGAAGGGTAAATTACCTGATATGGATCGTTGCGAGGCGAAGTCCCCGCGGCGCAACGCTCGGGCTCCCGTGAGGGACCCTCGAGGCGAAGTATTTGCGGATCGCATGCCGCGCTCTTCTAAGGTCCACCACACGGCGCGCTCGTCCGCTGATGCTTTTTCGATGTCCATCTGAAATTTGCGAATATTATTAGAAGAAACTTTCTAAAATTATTATAACTGAGTAATAGTATAATAGAAGTTGAGGATAAATGTGGCGAGCTTGCTACTCAAGCCATGGTACTAACATTAGTCGTAGTGAATTGGCTATCGACGCACCGACACCGGATCAAGTGGCCGAAGTAGTCTTTACGAAGGCTCTTCGCAGTGAACAAGCGATCTCTCGTCACTTACGAATTAATTCACACTGTGTTTAGGAGAAACTCAACGCAAGAATTTGATTAATTTGACATATAGCTCGTAGCAATTCGTAGCTCGTAGCAAATCGTAGCTCGTAGCAAATCGTAGCACGTAGTTATTTAGCATTGCTACTTAGTCTGGAATGAAAATCATTTTGCAGGAGTTATAATAGACTTAAGTGCTCACTTAATTAAGCTCAGTAAGAAAGTAGTTAAAAAATTAAGCTCACAAGGATTTTTAAATATAAGGAATGCAAGTATCAATAGGGTATAGGTACTATATTTATTAATTATAATTCTCGGTAAACGTAGTGTAGGGCGCCCTCCAGCTAGGTGGAGCTAACGCAAGTTGGCTGGCAGCGGTTGGAAACAGAGAGCTGAAGATCGAGCTCAGTGGCGTGCCATAGGTGAGGCCTATGTCCAGCAGTGGACGGAGATAGGCTGATGATGATAATGACTATATTTATTGACATGACGTTAGAAATGTATACTAACAATGCATTCTCCGATGAGCACAGGATCGATACCAGGACAAGCGTCCCACAAGGTGAGCTCGAGCGCTCGGCCGGCGATCAAGTCGGCCGTCAGTCCACCGAAGCCCAGTGTGGCGTTCCATACAGGACTGCATGACGCTGACGCCGGGTCTGTCTCCACGGGCGGACAGCTCTCGCTACAATTGACAAGGGTAAAGATTAATAAAACAAATGCCTACTACAACTGGAACATCACATTTTGTTTATATTTAGTTAAATTATTAGTAAATTATCACGTTACAAGAGGATAATGCAAGGCCTATACAAGTGAATATAGATAGAAAATTTAAATTTTAAGGTAATGTTCCTTGATAACCGCCTATAGGCATGATGACAGTAAATAAAATGAAGCCTCAATATTGAATAACAAAATGCGTATTTATTTTATTATAATGACCGAGTTTAATAGTTATAACCCGACTGCGAAAGAAAGAGGGTTATGTTTTTCGAGTGTATATATATTATGTATGTATGCATGTATGTATGTATATTTCTTTGGCACGCCCTAGAGCCTAAACGGCTAATCGTATTTTTATGTGAGTGATTTGTCTTAGTCGTGAGACTGACACTGGGTACATCAAAATAAAAAAAATCAAAATTGAGAATTTTTGGCGCCAAAAAGTAATCTCAAATAACGAGATGAACATTGCGGTTCGACTATTTGGACGGAAAAATAAGTTACGCGTTGAAGTCTTTTGTATCGCAAACTTCCAAATTGGGATTAGAAAAACAAAAACACTAACAAAAAAATGTTTTCAAAATACATTGAGTGTGGTATCAAAGTAAAGATTATTAACGGTTTACGAATATATACGAGTATATATAACTTATATGTTTTATTGGAGTTTGGAATAGTTTAATCGCTTAATGTTTATCTCACAGTCGAGTGTTTTGTTCCTTAAATAATTCACTTGTTTTGATAAAATAAAATTACAAAATAATAAAATCCGCCATGATATGCTGAATGTGAAAGAATGACGAAAACTATGGATAAAAATTATGAAATTAATGTCAGAACGTCTAGTGTTTTATCACAGAATACTTAATAGTACTACGTAGTTTTCTCTGAACAATGATGCTTTAGTCATTGTTCCGAGGTAGTTTTACAACGATTAAACTTGAAGGTGACGTCAACGGCAACGCCATGACACACAAGCATGTTATCATATAATTTGAAAGTAAATATTTTTTTTTCAAAAGTTGTATTTCAGAATAATTTCAAGCACTTTTACAAAATTTGTCAGCATGCCTACGGCTACCAATTTCCACATAAAATACGGATTCTATATTTGGATCTTCTATTTAATCTTCGGCTTCACTTAACATCAGTGTGGCAGAGGTGTAGCTGTTCAGACCTGGTTCCAGCACTACGTTTTTAATTATCTTAACAGGTAAAAAGATATCTTGAAGTCAAATGAAGCGGAGTACTCACAGCGAGGGCAGTAGCCGTATCCTGGCGAAAGCTTCAGGCTCGTCCCCGTATCCAAGCGAGGGGTCGCGCGAGGGTAGGTCGTCTGCTGCGATGAGCACTACCACCAGCTTGCGCAGCTCGCTCTCGAAGAACACTTGCAGTTGCGCGCGCGCCGCGGGACGCTCGCGAGCTCGCTCCGCGCGCTCCTGCTCCTTCGCACACAGACACACACTTCAAATACGAGACACACGATGAGACCGCTTCGCCGTGACCCGAGGACTTATCAGTCTCTAACAGATATCATCTCCAACAATTATCGTAAAGCCACATTACTTAAAAGCGAATCCGAGGGTCACGAGAAACGACCCCTCTTTCACGACTACTCGAACAGATCGCTCAAATGGAAATCAAAAATTAATAACATAACAATATCTCAAGATTCGAATGCGAAATCTATTCGGTCGAAATTTCGGGGAATGCGATGTAACTTTATCGAGTAACATGCAGCAACCATCAGCTATTGATCAATCGTTCGCAGCAAACAGTGGTTCGAGTGTTCACATGTTTGTTTCATTGGCATTATATCTTTAAGTAACATGCTTCGGGCCGAGGCAGCTCTATCAAACACAAAGTAATGAATAAAACCGGATGCTGAGATCCGCCATGCAGAAAGCTGTACATGCTACCGGTACCACAAGCTGCATGAACCTGCATCCTACTCCGGGGCCTGCACGACCTCTAGCTCGTGTTATATGCCTAGCATTATCTATTCAACACTTTACTGGCAAAAGCTCTTGTGAAGTAGGACAGGGTATACTCTATATATTTTAATCTAAAATATCTATGTTGTAGCGCTCAATATAATATCTACATGTAGCCTAGATTTTATTGCATTTTGCCTATTAGCTATGCTTTATAGGTTAGTGTCGATTACAATGCTTATATACAAAACAAACAACATTAAAATAATCTATCAATTAAATTAACAACTGTGCCTATTGATGTAAGTAGATTAGATACTCATGTCGATGCAAAATGTTAAACCATTTATGTAAACTATTGGTCAAAATGTTAGAAGGCATCACTTGGTATTATATTGTTAGCTATGTTGGTCGGGATAAAGTGTCTACCAATAAACTGAACGGACTTACTTTGCTCATTGATGTGAATATATCGATAAATGAATGGTAGCGATGTGAGATAGTACCTATCGTAGAGCATTAATGAATCGCATCTTCAGGCATTCATTCACATAGAATTAAATAGTATTTCATGAATCAATAATAAAACATTTTAAGCATTAACACATTCATGAGTTCATCATAGACATCGAAACCAAGACAATAGTAAAACATTTCACGTTTGCAACGGCACACTTTTCAGTAAGTAAAGTCGTGTCACACAGAAAGGCGTTCATGTCGGTGCTCTCACTAGATCAATATGCACATTCGACTGTGTGCGACTACATGCAGTTCTCAATCCTTAAGGAACGAGTCGACATTCAACTACTAATAGAGCAGAGCGGTATGTACACTTGTGTCGCTGGAGGTGTCGTCATCACATGACAGAAGCGTCGGTGCGCGCCTGTCGCGTAAGGTGTTCCGTGCGGTGTACCGTGCTCCACCACTCCAAGCGGCCAGCGGCTAGGCGCTGCAGCGGCATCATGTGCGGCATCACACTACTCTAACTCAACACCAACACTCGGCAATAGACACTCGCGCTAGATATGGGCTGTACGAACGGAAGTCGCGAAGGCACCGCGACGCAGCCGCGCCTGCCGGGCACCGCCTGCTTCCTCGACAGTGCCGACATTCGTCTTCTTCTTCTCCTACGCCCATCGTCCGATGACTATACGCGTATCTCGAGCGAATCTTTGTCCGCGATAATGTATTGTATTGTAATCTATTCTGTCGTTCGCTCGCGCGGCTCAGTGGTGTATTGTACGGTTTGTCACCGATGGCTAAGCTGAAAGCGGCGCTAGCTTCACTACGCCTGAGCCCGCTCTGTCGATAGTCGACACTAATCATCCACGGTATCTTATAGATGATGTCGGGCGGGACGAGTCCCCTACTCTACCATCGAACACTAGGACTGGTTAGCGTCTGTCTACACTTACTTATGATACCGTCATGCGATTCGTGATATTTTGAGCGATTGCCGATCTTTCCCTAACTGCGTCCAGTGGTGCGTGGCGCACTAAGAAATTGGTCGGGTGAAAGAAAAAATAAAAATCTGAAAATAAGTAGGTAGCATTTTTTCACACACTTCACTTAGGATAAATATCATATAAACGATAACGAATATCGATAACAAACGAAGTGAAAAATATTCGCAGGTATATAAATACTTTCGAGTAAACAAACAGGGTATCCCTTTCCCTAAATAGTAAAGGTTAACAAAGTTAGAATACTTGTACGATCGTAAATAGAAACACTAATCTTTTAGAACTAGGCTAACGTGGAAGTATTTAACTGGTAAGTGCTACAGTATCACAGCAGTTCAACGGAGACCGTTCCTGCACTTCACTTCTTGTCCATTCCGAATCAGAAGGCGGTCGTTTGCGTATTGTTGCTAATATTTGAGCTCAATTCTAAATGACGAGAGTATTTGCCAATATATTTGAGCCTCGTGTTTCAGTTTGGACAAAATGATCGAGCCACGTGTTGCACGCAGTGACCGCGCACTGGCGCCGAGCGCCGCGCGATCCTCGCCGGGCAAGGAATGACTGGGAGAGGTATTCCAGAGGCGCTCGCAGAATCAAAGAGATCGAATAATGTCCTTCTTACCTTAATGTTTATTATAGTATATCTCTCATTGGAAAGCTTAAAGTAGTCTTTAATTTAACTAGTAGTATAATTACTATAAGTATATGTATATTTCGATCTCTCTCAAACTGTCCTCCGTTTCCACATACAATGCAATGAATAAGTAAGTATACTTGCAGTTAATCGATCATCTCGTATGCTTTGCGGACGGACAAAGAACTGCTATATATTACGACAAATATTTTGGTATACAAAAGGTGCAGTTCTCGCCGAGGCATCATCATGTTAAGTGAGCGTTCGCGCTGCGGAGATGGTCCAGTAACTATTACAAAGGATCGATCACGCGAATAAACGAGGTCGAGTATGAATGATCCGGAAAGCGCAGAGGAGTAGGCACCGAGTGACAGTCTCTACTAGAGTTTATGAAGGGGCGAGCGCTCCCGCTCAGTGTCTCATGGGTCCACAACACATATTGTTACAATTAAAGCCTATGGGTATTATACCGGGGTTTTCGGCAATTTCCGTCGGGTCGGCGACGATGGTGATTTGTCCGTGTCCGGTTCTGTGAACCAAAACAACGCGCATTACACTACCTCTTATCCTAGCGCGAGTGATACACATACAGCTTTAAAGATAAACTTATACCGGTTGAGGAAGAGCGCCTAGGAAGAAGCTTCAATTCTTGCAAATAGATATGTAAATAGTGAAAAAATAAAATTTATTATATTATAAGAAGTCGGTGTTGTTAAATAGTAAAATATAAATGCTTGATAGAAAATAAAGGTATAAGTTAAAAAGCTGTAAGAAAAAGATAATAGTGTAGAATAGTGACAGCTGAAGAATAAGTTTTTTTTATATACAGGGTAGATTTTTGGGTTGGGATCTTGGCAGAACAGCGGTTAAGGTTAACTAACGGTCCTGTTTTAAAAATCACACTATGTAAAGAATAATCTATATACATGTTTTAATAGTTTGCGTGGAATCTGTTCATATTTAACACCTACATATTATTAAAATTATATGTGAAGTAAGAAAAAATCAATGATCAATGGTAAAAAAAAAAAAAATTGGATGTGAAGTAAGAATGAATCAATGCTAGATGGTTTAAATAATAGTTATATAATAATATTACAACATATTCAGTACCAAATACGAATCTCAATATTTCAACCATTAGTTCTTATACGACTATGCATCTATTTATTTATTATTTCTATAGTAAACACGAAAAGGGTTTATGAAAGACAACGTGCAATGTGCAAAGATTGTTAAAGGAAAACTTGATTATGTATCATAGCAACGATCCTTCTCAAGCCCCTATTATCTGAAGCGGAAATTGTTATAACGGATTAAGGCGAGGAGCCTCTACTACGTGTTTCAACGGACAATAAATCCATGCCAATATCGTATGCTGGGATTCTGTTCTTAGAGTGCAATTTTGCGTCGGTCTGTCCCACCGATCACACCCTTCTCATGGGCCGACACAGGTGAACTGTGCTACAAAGAGAAATACGAAACAAAATGCAATTATTTTAGGATAAATATCAAATGATGCCAGAACAGTTTAAACATTTTAAAAAAATCTGTGACTTAGATGTTATCTAGACACGCGCCAGCATGTCAAGCCAAGTTAAAGCAAAGGAACTGGCTAGCCAGCGACGAGTGTAATTTAACTTACATAACACTTTTATATATGGTGTACTAGATTACATTTAATTTGTGTACATATTTTATGTGGTTAATTTGTTCAAAATTGTTGTACCTAAATATTTCATGGTAATGAAATATAAATATAAATTCCTTTTTTTTTTTAATAAATGATATATCTAGAAGGTAAATCACGGATGTATACGATATTGTATGACGTCGTAAACGACCTTCCAAAATATCTATGTATAATGTAATAAAAACTATGTAAAATAATTTTCATTTCATGTTGCAGATAGCACGTTATTGATGTGGAACTGATGTAGAATTTTGCGCATTGTCTTTCAGGATGATTTTAGTATAGAAGATTGAATCATGTTTTGCACACATTAGCAATGTTTTACATAGGTACTCTGTGTAATAATAATTAAGTGGTTAATTGTGTGTATATGTGAATGAAAAATATGATGTTTGTGGTTTTGAAGTTATTATCTGTGTATTTTGTTAAAAACTTAACATCTTTCAATCAAATTTCAATGACAAATTTCAATCTTGGTTAGCTTTTCAATCGAAAATATGAACTGATCAGCAACTTGCGGCCAACTTCATAACATCATGGCAACAAGCATCAGTTTCGGTTACGTGGTGATGTTGCATCAACAACAACCTAAAGCTTCCGCAGATTGGCGACCTGTCTCTGATCAGTGGGAGTTGTTTTGTGAATAAAAGTTTGCAAACAAGCAGACGACCTGCCTGGTGATAAGCGGTCAGCAACCGTCGTCAATAAACATTATCATCACAATGAGCGCTCATGAAGTGTGGCCTGCTTTTGATGGAATGGGGTTTGTGTTTAAATGTAGATGAGTACCTATATGATATGTTTGTGTATGTGAGTAAATGATGTGTATGTGTGTGATGTGTATGTGTCTCTCTCTCTCTCTCTGTCTCTCTGTGTGTGTGTGTGTGTGTTTGTGTGTGTGCGTGTGCGTGTGTATGTGTGTGTGTGTGTGTGTGTGTGTGTGTGTATATGTGTGTGTGATTGTACCATATAACGCGTGATGGTGGTGCGAGGTCTGCGTGGGCGGCGGCGGCGCGGGCGTGTCCTCCTGCGGCGCGGGCTCCACCAGCAGCTCCACGCTGTCCCCACCGCGCTCCAGCACCGCGCACACCTCCTCGAAGCTGCGCTCCGTCAGCGGCACTCCGCCCCATTCCAATACCTACCACAAATATACATATAACAAGTAGGATAAACATTTTTCATATATAAAAATGTATATATTATATATAGCCACCGTTTATGCTTAGCAAAAATGTACGTCCACCCAAAGGTTGTCTGAGGGTGATCGCTTTTAGCCATAAAATGCATAAAGAGTTGTATATACGCATATAGTGTCATACAAGCGTCCCAAGAGAACACAGTGTAAATATACTTTTTTTTTGAGTTTATACCACTACAGGAGAATTGTGATGGTTGGCTTTTAGGAGTTCTTATTATTCTTATTATACTCTTACATAGACATCGACCTTGACCAAGTCGTTGATACGTCCATTTAAATATTGACAATATTTTAAACTTCCAACTTATTATACCATACTCTTTACATTCTCTATATAACAAGGAAACTATTCAGTCAGGTTACATGGTAGGCATTACACATAACTTTAGTAGTTTAACCAACTCACTGTGGTGCCGACCACTCGTCTACGCGGGATGTGGTACCGAGCACGTAATGCACTTTAATTCAAAATATAATTAAATACATGTCATGAAAATCACACAAATGATAGATTGAACAATAAATGTTCAGTCCGATAGAGTAAGAAACAATATGGCTACAGTTAGTCTTTGTTAAACGACACATTACATTTTATAATAGATAAAAATGTAATGTGTCGTATGGTTACCGTGTAACGTTATGACGACCGACAATTAAACTAGACTAAACTACTAAAATAGCTTAACGTTAACTCAAAGTTTATAATATCAAAAAGTGATAGGTATCTAATGGCATATCGATTGCCCTAAAAGGCCGTACAATACTCGGGTATAAAAATACCATTCCCATTCCGTCGCATATCCGGCCGGCAACCAGCAAAAACCACACGTCCGTGAAAGTTAAATGACATTTGGTTTGCCTGGATCGGTCAAAATAATATTTATTCAGTCGAGCCCTTTATTCGCATATGTTTCCATAATTTCCATTTATGATGTGATTTGAATATTATTGTTGGAGTTTCATTCGTAAAGACCTTGGGTTACGCGTATTTACATTAAAATATTTTGATTTTATTTCGGTGTCTCGGCAGCACATAGCCCTTGAGAGTCGGGCTATTCTAGGCCTAGCGTGATCACCATACTCGACCACATCATCGCTTACTGACAGGTGAGATAGTGGTCAAACGCTAGCATATCAGATATAAAAAAGTAAAGAAATAAGTTTTTAAATGATGTATACTAAAACGAACATTTGGTATCACTTACCTAAATAGCATACATATTATGGTCGTCTAGTTCATCGATATTACTGGTACAAAGTGTTCCTAAATGTAAATATGCATAAGTATTAGTGTCAAATTAGCACCAGCGTCACCATTACATTCCTTGAAATCTTTATATTTGCTTATGTTCCAAAATACTTGGTATCGAGGTAACAAAAAAAGACTAAAGAAGTTGGGCATTTTTACAGTTGGCTTACGGTTGACTGGACACCAACTCTACTTGATTCATAAATATTTTGAAAAAGGAAAATAATAAAAGGTAATCTTCATCACCGTCAGGCTGTCACAGTCCATAGCTAAGATAAATAAGCGTGTGAAAAAAAATAAGCGTGTGCGATATAAGAATGTTTACTATGTACAAAACTTCGTGGTGTGCGTACGTGGGTTATATGATTAGCCCAAACAGGGCCATGATGATACTGTAGGATGTGTATTATACTGATTTACGTAGATGAGACCTAGGAGAGTTGAAACAAAAATTACTTAAAACAATCTAATATTCAAAAATACTAGCTATCTGCCTGTATTGTTAATTTAATCCTCAGCAAGTTTACATGCCAGTATGCTATAATTTACAGGCTATCGCTCATTTAAGAATTGTCATTATATAAGAAAGAATCGGGAAGAAATGTTTTTCGGTTGAAATGGCAAGGTGTCCAGTGAAATTACAGGGCATGTGAGACTCAACACCTTTATGTCTCGAGGTAACAGGCGCAGTACAGTGACATACACAATTCTGGCAGTCCAGAATTTTACATGCCGCTGTATCTGTTATAAGTAGTCATCGCTTACCATCAGGCGAGCGTCGTGCTTGTGCTGTTACCTTATATCATAAAAAAAAAACTCTCACAGGTCTTCCCTAGTTTGAATTATTTGATGCCAGTGTGTTGTTATACCTTATCCCCTTGTTGCAAGCCAACGAGATCAGCCGGCCCGCCTGGCACTGTCCATACGATGACCGCCTCGCGACGACCGCTCGCGTCTGGCTTGCCACCAACCACCCGCATGCCGAAACCACGAGCTATAATTCACATTATGACATTGTTAATTTTATTATCGTACACCTACAGCTACTTATATACATAATATCATTGAATTTTATCTCAATGCTAAACATAAATTAGAGCAATAATTTCATCGATATGCATTACAAGCAGCACATAAGCATATTCAACATCAATATATCTGCCTATTTAGAACTAAAAGTTGTATATGAGACGTACAATAGTGGTACAAGATACCTTAGGTTTTATAAGAGAGTATTTTTCTGTTTTTATGCAGCTTGAGCTGTATAAAGGCTGTTTTAGAAATGTACAGAAGTAATAAGAGTTTAAGCAGAATAAAAAAACCACTAATATACAGCTTTAACTCTGCTGTAACACTTATTGCTGTATAAGCAGTAATAAAAGTTTAAAAGGAATAAAAATACTCTAATATACCCTTTTATTTCTACTGTTACACTTATTGCTATATTTAAATCTGAATGCTGTGTAAAGGCTGTATTTAGCATTTCATTACTGACTTATAACAGCTTTAAGAGTTATAAAGGTACTTTCCAATATCAGTTTCTGTACAATAGCGTAATGGAACTCTGTTAAAAAAATTACACTTTAAGTGTATTTGTAGAGTATGACAAAGACAATAGCGGTAATAGTTAGGTCGAGGAGGGTAATAAAACTCCAAACGAATTATTAAAAGCTACAGTACAACTTGTTTATTCAAAAATTATACAACGATTAAATGTAAACTTAGCCTCATTTTACCTACTATATATATATATCATTCACTCATAGGCGAAATGTCCATTAAATAGTTATAGAAAAGGGTTTCTTCCATCTAATTGCTAATGCTACGGATCTTTGTAAAGTTCATGTATATCCAACTTTAATTTAAAAAAGTATTCAGTTAAGCAGCCTTAATAATATAAAACATCTATTATAACTCTAATTTAACGCCAAGAGCTGCAGAAACGAATCTCAACCGTACTTTTTAATTCATCTTCTCTTATAATAGCTGTATGATATTATTATAGCTGTACAGAAATTGTGGCCATTTTGCAATAAATTTGAACTTATTTATCATACAGTTTACATCATTTTACTAATGAATGGAGAACAAATGAAAGCTTTTACATCTAATGACAAGCTCCTGGTGTCGTTAACATACTAGCATATTTATTTTCTCTATACACAATTTGATCATAACCTCAAAATATCACGTACTTCCGTATATCAAACAAAATTAATTCCTGGGTTCCTTATTCACTTGACTGGCCCGTGAAAATTTTATGTTTAAATATATACTATTTCACTAGAAATTTAATTTACCACAAAAAAAACAGCCATCCTACACACAAAACTACAGTAACTTCTGTGAGAAAAATCTTCATTCAGAAATGTTTTAAGCACAGCAAATATTACCTATCGCCATTAACTTCATGGGCTACACGTTATAAAAAATATTTAAAATGTTTTCCCCAGATACACACTCACAAACTGTCATTTATCACTTTTGGCGTTATCGTTTCGTTATAAGAAAATATTTCTAGAACTAACGAGTTCTTGTACACCACTCTATAGCACTTAAGCGGCCTATTTGCAGCGAATATTTTTCTTATGCAGCTACTGTACAGACGTTCTAATGACAAAAGCGGTATAATTGGGGGCCCTTTTTGGTGTTATAGCGGCTGTCACCTTTGAATAGCCTATATGCAGCCTTAATTGCAGCTCCAAAGCAGCTTTAAGTATACACAGCAGACAGAAATACAGCTCATATGCAGCTTGAGTGTTGCTTGTTACCTATTATTTTCAGTAAAAGTAATGGAAACGCTTGGAAAGGATTTTAGGTACCAATTTATTATACGAAATTATTATATTTCAGAAATGTACATAGAAAATTGTGATAGAGCAATGAATAATTGGGCTAGTATACCTACAGACAGTAAATTGCACAAATTACTCGAAACTTTGGCCGTATTTCCGTATCTATACAACCCCGTAGGTATACCATCCAATAATTACACTTTGATAAACTAAAGCAGGAACTAAACTCTAAGTTTATGTAAAGTCTCACTCTACGTGTCGGGAGTAGGAACATAGCTCGGAAACTTTAACACGGTTCCGTTTATAATTAAAAAAATTTCAATTAAATTAACGAGATGTAAATATCCCTCCGCTGCAATAAAAACGAACGCAGTCCATCCAGGAAAAATATATATGGAGGACCGCCGCGGCCGTAGCGTAATTCATTATTACCAAACCTCAACAAAGCCCTTTATTACGATACCAGCCTTTGAATCACTCAAAATTTACAAAAGGCTCTTTGTCGGCAAAAAGTGAAGTAGCCACGATTTGGCAATGAGGTACAATAAATTTGACATTGTTTGGTAATTCATTACTAACAAGTCTATCGGACCATAAAAGTATGATACGCATTAATCATCGGAACAAGGTTTATGATGTTGGTTACATCACAAATACATTGAAAGAAATACACGGTAGAACACATTATTGGTTTTCATGTTCATGTTATTCGGCTTCATGGTGATTCACAGAGGCAATAAATTTAATATGGCCACGGCGGGCTTATCACAAAATAGAAAAATATTGTTAGTATTATTCAGAATTGACACCTATATAAAACTGCACACATATGACTTAAATCGGAATGCAGTGAAAACATGCACTGTGGTTCGGATCAACAGAAATGTGATAGTGCCACTTGCTTCTGATTAAAAACGTTTAATATTTAGTTTAGTTATGGTATCACCGAGTCTTATAAATGATTAGATACATAATAAAATATCAAGTGAACTCATCACTTGACACATCTTTTACTGAAATGTTTCCATATGACATTGTTTGATTTACCTTCATCTATAAACGTAATTTTGGTAGATTGTGCGTGACGCATCATCCAAGTACTCATAGCTCGCGAAAATCTTTACAATAGCTCATATTGTATCTAGTCCAGAATTCAAATCAAGAAGAAGCAAGTCCTTGTTAATTTGTAGAGAAGTTAGTTATCATCAACTGAGGTAGTGGTCAAACGCTACCTATCAAGCATGCACTAAAGTGTTGTTAGATCACTTACACCTATGTCCTTTGTCGTTAGGGTCGCGACGCAGTGAGACGCGACGTGGGGAGCGATCGTCCACGTCATGTATGACAATCTTGATGGCCTCGGCGTCGACGGACATCTGCCTGGCGGCGGCCGCGGCGGCGGCGGCGGAGGCGGCGGCGGCGGCTGACAGCTCAGCGTTGTCAGAGCGCGATGCTAGTGCCGCCATGGAACTGAGCGCGCCGGTTCTTTGTTGTAGTGCTGCGATGTCGGGCCTGGACATATTTTTATATAGTAGGTGCTTTCGATTTGTTATTTTTATAAAACTAAGAATGAAAACGAACTTCATTTTCATGAGCACAGGGGTAGGTCCTTTGAAGTTCAGAAGATGAGTCTTTAGATGAGGGTGATGTACGGAAGAATGTTTTTGTAAAATATTCTCGTAGTTTTTAATGCCCTAACGAACGTATATCACTTTTAAAAATACTTTTATGTAATAGATACATGTTTGATTGCTGCTGCCCAGCCATATATCTCAATTTTCTTTAACGAAACCCAAGTTCGCCCACAAGTAGAAATCTTGTAAGGAGAAGAAAATAAAGAAGGAAGAAGTATAAGTATAAAGGTGGTTACAGTTGACTGCCTCGCCGCCTGATGGGTCGATCCTCGTCGACGCTGAGTCCTGCAATCGATGGCGTGGAGGTTTCCGCGTCGTCGGGCGGCCGGTACGAGCCGCGGCGGGACGTCGCTCCGCCCACCACGTCCACTGCTGACGCTCTGTGTTTGTAGGAAGTATGTGTATTTATATAAAAAATATAGTGTGACAATTATCAGTCAGCACAGTCGATGGGATGGGAAAACTTTGAGCTAAGTACGAGTAATTACACAAGTATATACTGTGAGCAATATTTGATACTAGCTGTTCCCCGCGGCTTCGCCCGGGGATTTGCCCTCGTTATAAAGAATTCTATAGCCTAATCCATAATCCCTGTGTAAAATTTCAGCTAAATCGGTCCAGTCTTCACAAACAAATAATTAAATATACAAACTGACTTTCGCATTTACATTATTGGTGTTGATTTAATGTGAACACTCCGGCTGTTTTTCATATTGTAGTAGTAAAATAATATTTCCTCCCGAGTATCTAAGTATTCATCAGTCTATAGTTTTATACCTCCTATAATATTACCTCCTGGATATTGGTGGCGGTGCCATAGCAGCGGTCTGCGCGGGCGGCGCGGGCGGATCGTCCTGCTCGCAGGAGCGCTGGCGCGGCGTGCGCACGGAGCGCCGGCGCGCGGGCCCCGCCGTGCTCGGCCGCCGCGACTCCACCTCCGGCGTCTTGCTGCCGCCGCCCTTTAACTGCCGCCGCGGGCAGCGTGGTTACAACACTCGTACCAAATTACATCACATTCTTAATACACAGATAAATGTCTAAGGGTACTGTGTATATTAATGTTGCGACGTAGAAAACATTTGAAGTCACAGTATTTAAGATACATGTGGCATTGTAACGGTCAAAGTCTACCGATTTAAATAAATGTTTATAGCAAAGAATGCCAATACACCATTTAATTATTTGGCATATTTGACGAAATGATTCGATGAAACGAATGAAATTCGATTAGAGTAAATGTAAAGCTGTATACAGCTATATATAGCCACACGCAGCTAGCCAGCTGGATTTACTTTTCGCTCGGTAGTTAAAGATGAAATTAAATGGGGCAGCGTAGCAGGTACTTCAGTCTAGAATGGACGGATTTTATGTCAAAGCATTTACTGCTCAAGTAAACGTATGTAATGATATTTATATATATCTAGTATATTATGGACATAAAATAATAAATGTAGGATCACGAGAAGAGTCTAATGCTGGGTATGCACGAAACGAACGAACGCTACCAAAAGCAAGTGATGCATATCCAGTTTTAGAACTATAAGTTTAACCATTATATAGCAGACAATAGACAAATATTACCTTCTCCAATTCCTTCAAAGAGGCGGGAGATACATCTGAATGCCTGCGTAGCTCGGGCGAGCGAGGTGGAGCCAGCCCAGTCGTGCTGCCGCCACTGCCGAGCCTCGCCTCCGAATGACGCCGCTGGAGGGAGTCTAGCATAGGCACATCTAGAAGAGAGTCTGTGCTGTCTTGAGCGGCGGGTGGCAGCCGTGGCGCCGCCTTGCGTCGGCAGACCGAACACCGCCATGAGTTCTACAACACAAATAAAACATTAAAATAGAGAGATATTATATCTTATACTAGCTGTGCCCGCGACTTCGTCCGCGTGGAATAGTGTCTTTAAGTAGCATTAACTAATAAGACACATACGTATCCCAGCTACACCGCACCCTACCACGCCATGCTAATCCTCCCTTCTCCCCTCCCTTCACTGTGTCCTTTCTCAGGCTCTAGACTATCTGTGTACCAAATTTTATTTAAATCCGTTGAGTAGAACATTCACATAAGCCTTTCATATTTCCGTATAAACTTTCATCCCCTATTCCCTATTGTTATTTTACACCCTTGAGGGTAAAACTTTTACAAACTTTGAATGTCATATTTATTTATATCGAATAAACAGCCTAAATAATAAGAGTCAAGCTTTTAGCTTTAAAAATGATGATACTTCCATACAACTTTTCATCCCCCCTTTCAACCCCTTACAACCCTCGCATTAAAAAGTATGTCCTTTCTCAGGCTCTGCACTATTTGTGTACCAAATTTCATTTAAATCGGTTCAGTGGTTTTTCCGTGAAAGTGACACAGACAGACAAACATGTAAGACAGAGTTACTTTCGCATTTATAATATTACATATATATATATATATATATAATATATATATATATATTATATTATATATATTTTATTATTTATTATTATATTTATTTATATTTATTATTATACTCTTTATTCAATTCACATCACGGGCTGCAAATCGCCCGGTCCTTTGGAAGGCATTGACGGAGCCGAAGCCAACGTCAAGAGGCCCTTTACAATATTAAATTAAATAAAAATATGATTTGTGGATGGAGACATGAAAAACTATAAAAAGATGGTACTATAATTTATTATGGCTATGAATGTGTGCTGCTTGATGACTGTTTTCTGGTCTATGGGATGAGGTACGGCACCCGCCAATTATGCCTCATTTCAAAATATTAAGGCGAGTGGTGACTAGCTATACACTGAATGGACCCCCCATAAAGGCGGACCGTTATGTCGGCACCGAGGGGCAACATTGGCGTGGATAGCTAAGGGTGTTGAGAGGTGTGCTGCACTTTCACTAAACGCTACTAGCGGCTTTATGCCTTTAACACTTCCACCCTGGAGCTTTGGTCTTAGCTCTTGCGATTCCCACCACTATTATTATTATTCACGATATTTATTTTCTTTCTTAGTTTTAGGTTTTTTTACAATAAAGATTCCAAACAAAAATAGAAAAAAATCATTACAAATAAACAATATTATAAAAAAACCTAAACCTAGAGTGCCGCCAGCAGCGGGGCAGGGCCCAAGCTACCGGTGGTTAGGGCTGCAGAGAGAGGAACCTCCTGACGATGCGTGCCGTGTCAAGAAGTACCGCCTTCTGTATCTGGCCCTTGATCCAGCCGTCTAGCGAGAGTCTCTTGAGATGTTGGTCGAGACTCTTCGCTATTAGGCCGTTCGCAGAAACGACTATTGGGACAATGCTAGTCGAATCAACATCCCACATGGCGGTAACCTCGAAAGACAAGTCAAGGTACTTGCTGATCTTGTCCTTTTCAGCCTTCACGAGGTTCTCGTCATGTGGGATGGTGATGTCAACTAACACTGCCCGCCGCTGGGACCGATCGACTATCACGATATCAGGTTTATTGGCGACAATAGTCCTGTCCGTGATAACCGATCGGTCCCAATAGAGCAAAGCATGACCATTTTCAAGAACTGGCGCAGGTGCGTACTTATAGTACGGCACCTCAGACTCGACAAGGCCGTATTGAAGAGCAAGTTGCTGGTGGATGATCCTGGCTACGAGGTTATGTCTGTGCAAGTACTCGGAGTTAGCAAGATGAGAACAACCGGAAATGATATGTCTGAGTGACTCTCCGGGACGGCGGCATGCCCGACATATGTCGACCGTACCGTCCTTCATAATATATTTCCGGTAGTTGTTCGTCTTGATAACTTCGTCCGCAATTGCACAAGCAAAACCTTCGGTTTCCCCAAAGAGGTCCCCGAATCGTAGCCAGTTCACCGACGCGAGCAGGTCCACATCGGGTCCCGTTAAGACTCGATAGAACCGGCCATGCAGCTCCTTGCTCTTCCATACGTCCTTGCGGTCCTCGGTGCTCAGCACCTGAGGTTTGCGCCAGTTCTCTTTGCCTAAGGATAGAGGGGTGAAAGTCTTGTCAACTGACACCACATCGCAATGCATCCCACACTCGTTGTTTAGGAAATATTCCCGGAGACTGCATACCTCACGGTTGTGGAGTGTCTTGGCATTTAAAAAGCCTCGACCACCCAATTTCCGTGGGATATACAGTCTCATAACAGACGAGCGTGGGTGAAGCATGCGATGTGATGTCAATTGCTTTCGAACTTTTCTATCCAGGGCGTCTAGTTCAGTCTGAGTCCACCTTAGTATGCCAAAGGTGTATATAAGTAGAGGCATAACCCAGCCGTTAAAGGCGCGCACCTTGTTGCCTCCTGACAAAAGACTGTTAAGTACCTTTGTCAGGCGACCAAAGAAACGCTCCTTCACCGACTGTTTTATCCCCCCACTCTCGATACCTAATGACTCTGACATACCAAGGTATTTGTAGGTGTCGGCTTCGGAGAGAGATCTGAAAGTCATTGTATCAGAGAGTTGTAAATTCATGGAACTCACAACTTTCCCCCGCTGCACGTGCATGACCGCACACTTATCTACACCGAACTCCATGTTGATGGCGTTGCTGAAAGTCTCAGTGACTTTCAGTAATTCCATCAAATCATGGCGCTTCGGTGCAAAAAGTTTGAGGTCATCCATGTACAGCAAGTGAGAAATGACTTCACCCTCTCTCCTAAGCCGATAGCCTAGCCCTGAATCCTCTAATAATATGCTTAGAGGATTTAGGGCTAGACAGAACCACAACGGACTCAGACTGTCACCCTGGAAGATGCCTCGCTCAATCCTTATAAAGTCCTGCTGACCAGAGAGGCTGTCTCCATCACCCGGTTGACGAAGGACTGTGGTCCACTGCCTCATACAAGAACCTAGAAAAGATCTCAGAGTTGTATCAATTTTATACAACTCCAAGATCCTCTCCAGCCAGGTATGAGGCACTGAATCATAGGCCTTCTTGTAGTCAATCCAGGCGGTGGAGAGAGCCCCTTTGTTCCGCCGGACTTGTTGGCAAATGGCCGTGTCGATGAGGAGGAGCTCCTTAGTACCACGAGACCCAACCTTACATCCATTCTGAGAGGGGGCCAAAATTTTGTGCGCAACAATGTGCGAATTAATTTTGAATCTCAGAATAGATGTAAGTAGCTTGTAAAGCGTCGGCAAGCATGTGATGGGTCTGTAGTTTTTCGGTTCCGTGGTACTACCGGACTTGTGGAGCAGGAAGGTGACACCGGTTGTCATCAATGTTGGCAAAGAACCAACCTCGAGAGCTTGTTGGAATTGCGCCGCTAAGCAGTCGTGTGAGCATCGAATCCACTTTATCCAAAAGTTGTGTAATCCGTCCGGTCCTGGACTTTTCCAGTTCTGGGCCGTACGGATCGCACAACTAACGTCTTCGGGGCTAATACTAATAGCCCCCATGGATTCGATAGGCTCACACGCACGCTCAACGACGCTCATCCAATCACCCTCCGTGTGTTCGGCGGGCACCGACCAGATACTACGCCAGAAGTTATTCATGGTAGTAGCATCCGGACACTGCTCGTCATTCACACGTTGATTGGTTCCTTCCCAACCTCGGTATACCTTCCTTTGGTCACTTTGGAAGAGGCGATTTTGATAATAGCGATCTACACGCGCTCTATAGCGACGAATACGGTTTGCCAATGCATAAACTTTCTGCTTCAGAAAGTCAATGCGTTCCGTGACACAGGTCATGTAGTCCCGGGGACTAATCCCGGTCCCAGCAAAGGCCTGGTTCACGAAACGCATGACTCGGGGGCGATTATTACCCCCTCTGAAGCAGATCAACTTCGCAATGAGAGTCCTAAACATATTGATGCGACACTCGATTCGTTCTTGCCACGCAGGGATAGCGGGGCGTCGCGGTATTCGGCCAGTATCCGGAAACTTGACGCGAACAACACGACACGCCGCTATAGCCGCGCAGTACAGAATCGAGTGTGTATCAACTAATGTTTCGCTAGCCTGCATATATGGGACTAGCAAAACGTTTAGGGCTCCCATTAACGCCAGGTTACGTTTATTCATTGGCAAACGTGGTAGTCGCGGCCTAGAGTCAGGAGTAGTGCGAAACTCCAAAATCGCGTCTTCCAAAGCCCTCCTCAAATGCTCATTAGTCTGGGTACTTACGTTTGTATTCGTACAATCGTCTGCGTCTAGCGCGGCATCCGCCGGGGCAGACGTCGAAGCCGAGCCTGTCGGCACCTGCGTCGACGACACACAAGGCGGGTCCCGCGCTAAAGCAGAAGTAGCACGAATAACAGGTAACACCTCCAGACGCAGCCGATCAAGCGCTGATTCGTCCAACAGTTTAAGCCGCTGGATGGCACGCACCTGATCTGACAGTCGTTGTGCGGTAACGGCAACAGCTGGTTCAAGGGTCTGAAACAGAGGTAGCATCCTATCACGGTACGCGGACAGGTTAGTTCCTCCCTCTGTAGCCCTGTAGTAGGCGCGCATGCAATTCTCGTTTATAGACTGAGTCCATCGCATGCGACGCGGTACACCACCGGTAGCGGGGGCCGGGCGCGGAGCAGGATGCCCCGCAGGCCCCAAGCGTGCCGGCAGCGGTGGTCGTCCACGTCGCACAGGTGGTAGCGGCGGTCGTGGCGACGGAGGCCCGTCCTCGTTGCTCGACGAGCTGGATCCCTCGGGGGGAGTGGCAAACTCGTCTCCCGATGATGAGCTGGGAGACGTGGGAACGGGCGAGGGTGTAGGTTGCGCGTTAATTTCCGCTTCTTGTCTTCTTTTCGATCTGGTGATCATATTTCTTATTTTCTTTTACAATATTTTTGTGTTATGTTGACTGACATGTGTCATGTCATGTGTAAAACTATTACATTTCTTCTTCGGAATTCTTGATAAACTTATTTCCATTTTGATTATATATTTCATTGCATGTGTGTTTATTATATTTATTTATTGTAGGATATCACTTATTTGCACTTAATAAAATGTTCAGGGCTGAAAATATTGATAAAAAGAAAATATAAAAATAAATTCGTCAAAAAGTCGACTTGACGGCTCAGCGGTTTTTTTTTTTTTTTTTTTATTATTATTATTATATTAAATTCAATTAAAATCACGGGTCGTACACTATTATTATTATTATTATTATTTTATTATTATTATATTTCTGTTATTTTTCTTATTCTATATTGAGGGCCCGGTGGCGTAATCGGGAGAACGGTCGGCTTTGATGCCAGAGGTACCGAGTTCAAACCGTCGTACACCAATGGATTTTTCTATAAAAAAAATGTGTACGCTTCTCACAGTGGCCCTCCGGTAAAGGAAAAACATCGTTAAGAAACCAACAACCCCCGCATGGTGGTAGAACACTATCTAGTGTCCGCTTAGCCCACTACCACCCTCAAGTTAGAAAATCTTTCGCCAAACATAAGATGTGTTCCAGCAGCTATCCTTGAAAGCCATTCTAATTATAAAGATTTGCTTGCTAAGTATTTGTACACCGGCAACGGTAGAATATGTTGGCTAAAAGAATATTAAGTCTTTTTTTTACCATAATGTGGCAAATAAATAATTTTAATTTGATTTGATTTAGGCCTAGCGTGCCTACCATCGATCCCATCATCACTTACCAACAGGTGATATAGTGGTCAAACGCTAGCCTATAAGATCTATATATATATATATATATATATATATTATTATACATTTATTTTACTTGAACGCTTTTTTTATTTTTTTTTATTATAGTATTGCTTGTAGATAAAATGTCAACGATATATCATCATCGTAACTAACCAATTTACGTCCACTGCTGGAGATAGGCCTAATACTCAGGAGAATTTAAGAACAAAGATTACAAACATCAGAGTGCCATAAATGACAAGACTTCATCTGCCTCGGAAACGTATTTTCATGTCTTGTAGTAAAATAATAAAGTCCTCCTTTAATAGGACTTAAAGATCCCTGCACACACTATTGAATATTTTGCCAATTCCTTTACAGTACAAGCTTCAAAACTCTGGAATGATTTGCCTTTAGACATTAGACAAGCAAAATCTTTACCAATTTTCAAAAACATAGTGAAATAATCGTTATTTGTCATTCATACAATATTTATTTATTATAATGTGTACGTGTTTGTAAGTAATATGTACAATTAATTTATTATATATCTGTTATTATATATCTACATATATATATATATATTGTGTATTATATACATGTACAGTATTACATCATTATAAAGATACATACATATATATTTAGGATTATTATATGAATACGTTTATTTTATTTTTAAATCTTAATGGTAATACCAAGTCTTACAAATTTAAAGCCGTTTTAAAATTCAATAAAAACATTAATTAAAAATATACAATTTTAGTCAAATAAAAAAGTCAATAACAAATCAATTAATTAACGTTAATTCGAATAAAAATGAACATTCATGACTGTAAAACCTGACGAAACCCTACACCGAAAGACCCCATCACACTTGCGGCATTACCGCGCTGAATTATTGTTAAATTATTCGTAACTATGTTATTTATCGTACACCATCGTCTACTACTTTCTGTGTATCTGTCCATCCAAAGGTTGTCTAGTAAATATTACTGTTGCAATAAGACCGCCCATTGTAACCTTATTATAATAATGTTTTATTTTGATTCTCTTTTTATGTTTGTATATTATAATGAGTCTTTGTATTGTATTGTATCTTAGGTAACTTTATAAGTCGCAGAAATTCCCTCATACCGGATATAGAATTCTGTAAAAAATAAAAGTATTGCGCCAATATCAATATCATTTCAGCATATTGCTTGCTCATAAGTAATATCCGCTGCACTCGATCGATGCCTTTTCCGGTTCTGAGTGCGGTAACAGCGTGCTTCAACTAATTGGAATCAGATTTATAGGGTAATAATAAGTGAATTTTAGTAGAGATTTTCATTTGTTATTTCATTTTGTCATTTTATGGGTACATAACACGTAAATATCGCCACTTCCGTAACACATCATTAATGATATTATTTCACAGAAAGACGAATTAAACAATGGTTTTATTTTAATTCATAAAACATACTTACAACAAAATATAATCTTTTTACATTGTCCTGGAAACTAATTTAACAGACATTATTGTAGAACACGACTGTGTACTATTTGAAACGTGTCAGAATCAGGAGCGAGAACAAAGAACACAATTTAGAACTCAGGCTATTTCGGCTTACTGCGAGACCGTGTACCATATTATGTTTCTGAAATGGAGTTTTTGTATTTTTATCTCTCAGTAAACAGATTTCATAGCTATACTGATATATTATTCTCACGTAAATGTGTTTTAAATACGAATGTTTGTGTGTATGTGAGGCATTTTCTTTGTTATTTCGCGCGAAAACGGTTATCTTCAGCTATATTTGGTTGAATATAAATAGCAAAGCGTTTTTTTTTAAACTGTTTTTTTTTGAGAACCATAGGTAGCAAGGACCATAGTAACCATGCTATGCGCAGTTAGTAATATAAATAGTAGTTATTACCGATAGTAGGAAAACAAGTTCTTATTACAAATGACGCTGCAAAACTATCTTTGAAGGTTTATCTGTAATTCCACCTTTTAATTGTCAGTGATTATAATAATATGAAATGTGAAAGAATACAGCTTGGCAACCAAAAATAGATAAGAGTTTCTAGGAAAATAATTTAATTTTGCAACGCTTCCATCTTATTTTGTGCATGCCCCCAGTCTCAATTTATCTTTGTTGAGAAAGGTAGGCAATACGTATACATTACAATAGACAATATTGTTTTAGAATAGTTAATCACCTGCCACTTTGTATAAAAATACGAATCCTTGCAAAATTGTCTCTTCTTACAGCGGTAATTATGCAAGAGACAATTTGAACAAAAATTCTGAAAAATAATAAAAGTTTTCTGTTACAAGTATGCAGGCAGACGCAGTACCGCTTATCATGATGCGAGTTACTCACTTCTCTAATAGAAAGAAAGAAAGAAAGAAAATCATTTATTTGGCAAAAACTCACATAGTAACAAATTTAATTAATTATAATAATAATGTAAAACATAAAAAGAAGAAAGAACACAGGTTTTAAAATAAGTTTATGAGAAGTGAGGTGCCAAAAAGGCTTAACTCAGCACATATGTCTGGGGTTACACACCTAGACGCTGGTTTTCAGCTAAGCCTGCGGGTGATGAACTAGCGCGAAAATATTTTTATTAAATTCAAATATTATATACAATGTAATATAATATATATACAATACATATTAGTAAGTTAAATATATACATAATATATATACATAATACTGAATATTATAAACATATAAAAGGAATAGCTAAGTTTGTGATCTCACCGTAGCTTCATCATCCGACGGCTTAGAGTAGGAGGAGCAGTCCTCGCAGACTCGGTGCTGGCATCCGTTACACGTGTGAAACACCTCCCCCGGCTTCAATGCCTTCAGGCAGACGCGGCAAGCGCCCGCGCGGGACGGCGCTTTGCCGGCTTCCCTGGAACAAGTGGACTGTTACTACCGATACATTATGGTAATATCAGAATTCCAATATACCGGCAGCATACAGACCATGAGAGCCAGACACATCCTAGGCCTAGCGTCTTCACTATCTTCGACCACATCACCGAGGCCATCGGGCAGGATCATTGTCATATTGCTCAAACGCTAGTCTATCACATATAGAAAAAAAATGGTATGTCACTGGACGTTTTTAGCAGGGCTAGCGGGTAATCAGTTCCAACTTCCGGAACTTTAGTTTTTTTTCCTTCGACTCGGATTTTTGCAATTTGCAATGAAATTTTGAATTAGATTTATATATTCGAAATCAGCGATTCTAGTGGAAAAGGTATCCGCAATAAATTAGCTGTTATTGCTGCTCCACCAAACAAGTGCATTTTTAACCCCCGACGCAAAAAGAAGGGGTGTTATAAGTTTGACGTGTGTGTATGTGGCTGTGGCATTGATTTACTTTTTTTTGTTAGATAGGTTAATCGAGAGTATTCTTAGCTTTGATTCATGAAAATCTGTTTAGCCGTTTGAAGACTATGAGCATTTTTCTAGATTATGACGCTATGAAATAAAATTTTGTAGTTCTGATCAATTCGAAATTTAGTATACTCTTACTTAAACGAAATTGTAAAAACTTTGTAGCGTTTACCTGATGCTGGGACATCTCCTGGAATCTGCAGAATACTCAACTTCTCATCAATTTACTGCAGAGATGTCGAGTTTGGGCTCATCGGAATAGTCTCAATGAACATATTATTAATAGATCGGTCGGGGGTGATTTTAAATGTTGAATTTAAGTATTATATTGGCAAACATATGACTAGTTGTATTGTTACATTTTGAATAGAACGTTTCAAAATGGCATGTTTCAGTATTAATATTAACATGATTATTATAATTAATATGAGTTAACAGAACAAGAATAACGCTCACCTGATGGTAAGCCACACATAACAGCAGAAGTAGTAGACCCCGTGCCACGACTGAATTCCCGCGGTCAAACTACGAACTAAAATTGTTATACTACTTATACTCATTAGTATGTGCTCTGGGCTTAGCATCGATAACTCTCAACACAGATAGTTTTATCTTTATACTCTTATAATGTATAATAATAAATATATTACGGACGAAAGTTAAAAAGGAGAAAGGGTTTCACGAATGCAGCGCCGCGTCTGCGTGGCTTCAGTCGTGGCGCGGCTCTAGTTGCTGTTCTGTGGTAAGCTATGACGTCTACACTGTTAAATGTAATCGATGTATCTTTTTTATTTTTATACCAAATTTTAACTTAATCAATGTCAAAACGTGTCTAGTGATTTGCTACGATCACCAACTTAACCGAAAAACAAAAACATTTCTATTCTACTTGTTTACCTGCACACTACATTTTAACTTTATTGCTACAAAATTGGTTGTTTACGCGCATCAAGTAACTTAAAATGTAGTCTAAATTTACTTAACTACTTGACAGCCTAATGAGTGTAAACTGTGTATATTCGCGTTTATCACCACTGGGTAAATGCGTTAATTACTAAGATACATACTTATTAGTATTTTTACAATAATGTTATAACAATAATATACAATTTCAGCATGCACTTGGCGCGGGCTCGCTTAAGACCGCCACATGTATTTTCTGTCATTATATTTTTGTACAATTTGTAACGTTGGTAATCAATAAAGAGTTTTGTATTGTATTGTTTAGTATAGACCGCTCCATTTAATTATTTTTTATTGCTCAAAGGTCTAGCCTGATGATATGCGGTTTAAATAACAGGCATTCAACACAATATATATTTTTACGGTCGAAATAGGTATATGTATGTCGATATCAATATTATCGATAAGAAACTCTTTGCATCACTAGATAATAAACAAAAAGTTGTTAGAACTTGTATTGAAATATTATCATCTGTTTTGTTATGATATGAATTAGATCTGTAGGACATTTTGTTCCATAATGTTATTTTCTGTAATTAGTATAAGAATTTGGATGGGTGAATTGGGAAACTGTAATGCCTACTCAAAGTAAGTTAATAATCAACACCAATATTGTAAATGAAAATGTCAGTGTATATATTTGTTTGTTTGTTTGTTTGGGACTTCTTCACGGTCAAACGGTTGAACCGATACAGTTGAAATTTTGCACAGGGATAGCCAGTATTATGTATAAGGCTATAGGATACTTTTAAACGCGGGCGAAGCCGCGGGGCACAGCTAATAATAAATCAATGAATAAAACGGCAGCCATAAATGCAATATACTTACGTCAAAATTTATTTACGGGACACTGGTATGTGGCGCTTCAAATTGATAGTTGTCACTTGTATACTCGTAGCACCAGTCTATATTTAAACTATGCCTATTTCTTCTCGGTACTGACCAACTATATAAATGAACTACATTAACGTTGCTCGGTGCCTCTTGTATGGTTTAAACGCCGTCCTCGCGTTCATGAGACGCGTCTGCGCCTCGTCCGCGCTGTATCCTCTCTATAAGTTTTGCATCGAGCGCTTGATCACGTTCGCACCCCGTCCGCGTTCCGTCTCTTTAATTTGGCTTGTGCTTTAGGATTAAGTGCTTGAACGGTAATTTTTTAATAAGGCTTTTTTTTAATAATGGCGAGGCCATCATTTCGAATTCTATGATAGATATAAATGTTATATTAAGGTAGCTCAGTAAATTTTAAGATATACAATAATATTAAAAAATCATACTACGCATTCTTATGAGAAGTCTAGATATATTACGGGTACTCATTATTTTCCTACAGGCCCACACAGATGGTTTCAAATTTCTATTAAGAACAAAAAGCTTAAGCCTCCGTGTGAAACTCGCCTGAACTTAGGAAGTTGGATTTGCTCCCGTTAATTTGAAATGCTGATTCTTACTTTTAATTGAAAAACAGTTTCTAACTCCTTCTGAGCCGGAGCCTTTAGGGTCTATTATATATGTTATCATAAATTACTCATATCGTATACTATACGACATTTTTTTTGCTACCAGGAACCAGTGAAACTGGCCCTTAATATACCAGTGAAAGTTCTATTTATAGTGCCATTGAACATAACAACTAAAAAAAAACTAAAATTTTATGAATTTTTTGTTCTATATAATAATAATTAAATCTATATTTTTCTAAGTAGTAATAATCCAAGAACAAAATATATTTGTAAACATAAATAATGTGAATATGACTACTAGTTAGTGACGTGATAATGTTACCGTTCAGTCTTAGTGGTTATGGGCGGGGGCTGCGCGGGCGGTGGGGCGGGCGCCGGCTCCGCCACCGGCTCCGCGGCTCGGGGACCCAGCTTAGTCACTGAAAACATCATCATTTTGTACACGTAAGCGCAAATCTTGACATCACCTTACGGCCTTTTTGAGGCGGTGGCGATCTTTTTTTTATATCTAATAAGCTAGTGTTAAACTACTATCTCACCTGTTGGTAAGTGATGATGCGGTCGAAGATGGTAAGCACGCTAGGCCTAGAATGGCAACTGGCTCTCAAGGATAGCTGCCGCAACACATTAGATGTTTAGCGACAGATTTTTCTAACTTGAGGGTGGTAGCTAGCCAGGCGGACACTAGATAGTGTCAATAGTCATCTTGCGTGATAAATGTTTGCATTTACAAATATAACTGTAGAAACTGATCGCCACCGCAGTTGTATGGTTTGTTGTTCACATAAATGTTAAGCAAAGAACAAATCAATGCACCCAGTTTGCGCCGAGGTGGCGTGCAGGTTAGCAATTAGTTGCCGCAAATGTATTTGTAATGAGGTGTTCAAAACAAACTCGTTATGCGTTCTAAATTACATTCGCACGCCACCACAGCCGTCACCTAAATAAAACCAACCACCACCAACTAAATTTTAATAAGAGATAAGTTTGTCAAACTACCACAGCGGTCAAATCTCTATTAAATGTATGTTATTTGGGTTGCAAGGAAGCTGATTTTCTTGTAACCCAATTTATACTTCACAAAAGATTAGTTAATTTTGACGTAGATTTGAAAAATTACTACATATTGAGAATACGTTGTAATATCGCAGTCAGATAGCTTAATAAGCCGTTCAATCAACAGCCTAGCCTCTTTAGTAAACAGCGCCGTTCAACTAGATTCCTGTATGATATCCGCTCCGCTTTTATACTATCGAGCCTAGTCGCAGGAGGGTAGTTGATATTTTTCGAAGAATATATATATATACATATATATATATATATATATATATATATATATATATATATATATATATGCATATACATATAGATATATATGCATGTGTGTGATTGAATGGCTCAAGCTAGATAGCTTGAGCCATTCAATCACACACACAGGCAGATGCCTGTGACATATATATAGACCTGTCGTCTATGCGCGTCTGCGTCCTAGCAACCAAGAAATGTATAGGCCGTAGCCGGTGCCGCAACCGTAGAATTCAGCTACGCAGTCTACGGCATAGTAAGCAAACAATATCACCGTTTATTTTAGCGCAAACAACAATAGATTTTCCTGTTTACATAACATTTACTATTGAAATAATAATAGTAAGTAAACAATTGTTTTCAATGCATTTAATTAATACAAAAAAGCATACAACACCACGTGCACTTGATGTTAGTTTTAATATATATTGTTGCAACTAACAGTAACAACCGACTTATTAACATTCCAACTGGAATTAAATTCATTTCATTGTTATGAAATACTTGGCAAATATGATGTGAATTCAAATAAGTCCGCAGTAGTGACTACCTTTCATGAAGGAATGTACTAACAATGCGTGCCAGACCCGCACCGGTGCACGCCGATATTTCGCTATGAATATTGAGAAATGATCATAAATTCCATCGTGAACTCTCTCAAACGTACTTTAATATTCAGGTATTTGTCAAATAAGCCTCTTTTTGATCGGCTCTTTGCAGTTACTGGATGAAAAATGTGTTTTTTTAGTTTATCGATAAATTATTTGTAGTATTATTGAATTAGCGATAAACGTATATTCGTTTAGAGATAAACTGACTTATTCTGGGTATAAAAAATGTTTAGTCAGCTACATGTCTTCACAATTAAGTCAAAAATATAGTTAATATTATTTAATTTAATGTTATATATATTATATGAATAAATATTATATAATTTTGATATTGTCATTAGGTAATTATTTTTAAGTTGTTTAAATAAATATATATCTAACTAAGGATTTTTTTGTAACATTTACTTTAATATCACAATAAACAACCTGAGTTCCTTCAGACACAAATTATTTATATATTAACTTATGAAAAAACGTAGACTTATCAATCTTTTAATTAATACCAATCAGACAGAAGTTCTGAAATAATAACATTTAAAACATCGTAGCGAAGTATTAATTCCAAGCTTACTTACAGTATATGTTTATTGAGGCGTTCATAAGTTATGCCAAAGATGCTATAAATTGGTCCGAAAGAGTTAAGCTTGTAACGAGCTTAAACTTTATCTAATATATTAACGTACTCGAATAGTTCGTCAGTTAAGAACTTACCGACGAAGTGTACGAAATTATTTTACATACGCACGTGAAACTTTGCTTAAGGGTTATGTCACACTCGATATAAACATCATTAGGTTCAGTAACGTCATTCTGGAACATAATGCAGCGCCAGCAACTGAATTTTGAATAGCATTTCATTTTCATATATGAACTCAACATTGAATGCGCATACAAAGCGAGTCATTAGTAGTAAGTATTTACGATGTGTATTCATTTAGCGATGACGATAAGATTCAGTAAAGCACGTCCAGTATAGATGCATTGCAATTACAATAAAAAAATAGGTGTTAACTGTTTTTAACCGACTTCAAAAAAGAAGGTGGAGGTTTCCAATTTGGTAGGAATTATTTTTTTGTTCGAAAGAGGTTAGTACCGAAAGAGTCCTTTTTAAAATTTTGAAAAACAAATTTCGGATACAGGCAATGGAACTCTTCAATATATGCTAGGAAATTTGGTTACCTCAGAACTTCGTCATTTATTAACCGATTTGGAAAACTCAATTTTGTTTAAAAGAGGCCTTTTTGGAATTGATTTCATAAAAGTGTTATAAAGTTGAAAAAAATTAAAGTTGTCATGTCACTAAATGGAACCGATTTGGAATATTATTTTTTGCTTGTTTGAGAGAGTATACTTTCCGTTTGGTCCCATTGTAATTTCATTGAGATCTAATTAGTATCTCCAGAGATATAAACACCTCAAAATTGGTACCAAAAATTACTAGCGCGGCATTTGGAGTCGGTTTTTCGAGTTTGGTAAACGATCCTAAATTATTGTATTTAAATGTATCTTTTACATTACGAGTACAAAATATAGCAGGGCCCTTATCTGTTAGACGGCTTAGTTCGTGCCGTTTGTTCGCATAATCATGACTACGTGATATTTTCGCTTTCAAGATAAAAAGATTTTTATCCCGCGGGTGATGAATGGGTATTGTTCGGGACAAGAAAGGTGTGTAATGCGTAGATAGGTGGCCGCGCTTTGGATCAAACGGGCCATGGGACTGGAATTTTGATTTTCCGCCGCGTGCGCCACTGGAATGAAGATTATTGTACTTAGAACTTTTACTGTAATTTGCGAGATGAGTGTGCGAAACGTTTTAGAGGTCTTTTTAATTAAAGTATGTTATATGTGTACGCTTGCAGATAACTTAAATTTATCTTTCATAGCTAAGTGGACAAAATATTTCAGAGATATTTTTGGACTCCGTTTTGTCGCGTCACTTGTTGCTGCTGAAATTGCCAAGAGATGCTTGAATATTTTTTTTTTCAACATAACATGGACGTATGTATATACAGACAATATTCTAAGCTGTTTGAGGCATTCTCTATATAATAATGTTAAAATAAGTTAATCACAAACCTTATTATCTATTATATCTATGGTCTGTGTTAATTCAAATTCAAATTCAAAATCATTTATTGCGACTAATTTTTCAAGTCATAGATACACATTAAAAAATCTTTACATAAATAGTTATCATTAAATTAAATTACAAAAATTAAATTACAAATTATTAAATAGAAAAAATAAATGAACTAAATAAATTATTATCAAAACATTTCACAATATAAATCATTAGCCAGTACATGTATCCTGTGATAATGATACATGTACTGACAGTCAAATCTGTTGGAGAATACTTCTAGGATGCTGCTAGGGCTGGCCCGGACCCTGCGCGCCAGCGATGTGCATCGCTTGCGCATGGTAGCGTAGAAGCAATCGACGCGCCAATCTGCAAACATCGCTGATGCGCTGCATCTCCGAGGCAACCCCATCACCACCCTAAAAGCATTATTATATTGCACACGGAGGGCGCTGTACTGTTTTTGCGTATATGACACCCACAGAGCGCAAGTGTAGAAGGACGTACAAAATGCCTTGAAAAGAGTTATTTTGACGTCCCCCGAACACCGAGCAAACCTGCGGGCTATCATATTAGCCCTTACAGACAACGCCCTCCGCTCCCTCTCAATATCTTCATCGTCTTTTAAGCCAGCGGTTACAATATGCCCGAGATACTTAAACCGTTCAACCCTAGTAATAGCGGTACCGTTCAGTTTAATTGATGGTACAGTATCCGGACACTTGCCTCCCCTGGCTCGAAAGACCATGTATTCGGTCTTCTTCGCATTATAGACCAAACCATGAGCGCGCACATACTCTTCACATATCGTTAACAACTCCATCAAGCCACAGACCGAAGCACTCAGCAGAACCATGTCGTCCGCATAGCTGATATTGTTGACGCAGACGTCATCAATATGGCAGCCGACACGAGTTTCACTGAGTTGTTGTATGAGGCCGTTGACGTACAAGTTGAAGAGTTTCGGAGACGTCAAACCCCCCTGCCTCACCCCACACTCCAACTTGTACGGCTCCGACAGCGCCTCCGACCATCGAACGACATTGACCTGGTTTGAATACCAGTACTTAAAGATTTGTACTAGTTCTACAGGCATGGAGATGTCGGTTAATTTTTGCCACAGGATGTCATAACAAACCAGGTCAAATGCCTTCGAAAGGTCGAGGAATACCGCGTACACAGGAGTACTTCGGTCCGTGTAGTACTTGACAGTCTGCTTTAAACACAAGATACCCGATTCCGTCGACTGACCGGATTTAAAACCAAATTGGTTATCGTGTATGTTTAGGTATTTATCGAGCTGAGTGTTAAGCAAACTGTCAAGCACTTTTGCCAAGACAGTGGCTAAAGAGATAGGCCTGTAACCAGTATGGTCACTCAAATCCCCGGTCTTATTCTTCACAATTGGTACCACCACAGTTCTCATCATCTCCTCCGGTAAGTATGAATGCCCTATACATAACGTATAGAACATTGCAAGGACTCGGTGCACGTGAAGGCCAGCGTACTTCAGATGTTCAATGCTTAGGTTGTCATGGCCGGGAGACTTGCCCCGCGACATCGATGTTATGGCTTTTTTGACGTCCTTCGCCTTAAACTGTGTGTTAATATCATGCCCGCAAGTCCCATTTACACTGAAAGACTGTGATGGCCCCAAAGGTGATGTCACTGTAAAATGTTCTTTAAACATGTTAGCGATATGTTTCGGGTCACTGAGTCCACTGACACAAACAGGCAGGCCCGGCTTATGATTTAGTTTGTTTGTGTTCTTCCAGAAGCTACCGAAATCACGCTTAGCATGTTGTGAGGCGAGAATGTCCATTTTAATTTGCTCCGTGTTATTGAGGCACCATCTCAAGCGAGCCTTAAATACCTTTCGAGTTTCACGCATGTCGTCCCACGCACGACCCCGCTTCGGTTTCCCGCTTGAAACCCATAATTGAAACTTGCACCTGGCGTGCCTGTGAGCCTCACGGACGTGCTTGTTCCAACCTACAACAGGTCTCTTCTTTCGTTTCCTAGTTACCAACACATCATTACTATTAACGGCGGCGCTAGACAAAGCCTCAATAATATTTTGGTACATACTATCAATAACATATCTGTGATCAGACTCAGTACAATAATTGTCACAACAGGAACTTAATTGAGAGGGAAAATCTATAAGCCTTAACTTTTCGTGGCATAGTTTACTATAAAGTTCAATTTGAGCCGGGTTCCTATCATCCCATTTTACTTTACAATTAATGCGGTTTACATCAGTGTATAATATTTTCGGTATTATTACATCTAGTTTACATTGTATTACTAATGGCCAATGGTCAGAACACACGACATTATAATCAACATAAACATTCTGCACAGTCAAAGATGCCGACTCGGTAAGCACACAGTGATCTAACCAACTTAAGCATCCGTTAATGTCACTCAGATAACTGTACGTATCAGACGATAAGCCGAGTAGATCTACATCTGCACACGACCATTTCATCTCACTACAAAAGCTAGTCAATTCATAATAAAATGGCTCACCGGGATGCGCGTTGAAGTCCCCGAGCATGTAAACACACTCGACGCCTTCGTTACTAACCAGCGCGCTCAGAGCGCCGAGGCAATCCGTGAACTCCGTTATATTACTCGCCGCATCGGTCGGCATGTACACACTCATTACTATGAATGACCTTTGACCTACGTCTACTTTAATAGCACAAATTCTATTATTATCACACTGCACAACCGAGACACACTGAAAAACGCTCTTCCGCCACAGTAACGCGCCCCAACTAGCAAAATCAGTACTTAAAACGATCTCAAGACTACTTTTATTTTCACTTATAAGAAACTTGTATCATACTACAAAGCTGGATTTGGGCGCAGTTATAGGAGCGTTTAATTCTATAACTATCGTATAATAAACTTATAAAATGTTACTAACCCCTATAATATACTTGGCGAAGCGCAATAACTTCTATAATGATATGAAACTACATATTTACAAACTTAAACGCTCTTGTTAGTATCTGACATAAGTATCTTACTAAAGCAATCTTGTTTATAATGCACTAGTAATGTACTTAGTTATAAGTTTATTTATAATCAAAAAATAATATAATATACTGGTTATCTTTGTTGTTGTTTTGGCTAGTAATTCCGGTTGTTTTTTGGTAAATACTTAATAAATACGCAAGTACTATTTCTATTACTATTATATTGTATAATATTTATAGAAGAAAATTACTAGAAATATAATGTTAATATAGTGAGTGAACTCGTGGGGAAGTCACTTTTATTGTATATGTGTACCGCAAATTAATTAATTTCACAATGCCCTTCGAAAAATAGCACATTATTATATGGTTGTAAAAAATAATTTTATCAATTCTTATTAATATTCGCCATGTTTTGAAATTGCCCTTCAATAAGTACTTTATAGAAACATTATAAGTAAATTAATACTTGTAGAAGTTTCAGTCAAGATAACTCGCCTCCATTTTAAAACAAATTAGGGTTCCCTTGAATATTATATGTATCCGGTCGAATTGAGAACCTCCTCCTTGTTTTTGAAGTCGGTTACAAATCAACGAAACTGTTAGTTTTAGTTGATTTTAAAAATAATTACAATGCGGTTGCATTTCTTAATACTTTTTTCACGATTTTTTATTAACACTTTTTATTATAGTTGAAAACAGTTGCTTCACTGTAATTAATAAAACAGTGACACTAAATATAAGTATGTTGATATTAATTGTTGAAAAATTTGAGCATTTCTATGCTTCTGATTATTTTTATGATGTAGCTACTGCTACGCTGAAATATTTCGTTAACTTACTAAGTAGTAAAGCTTTAATTATAAAACATCATGTGACTGAGATAACTCATTACTGAGACTGATTTAAATAATATCTGATTGATAAAACATAATTGTAATGAAGTATTATTTTATTTAATGGTCTTTATACTTAAAATTACAACGTATTAAATTATAGCCCAGATTCGCATTTCTTTAAGCATTTCATGTTTTTTTCAGTCAGTTGTTTCTTTGATATCTAAATTGTATTCTTCTTCCTAATTTTTAACTTCTTCACTTTCTGAGTAGTACGCTACGGGTGAAAAAATATTTTTGGTCGCGGAACCCTCATCTTCTTCTCCTGTGTTTGTACTTAACGCGCTTGCTTTACCTGACCCTGTTGATTTAATTTCCGAAGAACTGGGCTAAGGGCTTCATTAATTGTTTATTCCTATTTGTCATTTTTCTCCTGTAACCACTCCTTTTTAATTGTATTCAATCACTTAAATTCATGTTCAACCGATTTTCTCAAGACGTAGGGGAACAACTTAATCTCAACAAAATGGCCGACTTTTACTAATAAAGTGATTGATCTAGTAGTTTATAAGCTTTGATAGTCTTTTAGCGCTCATATGGAATACTATTCAATTTATAAAAGTTTCAAGCAAGACCATAATAACGCAAACTTATAGTGATCTCGGCTAAGTATGTTATAATATCTTGTTCTCTTAAAAAATGCTACTATAAGATCAAAATATTATTCAGAAATATTTGGTCTTATTAAAAACAATTATAGGACAATTATTCCTAAATTTATCCTAACAGACAATCTTGTAGCTAACTATAAGACTGGTATATAAACGCAAATGATCTTGAGTATATCTACGCTTGTGAAATGCTATTACTAGTAAAAGTGTCCTATAAATGTTTTGTAGATTAGTCTTGTAGCGAACTATTAGATCGACATATGAAAACTAATGTACTTGAGTATGTTAAAGCTTGACAAATGCTCTTATAAGTTATAGAGTCTACCGCAATGCCTTTATAAGATCGTTATAAGTAGTGACAGACTTATAATTTTTTTTATAGGATTACTTTGCTTGTTGGGGCAACGCCGCCGTATGGGCGGCCGCGCAGCATGCCCGCAGAGGTGTCCACCGCCGAGGCGCCCGTGTACGCGAACCCGTCGTCTATGCTACTCAGGAAGTCGATGTCGTGAGGCAGCAGCCAGTGCTCCTGCAGTGCGATAATGTGCGACCTTATCTCATCAACCGAGTTCTTTACGTTCCTACAGTTGAAACTAACGAAGTTGAACAACTCATTGTTATCCATACTATCTAGTGTCTTGTGCGGCCGCGACAGACCTATGTCTGTTCGAGTGACGGTTTTTGAAATGTACAAATCTTCTAAATATTATGCCCTGTGGCCACAATTTGTCATCCAGAAACAACGGTAATTTTAGTTCAGACACATAAAACTTATATGCGTTGTGGTCTTTTTCTTGCTTAAATACAATTTTGTCTAGTGTTATCGTAATGTAACTTTATGAAAGTTTATTATAAAAAAATAAATATTTAAATATAGCTATTATGTTTCTTTGCAGTGTCTCACACTTTATATTTTTGTAAATTGTTAAACACAATCCAAAATTTCATCGTACCGACGGGACTCGAACCCGCACCCCCCGGATTACACGTCCAGGTGCTCTGCCAATTACAACCGTGGCTTAATTGGCAGAGCACCTGGACGTGTAATCCGGGGGGTGCGGGTTCGAGTCCCGTCGGTACGATGAAATTTTGGATTGTGTTTAACAATTTAAATATAGCTGTTTTGAATTAGTTTGACATGGAATTTAATTTAATAATTATAATCTGACTAGCTGACCCGGCGAACTTCGTACCGCGAATATAAATAAACTGACCCGGTGCGAGTTAGAACCGCACACGTAGTGTGCCGATAGAACAAAATGTGCTTGAAAAATAAGTGTCTTGTATGGGGACCTCCTGTAATTTTTTTTTATTTTCCTCCTTTAATTTATTAAAAAAATAATTTAATTCTTATTATTTCATCATGCAATACAAACCATGAGTAAATTTCAAGTCTTCATCTATTAAGGTTTGTAAGATCGAGCATAAAAAGCCTCATAAACTCGTTTCTTCTTTGGGAACCCCCTTTATTATTTTATTTTGTTTTTATCGGGCTTTTATACACAAATAGCGAATACCCATGTATGGAAGCGCTATAATGACTTAACCATCAAAATATGTCAATACAATGACAAAAAATTCCAAACGGACCAACAATGACAACCTGGGACAACCATCAAAATTCAAAATATATCCGAGTAAAGTGGATATTTTATGTTTTCGATTCAAAATACGTGCTTCAAATGCAATTAGAGAGTGGAACAGAGTGTACCCTACCGTACCGAAGGGGCGAACGTCAAATGTTTGACAGGAAAGTAGGTGGAACAGTTTATATAGCAAAATGAAATTGTCATTTTACTATCTTCCTTGCAATTTTTTCCATATTTTCTCACCGTTTAAACCTTCCCTGGACTACGACAAACATTTCAAAACCAAAATCAGCTAAATCGACCCAGCCGTTCTAGAGTTTTAGCGAGACTAACCAACAGCAATTGATTTTTATATATAAGATTTTAAAATTCAATTAATGACTAACAATTTATTTTAATTAAGGCTTATGATAAATAATAAATAATGTGTCTCTGAACAATAAACGGATTGAATTGAACTGAAATAAAGCCCGGATATGTTACAATTTTTGTGTACTTATAAAAAAACCGTTTATGCTACGCTTAGCAAGCGAATTTGTTTTTGTCAAGAATTAGTTTAACGTGTTCCATATGAAAGTGTTGTGGGCCTGTTTAGCGGCGAACAGCGAGCATACATGGCATCGCACGGCTTAGTTATTACGTAACTTGGGAACCTCGGCTACGTAACTTCCCTCAAGTCTAACAATTTATTTACCCTGACATTATTAGTGTTGTAACGAGAAGCCAACGTTAATATGGCTTATAAACTAACTTCTCGAAAGTAAACTTTTCGCTAATTAACCTCAATTAAATTAGGATCACCTCAGGCTTTTGCCGTTTCAAAAGTAACTTTAGAATAACATTTTCTGTTCTGAATTAATGCTGCTTATCTCTTTCGGAAGTTCGAGAATCTGTTGCGAACGTATTTGTAACAGGATTTTCCTATTTAGCGGCGAGCACTACACGTAATTGATACGATTTCCCGATAGAAAGGTGAACTTGTTACATCGGCTAACTTTTCGCTTATACGACTAAATGCAGCCAATAGAGAGCTAACTTTTTGGTGTTTTACCTTTATCCTGGGCTGTGAGCAGCGATGAAGAGAGAGTTTGGCGTAGTTTGCCGAACGTGCCAGGCGCTTCTATCTGCCCCGGGACAGCGCTTGTCTCCTCCGTCGCCACCATCTGAGAAAACAACTTATATTAGACTACAATTTTAAACAAATTTTTGCTAAGGTGCAGCGATGTTATGCTTGAAGTATAAAGTCGCTGTCAAACTACTGGCTGGTTTTAACTGTCGGACTTATAAAGAGGAGACGGGTAAATGTAAGGTATGAATATCGTTCACTCGAAGGTTTGATAATATTTAGTAGCTCGAAGACGGGTTTAGACAATTGCTCTGTAGGATTTGGATAAATAATATATTCAAAATCATTTTTAAAAACAAACTTTACATAAAATCTTCATGTGTGATCATGACAACTATAATAATTTACTATGTAAAATATACCAACCCAAATCCGACTGTCCTATCATGTGTCATCTATTAGCGCGATTCGGACATTAAATCAGGTTGATGATAATACCATAGTAATGCATTGTCACCAAACTTACATAACTAAACCTTCAGCTCAATCGGAAACCAGGAAGTAGTTGAAAAATAGTTTGCAAATGTTGACAAACAAGTTAAATATGTTTTTAATTTTTTGCAACAATATTTTTTCAACAAATAATTTATTTCCTGGAATTAATATAAATATAACATTATATCGTGTTGTGTGGCGCCTGTATGCGTGTTTTTTTTGTGAAAGTGTGAAAGTTTTAGTGTAATTCATGGTTTATCAATTTGTGTGAAAAGGCCGAAAACATATAAGAAATACCTGTACTTTAAGTATTGTAGTACCTTAGATTAAAATATCTAAATAATATAGTCATGTAAGTATATAATCCAAGTATAGTGCAACATTTTCTATAAAAACCGTTTATCATGGAAAATAAGATATAGCACCAGCATATAATTTAGTCACGAAGCGTGTTTCTATGTTTCGATTTGTTTGAGTAGTTTTCAATAAATTCCCATTAATATTTCAAAATGAACACATATTTCAATTAAAAAAATTCATTATAAAAATTCATATTTCTTTTATAAAAATAATATAATTTCCAAAGTAGCGTCGGACGAGTTTGTATCTCAAGGAGCGCCAATTATACCTATATAACTGTTCTAAGCTATCCTTAGTCTGCACAATTTGCGATCTGAAAAAAGACTTTCTATGACAGAGATAACGAAGTACGTGATAATAAAAAGACAGTGAATTAGTGATCTCGATAAAAACACTTGCCTTTGAAGAAACAAACTCATGTCGCGGAAAGCGGCGGCGGCTCGGCGATAAAACTCTTCATACAAAAATAACGACTCAGTAATACTGTCGTAAATTTTATGGAGAGCAACAGATGGGGAATGAAATACATCACAGAAGCGAAAATCAATATTGTCGTCTCCTGAACACTATGGTCCTCGGAACGTTTTTATTGCTTCGTTCCGCATCACTAGAAACGTCGTTATGGATTTCAGAGTTCAGAACCATTTCTGTAGAACAATCTCTTTTTACTATATAATAGTAACTTTTTGAGAGCCTCTTGGTATAAAGGATAGATGGCTTGAATTCTATGCAGTTCAAATCCTATCATGAGTGTTCTACCACAGGTGGTAGGAGCATATCTTGCTACCAAACATTAGCTTACCTGTCACCATCAAGAAGATAATCTGCCACCATAACCTTACGGTGTTCCGGCAGCAGACAGTCCTTGAGAGTTTACCTTGAACTAAAGTTCACGTAATGTAAATGCTATTGTATAACATTGAATTTTGCAGTATTATACAAGCTATCCTTGTGGGCAATATAAACGTTATTAAAAGGAAATGCTGTAAACCTGACAGAATAGAAATGATTCTAGCATAGAAGAAGCTTTTATCTGAAAAGCCTATTGTTTATAAATCTTTTACTTCTAACATAATTTTATGCACACAAAAAAATATATATATAAAACGGGGCAGGACATGTATAATAAAACTTCAATTCCATTTAATAATTGGTGCATTTACTTGTGTGTCCTGGATTAATTGTGATTTTCATGGCCATTCTTGCCAGAGGTCAGCCTAGGCGAAATCGAGATGGCTCTGAAACAGCTTAAAAATGGAAAAGCCCCCGGAGAGGATGGTATTACTACTGAGCTCCTGAAAGCTGCTGGACAACCTGTAATGAAAGAGCTCCAGCAAATCTTTAATACTGTCCTCTTTGATGGGAGAACTCCAGAGGCGTGGAGCAGGAGTGTTATCGTGTTGTTCTTCAAGAAGGGTGATAAAACTCTTCTAAAGAATTACCGACCTATTTCGCTCCTGAGTCACGTCTACAAGCTGTTTTCAAGAGTCATCACGAACCGTCTTGCAAGAAGACTCGACGAATTCCAGCCACCAGAACAGGATGGGTTTCGAGGAGAATACGGCACCATAGACCACATTCACACAGTGCGGCAGATTATACAGAAGACCAGTGAGTATAATCGACCCCTGTGCATAGCGTTTGTGGACTATGAGAAGGCCTTCGACTCGATCGAGACCTGGTCTGTTCTGGAATCTTTGCAGCGATGCCAAGTCAATTGGCGATATATCAATGTGTTGAGAGGTCTGTACAATGCCGCTACCATGACCGTTCAAGTGCAGAACCAGTAGTCTAAATCTATCCTCATGCATCGTAGTGTGAGACAAGGGGATGTTATATCCCCCAAATTTTTCACAAATGCATTGGAGGATATGTTCAAGACGCTGGACTGGAAAGGACGTGGTATTAACATAAACGGCGAGTACCTCTCACACTTGCGATTTGCGGACGACATTGTCATCGTGGTGGAAACGTTGTCAGAGTTTCAAGATATGCTGAACGGCCTAGCTGACTCTTCTCAACGCATTGGTCTCCAGATGAACTTGGGTTATGTTCAATTTTATTAAAACCAAGGTTATGTTCAATGACCATGTAAATCCGGAACTAATTGCGGTACAGGGCAGTATTCTCGAAGTTGTTAAGGAGTATGTTTACCTCGGGCAAACTCTGCAATTAGGTAAAAACAACTTTGAGAAAAAGGCCAATAGAAGGATACAACTGGGCTGGGCAGCATATGGGAATCTACGTCGGGTCTTCACATCGCCAATCCCACAATGTCTCAAGACGAAAGTCTTCAATCAGTGCGTCCTACCCGTCATGACATACGGGGCCGAAACGTGGGTGTCCACGTTTCGCCCACGGTCTCACGTCTGGTCCACAAATTTAAAGTTTCAAGTATAGTATATAGTCACAAGTATAGGCTGATGATGATGATAATGATTTTTCATGGAAGAAAATACGTTCAATACCATTGCACAAGTAATTAATAGCAATAATAATAGACTGACCAAGTGCGAGTCAGACTCGCACTCGTAGGGTTGCGTGCCACAGTATAATGTTCAGGCTTAAATATTCCAAATCGACATGTTTTAGATTCAACAGCAAACAATGAAATATTATATGTTTTTATCAAAAAATATATAATGTAGATCAAGAAACATTCTTGATTATCTAATGGTTGAAAACACGATATTTCAGACTTTACTCGATCATAAAAAAACTACGAAAACAAAATAGTTTTTTGGTATTACTTAAAGTGCATTAAACTCTGACTTACAAAAAATATGCCAAATAATAGGAAAAGAAGTATAAAAGAAAATTATAAAGATTTTTTCCAAAATAGTCCTTATTTTTTTTTCACACAATATTATATAACAAAGCGGCCAGCGCGCCTCACTTTAGTAGCCCGCGAGGCGTCTTCGAGGTAGGAGTGGTAGGACCTGTTTCACTTTTGCTAGCTGGCTGACAGTTCCCCGCTACGCGATTGGAATATCCGACACGGGGACGGAGGGTATCGCTAAATACCTACTGCGCTGAATTATACTGGCCTTAACAACAGTTGCCGAAAAAACACGTTCCTTGTATGGGGACCTCTTTAATTTTTAGGGTTCCGTTCCCAAAGGGTACCAAAGGTATCCTTCAGGAAAAAAAAGAAAGGAGATTTCGCTGTCCGTCCGTCCGTCTGTCTGTCCGCATTTTACAGGGCTCTATCGCCATAACCGTAATAGGTAGATACTTGAATTTTTTACGAAGTATATATTACTATTAGGGTTTTGACAACAAATACTAAAAATAAAATAAAATATTTAAAGGAGGTTCCCTTACAAGAAACGTGCTATTTCAGGCGTTTTATGCTCTTGTTAAAAACCTTAATGTGTATTATAATGGTTGCCATAACATAAAAACTAAATTAAACAAAAAATAAACTGGCCACGTGCAGGTCGTAGATTCCGTAATACAGTTAATTAATTATAATTATAAGTTATATTTCCAGTTGCTTTATTTCAAGAACTGCTGTTTCTTTCTCGTTCAAATCAATTTTCGTTGATAGTGTTTATTGAAATCTATAGCATATATATTTTTTTGATTTTTTACTTCCTTACTTTAAAAGTTACAGGAGGGGGAAACACATTTTACTACATTAGAAGTGTTTATCTTTCAAATGATTGACCTTGAGAAAAAAATGGTTTAGGAACTTCATTGTCATTTTTAAAGACCTATCTATAAATTCGCCGCACGTATAGGTTCGATGGAACTTTTTTTTAGTTTTAGTTCCACATATGGGAAGTAAAGATGGCAATAATGGTTGAAACAGTTTATTGGTTAAAAGTTAATTGATAAAAAAATATATCTATAATTTTATTGGTTAATATTAGTTAATATTATTCGAGTAGGTTTGGTTTTTTTCTTTTTCGACTCCCACACACTTAAAGAAATAAATCCATATTATTGCCGGAGGTATTCCGTCTCAGCATTTTTAAAAACAAACTTCCACTACATAACAACACAAAATAAGTAATAGTACAACAACAACAACTTTATTATCTAATAAAACTAACCATAACTACAGAGAGTACTAATAGCATTAACTCATTCCATACACTACAGTTAATTGTTTAAAATATCGCTTCGCTCTGAAAAGAATAAAAATATCGGAAACATCTGTTAACTCATTCCATACACTACAGTTAATTGTTTAAAATATCGCTTCACGTTGTTAAGAATAAAAATATCGGAAACATCGACTCGGCGAATAAATTATTAGTGTTTTATTTTGAGGGCAATAGAGCATACAATCGAATGCAGTTAACTTATGGAATATTTTATATGGTTGAAAACAACATGTTTAAACTTCACTCCGGTCATCGTATGATATATCAGTGTTCGAATATGTTCCTTATCCAGTACCGTTTAAAGCTTAAACTTAAGTGCATAAAAATGGGTTAGTTCGTGATTCGCAAGGCGAGGTTCAGTTGAAGTTGATATTATATATTTATTTGTTAATGTTAATTTTGGTTATTGAATATTATGGTTAATTTTGAATATTATTTTATTTTAATGGTTGATAGTTATATTCATCATCTCTAATGGGAAGCCCCCCCTTAACCTTTTATTTTTGTATAAAATCGTAAAGCGGTGTGCAGAACCTACCAAGCCTACCAAGTTTTAATTGTGTAGTCTAATTTTTCGGATAAAGTGGCTGTGACATACGGATGGACAGACAGATAGACAGACAGATATGACGAATCTATAAGGGTTCAGTTTTTTCAATTCGGCTACGAAACCCTAATTAAAGGGGGTCCTCATACAAAAAACATATTTTTCGGCAAATTTTGTTTAATCGGAACCCTACGTGTGCGAATCCGACTCGCACTTGGCCAGTTTATGTATTTTATGATATTTTTAGTGTTTGTTGTTATAGTAGCCATAGTATTAGATACTATGTGAAATTTCAAGTATCTCTACGTATTACGGTTTAGAACTGTATCTTCTAAGCCGTAATAGGTAGATACTAGAAATTCCTGTGAAAGATGGACGGACGGACACCTAAGTTTCACTAATTCCGTTGGTACCCTTTGAGTACGGAACCCTAAAAATTCAGTTACTCAGAGCCAATAAAAGTAGATGTTATAGTGACCTACCCCGTTCCAGATCTAATTAGTTTATTGATTCCCATTTTCAATGCACTTAGCCAGTGTCATTAGATTTTTTTTAACTAAAATAAAACCGGTCAAGTGCGTGTTGAACTCGCGCACCGAAGCCTCCGTTTAAACCGGTCAAACTAGGTTAAAGTACAAACTTAACTTTGTAGTTCGATCCATAAAGAATGTATTGCACCAACCACAAATAAAAAGTTTGTAATAGTAAATATTTTTTTATAGTTATTAAGCTACATTATTTACCGTTTTCAGATGTATTCCTATAAAAGAGCTTCAAGACCTTGATTTTTGTTTAATTTCATGATTTTAGGTCAACGGGAAATACCCTACGGGTTTTGATTCCCGTGTGAAATCGCAAAATATACGAAAATATGCGACATAAATGGTCATACGAGTATCTTTTAACCGTGTTGACTTACAAGTTTGATTTTTTCAATACCAAAAGAGAACGTAGATCTACGGATTCGATACAAGTTTTAACTTGATATCTTTACGCGTTTCTGAGTAAAATGGGTCTTGACAGACGGACAGACAGACGGACAACAAAGTGATCCTATAAGGGTTCCTCTATATTTTTGAGGTACGGACCTTAAAAATCTTTCCTGTTTTTGGTCTTATGGACAAAGTGACAAATGAAATTACAGGGTGTAAGACTTATTAACATCATGAGATCTCCGGTAATCGGCATAGTCTAGTGATTTGCAAAATCCTGACAAATCAGATTTTTTAAGTTTCCGTGCTTGCATGATATAATATATCTCATTGGCAGATTATATCACTCACTTAGGCGAGCTCTTTGCGTGTCTGATTGCCTCGTGTCATGAAAAACCTTTACCCAACATAATAAATAAAAAGAAATATTAGAAATGGTAAGCAACATTTTTCTGTCTCGTAATTCATGGCAGACTAGGGATTAGAAGCCTAAGCAAACAGACATCGGGAAATTAAATCAACTACGGTATTGCAGTGCTAAGCTTTATCGTAACAGATTTGTCATTTAGCAATATCATGATAATAATTAGTTGTAGTCCTCTGATAGAAAAATTGTTCAGACAATGGGCATGAATATTAAATGATAGTGGCTTGTTCCTGAGGGAATGCCTGCCGGACGGACGGTCGGTCGTCGCCCGCCCACTGCTACGCCACAGTACAAGGTATCAGTAACTAAAATCTATTACAAGCAACAATCATAGAAATGCGAAAGGTAATTGATGCATCTTTTTTGTAGTTAGTTACGACTGACCTGGCCAATTGAATAAGACACAACAAGATAGTTTAAACGTGGGTTCCACCGCACAGGCAATTGTTCCATTCGGAGATTTAGGTAAAGACTGCGCAAAAAGTGAAGTGTTAAAAAACGAACTGAAAAGAAAAAAACAAGTAAGTCTAGTAGTTTATACTTCTGTTTAGGGATATCAAAAAACTATACCATTTAAATTCTTTCTTGGTCGATACACTCATAAAATAAATTATACATTGATATATGGAATGTAGAAACTTTAACAGTCGGGACACATTAATGGCTTAACGAATGGGGATTAATGTGTCCCGACTGTTAAAGTCTCTATATTCCATATAACATTGTATAATTTATTTTATGAGTGTATCGACCGAGAAAGAATTGAAATCGTATAGTTTTTTGATATCCCTAAACAGAAGTCTAAACTACTAGACTTACTTGTTTTTTTCTTTTCAGTTCGTTTTTTAACACTTCACTTTTTGCGCAGTCGGGTTTTTTGATTTTTTAATTTAATGTTTTATTTTACACTTTTTAGTTAAGTAAAGGACGGCAAATTCCGTACATATTAAACGACTATACCAAAAGGAAGAGGTTGTTTGTTACCTCAGAACTCCATCAATTCTTAAACGATTTGGAAAATTCTTTGTTTGTTTGAGTTAATATGATTTCGTTTGGTCTTATTGTAATTTTATTGAGATCTGATAAGTAACTTCAGAGATAAGCACCGCAAACTAGTTACTGAAAGTGACTAACGCGGCATGTAAAATCGTTTTTTTTTTTTTTCGATTTGTACGAACATAAATTAATTGTTATAAATATATTTTGAATCTCCATTTTAAGACCTTTAATTCGATACCCCACTCGAAAGGTTTTGAAAAAAAAAAATTTTTTGAACCCCAAATTTTGGCGTCTGAAATCCGCCATTTTGAATTTTTCAATTTTTTATGTTTTCGTTGACACTTGCGCTAGCATGGCGAATCTATTGACGTGCCAATTATCAAAATCGGCCCACGCGTTTGGTCTCTAGTGTGCCACAAAGGAACAAACATACATACATACATACATATATAGACTGATGAACACATTACCTCTCCTTTGCGTCGCGCAGTCGGGTAAAAAATCTCATAGTTTTATAACGATTGAACGAATTTTCATGAATCAAAGCTAAGAACACTCTTGATGAAGACATGCAATCTATCAAACAAAAAAAGCTATCAATAATGAAATCAAATCGATTCATCCGGTTCGGTGCTAAAATGCTGCATACAGACACACAGATACACGATACACACGTTAAACGTATAATACCCCTACTTTTTGCGTCGGGGTCGTCGGGGAACGCCGTAAGGTTACGGCGGCAGATGTTCTCCTTGGTGGTAAGCTACTTTTTAGGGTTCCGTAGCCGAATGGCAAAAAACGGAACCCTTATAGATTCGTCATGTCTGTCCCTCCGTATGTCACAGCCATTTTATTCCGAGACTACAAAGACTACTGAATTGAAACTTGGTCAGTAGGTATAAAAATATAAAAGTTTAAGGGGGGCGTCCCATACATAGAACTGAATCAAAAACAAATAATCTTCAAACCTATACATGTATGAATAGGTCTATGAATAGGTCTTTAAAAATGACATTGAGGTTTAAAATCATTTTTTCTCAAAGTCAATCATTTAAAAGATAGGCGCGTCTAAAGTGGTAAAATGTGTGTCCCCTCCCCTCTAACTTTTAAAGTAATGGAGTGAAAAATCTAGAAAAAATATATTTTGTAGATCTCAATGAAACGAGATACAGTCAGCAGTTTTTGAGATATAGCGACTGCAAAGATAACTTTGTTTTTCATTCAAACTCTATGAAAAACAAAGTTAGTTTTTTTTAATGGCGAAAAATTCAAGTAATAAAATACGGAACCCTACGAGTGCGAGTCCGACTTGCAGTTGGCCAGTTTTGGTAGATTTAATGATCCCACTACCTCTGTACGAAAACCCATAATTCATGAATACACATAATACTTTCATTGGTTTATAGCTATGATTAGAACCAACGACCGTCGGGTCAGAATCAGGGTAACTATCCTTTACGCCAAAGGGCCGTCCAATATTACTACGTAAGTATTATAAAACAAAGTCCATCACTGCGTCTGTCTGTCTATTCGCAATTATCTCCAATAGCTACTGAACGGATTATCATGCAGTCAGTATTCACCAATAGCCAGAGAGTTTATGAGGAAGGTTTAGGTGCATAATTCGTTAAGGTTTTGTGTAAATTTGTTGAAATATGACGATAATTGTTAAATATGTTAATATTTTATATTCGATGCAACAAACTGATGCAAATTTTGTAGGCATATACGTTCTACCCGTGCGAAGCCGGGGCGGGCTGCTAGTAAGTTATAAAGCAATACATTCATTCTTTTCGTACTAATCTTATAATTTCATTTATTTTTTGTAATACGATAATATTTGACAAATTGTTATGAACATTTAGAGCGGTTTTTTTTCGTGCTTTATATTTTGTTATGTTGATTGTACGTATCTGAAATACCTGTTTTGTTTGGTTTTCGCTAGGTTTCCAATTTTTATTTACACCGAAACTTATATTTATAATTTTTGAAAGCGCACCAAAATTTAGGTTAAAAATTTTTATTTAATTTTAGGTTATAATTTATTTAAAATTTCATGTTTATATTCTTTCAATAGATTTTTTTATTAACCGACTTCACAAAAAAGGAGGAGGTTCTCAATTCATCTGTTTGTTTTTTTTTCTTTTTATTTGTGTGTATGTTGTTACCCGATTACTCCGTCAATTGTGAACGGATTCAAATAATTCTTTTTTTAATAGGTAGGGTACGTTTCCGAGGTATTTTAATTTTATCGAGATCTGATTAGTATCTCCAGAGATATGGAGATAAATACCTCAAACATAAGATAATGTACTGGTTTTAGAAGAAGAGTCCCAAGAAGATTATACACAATGGAGGTTGCTATTGTATATACTTTTGAAGACTAAATAAAGACCGGCAAAGTCGAGTTGGACTCGCCCACCGAGGCTTCCGTACCAACGTTGGTTGGTAGCAATTAGGCTAGACCTCTAAATTGTATGAGCGCTATAACTCAGAGGCCTACCTTGATTGGCGTCAACTATGTATGTATGATACCCTTTAATTGTCAATTTTTTTTATTTTTTGGAATTTTTCCTTTATTTGTGCTATAAGACCTTACTTCTTGCCAAATTTCATCTCATTTCAATTCTAGGTCAACGGGAAGTACCTTATAGGCTGTTGACCCAAAACCTATAGGGTACTTCCGGTTGATCTAGAATTGTCATCATTATCAGCCAATTTCCGTCCACTGCTGGACATAGGCCTCTCCCATGGCACGCCACTGAGCTCGATCTTCAGCTATTCGCTTCCAACCGCTGCCAGCCAGCTTGCGTATATTATCGCTCCACCTAGTTGGAGGGCGTCCTACATTACGTTTGCCGAGCCGTGGTCACCACTCTAGAACTCGTCTACCCCAACGGTTATCGGTTCTATGACAGATTTGACCAGCCCACTGCCATTTTAGCTTGCTAATCCTTTGAGCTATGTCGATAACTTTGGTTCTTTGACGGATGACTTCGTTTCGAATTCGATCCTTCAGAGAAACTCCGAGCATAGCCCTCTCCATAGCTCGCTGAGCGACTTTGAATTGGTGAACTAGTCGCACCGTCAGTGTCCACGTCTCGGCTTCGTAAGTAATAACGCACTCGTTAAAGACTTTCGTCTTTAGGCTTTGTGGTATGGGCGACGAAAAGACTCGATGAAGTTTTCCGAATGCTGCCCATCCCAACTGTATTTTTCTGCGAGCTTCCTTCTCGAAGTTGTTTCTACCCAATTGTAAAATTTGCCCAAGGTAGACGTATTCGTGAACAACTTCGAGAGGAACTCCGTTTAGTGCAATCGGTTCCGGAATAACATGTTCGTTGAACATGATCTTGGTCTTATCCAAGTTCATCCGGAGACCGATGCGTGCAGAAGAATCAGCAAGGGTGGTCAGCATGTGTTGCAAGTCCTGCACGGTTTCAGCTATGATAACGATATCATCTGCAAATCTCAATTGTGAGAGGTAATTGCCATTGACATTTATGCCCCGTCCTTTCCAGTTCAGCGTTTTGAACATATCCTCTAGAGCGTTTGTGAACAATTTGGGGGAAATAACGTCCCCTTGTCTCACACCTCTATGTAAGTGGATATGTTCAGTCTGCTGATTTTGTGCTTGGACGGTCATAGTCGCGGCGTCATACAGACCTCTCAACACTTGCACGTATCGCCAATCAACTTGGCACCGTTGCAGAGACTCCAGAACAGACCAGGCTTCAATGGAATCAAAGGCTTTCTCATAGTCCATAAACGCTAAACACAGGGGCTGGTTATACTCTTCGGTCTTCTGTATAACCTGCCGCACTGTGTGAATGTGGTCTATGGTGCCGTATCCTTCTCGAAATCCAGCCTGCTCGGGAGGCTGAAATTCGTCGAGCCTGCGCGCGAGACGATTTGTGATGACTCTCGAAAAAAGCTTATAGACATGGCTCAGGAGGGAGATAGGTCGATAGTTCTTTAAAAGGGTTTTGTCCCCCTTTTTGAAGAACATAACAACCACACTTTAATCCATGTCTTCGGTGTTCTCACCGCAAAGAGGACGTAATTAAAAATACGCTGAAGCTGTAGTAGCGTAGAAGTTCCACCGGCTTTTAAGAGCTCCGTTGTAATTCCATCCTCTCCGGGGACTTTTCCGTTTTTAAGCTGTTTGAGAGCCATCATAATTTCATCTAGGCTGATTTCTGGCAGATCTTCGGTATAGTGGCGGGTTAGAGTGGCTCTAGGATCCTCATTACCGGGTTGGGGAAGGGACGCTTGTGTGTGTGTATAATTGGTGTATAATTGGCTGTAGAAGTCTTTTACTTCCTTAAGAATCTCCGGCTTAGAAGCGACGACACTCCCGCTAGAAGTGGTCAACTTCGTCAGATGGCTTCGGCCCAGCTGTTGGACAAAGACTTTTGACTCCCGGTTTTGCTCTATCGCTTCTTTAATTGTGCGTGTGTTGGAGTTCCGGAGGTCACGTCGTACCAATTTAAAAATCTTTTTGTTGAGAGTCCGTTGATCTGACGAAGTGACTGCGGGGTTTTCACGTCGCTTCTGCATTAGCTGTAGAAATTCCTCTGAGAGCTTAGACTTCTTGCCAGCATCTCGCGTCTCACAGAATTTTGTCCCCTCCTCCCTGAGGATACCCACCACATGGTCGAGAATTGTCAATTTTAGTCAAAAGCAAAGTCTTACAGCACAAGTAAAGGAAAAATTCCGGAAAATAACAAAAGTTGAAAATTAAGGTCACTTTTAGTACTTACAAGTTTTCGCAAAAATCTAAATTTGCCCATATCTTTTTATCGTGTTGACTCAGGACCTTGATTTATACACCTAATAGGGACTATAGATTTCTGTATCTGGTATAAATTTCAACTTGCTAAGTCTACCCGTTTCTGAGAAAATCGGTGGTGATACGCGGACAGACGGACAGACAGACAAGAAAGTGATCTTATAAGGGTTCCTTTTTTTTACCTTTTGAGGTACGGAACCCTAAAAATATGACCTTGAATAATGTTTTTACATCTTTCTTCACGTTGATTTTGGTTTTTGACAGATATTCTCACGGTAACTGAGCGAGATAGAAACAAAGGTGGGGAGAATTAATTTGTCTTCACAGGAATGTTCTACCGGGCAAAGTCTTGTTAGGGTGCAAAGTTAGTTAATATTTTTTGACATGACATGACGTTTGGCGAAGATGGCGGCCAAATCAATCCAGCGACACTTCATACATAATTAAATAACTCAGTACCTATAGTACGAGTTTTTATCGTAAACGCTTTTGACAGATCTCACATCGTTTTCGACTTATTCTGGCTCCCTGATTGGTCTAAGTTTAGTTATGTGTAGTAACCACTAGAGGCACTGTACTGTACATCTCTTTGTACATACTAGAAGCGTGTTTGTTTGTTAAACAACATTCTCATCAATTTATACTACATGAACGCAGACATCCTCGAAAGACTCGCCCTAGAATAGAAGTTTCATCCCACTATATACCAAAAACGACATTCTTCGGAAAAAGTATCTTTAATATGGCACCAAAATTATATAATAAGTTACCGGACAGCATTAAGAATAATGAATTATCTATATATAAGAAGACCTTATGTAAACGCTTGACAGAAAAATGTTATTACAAAGTTGACGAATTTTTAAATGATACTAAGTTTGAATGAATTTTATTATAATCCACTTATTATGGCTATTTCAGATATTTAATACAATTGTTTTTAGCGTTGATTTGACATAGATTCTTTATCTAACTATTTCATTCCATTTTTTCATATATTGTAAAATTTAAAGAATACCACGGATACAGGATATTATATATGCTGTTCAATATTGTACGCCTAAAAGGCATGCTACAGTGTTCTTAATTTTAATATTCCACCAGTTGTATTTTTACCTGTAGTGCAACAATAAATAATTTGAAGTTTGAAGTTTACTGTTTTTCATACAAAATTTGCTCGATATACGATATCAAGTTTGGTATGAAAACTCGTACTAAGGGTACAGAATTATGAACGTACTTTGTACCAACTGACACTGCAAAAAAATTTATAAACATAATACCACAGATTATATTATAGTCAATACGGAAATAATACTTTCCATTGTTAGGTTGGCTACACAGTGCTTTCATAATTCGGGTAGGTATCAGCAATGTAGGGAAGTGCCAACTCTTATAACGTAGTAGAGTGATTCAGTAGTATCTGTCGGCCATATGGCGGCAATCAATGTTAATAATCGCAAATAATAATTTTTAATATTCATTTTGGAATACATCTAGTCCGTGTTATAAAGGTATTTGGAATTATTGTAATAAAATAGACAATTAATTATCGTATGTGTCAGATGCTTTTATTGCACAGGGTCATTTTGGACATTGTCATTTGATACCTTGATGACATCATTATGACTAGTGAATATTTTCACTAGCGCGGCATTTAAAGTCAATTTTTTAGGGTTCCGAACCCGAAGGGTACCAAATGAACACTTTTTGAGACTTTGTTGTCCGTCCGTCCGTCCGTCCGTGTGTCTATATGTGCGCACTTTACAGATCTGTATCTTCATAACCATACATACTTGAAATTTTCACAAAGTATATATTCGTCAGTGTATAACGGCCCAGACTCAAAATTTTATAGATACATGTAATTTAATTAAAACTTGTTTTGCACTAAAAAGGGTAAAATAAATTATTTTTCAAAAAAAATACAACCGACTTCATAACCACAAACAGGCACTCAAAAGCGAAAAATAAATTACTTAATATAATTATTATAAGCGCTACCCACTTATCTATTTGAAGTCGGTGCCAGCCAAGTCTAATAGGTAGTAGATAGATGCTACCTACCTACTTACTACTGCTACTACTACAAACATAGTATCTATCTACTATCCAATAGACTCAATGGCGCATCTTGGGAGAGGCCTACGTCCAGCAGTGGACTGATACAGGCTGATGATGATGATGATGATGATGATGATCCAACAGACTTGGCTGGCGCCGACTTCAAACAGATAAGTGGGTAGCGCTTATAATAATTATATTAAGAAATTTATTTTTCGCTTTTGAGTGCCTGTTTGTGGTTAAGAAGTCGGTTTTTTTTAAAATAATTTATTTGCCCACAAGTTAATTAGAAAAATAGTTTAAAACGTCATACAATTAATTCAAATATAAATTACGAAAACAAATAAACATTTTAAAGGACTCTTTTATAGGAGAGACTATAAAAGAGTGATTAATAATTAAGCACCAATGAATTAATGCATAAAAGGTATATAAAATTAAATATAGTAAAAAAAAATAGTCCATTGCCATCACTTAAGAGATATTCCTACCTCCATTTTATCTAAAGCTGAAAGATTTAGGGTGTAAATAATAGTGGAGTGTGACCCTACTATTATTTATAGTAGTATATACAGCTAGTCATTTTATAGTACAAATTTAGCAGTGAGAATCAAACAATATATGCAAGAAGTAAGTACCAAGTCGATTTGTCACAGCCTCATCCGATGCTTTGTGGCGTTCGCGACTGACCTCAGCTTCCTATTGTACGCTTATTGGATTTGTGAGCAAAGCGGCATAGCCATGCTCGTTACCACAAGCTTTCTGCCGAAATACGTTCAGAAATAGACTGTACATTATATACTTTTTGATACAATTACATTGTGGGTGAAATTTAAATTATTAAGCTACTAAGAAAGTATTTGAAATCAATCTTTTCAGATATCTGCTCTACGCTCGATTTTTTTTTGACCAAGCGAAGTGAAGGTCTCCTTTTCAGGTTGGGAACAAATGCTATCATATGTTCGGTTGCTCGTATGTCTGCAGTTCTTCTCTACATGTCACATTTTTCAATCGATTCTCGCGAATTTTGTGAGCAGGTTTGATAATAACATGTTTTTTTTAATGTCAATTAGGTTTTTAGAAAAAACGGTAGCCCACATTAAATATTTTGAAGCAATACTATGAGTAGTCGGTAGTACAATGAGCAAGGCAGCTCAATCAAGGTTACCGCGTTCGATATGCTAACCCTCAGTTTAAGAATAAAATGGGTCATGAACACGGCTCGTTCATGACCCACTAGAGATGCAGGCTGGGGCTGTTTGACCCACTTGTTGCCGCTATTTACTTTACAACTCCCTTATTACCGACATCAGGTGTAGTCTTTTACTTTATCACTGCCTTGGGAGTACCCATCCCTAATTTGTTTCTGATTTCTGTAGGGTGACCTCTTAAGATTCCATTTTTGAGCCGCTATTAACGTTTTAAGGGCAATTGCAATGTGAAGGCATTTAATTTCTACGGGGTGCAAAAGTAATGACCCAATTTGGTTCAGCTACAACTTTTTTCTAAATTAGAAAACTAGAATTAGATTTTTAAATATGTATATTTGTGCCATTAAATTTAGTTGCATTATGATTTAAATATGATGTCTATTAAATGTTGACCTCCAGAGTTGAAGCACATTTGAGTCCTATTTATGACATTTTCCATAACTAGCTATAACACTTCCTGTGATATGTTTCTTATTTCTTGGTGTATGTTTTCTTTTAAAGTTGCGAGAGTCTGTGGCTTGTTCACATACACCCGAGATTTCAAATAACCCCAAAAGAAAGAAATCTGGTGAGAGGTGAGATCGGGTGATCTAGCAGGCCAAGGCAAATTGCCAAAATGAGAGATAACACGGCCTGGAATCATTCCGTAAGAAATTTGACATGATTATTCCACGTTCTTGGGGAGTAAAAAGGTCCATGCACGGATAAAGACATATTCTCCGTGTAGAGTCTATTCTCCGTGGGTCCATGATTATTTTTAGTGAATTTTACATTTGATTACTACAAAATGTTCAATATCAGAATGACAGGGTATGTCATAAAAAAAAATTATAATGAATTTCTATAGTTTCTAGAGTACTTTTGCGCCACCCAGTACTTACTTTTTTTAAGTAGTAACTATTTCTTGTTTGTTCAATTACGATATACTTTATTTTTTAGTTAAGTTAGTAATCATAAGCTTCGTTAAGCTCTTACAATTTGACAGTGAGATGATTTTTTTAAGATAAGATACCTAAAAAAGTCGTAATAAACATAATAATAATCGAATCGTAATGTGTCGTCAGCATAGGTGACAGGAGCAGGAGCCAAGCTAGCTGTGGTAGTTAGGACTACAGAGAGAGAAAATGTCTTACGAAGGGTGCCATGACAAGCAGTAGGTATCGCTTAGTATACCTGGCCCTTGATCCAGATATCTAACTAGCGTCCCCTAAGATTATTCTTACGATTGCTTTACTGATGATTTTATTGATGACAACTTTTAACTTACAAAAATCTAAAGTTCTATTTAAAATGTATTCAATAAACAGACATCAAAAATCAAAAGCCCAAAGAAATGAAAGTTATTCAATTTAGATAAAAATGTCAGGCATTTTTGTAAAAATACAACCAATTCCACGAAGTGACCAATTAATTGAACGGTTCCGAACGTGTCATTGATTTTCGTTCAACAATAGGTGCGGTAACAATGGAGTTCTCTTCGCGACTAGACATAGACGTAGGACGTAACTACTGCTATTGGGATTACCGCAGGATGCGGGTACGATACAACAAACTTATAGATATGGAACACTTTATGCGTTAGTTTAAGGCTGATATTTTAGGAATTCAGGTACGACCAAACCGGTGCGATCTGCGAACGTCGCGGGCGCGATTATCGTTTTCTGATCGCCGTAGATCGCGTTTGGTTTGAACTAGTCGGTACGAACACTACTGCAGTATCTGATCACGCCCGCGCACGCGGCTACAGATCGCTGCGGTTTGGCCGTAAATTTATACTGAATGTAAATATAGATGCGGATCAATTTTGCGACTACTTCTATACTAATTTGTTTGTTTACTTCTATACTAAATACACTCTTTCTTTAAAATTTTACTTCTATAAATTCTACTTCTATATTAAATGATTGTATTTTTGTAAGTTTATAACGAATAGGTTCAAAATCTACATTTTAAAAATTATTTCATTCATATTTAGAATGGACTTTCGGAATAAAAATAGGCTATATATATATTATATATATATATATATATATATAATATATATATATATATATATATATTATATATATATATATATTATATATATATATATATATATATATATTATTATCTTGTTTAAATTAGGCATATGTATATTTGTCTTCAACTAGGGGGAACATCGATATAATGCTCCTACCACCTGTAGACCTGTAGACGAACACTATGAATGCATATAGAAAAAATCATGAGTGCACAGCGAGGATTTGAACCAGAGACCTCCGGGTTAGAAGTCAATGTATCTAACCGGAGCCGGGGCGGGTTGCTAGTAATTAATATAGAGCGTAATATACAGGTATTTTTTACACCAAATTTTACTAGAGGAACGATGACATTCACTAAACGTCATTGTCACTGTCATTTCCAAGTCATAACCATACATGGTGTAAACCTGTCAACGCAGAAATTTTATTTTGTCTACACTCGCTGTTCCGTCGATAGAGCATCCTAACTCGAATGAAATAGTTTGAATACTGTCCAGATTAAGCGCTCAGAATAAAACGCTAAAGCAATTAGCATTAGTGTTGTTTATAGTACGTTTGTTTTTTTTTAGTTTATCAAACGCTATTTTTCGTGATCATAACACCTTAATTCCTAAATAAGCCGTACTCGTCTAACGAAATCAGTATAAAAATGATGAGTGCTTTGTAAATTTGGTTTACAGATTCAGTGAACAGCTGTTATTTAAAATATAGGCACTACGATTATTATGATTATTACGACTTCTATATAATATATTCACCGACGTATTCATACGACCTTTGATTATATGATTGCATACGATCTTTGATTATAAATGTATATTATTAAAGCATACGATTTAGGATTCACTAAGTTTTAGTTAATCCTAGGTCTGTGAATATAGGCATGTTTTTTATGCTGCAATGAACACCAACATTTTTTAATAATAAATCACGAATATTGCTATAACCAGTGAAAGAATACTGCTAGCTATAACGGTGTGTGAATTACAGCCGGTATTTTTAAACGTTAATAGTATTTTTATAAGCTGTATAATAAAATCAATTAACTATCGTCAAAGAATCCAGTAATATAATACAAATAAACCCTACCTAAAACTTTATAAACATAATTAAATATTCTACTTATTATTTCCTTATTTCATTACATAAAAATAGCTGTCATAGTTTTAGAAGATTATATCCGACCACAATTTCCCACACGTTGGGTAAACTGGTATGGCCGGAAGGAAGGCCAACACAAAGGAATGTAATTACGCGTCACAGCCACGCCATCCTTTGCTCTTATTTAAACCTCCATTTATTTGTAAGGCCGTGCCCCTGATAATGTTCTTAAGATTGTAGTTAGTGGGTTTTGCATATGTAGAGGTTGGATTTTTATCTGACGTTACAAGGTTACAGGTTGGACTCTGAGAAGATACTTTGGGCGGTGCTTTTTTGATACCTACCAATCGAACCGGATCGATTGGTATAATTGGTCCCAAAGCGTGTTTTAACTTATTACTTGTACTCCAACATTAAGTTGGTACCAGTGAGTGTTTTTATCAACTTAAGAAACAGGATCGTTTGGTATTAAAAATGTGTTTGCGAAAATTTTTATGTCAAAAATGTATGGACATTTTAATTGTTATTTTTTTATGTCAAAAATGTATACCCTAAGTAGTAGTGCCGAAAGAGTGTTTTCATCTGTGTAAGTAACTGTATCGATTGATATCAATAAGCGTTCGAATACCATCTCATTACCAAACCTCATTTCACGAGAATAGGTGGAGAAATGCGATCGTAGAAAAGATCAGGCATCCGGATATCCGGACATACGAAAGCATTTTTGACCAAGCTGAAACAGAGCCTTGGGCTTCGCACGCAATTTAGAATTTCTTGGACCGGATTAGTAGGCAAATTTGCCTCAGAGCTTAATATTCAATATGTTAGGAAATGAGTCCAAATTGCCTAAATTCCTAAGAGAACCCGAATATCGATGAACGAAATGAAGATTGGTAAATTGAAAGGAAGGCTAAGAATAAGAATGATTTTAAAAGCCCAAAGTCAAAGAAAGTGTTAAAATAATAATGTTTGTAAGCCAGCCCGAAAATTGGAAGATTTATAGGCACCGTTGACATTAAACTTCTGAACAATGTACCAATATCAGAAGAATAAAGGAAGAAATGTTATATCTCGTGATCTAATGAAGCATGGCATACTTCATCCGAGAGTTGGGGAACCCTTTACGAATCGCATTAGGGCAGTTTTGGGTTAGGCCGCCGCCGGAACTACATTCAAATAAATCTAAATCACTGTCACTACGAATATTCTCACAAATCTACTTAAGTGCTACTTTTTGTTCTCGGCCACGACCTCAAATTGACACAATTTTGACCCAAGCGCTGCAAACGCTGCAACCAACATTTTACAAGGCAAAGTTAAAGTTTGACCCAAATATCTACAGTGTACCTTTAACGTATAAAAAATTGCTCGAAGAAGATCACATTTTTAGAACGGGTAGAGCTTAACAGCCTTCATTACTCAAGAAAAGTTTAAGTATTCCGCGCGAATGTTACAAATTTTGCGGCGTTTATTGCGGAATAAGATTAATTGAGCCGTAGAGACTTTTGGGGCGTGATTTCGCATAATACTGAGTCTGTAAATTGTGGATAATTTTAGCGCTCATGTCAAAATCTTGCGTTGATCCTAGTGTGTTAGGTGGCATCAAGTTAGAGACTGTTTCTGACAGCGGCGAACCTTGCTTTGCATTATATTATGAAACAATAATCCTAGCCTTTACAATAACGCTAGGTATATAATAGGCTACGATTGAGTATAGTGAAGACTATTATCAACACAATTATTAAATACCTAAGCTTCAAGAAGTATATTAGGTACTTCAAATAAAACATAACAAAAAAATATTTCAAATGAAAACAATGGTAATACAATGGGTGGTCATATCTCTTAGAACGACCTCTACCTGACAATCTTTGGATGGACAGGATTTCTCATATAAATGTGTACAACTACAAAATTATATAATACATAAAATACATACACTATCTATATATACAGGGTGGATTTTGTGATGGGACCGTATAAAGTACCTGTTCCGTTGTAGTAAAACGTTCGGAAGAGTCTGCCCATTATTTTTGGTATAACTTTGAGCTGCAACTACTAAATTTTTAAAAGTCAGCAAGAAATGGGCAATTTACACAAAAAACTTTTTTGATATTATATAGATCCGGTTACTTTGCATACATGGATATATAAAAACATATATATTAATGTATACACAACCATACAATTATATAATTAATTATAATACACAAAAAACATACAGACGAATTGAGAACTTCCTTCTTTTTGGAAGTCGGTTGATAAATACATATACGTAATCAGTTTAGAGATAAATATGTTTTTAAATAGTTACGGAAACTGCGCTGTCTGACTGAACGTAACTGTCTAAATTGTTGCTGGGAAATCGTTCCAAAGGCGAACAGGTTGCATCGAGTATACGATACGCTGTTCAACGTTCAGGCTATCAGAGGAAATGGAGAAGGTCATAATGCACTGGATACTATGCAAATATGAACATCTCAGCTGCAATCTTTTTCAATCCTTTTTAGGGTTCCGTACCTCAAAAAAAGGAAAAAAGGAACACTTATAGTATCACTTTGTTATTTATCTGTCCATCTGTCTGTCCGTCTGTCGAGACCCTTTTTCTCAGGAACTTGTAGAGGTATCAAGTTGAAACTTACATAAAACTAAACGTGTTCCGCAGCCTCGCCCGCGGTAAAAAAAATCTTTCATTTATTTACAATTTTTCTTGCGTAAAAATTTTGTGTCATAAAAACACATAAAAAAAATTAACCAAATCGGTCCACCTGTTGTCAAGTTATGGCGTGGCCATGGGAAATATGGATACATTTTTATAAAACACCAAAAACCATATTGATTTTCAGACTTTGTTACTTCATTTCACCCTCTTAGAGGTGAAATTTTAATAAAGCCTGAGAAGCTCACATTTACTTGTTTAAGTCTTTCTTAAGTTTTTCAGAAGTAATTTTGTGAAGATTCGAATAAAAAGATTGTCTAATCTTACAAATTCACCATACAAACTTGGACTCCTCATTCCTTATAGGGGTGAATTTTAGAAAATCCTTTCATACCAGATATCTTCATCATAATAACTATCTGCATGCCAAATTTCAGAGCAATACGTTAAGTGGTTTGAGCTGTGTGTTGATAGATCAGTCAGTGAGTCAGTAACGTTTGCCTTTTATATATACAGATGAACTACTCAAACACCAATTTCTTTAAGTATAACTTCATAAATAAAGAACTTTATGTAATTTATGTAATACTGGTAAAACAATATTGATAATTCAAACTTTATATTACACTAGCAGCCCGCCCCGGCTTCGCACGGGTAGAACATATTATGCCTACAAAATTTGCATCAGTTTGTTGCATCGAATATAAAATATGAACATATTTAACAATCATCATCATATTTCAACCAATATACACAAAACCTTCCTCATAAACACTCTGGCTATTGGTAAAAACCGCATGATAATCCGTTCAGTAGCTATTGAAATTATTGCGAACAGACAGACAGACGCAGTGATGGACTTTGTTTTATAATACTTACGTAGTGATATTCGACGGCCCTTTGGCGTAAATGATAGTTACCCTGATTCTGACCCGACGGTCGTTGGTTCTAATCCTACCTACCAATGAAAGTTTGTGTGCATTCATGAATCATGAGTGTCCGTACAGAGGTAGTGGGATCATTAAATCTACCAATAATTAAGATAGTTTAACTAAAACAACCGACTTCAATACCCCGCAAGTCAACTTCAGTAGCAAGTTTGAGACGTTTATCGTCATATCTCTGGAGATACTTGTCACATCTCGATAAATTATCGGTATATAGATCATTATTATTTTATACAAAAGATCATATACTTCATTCAACTTGATTGTGATCGGTGGGGATCTACAGAATAGCTAAGCTTTTATTAATATTTTCGTAGTAACTATGAACTAATCTGTGGTTACACTGCAAATATTTTATTAATTTTGCGACGCGTGTATGTGAAATTCGTGATATCTTCTAGAGTTTTCATTTGAATTATATACTGTAAAGGACAATTTTAATTTATAATATATGGCCAAGCTAATTAACGTAACTATTTGGATAAGGATTAATATTATATACTTGAAAATAGCCTTGGAAGTTATGTAATATTTTTTAGCAAAAAATTAAAGATTAAAATGGTTAATGTGAGTCAACCTTAAGAGATAGATATATGCTGTCGCGGACTTTTTTGTAGGTCTTATTAAGTTGTACAATTCTTCCATAGAAATTATTCTTCTATCTATTTTCAATTGAGCAGCGTTCGTAAGAAACGTGTTTTTTCGACCGTTTTTTAGTCGACTTAGGTTGCAAATTAGGTCTCCACGAATGTACCTTTGATTTAAACGGGATAATATATAGCCTATTTTCATTCCGAAAGTCCATTCTATATATTAGTGAAAGAATTTTTTAAATCGGTCCAGTAGTTTTTGAGCCAAATCATTACAAACATACAAAAATACAAAAATACAAATGTTCTCTCTTTATAATATTAGTATAGATGAACCAAATATTATATTTATATTTGTGTATTATATATGAATATACCAATTTTCATCACTTAACTTCATAACTAAAGAACTTTTGAACTTGCACCACCTTCATAAATAAAGAAATTGAGGCACTTATAAAGGAATATCTGAAAACCTTGAATTCGTAGTTTGATAATAAAGAAAAGCGTATTTGCTATTACAAACTTATTATTTGCGGTTGGTTTATTAATAGTGTCGGTGCATCGTTCCAGGGATCGAACTGCAAAGTTACGTTTGTTCTGACAAGTTTGTACGGAAGCTCGGTGCGCGAGTCAACTCGCACTTGACCGGTTTTTTTATAAGGATATTTCAGCTTAGATCTTTTCATTTTATAAGTACTATATTTTTGCTATAGCCAGCAGCAATCCTAAAGTATTTGAGGGTAAGCTTTTATGGCAGGGTCGGGTAACATAACCTCTGTAAGCCTTTCATCTCGCGCTGGAGCCGGCCACGGACTCGGATCGCATAATTTGACCGGTTACAGCTCACCACTCTCTGGCTCCAACGACTGTATACACGATAATAGCCTTTATCGCAACAGTCTACAACCCAAGAAAGCCAAAACATCAATAAGCCGTGACACCGGCTTTACCCATCTATGAGTTCATATCGACCGGCATAATGAGTTACTTTAAGATTGTTGTCCACCATTACCTTAACTAGTGAGTTCGTTTCGGTTAGGTAAATTTTGAATTTCCCGGCCTTGGTTGATATGCTCTCCTATATAAGTCTTGAATATTCTAGTTAACCCTCATGAACTTGATTGAACTTGATTTGACTGGTTTATCTTGAAATAGGGTAAAATAGAACTTTATTGTTCATTGCCACGTCTACAAACTTTAGAAGCTTAGCATCTTTTATAAGGTAACATGACTTTGCTACACCTTGAATGTTCAACGTAACTTTGTGAAGGTAATGCAGAGGCATTTTTTAAAGCACTTCAATGAAATATTGAGTGGAGCTGATCTTTAATGGAAATAGCTTGTAGGTAATGAGGAGTAGGTAATTTAAGTTTATAAAGACTCGTAGCTGCTTTACCTTCCGGAACTTATTTACAACTGAGATGAAATAAACAGAGCCAAGGATTCCATAAATATTCGTTGCTGCACACTCTGAGATATGATGCAAATTGAAAAACTTCCGTTAAAGTTGAAAATCAACAGAATTAATTATACACAGCGAGCTCACGTCGAGTCAGTATGCGAACTATTTAAAATTTAAATGTGAGCATATACTTTAGTGAAGCCATGCGTGTGTTAGTCTAAAGTGCTTTCAAAGGTGACTTTTTAAATTATATACCGTTCAAAATGAGATCAAAGTTATTAAAAGGACCTTTTCAACGAATTAAAAAATTTGCTCTTTACTTTTAACGATGACGCAATCACTGATCTTGTTATTTTTCAAGTTAATTGAATAACATTGTTTATAGTTCAGTCGATCTTGGGATAAAAGGGCAAATAACTCGAAATAACGTTTTTTTAGGGTTCCGTATTTGTAACGAAAAAAAGGAACGCTTATAGGATCACTTTGTTGTCCGTCTGTCTGTCCGTCTGTCAGACCCTTTTTCTAATGAACGCGTGAAGATATCAAGTTGAAACTTTTATATCAAATTCTGGGGTCTATGGTATCTTTCAGCTATGAAACAATAAAACATGTAAGTCAACGCAGTCAGAAGATATGACCGCTAAAGTCGCATTTTTTCGGGTACTACCGGTTGACCTAGAATCATGAAATTTGGCAAGAAGCAAGGTCTTATAAATCTGAAAACAGTAAAAATGTTGTTGGATAACTAATAAATAAAATTTATTATTTGCGGTTGGTACATGAACTAGTTTCTAGTGTCGGTCTAGGGATCGAACTGCAAAGTTAAGTTTTTACTTTAACGTAGTTTGACAAGTTTGTACGGAAGCCTCGGTGCGCGAAACCAACTCGCACTTGACTGGATTTTTTCTTCTTGTAACAATAAAATTACATTGTTGTATCAACATATAATATCATGAATGCGAAAGTCAGTTTAGTAGATTTGCATAATAGGAGATTATACAACAAGTTAATAAAAAGGCCATTTAATTCGAGGGACTAAGTTAGATCCCGAGAGCAGCGAAGGATTCTAGATTAGAATCCTGAGCGGAGCGAGGGATACAAGGACCGAGATTACATTTTTTATTCACGAGTCGTGGAATCTTCTTTTTACCATTGACTGCGAGAAAATAAATAGTAGTACCTACTTATAGTTCCTATTTATATGTATCATAATTGTTATTAATAATGTGTAATAAGTCTGGATTATTAACCATTTAGTGCCGGTGAACGTGCGGAAACAGCACAATCTTTAAAAAACATGTTATTTGCGTTCTCAATAAAATTGCACTGAAAATCTTCAGTAAAGTTCACAGCTTTACTAAGAGTATGACTTTGATTAGACTGTGACTTCAAGTTTATCAGAAATGTGTCTTTGACTCAACTTTATGACTTGAATTTACACAAACTTGAATTATTTTTATACTTTATTCTGGCTGAATATACTGATTAGTATGTGTGGAACAAAACCAAAACAAAAAAAAATAACCAAAATTGGCGGGATTTTTATTTCTTATTATATAGCTTCTATATACCACCATTTAGCCAGCTGTTAGGAACTTTCAGCAAGTTTTATTAATTTTTCGTACATAATTCGTATTTCGTGCTTGTTCCAAATTCAAAATGTTTTTATTCACCGGGTGAGTAAAAAAACGTTTTATTCACTGCTATCGATGAATAAAGTGCTCTTTTTTGAGTGGCAATGGTAAAAAAGATATTTTTAACGCGGGCGATGCCACGAGACGCAACCAGTTTCCCATAAATCACATGTGAGTATCAATAATATCATCTAGTATTAAGAAAAGCTAAATCCTAATATTTTTACAAGCTTTTATTTAACTTGCAATGTATGTATGTCTGTCTGTATGTTCGGGTGGGATCTTGGAAGCTAAATTAGACCCACTTCCCGATGTCCGATTTGATTCAAATTTAGTTAACTTATATATCTTCGGTGACAATACAATAATATGGTACCATGGAGCTGGTCTGATGAAGACGGAAGGTGGCCACGGCATCTCTGTGATAAAACAACATAACCCAACCGAGTTTGAGCTCGATTGATTCGTCTTAAGGAAGACTTTACACCTAGATGATATCTAGGGTCTGATGATGAAGCCGGAAGGTGGCCACAGCATCTCAGTGATAAAACAACATAACCCCACCGAGTTTGGGCACGATTGATTTGTCTTAAAGAAGAATTTACACCTAGATGATATCCAGGGGCTGATGATGAAGCTGGGAGGTGGCCACGGCATCTCTGTGATTACTGTGATTAAACAACATACTCGTAACCCCACCGAGTTTGGGCTCGGTTGATTTGTCTTGAGCAGGACTTTACACTTAAATGATATCCAGGGTCTGATGATGAAGCTGGAAGGTGGTAACGGCATCTCTGTGATAAAACAACATAACCCCACTGAGTTTGGGCTCGATTGATTCATCTTGAGGAGGACTTTACACCTAGATGATATCCAGGGTCGGATCATGAAGCTGGATAGTGATCAAGGCATCTCTGAGATAAATTAAAGTAACTCGACCGAATTTAGGCTCAACTGATTCGTCTTGAGAAGCACTTTACACTTATACGATATCCAGGATCTGATGATGAAGCTGGAAGGTGGCCATGGCATTTTTGTGATAAAACAACATAACCCCACCGAGTTTGGGCTAGATTGATTTGCCTTGAAGAGCACTTTACCCATAATCACATCATAATATCCGTAGAATATCTTAAAACATTACGCCTACTCTAAAATGCTCAGGTAGTAGTAGCCTTGTAACCTATACCTACCAAAAAGTTAAAAATAAATTAAAAGTAAACATATTTTTTAAAACAAGCTCTTATCTGGGACAAGGAACTAAAATGTTAAAAATAAATTCTAGTAAGTATTTTGCGGGATATTCTTAAAAGCTTGAGGCAAACAAGTATAGTAAGGTACCTAACCTGTAAATGGACGAAACGGGTAGTGCCTAACCTAAGCACCTACCCCCAAAATACTTACTAGAATTTATTTTTAACATTTTAGTTCCTTGTCCCAGACAAAAGCTTGTTTTAAAAAATATTTTTTACTTATAATTTATTAACGTTACAGAACGTTCAATATTTGGAACATTCATCGAGAATCGACCGAGTGTCGAGAATAGAAGCGTGCGAATTAAAAATAGGCTGAAACAAATATTAGTTTATCTGGAACTGGTTTCAGTCCGTGAGATCAATACTCGTTCTCCAATTGATATTAAATATTCTGTTTTCGGGAAAGTCTATCTAATACTATAAGAATGTTTGTCCTGACATACTGACTGACTGACTGACTCACTGACAGACAACGCACAGCCTAAACCGCTGGTCATAGAGACTTGAAATTTTGAGGGTATATTTGTCTTAGTACGTAGGGGTGTACTAAGAAAGGATTTTTCAAAATTCACCCCTTAAGGGGATGAAATGGGGGTTCAAAGTTTGTATAGAGAAACAAGATTAGATAGTCTTTTCTATCCGAAACTTCACACAAGTGCTTCAGTACAAAAATAAGTAAATACGTGTTTCAGGTTTTTTTGAAATTCCACCACTAAGAGGGTGAAATGGGGTAACAAAGTTTGAAAATCAATATTTTTTCGGATTGCGCTGAAATTTGGCATGCAGATAACTATTACAATGTTAGTTACCTTTGAAAAAGGATTTTTCAAATTTCACCCCTGAAGGGGATGAAACGGGGGTTCAAAGTTTCTATGGAGAAACATTATTAGATAGTTTTTTCTATTCGAAACTTCACACAAGTGCTTCAAGACATAAATAAGTAAACACGTGTTTAAGGTTTTTTCGAAATTCCACCCCTAAGAGGGTGAAATGGGGTAACAAAGTCTGAAAATCAATATTGTTTCGGATTGCACTGAAATTTGGCATACAGGTGGTTATTATGACGTAAGTATCAGCTAAGAAAGGATTTTCAAATATTCACCCCTTAAAGGGATGAAACGGGGGTACAAAGTTTCTATGGAGAAACATTATTAGATAGTCTTTTCTATTCAAAACTTCACACAAGTGCTTCAGGATATAAATAAGTAAACACGTGTTTTAGGTTTTTTGAAATTCCAGCCCTAAGAGGGTGAGATGGGGTAACAAAGTGTGAAAATCAATATTGTTTCGGATTGCGCTGAAGTTTGGCATGCAGATAGTTATTACGACAACAGTTCCCTCTGAGAAAGGATTTTCAAAAATTCACCCCGAAAGGGATGAAACGGGGGTTCGAAGTATGTATGGAAAAACAAGATGAGATAGTCTTTTCTATCCGGAACTTCACATAAGTGCTTCAGTATAAAAATAAGTAAATATGTGTTGCAGGTTTCTTTGAAATTCCCCCTCCTAAGAGGGTGAAATGAGGTAACAAAATGTGAAAATCAATATTGTATCGGATTGCGCTGAAATTTGGCATGCAGATAGTTATTTTGACTTAGGTATCCGCTAAGAAAGAATTTTTCAAAATACACTCATTAAGGGGATGAAGCGGGGGTTCAAAGTTTGGATAGTCGTTTTATTCGACATTTCACACAAGTACTTCTGTAAATAAATAAGTAAATACGAGTTTACGACTTTTTCAAAATGCCACCCTAAGAGGATAAACTGGAGTAACAAAGTCTAAAAATCAATATTGTTTCGGATTGCGCGGAAATTCAGAATGCAGATAGTTATTATGACGTAGGTATCCGCTCAGAAATGATTTTCTGAAAATTCCTCCCGGATACGGAACGGGGATTCATAGTTTGTATGGCGAAACAAGATGGGGAAAAAACAAACAAGTACGTGTTGTAGGATTTTTCGAAATGGGGTAGGTAACAAAAACTGTAAATTTAGGTTTTTAGGGTTTTATAAATATGAATCCAGAATTGCCTTAGTCACGCGATAACATGAAAACGGGTGAACCGATTTGGCTAATTCTTATTTGATGTGTTTAATGATAAAATCGTTTTTACAAAAGAAAAGTTTTAAAGAAGGTTTTAACGCGGGCGAAGCCGCGGAACACTTCTAGTAGAACTATATTATGAGGTTAAAAATAGCTTTCGAAACAAAGTAAAATCAATCAGACGAAAACGGAATAACAAAGAAATATACTGAAGTACTTATCTGAAATTCTTATATCGAATAGAAACTATCTAAGTCAAGTCAGACGTCATGTCTTTTCAACACAAAAGCCATTCTTCTACATTCAAAATGTAAAGCATAGAACATTATTGAAACTCAGATTGCATTTATGGAACAAAACATTTCAAATATTCAAAGGCACCTTAAGACGTGCCAAAACTTTATTTGAAAAGGGTGCTTTCTATTAACGACCCTTAAACATACACTTATTATGTAGAGGATGCCTTTGATACAATTGAATTTAAGTCAGTGATTTTTTTGTACGTGCTTTAATTTGTTAACGTCAACATTCAAATTAAAATTCAGTTAGGTCTTATGTAGGTCTTCTACCGTCGCGTACCTATGCGTGCTACATCGTCACTTAAAATCAGGTGAGATAGTGGTGAAAAGCCTGCCAGATCCGGGCTATATATCTTGCTCAAATATATGTAATAGGGCAAATACGTCTTTATTAGATTTATTTCCTTTAGTATTAGAACAACGATTATAAAGAGCAAGTCAGCGATGCTGAAAATCCTGCTCTGTCAGAGAGTTATGGCCCTATTGCTTTCTACAGGAAAATCGAAATTACTCTCATTTGATAGCTCAGTATTTTTGCAAATTTATGTATGAGTAATATAAAATGGTAACGAGTACGCTTATTGGAGACTAATGGCCTTTCTTCAACCCACATCGGGATATATTAGCATCTAAAAAGAAAAATATCCATAAAGCGTTTTATACTTGCTAAGGAATGTTCATGTTCCTTCTTTTAAAATTGTATTTCTTCATGATTCTTCTTCATCCCTCAATCACATCCTCAATATTGAGAAACAAGAGAAAAGCGGTTTAAAAATTTGATAAAGCCTGTTGCGATAGCATTTTAACTGACTTCAAAAGGGCGGAGGTTCTTAATTGGAATGTTTATATATTTTTAATGTGTTTGCAAAACTATTTTATTGTTTAAAAGAGATTTATTTCGAAAAGGTCCCGTTATAAATTCATCGAAATCTATATCTTCAGAGATATGGAGATAAATACCTCAAACTTGCTACTGAAAATGATATGTATTATTTATTCTGCGTTTTTAGGGTTCCGTACCCGGAGGGTCCAAACAAAGCCCTATATTGCTGTCACTCACATGTCCAACTGTCCGTCGTCTGTCACAGGGCTATATCTCATTTAATAGGTAAACCACAGAAATATTAATAATAAACTTTATTATTAATATTTCTGTTCTGTCAAATGTCTACCATTTGTAATTGCCACAAGGTATATATTACTATGATCGCTATAGCAATGAATACTAAAAAATAGAAAATAGTTTTTTAACTATTTTCTATTTTAAACTAAATTTTTTTAGAGGGGGATCTAATGTTCATCATTGCAATTTATACATAATTTAAACATTTAATTCATCCCATTTGTAATATTACGTAATAGTATATATATAGGGTGGGTCAGTAAAAAAAATAATTATAAATACGGTTCGTGGCGTCACGCGGAATTTCAACGGTCTTATCTTCGTCATTTTAAGGGTTTCGTACCTCAAAAGGTGAAAAAAAGAACCCTTATAAGATCACTTTATTGTCCGTCTGTCTGTCCGTCTGTCTGTCCGTCTGTCTGTCTGTCTGTCCCTGTGTAACCACCGATTTTCTCAGGAACGAGTGGACTAGCAAGTTGAAATTTATACCAAATACTTAAGTCTATAATCCCTATTAGGTGTATAAAAATCAAAGTTCTGAGTCAACACAGTAAAAAGATATGGGCAAATTTAGATTTTCGCCAAAACTTTACCTTAATTTTCAACTTTTTTTATTTTTCGCAATTTTCCCTTTATTTATGCTATAAGACCTTGCTTTTAACCAAAATTGACAATTCTAGGTCAACCGGAAGTACCCGTTTTTACCGAGTTAGTGCCGAGGTTTTGGGTCGAAAACCTATAGGGTACTTCCAGTTGACCTAGAATCATTAAATTTGGCAAGAAGTAAGGTCTTACAGCACAAATAAAGGAAAAAATTCAAAAAATAAAAAAAGTTGAAAATTAAGGCGTTATACATACATAGTTTCGCCAATTAAGATAGGCCTCGTTTTTTTTTTTTTTTTTTAATAAAGATTACTCGCAATGTGGGTTGCACATTACTAGTATTCTTGTTAACCCCTCCAACTAAGCTAAATATGCTTGTGTCTGGAGTGGGTTCACGTCAATAGTGCAATGGGTGGGGTGGGATTCGAACTCACGACCTCTCGATTGCCAGTCCGACACCCTATCCATTGGGCTATTGCCGCCTTAGTTACATGAGCGCTCATACAATTTAGAGGTCTAGCTTAATTGGTACCAACCAACGTTGGTACGGAAGCCTAGGTGGGCGAGTCCAACTCGACTTGGCCGGTTTTATATTATCTACGTCATTTTTTGTCTAGTTGATAAATTAAAAAATACACGTTATGCAATATGTTTTGATAATGTAAATGACGGATAAAAAATTTTTTTTAGGTAACTTGCATATTGTCTTATTATCTTATAAAAACCTACCTGCAAAATTTCAGATTCAATTAAGTGTAATTTAGTCAGTACTATATATTTTACTTTAAAAACTATTGATAATTTGTGCAGAAGCATGAATATGTCGATATATAAATTATGTATCTCTCAAATCTTTTCGAAAAGCCAAAAATCTGCCGCCATAACTTTACGGTGTTCCGACAGCACACAGCCCTTGAGAGTCAGATTATTTTAAGCCTAGCGTGTTTACCATCTTCGACCACATCATCGCCTATTAGACATAAACTAAGATAGATATTTTATGTCTGTAAGCTAGACAAATTTTAGCGAGACCTGTATATATAAGCACATAACATTGAGTGCTGTTAACGTTGGCTGTGGTTTCTGTCTTTCGGGAATAGTTTTCGTGCATTAAATATTAGGTAGTGAAAACATAGTTTTATTTACAACACCAGTATAGAATGGATATAAGGATATGGTTTACATAGCCTTACTTTTTACCGCTGTAGATTTTCGAAGCGAGAGAACTCGTTAGAACTCTATGAACATAAGAAAACAAGTTGAACAAAAACCAAGCGTTCAGTAAGTTCAGATGAAAGAGTCGTTTTAATATGCGCGCTTTGATAAGCTTTGCTTTTATGTGGTCCGGACTCCAACAAAGCTGAACTAGGTCACCATAACGTCATTCAATGCACTGCTCGATCCCCACTGCCCAGCGACGTTTTCAGATTAACAGGATATTCACGGAAAAACTCATTTATCCGTTTGATTTCTCATGAAAATTCCGATAATGATGTATTCATCTCCCGTGCCCTGCATATTAGGGATATGAAGCAAATAGAATAACGTTTGCCGTTAGCTGCCTTTCTTCTGCTCAGCGTTTATTCGATTTATTGGAATTTCCATGAATACACTGAAGTTTTCAAAGAGCCGTTTTCATTCACTTTACTTATAGTGAGTCTCTTTAGACTTGCTGCTTTTATCCGTTATAGCTTTGCAGATAGTAGGTACACATAATAAATATGAACACTTGTGATTAATAATTTGTACGTAAAATGTTGTTCATAACGTGTTCTTTGTCAGTAATAATAATAACATTAAAAAGGGAGTGAGGTACGAAAAATAAGTTTAATCCCTTTTAGCCCTCTGATAATAATAATATTTACAATCATAGCGTTGAAACTATTTACGTAGCTCGTAGACATAGCTACGATTTGTAGCTACGAGTCTACTACTGTTGCCAGTTACCACTTCAACGTCTATTACTGTATTTAAATGAGTATGTCCAAAATGGAGGCCTATGGCAGGAAATGACAGTCATCCGTCAGGGAACCAAAGTTATCGACATAGGTCAAAGGATTAGTAAGCTGAAGTGGCAGTGGGCTGGTCAATTAAGTCGTGGAACCGATAACCGCTGGGGTAGACGAGTTCTAGACTGGACACCACGGCTCGGCAAACGTAGTGTAGGATGCCCTCCAGCTAGATGGAGCGATGATATACGCAAGCTGGCTGGCAGCGAGTGGAAACGAATAGCTAAAGATCGAGCTCATTGGTGTGCCATAGGAGAGGCTATGTCCAGCAGTGGACGGAAATTGGTTGATTAAGATGATGATGTGCAAAAATGTCCTAAATACAGTTAACTTATTTAACGTCTTGCAGCAGTTTTTTGTTATTGTGTGTACTCTGTGTACTGTGTCTGTGTACTCTAACTAAAGGGAACAATTTTGAAAAGCCATTTGGTATAGACACAATGTGTGGCATTTTGAATTATTTATATACAGAGACTAATTTACGACAATATTCATTACAATTGTTTCATAGATCAAGAAGTAAATACTTCACTAACTAAAACTTTTCTGACTAGGCAGCTTTTATAATTCTATCCCAAAAATATATTTGATGTTACATTATGACGGTACAACATAGAATTCAGTGGTTGTGAACATTACCTACTCTCAGTAATAAAAATGAGGGAGCTAGTATCTGTATTTGTGGTACAGTGTTTATACAAGCTCGTTTTCAGCTGCTAAAAGCTTCATATAACGGCTGCAAATATTTATTAACAAGCTAGTCCGCATGGTAATCGCAGGCACCCGCCGGAATCGGTACAACACAAACACCGTTTGTTGCAAACCGTGTTGTGGTATACAACAATTTGGGGCGAAATGAAAAACCTGGTTAGGATTCCGTACCATAAAGGATAAATAGGAACAGCACTTTTTTTTTTGTCGTCAGTCACCAGTATTTTATTAGGCACTCGTAAAGGTAACAAGTTGAAATAGATAAAAAATAAGTACTTAAGCCTACAGTACCATTGAGCTGTAAGAAATCAGACTTATAAGTCAACACAATAAAATATACTGTATGTAATGTATTCTGCGTATTTTAAAACGTGGCAATAAACATTAATAGATTGAACCAGAATCATAACTGTGAAGTTTTTTGTATAAGAATTTTGTAGTTATATCACATTAAAATTATGTTACGATCACAAAATTACATTTGTACTTAATTAGTTTTCGATGTATGAGAAAAAATAGTTTCACTAAAGATAATGTGATATAATATAACTACAAAATAATCATATATACTTATGGGATCCTTGATTTGCGAGTCAGCGTCGCATTTATCCGGTTTTCATATAACAGAGTGAAATTTATTAGTCTGACTAACAAAGTTTTATTTAAGCCACAATACCGTGCTAACATGTTATTTGAGGTTGCTATAAAAAGTATTTGTTTATATCTATGATATCAATTATTTGAAAAGGATCTTTTATATTGATACTAAATATCAATATAAAATATTCAAAATTTAAAACCGCCCTCGACTGATTTATATATAATTTGTTCAGACCATTTCTTGAGACCATTCCAATGAGCCAAAACACGGGATAACTGATGTTAGTTGGTAAGGAGTTAAGTATTCTGCAGATTCCAGGAGATGTCCCAGCATCAGGTCAATGTTACCATGTTTGTACAATATCGTTAAAATAAGAGGATACTGAATTTCGAATTGATCAGACTAATAAAAGTTAATCTCATAGCGTCATCATCTAAAAAAAGCTCATCATAGTCTTAAAGCGGCTGATCAGATTTTCATGAATCAAGACACCTATCAAACAAAACAAAAACTAAATTAAAATCGGTTCAGCCGTGGGCGCTACGATGCCACAACAGACACACACATACATAAATACACGTCAAACTTATAACACCTCTTCTTTTTGTGTCAGTGGTTAATGAAACGTGTGATAAACATTTGTGTATTTTAGCGAAGAAGAAAACTGACTAAAATTTTTCTCGCTTATTCGTTAAAATAATTTGCTGAGCTACAAACCATGTCAAGGTCCAATGTGCACCGCTAAGCGGTTAAATGAAACGCTTTCAAAGCATGTGTGTGGGACCCATGTCATATTGTTTTGAGTGGAAAGAAAGACGTTTCCGCTCGGTGAAGCGTTAATTCATCGCACAGGAAGCGCTAGTGAGGCAACGCTTCCACCTGCTCGCGCGATAACACGCCACACATATGTGTGGTTACCTACTAAGCCATGAATATGGCGTTAGACAACCTACTCAGAAATAGTGCACTTTGTAGCTCTTATTTCACGTGTTCACTGTTTTCTTGTTCTAAAATTTTAACTATTATGATAATAGTTATGGCGCATTCTGCATTGTATGATGCTCCACGATATATTAACATTTCAGTCGTATATTGTCCGTAAGCTTGCGCACACTTTGTAACGTTAGGAGAGCACTTTTTAGCGAATTTTCTAAGTCTTTATTTTATTAATACATCGAAAAGTCGATAAGCGATAGACCATACCAAGGGCAAAAGGTTTGATTTACGATCTCAAAGTCATGAGATCAAAACCCGGCATCACGGCATCGATAGCCTATCGACGTGAACTCATCCTGCCATGACCTCTTCAGCTTTATCGGCCCTGACGAATATACTCGTTATTCAAATAAATGCTCAGGAGAGACTGTATAAAGGTAAAATACGATTATCGAAATAAAGATCAGACAGTGATCTTTGTCAGTGGTCACGTTCTCGTTCGATGCCATGTACATAATAATAACGTCCTAAACTACGATGATACAACTTCATTTATCTATTTTCTCATAACTACCGCTCCACTTACATTCATAAGGGCCACAGTATTTTTTACTGAGGACGTACAAATACCTACTTTATATTCATGTCTTAAGGAAGGTGAGCAAAAAATGCTTTAAAAGTATAAGAGATGTAAAAAGCGCCGGCTCCTATAGGATGCTATAATTTCAGCTAGGACGGACTACAGCAGAGAATTTTAATTAAGGCCTGTAGGTAATATAATCAAAACAACGATCCAACTTTAAATGTGGCCGGGAGTTTTCATTATGATTCCCGGAGAAAACATCCAGAAAACGTGACCGGCCGGCTTGTGCACGGATACAAAAAACGAATAACTTTGATTAACTAAGAAAGTGTTCTTGTGAACCAGGTTAATTCATTGACTGATTAGTTCATGGAGAATTGGATAAGGAAGTCACGTTCTTAGGGACGCTTGCTCACTTTCCTAAACACATTTCCTTAACGGAGTGTTTATCATCAATCAAAGAGGTAAAATAAATGTTGTGTAGCTATCGGTTAATGACATAGATACATGGCTACAGAATAAATAGTAGTACTGCGCAACATGATGACATCGAATTTAGGTTTTCCATTATATACAATCACAAATGTAGACTATAATTTTCTAAAGTAATCACGTTTGCTTGTTTATACAGTGGATTGATCCGTGATCGATATCACCATACATTTAAAGCTAAACTGGCCGAAACGTAAACACAAAAACATAAGCCTCCTTTTTGCTTCGCCGTAGTCGGCTAAAAAGCATACAATAGTAATAATAAATCGCTATAAAAGACACCAAACTTGCCGGAAAACTGATAGAGTTTGTAGGCAGGGGTTGCAAGGGTTGACCTAAAAACTTGTAGCAACATTTCTCCACAACTCATGTTTGATCTTTACATACAAACTGAGAAATATATATGTGTGTTTCTTACTCGTGTAGCCACCCGAAATTTCCCTAGAAAATAATATTACCGTAAGTTTAATAAAATACATTTGATGGGAAGTCTACGACTCCGCGGGCTTAATCAGACTCTTCTATTAGGCTTAGATACTCTAAGCAATTTTCGTAAACGAGTCAGGTAGATTTTCCATGAAAAGGTAGAGTAGGGATAAACCTAAGATTAAATAAAACACTAAACATTATTATTTCAATGTGTAAATTCTAGATTGCCGTGAGACTACATTACATGTTGACTATCAGATGCCCTGTAACTATAATGAAACTTTGCATTTATAAAAACATCGAAGTTGTGGTACCGCTCTAATTAGACTAGCAGACTAGCAGACATCTTATCACTCAAAAAGTAAACGATTAAATCTATGGACTGACCTTCTTCATAAATGACATAACGTTTGTAGGCAGCATGGTGGCGGTTATCTGTATAGTGGCACTTCACAATCACATCATCACACTACACTGAACACGCAAACACTTGAGACTCAGTCCGGGATGAGTACGCTACCGCGGAAACACGACATGTTCCAAACTATCGCCTCTTCAAAACCGGTACACTCCCGGGAAATACCTGAAACAACACAATAAAATATGATAATGTGCACACCGAAACGGCTTAGTCTTATCCTGACAATGAATAAATCAGTCGAAAATATCTTCCTCGGTGGGACTTCTTACAGATATAAAATGTAAGTAAGTACATCGACTTACTCGCGAGCCCCAACCGCCGCGGTTGAGATGCGGAGAGAGAATGAGGCAATGCTCGTAAGCAAAAAGCATTCAACAGGTACTTGTATTTTATTTTATTCTACTTTTCTTTTCTTTTAGGAATTGTATCAGCTTAGCTTTGGTTTCAGTGGCAAGCAAATGGCTATTATAGTACTGAGGCGAGTGCCTAAGTACTATAATAGCCATAGCTATACGAATGTATTTATTCGTTGCAATAGTTAATAGCATTTTTTGACAATTTTTTAAATCTCGTATATTCTTTATCATCATCATTATCAGCCGGGATCAGTCCACAGCTGGACGTACTTACTTGCTTTTAATTTTTAGTTCTGCCAAATAGAACTCTGTTTAATGTAGGTTTTTTATGATTTTGAGTGTCGTGTTGGTATAATACTCATGGATTAATTATAACTCTCTCAATGGATTAATTGGACCTCTCCTTTACAAGCAATATGGTAAGCTTGAATTTAAGACAATTTTAGTTGTAGATTATTGTTTAGGTGCGTTATGTTTTTTTTGTATCGTATAGTGTAGCGCTTAATAACTATCTCACCTGTTGGTAAGCGATGATGGGGTCGAGGGTGGTAGTACTCTAGAACTAGGATAGGAATTGGCTCTCAATGACAGCTGCCGGAACAAATTAGATGTATGGCGACAGATTTTATAAGTTGGGGGTGGCTAGGCGAACAAAAGACAGTGTCCTACCCCCACGTCGAGGATATTGTGTATATTGTGTGTTGTGTTGTTTTTTCTTTCAACGGAGGGCCAATGTGAAAAGTGCACATAAATTGCTCTTTTAATCATGTTATTCCCAGACCTCGATTTAATTCCTACACTGCAGATAATACCAGGTAAGTTTTTAGAATTAACATGTAGTCTCGGTCGATACACTCATAAAATAAATTATACTTTGTTATGTGGAATGTAGAGACTTTAACAGTCGGGACACATTAATGGCTTAACGAATGGGTATTAATGTGTCCCGACTGTTAAAGTCTCTACATTCCATATATCAATGTATAATTTATTTTATGAGTGTATCGACCGAGAAAGAATTTAAATGGTATAGTTTTTTGATATCCCTAAACAGAAATCTAAACTACTAGACTTCCTTGTTGTTTTCTTTTCAGTTCGTTTTTTAACACTTCACTTTTTGCGCAGTCGGGTTTTTTGATTTTTTAATTTAATGTTTTATTTTACACTTTTTAGTTAAGTAAAGGACGGCAAATTCCGTAATCTACCCCAACGGGAAAAAGGCGTGATTGTATGTATGTATGTATATTATATAATATATTATTTCGTTTCACTTTATAGACTTATTTAATTTAACTATTTATTTGTTTTGTCATCTAGATATTCATTGAGCGTAAAATACGCTTTGTTAATTAGTAACTCCTTCTATCCTGTTCTATACTTTATACTTGTAAAACAGTCGGGAAGCTTATAAAATATCTTGCTTTTGCTATGTTTACTTTTCATCAATTATGATTTATTTTATAATTTGAGACGTGTATAAGTGCGTATATTAATACTACCTACTTACTGAATAAATGCTTTGACTTTGACTTTACCGCCATCGCATGTGCACCGGAACTGTGTATTTTCAGCTTAGAGCTGGGATGAATCAGGTTATGTTTGAACCTTGTTTTGTCTCCTCTAGGACCACCTCTTTTTCTAGAATAGAAATTGGTATATATACGTACCAATTTGCTCATTTCAAATATATATATTGACGTTAGCGTTAATATTTTATTGTTTATGGAATGGGGCCAGCAGGATTCCAGTACTATTATATTTACTAATATGCTTACGCATTTTTTTGGCAAATATAAGGTTTTGTGCGTCTACACTACTAAGTATGTATTAAAATGGGGGATTTAACAACAAATACTAAAAACAAAATAAAATTAAATATTAAAGGGGGTCTACATCACAGTGTGGTCTACATACAAGTAACGTGTATTTTTCGGCGTTTTGTGCTTGAACTAGTAAACTAATAATAGATAGAGACTTGATATATTATTATAGATGTATATCAATTAGTCATTTTACGTTTGTACTGGTATTACAATGTATTAGTCACTATTTGTACTTAATTGTATTTAAATGACGTTCATAAGTGTACGATGTACCCAAATGGAACAATAAATAAATTGAAATTGAAATTGAAATCTTCACAAAATATGTATAACTATGACCGTTATTACAATAATGGAAAAAAGAACAAAAAACCGAAATGCGTGAAATAGATAGGGTATTGCTTTTTAAGCTTACTTACTTTACAGTTGTAATATTAAACGACTATACCAAAAGGAAGAGGTTGTTTGTTACCTCAGAACTCCATCAATTCTTAACCGATTTGGAAAATGCTTTTTTTTTTTGAGTTAATATGATTTTCGTTTGGTCTCATTGTAATTTTATTGAGATCTGATAAGTAACTTCAGAGATAAGCACCGCAAACTTGTTACTGAAAGTGACTAACGCGGCATGTAAAATCGTTTTTTTTTTTCGATTTGTACATCATAAATTATTTGTTATAAATATATTTAGAATTTCCATTTTAAGACCTTTAATTCGATAGGTTTTGAAAAAAAAAATTTTTTTGAACCCCAAATTATGGCGTCTGAAATCCGCCATTTTGATTTTTTAAATTTTTTATGTCTTCGTTGACACTTGCGCTATCATGGCGAATCTATTGACGTGCCAATTATTAAAATCGGCCCACGCGTTTGGTCTCTAGTGTGCCACAAAGGAACAAACATACATACATACATATATAGACTGATAAACACATTACCTCTCCTTTGCGTCGCGCAGTCGGGTAAAAACTATCCTATCTGCATTCTAAATTTCAACGCAATCCGAAACAATATTGATTTTCAGACTTTGTTACCCCACTTCACCCTCTTAGGGGTGGCATTTTGAAAAAGCCTGAAACTCGTATTTACTTATTTATTTACAGAAGTACTTGTGTGAAGTTCCGAATAAAAATATACCATTCAAACTTGAACCCCCGCTTCATCCCCTAAAAGAGTGAAACATTCTAAAATTTTGAAAAATCCTTTCTTAGCTGATACCTACGTCAAAATCTGCATGCCAAATTTCAGCGCAATCCTACATAATATGCATTTTCACACTTTGTTACCCCATTTTACCCTCTTAGGGGTTGTGTTTCCAAAAAACCTGAAATACGTATTTACTTATTTATTTACTGAAGCACTTGTGTAAAGTTTCGAATAGAAAAGACTATATAATCTTGTTTTTCCATACAAAAAATTTGAAATACCCTAAACAGCTAAATAAAAAAAGTTCGTGACTTTAGTCCTCTTAAGTCCTCTAGAGGGCGTCATAATAAATATAATGTGTTTAATGTCTTTTATATAGCCTATAACTAATGGAAAATGAAGACGCTCTCAAGATACCTCTTATGTAAAATTATGATAAGAAGTTCAGAAGTTATGAATAATACGGAATAATATTCCGTCTGAGGGTATAATATATAGAGATTATACCTACATAACTAAGTATATGTTTTTTGACATTATTAGTATAGTATTTGATAGTTTTATGACAATACATTATTTGTATTTTATTATTTTCCATATCGCTGGCTTATGCTAAATAAAACCGTTTAAAAAAATGTTCGTAGGATGTGGGTAAACAATATTTACCTGTCAAAATGTGTAATGTCAAATTGTAAATAGTAATGGGTTGTCACGATACAGGCTTGCCTAGTGTGAAGACAATAATTTTAATGTGTGTATAGTCTTCCAGCATAGCATGAGACCCAAAATATATATATTTTTTTAACTCGGTGCTGAAAATTAAAAGCGTAGCATTTAAAGTCAATTATTTTAGTTTTTAAACGATCTTGACATTTCTTGATTTTTTTTGATTTCTTTTGAACATTGACTTTTCTTGATTGAAAATTCCAAGGGAACGTAGAGCTACTTAGGTTAGTAGGTAGGTATTTAATTTGTGTTGATTATGTATACTTATATTGTAAGCTAATACGGAGCCGGCATAGCTGTTCCTGGCTAAAATCCTCTAAATAAATCTAGAAACAAATATAGGTATTTCATTACTGAACGAATCGTTTATAATATACTTACATGTTTAATTATTGGACCTTTAACAGTTGACCTCTTCCTCTTAACCGTAACAATAATCTAAAAATCCAATAATATATACCTGATACCCACCCTGTCGTGCAAAAGCGATACCGTAAATTAAATTTTAGCACCCCTTTTCCTCAACCATTAAAAATAATTTGTAATGCATTGAGGAAAACTAAAAAAAAGCTCTTATCCACAGAGTTGGTTTTGACTTGTTCCCTGAACAAAGCCTGCGGGGGCTACAGGCAAATTACGTAAATATTTTGCCGAGACATTGAGCGCGATATCAAATCGCGCGAGTAAGTCGATTCCAGACTCTCGCGCGACCGCTCCGCCGGATTGCCACGGATAATTGAAACCGGCTCACTTCGAGACAAAGGGACTTAAATACTTTAGCGTGCTACGGTTAAGTACTAGGGTATGCCAATCTCGTCTACCTACATTACCAAGGTCAGGCAAGTCACTTGTAGTACCTAATGAAGGATCAGACTCCCAGCATAGGTCTCCTAGACACCTACTTTAATACTCGTACATCCAATTATAAGCAGGCACACGTTTCGTTTGCTGACTGAAGTGGGTCGTGCATTCCCTTCGTGGGTTTGCGAAAATGGGTCTCGAGGTAGACCTCTTTACCCAGGTGGGGCGCCGGGGGCAACTACCCCCGGGGAGCGTGCGGGCTTGTTGCGGCCCTCTTTCGGTAGTATGGGTTGGGTATATCCAACGTGGTATGCTCTCATGTCTCCTCTTCGCTGGCGTCGTCTGTGTCATCCGTTGCGTTTCGTTTGCTCGTAAATATTACCTACTTCGATCCGCAATCTTTCCTTTTTGAGAGCCTCGTTGGCGTAAGAGATAGATAACTCTAAGCGAGAGGTTCACCGGTGCAAATCCTAGCACGGGTGTTCGTCCACAGATGGTAGGAGCATTGTATATCGTTGATCCGCCTGACTCGCTACCAAATAGTACCATAAAGGAGAAAATCTGCTGCCGTAACCTTACGGTGTTCCTGCAGCACACAGCTCTTGAGAGTCAGGGTATTCTAGGCCTAGCGTGTTCACCATCTTTTTCCACATCATCACTTAAATACCACTAGGCGCCATTATGGTTAAACATTCATAAGTGTACCATGTACCTACATGGAATAAACGATTTGAAATTGAAATGCTAGCCTATAAGATATTCAATACACTGACTAAGCGCGAGCGTGCACCGCGGTTGCGGTGCGTTTATTCCACCGCTCAGTAGAATAAACTGTATACAAAAAAATCTTCTAATGACTCTCCATACTTCACGGAATATGCGTCTAGGTAGAGATACTGTGCATATTCAATATACCTATACAGATAACGGCAGCCTCAAGCCAATTTGGACAGAAACCGACGTATTATAGAGGCAAAAGTTTGCGTAGTACACTTACGCCTAGCGTGCACTGCGGTTGCGGAGCGTTTGTTCTACCGCACGCATATACTGTGAGATAGTTCCACATCCTTTTAACGATGCTCGCCGCTCGCCTCCTACATACAGGTATATAAAAGTAAAAATTGACTAGTGTGCATCCGCTATTTTTGTTCACGTTAGTTCTACCCGGTGAACACAAATAAATACCTCCATAAATTCATGGGAACAGTGAGACTGTGAGATGCCCTTCATTAAAACGTAAAATTTGCATCGTAATATTTTATTGATTACCATTTCGTCAAAAGAATGTATATCTTTTGTAGTGAATTTAAACAAGCCATTCAGAAATGTTACATCTAGGTGAAAATAAATACATAGCAGTACTGATCACCATTATCTTTGCTACTTTCCAGGGTAGCAGTCGATTTGAGGTGGGCACGACAAGAAGACTATGAGAAAACTTTCAGCTTTTTGATCGTTTAAATCAATATGTTTAGTGATACCAGATTTAAAGAATAAGAACCCGTTCTTGAATGTACTGTATTCTCCTTGATGTGCCTTTATAATAACTCACTAAGTCACAGTACAGATTACATCAAACTACTTTTCACAACATTTATTTTTTTGTAGTAATCATTGGTATTAAATAGCTATTCAACTAAAATTAAGAATACACTCAGAAATTACATTAAGATTTAGGTAGGTAACATTTATGAGAAGATGGACTATGAAATACATAAACTTATGAAGTTATTTCTAACATTTATTAATTAAATTAATTATCATTGTTTTTACCAATACAAATAATTTCATTCGTTACATTGTAAACCGATTAATGTGCCAAATATACAATTAATATGATGCAAACTTGATGGCGCTTGTGAATCTAGGTCTAGGCGCAAGACACTGCCGCTCATTCGCTCTGGGATCGCGCATACCTACTGCATGCGCGATCCCAGAGCGAATATGTGCTTGTTTGTACTGTTTGTGTAAGACCTGGCGCACACTAGCGGCCAGGTCGCAGCGGCCAGCGAGATACACACACTAATATGAAATCGCCACAAAGCGCGCGGCCTGCGACCTGGCCGCTAGTGCACTACTGCTCTGAGTACCTCTGTTCGCAATTTTGATTGGATGAGATTTTGAGTTTCGACTGTACTTGCGCGCGAAGTCTATAGCGCGTGAACTTCAAAACCGCCATAATAATTGGATTACACTGTACAATGTATGATGACACGAAGTGAACTAAATTATATAATACGTTATACACAAATTCATCTTGTTTCTAATTTATATGTGAGAATTGGGCTGATATACTTAATTTTGATTATGTAGGTATGTATAACACATCTATTACATACTACACTCACGAAAGGAGATTATAAGGTAAAACTTATTTACATCACCATTCATATTACTAACATATATCTTTATAATTCTATTTAGCTTCATTAAATTTTGTTTCAATTTCAATGTTATTTAGAAAATGCTTCAGCTATACTTATCACTTGTTTATTCAAATTGTAAGTCTCACCCTACCACAATTATCAGAGCATAAATTATAAAGCGGTGTATATTCTGTCATTAAAGGTCAGTTCAGACTAGACAACTTTAAAATATATAGCACAATTTAATTAATTTATTTATTTATTCCTCAACACAAAGCAAATAACAAACTAAAGACTTATAGTAATAAATAGGTGATGAATTCATGAAAAAGCAGCTACTTTGTGTGAGCTGGTGCCCGACATAGGTTTGCAAAAAACCAGTCAGTCAGTCAGCATCAAGTGGTTTGAACGTAAAGAAGTCTCAAACATACAAACTGACTTCCACATTTATAATATTGGCCAGTGCCAATTTTATTAATGTGATGATATAATATTAACAATTGGGTTTGCTTGCTTTTCAGACAATTTGCCATGCTAAATAAATTTATTTTATAGTCTGAGTAGACCTTAAACAGTTCAATTGATTTATGGAATGTTTAAAAACAGGGAAACCTAAACCTGAAACGGATTGTTTGTGTTTTACAATACCTACATAATTATTATTTGTGTTGTATAGAACTTCATTTAATGCAATATTTTATAAGAGGAAGAGGAAACTAAATATTTGTACCGTGTGTGATTTGTTATTTTATGGCACGCTGAAAAATCCTGTAAAGACATAGTCCTCAAGTCTTGACATTATTAGTCCTGGATATTTTGTGATGATTTTACGATAGAAAGTAAAAAGAGAGATATTTTTCATAAAATTCTAAAGTAACAAGACAAGTAAGGCGCATGCTTGACAGTAAGCAATGACGCCTGCCTTTAACAGATGCTGAGGCACACAAAACTCAGGAATGCCAGAATATTGTAAGTAACTGCACTTCAGCCTGATGGTTTCACACACCTTTTATTTCATAGGAGATATTGACATATTATAGTATTATTTAATTTAATGAAGCTAAAACAGACATCTTGCCATAAATATTTTATACACTTAAATGTAGAAGCTCATATATTCTGTCTGAACCTTCACCCTTTTTGGTACATTTTAATTTAATGAGCACACATAATAATCCTCAATTAAACTGTATTAGACACCAAACATACCAAATAAGTAGCACAAAGCAGAAATTTCATATGTAAAACTCAGTAAGTACCTAAATAAAATTCTAATAATATATCACAAGACTAAAACAGATTCCAAAATATATTATGTGTTTATTGAAACTGCAGTAATAGAACATAACTTTCTATTCTAGAATTTCTGGATATCTGAATATTATTTATGTTTATTTCCAGGATTTAAAAGTCAACATACATATATATTTAATCTTTTGAGCGCCAGTCACATATACGTGACACTTGCGGGCCCTGTACGCCAGCGTCATCTATAGGAGACAAAAACCGAACAAACCAGTACCGCTTGGTGTACAGGGCACAGGAGTGTGTTTGTAGCATGGCGCTCAAAAGGTTAATATGATGTTAAACTCATGCTACATATTGTGATTAATCAATTTATATATGCTGACTTGTACTGGGTGGCATCATCAATGTTGCTACAAGTACATACAGAAAAATATTAAGAAGTTTCTCATTTCAAATATGATTATTTATTATAAGTTACAATATAAGTACACTCAGAGGAGATTATTGTAGGTACATATCTATATTATTAAGAAAACATTCATATTAAAGGAATATATTCAAGCATATGTATCTATTGAATGGGTCAAGATATCAGTGTACCAGTGTCTTTTGTCTCTATTTATTACAACACCCTATTATTGAGATATAACATGTTTACACCAACTATAAAATAGCTCATCAATTCATCGCAAGTTTACTTCACCATTCTGCATCACCATTAGCCTTTTGAAATACAAAATCTTTGCCAGACAAATTCATGATGCCATCCTTAAGGTAGAACTTCCACTTGTTCCGACTGCGAGTAATTTTATCATATTGGCAAACAACAACATTGTCAGTGTCAAACATATCACCGGGCTCCTCATCTGACACATCATCCTCAGAATTGAGAGGTTCCTCCTCGGGCCCACCGAGCTCATCCCTCTCCTCCTCCTCCTCTTCAGCTCTCTCCTCCGCAGACTCCTCTTCATCGTCATCATCTGCAGCTGCATCATCTGAACCATCTGCCACATTTGACCCTTCATCGTCCGATGAGTCCATTGCTCCATCTAATGAGAACGGAGCTGCACCACCTCGGCCGCCTCCACCACCATCAAATTCATTCTGCTGGCCAGCGAGTGCCGAATTAATATGTTGTTGTAGAAGGGTCGCTGCCAAAGGTTGCGGTAGACTAATCGTAGCACTGATGATAGGACCTGTGAGAACTTGATGAAGTCTGTTTCCATTCAATGCAGATGCAGGTATCTGAATGGTAAAACATCTAGGCTGTGAACCAGGCACGCCAGGCTGTGCGGGGAGAGTGAGCTGTACCGGTACCTTGTTGTTAGGGTCAAGCACTTGGTGGGGATGCGCACCTGCTACATTGGCTGGCTGGCTGCCGTGGTCCGCACTGGAACCTTGTTGACTAGATCCTTGAGCCGAATGCTGTTTAGGACCAGTATTGCCACCGTTGGCCTTTTGAAAGTTGTGTAAAACAGGAGGTGGAGCCATGGGAGGGTCGGGTGTCGGCGGGTCCATGGCGCCGCTAGCCTGCAGTTTAGTTTTCCACAGCTGCTTGAGCTCCTGCAACACTTGTTCGTCGACGCCGTCGTCCAGGAACATGTCCCTTACGCCTGCTATCACGTCGTCGACTACTGTGTTGTAAAGTTTTAAAACTGTCAACTGACTCATCGTCATCTTGGATGTTGTTGCGATTGCGTCCTGGGGATCGATACCAGACGGATATGTCTTGTTTTAGTACCTGTAGGTGTCGTTCTGCTTGGAAATCCCGAGATAATGGAACGGTGACGAATGCTTATCGATTAACGTTGTACATTTCAACTCTTCAATGTCAAGTTAAAATCGTCGACACTTACACAATAGATTTTTGATTAAACGAAGTGCTAAACCGCGCTTGGCACGAATATTTGATATTGATTTTGCACAACATACGAAACAAATTGTTCATGTCCACTTCATAGCGACAATAATTCCGTGAATTATTAAATTTTGACAATCCACTAAAACATAACCTCCGAACAAAAAGAAATTTGAGTTTTCCTACAGACTAAAAATGTTGTCTATGAGTAGATTGAAACAGCTACTAAATAACCGAATACGCATGCGCGCCGAAAAATACGCATGCGCGATTTGTTGGCAGGCATGCGCGGTAGCTGAGGCAATGTGACACGCCCAGCCCAGGCACCGAACAGCGAAGGCTTACTGCCACTGCACACGCCCGTTCGAATACGCGATTCGAAGTTCGTATATTGTGCGCTAAAGCAAGGTTTAGACGAAGCCAGTAACGCTGGTGCCAGTCCTCAGGCAAGCCTGCGCTGGCTTGGCCCATGTTGTTTATATAAGGCCAATGGATTAATTTAATTCCTGGATTTTTCTTGTGGTGGTGTCGTGTGAACAGTCTACGGATATGCGCCAGTGACTGGCGCGATGCGTCTACACGTGTTGCAACGCTGGCACGGGGGCTGTGGGGTACGCGGGCGGAGGTCATTGGCTTGAAAAATAGACGCGCTCTATTTTAGCCAGTGCTTGCAGCCAGTGCTGGCTTAGCTTGAAAAACTGTTTATACAAGGCCAATACCAAGCCAGCGCTGGCTGCCAGTGAGACTGGCCGCCAGCGCTGGCCTCGTGTAAACCATACTTAAGGCTGAAGACACACGATATGAATCGCGTGACAGCCAGCATGAACATGTTAAAATCCGAAGATGAGACACGATGAGTAAATACCTCTTGAGGGTTGGCTCTTATATCAAGTCGCTCGAATTTTAATAAACTGCCCCCACATTTACTCTTTATAATTACTTAAATTCGAGTTAGAGTCTGTGCAAAAAGAGAATCGTCGTGGCTTTACGATGAACTAACATTCAAGGGTAAGGAAGGTATACAGTGTGGAAATTAAACTCTGGCCCTGGAGGGAAACTACTTTAAATCCTTAAGCTAGCTCATTTTACTTAAAGGAGACATTCCTTTATTTTTGAAAAGAAACAAATCTGCATTAAAAGATTTTTTTTAAACTCGCTTGCTTCGCCCGGGACTCGAACCAACTAAAATTTAAAAAAAATAAACACTCTTTATTTTAATATACTAATCGGTAGTATTAATATTCAGGATAAAGTTTCTCTAACAAATATTAGGTCTTAAAAATAAAAATAATCGTTAAATCTAACATCAACTTTTTTTACTATCAATTTTGTAACACTTAAATTATTTAACTGATAAATTGTTCGAAATGAGCCCCGTCGTTCCGGCTACACAACATTAGTCGCCGTTGAAATTCATTTCTTGTAGCCTTCAGCAAAGTGTTGTTGTGTATGCCCCTAATAACATTTTCTATCGCAATCCTTAGCTCTTGAACGGTTTCATAGCAAGTTTCATAAACAACATTTTTTACATGACCCCATAAAAAGAAGTCCATGGGCGTCAGGTCTGGACTTCTTGCAGGCCATCTAATCGTCCCGTTTGTACCTATCCATCCCGCATTGCAAACAAAGTCAAACGTTCCATTTTTAAACTTCTCCACTGAACGCCTCGGATCATGTAAGAAGGAAATGTGCATAGAGGTATTACCACCATTGAACAATTTTCTTATCGAAGATTTCAACAAGGTACTTAACGATAAATTAGCAAGCGTGTACTTCATACGAAGCCTTTGAGTGTTGGAGAGATAACAGAACTGTTACGTGTCTTTTACTTGTTAAAAGTGAACAGTAACCAAACATTTTTTAGAGAAACTTTATCCTGAATATTAATACTACCGATTAGTATAATAAAATAAAGAGTGTTTATTTTTTTAAATTTTAGTTGGTTCGAGTCCCGGACGAAGCAAGCGAGTTTTAAAAAATCTTTTAATGCAGATTTGTTTCTTTTCAAATATAAAGGAATGTCTCCTTTAAGTAAAATGAGCTAGCTTAAGGATTTAAAGTAGTTTCCCTCCAGGGCCTGAGTTTAATTTCCACACTGTATACCTACGTAGTACCACGCGATAATGATAAGAGTAGGTAGGTACCTACCTACTCTTATTTACTGTTTTTAAAACAGTAAATTAGAACCATCAACACGCGCGCGCTCAATTTCTACGATGGTTCTCTTTTTGCAAAGACTCTATGGTTGAGGGGGTTCGTGCTAACTGCTAAGCGCCCTAAATCAATATTTGCTGCCGGTGATGCTTTGAAATATTAATTACCTATTATTGTTAGGGTTCCGTAGCCGAATGGCCAAAAACGGAACCCTTATAAATTCGTCATGTCTGTCTGTCTGTCCGTCCGTAATCACAGCCAAAGTGGCTGTGATTACGGACGGACAGACAGAACGAAACTATTAAGACTACACAGTTAAAACTTGGTAGGTTTATTTATTATGTAAATCCATTGATATAAAAAGGTAGATGCGGTACTCACTCTTATTCCACTTAAACATAATGGAACTAGAAACAACTACATGACAACACGAATTTCTAATGTCGAGCTTGATGTGCATGAAGAACAGAGGAAGGCATTGTTGCTAATTATTTAAATGGATCTGCCATAATTGCACATGTACGTGCTACACAAACGCCAGTTCGATTATGACTAAGGTGAAATTAGGTTCGCGAACCTAATTCATACGGTCCACATTGAGGAGCGGGGTCTCTTATCTCCCTTTTTTTATATATATCGATGTGTAAACCGCTTTACGATTTATATACAAAAAAATATACAAAATCAGGAGTTTTTGGGTTATAACAACCGCAAATATAACTTTGTTTTTTATACAAACACAATAAAAAAAAAGCTAATTTTTGGTGGCGAAAAACTATAGTTACATATGTACTCGACTGCTTTACGGAACCCTACGAGTGCGAGTCCGACTTGCACTTGGCCAGTTTATTTAAATTACGCGAAATCTTATGAATGCGTGGAACGAAATGTAATTTTCGATTGATTGATTTCTTATCAATGTTTGAGCTACGTTTGTCAAAGTGCGTGAAAAGAAACGGTAAGGTACTCTGTTTTGTTAGTAAGGCATCGATATATATAAATAAATAAAACTGGCCAAGTGCGAGTCAGCATCGCGTCTCTTATCGCACACTTAGGGAGGGTTCCGTACAATACGAAACATAACAGAGTTTCAATCTAATTTATTTGATCAATTGATATTACCAAGAATATTTGGTTTGGTCGCGATCTAGAAAGACGGGGCTCGTTTACTAGCGCCATCTATGTCATTTTGCCGAAACTAATTAAATAGATGGCGTTTAAAAACACTTCAGTTTCTTTGTATTGGGACCCCCTTTAATTTTTTTAACTTTATTTTGTTTTTAGTATTTGTTATTCGAGCGGCAACAGAAATACACCATCTGTGAAAATTTCAATTGTCTAACTATCACGGTTAATGAGCTATAGCCTGGTGACAGACGGACAGACAGACAGACAGACAGACAGACAGACAGACAGACAGCGGAGTCTTAGTAATAGGGTTCCGTTTTACCTTTTGGGTACGGAACCCTAAAAAGGAAGATGCTCCTCAATGTAGACCGTTTGAATTAGGTTCGCGAACCTAATTTCACCTTAGTCACAAATGTCACAATCGAACTGGCATTTGTGAAGCACGTACAGAATTACTTGTGCAATTGTCACAGATCCATTTAAATAATTAGTAACAATGCCTTCCTCTGTTTTTCATGCACATCAAGCTCCACATTAGAAATTCGTGTTTTTATGTAGTTGTTTCTAGTTCCATTATTTTTAGGTGGCATAAGAGTGAGTACCGCATTTACATTTTTATATCAATGTGGTAAGGTTTGAAATTAGTGAAAAATCCTGCACAGAGCACTCCGGCTTTAATTTTTTTGTTGTTTTGAATTGAGTGATAGATCCAACACAGAGCATCCACGACTCCACGTGATAGCTGAATGTCTAGAAGCTCAAGGGAGGTTCTGAGTGTTAGTTCGCCGCACAAGACCCAGTAGAGCGAAAGGGGGAGGGGGCGAGCGAAACGAAGCGTGGTCACACGATTGCTTATCACGTATTAAAGATTTTAAAAATGACTTTTGTAGCGATATGAAAGTCGAGTGCTTCGAGCATTTACCAATGGAGATGTTAACGCAAGGCGTACCCCTTTGCTGGCCATATAGCCATTATTGGCCATATGAGCGTGCGTAACTACGCTGTATTTTTAACACTGTGTGCGTGTTTCAAGCTAGTGTGCGGGATCGTTTAAGTGAATGATTTGTGTGTGTGCAATGTGTGTTTACCTCGTCCCCCGTTAGTATCGGCAGAAAAAAATGTTTGCGAATTACAACGTTAACATCTCCATTGGTAAATGCTCGAAGGTAGAGTGTCGTGAACCAGCACTCCGGGGAGACCTTCTGGTGGGAGTTCACCCAGAGTTTGGCACAGAGCACATTGACTTCAGTCAGTTGTGATAATAACCAAATTTTGTTTGTTGCAGGATACCATATGGCATATAGGCCATTGGCTCCTTTTCGTGACTGAAGATGGGTCGGAAGATTAAGATAAAGTGTTTCATTTTGGCAAACTAATGATACAAATTTATGGTGAAAATATATCAATTTTAAACAATAAAAAAACTACGCAGCTCCGACGAGGGGTAGGAGTCATTTGGGGTCTACTCCCCTTAGTCCTCCCGATCTACCCACCATTCCCCCCTATTACGAGGGCAGATTGATTCAACATCTATACCCCCCCCCCCCCCCCGTTGCCGCATGCTCACGTAGCGTGATTATAGCTTGCGTGTGTCATCAAAACTAAATTGATTATTGGGACTTTGGGATTTACCATTTTAGAAAGTCGCAGGTTGGTAGATCTAATGATGATAAATAATACTGAAGGTGCTGCGAATATTGCATGGCTGCTTACACAGCGCTGAGCTAGTGAGCGAAGCGAGTCGGCTGTAAGTAAAGGCGTGCACTATTCCGCGCCGGCCGCGTGCCACTGTTCGCACCCGCGCCACCGCTGCTCGGCAGAACTCCCCCATATTAAGAAAACAGAGGCATTTAAATGAGCTTGTCACCGTATTCCCTCAGACCGCTGTCCTGACGAACAGATGGATAGCGGTGCAAAGAATTTGTTGCGTTTTTGTTTTTAAAATGAAACTTTTATTACATCGCCTTAAATTTTTACGTCTATCTATCGCATGTCGCATTACAGCCGTTGCTTTAGCTTGATTGGTGGATATGATGTATGACATTTACGTCTAGCTGTGATTGGCGGACGCTTCCGCAGCCATATTTGTGATTTGTATACATGATATATTTTATAACAACTGGGCTACGTTCACGATTTACGCCGGAGTGCAACCAAACGCTCTAACCGCGTTGATGACCTCAGAGCGTCGCACTCGGTTGAAGCAACTGTGTCGTTCACGACGTTGGTTGTTTCACTCCGGTTGCAACTTTTTAACCATGAAATTCGATGGTTAAAAAACGCTCTGACGTTTATGACAGTACATTTGGCGGGAAAAGATGTAATTTTTATTGCAGATTAAGTGTAGGTATAGGAAGCAATTTGCATTGTCGAAACCAAGACGTGACATGACGAGACATTAATCTTAAAAACAAACGGAAAAATATTCAGAATAAGAAAAATAAATAAACATAACCTCAAAATTCGAGTCTGCACAAAATGTCATAGTCACAATTTGAGTAAAAACCACCCGTGGTCGTGCGAGTTGCAAACCTTCTCCGGAGGATGTGAACGCAGCCCTGCTGTCATAGTAGCTAGCTACCGTAGCTACACATAAACAAAAAGATTCATTTGCATCATGGTTTCATAAAACTACACCACACTTTTTTATGTATATGTGTCAAAATTTTATTTTTTGTTATTCTTTTGATTTATATTATTTGTATAATTTATACAAATAGAAAGATATAAGTAAGTATGATTGTTTTTTACTAAGTACTGGATATAACGTTTTAGATTTAAGTATCTGTTAAGTTATATTTAAAGTATAATAAATACATATCAAATCATAACAGCTTAATACTCGCCACGATCTTGCTATGCTCACGCTTAGAAATTGTCAAATAAGCGCTAGTGTGTTAAATCTTTATATATGGTGCATAGACTTAATTTAAGAACGTGCTCTGCAAGTGAAAGTGCATTGCAGATGTTTTGACAAATTCAATTTAATCCGTATGCCCTATACATAATGTTGTAATTAGGTACTATTCACATCAAAACGGCTCAAACGAAAGGCACCTAGGTGGGAGTGTGTCCTTGTCTAACAACCTGCCAGTGCTATACATGTACTATAACTATATGTATCTCGGAGCAAACTGAAATATGAATAGTATATATATATATATATATAGCCCGTACAACAGAAAGGGACAAACTCCTTTCAAGGTCGGTCTCATGTGGGCTGGTTTTTCGGTTTAGTTTGCAGTCAAGTTTAACATAGAAAGTCTATGACATGGTGTGATGGCAAAAAATGATAATTATTTACTCTGGCAAGCTAGGATGATGGATTATAATCATCCTAGCTGGCAAGCTATATTATTTCTTTATCTGGGGGCCTATCACGAAGTTTGATAGGGATTGAAATGAATGAACATGACAGAGATGGAGCTATACAGCCTACATAGCTGCGTCCCCGTCATTTAGTTCATTTTGTTCATTCAATGATCAACTGTCAAACTTTGTGATAGGCCTGCTGTTCATAGCACAGACCTAGGATGATGGATGCCTAGGATGATGGATTATAATGGATGGCGCCATGTCAGCCATGTGACGTTGTCAGATCGACTTTCATTCTATCAACACATTGTCCTACCCTTTCTATCACAGGGGTCGCGAGATAAGAGTAAACGAGAAAGCTAATATCAAATTGACAACCTCGCGCATGGGTGATCGTGTCCATTTTTGACCGGCTAGCAAGCCATAGTATAGCGACGCATCATACTTATAAATTAAAAATTAAATAGAAACATAGCTTTAAAGACTGAAACCCTGTTACATGGTTAAATTATGTCGTGTTGTGCTGTGTTTTATCCATCAAGAACAACTAAAGGAGGCGTAAATGATCCAGAATTATCATTTCACACGTAAGTGTTTGTGGGCATTTATTCTCATATACAACCACTTTTTAAATCAAAATATTTATTTTGCTTACATTATATACATCTTTTTCGTCATATAACTACCGAGGTGGTAAATGGTTATCATTTTAAAGCTTTAATTTATGTAAATAACAAACATTATTTTACGCCGCCCGGCTAGTGATGTACGAGAACCCTCCAAAACTTTGTCGATAAATATAGTTGATACCCTTATAAAAAGGAATATATAAATTCTTTTAAGTGTAATATTATAATATTACACTATATAAATCGTTTATATACATTTTACACTAATTCTATACATATAAAAAAATTGAAGTGTCTGTTTGTAATTCAAAATTAACAGTTTCCGCTAAATGCATATGAAAGAATATACGGTAGTTACATAAAAAACAAAATTTTAAATGTTTGTCTGTCTGTCTGTTTGTTCCGGTTTATCTCTGAAATTACTGGACCAATTTAACGGGACTTTCACTAGTAAAACGCTGATGTTAAAATATTAACTACCAAGTAACTTGGCTACTTTTATTTTAGAAAAAAATAAAGTTCCGCGAAATCAAAATTGAAGCTAATGAAATAGGGAACAATATCTGATTCAAATAGGGAAAGTTAATGTGCAAATTAAGCAGTGTTTTCTACCGCGCACAGCCCACGCGCATGTTGCCGCTGTCATTAAACGCGGACAAAGCCGCGGGACCCAGCTAGTTGATTTATAATATGAAGATTTTTTTAAGGATGGAACGGTTAGCTTAGGGCCTTGATTAGAACGAAATTTGAACATTTTTAACCGAATATTATGTTTCTTTGAAGTGTCTCACACTTTATATTTTTTGTAAATTGTTAAACACAATCCAAAAATTTCATCGTACCGACGGGACTCGAACCCGCACCCCCCGGATTACACGTCCAGGTGCTCTGCCAATTAAGCCACGGTTCGATACATCGATACGACGAAATTAGTGGATTGCATTTGTTAACCCAATTATGCATTGGTGGCGCCATCTATGACTACTTATTACGTAAGTTAATCATTCGGAAGAAATCATTACAGTTTTCAAATCCGACGAGCGATGTTGCACTGCGTAAATCAAATATTATGTTTCTTTGAAGTGTCTCAAAAAAATTTTGGATTGTGTTTAACAATTTACAAAAAATATAAAGTGTGAGACACTTCAAAGAAACATAATATTTGATTTACGCAGTGCAACATCTCTCGTCGGATTTGAAAACTGTAATGATTTCTTTCGAATGATTAACTTACGTAATAAGTAGTCATAGATGGCGCCACCAATGCATAATTGGGTTAACAAATGCAATCCACTAATTTCGTCGTATCGATGTATCGAACCGTGGCTTAATTGGCAGAGCACCTGGACGTGTAATCCGGGGGGTGCGGGTTCGAGTTCCGTCGGTACGATGAAATTTTGGATTGTGTTTAACAATTTTTAACCGACTTCACAATAAAAAGATGAGGTTCTCAGTTCGCCTTTTTAGGGTTCTGTAGCCGAATGGTAAAAACGGAACCCTTATAGATTCGTCATGTCTGTCTGTCTGTCTGTCCGTCCGTATGTCACAGCCATTTTATTCCGAAACTGTTAGGACTACAGAATTAAAACTTGATAAGTAGATGTATTCTGTAAACAGTTTTCCGATTTTTATACAAAAGTAAAAAAAATAAAAGTTTAAAGGGGGGCATCCCATACATGGAACTGAAACAAAAAAAATTGTTTTCTTTAAATCTATACGTGTGGGGTGTCTGTGGATAGGTCTTCAAAAATGACATTGAGGTTCCTAAAATCATTTTTTATCAAAGTCAATCATTTGAAAGGTAGGCGCGTCTAAAGTGATAAAATGTGTGTCGTCCCCCCCCCCCCCCCCCTCTAACTTTTAAAGTATGGAAGTGAAAAATCTAAAAAAAATATATGCTGTAGATCTCAATAAAAACTAACAACGAAAATTGGTTTTAACGAGATCCAGCCAGCAGTTTTTGAGATATAGCGACCGCAAAGATAACTTTGTTTTTCATACAAACACTATGAAAAACAAAGTTAATTTTGTAGTTGCGAAAAATCATAGTTATGGAATACTTAACTGTGTTACGGAACCCTACGAGTGCGAGTCCGACTTGCACTTGGCCAGTTTATTTATGTTTGTTATCTCATAGCTCCGCAAGTTCTTAACCGGATTGGAATTTTTTTTTTCTATAGATTATTCTGCCCGTTTGGTCCCATTGTACATTTTTTGAAATCTGATAAGTATCTCCAGAGATATGGACATAAACACCTCCAACTTTATACTGAAAATGAATAGCGTGGCATTTGAAGTTGGTTTTTTCGTTTTGTGAACGATCTTAAAATATTTTAAAAAGTGATCAAAGTAATTATGCGCAAAATTAGTAGTAACTAGGTACCTAATTATATTATCAGCACTGATACTTACTCGTATTCAATCTATTATTACTTATGATAATGCCATTATATATATTTTTATGAAAAATGTGTCACAGTTTACCACATTAATATTTTATATCATTTTGTTGTAGGTTCCCAAAATGTCCGAAAATCCAATCAAGTGGATAAAGGCAGTAAGGCGTGAAAATTAGGATCCAACTAAACACTTCAAACTTTGTTCTAAACATTTTGAAAAATCAATTTTGTACCTACTAGATTATCAATCAAGCTGGAACTGACACCGAGGAAACGGAAAAGAATAGAAGCTAGTGGAGTCAAGATAGAAAGTCTTCCTATAATCTTCCTCTGCGAGCAATGAAGGATGATGAAACGATTTTGAAAGTGTTTCAATCGAAAGTGTTATAAGCTCTGATACATGAAAATCTGTTTAGCCGTTGTAAAAGTATGAGCATTTTTCTAGTTGATGGCGCTATGAAATCAACTTTCATAGTGATTAATTCGAAATTCGGTATCCTTTTCTTCAAAGACAAAGGACACTGAAGCATTGACATGATGCTGGGACATCTTCTGGAATCTGCTGAATTCTCAACTCCTCGCCAACTTACAGCTGAGATGTCGTATTCAGACTCATTGGAATATTTTTAATTTTCATTATAGATTATACATAGATCAGTCGGGGTGATTTCAAATATTTAGTATTGGAGAGTGAAGATCGCGAAACGGCAAATGTAGCGTAGGACGTCCTGTGACCAGGTGGAGCGACGGCATACGCAATGCGGTGGGCAGTGATTGGAAAAGAAGATCTGAAAATCGGGCTCAGTGGCGCATCTTGGGAGAGGCCTACAGTCCAGCAGTGGACTGACACTGGCTGATGATGATGATGATACAATAGATCATATATACTATATTGACATCAAATTACATTATATCGTTAGCATTTACAAAAGAGATGAGCTAATTTTTCTGTAGTGGTAGAACTTCTGCTAGTCCGCCTGGGCCGGTACCACCACTTAGCCAATTAATTTTCATAGGAATGTTTTTCGGTTGAAATGGCAAGGTGTCCAGTGAAATTACAGGGCATGTGAAACTTAACATCTTTATGTCTCAAGGTAACAGGTGCAGTGGAGTGACATGCAAAATTCTGGACTGCCAGAATTTTCCTGTATCGCTGTATCTGTAATAGGTAGACGTCATCGCTTACCATAAAGTGAGAGTCGTGCTTGTCCTGTTACCTTTTACAATAAAAAAGCTGATTAATTTTTACAAAGTAAGTATGGCCTAATTTGTGGTTTCACTGCATTTTTAGGGTTCCGTAGCCGAATGGCAAAAAACGGAACCCTTATAGATTCGCCATGTCTGTCTGTCTATCTGTCTGTCCGTCCGTATGTCACAGCCATTTTATTCCGAAAATATTAGGACTACAGAATTGAAACATGGTAGGTAGATGTATTCTGTAAGCCGCTTTCCGATTTTTATACAAAAATACAAAATATAAAAGTTTAAGGGGGGGCATCCCATACATGGAACTGGAACAAAAAAAAAATTTTTTTCGTCAAACCTATACGTGTAGGATATCTATGGATAGGTCTTTAAAAATGACATTGAGGTTTCTAAAATCATTTTATCTCAAAGTCAATCATTTCAAAGATAGGCGCGTCTAAAGTGGTAAAATGTGTGTCCCCCCCCCCTCTAACTTCTAAAGTAAGGGAGTGAAAAATCTCGAAAAAATATATTCTGTATATCTCAATAAAAACTTTCAACGAAAATTGGTTTGAACGAGATACAGTCAGCAGTTGTTGAGATATAGCGACCGCAAGTGCAAGTTGGACTCGCACTCGTAGGGTTCCATAACACAGTAGAGTATTCTATAATTTTGATTTTTTGCAACTACAAAAATAACTTTGTTTTTCATAGTGTTTGTATGAAAAACAAAGTTATTTTTGTAGTTGCGAAAAATCAAAATTTTAGAATACTCTACTGTGTTATGGAACCCTACGAGTGCGAGTCCAACTTGCACTTGGCCAGTTTTTTTTATTATTTGCGATGCGCGTAGTTTTATATGATAATTTATCTAATACTATAAGAATCTTTGTCCTGACATACTGACTGACTGACAGACAACGCACAGCCTAAACCGCTGGTCGTAGAGACTTGAAATTTAAAGAGTATATTTGTCTTAGTACGCAAGGGTGTACTAAGAAAGGATTTTCCAAAATTCACCCCGTTAGGGGATGAAATGGGGGTTCAAAGTTTGTATGGAGAAACAAGATTAGATAGTATTTTCTATTCGAAACTTCATACAAGTGCTTCAGTAAAAAAATAAGTAAATACGAGTTTCAGGCTTTTTCAAAATGCCACCTTAAGAGGGTGAAGTGGGGTAACAAAGTCTGAAAATCAATATTGTTTCGGATTGCGCTGAAATTTAAAATGCAGATAGTTGTTATTTTTTATTACATTATTTATTTATTAAAAAAATAATCGTCCTGTAGTCCAGTAGTTTTTGAGCTAACTCAATACAAACATACATGTTCTCTCTTTATAATTATTTTATAATTATAATTATTTTATATTAGTATAGAAGTATAGATATATAGTATAGGTAGCTCAAATTTGTAATATTTAATTGACGTATTGAAAACAAAAACATTTAAGATTTGTGTTATAGAAAAGGGCGGTACAGATTTAAGGTTGCCTAATTACAGTTAAGTACTGTAGCATTTTTTTAACAATAACTAATTTCCATAAGTTTAATAAAGTAACTACGTATTTTATCACATAAATTGTTTTCTTTTTACATAAGTTTTAGTTTTCTACAATTTTCACCATTTTATCGATATGTTCTACACTAGTGATCACTTCCCTACTCACGCACACTCTAGCAGTTCTAGACACTAACACAAACAGAAAATGGACATGGTGCCAAAGTTTTGACTCCATCCATTATAATCCATCATCCTAGGCACAGACATACAGTGCCACAAGTATAACTTGGCGGTGGTGGTTTTTGGAACTAATTCTTTTAATTGAAACTGTGAGTTTGACGTTTGAGAGATTACCGCGACATTATTGTTGATAAATCTGCTCCATTAAAATAGTTCAATAATGCCAAAAGTAATTAAAAGTGGTTTAAGAGAAACTGTTATCAAAGAACAAAGTAAAAGCACAGTGGCGCACAGGCACGCCAAGTTATACTTGCCGGACTGTATTTAAACAGACAAATTCTCCGTGGCACAGACCTAGGATTTCACTAATAGTCCAGTCAAAATAGAAATTACAGTTTGCATTAACTCCCAACACGCTGGATTTTTGTGCAGGCCTTGAATCAAGAATCAAGAATCAAAGCATTTATTCAGTATGTAGGCAGTATAAATATACGCACATATACACGTCAAAATCATAAATCATAAAATAAATCATAACCAATTATCAAGTAAACATAGCAAAAGCAGAATTTAACGCTTTGAATTAGAAAAAAAAAGTAATGAACCATTCAGCTGTCATCCAATCGTTTACGTCAGAATATTAAAAAAAAATTAAAGTAGGTTAAATTAAAACCAACCATACATGTAACTGTGTGTTTCAGTACTTCAGACAATTTTTATATATAAAAAAATAAAAAAAGTGAAATAGTGTAAGAATACGTCATTACAAATGATATGTCAAAAGTCGCCATCGATCCCGCTTGTGCGTTGTTTTTTATTCGAGGTCAAAGGTCACAAATTTGCGTTTTTCACGATTTTCAGAAAAACGGTAAGTTTTATCATAAAAGTACCTTTGATAAAATTGTAGATCATAAAATTATCTATAAAAAAATTATCAATACTTTTTTTCTACGAGCCATCGTTTCTGAGATATAACGATTCAAAAAGTTATAAAAGTTGTTATCGTCATAATATGCATGAGTACGCCACGTATATATGATGTATGATTTTCGCAACTACAAAAAAAACTTTGTTTTTCATAGTGTTTGTATGAAAAACCAAGTTATATTTGCGGTCGCTATATCTCAAAAACTGCTGAATGTATCTCGTTCAAACCAATTTTCGTTGAAAGTTTTTATTGAGATCTACAGAATATATTTTTTCTAGATTTTTCATTCCCTTACTCAAAAAGTTAAAGGGCGGAGAGACACATTATACCACTTTAGACGCGCCTATCTTTTAAGTGATTGACTTTGAGAAAAAATAATTGTAGGAACCTTAATGTCATTTTGAAAGACCTATCCGTATAGGTTTGAACAATTTTTTTTGTTTCAGTTCCATGTATGGGATGCCCCCCCCTTATATCTCAGAAACGGTGGCTCGTAGGAAAAAAAAGTATTGATACAATTTGTATAGATAATTTTATGGTCTACAATTTTGTTTATGGTATTTTTATGATAAAACTTACCGTTTTTCTGAAAATCGCGAAAAACGCAAATTTGTGACTTTTGACCTCGAATAAAAAACAACACACAAGCGGGATCGATGGAGACTTTTGACATGTCATTTGTAATGACGCATCCAAGGCCTGCACAAAAATCCAGCTTGTTGGGAATTAATGCAAACTGGAATCATAATTTAGTCTATTTTGACTGAACTAAAAAACCGGAGACACAGAAAAGAATAGACCGCGGGTAGCTCTGTCTCCTTCCCACAGGAAAACGGATATATGTATTATGGTCAGCAACCGCAACGTTTTCCCTATATAAAAAAGTACTCTGTGGCAACGTTGTTAGCCGTTGTTAGCTAAACAACCTTTGACTTTAATGGCGTCTTGTGAAATTGTGAAGTTTTTTTGGCATTTTTCTCATCATATATTCAGGAAATTTGGAATGTATTTTTTTTTCTATTTTCCCGGGACTGCTGTGACTCCCCTCTCACCCCGTGCTCGCTTGACGTTGAGTAACGGGACACCCAGTATATACGGTCGAATTGAGAAACCTCCTTTTTTTGAAGTCTGTTAAAAAGCTCGTTAAATTCACCGGCTGGGATCCTAAAACGAGTCGTCTGAATTTGAGGATTCTGCTGCTGTGGGAGGGTCAAGATTTTAGCTGCCGGAGTTAAGTCAAAATATTTTAAATTAATATTTTTCTTTTTGTAAATTCGCGTGAAAAACTTGCAAATGCGGGAAAACGTAAATTAAATATTAGGTAAAGTCATAGTCTGACACTAAGGCAACACAATAGAGCAGAGACCACCATGTGACGTGCGCCGACGAGCGTAGCGAGGAGGGGAGCTGCGGCAGCAGCCGCGCGTCACCGGAACCGACGCTATAGCGTTTAAATTAAGGTACAGAAAACGTTATCTGTAAAATATCCGTCTAATTTGATTTAATGAAAAGTCAATTAATTTTCATTAAAATTGAAACTTTATTTTTTCTCGTCAATTATGTTTCCGCGTTTCTCCGCGCTTAGGGGTGTGATCCACCTTCAACGCCCCCTCCCCCTCTCCAGCTTAAACTTATTATTGATACATTTTTTAGTACTTAACCTCAAACTATTAATATATTCATATCTCCTAAAGGGAGAGGTTCCGCAACTTTTTCTTCAAGGAGGGGGTTCTAACCCTCTCCCTTCCCCTCCCCCCTTGCACCTCCTCCCCCCTTAAATCGACGGTTTTTCAATAGAGTATCGTCAATGAACTTTGATATTAAATTTTTTTAAAAGCTATGCGTTTCCGGCGGGGGGATATGGTGCGGGGGGGTTCCTCACATCTCCCCCTCCCCTCTTCCCCCTCCACTTCCCTAAATTAGGCGACTCGATTTAAGATTTTACCCAAGTATGTAAGTACTATCGTAATACAATCATTTGTTGTGGTAATAAGTGTAGGTATTTAACTAGCAGCTTATGAATTCTTTATGGCCATTTTATATTTATATTTTGTGTGACTTAAACAACTATGCACAATCGCCTAGTAAATTAGGAAACCTGTAATTATTTTGGTTTACGGCCGGGCGGCCGGGTTACTGACGAGTCGTGAGTATTTTGATTTCCTACGTTCTTTTAATATGTACCTACATAAAATGTTATCATTGAATTTTGTTTAAAATATGTGTCAATCTGATGTTCTTATTTTTTAGTTTACATCGCCAATATCTCCCAAATTCATCAAAAAACTTTATAGGAGGCCGCTTTCTAAACCTTCCGTGTCAAATTACGGCCGTGTAAAAAATGTATGGAAATAATGGTGGCCGCCAACTAATCACAGCAAGCCAGTGTGTCATTTTGCGACAACAGTTAACAGGATATTTGAAAAGGACCTATTTTTTTAAAAAATATTGTAGTTTATGATTTATTTAAACGATAAAACAGGTTCAATGGTGAGATATTCACGTATAATAAAATCTTTAGGTTAGGTACACCGTACATCTTATGTTTTCATGTACATGTTTCATGTACATAATCCTATCCTAATTGATTAATATTATCAATGTGAAAGTTTGAGAGTGAATAAGTAACATTGAAGGAGACAGTGCGATATCCATAGATGACCCCGAGTCCCGACAGCCATCATCCTCTGAGATCTCCTCAGCAGGGCAATGATTTTCGCCGTCAGGGCCTCCTCCCAAATTAGAGCCCCTAGCCTAAATCTTAGCCTAAATAGTAAAACTTTCCTTGCAATCAGTGATCACGTGAATAGCTAAAACCAACGGGCGTGGATACATTTAATTTTTTTACCGACTTCACAAAAAACGAACAGGGTCTCAATTCGTCGGAATCTGTTTTTTATGTATGTTCACCAATTACTCAAAGATGCCTGAACCGTGTGTCCCGTGTTCCTCACTTACATTTTAAGGAAATCGGCCGATCCGTTTGTAATATATCAACATTTGTATTACGATGACTTACTTCGATGACATGATACTGGCTGATAACTACTGGTTCTTTTATTTTTTTAAACGATTTTAAATTATTACATTTTATTATACCACTCATTTGACCCGTTTCCATTTTTAGACTGTTTATTTAGCTAACATTTCACATTTAATATTACTAACCTTATGATTCTATTTTAATATAATTCCCTGTAGGGGTTACCTCAGGTCGTTACAGGTTACGCTTGAGTTAGGTGCTAAGGGTAGGTAAGTTTATTATAGGCGAGGTACAATATACCCTTTACTACTACCCTTAAGTTAAAATCAAACTATGCGTACTGATATACATTTTTTAGAAAAATAACAAAATCATAAAAAAAAACTGATGGAATAAATGGCACCCCAGCGCTAATATTTGAATTTTTTTATACAACGGAGCCCTTAAAACTCTAAAAGAAAAAATAGAGACGATTATCGTATCCAAGCTCAATATCTACTTTTTGCCGAGCGTCGATAAAGCGATCTCCCATGAAATTTGGCCCACCTACATACCCAAGCAGCGCCAGACTGTAACAGAGTTAATTAACTTTTCTACTGGGGATTTGAATATGGAACCATGATATTGATTTATAGACCAAAAAACTTTTCGACCTGCCTCATTAATTTCAAATCAATGTTGAAGCCCACTGACTATTGCGTTCTAACATTTTTGTGATTAATAAGTTATTGTTAACATTACGTAGTATTATTATATTATCTGTTCTGTGCTAACATGCCAAGTTCATAGCTATCTAAATAAGATAGGTATACTTTACAACTAAAATATATGGTGTTTACATCTTACAATAGCAAACTCATGTTTCATTGTATAAAATCTCAATATCTGGTATAAATTTCAACTTGCTAGGTCCACCCGTTCCTGAGATATTCGGTGGTGACACACGAACAGACAGACAGACAGACAGACAGACGGACAAGAAAGTGATCTTATAAGGGTTCGTTTTTTAACTTTTGAGGTACGGAACCCTAAAAACAACTTAAATTGCTGTCATTGTCAGTACCCAGTTTGAGGTGTTTATCTCTATTATATATCTGGAGATACGAGATACTCATCAGATCATTACAAAATTGAAATGAGACTATTTCGGAATAAACTTCTTGCGAACAAAAACAAATTTTGCTAATCCGTCTAAACATTGATGGAGTCATGCGCAAACATACATAAAAAAAATATAAGTATCGTAATTGAGACCGGCCTCCTTTTTTGAAGTCGGTCGTCAGTCGGCTTTGACATATTTATGAGTTGAGTTTTGGTTTTTGCTAATAATGTAAATAAGGCAGTAAAATAGGTAACATTGTTCTTAAGAAATTACCTTTAAATTTGTATCATACACATAACTTAGAGAGAACATTAGCGTATGCGAATGAAATAGCTGTAGATATATAACCCGACTAAAACGATGAACACGTGATACACATGCCAGCTAAAAGATAAAATGAACAACGTAATTTGGTCGGGTTATACAAGACAGCGGGTGAGAGCTAATGGGTGCACTAGAACTTCATCTCGCTCTCTCATACTAGTGATTGTATAGTTTTATCCATCTCATATTATTATTATTATTTAAATGCCACACCCGCTTAATACTCCATCCACGATCATATAATATAATTTAGTTTTTACCATTGCCACTCAAAAAAGAGCACTTTATTCATCAATAGCAGTGAATAAAACGCTCTTTTACTCACTCGGTGAATAAAAAACATTTTGAATTTGAAACTAGCACGATATACGAATTATGAACAAAAAATAAATAAAACTTGCTGAAAGTGCCTACTAGCTGGCTAAATGGAGGTATACCATAGAAGCTATATAATTAAATAAAAATAAATATCCCGCCAATTTTCGTATTTTTTTTTTGTTTTCATTTTGCTGCACACGATTAGTGTATTCAGCCAGAATATAGTATAAAAAATATTCAAGTGTTTGTAAATTTAAGCCATAAAGTTGAGTCAAAGTCACATTTCTGATCAAGTTGAAGTCTAGTCCAAGTCTTACCCTTAGTAAAGATGTGAACTTTACTGAAGATTTTCAGTGCAATTTTGGTGAGAATGCAAATCGCATGGTTTTCAAGATTGTGCTGTTTCCCTACGCTCGCACACATTCACTGGCTCTAAATGGTTAATAATCCACATTTATTACACATTTAAAATAAAATATGATAAATATAAATACTATAAGTAGGTACTACTATTTATTTTCTCGTAGTCAATGGTAAAAAGAAGATTACACGACTCGTGAATAAAAAATGTAATCTCGGTCCTTGTGTCTCTCGCTCCGCTCAGGATTCTAATGTAATCTAGAATCCTTCGCTGCTCTCGGGATCCAACTTAGTCCCTCGAATTAAATTGCCTTTTTATTCACTTGTTGTATAATCTACTATAATTAACAATATACAATTTATTATAATTTATTATAAATAATTTATTATTTATTACCATTACTTCCAATGAAATAAAAAACAAAAATGTGTTTAAGCTATGCTATAAGCTATTTTCATACCTCATTTTATAACTATTGAACCTACAAATTATTGACTACTAACTGTGCCCACGACTTCGTCCGCATGGAAAAGTGTCTTTGGGTAGCATTTTTAATTATTTAGACTAATTATTTTACAAATAAGACACATACGTATCCCATCTACACCGCGCCGTACTACGCCACGCTAATCCCCCCTCCCACTTCCCATCACTTCCACATCCCCTCCTCTCCCCCTCCCATTCCCCACTTCCCCTGACTTACCCTCCCCGTATTCTCCCCTCCCCTCCGTCTTCCCCTTACTTCCACATCCCCCACTCCTTCCCGCCGCCTCCACCTCCCCTCCAACCCCTCTCCTCCCCTCTCCAAACCCTGCCCCCCTCCAACCACTACCCTCCTCTCACCCTCTCATTCCCCTCCCTTCCCCTCTACCTCCACCTTCCCTCCCCCTTCCCTCCTCACAAACTTTGAATGTCATATTATTTATATCGAATCAACAGCCTAAAAAATAAATTTCAAAACTTTTAAAATGACGATACTTCCATACAACTTTTCATCTCCCCTTTCAACCCCTTACAACCCTCTTTTCGCATTAAAAAGTAGCCTATGTCCTTCCTCAGGCTCTAGAATATCTGTGTACCAAATTTCATTTAAATCGGTTCAGTAGTTTTGGCGTGAAAGCCAGACAGACAAAGTTACTTTCGCATTTATAATATTAGTAAGGATAAGGATAATAAAAATGGCTAGATAATTTTAAAATGAGAAATTCGGATAGCTAGAGCTGCTACCAGCTTTATGTACCTACCTATGCAAATTTGGTTAAGCAATATCGAGTACGGCTGTTCACTAAATGTTTCAGATAGCAGGCAGCCAAACCCGTATTATATCTACACTCTACTACGAGTATTCTGTTTAATACCTCGCTAGCAGTAGGCACCCGACCACTATTCATTAGCAACTTCATGGATAACTTTCCAAACACGAATAAAACTTTAAGGCTTACAACTTAATTACAGAGGTAGAAGTTGTGAGCTACTAGCAGTAGTTAAAGTCCCCTATTAATGCAAATGTCCTCATAGGTAGGCGGCGCTTCGATGGCCACTTAACTCCTATACTGTTTTCAATTTAAATTCAATGCTCGCTCGGCAGCCCGAGTAAAAAGTGGATATTACCAGTTTAGTGTCATGAAATTACTAGCAGTCGATTTTATTCAGAATTGGAATACTCTAACGAATTCAACGCCGTAATGCGCCCATCGGAAGCAAAGTTGACAGTTATCAACGCGACTTCGAAACGTAGAATGGAATTTGTTTCCTCGGGGGTTAAACTTACTCCGTTTGTGGAATGGAGAATGAAGCGAAACCATGTAGCGCGTGTCGCACTTCACCGAGATTGTGAATAGTTTGCCATGTGTAGTAACACGCATGCAAACATGAACATATAAGTATTTGCTCTTTTATAGGCAAATAAACGATTCGGTAACAAATCGTAGTATGATTGTGTGGTATTGATATGGTACACGTAGATAGCTGGTAAGTTTTGATTACCTATTCGAATGACATGACGTTTGAATTGGTAAGTAACTCCATAGCTATTTAATGATGAATCGCAAAGTAGATCACGGTGGACTTTTGTGTATCGCTATTCCACAAATTTACTAATGGAGGCCTGGCCGGCAGGATACCACGTAGCAGTGGCAACTCGCCTTAAAGTGAAGAATACCAAATGACTAACTACCAACACGAGCAAGGCAATGCTACAGGTGGCCGATACCACTGTGGTACCCCACATAAAGCCGAGTATCCAACTTTACGACTCTCACATAAATTTTCGACTTTATTGTCCGTGAACGCAGTGAAAATTTACGCAAAAATTGTACTTCCTTTGTTGACTCTTAAACTAGGTGTTTTGTTTTTCTTATTCTTGCATTGTTAATTTTCCGTGTTACTTGTTTATGGTGTTCTTACTGGCGAAATATTTTTGAAAACAGATTGGAGTACTTGCTTGTATTCTGTATTGGCTAAAATCTTACCGTTATTTTATAGTAGATGGTACTTGTCTTTTTTTACAGTGTCATACAAAGATAAGATGTACCTACCTAGGTCAAATTGCTGAGAAAATAAGTAATATTATAATAGCCAAGTAATTTAACATAGCATTAGATATATAAAACAAGCATTTATATTTATATCTCCCTTTGTTATTACTTTTAACTAGCTCGAGAATTACCTAGCATAGAAAATCTGAACATTTTCTCATAAGAAAATAGATTCTAGTTAAATAGGCGGAGAAAGTTGAGCTTTGTTATAATGTTTCAATTTAAGGTATAAAGGGTCCGCTCGGTGCCTGAGACGAGACGCAATTAACGCGATAAAGACATTTCGCATCCCTTGGATAACTGGCAAACAGCGCCTAAATAATATTAATATTATAAAATTAACACCAAGACGGTGCCAAGGGTTTTTATTTGGGTGTGGCAGAGAAAGATGGATTGAAGGTTTCACCGTCGTAAAATAGCCAATCACTGCGCAGCCTCTCGACAAAATAACGCAAGACGAATGGAATAAGCCGTGGGAATAAATTACTCATTACAACCTACCTCAGTCTCTTTAGAAGAATAACAAGATACCTTTATACTCAAAATTGCGTTCCTTTTTAAGCAACTTCACAAAAAAGGAGGAGGTTCTCAATTCGTTGGAACCTTTTTTATTTATTTTTTTTATTTTTTATCTTTGTTCACCGATTGAACTCGAAGATGCCTGAACCGATTTGGAAAATTCTTTTTTGTTTTAAAGGGTACCCTTCCCAGGCAGTCCCATTTAAATTTTAACGAAAACAGTCGAGCTGTTTTTAATATATCAACATTTAAATTTTGTATTACGAAGCATTTACTTATCTCGACGACTTACTACTAACTACTGGCACAGATTATGTACTAATAGTTAATTTATAATATGTGTTCAAATATACTTAGATATTTGCAATTAAAACAAATATGTGGTAAATTTTTTAGGTGCTGCCATGTTTCATTAGTAGTTGTATAGCGTCACAATAAGTTTTTAGGGTTCCGAACCCAAAGGGTACCAACGGAACCCTATTACTGAGACTCCGCTGTCTGTCTGTCTGTCTTTCCGTCTCTCTCCAGGCTGTATCTCATGAACCGTGATAGTTAGACGGTTGAAATTTTCACAGATGATGTATTTCTGTTGCCGCTATAACAACAAATACTAAGAACAGAACAAAGTTAAAAATTAAAGATTAAAAATTGAAGAGGGTCCCCATAAAAAAACGTGTTTTATTATAGCGCCATCTATGAACGATTGTTTACCTTATTCATAATATTAATTACTAACACCTTTGTGTTAACATTCACTTAGTTGGTGTTAGAAGTTCGTTAGATGGCGTTCGAGACCCTCCGTGTGCGGGACAAAAGTCTGACTCGCACTTGGCCAGTTTTATTTGTATACGTGTGCTAATGACGATCTTATGCAAAATAACTTGTGGAAGCTATAGACAGTAGGTAGGTATGAGTTTTGATAAATAACAAAGTAGATACACAAGCAACAAACACGAAGGTGAAGCAAGGAAATGAAAGCCGAGTAGGTACAATAATTGCGCGCAATCGGTCGCGGCGCGCGAGTAATTGCTAATCTGGCGAGAGCGGCGTGGCGCACGTAGGTAACACTAACCCGGCAAATTTGAGCCATCCCATCCATCCACTCAACTCGCACCCACTCACGTTTCAAACATACATTGATAGAAATCGACAACGCTGTTATGGAACAGATATGGTTAATTTCTAGAACCGATTGAAACTTACGAAGGTATGCCACGTTGATTATTATTAGTAATGAGATACATCCGCTCGTTAACGAGCTCTGTGATGGAATCACAAGACCGCGCGAACCCTTCGTATAGGTGGTTGTATAACATAGAACCCTCCATTGTGATATAACCACACCAATCTACATACTGAGATCTACATTATTAGTACCTACAGATATACACGTTACGAAGGCTGCCGTTCTCATAATATATTTGATACATTGTAGGTTTCTTAGTTCATGTAAGACATTTATTCAAACAATCTGATAGGTAAGTACGAATTTTATGCTCTAATATATCAGAGAGAATATTCTTATTTGCATTTTAAACCTTTGAACCCTATTGTCGATGCGTTTTGCTTTTTATTTGCAATGGAGATTAAAATCGTAGGCTGTTAAAATGACGAAGAGAAAAGACAGGGTAATTAAACCCTCTTTTACGAGCTGTCCTCATTTGTCCCTCCCGACCTCTCTCTAGGGTCCAATTTGCCGGAATGAGCAGCATACCGTCAGCCTTTTTGTTAATAACTGGCCAACTCTAGTTCTATGATATTTCAGGCTCAGCCCTGAAATTCATTTGAATTTAATAGTCGTGTCAACATCAACATGCCCCTTTGTGAAGGGTCCTAAAATAATATACGATGTCTAACTCAGTTTGAAGATGAGTGAATTAACAAATACATATCAAGCCAACACACTCAGTTATTCTGAAAATTGTTTTAGGAACAATCACATCACAGCCTTTCACATCCCACACTTGTAGAAGCTGAATATCTAACGAACATCCATTCCGACTATCACTCGTAGGTACGTGAACGAGAACTGCACTAGTATGTGTAATAAATTGGTCGTAGACGTGGACATTTGGACAAGAAAACTTAGCTGTTTTTTGCATTTGAATACTATGGCAAAATATCTAATACAATAAGAATCTTTGTCCTAACATACGGACTGACTCACTGACTGACAAACAACGCTCAGCCTAAACCGCTGGTCGTAGAGACTTGAAATTTGGAGGGTATATTTGTCTTAGTACGTTAGGGTGTACTAAGAAAGGATTTTCCAAAATTCAGCCCTTAAGGGGATGAAATGGGGGTTCAAAGTTTGTATGGAGAAACAAGATTAGATAGTATTTTCTATTCGAAACCTAACACAGGTGCGTCAGTAAAAAAATACGTGTTTGAGGCTTTTTCAATATTCTACCCCTAAAAGGGTAAAACGGGGTAACAAAATGTGAAAATCGATATTGTTTCGGATTGTGCTGAAATTTGGCATGCAAATAGTCATTACGACGTTAGTTTCCTCTGAGAAAGGACTTTCAAAAATTCACCCCTTAAGGGGATGAAACGGGGGTTCAAAGTTTGTATGGAGAAACAACATTGGATAGTATTTTCTATTCGAAACATCATACAAGTGCTCCAGTAAAAAATAAGAAAATACGTGTTTCAGGTTTTTTTTAATTCCACCCCTAAGAGGGTGAAATGGGGTAACAAAGTGTGAAAACTAATATTGTTTCGGATTGCACTGAAATTTGACAAGCAGATAGTTATTACGAAGTTAGTTTCCTCTGAAAGAATTTTCCAAAATTCGCCCCTGAAGGGGATGAAACGGGGGTTCAAAGTTTGTATGGAGAAACTATTTAGATAGTCTTTTCTATCCGAAACTTCACACAAGTGCTTCAGTTAAAAAATAAGTAAAAACGTGTTTTAGGCTTTTTCAAAATTCCACCCCTAAAAGGGTGAGATGGGGTAACAAAGTCTGAAAACCAATATTGTTTCGGGTTGCGCTGAAATTTGGCATGCAGATAGTTATTACGACGTTAGTTCCCTCTGAAAAATTATTTCCTAAAATTCACCCCTTAAGGGGATGAAATGGGGGTTCAAAATTTGTATGGAGAAACAAGATAAGATAGTATTTTCTATTCGAAACTTCACATAAGTGCTTCAGTAAAAAATAAGTAAACACGTGTGGCAGGTTTTTTTGAAATGCCACCTCTAAGAGGGTGAAATAGGAAAACAAAGTCTGAAAATCAATATTGTTTCGGATTGCGCTCAAATTTAGAATGCAGATAGTTATTATGACGTAGGTATCCGATAAGAAAGGATTTTCCAAATTCACCTCTTAAGGAGACGGAACGGGGATTCAAAGTTTGTATGGCAAAACAAGATGAAATAGTCTATTTTATTCGAAACTTTACTTAAGTACTTCTGAAAATAAATAAGTAAATACGTGTTGCAAGATTTTTCGAAATGGGGTAGTTAACAAAGTCAATATCGATATGGTTTTTCGGGTTTGTATCCCTATTTTCCTTAGTCACGTGATAACTTGAAAACGGATGAACCGATTTGGCTTACTCTGTTCTGATGTCCTTTATGATAGAAAGGTATTTACAAAAGAAACAATTTAATAAAAGTAAATAATAGAAGTTTATAACGCGGGCGAAGCCGCGGGGTACTTCTAGTTACATATAAGATCTTACGTTAAAGTACACAATTTGAAGCAATTTTAAGCTCATATCAATTAGAAAATAGAAAGTTACTTTTGAAGAAAACAAAGTAAGATGCAAAAGTTTGGAGTTGACACGACACACCTTGCGCTAAACTTGTTCACTCCGATCTCTAACAACGATTTGTGGACACTCACCGAAGCGACGAAACAAATGGAAAATTTACTGTAGTAGGAGTTAGCATGTTGCACATTCCTCAGTGCAAACTGTGAAATAGATAAAGTATTGTGATATAGTATCTGAGCGAGTAGATGTACGCAATAGAAAATTGATGTGATTCTGAATATTGTATCTTGTTTTTCTATACGCATTTCTTTATGAAGCGTAGAGACAAGGAGAGGCAGGACAGTCATGGGACAGTCAAATTAAAAAAGTGTCCTGCAAAATGTAGTTATGTAACAAACAAAATTGTTCTAGTGTATGCAGATAACTTAGTAGATATAATGTAGTATATGTAGAAATTTAATGACATAGTCGTAATAATATAATAAGTGCTGCTGTGGCTGCGGCTGCCCCTGCATAACTATTCACACGTGCTGTACGAAGATATGCTAACTTTAAGCATGCCCATAGTCTGCGTCTTAACGTGCCGTTATGCTAATAAACTTGTAATTTAAGCGTAATTTAAGCGTAAATCAACATAATCCTACCGAGTTTGGGCTCGATTGATTCGTCTTTAAGAGAACTTTTCACCTAGATGATATCCAGGGTCTGATGATGAAGCTGGAAGGTGGCCACAGCATCTCTGTGATAAATCAACGTAACTCTACCGAGTTTGGGCTCGATTGATTCGTCTTGAAGAGAACTTTACACCTAGATGATATTTAGCGACTGGTGATGAAGCTGGAAGATGGCCACGGCCTCTCTGTGATAAAATAACGTAACCCCAGTGAATTTGGGCTCAAAAGATTCGTCTTGAGGAGCACTTTACAATTAAATGATAGCCAGGATCTGATGATGAAGCTGTAAGGTGGCCATGGCATTTCTGTTATAAAGCAACATAGCCCCACCGAGTCGATTGATTTTCCTTGAAGAGCACTTTACCCATAATCACATCAATATTCGTGGAATATTTTAAAATAGAAGGCATGACTTCTCTTAAATTCTTAGGTAGTCGGTATCTTTACCTACCTAATAAAAAGTTAAAAATAAATTATAAGTAAAAAAATATTTTTAAAAACAAGCTTTTATCTGGAACAATGTACTAAAATGTTAAAAATAAATTCTAGTAAGTATTTGGCGTGTAGGTACTTACCTATATTTTTAAAAGCTTGAGGCACTGAAGTGTAGTAATTACCTAGCCTAAAAAACGGTTAGTGCTTCAAGCTTTTAAGAATAGGTAAGTACCTACACGCCAAATACTTACTCGAATTTATTTTTAACACATTAAGTAATTCATTGTCCTAGATAAAAGCTTGTTTTTAAAAATATTTTTTTACTTATAATTTATTTTTAACTTTTTATTAGGTAGGTAAAGATACCGACTACCTAAGAATTTAAGAGAAGTCATGCCTTCTATTTTAAAATATTCCACGGATATTGATGTGATTATGGGTAAAGTGCTCTTCTTTACTTATAATTTATTTAACTATTGTTTTAAAATTAAAATCATTAGGTAATTTATTGAATATTTTTACACACATTGCAAAACAACTATAACTAAATAGTGTTGTTCTTGGTGCTAGGCCTAGAACCAGTCGTTCATCATTTCTGGTGTTGCGATATATGTCTTTAGCCTGTTGAAACAGCTCAAAATTGTTTGTGACAAAAACACAAATTTCGAACATGTATATGCAAGGTAGAGGTAACATTTAAATGTTTTTGAAATGTGGTCTACAAGTCTCATTTGGGCGGATTCCTGCCATTGCACGAATGCATGTTTTTTAGCTATAAAAGCTCTAGGAAAGTCTGTAGTTGTCCTAAAGTATTACATCATATCGTAGCACCGACCCTATGTAGCCGTGATATACTAACAAAACCGTATTTAAAGATGAAGTCCTTCTTAGTTCATTAAGACAATAAACAAAACTATTCGTTTTCTTGCAAACATTATCAAGGTGCATTTTCCAATTACAGTACCTGTCTAGAGTAATACAAAGAAATTTAACATAATTATATTCATTAATTTTTAATGATAATGATAATGATTTTTGTAAACAATACTTCATGAAGATGGAGATTATTATCCGCTTAATTTGATTGTTTTCCATATATTGCTTTATTATTTCATTTATTCCACAGATTTGATTCTTATGATTGACCCAATCGATTGATGCCATAAAAGTACGGGATGTTATTTTTTAGTATTTCAGCTGGTTCGATCGCTGAGTAGGTATGCCAAGCGAGTTTTCGGTAATCTTTGAATGCATATTCCTTAAAAAATCTATCTCTAGTATTTAGAGGACTATTTCTCCAGGTTCGGTTAAAAATTCCACCCTAATGGCGTGAATAGGGTGGCTGTATAGTGGGGGCTGGCTACTAAACTGGGCAAGTGCGACTCGCGAACCAAAGCTAAGAATTTATTTATTTTGCAGAATGGTAATGAACCCTTCGTATGCATTGTCTGACACGTACTTAGCCGGTTGTTTTTACTGTCTACGCAAAAACCGTTGACATATAATTAATGTAAGTATTTCATAATCAAAGGTGAGGGAAGGACAACGCACAGCCTAAACCGCGGGACAAAGGTTATGTACACAAAGTGTTTCTTGCGTAGTACCCTAGATATACGAGTACCTATATGCTTACTCTAAATGATACATATTTTACCTTCCAAAGGGTGAAATAGGAAAGCTGATAAAGATCTAATATATTCATATTATTTATTTATTGAGAATATATCGTACATCCGTACGTAGGTACGTAAAACAGCCAGGACAAAGAACTTATAAGCTTGATAAAACGATAAAAATAGAAACCTAGCAATGTTAACAATAATAGATTTCTAAACGGAGTATAGAGAACCAATATTTGTAGATTTTTGTTTAAATTTATTGAATGCGTATGTCATAGATATTGTCTACTGCTAGAGGCTGGTATAAAAGATAAAAGCATTTAATACAACAATAACGCGACATGGGACGCCTTTATGACATATCTAATAAGCAAATAAGATTTCTCTTAATACGCAGACAGAGGCTTGACGATGAATAATTTCCGGACATCAGTGGAAATAGCTTCACTACTGTAAATTACATGGAAAACTCACAAGTCATGGACACAATACTTATAACAACAGTAGTTTGACTTTTAATCTTAAAAGGTTTGAAGTACAAACTCACAGGGCCGGATTTAGGGGAGGGCAACCGGGATTACAGCCCCGGGACCTCCACAAAAGAGGGGCCCCCACAATACACACTTCAGAAAAAAATTCAAATTCAGACTAGTAAACAACTTTTCTTTTGATATTTTTATTGCGTTTCACCTTTACCTTGCAGTACTTTGTACAAAAATGATTATAATATTAAATATTAACAGAAATCCTCGATATATATTTGTTCACTCCAATCAAGCAATCAGTAAAATATCAAAATCTTAAATTACCCTGATAAGCCCATGCAATTTACTGTCCATGTTGAGGCCCCATGTATCCCAATAGCTCAATCGCTGAGTGGGGTGGTACTCCCCCGCAGCCTCGGAAGTTGGGTATTTGATTCCGTGTCTCGACTCTTTATTTTTGTTCTTTCAATGATATTATATGTAATTTATTAGCTTAAAATGGATTTCCGCAAAGTAACGCCTGATTCAATTAATTACCAAACATATTTGATCAACAAATAAAAAAGAATTGTTTTTTTTCACAACATTCGTTCATTACCAAAATCATCATAGGTAGAACCGTAGCGCATTCGTACGATGACGCTCTTGCACGTGGGTCGCGCGGCAGGCTAAATCATCTCAACTCTCTGTGGGCGTACATAAGGTTTTTTTAGTCTACTTACCAACTATTTAAAAAAAAACCTCTGAATTCCAGGTTATTAATTTTTGTGGTTGAAAATATGCTAAATCGCGTTAATAAATTTAAAGAGCAATCATGAGGAAATGTTTTTTGACTTACACTGCTAATTACACTGATAATAACATGGTTTGGCATTTCGATGAGTCTAATCTCCGTAACTATTTCACTACCAAGTTCTCGAAAATAAAAATTTGAGAGCTACATTACCAAACCTTGAAATGCATTGAGAATGTAGTTGGTTTTGATGGTATCAAATTGCACTGATTGCACTCATTTTCAAAAATGAAACTTATAATAAATAGGCTTCGGACCACGATGGGAGAAAACCGTCTATCAAATCTTTCTCTCCTGAGCCACAGTTTTACATGATTGTAAAACTGTGCCTGAGCATTGAAAGTGATTTACTTCGGGAACTGAATTTCAGCGAAATCATCAATGATTTTCCGGCGAAAAGCTCGGAAGGTAGCTTGGTTTCACAATAAATTATTTATTGGAAAACTCGACTAAAATAAAAACCGGCCAAGTCGAGTTGAACTCGCCCACCGAGCCTTCCGTACCAACGTTGGTATGTACCAATTAAGCTAGATCTCTAAATTGTATCAGCGCTCATATAACTCAGAGGTCTACCTTAATTGGCGTAAACTATGTATGTATGGTTTAATTTTCAACGTTCCTATTTTTTCCTTAATTTGTGCTGTAAGACCTTGCTTCTTGCCAAATTTCATGATTCTAGGTCAAGGGGAAGTATCCTATAGGTTTTCGACCCACAACATATAGGGTACTTTCGGTTGACCTAGAACTGTCATTTTTAGTTAAAAGCAAGGTCTTACAGCACAAGTAAAGGAAAAATTCCGAAAAATAAAAAAAGTTGAAAATTAAGGTACATTTTAGTAGGTACTAACAAGTTTTCGCGAAAATCTAAATTTGCCCATATCTTTTTATTGTGTTGACTCAAGAACTTGGTTTTTATACACCCAATAGGGACTATAGACTTCAGTATCAGGTATAAATTTCAACTTGCTAGGTCCACCCGTTACTGAGAAAATCAGTGGTGACACACGGACAGACAGACGGACAGACAGACAGACAGACGGACAAGAAAGTGATCTTATAAGGGTTCCTTTTTTTACCTTTTGAGGTACGGAACCCTAAAAATTTACCATTTTATTTGGAAAATAATTTGGGGCCAGGGGGCCTCCACTCCTCTGTTGCCCCGAGGCCTCCAGAGCCAGACCTCTAAATCCGGTACTGCTGAAACTCAAAATATTAGATACTTAGATAGATTCCACAAATGTTTGTGATAAATTCGGTGCGATATTTATATTTTCTGTCTTTATTTAATATCGCTTAATATACTGTTGTAAAAGATATGCTGAGGACAGCTGATATTTTAGTATCGGTAGAAATATATCCTTGTCTTACAGGATGTAATATACTTACCGCGTCTAAGAGCGCGTCATAGGCCTGTGACGTCATACGATATTATCATCGAGATTCGTCTTGGTTATGACCGTGACACTCATTTTACAATGTAACAGTGATTATGCGAAAACGACTAACTCATTATGATATACGATAATGATATTTGAAACATTAAGTTAATTGTTTAATTGATGGTGACAATTTATTTATTTAACTATTAGCGAACTGTAGTAATTTATGAAAATAAATATAATATTAAGCTAAATAACTTTTATAGATAGACATTAAGGAGTAGCTTTTATGAAACGAGTCACAAACTAGCATTTTCAATCCATGGTATGCGGTGATGCAGAGTCAGTAAAACCGTGTAAAAACTGTAAACAGTGACTATCAAATTACGCTCTTTGGTCAGCCAGAACAAAGAAAAAGTAGCTTAGCGTATGGGGAAGTCATTCCAAATTATGTTTTTATTTGTTACGCGATCAATGTAAATAGATACACACGTTTAGTTAGACAAGTATAGGCCCTTTGTAGGTTTTACTTTTAGATTCAAGTTGTTAAGTCCAGTATTACGTCCCAGCGGTGCGTTGGCAACTTCATCATAGCCGCGCTTGCGGCTACATAATATGTCATCTGTTACTAAGTTCCACACCAAATTCCATCGATGTTTTTGTTGTTCACGGCGGTAAACGGGACACTTACACGAAATTATTCACCTACATTGACACGCCGAATTCAGCAAAACAGTTATAAAATAGTCGTCTTACATGATGTTTCATCGCCAAAAGCAGATTGAAGCAAAGCGAAACTCTGCTGAGCTGTCAAATTTCACTTAAAATTGAATATATAAAAATGAAATCCTATTTCCCTTAGTCACGCCATAACTTGAGAACGGGTGGACTGAGTTGGCTAATTCTTTTGTTGTTTTGTTTGTAATTGTCAGGACAAGGTTTTTATGAAAGATAAGTATTAAATGAATGCAGTGAATGTAGTTTTTAACACAACTAGTTTATGTCTTTTATAATTTTAGTAAAATATATAGGCCCCATATGTGCGACAGCATCCAATTTTACTGCACACAAAAATGCATTTATTAAACATTATGACAACATACAGAAAACAAAGCGACACTAAATTCTCCATTGCGTTGAGTAAGCAGAATTATAGTGAAAATGATTCACTTACTGGTGAGACAGAAAGTTTTCCGCAATATATTGTCAGATTTACCTGAAAGGGTCGCCCAGCATAGGTAAATTTTCTTTTGGGTACATTTCTATTGTGTGAATGTAGATATAGTATTGTAAGCGAAGCCGTGGAGAGAACGTCGATACCGAGCGTACTATTCACCCGCATATAAATAAATATATGAATTGCGCCCATTTCAAAATATTTGCACGAGCTTTCAAATGTATACAATACCCACGCACACTATCAGTTACACTTGATGGAATTGGTTGACCATATGCCGTGCCCGCATAAATCGCTGTATCATGGGAAAACACATATTTTAGCATATTTGACAATGAACCGCTCTTGTGAGAAGATAATAAACATTAAGCATTGCATACACGTAACGATGTGAAAAACATATTTTATTAATCTGGGCAAAATTCATTAAGGTATAAGTAGCCTGAGGGAATCACTTCGAAATCGTGGTTTAAGATATTTTTTACACAAATGTATCGAGGTTTTCACAATATCCAGTTGTAGATACTGTTGAATAAATGTTAACACCCTGCCTTTTGGCATTGTAATTTAATTTTGTTTTGTGTGGTTGTTTACAATTTCAGTGACAAAGGGACTGTTGAATTCGCTTCAATCTAATTATATCCAAAACCGCGAGAGGTCGTGCGACCTAACTTATGGCCGCCGTTAGCCGCGGGGAGATCGATCGGCGTAAAGGGCGAGACTTACAAGTTAATTAAAGAAGATCTGTCATGTCGTGTAAGAGGTGAGTCGGGTAACAGATGTAAACCGTAAGGAGTACACGGGCCAGGGCGAGGGGACACGATGGTGACATGCATTAGCTCGAGTGACACGTGTCCCACACCCGAACTCAAACTGGAAAATCACGAAATATCTCTGTTTAAATGCAATTTGCCGCCGAGCGTATCACGCTTGACATTCAAACTGCCTCAGGCTTTTGCGGAAATTAAATTTTGAAGCTAACTGAAATTCAGCCCAAATTTTACGTCTTTCCATAAGCGCCAAATCTTAATATATATTTTTATATCACTATATAGGTAAGCAGACAAATGCTTAATTGTTATTATTTTTTGGTGTATTCGTAGTTTTTAGATAGATATCACGGTATTTGGACGATACTGTTATATTAAGTAGAAATCGTTGGGTTTGAATTAAGTAGAAAAATATCGATTAAAGCCCAATGGCTTCGGCGATTGAGAGTTCGTGAGTTCGATCCCCAACCATTGCACTATTGAAGTGAACCCACTCCATACAGGCATATTCAGCTTAGTTGGAGGGGTTAACAAGAATATTAGTAATGTGCAACCCACATTGCTAGTAAGCTTTAAAAAAAATAACTCTCCTAATTACTAATTTGTCCGACAATACTGATGATGTTTGGCATCAATACCGTAATTTCGGAGAAAATTTTGAAACCCTTCACACTTGTGTAGTAAAATTATGCTTTTGGACCTGAACCTGAACATCTTACCACAGTCGCTTAAAATTTGGCAGGCAGCAAGGTTAATGAAATAGGCAAGTTTTTAAAAGTTTGTGCTTTATTCAAATTGTATGATTTTGTGTTGTGAAAATGTCTGCCTAAAGTTATGGTTAAAATATTGTCAATAACAAAAAAAATGTCTTAATTTATTTTTCGATAATTATTAGGCATAAATAAAAAAAATTATTTACTCTCAAATATTTGTCTTTCACAGTCACAAAAATCAAACAATCACTTTAATAGTTTAGTAGAAAATATTAAAAAATGCAACGTTTCGGGCACAGACTAAGAACAAGATAAATGCTATTTCCTCGAAAAGTAAAAAAAAATAGGGGGACATAGAGGTGTGTGTTTTTTAATGAAATGAGGTAACATGACAAGCACGACGCTCGCCTGATGCGTGCGATGGTGAGCGATGACGTCTACCTATTACAGATACAGCGGTATACAAAATTCTGAACTGCCAGAATTTTGCATGTCACTGCACTGCGTCTATAACCTTGAGACATAAAACTGTTGAGTATGACATGCCCTGTAATTTCACTGGACACCTTGTCATTTCAACCGAAAAACATTCCAATTTCACGGCTGAAAATTAATTGGCAAAGTGGTGGACCGTGCACCAATAGATTTTTCTATTGAAAAATGTATGTGCGCTTCTCACAGTGGCCCTCCGGTGAAGGAAAAATATCGTTAAGAAACCAACAACCCCCGAATGGTGGTAGGCTGCCACCCTCAAGTTAGAAAATCTGTCGCCAAACATCTAATGTGTTGCGGCAGCTATCCTTGAGAGCCAGTTTCCATTCTAGGCCTAGCGTGCTTACCATCTTCGACCGCATCATCACTTACCAACAGGTGAGATAGTGGTCAAAACCTGGCCTATAAGATATATTTAAAAAAAAATTATCTATAGTCTACACTCATGCAATAGATTTCATATATTTTTATTAGGTTGCATATTTTTATTTTGTTGTTTGTTGATTGTTGTTTATTATATATTTTTATTAGGTAGACAATGATAAAAATTAAGCTGAAACTCGTTGGTCTCTAATTGAAAAAAAAAAAGTTATTTTTCAACCGACTTCCAAAAAGAAGGAGGTTCTCAATTCGTCTGTACGTTTTTTTTATGTATGTTACGCGATTACTCCGTCAATTGTAACCAATTTGAATAATTCTTTTTTTAATCGGTATACGTTTCTGAATAGTATCTCTAGAGATATGAAGATAAACGTCTAAAACTTGCTACTGAAATTGACTCGCGGGCCATGGAAGTCAGTTGTTTTAGTATTAAAACTATCTTAATTATATAGGATTAATTTTATAAGAAATCCTTATCATAATATTTTTTGAACCGACGAAAAAAAAACGGAGGAGGTTATCAAGTCGACGCGTATATACAGTGTGGAAATTAAACTCAGGCCCTGGAGGGAAACTACTTTAAATCCTTAAGCTAGCTCATTTTACTTAAAGGAGACATTCCTTTATATTTGAAAAGAAACAAATCTGCATTAAAATATTTTTTTAAACTCGCTTGCTTCGCCCGGGACTCGAACCAACTAAAATTAAAAAAAATAAACACTCTTTATTTTATTATACTAATCGGTAGTATTAATATTCAGGATAAAGTTTCTCTAACAAACATTAGGTCTTAAAAATAAAAATAATCGTTAAATCTAACATCAACTTTATTTTACTATCAATTTTGTAACACTTAAATTATTTAACTGATAAATTGTTCGAAATGAGCCCCGTCGTTCCGGCTACACAACATTAGTCGCCGTTGAAATTCATTTCTTGTAGCCTTCAGCAAAGTGTTGTGGTGTATGCCCCTAATAACATTTTCTATCGCAATCCTTAGCTCTTGAACGGTTTCATAGCAAGTTTCATAAACAACATTTTTTACATGACCCCATAAAAAGAAGTCCATGGGCGTCAGGTCTGGACTTCTTGCAGGCCATCTAATCGTCCCGTTTGTACCTATCCAGGCATTGAAATTTTCATTAAGCTTAAGGCTACAAGAAATGAATTTCAACGGCGACTAATGTTGTGTAGCCGGAACGACGGGGCTCATTTCGAACAATTTATCAGTTAAATAATTTAAGTGTTACAAAATTGATAGTAAAATAAAGTTGATGTTAGATTTAACGATTATTTTTATTTTTAAGACCTAATGTTTGTTAGAGAAACTTTATCCTGAATATTAATACTACCGATTAGCATATTAAAATAAAGAGTGTTTATTTTTTTAAATTTTTGTTGGTTCGAGTCCCGGGCGAAGCAAGCGAGTGTTAAAAAATCTTTTAATGCAGTTTTGTTTCTTTTCAAAAATAAAGGAATGTCTCCTTTAAGTAAAATGAGCTAGCTTAAGGATTTAAAGTAGTTTCCCTCCAGGGCCTGAGTTTAATTTCCACACTGTATATATATTTTTTTAAGTATGACCACGCATAACTTTTTACAGAGTAGTATGATTTTGATAATTCTTTTTTTTGTATTTTATTTCAGTTTTACATACATAAACTTTGTCATAATGGTACTATTTAATTCATAATGGGAAAACTTTGCGATATGAGTGTAGATAAAATCTTTTATTATATACAATTTAAAATTTCGCCGTCCACTGGGACTCAAACCCGCGCCTAAGCTTAATTTTTTTTTCCAATGTAATAAAACAAGTATTTGACAACTGTCCCACCTGACTACTACGAGTGTAAATATAATTTAAGATCGTTTAAAAAACTAAAAGATCCGACTTCAAACATCGCGGTAGTCAAAGTAGCCAGTAGACGTAGTAACTATTACATAATCTGTGCCAGTAAGTAAAGTGCCAGCCAAGTAATAAGTCGTCGAGATAAGTAAATGCGTCGTAATACAAATGTTGATATATTAAAAACGGCTCGGCCTATTTCGTTAAAATTTAAATGGGGCCACCTGGGAAGGGTACTTGTAACAAAAAAAGATTTTTACAAATCGGTTCAGGCATCTTCGAGTAATCGGTGAACATACATATAAAAAAGGTTCCAACGAATTAAGAACCTCCTCCTTTTTTGTGAAGTTGGTTAAAAAGACATTAGAATGACAAGGCGCTGAACAACCAACCCATGGTGCAACTCGTCTACTAAACATATTAATGACATTGCTCTACACGTAGCAATGTATTTCATCTCATTCTCATCGCTTAATAGCAAAACTCCGTGGGTTCAATCTATCTTACACAGAATGGAGGATACTGGTTCTATTATCAATTTAATAGAGCAAGGATATCGGGTGTCTGTCAGCCGCCCACCCCGATGTTATCACAATATCATTATACAGATTAAATTACATTGATGGGTTCCTCGAATATAACCACGCCATTTATGTTCAATTGTACCTACTGAATATAAAAAAGAAATAGTGTTATAAGTTGTCTAGAAGATAAACAAGCCACGTGTGCATAGGTTTTGCATTCAGAAGGTTTTGAATTGTTCGTAATTTTTTTTTCATACAATACATCGTTTCAGCATTGCACCTGAAACTCAAAATATAGGTGTCTAGATATATTTCGAGTTTCATGTGCCGTGTAATTTCACTGGATAGATTAACCCAAAAATAATATAATTTTCAACTATAAATAGTGGTATCGCTTCAGATAGACAAGCAACTATCACTACTGTCCATTAATTAAATTTTTAACTGACTTCCAAAAAGAAGGAGGTTCTCTTCTCAGTTCGATAGTATGTTCTTTCTTGTTTTTTTTTAAAATATGTTTATTACGTGATTACTCCGCCAATTATGAATTGATTGTGATGATTCTCTTTTTGTTGGATAGGTCATACGTCAGAGGTAGTCCGAAATACATTTTATCAAAATTGATTCAGCGCTTTTTAAAAAATCAATAAAAATCAAAAATATGTAATATACATGGATAGTTTTGGTTTTTAACCGACTTCACAAAAAGGAGGAGGTTCTCAAATCGTCTGTTTTTTTTTTGGATATGTTACGCGATTACTCTGTCAATTGTGAACGGATTTAAATGATTCTTTTTTTAATAATAAAGAAAAAAATAAAGGTGGTTCCATTGTAATTTCATTGAGATCTGATTAGTATCTTCAGAGATATGGAGATAAATACCTTAGACATACGAAAATGTACTGGTTTTAGAAGAAGAGTCCCAAGAAGATTATATAATAGATATACAATGGAGGTTGCTATTGCATATACTTTTGAAGACTAAAAAATATGACCTTGTATAATGTTTTTCCATCTTTCCTCACGTTGATTTTGGTTCTTGACAGATTCTTACGTTAACTGTGAGCGAGATAGAAACAAAGGCGGGGATAATTAATTTGTCTTCACAGGAATGTGAAGACAAATCCGGGCAAAGTCTTGTTAGGGTGCAAGCAACGTTTTGAGTATACCTAATATTTTTTGACATGACATGACGTTTGGCGAAGATGGCGGGAAGATGGCGGCCATATGGCGGCGATTAATGTTAATAATCTCAAATAATACTTTTTAATATTCATTTTGGAATACAACTAGTCCGTGTTATAAAAGTATTTGGAAATATTGTAATAAAATAGACAATTAATTATCGTGTGTGTCAGATGCTTAATTATTGCACAGGGCCATTTTGGACATTGTCCTTTGATACCTTGATGACATCATTATGACTAGTGGATATTTTCACTAGCGCGACATTTGAAGTCAATTTTGTAGGGTTCCGAACCCAAAGGGTACCGAATGAACATTTTCTGAGACTTTGCTGTCCGTTCGTCCGTCCGTCCGTCCGTCCGTCCGTGTGTCTATATGTGTGCGCTTTACAGACCTGTATCTTCTTAACCGTAATAGGTACACACTTGAAATTTTTACAAAGTATATATCCGTCAGTGTATAACGGCCCAGACATGAAATTTAATAGATGCATGTAATTTAATTAAAACTTGTTTTGCACTATAAAGGATAAAATAAATTATTTAAAAAAAACCGACTTCATAACCACAAACAGGCACTCAAAATCGAAAAATAAATTACTTAATATAATTATTATAAGCGCTACCCACTTATCTATTTGAAATCGGTGCCAGCCAAGTCTAATACGTAGTAGATAGATACTACCTACATGTATTTACCTACTTACTACTACTCCATACATAGTATCTATCTACTATCCAATACACTTGGCTGGCACCGACTTCAAATAGATAAGTGGGTAGCGCTTATAATAATTATATTAAGTAATTTATTTTTCGTTTTTGAGTGCCTGTTTGTGGTTATGAAGTCGGTTTTATTTTTTTTGAAAAATAATTTATTAATAGTTCCCTTTAGTAACCTTAAGCCTTTAAAGTAGTTTTTTTGGCTTTGTAATTGATCTTAAATATGTTTTAAAAGCTAACTTTTAACTCTACAAACAAAACGTACTCTTACCGGATATGTGCTCTTTAGATTAAGTAAATAGTGATGTGAAATCATGAAAGGACATATGCGGTAAAATACAAAGTAGTATTTTATATTTATAGTAATCGTTAGTTTAAAGCATGATAGTAGTAGATAGATAGTGAAGTACCGACGGTTATACATACAACTGTTGTCCACTGTCTCGACCTATGCTTTAGAAGGAAGTGCTTCGAAACCTGGGCCGAGACAGTCGACAAGACCAACTGAGGGCCCATTGGTGTAGTGGGAGAATGATCGGCTTTGATTCCAAAGGTACCGAGTTTACTCCCCGCCGTGCACTTATGGATTTTTCTATTGACACCCCAACCCCGCATGGTAGTAAGACACTATTTAGTATCCGTCTGGCCAGCTTCCTGAAGTTAGAAAATCTGTCGCCAAACATTTAATGTGTTCCGGCAGCTATCCTTGAGAGCCAGTTCCCATTCTAGGCCTAGCTGCTACCATCCTCGACCAATCAAGCGCTAGCCTAGTTATAAAAAAATAAATAAGAAATAATAAGTCAGTACGTTATAATCACAAAGTAGTAATTAAATCGAGTGACATATCTAGTAATCTTGATCACAGACAACGTTCCCTTCCGTCGTGCACGAGTTGGACTATTAGATAATTAAAACGTCATGGCAGCGGCTCTTATGTGTAATTGTTAGTTTCGAGTGTCGGCCCTCTGAAGAATTGTGTCGAAAGATAGAGAAAACGAAATTGATGTTTTCTTGACAAAAGAAAAAACATCTGACGAAATGTTTTATGTTACAACCACAAAGAATTTTTATTAAATCTTAAATAGAAAGCATCTTTATTTATTATTTCCATTGATTGTAAGTGAAGTCGTAAACATTAATAATATTGTATTTCCACAGGTGTTAGGAGCATATTATATCGATGTTCCGCTCAACTTGCTACCTCAAAGTAGATTACCACAATCGAGAAGAAATATTGCCGCTATAACCTTAACTTATAAACCTCTTCGATCATATTATTGCGTACCACCAGGTGAGTCAGTAGTCAAATGCTAGTCTATGATATAAAAAAATAACGTATAAAATGTACCCACTCAGCGTTAAGATTAACTCTAAGAATACCCTATATTACATGATGTAAGCAGGTGTTTGAAGGTACATATACATACCTTAATGTCTACAGTTTCATAGTAGCCACTTGCTGTTTTAAAATTCTGCAAATTATAATTTTAATAAATTTGTTCGTATCTTGGAGAAATACAAGTCAAACTGTGCCAAGAATCTAAGATATAGAAAATTTCGTAGCACAGCCTCTACAAGCTACGACAGAGCTACGGATCGTAGCCTCGTTTTATTTCAAGCATAACATAATTGCCTCGACCGCGTTTCGTGCGCCTGTAGATAAATACCAAAGGTTTTTGAGTGTTAAAACGAACGCTAATTAGTTTACTTAGTACACAACGGCCGTAAATAATAAAATAATTGTTAAAACAATTTAATAGAGTAATTCATCGGTTTCCTTTCTATATCAACAACTAGTTTTTATTAATGATATAAGATTAACAGGACAAGCACGACGCTTGCCTGACGGTAAGCGATGCCATCTATGTGTTACGATGCAGAAGCATGCTAAACTCTAGATAGCCAAAATGTTGCATGTCACTGCACTGCGCTTGTTACCTCGAGACACAATATAAGCAACAAGAAAAATACATAATATACTACGAATAAATCATAAGTCTTCGTAGATAATATATGTTAAGTCTTACACGCGCTGTAATTTTACTGGATATTATTGCCATTCAATCCGAACAAACATTCCTATTTTAGCGCTGAATTAATTGGAAATGTGGTTGTACCTCCCCAGGCGAACTAGCAGAAGTCCTACCACTTCAATTAATTTTGTTTTAGGTTCACGTTAGGTTAGAGTTATTACATTGACGTTAGAGTTTATTCTACTCATAAAATCTACTTTAATGGGCTTAATTAGTGTTGTAATTTTTCAAAAGAGATAGCGAAAAATGCGTTTTTAGAAACTTAGAAGGCCGAAGGGAGGGAATATATATACATATATATAATAAGCATATTTACTTTTACTTATATCATCTTTAAACATTTAGTTCACAACATTAAAGATTACGAGTAAATACCGGTCGGTGTATACTCGTATTAAGCGAGCATTATGCTGCGTGCGACAGTTTATCGCAGAATTTAATGTAATCTTTAAGTCTGCCTTACTGCAACATAAGACGTCGTTCCACATTAGAGCGAGTACCGACGATCACTACACATCACTGAGTTTTGGTAAAGCTCATGTTTATTAGCCCTGTTTGTTTATTAAACAGCTTAAACGATGTCGGTACACGGTGAAAACGAGCCTATTAATGTACAAATAAAACTGCGGCACGCTACTCGTAAGCGTTTCGAAATAATTAATTCTTCGGAGGCGCGCAGAGAGACGACGACGCCGATATTTATTATTCAAATGCTCATATTCAATTTATGAGATCATAAACTTCGTCAAGGTCGGCCATCGACCGCATCTCACTGAGGCGATTAATTATTTCGTTTCGTGCTCAAAATTACAAAACGTGTTATGAGTTTAAGCCGAAGACACCGCAGCGCCACTGAAACTATTAACGAAATTAATGTGCAACAGAGATAAAATACAAATACCATTTTCTCAATAATTAACTATTGTTAATCACGTTTCAAGAAATATTTTTCAATTTTTATACCAGCTGACACATATAGACCGCCGTTTGGATAACGCCCAAAGTAGGCTTCGAAATAGTTCCAGTGAAGAGCAAAGCTGTCAACTCAGTTTGTTAGAGTAGATATAGCGTCGAGGGGAGACACTCCACTCGTGTCACGACATCTATATAGCGATGACGGCAGCTGGCAGCCAGCCTCGTGCCCGGCTGATGGGTGAGAGTGCACTTTTGTTGGTTGCACGGGTCGCCGACAGCAGGGAACGTGGTTGCCAACTCTGCCAAACGAGCAAAACGAACGTAACTCACTCTTGTGCTCGTATTTACAGCCACTTAGGAAACCTGCACAAAATACAGGCTGCACATAAAGCGCCGCTTATTTTTCTTTAGACCGACTTCGTACCAACATTTATAGTTTAAATGTAAAATTAAGGCAAAACTTTAAGAAATGAGGTTTATGTTTGTTTTTATTTTAATTTTATGATGTTCAACGACTATTTATGTTCACAGAAATATTTGTGGCGATACTCGTCATCATAAAAATGACATTAAACATAATACATTTTCTGTCGAGTTCTGCTTACAGTTTCACCACATTATACATACATCTAGCTGACGGTCTTCCTGCTCGGGTCTTTTCTGTCCTCTAGGGCTCTATTTCCCTTTTTTGAGTAGCGGTTGTCCTTTAAAGACGCTAATGTTTAGTGAAACTCTACTCAGATAAAACTACGCCTGAATAGCCACAAAACACTTACAAAGTGATGGTAGAAATAAGAAATGCACAGAAAGAAATAAGTGACCACATAGGGATCTAATTTTGGTGTTACAAACCTTAATTGCATTGAACAATTAAACACAATGGCGGGAAGAATGTACAAAGGGATTTAATTTGAAAACTTTCCGGCTCTGAGCGCCATTAGATATAGATAAACGTAGCCTTAGGTTAATTGCTTAAAGGGCTATTAGTAATAAAAGCGTCCCTAATCGCGCTAATAAAGCGCAGGCACACACGCGCCGGAAAGACCGTAAAAGTGTCAAATCATTAGCCAAAATTACTTTTCCGTTTGTACCCCGCCGATACTTACATATCCGGTGTGTAAAGACCGGCTAATGATGACCTCTGACCGTTATTACCCGGTTACATGATCGAACGGATATTGTTATGGGCATTATAAATGTGTGGAAAAGATTGGTATCTTTCTATTGCAGTTAATCAAATGGATGTATATGTCGCAGGCAGATAGTTGAATTAGCCGTTCAATTGAACGCCTAGCCTCTTAACTAAACAGCGCCGTTCAACTAAATTCCTGAATGATATCCAGCCGTAGCGTTTATTACAACATTTAATAAACTGGCATATGCATATACCTACCTTATTATTCCTATTTATGTGGCATATAATTACATACACAATTGCATATATATGCATATACATATACATATGCATATATGTATATGCATATACATACATATACAAGGTGTGGTTTTGCATTCTCGCCATATTTGCAGGGGTAGGTATACTCCATGTATAGAACAAGAATCAATAAATTAAAAATATTAAAAAAAATCATTTTCAAAAATAATAAAAACTCGAAAAAAAAAAATCTTCGTAAAAACGATTCACTCTTAGCCAAAGTACACGCACACTTGCAAAACAAAATAGTCAAAGCGCCGCGCCGCGGCCGATTTGCCTTTATGTCAAAGGAAGCCGCGTCCATCGGCGAAACAAAACACGTGTATTTCGGTCAGTCACTCGCCTAACTTGTCACAGCGCAGTCGTATCGCAAACGGTCTGAAGCGGTTGTGCGTGCGTATTGTAAAAATGGAGCAATATTCCAATGTTGAACTTGTCGAGATGGTACGACTTTATGCTTTATTAGCATTTGATAAAGTTAGACGCAATGTGCAAGTGTAAAAAAAACTATCGCGTAACCTACGACGACGTGCTCACTCGTTTATCGTAAACGAAGGAGGACACTTTGAGCAGTACCTCAGGGTATTTTAAATAATAACTGTAAATACCAAATTAAAATGTTGATTCCAAATTTTTAACTACGCCAAAAATACCTAACTAACAAAACAATAAACTACTTACATAATTATAACAATCTAATACCTAATATTCTTTTTAAATCGTACGTTAGAAATAAACCTAATTTTAGTAAATTAAAAAACTAATCATAATAAATACTAATAATTAAAAATAAAAATAAAACTAATTACAGCAAACTCTCTAGTGAGAGTTTGATGTAATTAGTTACGTATTTTTGACGGTCCTTAGCCCGTTAAAGTAGGAAGGAAAATTTGGAACAGCATGCCTGTCTACATGTTATTAATCGTCGTGCCGTGCCAGGTGATAGAGCGGTCAGCTGTGGCGGTCAGTGACGCGTAGCGGTCACTGACCGCCACAGCTGACCGCTCTATCCGTGTCATAACTAATCATCTACGTATGTGTGTGTACGCGCCTGCACGGTTTACATGGCGTTATTCTGATATAACGTGGGGATGATTCTATAAATCACAAAATACCCGGATATTTGATAAAACATTATCAAAGATCCGGGTATTAATTAACGAGCGAACTTTAATAATATTATTAAGTGATTAATGGTACCCGTTACAATCGACTATGTAAATATGGCGAGAATGCAAAACCACACCTTGTATTTCTGGTGACGCGCGGCCGCTGTAGCGGCTCCCCGCCTCGCTTCGCTCGTCAGCGCACGTCACGCGGTGGTAACTGTTCACAGTGTGTTGCCTTAGTGTCAGACTAATGAACAGGCTAGGCAAGTAATGAAACGTCATCGATCCAAGTCATTTGCCTAGCTGTTTGATCAAATGGCTAGGCAACTGTAATGAAACGTCATTGATCCAAGTCATTTGCCTAGCTGTTTGATCAAATGGCTGGATATCATTCAGTAATCTAGTTGAACGGCGCTGTTTAGTTAAGAGGCTAGGCTGTCAATTGAACGGTTAATTCAGCTATCTTCCTGCGACATATACACACCTGACAAATAGAATTTAAAAATAGTACTTAATTTCAAAATGTAAAACCACCACACTTATCTATCTGTGTATAGAAACCATTGAGAACATTCGAATGAGCCCAAACTCGACATCTCTGCTGTGAGTTGGTGAGGAGTTAAGTATTCTGCATATTCCAAGAGATGTCCCAGTATCAGGTTAATGCTACCAAGTTTTTACAATATCGTTGAATTAAGAGGATACCGAAATTCGAATTGATCAGGCCTATGAAATTTGATTTCAAAACGTCATCGACTAGCTCATAGTCATAGTCTTAAAACCGCCGAACGGATTTTCAGAATCAAAGCTAAAAACACTCTCTACGACATCTATCCAACAACAAAACTAAAACCTCAGACAGACACGCACATACATAGATACACAAATTAATCTTATTACATATTATATATTTTTTGCGCTGGGTGTTAAAAAGCAAAGCATCAACTATTAAGTTTTTTTTTATATCATATAGGCTAGCGTTTGACTACTATCACACCTTTTGGTAAGTTAGCACGCTAGGCCTAGAATGGGAACAAGAACTGGCTCTCAAGGATAGTTCCCAACAAATTAGAAGTCTAGCTTCTAAAAATCAATCAAATAGATAAAAACCACCCCTATTTTCATCTAATTGATTTTATACTATTTTCATCTATTTGAACCAATCAATAAGATGAAAAATAAAAACAAACTTGAAAAAGCATAATGTTTTTAGCTATTATGATCACTAACGGTGTGTAATATTTTTCACTTATATTTGTTAGTCTGTCTATACGTTATACTACCAACGTCCATTAGCGTGGCCATTGTTGTGTCCGAATAATCGTATTAAAGCTTAATTGAACCGGCGTTTGTCCTCCAGTATTTGATCAAATGGAAAACAATATAGATACTATAAAACTAAATTCCATTTTGTTAAAATATTTACCTAACAAACGAAGAGAAACCACGTGAGTATAAAAGTTGCGTTTAGTGATTGACGAATTTTTACAAGCTTTTAATTCACTTCACTTGTCCTGGATTGGACGCAAAATAAGTATTCTTGCGTATTTTCCGTGACGATACAATATTTTGACCTGATGATAGGCTGGAAATCTGTAATAGCAAATGGTAGGAGAGTCAAATTTGGGATTGTATGTATTATCATTATTGCTTTTCATCATACATGATAAAGCCATTACAAAAGCTTATGTGTAAAAAGTATCTAAATTTTAATTTGTTTTCTTTATCTTTAAAGATTTTTATAGGCTTGAGACAAAATATTTGGTATCTATTATTATGTTTCTTTGAAGTGTCACACACTTCTTCCGAATGATTAACTTACGTAATAAGTAGTCATAGATGGCGCCACCAATGCATAATTGGGTTAACAAATGCAATCCACTAATTTCGTCTTATCGATTGATCGAACCGTGCCTTAATTGGCAGAGCCCCTGAACGTGTTATCCAGGGGGTGCGGGTTCGAGTCCCGTCGGTACGATGAAATTTTGGATTGTGTTTAACAATTTACAAAAATATAAAGTGTGTGACACTTCAAAGAAACATAATATTTGATTTACGCAGTGCAACATCTCTCGTCGGATTTGAAAACTGTAATGATTTCTTCCGAATGATTAACTTACGTAATAAGTAGTCATAGATGGCGCCACCAATGCATAAGTGGGTTAACAAATGCAATCCACTAATTTCGTCTTATCGATGGATCGAACCGTGGCTTAATTGGCAGAGCACCTGGACGTGTTATCCGGGGGGTGCGGGTTCGAGTCCCGTCGGTACGATGAAATTTTGGATTGTGTTTAACTATTTGGTATCTGTACAAAAAGCAAAATCAAAAGAATCACGCTAATTCAAATGGAGATCCGTAAATTAATTTAACATGTCTTAAATTATTCAATAAAACAAAAAAATAAGTATAAAAATAAAACTCTTTGTTGTGTTAACCAAATATTGAATTAAAATATAATACCATGACATGTTATGACCCAGATGGCAGGGTTGCCATGAATTATAATAAAAAAAGACGTGTAGACGTTTGAGACGTGTATTCAAGACTGGATCGTAATGCATTACAAAATACTCAATATAAACCATAACTATATATATACTAGAAGTGCCCCGCGGCTTCACCCGCGTTAAAAACTCCTTTTATTTACTTAAAAATTTTCTTTTGTAAAAACGATTCTATCATTAGACATCAAATACGGATTAGGCAAATCGGTTCACCCGTTTTCATGTTATCGCGTGACTAAGTCAAATCGGGATTCAAAAACCCAAATTTTCATACTTTGTTACCTACCCCATTTTGAAAAATCCTACAACACGTACTTACTTATTTATTTCCAGAAGTACTTATGTGTAAAGTTTCGAATAAAACAGACAAACTTTGAATCCCCATTCCGTATCCCGGAGGATTTTTTTGAAAAAACTTTCTGAGCGGATACCTACGTCATAATAACTATCTGCATGCCAAATTTCAGCGCAATCCGAATCAATATTGATTTTCACACTTTGTTACCTCATTTCACCCTCTTAGGGGTGGAATTAAAAAAAAACCTGAAACACGTATTTACTTTTTTTTTTACTGGAGCACTTGTATAAAGTTTCGAATAGAAAATACTATCTAATCTGGTTTCTCCATACAAACTTTGAACCCCCGTTTCATCCCCTTAAGGTGTGGATTTTGGAAAATCCTTTCTCAGAGGGAACTAACGTCGTAATTACTATTTGCATGCCAAATTTCAGCGCTATCCGAAACAATATTGATTTTCACACTTTGAACCCCCTTAAGGGGTAGATTTTGGAAAATCCTTTCTTAGTACACCCTTATGTACTAAAAAAAATATACCCTCCAAATTTGACCAGCGGAGGCTGTGCGTTGTCTGTCAGTCAGTATGTCAGGACAAAGATTCTTATAGTATTAGATAAACCATAATTCATACTTCACTACATACTTCAAAACATACTTCAATATGTACATAATATCTAAAAATAACAATGTAATACAATAGGAGGTCTTATCGCATAAATCAATCGATATATAGGCGATAGAACTTGCTTGTGAACATTTTTTTGAAGTAAAAGGGTCTATATCCTTCATTCCGTCATTTAACTTCAATAAATTATACCTAGGAAAACATAAGTGACTTGAGGTATGGTAAATTATCCATGAATGGTTTCTAGAAATTTTGATAACTTTACCATATAATTTACAATGTCACGATTGTTACCTAATGGTAACAGGACAAGCAAGACGCTCTCCTGATGGTATGCTAAAGATAACTAAAGTAATTGACATAGCTCAGCAGTAGCCTGGTCATGTCTGCCGCAGGACTGATAACAATTTGGGTAAACTTGTCCTAGAGTGGAGACCGCGAATCAGCAAACGTAGCGTAGGACATTCTGTGACAAAGTATAGCGACGATATACGCAAAGCTGTGGGCAGTGACTGGAAAAGAAGAGACGAAGATCGGTCTCAGTGGCGTATCATGCGAGAGGCCTTCGTCTAGCAGTGGACTGATACCGGCTGGCTATGACCTTGTTATTAAACAGGGCTAAGTAAGTATTTTAAAATAAAGGCTAAACATTTGAATATCACCTTCTACTTTAAAAAGTGTGTCGGTACGTAGCGTATACTCACTTTAATTACTCAAAAGTTTTCTTTGTTTTTTTTTTTAATTATTTAAAAATTAGTAAATAAGTAGGTACCTACCGTTTTACCATTTTACTTGAGTTACATAAAGATTTAATAAATAACTCAAAGTAGAGTGAATTTATTTTTTCATTCTAAATTTAGATATGCTATGTTCACACTATTAACGCACCGGTCACAGTCCAAAATAGAACCATCACTGTACGTAAAACAAAAAAAGTTCACACTACATAACTGAGGTAAATTCGACTGAAAGCTGGACTAGGTTTATAAATATCTGCCATTACGGAGATCTGTTGACCCTTGAATCCGAGATGAGCATCAATTAGGTAGCATCCTCCGCGCTTACATACGGGATCATTTTGTAACCGGCAGGGATCCGTGTCACTTTTTATAATATAAGTTAATCCCAAGCAGTATCAAGTAGATTTCAAATCAATTATAACATTAATTTCATTAAGTTAAACCTCGTAGCTAACCGTATCGTCCAATTCATTATTGGCAAATTCATTCTCATGATTTAGGCATTCATCGCCCTTGATGAGTCCGACCGGCCATTTCAACCCCATTGAAATTAAATGAATCCTCTCCTTCATTAATTCCCATTTAAATTTCACTGACAATCAGAACTCACCTGGTAGTTAGTTAGATATTATATTTCTGTCTGCCTTCTAAAGTTTCATTACTTTGAAATTGATTTCATGAGATCCGTGTGAAATTATTGGAATGTTATTTAGATATTTATTTCACACAACACTGAAATGATAATAATATCGTTTAAAAACTAAAAAACAACCGACTTCAATGCCGCGCTATTCATTTTCAGTGCCAATTTTGAGATGTTTATCTCAATATCTCTGGAGATACTTATCATACCTCGATAAAATTACCATGGTACCACACTTGGGATATCTCCTTTCGAACAAAAAAAGAATAATCGAAATCGGTTCATAAACGACGAAGTTATCCGCGAACAAACATTAAAAAAAAAAATTAAAAAAAAAAAAAAAAAAAATATATACGGTCGAATTGAGAAACCTCCTCCTTTTTTTGAAGTCGGTTAAAAAAGAAGACAAGCAGAAATATCACGCAAAAGCAAAAGATAAAATGGGGGTAGTCAATGATCCGTTCATTAAAAATATAGCAGTCTTAAAATAACAAGCTGGGCGTATTAAGAAAGAATTCAGCTAAAGGAAAAGAAGAATAATCCAGTGTAATGAGCATTCACAAAGGTAATTCTGCAATAAAATCCAATGATAAATATAAAAAAAATCTAAATGTTGTAAAAAGTAAAAGTCCATTAATACATTTATTTTTAATTTGATGATTAATAATTATATAAGGAGAAGAATCTTAAAGCTGTATATTTATCTTGTAAGTAGTTACAGTATTGAAAGTTATACATATACCTAATTAAAATATTGATGATTGATGTTTCAAATTTGACGCTGAACTACATGGTTTGTTATTATATGGACAGCTCCATTCATACAAAAAAAACTGTCAATAAGCATAAACAATATTCTCATCCCTGCCCTTAGCATTCGCATCTAAAGAAAACATCTGCTTGTTCGGTTAAATATACTCAATAACAGAAAAGCGTTTTATGCATTTCAGTAGCTGGGTCAATTTATTCTTGAATAAAATTAAAATCGTCTCAGGCTGGCGCCCCAGAGGGACTTCGTTCGAGTATGAGATATGAGGAGCAGACCATCCCTTTTATAGTTTAAATACTTTGCCAGTGGTGGAAGACTCTACATTGATAGCGATGCGTCCTGTCATCGCTAACGTCTAGTAGAAGGAGATGCAGCTAGACAGTTGTTATCTGCATCTATTTTTTCATCGACGATTATCGGTCGAAATTAATCGCTATTCATGTAGAGACTACCGGTCCATAAGGCCTCTTTAAATGACAAGCAAATAGATTCTGACATCAAAAACTTCAAACACAAAAAAAATTTGAAAATTATTTATAATTCTTTTTTGAATGAATGAATTTATTAGGTAATAAAATCTTACGCTATTTACATTTATAATAATTTTCCATCGAGACTTTTCATCGCCTATATATACTGCAATCAGTACATCCTGCCCGTCATGACATACAGAGCCGAGACGTGGACACTCAGTTTGACTATTCCATCAATTGAAAATCGCTCAGCAACCTATATGTCGGTGATTCTTTGAAGGATCGAATCCGCAACTTAAATGATCGACCTATCTCAACGGATTAGCAAACTAAAGTGGCAGTGGGCTGGTCTTATCTGCTGCAGGACCAATACTTTCGCATTTATAATACCAGTAGGACCACAGACCTATTCACTATTACATAACATAGTCATTTCAGATTCACTACATAACATAGTGGATCCTAGGTATCTGAGTAGGACTGACTTCACTCTACATATTTTGTAACGAATTAATTAAAAATACTAGCAGCTTCCAGCTTGTTAACAATCATCTTAAGTTATTACTAAAGAAATGCTACCTCAACTTAAAATTTCATCTAAATCAGCCTAACCGTTTGTGCGTAAAGAAGATACAAACAAACTGATTTTCTTATTGGTGGGGATAACAAACGCTAATAGCAGGAAACTCGAAACTCACTTCTTAACTTCATCAAAATAATGACTAACTCATTAAATATTTTACAAAGCAATTACTTAACCGTCTGAAAAGACACGCCATTCATAACATTGGATATGACAAGTGTATTTCGGAAGACGAAGTGTAATCCTCGAGCTCAGAAACTTTTAATGAAATACTTGTATAAAAAGAGGGTTGTCGTAAAATTGACCGCAGAGCTGGCAGCTTAGGCAAAGAGACAGACCTCGTGCACGGCTCGAGACGCCCTAGAACCAGATGGGGAGAGCTCAACTTGCTAATTTTGATAATAAATAATGTAATAAATGTATAATTTGAAGTGTTTAATATTATGACAAGATCAATACCACATCACTATGAGGTCTCACAGAGCTAACGAAAGCATAATGTCGTTCAAGCCTCAAATTGATATTACTCGTTTCAAATATTCCGCTACGCGTTTTTCTAAATCTTCATGAATACGGCCGTTTTACATTTTAAGTAAGTATTTTATTATTATTTACTCTACTATTTCTGGTACACCAATCAAATATCGAATATGCTGAACAATTTTTTTTTTTTTATTAAGTGTGTTTAATGTTTTTTTAATATCTTATAGGCTAGCGTTTGACCTCTATCTCACCTGTTCGAAAGTGATGATGTGGTCGAAGATGCTAAGTACGCTAGGCCTGGAATAGGAACAGGCTCTCAAGAATAGCTGATGGAACACATTTATTAGATGTTTGGTGACAGATTTTCTAACTTGAGGGTGGTAGCTGGCCAGGCGGACACTAGATAGTGTCATACCACGATGCGGAGGGCCACTGAAAAGCGCACATACATTTTTTAACAGAAAAATCCATTGGTGCACGGCGGCGATTGAACTCGGTACCTCTGGCGTCAAAGCCGACCATTGTCCCAATTAAACCACCAGGCCCTCAATATGTTTGTTATAATTTAACCATTTTGTAATAGTTTATTGTGAATTTTGCGTATCAGAAACCAGGCGTCAGATAGGCAATATGTCGTTTTGTTTTGTTTTTCTGTAACTGATGTTTGATGTGACGTGGACTTTTGATATCGTCGTAATAATTGAAATACATTTTTGCTTACATGAGAATGTGATAAAAATATTACAATTTAAAATTACCCATTATACAGGAGTTACTAAAGAATAATTCTAAATTACGTAGATATTATGACTACTTCATATATACTAATAATTACACAAAGTAAACTACTTATCTTCTAGATATTAGCATAATCCCTATGTTTCTATTTAAGTTGTAAATATGATCTTTCGCAAGTTCCTACGTTAACTTACGTGTTACATGTTGTATAATCTAGGACGCTGAATAAAACATATATATATATACAACCGGTATATTACGGCACAGTAAACAAAACTTGACAACCAATAAAAATATTAAAGTTAATTCAAATAATGTATAAACACATTGACGAAAAACATTATTTTCGTTGTAAACATGTGTGTGGGTTTCATCAATAAATAATTGTGACAAAGAATAATAAAACCTGTATATCTACTTTTCGACTTCTTATTTTGATTGGCAATGTAAACATTTTGTAATTCAAACAAAATTAGAAATAAAAAAGAATTTCTGGGCTTCCTTCGGCCTCCTGACGTTTATTCTTAAAAGGGTTGAAGGTACGCGTACCGTACCTATGTCGGTGACGGGATAAGTAACATCAAAATAATCCAGCAAAGAGACAAGGCGAGCTAATGGAAGTCGCGCCCATTAATCACGGGTCGGTCCTCAGGTGACACGCCGTCTCTGCTAAATCATTTCATAGTATAGGTTTATACCAGGCTGCCAGGAGAACCTGCTACAACCGTACCTATGCCATGTAGTCATAGACTGCTCTGCACAGTACTTGGAGTTACTGTATGCACGGCGCTTATTAAAATGTATCTATATCAGTCGTTGTTGTTATATTTGGTTAGTGTTCGGATATTGAGTCAATTATAATATAGAATTTTTCCGTGATCTGCTACACTAGATTACCTAAACATTAACTATTAAAACGACTTCAAATATTGAAACACATAAAATTACTCAGTTTATCGAAAACATCAAATCCTTGTAAGACTATCAATTTGATGTTCAATATTAAAAAGTAGATAAGTAGTTGTTATTTACTTACTACAGTTAATGCAATTACTTGTAACTGGTTACGACCCTTTCAAACCTTTGGTGAGAGCTCACCTAAAAAGTCCGACTAGATTAAGATGGAATAAGTCTTTGCAAGGATCCGTATTCAAGGTTCCGTTCCCAATTCTAGGAATAGTATTCATTGTCAGTCTGTGTTTCTTGAAATGCAAAATGTTCTAATAATAAGTGTTTAGGTCATATATATATTTTTCTTATGGTAAAAGGTAACAGGACAAGCACGACGCTCGCCTGATGGTAAGCGATGACTTCTACCTATTACAGAAATAGCGGCATGCAAAATTCTAACAGTCCAGAATTTTGCATTTCACTGCAATGCGCCTGTTACCTTGAGACATAAAGGTGTTGAATTTCACATACTCTGTAATTTCACTGGACACCTTGCCATTTCAACCGAAAAACATCACGGCTGAAAATGAATTGACAAAGTGGTGGTGGCGGACTAGCAGAAGTCCTACCACTACAGAAATATACCAAGCAAGGCAAGAAGCAAGCTAGTAGATCAAATTGTTTTGGCCGGCCCACTAGGTCAGCTATTAGCCAAACCCTGGTATTTCCGTAATATAAAAACAAACCCAAAAATAAAACCCGCAAATGTATTATTTAAAGACCTAATATAAACCGTAGAAGAAGAGGTAGTGTCATGCGTGGTTAATCAGTATCATGTTTTATGAAATAACGATGATAAAATGAAGATTAATTTTTAAACTTGTACAAGTAGGTACATGCTGAACTGAATGTTGGAAGACAAAACGTTTTCGTCAAAATGATGACGATAAATTCCTCTGTCAACGACTTTATCCAAGACAAATGTTATAAAGTGGCGCAACTCCGCTCGTTCCGGTCTCCTGTTTATTATTTCATAACTTTGACGATGATTTCATATTTGTACTCTCGACAATTTTGTATCACAATAAACCTGAGCCTAAATTGAAAGCCGAATCTGGTTGCCGCTTGAAGCAGTTTGCGACCTTTCATCGTTAATTAAAGATGGGGTCGGGTCAACACTATTCGCAAACGGAAATGTCTTAGTTCTCACGTGACGCGTCTGTGCGCTGCTATATACGAGTATCGATTGGAATCTGCGACCGAGGGCCGGGTATTCACAGTTCATTAGAGATTCGGCAGGCGACCTCACCACGATAAGATATCGCTGAAACAACTTTGCCCGTGCGAGTATCGCTGAATCTACGCCGGATAAGGAAGTCATAAATTGATTACCTTAACAAAATAAATACTTTCACGGCTTTTATTGCGCCCTGGGATCTGAGATACAATTAATCACTACTACCACTTTAGGTGACTGTCTACTTTATAACTTTTTTTTTTATTCTAAAGAATTTTTGGGTTTCATTGTGCGTATGTGACAAGGTATAGGTTATAGACGTGGAGTCCACCTCCATCACACGACCAACATCAGCGATGTTTCTACTCTATCGTCTACTCTACTTTGATAAGATGGATATAACATAAAAAATAAGGACCGAGAACATGGAGGTATATAAATAGATCAATGATAAAATTAGAGCACTCGCTTTCGGGAATTTCATAAAGAAAGAAAAAATTCGCCGAACGTCGTATACTAAGTTCAACGTAAGCTTTGAGAGCACAATAAGAGGAAAGTCGAATATGGAGCGTAGATTAGGGTCGTTAGGGAGGCTCGGCACCACCCACGGCCCGTGTCCGTTTTGCCTGCTACATAATCATTCGATTGAACGATCTCGATACACGCTTTCATAAACTCACTCATTATGAACGTTTCTTGTAACTATATTAATTGGTCGATGAGTTACATTGAAGTGCCCTCGAAAGCCGTATGAAGTTGATGAGCCGTATTGTGTTGGCATCTCTCTGATGACGTGGGTGTTTACATACTACAAGTTCCAACCTCATTTATAATATAAAGTGGCAATGAGATATAAAACGAACCATTCATAATGAGGGAGAATATTTTTAGAATATCTAATACAAACAAAAGACCCTCGCAGAATAATGAAATAAGAATTACTTCTAATAATATTTCTAATATTTTTTCTAAATTTCATCCCAATAGATAGGATTTTACGGTAGCTGAGTTGTTTATAGCGCCTGGACATGTTTCCCAGGAGGCGCGGGTTCGAGTCCCGTCGGTACGATGAAATTTTGGATTGTGTGTAACAATGTACAATAATTACTTCTATTCACTCAATTGAGAAAAGAATATACATAACAATCCAATTCAATGTCTAAACTGAACGTCTATAAGTATTGTATACCTACGTTCACTTGCAAGTAGAGTTAAGTACAATTATTATGGCTATTACTGCATCACTTCTACTTAATTCAAAGCAAAAAAAGGTATTTTGCAATTTGACCGTAAGGATTAAATGTACAACAGGGTGTGAAGGCTAAATGTCATAAACCAAAATATTTGAGCCCATAAGCAGCCGGGTCTCCGCATATGTATTTGTACACTACAAACTTAGTGATACGCGAGTAAATATAACATGTGATCTTAAGCTGTTTGAAGCAATAAGCATCTAAATAAATATTTCCAGCGCTACAAAACACACACAAATGCTTTTACTTTAAGAAGTTCCGTCTAAGAAAATAAATACTCGAATGATAAATTGAACCATAAATAAGTTATTTTTCAAAAAATATAAAACCGACTTCATAACCACAAAAAGGCACTCAAAAGCGAAAAATAATTTACTTAAAATTATTATAAGCGTTACCCACTTCTCTATTTGAAGTTGGTGCCAGCCAAGTCTAGTAGGTAGTAGATAGATAATACCTACATGTATCTACCTACTTACTAACCTACATGTACCTACTTACTACTACTACATACATAGTATCTATCTAATATCCAATAATATAAAAATATAAAATTTGCGATTATTAATATTAATTGCCGCCATATGGCCAACAGAGTACTGAATCACTCTACTACGTTATAAGAGGCACTTCCCTATATTGTGGATACCCGAATTATGAAAGCACTGTGTAGCCAACCTAACAACGGAAAGTATTATTTACGTAGTAAATATTATATAATATGTGGTTTTATGCTTATAATTTTTTTTTGCTGTGTTGATTGGTACAAAGTACGTTCATAATTCTGAGTTATTTAATTATGTATGCAGTGTCGCGGGACTGAAATGGCCGCCATCTTCGCCAAATGTCATGTCATGTCAAAAAATATTAGGTATGTTTAAAAAAGTTTGCACCCTAACGACTTTGCCCGGTAGAACATTCATGTGAAGACAAATAATTTATATTTATATATAATTATTTATTATAATTATGAATATATAATTATTTATTGAGGGCCCGGTGGCGTAATTGGGAGAACGGTCGGCTTTGATGCCGTGGTACCAAGTTCAAACCGCCGTGCACCAATGAATTTTTCTATCGAAAAATATATGTGCGCTTCTCACAGTGGCCCTCCGTTGAAGGAAAACATCGTTAAGAAACCAATAAACCCCGCATGGTGGTAGAACATATCTAGTGTCCACCTGGCCAGCTACCACCCTCAAGTCAGAAAATCTGTCGCCAAACATCTAATGTGTTCCGGCAGCTATCCTTGAGAGCCAGTTCCCATTCTAGTCCACTTCTCTATCTTCGACCGCATCATCACTTAGCAACAGGTGAGATAGTGGTCAAACGCTTGCCTATAAGATATAAAAAAAATGTATCCCCACCTTCATTTCTATCTCGCTCACAGTTACCGTAAGAATATCTTATATGCAATAGCAACCTCCATTGTGTATAATCTTCTTGGGACTCTTCTACTAAAACTAGTACATTCTCCTATGTTTGAGGTATTTATCTCCATATCTCTGGTGATACTAATCAGATCTCGATAAAATTAAAATGGGACCACCTCGGAAACGTATCCTACCTATTAAAAAAAGAATCATTTGAATCCGTTCACAATTGATGGAGAAATCGCGTAACATACACACAAAAAAAAAAAAAACATACAGACGAATTGAGAACCTCCTCCTTTTTTGTGAAGTCGGTTAAAAAGAGAGACGAAGAGAAAGAAAACTTAAACTTCATCCGTCCTCAAATTACTGATAAAAGTACCTTCTATATAGTTTCTATATAGTAAGTAATATCTACATATTAAACAAGAAAATTTCGAACATTATTACAGAAAAATTAAAAAAATTGAATGCTATATTATTTATAGGTATATTTAGGGTATAAATAATGGGCAAGAATCAAGAGTCAAAGGATTTATTCAGTATGTAGGCACTATTAATATATGCACATATACACGTCAAAATCATAAAATAAAACATAATTAACAAATTATCAAGTACCTAATCATAGCAAAAGTAAAAAAAACAAAAGTAATGAACCATTCAGCTGTAATCCAATCGTTGACGTCAGACTATTAAAAAAATATTAAAGTAGGGTTGCCAATCTTTCACGTAACTGTGTGCTTCAGAACTTCAGACAATTTTTATATTTAAAAAAATTGAAATAGTGAAACAACTACAAAAAAGTAAAGAAAGGCATACCGATCACAGTACGTATCAAGATCCAAATGGAACTGATTGTCCGTGTCCGTATGTCAGCTGCATAATATTGTTTAAATAAAAATGGCAAGCCTAGAAAATCTGCGTACAAAAAGTGTAAACTGAATGACTGGTAACTAACTGAATGTTGAATCTACCGGTGTTTTCGAAATACTGCCATATGAGAAGAAACACCAAGAAACTCTATGGGGCTTGTCTTGTCATTATTTTTTTTCTTTTTAATTCATTGTAGATGTCAGCTTTAAATTTTTAACAAGATATTAATAATTATTATACAATTTATATTTGTTTTTGGAGCTTGAGGCATTCAGGCCATGCATTTTTGTCATCTATATAGTCACCTATTGTATAGTATGATTTTTTCATCAAATTGGTTTTTACATAGATATTCAGTTTGCTCATAATCAATTGAATCTTTATACAGTTCCCTCTGAATGAACCACTAACTTTCTGCAGTCTGAAATTAGGTATAATTAATCTATTTTTATGTTTTGTATTAAAATTATGTACATCAGACATTTTCTTATAATCATGAATATTCTTGCGTATGAACATGATATTTTCATAAATGTATTGACATTCCACTGTTAGAATTTTAATTTCCTTAAATGTTTCACGAAGTGAATCTCGCGATTTCATACTATATATAGAGTGAATAAGCTCGTTTCTGCAAAAAAATATTGATTGGATTTTGATGGCTTTCCCCCACAATAAATAACCATAATACATTATACTGTGGAAGTAGCTGAAATAGACCAATCTTGCAGTGGCTTCGTCCGTCAAAAATCTAAATTTACGTACTGCGTATGCAGCGGAGCTTAACCTACCTGCTAGAACCGATATTTGAGAACCCCATTGAAGCTTTGAATCCAGGGTGATGCCCAAGAATGTTGTGGATTCAATGTGTCAAGTGGTAACAAGTTCTAATAGTACATCATTTATTAATATACTTCTATTCAGGATACCCTTTTTTTTTTCTTGGTGGAGAGAAATTAATACATTTCGTTTTTTTTTGCGTTCAACAATAAATTATTGGTTGTAAACCAATTCAGAACCTGTGTAATTGATTTGTTTACATCGTCAACGTTAGGTGTATCCCTAACTATTTTAAATATCAAGGAAGCATAATCTGCGAACAAAACACATAGGGTCTGTACGAATGACGGTAAGTCATTGATATAAACTAGAAATAAAAAAGGTCCTAAAATCGATCCCTACGAGACTCCCATTTTTATGAGGGATCATTGAGGCCCTCGTGCATCAGTAGCCCTCAGCTACTCTTTTCTTACTGCACATAAACGATCTGCTTAAACCCTTGGGTATGCAGACGACAGTACTGTAGTTGAGAGATATACGTCCGGTGCTCGTGCTACTAGTGGTGATACGCAATCACAGAGAGAGTCCATGGTGGAGCGTTTAAAGTTGAGCCTGCAGACCGTGTCCGATTGGGGAGCCGCCAACTTGGTCAGGTTTAACGCTTCTAAAACGCAGGCTTGTTTATTTTCCACCAAGAAAACCCACTGTCCCCTACATTTCAAGGTTTATCCGTACCGGTTGGTAATCACCTTGAGCTTTTAGGAGTAGAACTCTCGTCCAACTTGAACTTTGGTTCATATATTGAGTCTAAAGCCAAAATTGCTGCAAAAAAGCTTGGCATTCTGTCCAAAGTCAGGCGGTACTTCACACCGGGACAGCTTCTAAATTTGTATCGAGCGCAATTCCGGTCGTGTATGGAGTACTGCTGCCACCTTTGGGATGGATCTGCTAAATACCAGCTTAAGGCTTTGAATTCAATCGAAAGACGAGCAAAAAAGATGATCGATGACGAAAAACTGGTGGGTTCAAAACTGCAATGTCTAGCTCATCGACGTGAATTTGCGAGCCTGTCTATATTTTACAGATTACACTTAGGCGAATGTGCCCAAGAACTGCACGATCTGATTCCGCCGTCCCTATTCTTTAACCGTACAACCAGACCTACTGCAGGTCGACATCCATTTATGGTGGACATTCCACCTATAAGAACTAAGTGTTTCGGTGCCTCTTTTATTGTAAGAATTGCCAAGAAATGGAATGACTTGCCAGCCTCTGTTTTTCTACTTAAATACAACCTCGGAGCATTCAAGTCTAGAGTGAATAGGTTTTTACTGAGCAAGCGTGCTCCATCCTCGACCGCACCGTCACTTACCATCAGGTGAGATAGCGGCCAAACGCTTGCACAGTTCGCAATAAAAAAATTAAAAAAAAGTAGGTTTAGACCATAATTAAACCTACACGCGTACCCTGGGTGGTGCTAAATGGGTGCATGGGTGACCAATAGTAGAAGGTGTTGACTGTGGCTCAAATCACTCACTGGAAAAATAACCGTCGCCAATTGGTTTGCCAAGTTGCGGCATGATGTTCAATGCCAGTAAGTAAGGAAAACGGGTTGGGATTGTTGCGCGCCTCCTCTCACAGTCGTCTTTTAATTTCGCACAACATCACAAGCACAATTCTATCACATGATCTCATATCTAACATTTAAAAAAAGTAAGTCTTAATCGACCGTAGACCTACTTATACACTCCAAAACAGTATGAAGTTCCATTCAAAGGTTATTAAAAGTATCAATAGAGTTCTATTTGCAGCCTTTTTTATTTTTCCATTGCCATAAAAGAGACATCGCTTTTTATGCAAAGAAGGAAAAGTGGTCGGTAATCTGCGGTAAGTGTTCCCAGGTGCTACGAGTGTGCTACGAGTCTACGAGACAATATCGGCTCCGAAGAGCGGTTTAAAAATAGGTATTATTATAGCAGTATACTGGCCAGTAATTTCTGCTTATTAAGATAGCCGACTTAAGGCTCTACTCACTTTCAGAATAAAATATTACATTATTATTGTATTAATTATAGACCAAGTAATCTATTGTCATCATAATGCAATAATTAAATATACCTTTGGTAGAAACTAGCATATTTTATGCCTAAATATAATAATTGTTATGTCTACCCCAATAAATTAAACATACAAACATATTATATACTACTCGTAGCAACATACCAACTCACACACTCGTACACACACAAAAAACAAACACACACGCACACACACAAATAAACACAAACTCTCTCACACACACACACACACACACACACACACACACACACACACACACACACACACACACACACACACACACACACACACACACACACACACACACACACACACACACACACACACACACACACACACACACACACATCAGTTAGATTTGAATATAGTTTTAAGTGGATATTTAGCCAACAATTTGTTTTAGCTTAAAAAAATGTTTGTAATAGACCACCTGGATCTCGAAGTCACATTGTAACAGAATTATCGAATTGAGATGAAATTGGGAGTTTTAGTTGCCAGACGTAGCAGAAAAAGGCTAGTAAATAATAAATAATTCTGCTCGTAACCTTTATCGAAAATAGCGCACGTACGCTTATACACACTCGTCTATCTAGGTATATCAATTTAAAACTTATTCGGAGGTTACCAATACAATCTAAATCAAAGGGCCTTTGTTTATTAGCTTTGTATTGTATCCAATATACGTAGGCAAATTTTACGATAAGATGATAGTATAATAGGTATTACTTTATTTTTTTTACTAAATTATGTATTTTTAAAACCTATTTAATTTTCAGAGTGTAAAAAGTAATTATAAGAATTGGAAGGAAGAATATGATATGGTGACATATTTTGCATACTTCGATCATGATAAGAAAATACAATCTTGGACACATAATTTTTCATTCATCCCATCCCATTCGAAAAACGCTTATTGGTTCTTCGATAAGTGTGCGCAAAATGGCTGTTTACTCGTCAAGCCTTTTGAGCGGGCGGTAAAGTGATTGTTATATCTTGCAGAAAACACAATCAATAAACACTAAAATCAAAGTAAAAAAGAGGTAACACAATATTTGACGTCATCATTCACCCAATGTGATGTGAAATCATTCAATATGGTTATCAAATACAAGTGAACAGCAAGAAAACTGCAAGAAGTATCATTTTAAAGTGTAACAAATAGTAGTGACACGTAAACTCAAGAGTTTCAAGTTACAGTCCACCCGAACTTCCTGTTCTATCCAGAACACAAGGTTACATTTTTAGTCTTCACGAGTTTATTCTAAACGCAAAATATTTTGATTATGTGTACCTAGTCTTCTTGATTATCATGATCTAAATCGTCATCGCCACAGAATAAAATATGTACTACGTAGTTATCACATTACATTTTACCACACGTACTATCTTCTTAGTGGTCTGTATAGTATGTTTATATCTTTATAAAAAGTAGATATTAAAGTGCATTATAAATTATTTTTAAATTAAAGTAGACAGTTAAAGTAGATATTATAAACACCTGAACGCAGCTGACTGAAGTTATGGAAAATATATTACCTACAAATAAAAATACAAATCTTATTGAGTTATAAATGCTTAAAAGCCGCGAAGTTTTTTTTTACTGTATGTATTAATTTCGTTTACTTATTGTTTCTTTATGTCAGTCCGGGCCAGTTTCACCGGTTTTTGATAAAGTTTCAGATAGTTATCAGACAGATGACAACATACAATGATGTCAAAATCTGTCAGATAAGTTCCCTATCAGAAACCGGTGAAATTGACCTTCAGTTTCTTTAATATATACTATACCTTTGAATTGCTGTTTTAAAAAACCTTTTATCTATTGCCATTTTCTCATAGAAAGGGAATGAAATTGATGAAAAGTAAAGTGTACTCGATCGCAAAATTGTTTTCCCTCGGTCGACGTACTTTGAAGGATTCCGCTCCGCTCTGGATTCAAAATATAAAATATACTAATGTGCACCCCCGTGATACAATCAACTATTAATGCTTTGTATAAATATAAGCGTAAAACACATAATAAAATGTGACCACAATAGAGCAGAGCCACTACAGCTTTGACTTAAATAATAGCAAAGGTTTCGACCGCTTCCAGGAGTATACCTTTACCCCTCAAGCATTGTGTTATGCATAACAAAGAATAGGATACGTAGTTAAATTCACATTAGATGCTCACGGATCTTGCGAACCTCTGAGCCGTAAAATATGAATCCTCCACTTACGTCATCTGGAGTCCAGCAATATGGCGGCACGCATCCTACACACATGCTTTTATGCCATAATTCATGTTACAATTTCAGTCTAACACCCTGGCGTATTAGATATCCTGGCAGGCTTTTAGTATAGAGTTAATATCAGCTAGAAAGATGTTTTATTACCTTGTCGCTAACAGAATATCACATTGTTACTCAACCGCCGGCATGTACTTATCTATAAGCACGAGTAGGTTTTATTATGTATGTATAAAGTATGAACAACCAAAAAATTACTGCGCAAAAATTAAAAAACAAAACATGTAAAAATATCTCGTTATGAATGTTGTTCCAGGTTCTACTCAGCATTTTCGCACGAGATCCGTCTGATGGGTTGTTATATCTCACGTTTTTACGCGTTAACATGCTTAAAGTGACGAGGGTTATTATCTCTATGATATCAAGGGACGAGTAAATGAAATAATTATTACAAAAGGTAAAGCGGGCTGACTCGTTAAATATTACAATGATTTAATGAACATCCTTACCTCGAAAGTTGCCCTAAGTGCTTACGTATTCACTAACCGCAACGTTGCAAAAATACTACGTAAAGTTTTTTAACTTTTTAATACTAGTAAAAAAAAAACGTAAGGAAAATTAAAAAAAGGTAAATATGAGCATGTAATACAAATATCTACCTGTAATTGTGTAGTAACTTCTCAAAGTTTGACGTAATGGTATGTAACGTAGTGATGAAACAGGTATATTGTCCTATTCCTTTTTTTACTTAAATCAGGGGGGTCTACAGTTCGTTCGTCGTTTTTCAAATTTGCCGAATTTTCAATTTTTAACCGACGAACCAAAAAAAAAACGGAGAAAGTTATCAAGTCGACCACGCATAACTTTTTACAGAGTAGTCTGAATTCGGTAATTCTTTTTTTATTGGAAAAGGTATACCCCCAAGGGGTCCCATTTAAATTTTAACTAAATCGGTCGAGCCGTTTTGAATAAATCAACAAAAATAATGGATAAAAGTATCATTTTTTGGATGATTTTATCATGTCATCAATGTACGTCAACAAACACTGGAAAAAACAAAGAACCGAAAATCGGACTCAATTGCGTGTGTTGAGAGAGGCATATGTCTAACAGTGGACTGATACCGACTGATTATGAGGATGATGATGATATTTTACAACTGGTAAAATTTTTTTTTCATCGATATATGTTGTATCTCCAGAGATATGAAGATAAAACCTCAAACTTAGTATTGAAATTGACTAGCGTGACGTTGGAAGTCGGTTTTTTTAGTTTTTTATGTGGTCTTAAATTATTTTTATTATTATTATAGAGCATAAATGTTCTATATAAAGTTTGTCTAGGCCAGGGGTAGGCAATGACGCCTGCTTTTAACATAGTAGATTATGGCCACAAAAAATTATAAAATAAAACTTTTTAAGAAAAAAATTAAACCGCCGAAAAAATAATAAAACTTTTTTATTTAACCTTATTAACGAAATTTTGAAACTAGTCTTAGTATACCTAAGTATATATTTTTGTAATTGTTTTTAACTAAACATAATAACTGAGTTCTTAAACTAATGTAACTATGTATACCTAAGTAATTTTGAGTCAGCGCCAAATAATCAATAAGCAAAGATCACTAAATAACCTCTTAAATTTAAAGAAATAATAAAATCAAATTAACAACGCAACGTGAAATATCCAGCGATGAACATAAACATTCCAAAAAATGCGCTTCCACACGACCCACAGACTAAATAGAGATGCACGACCACTCGAAACGACGTGTGCCCGTCACGGGTCGTCACAGATTACTATATTATGTGGTGCCCGTTCGGGTTGCAGTCTCGCTGACTTTAACTTCGTCAACACTCGGCATTTTCCGGCGAACGGGCGTGTCGCGCCATGGCTCCGCCGCGCATCCCGCTATACGTAATTAATTAATTTGCCGGTTTGACTCAAAATTACTTAGGTATACATACTTACATTAGTTTAAGAACTTAGTTATTGTAAATTGTTAAACACAATCCAAAATTTCATCGTACCGACGGGACTTGAATTGAAAACTGTAATGATTTCTTCTGAATGATTAACTTACGTAATAAGTAGTCATAGATGGCGCCACCAATGCATAATTGGGTTAACAAATGCAATCCACTAATTTCGTCGTAACGATACTTCGCACCGTGGCTTAATTGGCAAAGCACCGGAACATGTTATTCCGGAGGTTGCGGGTTCAAGTCCCGTCAGTACGATGAAATTTTGGATGGTGTTTAACAATTTACAAATATATAAAGTGTGAAACATTTCAAAGAAACATAATATTTAACTTAGTTATTATGTTTAGTTAAAAACTCAAAACAATTACGAAAATATATACTTAGGTATACTAAGAGTAGTTTCAGAATTTTTTTATTAAGGTTAAATAAAAATGTTTTATTATTTTTTGCTTTTCAGTTTTTTCGGCGGTTTAATTTTTTTCTTAAAAAGTTTTATATATTATACTTTTAATTATGCATACTATTGACCGAACAAGCGTAATGAAACGTCTCAGTTTCGACAATGGCCATAAATGCTTTTGTCCGGTTTGTCTGTTCTCGCCTACAGGTCACATATTTCAACCGAGTTTGACAAAAATTGGCACACAGTTCCTTGATTTATTTAAGCACTAAATAGGAATATCAAACAATTTTCTAGGTAAAGCATAAAAAACGAGCATGAAACGATAAACATTTGAATAAAATACTAGCTAGTGTTTTTATTATCTAGGTTCCGAGACTTGGACAAGTAGATCGATCACGGCTGTCTGCCATTTTTGCGCTACACCTACCTTTATACATTGAGACGATTTTATAATTTTGCATAATATATGCATATCATGTAAAATTATAAAATCGTCTCGAATAAAATCATTACATAATCAGCCACGTGTAAGGGGTACGATTTCCATACATGTATAATGCACAATTAAATAGAGAAAAAACTATAACTAAAAACTTAGTAAAAAGAGTAATAACTTTCACTGAAATCACATCTATTGGTCTTATATAATGCACACCATTTACTGCATATATTTCTAGCATTATACTTTTGTATGGAAATCCCCCCTTAAGAGCAAACGCGGGGTACATTTTTCCATACAAATGTATTCCCCATTTTCCTCCCTGGAAAAAGCTACTAGAGCAAAATTTTTTTCTACAATAAATCAATGTCTCTGTATGTATACTGTATACTGTATGTAGCTATGCTCCTATCATTTGCTTTTATTCATCAAACATTTGCAAAAAGAAATATGACCCTTCAAAAACCTGAAAAAATTACCCATTTTACTGCCCTGATCTAGATGGCTACCAGACATGTTCTAAAGGGTTTTAAGACAAAACAAAATGATAGAAGCACGGATGCACTCATCTGCAAAAATATCGTAAAAAAAATAATTTGATTGGATCAGTTTTCGAGGAGAAAACACGGGAATACAAAACCTTATTTTACTCAAAATTTTGTAGGCAAAATGGGTCTGAGCTGCAGTTGTCCCTATCGCACTCTTCGGGGGAAGGCTGGAGGCCTGGAGGTGAGGGAGGGTGAAATTAACACGTATACTTTTGATAATTGTCGATAATGGGTATCGATAGTCTAGTGATGTCTATCGATATCGATATTTATCGCGTTTTCATTAATTAGATTTTCTACAAAGTGTATATGTTACTTTTATCATTGTAGGTACTTCAAATTGCTCTAGATATTGCTTACCACCAGGTGGTATAGTGGTGAAACGCTAGACTGTAAGATATAAAATAAAAATATTACAGACAAATGTTACCTATACATAATGTTTATGTGACTATGTCCAGGTTTAACGTTCTACTTGAAATTTTCACAAAGTATGTATTACTATGGGCGCTATAAAAGCAAATAATATTTTTTTGAAGTGAAAACTTCTTTAGCGGCTTTGTGAACTTTGTATAGGATTTGAATGGGATGGGTAAAATATGTTAAACTCGCGTCAGGACATCGTGTTGGGAGTCGTGACCTGATCGATATTTCGTAAGACGGAGGGAGAGTAGACCAAATGCACAACGTTAATGTTCAAGTTAGTTGCATGTAAATCAATTTTTAAGAGTAGCTAATTTGAGAGTTCACTGATATACCTATATTTTTTATTTTACCATATTTATTGTGCTGTTTTTCGACCACATACCATCAATTTTCAACCGACTTCCAAAAAGGAGGTTCTAAATTCGTCTGTATGTTTTTTAGGGTTCCGTACCTCAAAAGGTAAAAAAGGAATCCTTATAAGATCACTTTCTTGTCCGTCTGTCTGTCCATCTGTCCGTGTGTCACCACTGATTTTCTCAGGAACGGGTGGACCTAGAAAGTTGAAATTTATACCTGATACTGAGATCTATAGTCCCTATCGGGTGTACAAAAATCAAGGTCTTGAGTCAACACAATAAAAATATATGGGCAAATTTAGATTTTCACGAAAACTTGTTAGTACCAAAATGTACCTTAATTTACAACTTTTTTTATTTTTCGGAATTTTCCCTTTACTTATGCTTTAAGACCTTGCTTATAACCAAAATTGACAATTCTAGGTAAACCGAAAGTACTCTATAGGTTTTGGGTCGAAAACCTATAGGGTACTTCCCGTTGACCTAGAATAATGAAATTTTGGCAAGAAGCAAGGTAGCAACACAAATTAAGGAAAATTCCAAAAATTAAAAAAGTTGAAAATTAAAGGGTGTCCCCATACATATATAGTTTCCGCCAATTAAGGTAGACCTCTGAGTTATATGAGCGCTGATACAATTTAGAGGTCTAGCTTAATTGGTTGGTACGGACGCCTCGGTGGGCGAGTTCAACTCGACTTGGCCGGTTTTATTTTCTTTTTCTTTGTATGCATGTTACGCGATTACTCCGTCAATTGTGAAATGATTCGAATGATTTTTTTTTTATCGGCAGGGTACATTTCTGATGTGGTCTCATTGCAATTTCAATGAAATCTGATAAGTATCTCCAGAGATATGACGATAAACGTCTCAAACTTGCTACTGAAAATGACTCTCGGGGCATGGAAGTCAGTTGGTTTAGTTTTTAAACTATCGTAATAAACTTTACTGAACCGATTCTTGATAATTAAGATAGTTTAAACACTAGAAAAAAACCGACTTCCGTGCCCTGCGAGTCAATTTCAGTAGCAAGTTTGAGACGTTTTTCGTCATATCTCTGGAGATAATTATCATATCTTGAAGGAACTACAATAGGACCATCTTGAAAATGTACCCTTCCAATTAAAAAAATAATCATTTGATTCGGTTTACAATTTACTGAGTAATCGCTTAACAAAAAAAATAAACATATTATAGACGACTTGAGAACCTCCTTTTTTTAAAGTCGATTGAGAAAAACTGGCCAAGTACAAGACAGACTCGCACTTTTCGGGTTTTGTAGCACAGTAGAGTATTCTATAACTATGATTTTTCGCAACCAAAAAATTAACTTTGTTTTTCATAGTGTTTGTATGAAAAACAAAGTTATATTTGCGGTCGCTATATCTCAAAAACTGTTGACTGTATCTCGTTCAAACCAATTTTCGTTGAAAGTTTTTATTGAGGACTACATTTTTTCTAGATTTTTCCCTCCCTTACTTTAAAATTAGGCTACACGTTATACTACTTTAGACGCACCTCTTTTAAATAATTGACTTTGAGAAAAAAATATTTTAGGAGCCTCAATGTAATCTTTAAAGACCTATAGACACCCCACACGTATGGGTTTGAAGAGTTTTTTTTTATTTTGTTTCAGTTCCATGTATGGGGATGCCCCTTAAACTTTTATATATTTTATTTCTTTATCGGTAAGCTGTTTACAGAATACATCTACCTACTAAATTTCAATTCTGTAGTCTTAATTGTTTCGGAATAAAATGGCTGTGACATACGGACGGACAGACAGACAGACAGACATGACGAATCTATAAGGGTTCCGTTTTTTGCCATTTAGCTACGGAACCCTAAAAACGAGTCATAAGCAACCAAATATGTGTACCCTATTGTTTGGTCTTATACACCAATTAACACGATTTAACTGCGAAATATGTGTCACGTATATTAGAAATATCTGTTACGTAGTACCTATTATATAATCTGTAACCAAACACTGGAAACGTCGGTAATCTCTAAGAGTCGAATGCTGACAACTAGTGGATAGCGAGCGCGGGAAGGGTGCGGGTGGTCGTGGTCGCCTAAGTACGCACACCAACACTGTATTCACACACACATTGATTGCTCGGTTGTTCGGGCACTGCGCGACGGCAATAGTTTATTTAAATACCTATTTTTGAAATTTCTCGCAGCCCAAGGACGCTCTTAAGTATTATACGTGTAAAACTAAGCTTAAGTAGTAGTGTAAACTAAGTATTAAGTGATAGTGATGCGAACATATAAACAACCGCTAGAGATGACGATCTGTGGGTACCTCTGATATTAGGGTATTTTTATGATATGAAGTAATCTTTTGATCATAATTTTTGCTATATTAACATTTTTGCATTAATCCACCCCTTTATAACCAGGATTAAAGCAGACAACGCTGCGGGGCGCAGCTAGTTTCGTTATAAAAATACTGTCATGTATGAGATTGTAAAAGGAAAGATGCAAAAATCTGGAATATAGATTCCGCTGCGATTTGATAACTTACGATTTCTTTAAGTTAATAAGAAGTAAGTAGCCATGAACCCAAATAGTTTGGAAGACCAAAACCAGAAGGAAAAATCATATTTTTATGACTCAGTAAATATCACTTGGTTCCAATGAAAGTCAAAAGTGCCTGTAAAGTAAAATACATTTTAATAATACACACGCGTATAAGAACTCCCGGCGTGGCCATCAAATAGCGCCGCGCCGCCGGTAATGGAAGCTACCGCCTTGACTAGACTAACTATTCATGATGAAAATATTGCCTTTTAAATCATAAATAGAAATACGTTTATTTTTACGATAGTATACTTATACTTGGTGTTTTAGTATATTTATTTACTTAGTTTTATAATCCTAAAGTTTCGAACTAGTTGCTTCAATATAGTTTGGTATCGTAGATATTCAATAAAATTTCGGACTCTGTGAGGCTATCTACAGCCCTATTAGATTTATTGGCCAGTTTCACCGGTCCCTGATAAAGTTTCAGATAATTATCTGACATATAACAATTATAACGTTCATAAATGTCTAATAGGCTTATCAGAAACTGGCTCTTATGCTAGACTTAACAAACAAACCGCTTACTTTACCTCAATATCGAGAGAACCGTCCAGATGAAAAAAAAAAGTGTATTATATTGTTTCACTTGTTATTGCTACAGATTTTCTCTAGTAGGTACTTGTACATTTCCAATTTAAACTTCGAACTACAATTTGCAGCATTATATTCATCGTAATACAATCTTCAATGGAACTACAGTTACTGCCCAAAGAAAGCGGCTCGGTAACAAAACCCTCAATAACTGCCAAAATATTAGAGGTAGCTTTATAAAATAAACATTGTTTTTATAGACAACTAGCAGCCCGCCCCGGCTTCGCACGGGTAGAACATATATGCCTACAAAATTTGCATCAGTTTGTTGCATCGAATATAAAATATGAACATATTTAACAACCATCGTCGTATTTCATCCAATTTACACAAAACCTTAACGAATTATGCACCTAAACCTTCCTCATAAACACTCTGGCTATTGGTGAAAACCGCATGATAATCCGTTCAGTAGCTACTGAGATTATTGCGAACAGACAGACAGACGCAGTGATGAACTTTGTTTTATAATACTTACGTATTGATATTGGACGGCTCTTTGGCGTAAAGGATAGTTACCCTGATTCTGACCCGACGGTCGTTGGTTCTAATCCTAGCTATATACCTACCAATGAAAGTTTTATGTGCATTCATGAATCATGAGTTTTCGTACAGTGGTAGTGGAATCATTAAATCTACCAAAAAGTAGCTTACCACCAAGGAGTACATCTGCCGTCATAACCTTACGGCGTTCCCCGACGCAAAATGTAGGGGTAATATACGTTTAACGTGTGTCTGTCTGTAGCATCTTAGCACCTAACCGGATGAACCGATTTTGTTTTTATTATTGATAGTTTTTTTTGTTTGATAGATGTCTTCATCGAGTGTTTTCTTAGCTTTGATTCATGAAAATTCGTTCAATCGTTATAAAATTATGAGCTTTTTTCTAGTTAATTGCGCTATGAAATCAACTTTCATAGGTCTGATCAATTCGAAAATCTTCTTCTTCAAAGATATTGTAAGAACATGGAAGCCTGAAAAAGCTATTATACATAGATCAGTCGGGGTGGTTTAAAATATTATATTATATTATTATATATATAGATGAATATTATTTTATACAATAGATCATATTATTATACTATATTGACTTCAAATTGATTGTGATCGGTGGGGATCTACAGCATAGCTAAGCTTATAATAATATTTTCGTAGTAACTATGACCTAATCTGTGGTTTCACTGCAAATATTTTATTAATTTTGCGATGCGTGTTTGTGAAATTTGTGATATCTTCTAGAGTTTTCATTTGAATTATATACTGTAAAGGACAATTTTAATCTATAATATGTGGCCAAGCCAATTAACGTAATTATTTGGATAAGGATTAATACTATATACTTCAAAATAGCCTTGGAAGTTATGTAATATTTTTTAACAAAAAATTTAAGATTAAAATGGTTACTGTGAGTCAACCTTAAGAGATAGACATATGCTGTCGCGGACTTTTTTGTAGGTCTTATGAAGTTGTACAACTCTTGCATAGAAAATATTCTTCTATCTATTTTCAATTAAGCAGCGTTCGTAAGAAACGTGTTTTTTCGACCGTTTATTTGCCGACTTAGGTTGCAAAAACTCCACGAATGTACCTTTGATTTAAACGGGATAATATATAGCCTATTTTCATTTCGAAAGTCCATTCTATGTATTAGTGAAAGAATTTTTTAAATCGGTTCAGTAGTTTTTGAGCTTACTCATTACAAACACACAAAAATACAAATGTTTTCTCTTTATAATATTAGTATAGATAGTATAGATTTAGTTTTTACCGTTCAAAATTACGAAGTTTGTTTTAAATAAAAGTAAGTTTAGTAAAAATTACTACTTATCACTAGATAAGTTTCAAACCATTTTTCGAAATCTAGTGATAAGTTAATTTATTTTGTATTGCCACCACGAGCTGTTACTACGTACGAGTACTGTTATATGGTTTGACAAGCTTTCCACCAGATTTCCTAATTTAACAACTCGTCTTTATTTTTTATTTATGGTTTTTAATACTGTCACCAAAAGATATAAAAGTTATCGCTTTTTATAACCGACCCGCTTTCATTGCCGCCGAAATAAAATATTGACTTTTTATATGCCGCTACAGGTAAATTATTTAACTTACATCCGTGCTTATAGACAGACAACTCTAACCCTGCCTTACAATCCTGCAACCTTTAAGCCTCAGACTTTAGTGTAACAATACTTAGTTTTACCAGTTTCTAATAGCGGTAATATAGAAAGAAAATGTAGAAATCTGACAGATTAGTGACAGCTTTTATAAGACGTCATGTGTCAGATAACTAACTATCTAACGCATTATCAGTATATCGGTGAAACTGGCCCTTGGTAACATAAAATATATAAAAAATACTTTGAAAACAATATAAAGAAAACGACCGTGATAGATATAGTACAATGCATCAGTGCATAACAAGTCCCCTAGGCCATTGGGTAATTCTATGAAACTTTGCTAAGTATATTAAAGCAGTGACTATTCTTGCCAACTTCTATTAAAATATAAAAATGAATATTAGAATGTTGGTTCATATAACATATTAAAATATATTTACAAAGAACGGGCAATAGTTGAAACTTGTTTTTAATACAAGCCATTCAAGGGGCGATTATTTGAAGAACCATGATAATATTGTGTAGGATTATTATTTAAAATCTTCTCCGAATATAAATATTGATACTTAGATAAGCAGCATGTTTTTTCAAATTAAAAATACATACTTATTATAACTTGCATCTCATTTATTTTATAATGCATACTACGGTAAGAGAGAACACATTTTAGAATCACGTTCAAGCTCTCGCCAATAAATGTGAAATGCAAAGTTATAACTACAGTTCTAAGGCTTCGCTAAGCCCAAGGCAGCAAGTTCTTCAGTAGCTACACAAGCTTGTGTACTATCCAGTTAAATTGTACTGTGGACATGGCGTCCCTGACCGACTTCTGTGACCGATATCCATGCAACCCGCGCCGCCAGGGTTGCCAGTGCCACCGCATAGTACTGATCTGAATATGGACCACGCCCTGCCCAATTAAAACGCATTTAATGTTTCATTTCATGACATGACGTGTATTAGTAACATCGTCCGTGATAAGTAAGCACAATCAGCTATATTAACACAAGTGCTCTGTATTATGAATTTTTGATTCAAGGCATAGTTATCAAGGCAATGTTTCAGCTTTGTCATGAATATTATGATATTATTTACCAATAATTTTAACGGAATTTATAAGGAGAAATTTTCGTACTTTCATTAGATTTTCGCCTTCTCAATATATTTGCGAATGGAAATTATTTTGACAACAAAAACGCCACAAGTTACCTTTTGTTGCATTGCAACAAAAAATGACAAATGGCCATATTGTTCGATTACAAGCGAAAACGAAAGGGGTTTTGAGTGCGGTCTGCAGTGACGCGGTAGCCCTGGGCATATGCAATTCACCGACCACAAACGAACCTAGGCGTCCTCCACGACCGCCACAAAACAAGCCTGAGGCCCTCTCATCTATTCACTGTTGTGTCACACAACCGTTTCTCACCATTCTCACGCAAAAACTTTTCTTTTAAACACCTCACTAAAACTTTAAAACACTTTGTCTTAGCAATAACAGTACAAGAGAAAGTAAATAGAATTTTTTCTATTCCATTCCATTTTCTATCCCAAAAATATTGCAATTAATGGCAATAATTTCATAACCGACCTAATTTGATTTCAGTTTTACATCTTACTGCGGTGTTACATTTTGAATTTCATGTTAAATTACTGTTTAAAAAGTGGCATATCTGTAGGGGTCAACGATGTGTTAGATTTTAACGAAGAGAGCTATATACGAATCGCATTAGCATAATTTATAAAGTCCCTCTTCTAATTGAGTCTCGGCATAGCTACATCGCTGCTTCTGAAGCGCAGAATACATTAAAATTCTTTCGAGGGTCTTCATGCATGCATTTATGAATAAAAATAACCTAACCTCGATGAGACGACGATTCAATTGACCGCCCTATCAATCGAGCTAGCGACCGACTGATTGGGTTAAAGGGTCAGCTGATACGTAAACAAAACATTATCTTTGGATAATATGAAGATGTTATAACAAAGTCATAAATTGGATAGCTATTATTTTAAAATTATATAATACAATAATTAATAAACATACAATGCTATTTTTGGTGCAAGTAACTAACCTATATGGGTTAGTTATTAACAAATCTACTTTTGGTAAGAATCTGGATATCATTTTTTATATGTATATATTTAATATTGTTTTTTTGAGTGATATAAAATGTTATATTGCCATAAAGCCCTGAAGGAAATCGTAATTCGAGGAGTTCGAATAAATTTGTATACCTACTGCAGAGGGCTGCAGCAGGTATATATATAGCTATCTCGAGCAGGGGCTCGAGATATCACAATATAACTTAATGTGAAAATAATTCGTGGAGGATCAAATAAAAGCAATATTAAATGAGAATATATAATTATATGTAATCTTCTTCTTCTTTCTTATATATAAAAATGAATTGCTGTTCGTTAATCATGTTAAAAACTCGAGAACGGCTGGGCCGATTTAGCTGATGTTGGTTTTGAAATGTTCGTCGTAGTCCAGGGAAGGTTTAAATGGTGAGAAAATATGGAAAAATTGAATTTTGAATTTTGATAGTTGTCCCAGGATGTAATTGTTGGTTTGGTTCGTTCAGAAATGTTTGTCATTGTATTGAAATATTTTGATGGTTGTCATTATGGCGCTTCCATACATGGGTATTCGCTATTTGTGTATAAAACACCGATTAAAACAAAATTAAATTAAATAATAAAGGGGGTCCCCATACAAGAATCGTGTTTTTAAGGCTTTTTATGCTCGATCTTACAAACCTTAACAGATTAAGACTTGAAATTTACTCATGGTGTGTATTGCAATGGCTGCAAGATCAAAAAATAAAAACTAAACTAAATTTAAAATTAAAGGGAATTCCCATACAAGAAACGTATTTTTCCGGCAAATATTGTTCAATCGGAAACCTGCGTGTGCGGGTCTGACTCGCACTTGGACAGTTTATTTATATTCGCGGTACGAAGTTCGCCGGGTCAGCTAGTATAATATAAGTAATTTTAATATTTATGTTAATTAATGATCGTCACCTCGAGAAAGTTTATAGTTAGGTATTATTTGTTAGGCAGTTGAAATAATATCTGATAGTAGATAAATATTTACAATAATAAAGATTAAATCGAAGATAATATAAAATATAGCTGCAAAGATTGACCACACATTGAGTGTTAAGGTACGGACACCCCACAGCGTCCTGCGTGCGCGATTTAAGCGGCGATCAGATAGCGCAGTAGTATTTGTACCGACTTGTTCACACCAATGCGATCAGAAAACAATTGAAAAGTACTTAGATCACGCCCGCAGATTGCAGATCGCAGCGGTGTAGCCGTACCTTTATACTGTACATATAAACAAAAACTAAGATATTATAAAGGATAAATTACTCAATATATGAAAGGACCTAAGAAAACAACTTATATTCACTGAAAATGTAAAATATTAACGACAAAACAGTATGACTATAGTAATTATTTATCCCAATGTTATAACTTCTACGTCCAGCGTCTCGAATGCAGAGCGATTGTTTGTCGTCACCTGTATATATATGTGTAGGTATGTTATGCCTACATATTTTCTAATTCGGAACTCTGTTCATTGGAGTGCAACTTGAACAGTATTCGTTTAAAATATAGATATACTTACCCTGTGACCAGGTGGAGCAACGACATTTGCAAATCTGTGGGCAGTGACTGGAAACAAAGAGCCGAAGATCGGGCTCAGTGGCGTGACTTTTGAGACGCCTATGTCCAGCAGTGGACTGATACCGGCTGATTATCATGATTATGATAGATATGTGTAGTTTATCAATACGTGTAGACATCACACCAAAAATGATTAGTAAGGTTACATATCGTAAATCATTTATTTAATTTAAACACATCCTTTATTTAATTTTGACACGAAAAGCATTTTTCTACAGGGGAATATGAAATGGAAAAACTTTTAATAGGATTTGATGAAAAAAACGCCTGGAGTTCTGGAAAATTTTCGGAAAGTCAGTTTTGTATCGGAAACGGCAAACATTTAAAATTTCACTAGTCAATAAGAAGGCGTCTTGTACCACAAATATATTATAAGAACTATGTTTTTATAACAAAAGAAATATGGCATGGAAGCTAACTTGCCCAAACTTTTTCACTGTGTGAAAATTTCTACTAAAATTTGTAGCTTACTTTTTATTTTTCATAAAAGTTTAATAAAATCATTGAGTTAAAAAAAAGCATCGCCGTTAAGCAATAAAATTCTTTAAAAATATATTCATAATGCTTGAAAATCCACAGTCCACAAATACTCAGAATAATTAGTAATTGTTCGTTATTATAGAAATAGAAAATTATTTTTAAAATATTCTTGGAATAATATTTGAAGTGAGTGGCTTTAGGCCCAAAAGTTAGTCAAAGGAATAAAAACGTTTGAAGTAAGTTAAACTTATTTTATTCCTTCATGCTTTTATTTTCGTTCTTTTGCATACTTTGGGTGCTTTATATTTCATAAATCTTCATTAAAAATATGGTAAGTATGATCATCAAAGTATTTGCTTAAATATGTAGATAATAACACGGTTACATAATTTCCAGGCACGTAGTTTCCTCCCCGGCAAAGCTCAGTTAGTTTAAATAAAGTTACCTTGGTCTCAGAACAAGCCCCGACAAACCCAAGCTAACATAAATTAAGAAAGAATGGCGTAACTTGTGACTCTAATGGTACATTGAACAGATTAAGCGTCTATAAGAGGAAAACGTTTTTAGAAAGCCGATTTAATTTTTTCATCCTGCTTTTACATGCGCGTTGGACTCAATGTCTAGATAGCTATACCATCTTTGAATTAACTTAAGCTCTGGGAAGTTGCGTAATTTTTCTTATAGGCTTACTTAGTTGAAGTTGATACTAAGACGTGTATGTAGATTATATGACGTCAAAACTCATTTCAACATCTGAAAATGCAGATTAGCAAGATGTAGCATTGCGCCCGTTTGTAGCAACTGTGCCGTTCAAAAATCCTCATAACTTATGCAAATATAAAAATGATTATATCGAGTAAGATAACAAGGTAATTCCAATGCTAGACATGAGCGTAGTAGGCATAAAGAAATGTAAAATAATCGAATGCCTCAGGGCAAGGGAGGCAAAATTGTAGTAAAGGTTATGTAGATACATTACGGTGCCCGTTAAATGAACTGTACTTTTTACGCTTACATTTAACTCACCTCGATGCCGATGAAACCGTACCGTTTATACCTGAAAAACAATTTTTTTTTTTATAGATTAACTGTTGACTACTCATGCGAATGTCGATAGAATAACAGATATGTACCTATACCTAGGTATAGGTTCATATAATACCGCTTTCAGACTGACAAAAATCTAGGACGATTAAGATTTTAGGTAGTAAGTACCTTTTTATTTATAGCTGCTCTACAAGAACTCGTACACACAAATTCTTATATTTAGTAGTTGAATGTCAGCTATAATTTCAATCAAGATTCAAACCTGTGTTATTAGCAATTTCAGAGAACATACCGACCGCCTTTGTAAGGGTAGGTACCATTAAAGATAAATATCAGCAAAGAATATCTCTAAAACTTTTTAAGGTATTGATTTCAAGTTACCACGTGTTACTACAATTATGACAATGAGGGGTTTTGCTCCATATCTCTGAAGGTTTTTATTGGCTTTTGATATGTTTATAAGACGCACTAGCCTGCCATTGTAACCCTTCCTTTCATATACAAATAACTGAAATCGTAAACGAACGTCGGATATGTGAGGTACCTTAAAAAACTAAATTCATACATATAAAGTACATACCGCTTCTCTCTTTAAAATCGGTCCAGAAAATAACATTAATACCATTCATAAAGTGCAAAATTCTTACATAACAGCTCATTAAAACTATATATAGGTATAAATAACACTTACCTACAGACATAAAATAAATATGTCTATGCGTTATTATAAACAAACATTTTACTTTGGTTAATTTTTTGTTTATTAAATTTAAAATGTGTCAATTTTCGCTCGCTTCAGCGCTTGTTTAATTCAATAGAAGCAGTTGTTTCACGTCCTAATTGTATTATAAAGTAGTCAAAGCACTTTCTGAACGCTGATATTGCGTTATCTAGTATCAAAATACCTATTGAGCTTTTGTTATCTAACGTGACTTTCAAAGTAATATAAAGCAATAATTTAAATAACCGAATGAGATTTCTTGTGAAACAAAAGTTATACACATTTGAAATGGGGGAATAAAATTATTTCTACATTTTCAGTCCAGTGTTTTCCTAATTTATCTTTATCACCTTCTGTGCACCTCTAGAAAACTCAACGAATATGAATTTCAAAATTGCAATTAAATTATTTGCAGTTTGCAGAACAGTAAACTTACTATTTTTGTTGAAGGCATTCAACGATTTCATAAAACTTGGCAGAGGAGGAAATGAAATTTCTTCCGTCCCTTGCCCACTCGAACATTCGCTTGACACCGCAGCTGCGATACGGGACCTTTTTAGTTCTCTATTAATAAAACTCCACAAAATGAGAAACTTAATGAAACGAAAACCCCCAATGAAGTATTATAATGAGAGCCTCTCCGAAGAGCGAGGATAATGTTATCTACGAACGTTCAGGAGCCATCGAAATTTATAGACTCGTGCTGTGAATTCTCTGATCATTCGCAACGTTGGATTATATTATTGATAAGCCTAATGGATAGATATTTTGGTCGGAGTGGAATGGAATAATCTTGTTCATATTACGCTAGACATTCGAAGCGCGTCTGCGAAGCGATACAATACGAGACAAATCTGGCTTTGCCGAAGATATACCTAACTTCTAATCGGCTCTGTCACTGACGGAGCGATATTAGATATGGTACGTATTTATGTACCATGAATATCATTATTAGATAATATAGAGTAGATACTTTTATGAATATGCGTGCAATGCGTTTTTTCACTATTTCACTTTTTTTTTTTCAAATATAACATTTCATATATATAATGAAGTAATGAAACACACAGTTACGTGTATGGTTGGCAAACCGACTTTAATATATTTTTAATAGTCTGACGTCAACGATTGGATGACATCTGAATGGTTCATTACTTTTGTTGTTTTTTTTTATTCAAAGCGTTAAATTCTGCTTTTGCTATGTTTACTTGATAATTGATAATGATTTATTTTATGATTTTGACGTGTATATGTGCGTATATTAATACTGCCTACATGCTGAATAAATGCTTTGATTCTTGATTCTTGAACATTATACTTCTTAGTGAATAATTAGAGCTTCAAGACGTTGAGCAATTGCGGAAAAGCGTCTATTAGCGTAATATATATATAGGTATCTACTAACATACACATTATTAAATAACATGTTTTTTTGTATGTTTGTTATTAATGAGCGAGTAACAGTGCAAACTTTTGCGCCATTTACTCATATTTGTGCATTATACTTTTTTTTGGAAATCGTTCCACCTTAAGATAGGTAATTTTTGGCACAGCCGGTAGCTTCCCAAATCATTCAGAACATTAAACTTGACAGTGATAACATAGACGCAACCTTTAATTTTAAAATGTACTTAACGTTTGCTTATTTTTGCCTCTTATAAAAAAAATAAATAATGCCTCTTATAAAAAGCACTGTAAAACTACTACGGTTATAAGTAAGGTAATAAAAAGTGAATGAATGTATTTTATATCTAAATAATTAGTTTATAAGATCTAGATAACCAATTAGCTTAAAGATAAAAATGTAGCTAAAAAGGTGGAAAAAAATTGAAACTGAAAGTTTCTAAGCAAAAGGCTAGCAGGACGGAGTTTCTAAGCAAAGTGTTTTATTGTTAGATTGATGAGATGTTCAGCTGAGTCAATTAGCCAGTGGCTGCAGCAATCTGCGGGGTGAAAAACTATCAATAGTGGCGAGATGAGGCCCTCAATAGATTGATTGTTCTGTGAAACAACACTAACGGAACTAGAGAGCTTAACGATAATGGCCGGCTCTACGGAACGATACCTACATGCGGTAACGAGACGTTATATATCAAGTTAGTTCTTTATGAGTGGGGAAGACTTAGGGGCGGGACGAGCTAGCTGTTGTCTAATACTTCTAAGTCTTTTCGTAATTGATTAAGTTTACAAGACCTAGAATAGACTCAGAGTAGATTAGTAGATCCGTATTACGACTTTGAACTGAAAATATATATTCCCGAAAGGTTCCATTGTGTACTTAAATAATGGGTCCTCTTTTTATGAATATTAATATTTATTGGATCATGTCAGCGTAAGATAAGGGGCTACTTCATAACGGAAACGAATTACCATAAAAACGAATGGCCACCATCGTTGGCCATAAGACACGGTAACAAACGATAAAGCTAAGCGGCACCATCGTGAAAAACACTCGTTAATTTGCTTAGTCGTTTGCAAACTTTATAAACTTTTAATTAACCTCGCTCCGTGTTTGTAGGTTTTTGTTTTTTTTTATCTTACAAGATTTATGAACAAATCGTATTCGTTTTATTTAAACATGTTTCGTTTTCTTAAAAGACTATACAATATTCTAACTTTGGAATTCTCACTTCTATAAAAGTATGGCCACACCGCTGCGATCTGCGAGTGCGTGCGCGTGCGTGCGCGGCTTTGTGGCGAGCCGACGGTGAGTGGGGACACCGCGTACCCCTATCCCGTGAGGGCTAAATGAGACCCTCTGTCCCCCGGCTTGCCTTGACCGGCTGGCCAGTGGTAGGAATAGCAAGAGCTAAGACCTAAGTTCCAGGGTGGAAGTCACCTCTCAACACCTTAAGTTATACACGCCAATGTTGCCCCTCGGCGCCAACATAACGGTCCACCTTTGGTGTATAGCAAGTCACCACCGGCCTTAACATTTTGAAATGAGGCATAATTGGCGGTTGCCGAACCTCATCCCATAGACCAGGCATCAGACATCAAGCTGCACAAATCCATAGCCATGATATATTAATGTACCATCTTTTAATAGTTTTTCATCACTCCATCCACAAACCATATTTATCTAATCTACAATTGTAAAGGGCCTCTTGACGTTGGCTTCGGCTCCGTCAATGCCTTACAAAGAAAGGACCGGGTATTTATGATCCGAGAATGTTTACTGGAATAAAAGATATAATTAATATTTCCAAATATCCAAATTTATATCCAATTTATATTTCCAAATATCTCGTAAACTAATAATTTTCGGCCACACATTGTGGGGGCTAAATATGTCGCATTTTAGCCCCCCTATCTGCTCCTGCCGGAAATACGTCGAATTATGAATAACCCTGTATAAGTACTATAACAGAAAAATAATTAATGATCGTATAAAACGAAAAAACCGACTTCACATGCCGTGATAGTCAAATTAGCCAGCAGCCTGTAAGTATCATGTCATCAAGGTATAATACATTGAAGCTTTTAGTATTTAAGCTGAATCACACTATTCGAAGTAGCATCATAGACAATGTACTATCACTACTATTACAGAATAAATAAGTACTATAATGTAGCAGTAAACTGTACTAAAACTGCTTTGATAAAAAACCTTCTATTCTTATACATGATGATGAATTTCGTAAAAACAGCAGAGTCAACGCTGATCAAGCTATAGGATACCTTAAGAATATATTCGCATTGTCAGCATCGTTTCATGTTTCAATTCTTGGAATACAGGTATAAACGCGACGAACAAACAACGCTTACGTAATTACGTACAAACAAACACACGGCGACTGAGCTGAAGACTATGTAAATTGCAATATTGCGTCACTCTTCGACAGCACTGCTGCAAGAAGGACAAAAGAAATGCGCCATGACGGATGGATACGAAATGTGGGATTCGAAATTGAAGGAATAAAATATTTCCTCTTTTCACTCAGAATATTAAATGTCGTTTGAATTCACATATAAAAGCGGTCGTTTCAAAGGTACATACAATCGTTTAAGTGGCTCCTAGCGCACAATTCGGTTTTTAACTACTATGATGCTTAAATGTGTTTTTCGTTTCTTCTGTACGGTAAGTACTGAAATTACTCAAGGGCAATGCTTTCATGAGCGTCAATGATGAAATGAAAAAAGCGCGAGCGAGAACATAATAATGTTGACAAATGTTTCATCTTATAAAAGCTATTACTGACACCATTTTTAACCTCCGACGCAAAAAGAAGGGGTGTTATAAGCTTGACGTGTGTATCTGTGTGTCTTTCTGTGGCATCGTAGCGGCCAAACGGATGAACCGATTTTAATTTAGTTTTTTTTTTGTTTGATAGGTGTCTTAATTGAGAGTGTTCTTAGCTTTGGCTTATGAAAACCCGTTCAGTTCGTTATAATACTTTAAGAGAACTTTAAAAAACTTTATTCTATTTGATGACGCTATGTGATCTAATTTCATAGATCTAATCAATTCGATTTCGGTATCCTCTTACTTCAAAGACATTGTAAGAACATGGTAGCATTGACTTGATGTTGGAACATCTCCTGGAATTGCAACTTCTCACCTACTTACAGCAGAGATGTCGAATTTGGGCTTATTGGAATGGTCTCAATGAACAGATAATACATAGATCAGGCAGTGGTGGTTTAAAATGTTGAATTTAAGTTGGTATTATTTTGATAATACAGTGATTAAATTACCTCGATATCATAGGCCATAAAACTGTCAGAGTCATAAAAAGTCATTCACATTTTTGCGAGGAAAGCCAGCGCGAAAATTTTAATGACTCTTGACTGTTTTATGACTTAATAATTATGGTTATTCAACGTGGTACTTTAACCTTAATGTATTCGATAGTGACATATTAAGTCATAAAACCGCGAGCGTCCTAACATTTATTCATTAAATTTTCGCGACGCGAACGCGTGCGAAGCAGCGGGTAACAGTTAGTATACCAATATAATGATAGTCGATCAGCAGGACTGAACTAACTAATTTTAGTAGCAAAGTGATTTCTTTGGCAATAATTGCAACCGAAGTATATATATTACCTACTCTCTATTTTGACTCCTAGAACATTCAGCGGCAGTTTTCAGAGGTCCAGCTGTCATAGTTCAAACTGTCAAAGTGACAATAATCCGTAATGCCGAAATACGATAAGTTTGGTAGGGCGATGAATAGGAGATAAAACCCCTATCCTTCAGAATAACTCGGAGTAAATTGGAAATCTTGATGACGTCACTGGGCTTCAGAGCCCTGGGGCTCTTGAGATGTGTCATTCGTTTTCACTTCACAGTTGACTGAGTTTGAAGTCAGGATGGCGGGTACGCGGTAGAAGGTATTCTCGGCGACTATTAACTTATTTCATGTTACCATATTAAGTACAGATGTAAATAATGTTTTTATTTTTTGCTGTCAGGGTTCCATATCTCAAAAGGAAAAACAGAAAGAGGGAACCCTTAGGATCACTTTATTATCCGTCTGTTTTTCCGTCTGCCTGTCTGTCCGTCTGTCAAGACCCCTTTGTCTCGAAAATGCGTAGAAATATCAAGTTGAAACGTATATCAAATACTTGGACCGACGGTCTCTTTAGGCTGTAAAAAAAAACAAACTTATAAGTCAACGCGATCAAAAGATATAGACCGTTAATGTCGCATATTTTCGCATGTTTTGCAATCGCAAGAAACGGGAAGAAGGTATTGACTCTCTTGTGAAATCTCACAAGAGAGTCAATACCTACTTCCCGTTGACCTAGAATCATGAAATTTGGCAAGAAGCAGTCTTGAAGCACTTATCTTCTCTAATACTATAAGAATCTTTGTCCTAATTTTAAAATTATCGTGAATTTGTAACATTATTATTGTTATATACCGGCTGTAATTCACGTACCTTTAGTCGAATTTTCTCGACCTAGGTTTCGAGCGAGTCAGTCGCTCTTCCTCGGGAGTGAGGTCACGCGGTGAGATCGCGATGTTCACTGATTCAGTGAACAGTGATTCAGTGAACATCGCGATCTCACCGTGTGACCTCACTCCCGAGGAAGAGCGACTGACTCGCTCGAAACCTAGGTCGAGAAAATTCGACTAAAGGTACGTGAATTACAGCCGGTATATAACAATAATAATCTTTGTCCTGACAAACTGACTGACTGACAGACAGACAACGCACAGCCTAAACCGCTGGTCGTAGAGACTTGAAATTTGGAGGGTATATTTGTCTTAGTACGTAAGGGTGTACAAAGAAAGGATTTTCCAAAATTCACCCCTTTAGGGGATGAAATGGGGGTTCAAAGTTTGTATGGTAAAACAAGATTAGATAGTCTTTCCTATCCAAAACTTCACACAAGTACTTCAGTAAAAAAAAAGTAAATACGAGTTTCAGGCTTTTTCAAAATTCCACCCCTAAAACGGTGAAATGGGGTAACAAAGTCTGAAAATCAATATTGTTTCGGATTGCGCTAAAATTTAGCATGTAGATAGTTATTATGACGTTAGTATCTGTTAGCAAAGGATTTTACAAAATTCACAATCAGGGGATGAAACGGGGGTTCAAAGTTTCTATGGAGAAACAAGATAAGATAGTATTTTTTAATCAAAACTTCACACAAGTGTTTCAATAAATAAACAAGTAATAACGTGTTTCAGGATTTTTCGAAATTCAACCCCTGAGAGGGAGAAATGTGGAAACAAAGAGTGAAAATTAATATTGTTTTGGATTGTGCTTAAATTTGGCATGCAGATAGTTATCATGACGTTAGTATCTGTTAAGAAGGGATTAAAAGGGGGTTCAAAGTTTGTATGGAGAAACAAGATAAGATAGTCTTTTTATTCGAAACTTCGCACAAGTACTTCAGTAAATAAATTGGTAAATACATGTTTCAGGCTTTTTCAAAATACCACCTCTAAAAGGGTGAAGTAGGGTCACAAAGTCTGAAATCAATATTGTAGAATGCAGATAGTTGTTATGAAGTAGGTCAGCTTAGAAAGGATTTTCTAAAAATAACGTAAAGTGTAATAAAATAAAATGATAAAAAAAGTAAAAAAATAAAAAGTGTAATAACAAAAACAAGTGAATTTACTATTACAAACTTACTATTTGCGGTTGGTGCGATACGTTTTCTATGGATCGAACTGCTTTGCAAAAAGTTGTTTTGCTTGGCCGGTTTTTATATTGATTCATATTCTTCTTTCAAATCAAATCAAAGCATTAATTCAGTATAAAGGCAGTAAGTATTAATATACGCACATATACACATCAAAATCATAAAATAAATCATAACCAATTATCAAGTAAACATAACAAAATCATAACATAACGCTTTGAATTTAAAAAAAAACAAGTAATGAACCATTCAGCTGTCATCCAATCGTTGACGTCAGACTATTTATTAATTATTTTTCAAAAAAGATATAACGGACTTCATAACCACAAACACTTAAAGCGAAAAATAAATTACTTAATATAATTATTATTAGCGCTACCCACTTATCTATGTATTTGAAGTCGGTGCCAGCCAAGTCTAATAGGTAGTAGCTATCTACTACCTATTAGACTTGGCTGGCTTGGCTGGCATAGATACTATGTATGTAGTATCTATATACTACATACATAGTATCTATCCCGTTTACTCTTTTCAGTGCAAAACAAGTTTTAATTAAATAACATGCATCTATAAAATTTTGAGTCTGGGCCGTTATACACTAACGGATATAAACTTTGGGAAAATTTCAAGTATTCACATATTACGGTTAAGAAGATACAGATCTGTAAAGTGCGCACATATGTATAGACACACAGACGGACGGACGGACGGACGGACGAACGGACAACAAAGTCTCAGAAAGTGTTCATTTGGTACCCTTTGGGTTCGGAAGCCTAAAAAATTGACTTTAAATGCCTTGCTAAAGTGATAATATTCACTAGTAATAATTATGTCATCAAGGTATCAAAGGACAATGTCCAAAATGGCCCTGTGCAATTAAAGCATCTGACACACACGATAATTAATTGTCTATTTTATTACAATAATTCCAAATACTTTTATAACACGGACTAGTTGTGTTCCAAAATGAATATTAAAAAGTATTATTTGCGATTATTAACATTAATTAACCGCACGTTATAAGAGTTGGCACTTCCCTACATTGTTGATACCCGAATTATGAAAGCACTGTGTAGCCAACCTAACAACGGAAAGTATTATTTACTAAGTAACTATTATATAATCTGTGGTATTATGCTTATAATTTGTTTTTGCAGGTTGGTTGGTACAAAATACGTTCATAATTCTAAGTTATTTAATTATGTATGCTGTGTCGCGGGATTGATATGGCCGCCATCTTCGCCAAACGTCATGTCATGTCAAAAAATATTAACTGACTTTGCACCATAACAAAACTTTGCCCCGTAGAACATTCCTGTGAAGACAAATTAATTCTCCCCACCTTTGTTTCCATCTCGCTCACAGTTACCGTAAGAATATCTGTCAAAAATCAAAATCAACGAGAAGAAAGATGTAAAAACATTATTCAAGGTCATATCTTTTAGTTTTCAAAAGTATATGCAATAGCAACCTCTCTTGTGTTTAATCTTCTTGGGACTCTTCTTCTAAAACCAGTACATTCTCCTATGTTTGAGGTATTTATCTCCATATCTCTGGATATACTAATCAGATCTCGACGAAATTACAAAGGGACCACCTCAGAAACGTACCCTACCTATTAATAAAATAATCATTCGAATCCGTTCACAATTGAGGAGTAATCGCGTAATATAAAAAAAAACAGACGAATTGAGAAACTCCTCCTTTTTTGTGAAGTCGGTTAAAAAAATATTAAAATAGGGTTGCTACACATACACGTACCTCTGTGTTTCAGACTTCAGACAATTTTTATATTTAAAAAAAATGTGAAATACAACTTAAAGAAACGCATACCAGATCAAAGTACATATTATGATCCGAATGGAACTGATTGTCTTTTTGTAAAACCTCAATAACTAGTTCAGTTAAGGTACAACCACACCGCGGCGTCCTGCGTCCGCGTGCGCGTTCGCGATCTGATTTTCAATTGTTTTTGGATCGCCATAGATTGCGTTTGGTGTATAAAGTCAAGATCGCGCACGCAGGTCACTGCGGTGTGGCCGTACCTTTAGTCATACACAGATTCCTCCATTTCAAACAAGACCAGTGGAACTCTGATTTGTAGTTTTAACGGGTTAAAAAATATTGTTCTCCCATCACTAATAGAATATGCCACAGAAATATGAATAATTATTAAGATTTCTGTGAATATAGGTATCCTTAGCCGGAATGATCCATGGTTCTAGACGATAATGTTATCGAAACATTTTGTAATGTGGGATACGATTTGCAAATAAAATATACTGTGTTACACTCAGTTTTTACATAGAGCGCACCACTAAAATATAACTACATTGAGAACCTGTTTACGAATTATCATTTAATTAACCATGTTCGAGCGTCGGCAATGATTTCCCTAAAGCGACGGTGTAAAACCCTCCAAGTACAACATTAACCTTAAAATCCAATTTATATGCAATAAACACTCAACAAATCACTTCGTCGTATATCTGTTTTTATGTCTTCAGTTATTGAGGAGCAAAAACAACAGTTAGCCAGTTACGAGGCAACAGCTGCTTTCACCGATATTGCCTCGTTCGGCGCGATACGCTCAATGCTTACAAAATGTTCTATGTTCGACCAATCGATACCTGCTGCCAGCCATCATGTGACTGTTTGTACCATATACATTTTCGGGACATACGTACATTGCGACGTGTCCTATAAATGCAGTGCATAGTGCTGAGCTCGTATTTTATGTTACGCGGAATAGGTAGGTGGGCACTGGACAGGCATCATTGATTACAGTTCTATATTTGTATTATCCAGTGGGAGTATGTCCCGCATTCATTATACAGAAATAGTACCTATACATTTTGTTAAATGTAATTATTAATATTATACATTTTGTTAAACATTAACTGCTGCCCTACCACCTACGTGAAATATAATCCGCGTTGGTTGTTGTAAAGAAGCCAATATAAAAATATGTAATACATCTCAGTAGATTAATCTGAAAATGCTGCGGTTTATTTAAAGTAACGGGCGCTTTCCAGGCAAAAATCAAATTATATGTAACAACAAGTGTAACCTAATTACTTGTATACTAATTATTTAAAAACTTAGTTTCTATTGTTTTAGGCCCAATTCCCACCGGCAGTAAAATTCTAAATTAGATTTATGCTTACATATTTAATTATATTATTTTAATATTATTTTTTGCTAACATTGTAATTAGAAGTCACCCTTATAAATATATTTATTGCTAAGTAAATTGGAACATGCACGGGTGTTCGTTTGTCAACAGTACTTACCTACGTACTTACTAGTCATAATACTTTTTATTTTATATGGTAAAATATTTTAAACAGGTGAAAAGATAACTTTAACCTTTTCAGCATAGACATCGCTTACTACCAGACGAGAAAGTGGTTAAACGCCAGCCTAGCAAATATTAAAAGAAATCATTTGATAGGCTGTATTTCAGAATTCTATTCGAGGATAGCCTGTGTGAATAATAATAAATAATATTCATACAATATTAAAGTATACAGTACCTACAGACAATACAGAACAATAATACAGTAACAAACGGACAGTATTACTTTCGCATTATAATATTAGATTTAGATTGGATCTCTAACTTTTTGACCCTCAACAACAATTGGGAATCTAACTAACGAAAGTTAGAGCAGAAGTTAGTATTGTCGTAAAGCCAGCTTATATCGAGAACAGTATTGAAGGGATTGATTTGTATGGTAACTTTTAGGAATTATGTTAGTCAAGATGCCAATTTCCCTTTATTTCTATCATGGATCCCGGGCGTTCTCATTTACATACACTTTGCTGACCCAACACCGATAAAACCCTTTTTATCGCACTAAAAAGGATTTCTGAGGTTCAACAAAGAATTCTTTACTATTTAATAGAAATGGGTGGGTGCGTGGACCGGCCATCCCACGGGATCCGTCTCATAAATTGCCATCATTAGTTTAACACAGACGGATAGTAAAAGCTAGCTTTATTTATTTACCACAAACTTGTAAGAAAATATACTACCTTCTAGAATTCCTAGTTTCTTCGATTTCGTTTAGATTAAGATGATAACCTTGTTTATGCACAAGTAGTTACAAACGCGTGCTTTAAATAGTAATATTGACTACAAGGCGAGTTTTGACGGGAACGTAAAAAAGTGTGTGTTCTCTAATTGTTTTTTTTATATCTTATAAGCTAGCGTTTGACCACTATCTCACCTGTTGGTAAGTGAAGATCCGGTCGAAGATGGTAAGCACGCTAGGCCTAGAATGGGAACTGGCTCTCAAGGATAGCTGCCGGAACACATTAGATGTTTGGTGACAGATTTTTAACTTGAAGGTGGTAGCTGGCCAGGCGGACACTAGATAGTGTCCTACCACCATGTATTTTTCCTAAGACTAGTGTTCTTCCACGAGTGGATAATCTGTGTCGGTAAATGTGTGCGAGTGTAGGAAAACAGCACAATTATGAAAAACATGCGTTCACACATTTTGGAGTGAACTATGACTTCAACTTGACCGAAAATATGACTTTAGATTCGACTTTACGGCTTGACTAAAAACTAGAACTTAGAATAAACTGGCCAAGTGCAAGTCGGACTCGCACTCGTAGGGTTCCGTAACACAGTAGAGTATTCTATAACTTTGATTTTTCGCAACTACAAAATTAACTTTGTTTTTCATAGTATTTGTATGAAAAACAAAGTTATCTTTGCGGTCGCCATATCTCTAAAATTGCTGACTGTATCTCGTTCAAACCAATTTTCGTTGTTAGTTTTTATTGAGATCTACAGCATATATTTTTTTTAGATTTTTCACTCCCATACTTTAAAAGTTAGAGGGGGACACACATTTTACCACTTTAGGCGCGCCTATCTTTCAAATGATTGACTTTGAGAAAAAATTATTTTAGAAACTTCAATATCATTTTTAAAGACCTATCCATAGACACGCCACACGTATAGGTTTGAAGAAAAAAATGTTTTTTTGTTTCAGTTCTATGTATGGGATGCCCCACCTTAAACTTTTTTTTTTTTTTTGTATAAAAATAGGAAAGCGGTTTACAGAATACATCTACCTACCAAGTTTCAACTCTGTAGTCTTAACAGTTTCGGAATAAAATGGCCGTGACATACGGACGGACAGACAGACAGACAGACAGACATGACGAATCTATATGGGGTTCCGTTTTTTGCCATTCGGCTACGGAACCCTAAAAATGATGTGAACCCACTCCAGACACAAGCATATTTAGCTTAATTGGAGGGGTTAACAAGACTACAAGACTACTAGGGGATCGCCCATTAATCACGTGAGGCTCGAAAGGGGAGGGAGGGGTTCGGAAAAAATCACGAAATATCTAAGAACGATATTTCGAAACTAAACAGCAGTTGTATCACGATGCTTAATTTTCCAAAACTTAATCAGAATACCTGTATTACCACCAGAAGGGAGGAGGTTAAAAAGTTGCTAAAAACATGGACAACTCCTAGTAATGTGCAACTCACATTACTAGTAAGTTTTCAACCGACGCGACTTCCAAAAAAAGAAGGATTTTCTCAATTCGTCTGTATGTTTTTGTGTGTATGTAACGCGATTACTCCGTCAATTGTGATTCGATTCGAATGATTCTTTTGTAATCGGTAGGGTACGTTTTCTAGGTGGTTCCATTGAAATTTCATCGAGATTTGATTAGTATCTCCAGAGATATGACGATAAACGTCTCAAAATTGCTACTGAAATTGACTCGCAGGGCATTGAAGTCGGTTGTTTTAGTTTTTAAACTATTTAAATAATTATTATTATGTTTCTTGAAGTGTTACACTTTATATATTTTTATATATTCAATCCAAAATTTCATAGTACCGACGGGACTCGAACCCGCAACCCCCGCATAATATTCGAGGGGTGCGGGTTTAAGTTCCGTGATTGTGTGTAATATTAAGTAAGCTTTTATTTAAAAAAATAACATAAACAACAATGTATATAACTTTGACACTGAAGAAATTTTATTATGGCTCGATACGATTAGTATATTAATACTAATTGTATGGAGCCATAATATAATTTGAAAAATAGGTTAACTCCGTCATAATGTTATTCACAATAAAATAAGAAGTCTATCTTTTGTCGGTAAGTTTAGACATCAAGAAAGAATGGGAGGAGTTTGAAAGAGCAATGACTACGGCGGAAGTTATGGAAGTGATTTGCATACTAAGCATTGTGAGTATTTGTGAAAGCGAACTAGCGAGGGCTAACCTCCCAGTACCTCCAGGGCCTCTCAGACCCCCAAGGCCTCCCAGACCCCAGGACCCTACCTAAGTAACTTGCGGGCAACGCTTTCGGGTGAAGGGTGGCATAAGGACGTCTTCAACCCGAATAAATCTTGTATTTTACCTCAAAGTTACAATAACTACGTAATTAAAAAGCTATTTTGGTGGTATCTTATCTCATTACCGGTCACGATCAACGAACTTCAAACGAAGATGAGATACAGGTATTTTTTTTTATAGACACTTACTGATTTTTTATTACGGCACCTGCATGCACGTATATAAAATTAAAATAAAAAAAATAGTAAATAAAACGTTTTACTGCAGTGTAGTGTTATCTAGTGTAACTGTAATATAAGTGCTTACCATCTTCGACCGCATCATCACTTACCAACAGGTGAGATAGTGGTCAAACGCCAGCCTATAAAGTATTAAAAAAAAATAAAAAATGTGTACATGCAACTTTGGTGTACAGAATCAATCAAGTTTGCTTATAAATTTTATTTAAAATATATGTTTTGTACGCTGTGAAATGCAGCCTTATAAATAAATATATACACATACTTATTTTGTTTAACAAAACATTATATATTATAACATTGAAAACGTATGGGTAATAAAATAGATATTCATTTCCTAGATTATCGAACAGCTTTCTTTTATGTATTTTCTCAAAGATTTTTTGTAAATATTTAATAGGCTGGCGTTTGACCACTATCTCGCCTATTGTTAAGCGATGATGTGATGATGCGATCGAAGATGGTCAACACGCCAATACAATGTAGAAAAACTTTTTTCTTTACTGCGTAAAAAGAAATATAAAAACCTTTTAAGCGCCGAGTTAATGAACTAATCATCAAAATTAGGGGAGCTTATCCCTGAAGGACATAAAAGACAGTATTACGGCTTAAGTAAATGTAGATACGGGTGTTAAAGGACGTTTGTAAATACATCGGGACCCGCTTAACTTAAGGTTTTCCGCTTTATTCTCTGAGTAAGTCCTTTAAGTTCGTGTTGGGATTTAAGTGTGACAAACCATCACGCTAGTTAATTCCTAATATACCTATGTACAATTGTACATTATGACGTATCAGAAGAAAAATATTTTACGTAAGAATTATTTTTTCCATTTGTTCAAGTGTTTAGAAGTCATCGCACTACATACAGTACATACGTCACAGAAAAATGAATAGTTGCATACGTAACAAAATTTAAATCCAATGAGGGCTGACGCATGTGAATTTTTCACTAGGGGCGCTATTATATTAAAGGCTTGTTTCACCGGTTTATAATAAAGTTTTTCAAAAGCTGTCAAAAATCTGTCAAATAATTTTCTAATTGGGCTATCAGAGAAATTGAGATTATTAAATGATTGAATTGCTTTTGAGAGTGATCGTACACTCTCGATTAAGACGGCTATCAAACAAATAAAATTAAATCATAATCGGTTCGCGCTACGATGCCACAGACAGACACACATACACACGTCAAACTTATAACACCCTTATATTTGCCACGCATGTCATTTTCAGTGGCATATTTGAGGTGTTTGTATCATCTTATGATATAATACTCATCTTGATAAATGTGTTAAAAGACCACCCCTGAAATATGCGCTACTCATAAAAGATAATAATTATCAAATATGTTGACAATTCGCGGAAAAACGAATAATATACACACAAAAACAGTCGTATCGAGAACTTTCTACTTCTTTGAAGTCGGTTAGATATAGCATATCGAACAAAAGAACCCAAAGACAACATCTAAGTGATGGACCGTAACTCCTCCCAATCGTTTAACGCGATAAAAATTCGCTGATCATTGACTATGTGCCAGCAGGGTTGACGGATACCTACCATTTGTTTTGTGAAACTGTTATCGCTCTTTGTTACTTTTATACTCTACTGGTTGATGTGATTGCCAGAATATCGTCGTAGATATTTTTGCAATAAATTATTGTTGAGCTGTCATTTTCGTTACTACAAAATAAATAATAGTTGAAATAATACCATAAGCAGTAAATCTTGTAATAAATATAGATTTTCACATGTATGACTGTAAGCGCTTTTTTGGTTCTATTAGTGCTAATGATTTCAAAGCTTGAGGAGCTACGAAATGGCTACGCTTCTACTCGAACTGTAATTTTCTGTCACGAGAGCGTATTCCAACATTTCAGTTTCTTTGTCTACTGTAACTGAGTTATATAGCGAGTTTATTATTTGATTTTGTCTGAAACGTAACCATAGCTTAAAAAAAGCATTGCAAGCAAAAAGAATACATATTTTCCCAGTGTAATAAAAAATCGCTGATGATCGGCACGAGCGGCGCTGGGCAAACGCTGAGGCGTGTCCAGCCGACCGCCAACCATTTGTTTTCGTTGTTGTATCTAACTTTGGCAAACATTATGTTTTCACCCTAATGTCGGATTTTCAAGGCGTGCTAATAATACAGGAAATGAATGGGGGTTTGTTTATGTAAATTCTGAGTAGAAGCCAGTCGGACGTGGCAGGTCATTACCGAATCCAGGATGTTTGAAAACAATTTAAAGCGTTTGAATGAGTGGACAGGTTTTTAGTAGCTAAGACATTATTATGTATAGGATTTTTTTTTTACTTTTGCGATAAGACTTTTTATATTATTACTTATTTAAATTAATCGGTCAAGTCGAGTTGGACTCGCCCACCGAGGCTTCCGTACCAACTTCTCAGACATAACTTTGAAGTTCGATCCCTAGAAAAGTATCGCACCAACTACAAATAATAAGTTTGTAATAGTAAATTTACCTTTTTTTGTAATTAAACTACATATTTACGGTTTTCAGATTTATTCCTTTATAAGTGCATCAAGACCTTGCTTCTTGCCAAATTTCATGATTCTAGGTAATAATATAGGGAAGTACCCTATAGGTTTTCGACCCAAAACCTATAGGGTACTTTCGGTTGACCAAGAATTGTCAGTTTTGGTTAAAAGCAATCGGTGGTGACACACGGACAGACAGACCGACAAGAAAGTGATCTTATAAGGGTTTATTTTTTACCTTTTGAGGTACGGAACCCTAAAAAGGTCGACATATTGCGCTTGTCCAGTAGTTATTTTATTATTATGACTGCGACACATAAGCGCAATTATCGATCAAAGTTACATCATTATTTTAATGCGCAATTCAAATATATAAACAGAGTTATTGGTAATTCGACGTATTCCCGGCAGGAGCACATAGGGGGGCTAAAATGCGACATATTAAGACCCCCCAATGTATGGCCGAAAATTAATAGCACGTTTCGAAAATAATACCCATATTTGAAGGTTTTTAACAAAAAAAAATGGCTGATTAAATGTTTAAATTTTTTTTTTTATTTTTTTTTAGTATCTTTGTAATAAAGGAGAAGAAGTAATAAAATATCTAATAATACTTAGAAACTAATAACAATGACTCATAATATTTTTTTTTTTTGATAATTTTTATGATTAGTGCTAAACAATGTAATTTTTATTTAAAAACACTATGACATTCAGCGTGCTATTTACTAATAAAACTTCCTAGTTTATTAATCTTTCCAAAAAGGTATAACGGTAAGTATTTTTTACTAAAACAGTATCATCAGAATCATAACAACCACGGACAGTACTCAGATCCATTATGTATTACATGCAATAACAACACAGTAAAAAAAAATTGGGTATTTTTCCAACAAATGATAATTTACAAATATCTCATAAACTATTGATTTTCGGCCATACATTGAGGGGCTAAATATGTCGCATTTTAGCCCCCCTTATATGCTACTGCCGGGAATACGTCGAATTACCAATAACCCTGTCTGTATATATCAAGTGGGTTAATTTGGAAACTCATTCTCAAATATTATAAAAACAAATATGACTTTTGTCTATTCATACATTTTACTATGGAAGAATATTGTTAAAAGGTTTGGTGTTTTCTCGGAAAGTCAATAATTTTATTATATACTAGCCAACCATGACCCAACACAGATGTTGTCCTGTCCAAATATCAATAAATACCATAGAAAAAGAGCTGGCCTAGATTTCCTAAATCTTTCAATCTTCTAGGTAACTGCTCCAATATGTCTTTCACTAAATATCTTATTATCTTTTTTGAATAGTTTTTTTAGGGTTCCGTACCTAAAGGGTAGGAAAGAAACCAAAGAAACCCTATTATTGGTTCTTGTATTCATGCAGACCCCTTTTTAAAGCATGCAATATTCTTCCTCTGCCGTGCGTGTACATCAGAGATTTGTGCCTTTTTGTATAGACTTACCCAGAGTACTTTGTGAAACGAAATGATATATTTACTAGACAAAATAGAAAAAAGTTCAAAAATCTACTATATCAGCCTACTATGTCACAAATATATTTATCAAAAAAATGTATTCAACATGTGTATACAAGTATATAATTTAATCCCTGACAACATTAAGTTGTTAGAAGGTAATACATTTTATAAAACATTATGTGAATGGCTTCAAAAAAACTGCTTCTATGACATTAAAGAATTAATTGACTTTTGTAAAAATAAAAATGTGACTAAATAGCTTATGTATTACACGATGACTTATTTAATGATTGAAACTATTGTATATGTATAAATCAATTTTAATATTTGCGCGTCTGCTTGCAGGCAGAATACTTGCACAAACCCTATTTTTAAGAACCTAAATGTTAAACTGTATTCTTGCAAATAAATACTTGATTATGATTATGATTATTGAAACTTCGCTGTCCGTCCGTCCATCCGTCAGAGGGCTGTATCTCCGTTACCATAATAAGTAGACACTTGACATTTAGATAGCATATGTAGTATTATTATAGCGTTATAACAACAAATAATGAAAACAAAATGAAGTTTAAAATTTAAGGGGGTTCCCAGACAAGTAACTCGCTAGCTTAGTTGGTTTTTGCTCATTCTTATGAACGGTATGAGACAGACACTTGAAATTTTCAGATTGTGTATTTTATATGGCCACACAATATAAAAAATAAAACAACAAATATATATAATAAATAATAGGCTGCTCTGTTCGTCCCCATACAAGAAACGTGTTTTTTTTTCGGTGACTTTGCTGTATCTAATAAAATATTGTACGTTGGTACAGAATCCTTCGCAAATTACGAATATAAACGTATGAACACGAAAGATAGAAATGAAATGCTTCAGCAGAGTATATACGACTGTAGACTCCTAAGCGCTCATAATAACGTGCTAGATAAGAGAAGGAAATAGCGCTTATTAAATTCCACATAATAAAAAGCAAGCTTTAATAAATAATGCTATACCGTGAAAGCTAATTTTCTGCAGAAGCTGAACTGCAATTTTATTAAACTGCTGTATTTCAATTTCATCCTGAAATTACTATGCATTTTCTTTTTTTTATAGCAACGAAAGAGAACACTGTTCAAAACAAACTAAAATGTGTAACTTAGCTCGCGGCTTCAATATACATAAATGTGTCAGTGTTTTAGCTAAAAAAAAACCGGCCAAGTCGTGTTGGACTCGCCCACCGAGGCTTCCGTCCCAACTTCTCAGACTAGGTTAAAGGACAAACTTAACTTTGTAGTTCGATCCATAGAAAATGTACGAACTAGGTACAAATAATAAGTTAGTAATAGGTTTTCGACCCAAAACCTATAGGGTACTTACGGTTGTCCTAGAATTGGTTAAAAGCAAGGTCTTACAGTACTAGAAAGGAAAAAATTCGAAAAATAATAAAAGTTTAAAAATTAAGGTACATTTTGGTACTCACTTCGCGAAAATCTTAATCTTCTTCAGGATCTTAATTTTTATACACTTACTAGGGAATATAGACTTTAGTATCTGGTATAAAATTCAACTTGCTATGTCCACCCGTTCTTGAGAAAATCGGTGACACGGACAGTCGGACAAGAAAGTGATCTTATAAGGGTTCCTTTTTCACCTTTTGAACGGAACCCTAAAAATCTATATAAATCTAATAAATTGGAAATCTTGCAATTAATTAATAAGGACCGTACTTACATAGTAACTATTCTATAATCTGTGGCCGTATGTACAAGGAAGTTTCAAGTGGAGTAGGTACAGCCCACTGTAACGATAAGCCCATTTTATTGTCTCTGTTCGTCGCTGCCGGCCCTTTTATCTTTTTATTGTCGGTGCGGACCGGCATTAGCAATATGCTTCGCAAGTTATGGCCTAAACGAAAACTGGAAGGCAGAAATTACTTTTACTGAGATCGATATTACACGGTCAAGGTGTTCATGTCACCTTGAATTAAAATCCACGTTTGACACTTTCGTAAAGTTCCAAGAACATGGCCCAAAGGATATCACTGGCTCCAGTATGAAAGGCATATCGCCTTCCTTTAGAGACTATGACAATTATGACAGGAACCAACTTCCATAAACAGCTCAGGTTTTCAAAGTTCTAACTTTTACAATTTTCTACTAACGTGTAATATTTTACGCATTTATAAAAACAAATATTCCTATAAAACAAATTAAAATATAGCTTCCTCAAAGTATTACGAATAAAAATGCAATTCCTCAATTTGATTCTGAAATAGAACTCATTTTCCCATGTTACAATATCGCCCTTCAAAAGTTTTACCGTACTTTTTGATGAAACCTTTTATACGAAAACAATCAATCGAAATTACTTTAGAAAATTGTTCAGGAATGTTATTAGCAAATATTTGTTTTGCCTGTGAAAGAACCACATATTCTACACTTGATTATTACATTTGCCATAGTACGACAGTAGTAGATATAACCTATAACTGAGCAAACCCTGCAGTGCTGCTAATAGTTTAGTGAAACACTAGAACTGCTAACTCCCTGGCATACAGATCTGTGCTCTAAATATACGAAATCTATCCAAAACTAAGCTTATATTAAGTCACGTCTGCATTCAGGCACGCAATATTCTCAGAGCTTCAAGTTCCTAACATTGTGGGAGCTAACAGAGAGGCACATATTGAGAGACACAAATACATCACCATGTATAGCTACTGCTACTACAGTTTAAGTTTAAATGCATCTATGAAACAGGTATATAAATAAATATACGTTCCAAAACATCCAAATTAAAATTGATTCTATCAAAACATGTCTCGTATAACTATAGAATTAGTAATAATAAATAATGTTTTACACAATAATGTCTATTGCGCCGTTAACCCTAATTTTTGTATATTTTCTTCGCGGTTCGTTAGTAAGAGCCTATAAACTGAAGAAATATAATCCTTAAAATTTGAATTTTCGGTCAACTTACGCCTAGGACACATGTCTGGGACGCCCCCATAGTATATAAACTAAAGGTTAGATACATTGACTTTAAATCCGTAGATCGCTGGTTCAAATCCTAGCCGTGCACCAATTGATTTCTCTATGTGCATTCATGGGTGCTCGACTACAGGTAGTAGCACTATTTCGATGTTCCGCCCGACTTCCTACCAAAAGATACACTATCAAGAAGAAAATATGCCGCCAAAACCTAACGTTGTTCCGGCAGTACAGTTCTTGAGAGTCAGACCATTCTAGGCCTAGCGTGTTCACCATCCTCAACCACATTATCGCTTACCACCAGGTGAGATAGTGATCAAAAACGCTAGCCTATAAAATATATAAAAAATAAAAAAGACATTGTCCGTCACTCAATTAAATAACTGTTTTATTCGACTTCATAGCATTGGTAGAACTCTTTTTATGTGTACATAAGTCATATCATATTCATATCGAGATATTGAAATGAGTTCAAACTTTATACTTGCAGCTGAAAATGACTTGCGTAGTATGTGAATGGCGAGTTTTAATGGTATTTTTAATATGTACGAGTATATCTATACTTTTACCCAAATAACTTTTCGTTACACATACGAGTAGGTACATTTTGTTGATGGAACTAACAAACTACTCCTAATTCTTACCTATTTCAACTAAGGAGTCAATTACTGGGAGTGTTACCTAATACCTAGAACCCTAGGCTATCTTTTAGGCCCCTTTATCTTATCTTGAGAGCCCAAGTAATTCTTCTTGGGCTATTTGTTTAACTAATACGAATCTTTAGAAAAAGATACTGCTTTCACATGTTTTTAACTCAACGAATAAATCAAATCAGTTAACATCAACAATTGAGAAGTTTTAATTATTATTTCATCATTATCATAAGCCTATATTTTTTCCACAGCTGGACATAATCATCTTCTATGGCAAGCCACTAAGCTCGATCTTCAGCTCTTTGTTTCCAACTGCAGCCAGCCAGCTTGCGTATATCATCGCTCCATCTAGCTGGAGGTCGCTCTAGTATCCACACTAACTTGCTTTACTCTTACCTATTATTATATCTATATTATTTATATTTTAACCGACTTTCCAATTTCCAAAAAAGGAGGAGGTTCTCAAATCGTCGGAATCTTCTTTTTTATGTATTGTTCACCGATTACTCGAAGACGCCCGAACCGATTGAATAATTATTTTTATTTCTTTTGAAAGTGTATACTTCCCAGGTGTTCCTATTCAAATTTCATTGAGATATGTTCAGTAGCTCCGGAGATATGGAGATAAACGCCTCAAACTTGGTACTGAAAATGACTAGCGCGATGTTTGATGTCAGTTCTTTTAGTTCTTTAAACGACCTTAAATTATTTTTTTATAATTTTATGAAGCAAGTCATTATAATATTATTTGTCCTAGGTTATTTACAATTGGTTTATATTTCTTTTATGTTATTTTTTGCTTATATATACATGATAGACCTAATACCTATTGCGGGAAATAAGTAAATGCCACTTAAATAAAGGAGTGCTACATGTTATATAGAAGGCTGCATAGTAAGTGCGGACTTATATATTAAATATATATAAAGTTCCTCAATTATAATATATAATTTTGCAAAAAACCTATCCCAGATACACATACATCTTCAAATAAAAAAATGCATCGGTTCTATTTGGAAGCTACGGCAGTGCTACGATGCTACAGACACAATCAAACAAAAGTAATAACCACTCAGATTAGCCCCTAGGATTAAAATATTTTGCATGATAAACAAAACACGTAGGAAAAGCAAACCCTGTTATCTAGGTTGTTACTAACTTCTTCCATCTGATTCTGTTCCATTTTATTGCGACTTCGTCATACTTGAGACTTCTCGAAGTTAAGGGTTCCAATTTAAGCTCATTGTTGTCGCATCGCAGATCTTTGATCTTAATTTGTTTTAGAATAACTATTATCTTGCGTATTCTTCAGTCATGTTTCTAAAAGATATTTTTTAAAGATTACCTACACCATCACATTTGGTAAAGATGCATTCTAGAAATTACTCGTTATCACCAGAGAGCTGGTAGAGTAATTAAAAGACATGATTTAACAAAAAAACATAAGCTCATTGATTAAGCAAGAGTAAACGTATCACTCTTTTAATATAAGTATGTAATCTTATTTCTAGATAAGTGATAATCGTATCTATCTAAGTATCTACTCATATAATCAATCTACTCTTCCCCTATACTCGTAGCGCCGAACACATAACTTATTCACTCCGAATATCTAGCAAACGATAGTTACTTCCCCAGATACCCGAACATAATTCTATTATATGCAAGTCCGTATGTAAGTAAATGAGCTACGTACCACCACGTAGTATTATTATCTGTTCTGTGGTACCACGTATCTCGGTGTTTCACTGTTAGCAGTGGATCGCTGAGAGCTTACCCAGATAACCCCTGAAGGAGTGTTGTTTCTAGGCCGTTAATCACTTAATTATCCCTTTGTGCATCCATTAATGTGTCTGTCTCTTACTTCAAAGGCAAAGACTTCCAATTACAGAAAACGTTTGGATTCACTGTTATCTTATCTACGATTCTTAAATCATTCTTCTCTAAGGTGCTTTGAAAGACGAGCTTTTCTGAATATTTAAATTTGTGTTAAGACGAAACCTTTTCTTTTGTTAATGAATTGAAATAAGTGCTATTTTACTCTGAAATCTGTACTTTTAAATCTTTTTCCATTAAATAAACCCTCTAAGATAATATCTTAGACATAAAGTAAGCCATGATAATGAATGAATTAAATACGAGAAAAGGGTTATATTCGAATATGATAAAAAGTAATGAATCTTTTTATCTTCTTGATCCGATATATGATGGGCATCAAAGGTGAACTACTAATTTCTACTATTTATGTATGTTAAACATGCCTCATTCGGATATTTACACAATCTTGACAAGTATGAGTGCCTATAATATACCTATTGCCCATATGCAACATAAATATTTTGACTGGCACGTTGAATTAGAATCCAGGTAAAAGCGGTGCTACTTTAATTATGGCCTCTGACTAAAACCTTTTCGGCAGTTTCGAGAAAAACTAAATTATATTATTTGATGTACATCAATGACATTCAATGCAATACCTGAGGCAATTTATATATGTTAGGCAGATTTGTTGACTGTAAAGTTATACCTAAATACATTCAATATGTCTGACACTGGAAGGTTAGATGAACGCCATGACAGACATTTCGCTCTACCTTATCATATAAATGACCAGGTGCACGAATTTAGCCTAAGCCTACCTATGCTTTTAAACTGGTTAAATTAAGGAATAAGGGTCTTCGTCATTATTCCGTAGTGATGTTAAAATCGAAATTGTCTCGAAAGTTAACGTGGATCATTTAAACAACATGATATGCCACCACCCACGGTTGCAAACTAGAGCCCTGCCGTTGTCGAAGGGGCTCGCAATAATTAATCAAATAATTAATTAAGCAGTGTTAGTATAAAATTAATGTCTCGTCATGCATTCAACAGGTAAAGGAACGAACGCGGCCGTAACGAGTCCAGGTAGGCACAATAGGTGAGATAGCGTATTGGGAGTATGTACTCGCGAGGGTCCTCGATGCATGGTGGATGGACTGTCTCGAGGGAGTGCGGCGCGGAGGTGCAAGGTGTGATCAGGTGCTAGGGGTGATGTCGATGTGAGAAAATATCGGTGAAGGTTACTTACGCGGGGTGCGGGGTCGGAGCAGGGCGCGGGCGGTAGTGTGTGAGAGGCCGCGTGGCCGGGCTACGGCAGACTGTTGCTCCCGGGCCCGCTTCACTTGTTACGTGCCCGCCCGCCCTGCGCGGCCCGCTCCCCCCGCGCGCCCCCCGCGCGCCGCCCGCCCGCGCACCACTCACCAATATCACGGCTCCTTCAATTTGCAGCATCCCTGGCCGAGGTGAGCGAGCGAGTTATGTTGCAATCAAAATGCGCACACATAAAAGTCGATTTATAACAAAAGGTCTCCCACGTATCACCAGTAATCTATGTAAGTTAGGTGTAATCGATTCCAGGTGTTACACGCTCCTTTGTTGTTGCAGACCTTTCACTGCAGGAATAGGAAATCAATTTACCTACATACATTAAAGACAAAAACTAACCATCGCGTTAGAGTAAGTTCTTCAGAAAACTAATTCATCACGATTCGTGATTGATTCAAAAATAGATTATCGAAATAAGTTAGGTAATCATAAACAAATTAAGGGTAAAACATATTTTTAAAAGTGCGCTTTTATCTGGGACAATGAACTAAAACATTTATAAATTATAAGTAAAAAATATTTTTAAAAACAAGCTTTTATCTGGGACAATGAACTAAAATGTTAAAAATAATTTCTAGAAAGTATTTGGCGTGTAGGTACTTACCTATATTCTTAAAAGCTTGAAGCACTATCCGTTTTTCAGGCTAGGTAATTACTATACTTTAGTGCCTCAAGCTTTTAAAAATATAGGTAAGTACCTACACGCCAAATAATTACTAGAATTTATTTTTAAATGTTAAAATTCATTATCCCAGATAAAAGCTTGTTTTTAAAAATATTTTTTACTTATAATTTATTTTTAACTTTTTAGTAGGTAGGTAGAGATACCTACTACCTAAGTATTTAAGAGAAGGCATAATGTTTAAAAATATTCCACGGATATTTGATGTGATTATGGGTAAAGTGCTCTTCAAGGAAAATCAATCGACTCGGTGGGGCTATGCTGCTTTATAATAGAAATGCCATGGCCACCTTACACCTTCATCATCAGATCCTGGCTATCATTTAAGTGTAAAGTGCTCCTCAAGACGAATCAGTTGAGCCTAAATTCACTGGGGTTACGTTATTTTATCACAGAGATGCCGTGGCCACCTTCCAGCTTCATCACCAGTCGCTAAATATCATCTAGGTGTAGAGTTATCTTCAAGACGAATCAATCGAGCCCAAACTCGGTAGAGTTACGTTGATTTATCACAGAGATGCCGTGGCCACCTTCCAGCTTCATCATCAGACCCTGGATATTATTTAAGTGTAAAGTTCTCATTAAGACAAATCAATAGAGCCCAAACTCGGTAGAGTTACGTTGACTTATCACAGAGATGCCGTGGTCACCTTCCAGCTTCATCATCAGACCCTGTATATCATCTAGGCGTAAAGTTCTCTTCAAGACAAATCAATCGAGCCCCAACTCGGTGGGGTGGTTATGTTGTTTTATCACAGATATAACGTGGCCACCTTCCATCTCCACCATCAGACCAGCTTCATGGTACCATATCATTGTACTGTCACCAAAGATACATAAGTACACCAAATTTGAGTCCAATCGGAAATCAGGAAGTGGGTCTAATTTAGCTTCCAAGATTCCACCCGAACATATCTAGTGACATACATACATACATACATTACAAGTTAAATAAAAGCTTGTAAAAATGAATTCTAGTAAGTATTTTTCGGGTAGATAGGTTTATTTTCAAAAACTTGAGGCACTACCCGTTTTACAGGCTAGGTACTTACTATACTTCTGTGCCTCAATATATATATAGATAATAGATATATAGTAGGTATAAGAAGTATCACATACATTTTAAGCTTTAAAGCTTAAAATTATGAGAAATGATTAATCATCTCTTGCTCCTCAATTAGTACCAACGTTTGAAGTCTTTTGACCACTATTCTCTGCCATGATGTTTTCACCACTACGTCCGGCAAATATTACTATTTATTTAAAGGCAGACAAAAACTTGACTAAATTTCAGCTGATGTTAAGTTATGAAGCGTTGGAGTCTGAAAAAAACCAACATAAGAGTAACTTTGGTTACGGTTGCATTATATTTTCAACCGACTTCCAAAAAGGAGGTGGTTCTCAATTCGTCTGTATGTTTTTTGTATGTATGTATGTATGTATGTTACGCGATTACTCCGTCAATTATGAACAGATTCAAATGATTTTTTTTTGTTAATTGAAAGGGTATATTTTCAAGGTGATTCCATTGTTATTTAATCGAGATCCGATAAGTATCTCCAGAGATATGGAGATTAAAATCTCAAATTTAGTACTTTTAGTACTACATTTGAGATTTTAATCTAATTAGACTAGTGCGGTATTTGAAGTCCGTTTTTTTCGTTTTGTAAACAATCTTCAATTATTAGAAGCTACTTTATATATTTTTAAGCATATATATTTATCAACACCAAGGAGTAATGACACTGTGACTACACTCTACCGAAAGGTCAGGTCCTATATTAGGCCTAGCGTACTACCGTTCACGACCGCATCGTCACTTACCAGCGAATAAGATAGTGGTCAAATGCTAGTCTATATGATATGAAAAGTCCAACCTCACAAAATTAATATGCATATAAGATGCGATAATTAAGATAGTTTAAAAACTGAAAAAACCGACTTCCATGCCCCGCGAGTCAATTTCAGTAGCAACTTTGAGACGTTTATCGTCATATCTCTGGAGATACTTATCAGATCTTGATTAAATTACAATGGAACCATCTCGGAATCGTACCCTACCGAATAAAAAAAGAATCGTTCGAATTAGTTCACAATTGACGGAGTAATCGCGTACAAAATAAAAAACATACAGACGAATTGAGAACCTCCTTGTTTTTGAACTTCCAAAAACAAGGAGGTTCTCAATTCGGTTGAAAAATAAGCAAAATACTGTTTTTTTAGTCATCTTCTTGCCAAAATAAAGCAAGCCTTAGATTTAATACTATATTATTACTAACTCAGCACATACATTTCCATCCATCGTACCTGTACACTCGTACTATTATTTATTCTGCGCCTGTTCACGTTAATTGGAATTGCTCGGTATTAAAAGTAACAAACAATGCCTACGATGCGTTTCCAATTATTGCAGGACTGTACAATTTCTGTTCATACCGCCATTACTTTTAGTTGCTGTAAGCGTATTATAGGTTTTTTCATTCTACCAGAAGGTCTATGTGCAATAGTTTCGTTTAACTTTAAAAAGCACTAGCTTCTTGTAACGCGTTATTTTCTTGTGTTTTGCTGTATACTGCATACTTCTATGATCTGGATAAATATTCTTAGGAGCAATTTGGGATTTTCAGAATACTCATCGGACCAAAATCGGTCAACGGATGGCAGACATTTGAGGTCAAATACGTAAATAAACCAACAGAAAGCGAATCGGACTCGAACACGAAGGGTTTCGTAACACCGACACCAGAGCAAATATGCCTCCAAAAGCCCGAGTCTTGTATGGGAATCTATTTAATTGATTTTTATTATTTCTTGTATACCTCATAAACGGTTCATAATTACATAGGTAGGTGACCCTTTGTACTGCTGAAAAATTCAGAAGCTAAGCTATGCATTTGTAAATTTAAAATAAATTGCAACAAAATTACGAAAATAGAATGTGTGACAAAATATATAGACAAATCGGCAAATACTTCACACAATTTGTGCTTAGACATACTTTAGTACTTAAACTACTAAGCTATTACAAATTAAAGAACTGAATTTAATGTAAATTAATTTAATTTAATTGTATGCCACTAATCTGCGTCAACACTTTTATTATAATATCTCTATTCGTTGCTATACAATCCGTAATGGTAAGTAGTGGGTAGATCCTGTCTGGGTGTCTGGTCCAATTATTTACAAAGGTAGAGAGAGATGCGAGTAATCCTGTGCTTGCAATGTACTGCAATCGGCTTTCCGCCTACGGATTTCTATTTTCGTTACTAAATCCAAATAGGTATCTAACTGGTGGATTGCAGATTTGCAGCACTGGTATGCAATATGAAAAGATGGCAAACATTGAATCTGTAATAAACCAGATACAATCTCTGGTAGAGCTATGTAAAAAGGGAAATATTATTTGTGACAGATTCTTTCCCAACTATGAAAGCGAACTAGTGAAATGCACATCACACATATTAAATGAACTTATTTATATAACTTGTGTATACGTACAATTCTACAGTTCTTCGAACAGAGAAAGTACGTACAATTTGTTTAAAGAATATACCGGTTGTACAGTTCAACGATACCTTAGGTCGATGACAAATTACAGATCATATATTGAGGGCAAGGGCGCAGCACTTACAACTTTTCTTATGCTAGTTAAATTGCCGCGAAATTCAGGAAGTTTTTCATTAGATAGAGTTGTCCTCGCCTTTAATCATAAGACAGTCTTGGTATGTCCCTATGATGAATAATTTTAAAGTACATTCTACCACGTATTCCTGATGTGTATGATGATGAGTCCCATAAATACACATACAGCATGGACATAACAAAACTTACCTACAGCTAAAGCTATATTAGAAATCAAAATCAGAAATCATTTAATGTACGGCCACACCGCGGCATCCTGCGATCTACGGGCGCGATCTCAGTACTTTTCAATTGTTTTCTGATCGCGTTTGGTGTGAACCAGTCGGTATAAATACTACTACGCTATCTCATCGCCGCCTAGATCGCGCACGCAGGACGCTGTGGTGTGTCCCGTACCTTTATTAACATAACTGACTAAGTATATATAAAATAATGCTAGGTTTTTGTATTGCAACTGTAGGTTATGTTAGAACTAACAGTCCGAAAACTCAATAAAAATATATACTAGAAAAACTAAACATGTAAACAAAAACAAGCGTATTAACGCTAAGCCAGTTTTTCCCCATCATGTTCAGTATTTCCTGTATTTCTCTATTGATATCAATCTTCCAATAAAAAAACAAGAGCTACGTCATAACGTATACGGTCTATGGATGTTACCGTAGGCCGTGTTCATTAACCTAATTGCTATTGAGGTAGTATAAGTTATCTGATCTATACATGGCAGAGTCACAGTAATATCGAAAATGAGTTCCTGAATAATTATTGCCGGCTCTGGTAGCCTTTCATCAGTAGCTATGTATTTAGGTTTCTGAGGTTATTCTTCTGTAACAATAAGGTACCATCGACCTAGTTTGGCTCTAATTTAAAGAAACTTATTTTCCTGTCAATATAAATAAAAAATTAAAGGGGTTCCCCATACAAGAAACTTAATTTTATCGGAATTTTTTGCTTGATCTTACGAACCATAATAGATAGAGATTTCGAATCTTCACATAATATGTATGTATGGCCGCTATACTAAAAACACGATAACAAATACTAAAAAGTAAAAATAAAACTGGCCAAGTGCGAGTCAGACTTTTGTCCCGCACACGGAGGGTTCCGAACACCAACTAAGTAAACGTTAATACAAAGGTAATTAATAATATGAAATGAAGCTATTTAAGTACTAAAATAGAAGATATATTATTCAATACTTACACTACATATACAAATAAAACTTAACTAAGTAAACAAATCGACCAAGGCCCACAAATTTAACAAATGAAACGTTTGCGCGTGCTATTTTTTCCTGTGCTTGCGTCCAGGTGAATTAATTTCAAAGGATATTACACAGGTAAGTTATTTGTAGTTGATTGCAGATTGAACACCGAGCTTTGCTCGGTAATTTTTGCCACTTAAACAGAAAAATATGACTCTTCCCGACATCTATTGACGAATAATAATACTATTTTTTTATATTGAGAGCAACTAACTGCTTTAACTACACAATAACACTACTTCTACTTCTACTACACAAAGCTACTTCTAGGTAGATAAAGTTGATTATTGAAAACACGAATGAAACAACATTTCTGAAAATGAATCTTAGCTAGATCGATTTATCGCCCACGAAATCCCCTGTATATTAATTTTATTTAATCGTTGAAGCAGTTTCCGAGATTCAGATTCAGATTTCGAGATTAAGGTAAACACGATAGCGCCATCTATGAAGATTCATAGATAGCGCTATCGTAAAAAACACGTTTTTTGTTTTAAACCCTTTAATTTTTAACTTTGTTCTGTTCTTAGTATTTGTTGTTATACCGGCAACAGAAATACATCATCTGTGAAAATTTCAACCGTCTAACTATCACGGTTCATGAGATACAGCCTGGTGACAGACGGACAGACAGACAGACAGACAGACGGACAGCGGAGTCTCAGTAATAGGGTTCCGTTGGTTGTTTGGGTTCGGAACCCTAAAAACAGAATAAATTAAAAAATAAAAGAAACTCATTATTCAATCGTAACCCACGTGTGCGAGTCCAACTCGCACTTGGCCAGTTTATTAAATATATGGCGTCTCGTTGTTGCCATATCAAATTTTGATTACTTTCATGTATTTTATGATACTTAACAGATTAAGATAAATCAATAATTGACGTAACACTTAACCATCAAAGTCGGGGCCCGCATTTCTAGAGTGCCACAAAGGAACAAACATAGATAAATACGTTGGCCGATATACACCTTCAAACCGGCCACCCCCCACCCTCTAGGCCGATAACTATCCTCCTTAGACAGGTAAAAACTAAAAAGTAAAGCTTCGGATGATGACATTTTAAAAGCTATGCTTCTATCTATATATACAGTGTGTGTTGCACTTACGCCGGTGCCGCCACAAGCGAGCGACCCACCTGGTATGTAAGGTAATCTGAATCGAGTTACCTCCACCAATTTCCCGAATGGTGATATATAGTGAGCCTCGGGACATAGCGCTTGTCACCGGGAACAGTTTTGCGATAATCTCCACAATTAAGCGACAAGCACGTGCGTCGCCCTTCATGGCCAACAATAGGTAGTAAACTTTTAGAAATAGGTAGATAATTCGTTGTAATTGAAGTGATATCAGTTCAGGATTTATAAGATTATAAGAGATACAATCATTAACTGTATATATAGACATATCTTATTTTGTATGTTTGACAGACAAGCACCTGACCTCTATCTCACTTATAGTTCTGTGAAGATGCGGTCTAAGATGGAAAATACTTGTTTGGAATTGAAAGACAGCACTGAGACGAGGCGCTGGAGAACTGACTTGATTGTAAAACCAAACCCGTCTTCCATACTGGCTGTCACCGAACATCATGCCGGAATCCGGCAGACCTGAACTGGGTGGTTGGTTACTTCCAACCGCCAGTGATCACCCAGTTAGCACCATCCAGATATCAAAAGTAGGATAGATTAAGGCCCTAAGACTACGGACACTGGAAGGCAACATTACCTTACCGTGGCACAGAATAAATAATGACAATGATCCCGAAAATAATAAAGTCACATCCAAAATATTATTGTGGTGGTATTAGGTGCTGTAGATACCTACCGCTACACGTAAGTAGTTTCTTACTATGGTTTTTATATTATAATTAATATACTCAGATATCAAATATTATACATATAAAGTCTTTTCAAAAAAAAATAAAACCGACTTCATTACCACAAACAGGCACTCAAAAGCGAAAAATAAATTACTTAATATAATTATTATAAGCGCTACCCACTTATCTATTTGAAGTCGATCCAGTCGAGCCAGCCAAGTCTATTGGATAGTAGATACTATGTATGTAGTAGTAGTAAGTAGGTAGATACATGTAGGTAGTATCTATCTACTACCTATTAGACTTGGCTGGCACCGACTTCAAATAGATAAGTGGGTAGCGCTTATAATAATTATATTAAGTAATTTATTTTTCGCTTTTGAGTGCCTGTTTGTGGTAATGAAGTCGGTTTTATTTTTTTTGAAAAGATTTTATTTTACCCTTTATAGTGCAAAACAAGTTTTAATTAAATTACATGCATCTATAAACATAGTACCTATTATATAATCTGTGGTATAATGCTTATAATTTTTTTTTTGCAGTGTTGGTTGGTGCAAAGTACGTTCATAATTCTGAGTTATTTATGTATGCAGTGTCGCGGGCGGGACTGATATGGGCGCCATCTTCGCCAGACGTCATGTCATGTCAAAAAATATTAGGTATGCTCAAAAACTTTGCACATTAACAAGACTTTGCCTGGTAGAACATTCCTGTGAAGACAAATTAATTCTCCCCACCTTTGTTTCTATCTCGCTCACAGTTACCGTAAGAATATCAGAAGTCAATAATACTTAAATTCAAAAAATTAAAACCACCCCCGACTGATTTGTATATGTAATCCGAGTTTATAATCAAAGCATATTAATAACTTTGTACATTGAGACCATTCCAAGGAGATGTCTCAGAATTAGATCAAGCTTACCATATTTTTGCAATATCATTGAAGTAACAAGATACTGCGACAGCGCCATTTTGATTTTTTGACGTCCGCGGTCAAAGGACTACGAGCTTACGAAAGTTGCTATCGTAGTTTTTTTTAACCAAAAAAGAGCTGATAATATCTAAACGGCTGAACAGATTTTCATGAAATAAAGCTAAGAACACTCTCGACGAAGACATCTATCAAACAAAACAAACTAAATCAAAATCAGTTCATCCATATGGGCGCTACGATGACAGACACACAGATACACACGTCAAACTTATAACACTCCTTCGTTTTGCGTCGAGGGTTATAAACCAAAATCAACGTGAAGAAAGATGTAAAAACATTATTCAAGGTCATATTTTTTAGTCTTCAAAAGTATATGCAATAGCAACCTTCATTGTGATTAATCTTCTTGGGACTCTTCTTCTAAAACCTGTACATTCTCCTATGTTTGAGATATTTATTTCCATATCTCTGAAGATACTAATCAGATCTCGATAAAATTAAAATGGGACCACCTCGAAAACGTACCCTACCTATTAAAAAAAGAATCATATGAATCCGTTCACAATTGACGGAGTAATCGCGTAACATACACACAAAAAAAAACATACAGACGAATTGTAAACCTCCTCCTCTTTTATGAAGTCGGTTAAAAAGTAGCTTCATTCATTTACTCGTTATTATAGAGAATAATCACAGTGGGTGAGATTACACTGCCTATAATAAAATCTATTTATCCATCCAACCTACGTAACTCTAGCAACGTTGTAAGTACCAAATTTTTTGGTGTCATCAAAACATTTTTGAATAGGTGGGCGTTTCTAAATTCTACGGTAAAATATGTATGTACGTGTTAACCTCCATCACAAATGTCGTTTTTTCATATAAATCCGTGAACGTAAGGGTAGGTTCGGCTCACGCAGGGCCGGAGACGATGCCCGCGAGAGCGTTTAGGACGCCCCTACGAGGCGACATGACGTCCTTCTCTACAAATTGTTTTATATGTTCACTTATGGACGCATTCTGCCTGAAAATACGAGCTTTCCAAGATATATTTCTCTGTGTCTGTATGCTATATTATAGGAGTTATTAATTTCAAAGTAATTCAACGTATTTTGGTACTACCTACTTCTTCACGTTTATTTATTAGAACCGGTTTTTTTTTTTTAAATTTAATTAATACATTATGTGACTAAATACCTAGTTATAATTGTGTTTTTTTAAGCATATAATATTACACAACACACCTCAATTAATAGTTAGATATTATAAAAAGTAGAAAATTAATATTAATAAAATGTTGGTGAAAATGGTGGCTTTGGATGGTAATATCGGCTTAAATTAATTGCTAAGTTTTATTTGGTGTACAATATAATTATTCCATAGGATTGCAAAAATATATAAACATGAAATCTTTTAGACATTAAAAAAGCTTGTTCTCACAATACAGTTATTTTCATTTACAAACCAACGAACCTTGATACAACATAACGAATTCGGGTGTTGTATAAAAATAATACTGTCACATTTTGATTTTCAGTCTGACCTTTACTTATTTGTACTTTTTTCCCCTTTTAAGCGAGCGAATATTAATATGTATGAGCTTGCCGTTTTATTAGGTACCTACCTAACTATAGGTAGTGTAGGTAGGTATACCTTACTCTGCTGCACGATATTTTCCATCCACCTACGTTTTCAAACCCGACGTAAATAAAGGGATGACAGTACTAGTAGTACTTGTTGTGCCATGCGGCTTCGCCCGCGCTCTTAAATATCCAATTACCTAATCCATAATACCGTTTATTTCTGTGCTAAATCCATCCACCAGGATGAGCGGGAAAAAGTCCCAAACAAACAAATATACAAACTGACCTTCGCATTTTAAATATATTGGTGCTGATTGGTGTTGTGATAGTATGATAGTCAGTAAGGGTGTTTACTTATTTGTGTATCCTATATAATATATGTCTATGGTGTATTGTATTTCCAAAATGGATGAGCTGATATGGATTTTAATGTTTGTTTGGATAGTGACTTCATCTAGAGTTAAACTCGTATTCAGGAATCTGGTCATTCTTTTAAAGATCATCAAATAATTTGTAGTTTATAAAGGGATGTGCGAAATTTCAACATGTTTGATTGATCCTAAAATTTGGTATTGTGTTAATTCAATGATATTTCCAAAAACATGGTACCTTGACTTGATCATTACTTGGTATTTGCAGGATACCCAACTCCTCAACGACTTACCGAAGATGCATCGTGTTTGGGCTCATTGATATGGCCTAAATTAAAAGATTATAGATATCTGGTCGGCTTCTGGTCGGGTTCACAAATTTAATTTTCGAGACCTCTTCCATTATACAAGGTGTGGTTTTACATTCTCGCCATATTTGCATAGTAGATTGTAACGGGTACCCTTAAACACTTAATAATATTATTAAAGTTCGCCCGTGAATTAATACCCGGATATTTGATAAAACAATTTTGTGATTTTCAGAATCATCCCCGAGTAATATCAGAAAAACGCCATGTAAACTGCGCAGGCGCGTACACACATACGTAGATGGTGTTATGACACTAAAAGAGCGGTCAGCTGTGGCTGTGGCGGTCAGTGACGTGTACCGCCGCCGCTCTATCAGCTGGCTCTATCATTAAAATGTTTTTTTTTTTTTAAATATGTTTTTTTACTGATTCTTGTTCTATACCTGGAGTATACCTACCCCTGCAAATATGGCGAGAATGCAAAACCACACCTTGTATATATATATATATATATAATATAATATATATATACTAGCTAAAGCCCGAGCTTTGTGAGGGCTCGCGATTTTTTTCTGCCTGGGCTGCGTTTACATCCTCTGCATTGCGCTGACATTTTGCGCAGAGTCGAATTTATTTTTTTATTTTTCTTAATATTTTCCGTTTATTTTTACGATAAATGTCTCGTCATGTCACGTCTTGGTCTCGACAATGCAAATTTCTTCCGATTCTCTTAATCTGTAACAAAAATTATAGCTTTTCCCGCCAAATTTATTGTCACAAATGTCAGAGCGGTTTTTAACCATCGAATATGATGGTTAAAAAGCTGCAACCGTAGTAAAACAACCGAGGCCGTGAACGACACAGTTGCTACAACCGAGTGCGACGCTCTGAGGTCGTGAACGGGGTTAGAGCGTTTGGTTGCACTCCGAGCGTAGGTCGTGAACGCAGCCCTGGTATTAAATTTTAAGGCAGTTTTTTTTATATTAAAAGGCGCATCTGCCCGACACTGGCAAAAAATCTGCCAAACCACCAACCACTCCAACAAATGCATAAAATTTGCCATCATATTATTGAAATATGGCATAAAATTAAGGCATAAAAATTAAGTTTATTTACCGTCTCTCTCATTCAAACTTTTACAAATTTCCAACCAAATAAATACATAATAAAAATGTATTATACCTTATATTAATTAATTGTTATTATTAATTATACTTTAAATAGAAACAAAAAAATTGTCAATATTCTGTTTATATTTCAAATTCATAAGGATCCTTGAAATCTTCCACTTTTTGGAATCGTCAGCTTAATCTGCCAGATTTAAAATTTTGGTCCCAAATCTGCCTAATTGGCAGAAACCTGCCACAAATGGTCACACTGATACCAGACATCATTTGGATGACAGATGTAAATTCTTTCGATTTCCAACAGATGGCGTTAGTAACCAAACACTATGTTCGCAGCGAAGTTAATTCTTTGATCTTCTAACGGATGGCGTTAGTAGTATATTTCTATCCTAGAAACAAAATTGTTAATCTTCTTTTTTTTATGGTATTAAAATTATATTTTTACTGATAACACATCTACATGTGAATTTAATTTACTATGTTAAAGCACAAATCAATAGGCGTGATAGTTTTTCAGTAAAGTGTACCACAAAAGTGCTCAGGTTATGGGATAGTGATAGGGCTCGCTTCGCTCGCCCTGATAATTCTACTGTACGTGTGTATGTCACTGAACTCCTCCTAAACGGCTGGACCGATTTGAATGTTTTTTTTGTATGCGTTTGCGTGGCGCCCTGGATGGTTTAGATTCACAAATCAGCCTTTATATATATAATTCTACTGTACGTGTGTATGTTACTGAACTTCTCCTAAACGGCTGGATCGATTTGAATGAAGTTTTTTGTATGCGTTTGGGTGGCGCCCTGGATGGTTTAGATTCGCAAATCAGCCCGGCAGATGGCGCTGCAATCGGTATTTAGGTTATTTATCTATATAATATTATGTTTCTTTGAAGTGTTTCACACTTTATATTTTTTGTAAATTGTTAAACACAATCCAAAATTTCATCGTCCCGTCGGTACGATGAAATTTTGGATTGTGTTTAACTATTTATCTATACTTACTATACCCAAATAAAGAATAATGAAATTATTATATTTATGTCTTTCATTTCATACTTTGTCTAATATCCTAATCGCTTGAAATATCATGCAGGACAACGTCTGTCGGGTCCGCTAGTAGCCTTATAATATTCTACCATGAATAGTACCAAGCAAGGGCCGGCAATCTGTGGTAATAGGCGGTCGAGCGCCTGTAAGTAGTAGTTTTTTAATGTCACAAGCACAAATCCAACTTAGAAAATATTTATTAAGCAAATGAAATGAAATGAAATGATTTATTGGCTTGTGGTCTAGGTAATTACATACAGTGGTGTTATAATAATAGAATATAGAATAGATCGCTAGAACCGCTTATTTAAGTCTACAAGCACATTACAAAACTTGAAAAAACAAATAAACCTAATAAAATGGTGTTTTATCAGGTAATGACAGTTTCATAAATTCTTGTCATTTAAAAATTCGTCAATGCTATAGTATGGTCTTTTGTATTAAAAATGTATTAAGCATGTTTTTAAATATATTTGAGTTGGTGTTACTTTTAATTTTTGTTGGAATTTTATTGTAGATGGTAGGTGCCATACAAAACACACTGACTAAACTGTCTTGTTTTACTCATTTTGTATTTTAAAGTCTCTGGTCGTCTTCTACCAACAGTGTGCGTCTCAAACAAGGAGGGATTGCATTTTACAAAAGTGGCAACCTCACTTATGTATATTGACGGTAGTGTGAGAAGCCCGTGTGACTTAAAAATACCTCTGCACGTATCTCTTTGCTTGAGCCCAAATATTGCTCTGAGGCATCGTTTTTGAGCTCGGAATATTCGAAGCTTATCTATGGAATATATTATAAAGATATAATATTTATAAAGATATATGGCTTAACTTCTAAGCGAGAGGTAGCCTGTTCAAATCACGGGAGCATATTATATCGATGTTCCATCTGACTTGCTCCCAAAAAGTTGCATTCCCAACGGCGGATCCAGGAAGGGGGGTCATAGGGGTCATGACACCCCCGCCCCCCCCCCCCCCCGAGCTGGTTCCAGGACTTAGGTGGACCACTAATTGAACATAATGATTTTATTCATATATTTTGTCACCATACAGATTTTATGTAACTACATACCTTCAATATAATAAAATCCAAAGACCTTACTGACTGACTGACTGAGATATCAACGCACAGCCCAAACCGTTGTTCCTAGACACATGAAATTTGGAAGGTGTGTTCTTTATGAAGTGTAGGCATCCACTAAGAAAGGGTTTTTCGAAATTCTACCCCTAAGTGGGTGAATTGGAGGGTTGAACTTTCTATGAAACTTTCTATTCTCTGTCTCTTCTATTATCAATTTTTGAGACAATTGATACACATCTCATTCTTTAATTAAAATAGTGAGTTACGAATATCACAGTTTTTTGAAAATCATCCCCAACCGTTTTTCTGACTGCCTGATATATCAACGCACTGCCTAAACCACTGGTCCTAGAGACACGATATTTGGAAGGTGTATTTTTTGTGAAGTCACAGAATAATGAATAGTACAAGTAGGTGAAGTGCAAGTATCCACTAAGAAATAGTTTTTCGAAATTCTGCCCCTAAGTGCGTGAAATCATATGAGTAAAGAAACGGAACAGAGACAAAGCTTCTAAGGAGCGGCCAAAATGTTTACCTATTCTTGTAGGGTTGGCACCAAAAACGTGCATGCTATGAAGATAGATTTATTTACCCCTCGCACTCGTAGGATGCCGTACCAGGGCCCAGGGGTCTAAGATAAAGAAGGACATAGGATACGTTTTTTTGGAAATCGAGTTTGGGTGTCGAGATTTTTTTCTTAGATTTTGTAAGCGTGTGACGTCTTATCAGCTTTTTTTCTCGCAGAAAAGTCTGGATATCTAAATTGTTTGAATGTCTCGAATACTTCATGTTTACATTTTAATACATTTACTTACAAAAGTTATATATATACAACTTAAAAATAAATTAAACTATTAACTGAGAATAATTGAAATGTTATAAATAAAAATTAAAGTAGTTATAAATAAAAAACAGAACCTAGGTTGCAGCTGTTTGCCGGTAACGTTCCCAAAAAGCTGGCGACGTTACCTCGTTGAATTGCTAGGCTAATCCGTTGGCAAGCAAGGTAAGCGCCAGCTCTTTGGTCATGAGTGACGTCTATTAAGCGTCTGGACAGCTCCTTTACAAAACCCCGGGCATCTCGACCCCACGGACCCATTGTTTCGACCTTTCGACCCCAAACGTAAGAAAAATGTAGCTATCAATAGCCGCATATTTCCTCCGTTTTTTTTTGAGGGCATTGAATACTTTTTTCTGGCAGACATGTCTGGATGTCCAGAGATGTCTGATTTTTTTTATTGAATTTTGTAAATGTGTGACGTCTAATCAGATCAACGTCATGGCCGATTCAGCTGAAATTTTGTACCAAGATAGTTAGTAGAGCATAGTAGGAGGACACTTTTATTTTGGCAAACACTTAAACAGCACAACTTGGTATACTCTAACCATAATGATTAATGACTTTTACAATAGAGGATATCGAGTTCGACCTTGGAGTCCTCTCTAATGACTTAACTTAAGGTTATGAAGTCATAAAACTGTCAGGGTGTTAAAAAGTCATAAAAAATCATTCTCCTTATCTACTTTGTAGGAAATATTACATACATTTTTGTGTTTTAACAGCTTCATGCATCAGAATCATTTAAAGAGCACAACTTGGTATACCTAACCATACTGATTAATGACTTTAACAACAGAGGATATTGAGTTCGACCTTAGGGTCATCTATAGTGAATAATTAAGTCATAAAACTGTCAGAGTCATAAAAAGTCGTAAAAAATTTGGCCACGCGAGCGAAGCCGCGGGCAGATGCTAGTTAATTTAATAAAATACCTACATTTTACTTGTATCTATTGAACTATCAAAATGAAATTATAAGTTCTTGACTTGAGCACGACTATGTGACCCCCTCGTGGCGCCAAAGCTGGATCCGCCCTTGAGCATTCCTCCATCAAGGAGAAAATCTGCCGCCATAACCTTACGGTGTTCCAGCAGCACACACCTGTTGAAAGTGAGAGTATCGCTAAATGCTAATAGCAATGAATGATTAGGTATGAAATAATAATGTAGAACAATAGTAACATAAGTAGGTAGTACTCACATACATACCTGCCTACTCCAGTAAACACGATGCCAAGATGGACATTATCTTTTCACATCACAAACATCACAAAAAATCATGCATATCCTCACGTCTCCCACAACAAACAAAATGATTTAGTCTCGACTCATTATGCCTCCAAGTCACAGAATACAGTGCTAAGGTCACGAGACCTTCAAACCTCGGGTAATATCCATGAAAATGCCGCTCTAAGCCTCGGCAATACTTCATATCGCCAGAGATTCCATGTAGGGTGTCCTCGTGCCATGCGCTATTAGTAAACACGCTACACGCATACTTATGACCAACTTTGAACTCACCCTTATCTCAATAGTATTGAATTTTATCCTCGTTTCAAGAAAACAAAGATAAAATGCATGTTTATTTGAGTTGACTACCTAATCGGAATGTTTGCTTCAGCGTGTGCCAGTAAACATATTTGTTAGTTCGTTTGATAAATCATGTTATTTAGGCTATTGCGCAAAAGGATGATTTGTATGACGTCTTTGGTGTTTTCTTACTATTGTTTGTGACCCCGAATCTATTGCCACTAACGCCTGCCACTATCTATGCCTACGTAACAACTATGTTAGGTTCTTATTAAATTATTAAATCAATATATCCCTAAGTTATCAGCGAATTCTTGCATACGTATGTTTTTAATAAAAAATATTATTAAATCGATAAACTTATAATTGAAAAATATTATAATTTTATCCATTTATTTAAATGGAGTAGTAATATAGGCTTAAGTTGTAAGTAGAAGGTACTTGACATCAAATATAGGTGACATTTTAATCTATATCTAACTATACTTCTATACTAATACGAGATTCATATTTATAAACCCCGAAAAACCAAAATTTTTAGACTTTGTTAACTACCCCATTTCAAAAAATCCTACAATACGTACCTTACTTATTTATTTACAAAACAACTTATGTGTAAAGTTTGAATAAAACAGACTATCTGATCTTGTTCCGCCATACAAACTTTGAGATGAATTTGGAAAATCCTTTCTTATCGGATACCTACGTCATAATAACTATCTGCATTCTAAATTTCAGCGCAATCCGAAACAATATTGATTTTTAGACTTTGTTACCCCACTTCACCCTCTTCGGAGAGGCATTTTGAGATAGCCTGAAACTCGTATTTAATTATTTAATTAGGTACTTGTGTGAAGTTTCGAATAAAAAGACTATCCAAACTTTGCATCCCACTTCATGCCCTTAAAGAGTGAATCTTGAAAAATCCTTTCTTAACGGATACCTACGTCAAAACAACTATCTGCATGCCAAATTTCAGTGCAATCCGAAACAATATTGATTTCAGACTTTATTACTTACCTTCTTGGAGTGGCATTTTGAAAAAGCTTTATAGACGTATTTACTTATCTATATACTATAGTACTTGTGTGAAGTTTAAAAAAAAACTATCTAATCTTGTTTCTCCATACAAACTTTGAACCCTCATTTCATTCCTTTAAAGGGGTGATTTTTTGGAAAATCCTTTCTTAACGAATACCAACGTCATAATAACTATCTGCATTTTAAATTTCAGCGTAATCCGAAACAATATTGATTTTTAGACTTTGTTACACCACTTCACCTTCTTCGGAGTGGCATTTTGAAATAGCCTGAAACTCGTATTTAATTATTTATTTAGGTACTTGTGTGAAGTTTCGAATGAAAAGACTATCCAAACTTTGCATCCCACTTCATGCCCTTAAAGAGTGAATCTTGAAAAATACTTTAACGGATACCTACGTCAATACAACTATCTGCATGCCAAATTTCAGCGCAATCCAAAACAATATTGATTTTGAGACTCTGTTACCCTATTTCACCCTCTTAGGAGTTGAATTTTGAGAAAGCCTGAAATACGTTATTACTTATTTATTTACTGAAGTACTTGTGTAAAGTTTCGAATAGAAAATACTATCTAATCTTGTTTCTCCATACAAACTTTGGACCCCTATTATATCCCCTTAAGGGGTGAATTTTAGAAAATAATTTCTCAGATGGAACTAACGTCGTAATAATTATCTGCATGCCAAATTGCAGCGCAATCCGAAACAATATTGATTTTCAGACTTTGTTTCCCTATTTCACCCTCTTCGGGGTGGAATTTTGAAAAAGCTTGAAACACGTATTTACTTATTTTTTTTACTGAAGCACTTGTGTGAGGTTTCGAATAGAAAAGACTATCTAATCTTGTTTCTCCATACAAACTTTGAACCCCCATTGCATTACCTTAAGGGATGAATTTTGGAAAATCCTTTCTTAGTACACCTTTACGTACTAAGACAAATATACCCTCCAAATTTCGTCTCTACGACCAGCGGTTTAGGCTGTGCGTTGTCTGTCAGTCAGTCAGTCAGTCAGTCAGTCAGTCAGTCAGTATGTCAGGACAAAGATTCTTATAGTATTAAAAGATTATAAAGAGAGAAAATTTGTGTTTTTATATCTTTTGATTTTTGTATGGATGTCTATCTCTTAGGCAAATGCTACACGCTCGATATTTATCGTAATATTATTATTTTTATTTTATATATATTTGACGTGATATTTATTGAGTAATACATTTTTCGTGATAATTTATCGTGATACGCTTCACTACACACTTGATAAATATCGTGATCCTGGATTACGATCCAAATATCACGATAAATATCGAGCGTGTAGCATTCGCCTTAGGGTTGACTCATAGTAACCTTTTTAATCTTTAATTTTTAAATAAAATACATTACACTACTTCCAAGGCTATCTTCTACAATACAGTGTTTAGCCTTAGCCAAATAATTACGTTAATTACCTTGGTCATATATTATGGATTAGAATTGTCCTTTACAGTGTATAATTTAAATGATAACTTTAGAATATATCACAGATTTAATTATGCGCATCAAAAAATAATTAATTATTTGCAGCGAAACATACAGATTAGACAATAGTTACTCCATAAACATTGTTAGCTTAGCTATTTCTGTAGATCCCAACCGATATTAAATAAATTTGATGTCAATTTAGTCTGATCTATCGTATAAAACTAGCTGAGTCCCACGGTTTCACCCGCGTTTAAAAGTATCCTAACATCTTATCCATTAATATGTAGTTACTGCCTATCCCTGTGCAAAATTTCTGCTAAATCGGTCCAGCCGTTTGACCGTGAAGAAGTCCTAACCTAAACAAACAAATATACAAACTGACTTTCGCATTTATCATATTGGTATTGATAATGATGTGGTCAAGGATGGCGAACACGCTAGGCTTAAACACATTTAAAATGGAATGACTCCCGAGAGCTGTGCTGCCGGAGCATCGTAAGGTTATGTCGGCTGATTTTTTCCTTGATTGTGGTAAGCTTCTTTTTGGTAGCAAGTGAAGCAGAACATTGATTTATCATTATCACAAGTACTATCTACACCACTATATATACTATATACACCCATGATTCATGAATGCACATAGAAACTTGAGAAAATCAAATGGTATATAGCTTGGATTATAACCAGCGACCGTCGGGTTAGAAGTCAAGGTAACTATCCTTTACGCCAACGGGCCGTCCAATATTATGTATCAATTTCACCCGTGCGAAGCCGGGGCGGGCTGCTAGTAATTAATAAAAAATGTTCCAATCTAAGTATCCGTAGTATAGTTAACTAGGTATCTCTCCTGGATATTGCTGCACTTATGATAGGCTCCAATTAGTCAACTATGACTTAGTGAGTCACTGTGTAGCTCGTACCACCTAGCTTGCTTATAATAGGGAGCCGATCAGTAAGCAGAGTTCCGGTATGGTGGAACTGATTATATATAACGCCCTGAGCGCCTCGTCTTACTCCGATGATAGACCTAGCACCTATCTATCATCTACCAGTTCCAGGCAACTAGTTACCTAACCGTAAATCATTGTAAATAAAACTATCCAATACTTATACATATATAATACCTAAATACCGAATCTTAGTAAAACTGTTTAATCTTTGTGAAATCGTCGTATCTTTGCATGGTGATAGGACACTATCTAGTGTCCGCCTGGCCAGATACCACCCTCAAGTTAGAAAATCTGTCGCCAAACATCTAATGTGTTCCGGCAGCTATCCTTGAGAGCCAGTTCCTATTCTAGCTTGTTTACTTTATATTTTATATCTTGTTTATAGCGGTCGAAGATGGTAAGCAACACTTAACAGCAGGTGAGATAGTGGTCAAACGCTAGCCTAAGATATAAAAAAAAAAACATAAGTAGCTACTAAAGATGGGTTATACTAGGAAAATTTGGGACTAGGTGCACCTATTCCTAGTCCTTAAAAATACGTGATCCAAATATCTGTTCCACCTAGTATTGATCGCGCATAGATTATAGTAGTCAACACTCAACAGTATTGCATCATTTCGCTCTCACATACTACAGTGCGAGAGAGAGTGTAGTATATTATAATCTCGGATTATAATACTACCCTCTCACTCGCACTCTCATTGCACCGCGTCTACGGTGTACGGCGGCACTATGCCACTGTAAATACGGCATAGATTTGCGTGAAACATCGCATCTAGTCTCGAGGTCAAATACTAGGTGGAATAGGTTGTGCATCCTAGTGTGCGAGTGATAGGGTAGTATAGTATTATGCTACCCTCTCACTCGCACTGTTATTGCACCGCTTCTACGGCTTACGGCGGTACTATGCAAGTGAAAATACGGCATAGATTCGAGTCACGTCGCGTCTTAGTAAGTAGTCTGAGGTCGAATACTAGGTGGAATAGGTGTTTGTCAAAAGTAGGAATAGGTGCCACCTAGTCTCATAAAATATCTATTCTTCGGATCTGTTCTAGTAAATACGCCTCACCTCTAGTAGCCTACCTACCTAAGAATTAGAGCAAAAGCTGGTACAGCCCATATAGATATAGATACTGGGCCAATCTAATGAGTGTTTAATTCTGTAGCTGTAATAGGTACCTACCTGAACTAATGGTACCTAGGTACCTAACTGACGATGCGGTCTAAGAAGGAATTATACTTGTGTGAAAACGGAAGACGGCAGTGAGACGAGGCTCTGCTGCAGGGCTAGCATGGCCTTATCCCCGGGGGAAAGACAAAATTATTTCCGTTTTTCGCCACTGACAGGAGATCAACACAACAATTTAAACGCTTGGTGAAGTTTAACCCCGAGTTTTAATTCTGTTTCGTATTTAAAAGTTAAAAAAAGAATTGATTAAAAGTCAGCGGGCGTTTTTAACTGTCGAAAAACTTTACTTATAGTTTGCCTTCTCCACCAAACAAAACACGGATAGATGGAAAGACAAAATATTCCCCTTGCCATGCTAGTCCTGCTGGACCACTGACTTTAGTCCAACAGTTTACACACGATGCGGTTAATAGTACATAATAGTAAGTTTTGACTTTTAGTTAACCTCATTTACCTAGTTTTATGCCATTTGTAAAGCGAAAACAATTGACAGCATAATAACAATTAATGTAATAAACCTAACCTAGAGTGGATTTCTATTATTTTTTAATTATTCAAGAGTTTAATTACGACAGCGGTTATTAACTGCTGTAATCAGTAAAGAATGATTTGATAAGTCGGCTACTAATTAAACAGGCTATAATTAGTCTTTCCTAATTACTAACCAATTGAAATAGAAAAGTGTCCATAACTATTTAATGTTTTTTCTATTATAAAATAAAACAATGTTTCCGCCGTCACATTCCATATATTGTTTGAAAACAATAACAATTCGAATAGACGTAGATAAAACTATTAATATAAGTAAAAAATAGATGATTTGATTACATGTACAGATGGTTCGATTGTAAAACACGGTAATTATGTTTTCAAAACAACGAATGCGACCAATCCTCTAATGAAAAGAAAGATGAAATGGCGCCTCCAATGTTTAAAGATGTCGTTCAGAGTAAACTAACGTTAGAAGTGATACATGCCGCTCGATACGATCCGCTTAACCGAAATACAAACAATAATAGCAGACTTACATCTACTTAAAGTAAAATAAATGGTTCTTCAAAATAATAAACTCCCGAAACCGATTCGGAGGGTAGATCGGGCGCTCGTCGCGGGCGCCAATCGACGATATTCTTTCGCTGGTTTCGGCGGCGGGAGGCTATTTAATCAGGCCCTTGGCCTTGAAGAGGTCGCGCATGAGGCCCTTGAGGTATCGGATCTCGCGCTGGAGGTCCGAGCAGCGGTCGCCGAGCTCCGAGTGCGTGCGGCGGAGCTTCTGCTCCTCCGTGAGCAGCACCTCGATCTCTGCCTTCTTCTTCTGGCGGTAGCGCGTCGCGGCGTTCTTGTTCTGCTCCTTCTTGCGCGAGCGGCGATCCTCGGGGGCGCGCGAGTACGGCCCGGGGCGGCGCGCCGACCACTCCTCGTCGCACGACGAGCGCGGGGACGAAGGCGGCGACTCACCCGACGGCGCCGGCGACACCAGCTGCGCGGCGCGGTGCCGCACCAGCTCCTCCACGGACGCAAGCTCGTCGTACGACGCCGGGGCGAAGGCGTCCAGCAGCGGCAGCGGTGCGGGCACGGGGAGCGGTGCGAGCGCGCCCTGCGCCTGCTGCGCGTAGCTGAGCAGCAGCTGCGTGGCGGGCCCGGGCGGGGACTGCGGCGGTGTCAGGTGCGTCAACTCCACCGCATCGTACACGTTCTCGAACTCGCGCAGCAGCTCCTCCGTGTGGTGCGTGAAGGTGGGCACGCCCACGGGCACGGCGGCCGGCGCGGCGGGCACGGCGGCCGCGATGGGACCCACCGCTGACGTCACGCGCTCGGGAATATGCTCGAACAACTCCACCTTTTCCTCCAGCCAGTTAGGGAAGATGTTCTCTGCGGAAGATAAACGACTGTCAGTTGACGCATTCCACTTCTAAAACTATAAAGTGACTCTGCTCGGTTTGGAGATCTCGATGGCTTCCTAACGTCACCGTTCATTAAAATGTGAATTCCACTCATCGTGATGTGTTGTTATGAATATTTAACCGATTAGATCTCCACGAGTGGCTGATATGGGCTCGTGGACAAATTATGCATTAATTAAGAACGTAGTTTCTCGGAAAATTTTCCTAGCGTTTAAAACGAACAAATTATGCGATCGATTTTGTTGGAATTTTTTGAGGTTAGGCATCGGGGAGCGAGCTGAGTCTAGGCAAGTTAACTCCATGAACTAAATAAACAGCATATCATGTTGCACGCAGTGGCGTCGAGCTCGCGATAAGTCGCTATCGACAAATCCTTTTGTCTCGGCCGGGAACTATACGAATATCTCATGTTTACACGGTACCTACCATCATTAGGAATTTAAACGTTTGTTTTAGTGGCTAAACGAGTAGGCATTAAAATTCTGAAGTCGTCCTCGACGTGACGAGTTGACCGCGTTTAGTTGAGACGATGGACTTAATCAATGATCAATTGAATATAAATTGGTTAGACTGTTGTATTGTAACGGAGAAATTCTTTGATTAACTGTTGTGTCTGAGCGCCACATTCAGTGAGATGTTTTGCTTTCCATTTACATACAATTATTGCATAAAAAAAGTTATTTCTTTTATGGTACTATTACTTTCGACACAGAATAAATAATACTAAGTTTAATAAACTTTCCTACCAGTGTGGAATTTCAGGGTCCCTAAACGATGGTTAATTTGTGTCCATATATATGACTCAATGTAAAAACTAGTTTAATACTTTGGAGAATAAATCATTCATTCATTCATGTCGATTAAAATAAAAGTTTAAAAAGCGATCCATATCCTGAGCAACCTTTAGCTTTATGAGTAGAAAATCAATATTCACAACGAGATCTATTTAATTTGATGATTATAAATAATTATAACTTTGGCTCTCTTTTAAATAAAACAAGCAGATAAGAGGAAAAGCAGAAAAAGGTAAGGAAGCTTCTAAACGTTTCGGAGAAAATGTATGAACCTAAAATAAGTTAGGCCATTTAAGTGATAACAATGTCTTTATTAAAATTGGCAGTAATTTCAGGGCACGCGATTGGTTGCAGCGTCGTGACCCAAGATAAACTTGCAATCACAGTTTGCCGCCATCGCACCCGTCCTCGATACCGAATTGTTGCGATAACTAAGCGACGTCAAACTATATTATAATTATAACCCGCTAGAGTCAACGACTTCTTATAATTTGGAAAATTCCATCCGAGTACGATTAACTTATTGGAATCGATTTAATTACTAACCTTAATTATGAATACAGTAAAGACTGCATTATTGAAATGAATCAATTAAGTTTAAGACATCGGTAGGTACTGTTATATAAGCGAGGCCACAAAACATGTTAACTATGCTTCCTACTCAGGAGAAACTACGTCGAAGGGTCGAATATGTAACACTATAAACAGAAACGAAGTCAACCGATACAGTCAAGGTAATTAAGTAAAAGAACTAAGTGGTCTCAGTCATGCTCACAGATCGTGGTGAGATAGGTACATTATCTCTCATTCGAAAGGTGTATACCGCGGCAGGTTGCAATATTTGTATCAATATATAGGAATGAAAACAAGTGGTCAATGTGTCGCTCTTATTATTGGGCGAGCGGGCGGCGAGGTCGCCTTCTGCGCCAACTGGTTTATCAAACTACCGCGGTACAAGTCACAAGAACATCCACTGAATGACACTCTCAAGGAGACGTAGTGCTGCTCTGATACAGCGGGTGACAACTAAATATACGAAGCTTGTCTTATATAAACAAAGAGATAACGATACAACATAATCGTAGTTAGTTGGAAGGTTCAAATCGCTAACTCTCATCCCAGATACCTCTATCTAAGCCAAGTATGCAATCGGGAATTTCACTTAAGTTACCGATATAATAAACGATAAATAAGCTACATTTATGCGTAACTGTTGCTGACTTTATTGTGTTATACATTTATTCGATACATCGTCATTTACGTAATAATAACCATCTTTGTTTGATAGCGAAATACGTTGTTTTTACATTAAATTTTTATTTTTGTTGCGCAGTTAAATGTTCGTTCCAAAAAGTTAACCTCCATCGAGTTACCGAACTAAACGACAGCCATGCGCCGAGCGCATAAACAATCACTACCTACGTATAGCTTTCAAGTTGTGTACAATTTGAATTACTCGTGAACGTGCAACTAGCACGAATCAGTTTTTTATTACACCAATAACCGAAGCGAGAAATGGAGCACGCGGACCTTGATAGCCTTTCCGCTACGATGACTTTCAATAACCTAACCAAAACAAACAATGTTAAATACTGGGAACGCGGCCAGGCGCTCCAACATACCGATGTACATATCTGCCAGTGCCATTCCGAAGTCCAGGTACACTCCTAGAGAAGCGAATCCGACAAAACGTCCATTAATGTCCTTACTGCTACAATACAGTCCTTAACTTTAGAGATTATAGAGGGCAGTGGTATCCTATTACTGGATTCCTCGGGGGCGAGCGATGGTCGTCGTGGAAGACTCAGGGGTGGCCTGGAGGCCTAACGTCTCTTGACGAGTTTCTGTGAGTTGAAAATGATCTCTTTATTCCAAATGCAACGATAGTGGCACTTCATTCTAACGGCGTCCAGAAGCGGCATCGACGACGGCGGCAGACATAAGTTGAGATGCGAGCGCGAGCGCTCGGAACACGGTACTCGAATCGAATTTATTGTCACGAGTTGGTACGGGAGCGGTCACCAGTACACACGCGGCGCAACGCGGCTCGGGACTGAGCGCGCGGCGCCGCCCGTGTCGCCGCCTGCCCCCCTACGCGCCAGCGCATATAAATACTGCCCGCTCTGACTGCACTACCACATTCACATTTACACATCATCAATAGCGCTACACTTCAACATTCCAGTGCAAAACGCCTGACACTTTTACACATAAGTAATAACTATACAACATAACAACTCTCAGTCAATCTACGAAAAATCAATTCGCGTAAGAGAGCACGAGAATTATTTACACTCTACACATCTGGTCAGATGAGCCGGTTTCTATTCTATATTTATTTGAAATTAAATTTCATGTTAATCTAGATTATATATAATAATAGGTATGTGATGTCGGTTATGCATAGTCGCATTTTATAGAGTATTGAGAAATACATAGTAGATTTCATCACGGGGGTGCAACATACTTTTTGTTTGAGGCCGCGGAATTCGGCCGAGAGAAAGTAATGTTGTGACCGAGTGATAAACTTTCTTTCATCCCCCTCTGTGATAAAAAGGAATATACATATAAGGTTCTTTAATATTGCAATTTAAGAGTATAGATAGCATTGTTAAAGAGACTGACTTATATAATTAAATATCGTTAAAAGAAAGAAAAAACCGACTTCAAATGCCGCGCTAGTCATTTTTAGTAGCAATTTTGAGGTGTTTATCTCCATATCTCTGGATATATTATACATACATACTTATCATAGTTCTCGATGAATTTACAACGGGAAGCACCTCGGGAGTATACTTCAAATAAAAAAAGAATTTTGAAAATCGGTCCACAATTGACAGGAAAATCGGTGAAAATTAACATACAAAAAATAATGTAAAAATACATACAGACAAACTGAGAACCTCCTCCTTTTAAAGTGGGTAATAAATACAACAATACATAACAATACATAAACACAATATACCAATGGAAACATACATTTTCCTTAAAAACTTCGCACCTTTTGCACTTTTTACTCGATAAAATTCACATCATAACAGACTTACACATGTCTATTTAAGGAGATACATTACGAACCCATTTTTTTATAGCGTAGTATTATGGAATGTTTCCGTGAGTTTGGTAAATTATAAGTTCATTACATCGACGACAATAATCACGTTTTATGTCAATTTTCTCGACCCAGTTTTGTCCGGAGGCCACTTATTCAGCTATGAAAACTTTGAACCTTTTGTATATATATACGTTACAATTTATATTAAAATTTGCTCTTCTCCGACTTTTATCATGATTAATTGAAAGGTTAGGTATAACTCATAGTTTCTGGGAGATTTTTTCCCTATATTTTGGCTATATCATCAGATCGGCTCGATGGTACAATAATATGGCATTGTCACCAAACATACATAAATGTGCCCAATTACAGCTCAAACTCAGCTTTGCAAATTTTGAAACGAGCCACTTTCATGCGAATAATATTTCAGACTTCTTTTTGTAGGTTGTCTTGCTTATTGTACGCGATATTTAAAATTAAAGCTAAATAATTTAAGATCGTTTAAAAAACTAAAAGAAACGACTTCAAACGTCGCATTAGTCAAAGTAGCCAGTAGACGTAGTAACTGTAGTACGTAGGTCACACTATAAGTTTTGCGTAACTTAAAAAAACAACATGTTATAACCAAAATATTATGATTATTGCTTTTCAAAATACTCTCCTTTACATTTTAAACATATTTTCATGCGATCGAACCATTTTTTACAACAGGAGGACCACAGATCTGAAGGCATGTTTTCTACGTGCTGATTGAACGCTATCACTGCCTCTTCGGAGTTGGTAAAAATGAAACCTCTCATCAAATCTATGATTTTGGGGAAAATACAGAAATCACGGGGTGCTAGGCTATACGCGCAGGATGGGTGACGAGTTGTACTTTTTCGGAAGCTAAAAATGACTTTGTTTTGTTGGCCGTGTGTGAAGAAGCGTTGTCATGATGTAGGAGAACGCGGCTTTTTGGTCGTCTTTTGCGAACTTTTTCTAACACCCTGGGTAAACAAATGGTAGAATACCACTCGGCATTAACACTCTTTTGATCTTCAAGTGGAATTGTACAGATGGGACCCGTAGCTGAGAAAAAAACGCGATCATTTTTTTACCAACGTTTCTCGCCTGCCTCACTTTTGTTGGACTGTTCTCATTTTCAAACACCCATTCACAAGATTCCTGTTTTTTTCGGGTTCAAAACAATAAATCCACGTTTCGTCTCCTGTGACAATGTCATAAACAGCATTAGAATGTCCGTTGCCGTAATTCAGTAGCATCTGTGAGCACCAATCCACGCGAGCCCGCTTCTGCTCCGCTGTCAATTCATGAGGGATCCAACGACAACTAAGTTTCCGAACTTTCAATTCTTTGTGTAAAATTTTCTGAATTTGGCTCAAACCAATCCCCAATAGTCCTCGAATTGTCTCATAGGTAATCCGCGGGTTTTCTTCAATTAGCCGTTTAACAGTACCACATTATTTTCGTTGACGGCAGTTGAAGGCCACCCTTCACGAAATTCGTCATGTAAAGAAACTCAACAAATTCAGCAAACCATCGCCTCACGATGCTCCAACAAGGTGCTTCTCTCCCAAAAGCATTATGAAGACGAACGGCACAGTCTTGCGGAGAGTGAGATCTTTTAAAATAATAAAAATCATCGCTCTAAAATCTTTTCGACTTAATTCCATAATTCGTTGCGTACATAGAGAAAGTACATGGTTGCGTACGTAGAACTTTGATGGGTGATAAATAAACTGGCCAAGTGCAAGTCGGACTCGCACTCGTAGGGTTCCGTACCACACTACAGTATTTTATAAGATCGAGCATAAAATACCACTATCATTTTTCGCCAGCAAAAAATAATAATTAATAAACATTTTATTTCTTATAACGCCATCTAACGTCTAACAAAGGTGTTAGGGATCGACATTTCAATATAACGCCATCAATGGGGCGTTTACCTAACTAAGCGTTCATAGATGGCGTTAAATGCCGAAAAAAACACGTTTCTTGTATGGGGACCCTCTATTATTTTTAACTTTATTATGTTTTTAGTATTTGTTGTTATAGCGGCAACAGAAATTCATCATCTGTGAAAATTTCAACTGTCTAACTATCACGGTTCATGAGATACAGCCTGGTGACAGATGGACAGACAGACAGACGGACAGCGGAGTCTTAGTAATAGGGTCCCGTTTTACCCTTTGGGTACGGAACCCTAAAAACAATTTACAAACGATTTCCCCCAACTGATTTTTTTATTACTAAGAAGGTTGCAACGTTTAAAAAAATATAACATTTGAAATTCAAATAGTTCCGATTAGCTAGAAGTGCAAAACTTCTAGTGTGCCCCATGTATAATCTGTGCCAGAAGTTAGTAGTATGTCGTCGAGATAAGTAAATGCACCGTAATACAAATGTTAATATATTAAAAACGGTTTGGCCGATTTCGTTAAAATTTAAATGGGACCACCTGGGAAGGGTACCCTTTGAAACAAAAAAAATAATTTTCCAAATCCTTTTTTTCGAGTAATCGGTGAACATACATTTTAAATAAATAAAACCGACTAAGTCGAGTTGAACTCGCCCACCGAGGCTTCCGTCCAACCAATTAAGCTAGACCTCTAAATTGTATGAGCGCTAATATAACTCAGAGGTCTACCTTAATTAGCGCAAACTATGTATGTATGGGGACACCCATTTATTTTCAGCTTTTTTTTATTTTTTGGAATTTTTCCTTAATTTGTGCTGTAAGAACTTGCTTCTTGACAAATTTCATGATACTAGGTCAACGTGAAGTACCCTAAAGGTTTTCGACCCAAAACCTATAGGGTACTTCCGGTTTACCTAGAATTGTCAATTTTGGTTATAAGCAAGGTCTTAGAGCACAAGTAAAGGAAAAATTCCGAAAAATAAAAAAAGTTGAAAATTAAGGTACATTTTGGTACTAACAAGTTTTCTTAAGTCGGTTAAAAAGATCTGTAGAACTGAGTACGCACCAGAAAATTGTAGAATTTTACAAAGACTGCTGCAAGTTTAATAATTAGAGTTCACTCGGTGTTTTAGGGTTTTTCTCCTCCCTCCTATGACTCTAAACATAGCAACTACTCGCCGAAAGTTCACGAAGTTATCAGTGAACTGTGAAGTCATCAACGTATTCTTCCATACGATATCAACGATGCCGAGCCTCTATCTTAAAAAGTTTATTTGAAGGTCAAAATCTAAATAATGGAATTATTTAAAGACCCGCACAAAAATATAAGAGATTTTATTCATGTGTGTGTATAAGTGAGAGTTTTTTTGTGTAAACATAAAAAATTGCGCTGAAAGTTACTTCGACTTTTGATAAACATTAATTTATATTAGAAATGTTTAAACAGTTTTATGTAATCTAGTCAATTCTATGTTATACTTGCTGAAATATACAAACACTAAAATAATGCCTACATACATTGAATAGCGATTTAAAAGAAACCTAATGGATCAGCTTTTAACGTTTCTTAATAACTCCATAATAATAATTGAGTCGCGGCGGCGGGGCAATTTAGGGGCGGCTTTGTGTGAGTGGCGACACCGCGTACCCCTATCTCGTTAGGGCTAAATAAGACCCTCTGACCCTCGGCTTGCCTTGACCAGCCGACCGTGGGTGGGTAACGCAAGAGCTAAGACACCTAAGCTCCAGGGTTGAAGTGTTAAAGGCCATAAAGCCGCAAGTAGCGTCTAGCTAGTGAAAGTGCAGCACACCTCTCGTCGACACCCTAAGCTATCCACGCCAATGTTGCCCCTTGGCGCTAATATAACGGTCCGGCTTTATTATGGGCCTATTCAGTGCATAGCAAGTAATCCCGCCAATATATTTAGTTACTAAGCATAATTGGCGGATGCCGTACCTCATACCATAGCCCAGTAACAAATACGCCATCAATCAACTCAAACCAATAGCCAAGATCATTATAATTATACTATCTTTTTAGTTTTTCAAAACCATCCATCCACAAACCTTAGTTAAAAAATAATATGTAAAAGGCCTGTTAATGTTTGCATCAGCTCCATAAATGCCGTCAGAAGGACCGGGCTTATACGACCCGAGAAATGTGATAAGTAAATAAAATAAATAATCCCACAGGGGTGGCTTTATGGCGAACCGACGGTAAGTGGCAAGTTGGCAACACCGCGTAACCTTAACCCGTGAGGGCTAAATGAGACCTTCTGACCCCTGGCTTGCCTTGACCAGCCGAGTGGGAGTAGGAATCGTTAGAGTAAAGACCTAAATAAGCAAAAGTTGTAAAGGGCCTCTTGATATAAGTTTCGGCGCCATCAATACCTTCCATACAACCAGGCGTGTACGACCCGAGAAATGTAAGAAATAATAATACATTTTATATAATAATTAACTGACATTTCTTACAATAACTGCAATTAAAGACATCACTAGCACCGTTCAATTATCTGGGTAAATATAAATAACATCAAATGCGTAACTGAGATTTATACGCAATTAAAATTATCTAACAGTTAAAAACGTGGTTAATAACTAATTAGCTATTTGTGATAAAAATATCACGCGGGCGAATTATGGATGACAGTTGGGAGAGGTGTGTCTTTTTTTTGCTCTATCATGGTTCCACGCGATAAGTCTATTTAGCCAGTGTCAAAATTGATCATGTGGTAAATTCATTGTCGCGTCACATTTCAAGTTAAGTTAAAGTTATAGTCCAGTCCAAGTCATAGTCCAGTCAATGTCATACCCTCAGTAAATATGTGGACTTTACTGAGATTTTAAGTGAAATTTCGGAAGAATAAAAGTTTTAAGAAAAAGTACAATTAGAGCACACTCTTTGCGTTCCTGCCAAAACTCAGGTGTGTCTTTATTTACCAAATTGGCCTTGTGAGATTCAACTAAATAAAACCGGCTAAGTTGAGTTGGACTCGCCCACCGAGGCTTCCGTACTAACTTCTCTGACTAGGTTTAAGGACAAACTGAAAATAAATAAATATAATAAATAGATACATTTTAAGCCATGTTTAGGTTATAATATGTTCAGTTAAATTTTTTTTAATACATAATTTTCTACAGATTTTTCTGTTATCCCTTATTCGTGAAAGTGCTAGAAACCCCAACAAGCGCCACACCAAACTTATGAAGAATATCCCTTCAGCCCTTCACACATTAACAAACATAAGATTTTTAAAATAGTTACATTTTTTTTAACACAAACTTAACGCACAAACCTAGTGAGATAAGCTTGGCTACTAGAAAAAAAAAATAGATGGATATTAAGAGAGTGAATGAAACGTTTCTTTTGTACACAAAATTATCCCATAATTAACCAACCATCACCAAAAACTGAATTCTTCAGCATAGTTTTACCTATTGACACATAGTTACTTATAATATGTCTATTGATGCATTGCAATTTGCATCCAATGAATTGACCACCCTGGTGGATGGGTGATCATGAGAAATGAATATTATATGTTTTGTATTAACTATATTTATATAAAATAAATATTACAGATTAATAATCATTCTGCTTTCTGACCTTTAAACTTGGATTTAGATAAAGCGAAGGGGTAAGACAAGCCCAACGAAATTGAGAAACATTGTAAAGTGATATATTATTACAAAGCTTAGTTCAAAGGAATAGAATAAAATTGGTCTATTAGAAGCTGGTGTGAGAAGAGAAAGCGAACAAGACAAGTCGGAATATGCTTGGTGGTACATTTTATATGACATTGCTTCTTGTGGAAATCTTATGGAGACAGAGATCCTCAAATCAATGATCGCCACAGAGTGACTCTGTATATGAAGATTAACCTCTGTGCGGGCTAATAAACCAACGGAACGAACGTAGGATCAGTGTGACCACAGACCAATATATTCCAAGTCTGTGGTATGACTGATTGATCTAATTTGGGACGTTAATTTTCCAGCCAAATACAGGGAACTGCTGTACGGACGTAGAGCTAGCTAAAGTCCTACCACGAGGCTACCTATACCACCTATATTTTTTCCCGGATAGTGATGTGACTTCAATTGTAGTCCAATCGTGACGCCAAGCCATCGAACTTATAGGATTCTTAAATTTTAATATTTTCTCCCTTTCTATCTCGTAGACACTCTACAGCTACACTCTACCTACAGCTACACTCTAAAGCTTCCAATGATTTTAGACTGCATCATCACCTAACATCGAGTGAAATATCCATGATGAAACCATGCATGTCTGGTAATGGAGAAAAGCAGTGATAATGAAGAAAAAATGCGCTGGACAACTAGTTTTATATTAACCCACATATAGTGCAACTATCCCTACCAATCTACTAAGATGTATTTATTGTCAGGATCCCAGATTAAATAGTTAGTTTTGAGAAAAGTAGAAGTGATAGCACGTTAGGGTTATTATTGTCTTACTACATCCGTACACACCTTAAATCTACCCTACACCTACACTTGATTCCTGGGCGGTGCTAAACGGGTGGTAGGTAGGCTTCGGGCATGGCTAAATGGCTATGGTTTGCCGAGTTTCGGAATTATGTTCGGTGCCAGCCAGTATGGAACACGGGTTTGGATTGCTGTGATCTGTGTATTAGACTAAAATCAATTGCCCAGCGCCTTGTCTCAGTGTAATCTTTCAATGCCAATCTAGTACGATTCTATATTAGACCGCATCGTCACTTTACATCGGGTAAGATAGTGGTCAAGTGCTTGCCGTCGGTCACACATAAAAAATGAACACATAGTTATTAATAAATATTTAAATACGGGACTTGTTCTGGCCAAACATTAATTTAATTTAACTCAGTCGTCTTGTGACCACGATCAATGCAACTTGGTCGAAACATCGAGTTAAATAAAATTAATGTTTTAGCGCGATATGTCCCGTATAATTCCCGTATAACTATATAAAAAATATGTACCTTACCGAAGTCTATCTATGTGTATACTATATCTATCTATGTACCTTGTTTGCATTGGTTGTCGAGCTGCTGCAGGAGATCGTTGGCGAGCTCAGCGCGGCTGGGCTTGATCTCCGGCGGAGACGGCGGGTACATGCTGGCTGACACGTCATCCTGCAAGTACGCCTCCGGCTTCGGAGCAGCACTCGGGAAGTTATTAAGCAAATCTGTCGACAACAAGCAGCTTTATTGTACTTGTATAACTAGGGTAGTCAGGACTTTTCTTAAAACCCAGAGCAGATTTTCTCCTTGGTAGTGGTAAGCTGCTTTTTAGTAGCAAGTCAGGCGGAACATAGATATGATATGCTCCTTGTGGACGAACACCCGTGCTAAGATTTGAACCGGCGAACTCTCGTTCAGAAGTCAAGCCAACTTTCCTTTCCGCCAAGGGGGCTCTCAAACCGTCTTTTTATGATATAACTCACGCATAATTCCGGATGCCGAATTGCGCACAATAGCCATGTCTAAAATATCTTTAGTTATTACGTGTAGCTGTATTACAGGAGCTACTTGGTATATGTTTTATATAACAGCTTCGTATAATTTAAATGTAAAAGCGATTAAACAAAATAAGATACAGTCAATTTTACTTTTCAATAAAATATTTTCAACAATATAATAACCGGCAATGGCTTTAGGATTATTTTCATATCGTAAGTTAATTTTGCTGATACTAACATAGTTAATTAATAAGAAAAATATTACCAAAATAATAAAATTAAAATCTTACTCTGCAGCAGGGAAAGCTGGAACTGCCTACAAAGGTTACACATTCCATTTGATTGATAGCAACACATTTTTCACTGAGTAAAATTATAAATTAATACAGAACAAGTTACACAACAGTACTTGGCCACTGAAATAATTAAAATAATAATCGCGATTCGCTGGAATATCTCCGAGAAGCTTCAAGGTAAGAAGCTTAGATAAGCAATGTACAAAATACAGTGAAGAGCCACGAGATGTCGATATATATATGAACGGTATCTGTCGCACGATATTACGTCAAAGCAACGCCCAGAGGCGCGATGTTGTAAATCTTATTTGATAGTGTCAACAATTTATTGTTATTATTATAAAAATCACTCTCGATTCGCCCGCGCATGTACAAATAGATAGGCATTTGTGAGGACCAATCAAGTAACTGTATTATTTATTTATGCACACCATGTACAATTAGTTTCCTTACTACTGAGTATAATATACACGTGGACCATGTCACAAGAGCATGAGCATTTTTATCAGTATAAGTTTAACATGACAGGTTTATCTTCTTAGGCTTGTTACATTTTAAAATTATTTCTTTACTTAAAAATAACTTAAATAAGTATATTTTCTTTCAATCTACTTACTTACCTATTCCCATACTTGGGTTATAAGTTATTTTGTTTTGTATAAGTTCTTCTACGGATTAATATGATTTTATTAAGTAATTCTCTTAGTTTATTTTATATCTAAGTATAGGTGTATTGTTGAATTGAAGTTGAAGTTGACTATGTAGAGCTTGGGATCTCGTAATTTTAGTAGATTTTTTTTTCAAGGATTTGTATTTGTACCTCCAATAATTGGGGACGTTTCTTTGCAAACATTGCTGCTTCGAGAGATGCATGAAAATATTAAAATGTTCGGTTGTGTGAAGTAAGGTCTGCAGCTGATGCGTATTAGTTTTAAATGACTACATATAATTTACAATCGTAAAAAAACGAAAAAACTATTTTAAATGCCGCACGTCACTTTCAGCAGCAAGTTTGAGGTGTTTGTATACATATCTCTGGAGGTAATTATCAGAAAACGAAGAATTTACAATGGGATCACCTCAGGAATATACTCTTTAGAATAAAAAAAAATATCGTTCCACAATTGACAGAGAAATCGGTGAACATACATATAATAAAAACATACTGAGAAAATGAGAACCTCCTATATTTTAAGTAGGTAAAAAGGAGGAAAGAGTCAATTATGCAAAATACCCTACTTTTTTATTAAATTAATGCTGCTTGCTATAGTTGTTAAATGAATGCTGTAGAAATGAGAAGTTTGAGAAGTATGATTGGAGTGACTCTGATGGATAAGGTGGAGAACAGCATGATAAGGGAATGTTGTGGTGTAGTAGAACATGTAGTGACAAAGATAGAGAAAGGGATGCTTAGATGGTTTGGACATCTATAGAGGATGGATGAAAAAAGACGGACGAAACAGATTTATGAGACGAGTGTGAATGAGGCAGCCGGTTGACGCCGACCTAGGCGAACTTATCACGACCAGATCGGAGACGTTTTAAAGAAAGGCCAAGTCAAAAGTACTATATAACCGGCGAGCATGTATGAAGGCGCTCATGAAAGTGGAAAAAGCGAGAGGTATGTCAGGATCGTAGCATGTGGAAAGAAGAAGTATCTGCCTACCCCCAACGAGAAAAAGGCGTGATTGTATGTATTAGTAGTTGTACCTACTCGTATTTACTCAGGCAGACTGTTAATATTACAAAAATAGTGACATAAAAATATCAAAGCCAATTTTTCTGACTGCTCCAATTACACTTTTTAAATCATTTTTAACCGACTTCACAAAATGGAGGAGGTTCTCAATTCGTCTGTATGTTTTTTTTTTTGTGTATGTTACGCGATTTCTCCGTAAATAGTGAACGGATCCAAATGATTCTTTTTTTAATAGGTAGGATACGTTTCCGAGGTGGTCCCATTTTAATTTTATCGAGATCTGATAAGTTTCTCCAGAGATATGAAGATAAATACCTCAAACATAGGAGAATGTACTGGTTTTAGTAGAAGAGTCCCAAGAAGATTATACACAATGGAGGTTGCTATTGGATATACTTTTGAAGACTAAAGAATATGACCTTGAATAATGTTTTTACATCTTTCTTCTCGTTGATTTTGGTTTTTGACAGATATTCTTACAGTAACTGTGAGCGAGATAGAAATAAAGGTGGGGATAATTTTTTATTTTTTTTAATATCTTATAGACTAGCGTTTGACCACTATCTCACCTGTTGCTAAGTGATGATGCGGTCGAAGATAGAGAAGTGGACTAGAATGGGAACTGGCTCTCAAGGATAGCTGCCTGAACACATAAGATGTTTGGCGACAGATTTTCTAACTTGAGGATGGTAGCTGGCCAGGCGGACACTAGATATGTCCTACCACCATGCGGGGACTGTTGGTTTCTTAACGATGTTTTCTTTCACCGGAGGGCAACTGTGAGAAGCGCACATATATTTTTCGATCGCAAAATTCATTGGTGCACGGCGGTTTGAACTCGGTACCACGGCATCAAAGCCGACTGTTCTCCCAATTACGCCACCAGGCCCTCAATAAATAATTATATATTAATAATTATAATAAATAATTATATATAAATATAAATAATTTGTCTTCACAGGAATGTTCTACCGGGCAAAGTCTTGTTAGGGTGCAAACTTTTTTAAACATACCTAAGATTTTTTGACATGACATGACGTTTGCCGAAGATGGCGGCCATTTCAGTCCCGCGACACTGCATACATTATTAAATAACTCAGAATTATGAACGTACTTTGTACCAACCAACACTGCAAAAAAATAATTATAAGCATAATACCACAGAGTATATAATAGTTACTACGTAAATAATACTTTCCGTTGTTAGGTTGGCTACACAGTGCTTTCATAATTCGGGTTTCAACAATATAGGGAAGTGCCTCTTATAACGTAGTATCAAACGTAGCATCCAATAGACTTGGCTGGCACCGACTTCAAATAGATAAGTGGGTAGCGCTTATAGTAATTTTGTGTGAGTGCCTGTTTGTGATTATGAAGTCGATTTTTTTTTTTTTTTTGATAAATAACTTATTATATTAGGCGTTACATGGAACCCCGCCCATAAACGAATCGAATAAACGCGTTTATGTAATATGATTTAATAATATAGACAGAGTGTAGTTAATAGTTTAATGAATCATATTTTATGCATTATAATCAGAGTGAACAGGTATCTTATAGGCAAACGTTTTACATCGTCGATCGCATCGTCACTTAACATCAGGAGGCCTAGACAAAATCCAATTTCTGTAAGGGAATGACAACTTTGTTGCGGAAATATAAATGTCATTCCCATACATTTTGAACTTGCGTTAACTTGAATGGAAACAAACATTGGAGGGAGCAGGTGAGAAAGTGATCAAACACTTGCTTATCACGTATAAAAAGGTACTTATTGTTTTATAGCATAAATGCTAGCTAAGCTAGGGTTTGGCTACTTTCTCATCAGTTGTTAGTAAATGACAACGTGGTCGATTGTAGTAGCACGCTAGCTAAGCCTGGAATGGGTACTTGCTCTTAAGGACAGCTGCCGGAACACATACAATTTTTGGCGACAGACTTTTTCAACTTAGGTCGTAGCTAGTCAGGCGGACCTCTAGACAGTGCTCTTCCACCATGTAGGGCGTTTTAAATGCAGTATCCTACCAGCTTACTTAGGCTTTTTTAGGAGTTTAATTAGGCTGTCTTCCATTACCAGAGGGTGACTACAAATAAGCACATAATATTTTAACTCAATGGAAAAATATATTGGTGAACGGCAAGGTTGAACCCTCAAGCTCTGGAATCAAGCGTAGGTACACTCAAATACACCACAGAGTCCTTTAAAATTGTACCTATTATTATGGCCCAATTCAATTACCAGGTTGATGCGATTCTGGTAGCGAGGCTGTGTGTGTTATATCACGCGACAGCATTGCATGCGCCGTTAAACGTGACAACGCGATTGCACGGTAATGTGCTTGTTCTCAAAGTTACTGATTGGATCGATTGAAACCGACCTTCAAATACGACACACGCGTTAATGTACGATTGGTCAAACGTGCACGGTGCCCTGGAATTTTGTACTAATCTCTATATGTTAGTTTCAAAGTTGTTTTTTTGAGTGAAACTTCCTTATTTCTATATCGAATTTATAGATTCAAACAACATTGTAAGGCTTATGTTTGCCGCTATCGACGAAAAAAGGGTTTAAAATCATAGGTTTTGCTAAAAGCATACGATAAAAAATTAACCTTTCTGTTACAATGACTTTGTGAACAAAATACCTATTCGCGGGTCATCCTGTTTTAATTATTATGTGAAAATATGTTAGAATACAAATCAACACATAAATACATGTTTAAATTCAGAAGTTATCGATTTTTTCGTTATTAGTGAATCTAACGTAGAAATTCGATACATTCGAAACCTTCAGGTTTCCTTCAGTATTTTGGCGGACAGAACATACATTCAAAAATGGCGTGACATTGTTTTTTACTTTTTATTTTCTTTTTCTTAATGCCAGCCAGATACAAACAGTACCAAAACAGAGATTTTTCTTCAATTTTATACACACAAACAAATTACGAAAATATGTTTCTTTGACATATTATTTTTTTTCCTATACTAATGAATAGCTGAAGAAAAAGAATAGTTTAAAGAGGATCGATCATAGATATTTTGATTGGGATCGACAACTTGTGTCTTAGCTATTTATTTTTTTATACTGAACATTCTATCTTAGCCTCAGTATTGTATATTTGTAATACTAGTATAGAACGCCTTATTGCAAATTTGCAAAGCAAACTATGTACGCTGAACTGAACTGAGTCTTTGGATTTTTATTATAGTAGACTAGCGAACCCCCCTCGCGAAATATGGCCCGCTGATAACGTAGATTTTGAAAGGCGATTTTTTTTTAAATTTTTTCATGATGTTTTAATATTTTTTCTCTTTATAATATTAATACTGTATAGATAGAGCTTCTAGTGTTTGACCAGGTATCTCACCTGTTGGTAAATGACGATGTTGTCGAAGAAAGTAGCACGTTACGCCTAAAACAGGAATTAGCTCAATATGACAATTACAGGTTTTTAGGTTCTATAAATGTAATATCTGCACTAGCTTTTACAATACCTTGATAAAATAAAACTAAATGACAATAATATATTATTATATTATTTAGGTTAATGTTATATTTTACCCTATTCTATAAATTAGATGCAGCAAGCGACAAATAATCATCATAACTGTCAAAACAAAATTATTTTCATTGGATACAAGATAAACAGTGGAAAATAGCCCGCGGAGCGATAATATGCAATATTGAAAACATGATCAGAGGGCAGTAACTCGAAACAAATATGTTTTTAAGAGCACGCATGATTGACGTCAACAGTTCACTAGTTAGGCATGTGATTATCAAGACACACCCACGTTTTCGGCATAGCATAGCAACACATTATTTTATTTTAATTAAACCTTGTGATAACTCTCCAGCAGTTATACTTATACTAGCTGATAACTTAAAATGTAGATGAGTATACATTTTTCCATTGTGCGATCGCTAAGTAGGCCTACAACTTTTTCTATTTTTAAACACAGTTCTGTTTGTCATTATTTCACTCTATCGGTTCACGCCTGAATAAATAAAATTAGCATGTGTATATAACTACGCGCCGCATGTTTGTTTATTTCAGACCTTCATGAAATTATGCTTTATTAAATTTAAATCTCAGGATATCCGTTTTTTTCAGTCTGTTTTGTCCCAGCAGGGCAAAGACCTCCCTTCCCTCCTTCCACACATCACGGTATTGCTATTTATTGTTGGCTCCAGGTGCAAGAATAGCTATCCAGTACTTCCCGCCATCTACATGGTGGTAGGACACTATCTAGTGTCCGCCTGGCCAGCTACCATCCTCAAGTAAGAAAATCTGTCACCAAACATCTAATGTGTCCCGGCAGCTGTCCTTGAGAGCCAGTTCCCATTCTAGGCCTAGCGTGCTACCATCCTCGACCGCACAACAGGCATACATACTTTGGATCCCCGTTTCATCCCATTTGAGGGTGAATTTTGGAAAATCCTTTCTTATCGGATACCCTATAACTACCTGCGTACTGAATTTTTTTAGAGCAATTCATTCGGTGGCTAACCACTGAAGGATTGCGCAGCTCTAAAGCTGTGTGTACTGTGTTGATAGATCTGTCAGTCAGTCAGTCAGTAACGATTGTCTTTTATATACTTTTATATATAGATGAATTAGGTATTATTATATTGTCTTATTTGCCACTTTTCTATACAAGATTAACTTTTATTTACTTAAGTACCTATATTATTTATTTAAGTTTTAAACTGCTCTAATTTTTGTTGGCTTTGCAAACTTTTTGACTGGCGTTTATATGATTCATGAATTATGTAAGACCGTTCCGGGCGCCCGGCACGGTATCGTGAAGTTTTGAAGCCGTGACTCGCACGGGGCACGGTTCGCGCCTGGCTCGGTCTAGCATAATTCATCCCTTATTCAAGAGCTAATACTATTCCCAAATAATGGTTTAAGAAGATTGTTCGTTTAGTGTTAATTTAATGGAATTATACAAATAGGATATATTATATAAATAGTCTTAATTAAACTATTGACTTGTAGTTATCGTTGTGCATGAGTTGTGTTCGTGGGGGGCATGTAGCCGTACAATAACGCACGTTAAGATACTACGGGCGACGGCTGTGTCACGAGGTCATCTTACTTATCTGTTGAGATAATAGCCGCTCTGAAATCTGGCTCAATGTGCGTCAACCTATGTGACCGTCGAAAAAGGGCGATATAAAAGACTATTTATAGTACGCTCTAAAATACCACTGTAGCTTACCATCATCAAGGAGAATATCTGCCACCTTATCACGGTGTTCTGGCAGCACACAGCCCTTGAAAGTCAGACCACTCTAGGCCTAGCATGCTCACCATCTTTGATCACATCATCGTTTACCACCAGGCGAGATAGTGGTCAAACACTGGCTTAACTCGTAAATGCTAGCTAAGAATTTTGCACGGGTTAGAATGGATGCGCGCGCGGATTTTCGGTTTTGTTTTTAGTCATGTAGACGCTTGAAATTGCGGATAGACTTGTGTCTATTATAGTTTTTCTATATTCTTAGGTAGAAACTAGGGTTCATACCCGGGAATTCCCGAGCCCAGAATTCCCGGGAAATCGTTGGGCTTTGTTCCCGGGAAATTAAGCTCGAGAAAAGTCGCGAACTCGAGATATCATATCAATCATAGTAAATAAAATAAGAAACCGGCTGTCTGATTAAGCTTATATGCTTTAGTTTTTAGGGTTCCGTACCCAAAGGGTAAAATGGGACCCTATTACTAAGACTCCGCTGTCCGTCTGTCTGTCTGTCTGTCTGTCTGTCTGTCCGTCTGTCACCGGGCTGTATCTCATGAACCGTGATAGTTAAGACAGTTGAAATTTTCACAGATGATGTATTTCTGTTGCCGCTATAACAACAAATACTAAAAACAAAATAAAGTTAAAAATAATAGAGGGTCCCCATACAAGAAACGTGTTTTTTTCGGCTTTTCACGCCATCTATGAACGCTTAGTTAGGTAAACGTCCCATAGATGGTGTTATATTGAAATGTCGATCCCTAACACCTTTTTCAGATGTTATATGGCGTTATAAGAAATAAAATGTTTATATAATATTTATTAGGTATTTTTTGCTCGATCTTATAAAATACTGTAGTGTGGTACGGAACCCTACGAGTGCGAGTCCGACTTGCACTTGGCCAGTTTATTCTAAATACATATTTTATTAGTAGCCGATCTAATTGTTTCGAATGTATGTTCAGATTTACAGATGTTGTTTTATTGATGTTGCAAAGTTTAAAGTTGTTTTTTTTTTAATTTACCTGCCAAAAATAGTGCTGTGATTATTATTATAAGTCAGCAAGTATAAAATCAGCAGACTGAACATATCCGCCTACATCAAGGAGTGAGACAAGGGGACATTATATCCTCCAAATTGTTCACTAACGCTCTAGAGGATAATATGTTCAAAACGCTGAATTGGAAAGGACAAGGCATAAATATGAACGGCAATTACTTGTCATATTTGAGATTTGCGAATGATTTTGTCATCATGGCTGAAACCGTACAGGACTTGCAATACATGCTGCCTACCCTTGCAGATTCTTCTGCACGCATCGATCTCTGGATGAACTTGGATACGGCCAAGATCATGTTTAACTAACATTTGATTGTTATTACACCGATTGCCCTACACGGAGTTCCTCTAGAATTTGTTCACGAATACGACTACCTTGGTCAAATATTGCAATAGGGCAGAAATAACTTCGAGAAGGAAGCTCGCAGAAGGGTGCAGTTGGGATGGGCAGCATTAGGAAAATTCTAGTCGCGTCCTTTCATCGCCCATACCACAAAGATTGAAGACAAAAGTCTTTAACGGGTGCGTCCTATCTGTTATTACTTATGAAGCCGGACGTGGACACTGACGATACGACTAGTTCACCAAGTCACTCAGCAAGCTATGGAGAGGGCTTTGCTCGGAGATTCTCTGAAAGATCTAATTCGAAACGAAGTCATCAATCAGAAAACCAAAGTTATCGACATAGCTCAAAGGATTAGCAAGCTCAAATGGCAAAGGGCTGGTCACATCTGTCGTAGAACCGATACCTGTTGTGGTAGACGAGTTCTAGAGTGGAGGCTCGGCAAACGTAGTGTACGACGATCCAGCTATAGGTGGAGCGATGATATACGCAAGCTGGCTGGCAGCGGTTGAAAACTGGAATAGCTGAAGATCGAGCTCAGTAGCGTGCCATAGGAGAGGTCTAAGTCCAGCAGTGGACGGAAACTGGCTGATTATGATTATAATAGTATTAACGTTTTAATTAACGTTTTTTTTTTTGTTTTGTGGAAGCTAATAAAAGTTTTATGATTATTTTGATACACTTATTTTAAAAGAAAACCACCTTATTTATTGATTTAAAATAAGATATTTTTTATGATACACATTTATAATTTTGTGACGACTTTTTTTCATTATTTGAACCGAAAAGATATACAAAAACATCGTAAATATGTAAATTTCTCGACAACCCGAGAAGACCAGAGAAATTAGCCTCGAGAATTCTCGAGACCCGAGAAATTGATAAGCTCGAGAAATCATGAACCCTAGTAGAAACACAGTCCAAAAAAGTTACAATATACATACTTTAGGTTAATCTAATGAATAAATACGAGTATATTAACTCATTTTTGTTTTATAATTAACTCATTTCATACTCGAATGTACTAGTACCACATACTAGATCCATAAATGGGTAAGGCCGTAAAATTGGCCTCATTGTATTAAGCTCCAGCGTCCAGTAAGTAATAAAATAAAATTTGATATATACCTATAATTTTTCTATTTTCTTAGCTTTATTATTAGTTTTTCTAGTAGGCTAACTATACAAACATTCGCAAAACATATAATTAATAATTATTTTTCATAAAAATAACGTGATCACAACATTTTCAATACAAAATAAAATGTCCCAAACTCGCCCCCGCACGTATGTTACAACTTTGAATATTTGTTGTATATGTATTTGACTATTTAAAAGTTCCTATGTATACAATAATACCTATTCTACAAATTTCAGTGTCAGGCAGGATTAGATAATGTTCAAATATTAAATTCTGGTACGTTAACATCGTGTCCACGGATTTGATGCTTTTATGTCACGTATAATATTGCATTTGAGCAGCAGAATTTATTTCTATAATATGGCAACACCAAAGTCCACTTGTCTATGCTACGTCTTTCACTCGTCCGCCATGTTTCTAGCTGTGAGCTTTTGTTTTCGAGCGGAACGGAGTCATTTTTGTTGATTATTATTGATTGCAGCTGAATTAAAGTAAAACTGTATTCATTTATCATAGAAGATTTATTATTTTGATGAATCTAATGTTTAGGGAATAGCTAGAGACTGTGTACGTGTTTTTATTATTGTCGCTTAACCATTAGCTTTTAAGTGACATTTATGTCACATTTCACACAAAAGTCCATACATTCAGCCACACACTTTTAAGTTACTTTTATGTCACTTGAGGCCAATTTTACGGCCTTACCCAAATGGCCCTATATAGTTGGCCACCAATAATTTCAACCGCTAATATTAAATAACTCAATAGGCCAATTTTTATGGTTCTGTAGCCGAATGGCAAAAATCGGAACCCTTATAGATTTGTCATGTCTCTGTCTGTCCGTATGTCACAGCCACTTTATTCCGAAACTATTAAGACTACACAGTTGAAACTTGGTAGGTACGTGTAATCTGTGAACCGCTTTACGATTTTCAAACATAAATAAGAAAATAAAAGATTAAAGTGGGGCTCCCCATACATGGAACTGAAACCATAAAAAAAAACAAACCTATACGTGCGGGGTGTGTACGGGTCCTTAACTTAAAATACGGCCCACCCGGAAGAAAGCATGAAACTTTGCATGCATGTAGCTTTCATATAGGTCATTCAATGACGATATGGAAACAAGTCGAGAAATGACTGCTTCCCCCCCACTTTCCCCCCTATTATCTTCCTCATTCTGGTTTTCTTAATTTTGTACAAAAACGGTAGGACTGAGGAGTTTACTTACTTAGTACCAAATCATGTTCGATAAATTACCTACAAAACAATACTAAATTTATAGTGTTTATAGTTAGTATGGGTTTCTAGTTTTTTAAATACAGCCATCAACATATTATAAAATTATGAAAACAGTTAGTTTTTTCTTTCTTGCTCCATTTAAAGGAAAATGACAAGAGTTGGGATAAAGTAGGCTAAAGAGATTAATCGTTCGTAATTAAGACGTTCATCGTTCCCTTCTATACGGTAGGTCAGACTCAGTTTCACTCTCGAATTGAAATATGAAGCACGTATTAAATTAAGGGTTTTAAATCAACAACATAATATACCCACCCACATTACTCGAATTATCGCGTTGGTATTTCAATCATAATATTTTGAATTTTAATGGTTGTCCCATGTTGTCATTGTTGGTGCGTTCAGACATTTTTGTCATTGTATTGACATATTTTGATGGTTGTCATTATGGCGCTTCCATACATGGGTATTCGCTGATTGTGTATAAAAACCGATAAAAACAAAATAAAATTTAGTAATAAAGCCCCATACAAATACGTGTTTTTGATGCTTACACACCTTAATAGATATAAAGACTTAAAATTTACATATGGTGTCTATTGCAATGGCTGCTATAAGATCAAATAATATAAACTAAATTATATTAAAAATTAAAGGGGAGATACGTATTTTCCGGCAAATATTGTTCAATGACTCGCACTTGGACAGTTTATTTATATTCGCGGTACGAAGTTCGCCGGGTCAGCTAGTCTCCAATAATTATATTTTAACAAGCTTTTATTTAACTAACCGTCTTAGTATGTACTATGTATGTATGAATGTTTGTTTGCATGGGTCAAATCTTGGAAGCTATATAACTACGTTCGATTGGACACAAAAATATGGTATTCTTGAATCTTCGGTGACAAAGCAATAATGTGATATCATCGAGCTGACCTGACTGATGATAGACCCGGGCTGTAGGGTGAACTCCGTAATGACATATAATATAATGACACAATAATAGTGGTCAAACGCTTGCATATCTAAAATAAAATTTAAAAAAAAACATGGTAAGATTGTCGCATTTGTACTAGTAGGTATTGTTATCACTAGTACTTTTCATTACAATTGATATATTTTAGCCTTTATTTTGCCTTCCCTTCTCCGCCCCGCCCCCTTCCTCAAACATATTATAATTCAAAACTTTTTGTTTTTATTTAAGGACGATACGTAAGTATACGTTTCATTATACGGACGATAGGGGAACACCAGTGTAAAATATTATATTCCGACTCATTGATTTAGGTTATGAATTGTTTTCAATCAGTAAGTCAATGCTCAGTTTATTATCAAGGCTCCAGAGACAGCCACTCTCAAATGCAATTCGAGGCAAATTGTTATCGTAACACTCAATATAATGAATGAAAATTTGGCGAATAACAGCGTAGGTATGGAGGAAATATGCTCCAAACTTGAAATTATTTTAGTATTACGTTTTCATACATAAGTCGTCCATCACCAAGCGTCTTAGGCAGATGAATCGTAATTGCTCACCAATTAACAACAGGCGATAGGTATATTTTAGCTTTGGGATATTTTATTAATATTTTCACAAGATGGTAGGAGCATCATATCGATGTTCTGTGTTTACTAAAAAGTAGCTTACCACCATCAAGGAGTAAATCTGCCAACATAACCTTATGATGTACCGACAGCACCGCTCCTTAGGGGTCAGACCAATCTAGGCTGTGATATTGCCAGCAGTTTTTGAGATATAGCACATTTTCCAAACCGCAAATACAAATTAGTCATTCATACAAACACTATGAAAAATAAAGTTATTTTTTTGCTGGCGAAAAATGACTGGTATATTTTTTGCTCGATCTAATAAAATATTGTAGTGTGGTACGGAACCCTACGAGTGCGAGTCCAACTTGCACTTGGTCAGTTTATTTTAAATTTCCGTAAAACCTACATAAGAATTCCACCAAAGATTTTCTCATTGCGAGAATAAATAAGCCGATTGTTAGTTTGAACCTCCTCGAAAGCGCTTTTGCTTAATACGTTTGTCTCACTTTAATACTAAAGAGAGTACATGAGACGAGAGATGTTGTTCTAATTTTTACTACACGTGACGCCATTTTCAAATTAGAAACGTTAATAGTTATTTATGATACTAGTGCGTTAAGTTGGTTTTAACAAACGAGTAGATGAATGTATACCCGAGACGAAGTCGAGGGTTTACCATAGTCTCGAGTTTGTTAAAACCAATAACCGCACTTGTGTCATACAACATTTTTCAGAAAAATTGAGAGAAAACACTACAATTGGTAATAAAACAAACATAAATGAAATAATCTAAAAGTAGAAACAATATTTGACGTTTCTAATATGAAAATGGCGCAAATTTGCAAATAGCGCCACGCGTATTAAAAATTAGAACTAGGTACATATTTCGTCTCATTTTACTCTTTAGTATTAAAGTGAGACAAAAGTATTAAGCAAAAGCGCTTTCAAGGAGGTTCTCACATTCAGCTTTATTTATTCTCGCAATATAAAACTCTTTGGTGGAATTCTTATGTATGTTTTGCGGAAATAAAAAAAAACTGTAACGGATACGCGCGGAGCGTGCGGTAAGTATTTACCGCACGCTCCGTTGTACGGTGCGTAATTTTTAACTTTCGAACAATGTAGGTATACAGGCTTCGTAAGTGCATTTTTGAGCAAATGTGCTGAAGATATCTTGCGATGAATGAGCTTGATTTTAAATTTGTGATATCTTCTAAAGCGTTTGTCTACCCATTATGGTTAAGGACAACAACAGCCCTCTGACGGACAGACGGACCGATTCTGATGGTACCCTTTGGGTACGGAACCCTAAAAATTCTTGGGCTTGACATTGATACCGACTGCGCAATATTATCAATAAATAAAAAAAAAATAAAATAAATCTAAAGTTTACCTTGACAGAAAGCGTCGTTGTGCAATAGATAGCTAACAAGCAGACGGCCCACCTGATTGGTAAGTGACCTACCATCGCCTATGGACATTTGTAAAACCCGGGGAGACAGTCTTTATTTTGTTAATGTTATAGGCTAGCGTTATGACCTCTCGCTGGTAAGCAATCATGTGGTCGAAGATAGTCATATAAGCGTTGTAGACCTGTCTAGATTATTTTAATTTTTTTATGCAATAAGTAGCAAACAAGCAAGCAGTTCTTCGCAAGGTGGCTGGCAGGAGCGGGATGAGAGAGGATCGTGCTCAGCAGCGTGCAGTTGGAGAGGCTTATGTCCAGCCGTGGACTGGATGGATTATAACGAAGCAAACAGTTCACCTGTTCAGGAGTAGACGAGTTCTAGAGTGGAGACCACGGCTCGGCAAACGTAGTGTAGGACGCCCTCCAGGTAGGTGGAGCGATGATATACTCAAGCTGGCTGGCAGCAGTTGGAAACGAATAGCTGAAGATCGAGCTCAGTGGCGTGCCATGGGAGAGGCCTATGTCCAGCAGTGGACGGAAATTGGCTGATAATGATAAAAATGATGAAACAGTTCACCTGAAGGGGAGTGGTTACCGTTGCCTATTTTCTTTTAATGATAACTCTCCAACTACGAATTTACAATCATACATATAGAACTAAAACTAAACACCAGATTTTAAAGCGGCAATAATCCAATGGCTAACGCGTGGGCCTGGCGATCAAGAGGTCGCGAGTTCGTTCCTCACTCATTGCACTATTGACGTGAACCCACTCCAGATACAAGCATATTTAGCTTATTTGAAGGGGTTAACATGACTACTAGTAACGTTCAATCCACATATTGCTAGTAAGCTTTAAAAAAAATTACGGCCACATTTACACACATACTTGGAACAATTGATTGTCCGAGTAAGATTCGCACTGTCCACCTTTTCGGTTTCAGGGCCAGCCAGCTAGAGGCTAGTCCAACTGGTCATCGAATATTAATATTTGCAACACTCAGGGTATCACTTACGCGTTGCTGACTTGTCAAGATTCTTTTAACGCCTGTAGTGGTAGGACTTCTAAAGAAGGAAGCCCATTCCACAATTTACACGTGTAGGGAAGAAATGAGAGCTAAAAACCGAGTTGTATGGGACTTCCATGATTATATACATATAACAATATACTAGCCACTCGCCCCGGCTTCGCATGAGCAGAGCATAATTATGCCTACATTTTTTACATTAGCTTGTTGCCTCTGAATTAATTATCAGGTATGAATTAACATCTTTAACTTTCAACCAATTTACACAAAACCCTAGGAGCGAGGAGTTACGTCCTGCGATCGCCAACCCGCCTGCCCAGCTGCAGCGTGGCGATTATGGCATATCCCTCTCAATAAGCCGAAGATCGGTAGAGTCTAGCGGGTAGGCATTAAATATTTATAACATAGTATATACATAATATATTTATAACATATACAAATAATACGTACCATCGGCGTTGTCGAGAAAGTCGCAGTCGAGCAGCAAGAAACACTGTTCCTCAGTTAGAAGGCCCTCGGCCAAAGCCGGGAGCCGTAGGTCCCACTGACTCGTACTCATTGTTGGAGGATTGTACACTCTGGAAAGTATATAAAGCCTATATTAGAACGGTAATGTAGTAAAAGACATATTTAGTAGATATTCAATTGTAAAACTGCCCTATCAAATAAGGTACAAAGTGTTATGGCTGGCTATTCTAAACAGTTTGAAGTCTCGCGGTTTCAGGCCCACATTGTGTTCATGGAATAAGAAGTAGGTATTCCTTGAACAAGTGTGCGCTTGAAAACCTCTTTATTTCGAAGAATTAAAAAAAGCCGCCATAATAGTTGGCATAACGGAATCGGAGTTCCTGATATTTTGAGATTTTATTTGTTTTTACACAGATATTTTACTGTACCTCGAGGGTTTATATGATATTACGAAAGTAAGATTTTTCAGTAATAAGCAACAAAAAAAATTACAGATCTGCTAATGACAAATATTGCGGCGCGCAATACTATGAATTTACAGTTCCCATTCTAGGCCTAGCGTGCTTACCATCTTCGACCGCATCATCACTTGCCAACAAGTGAGATAGTGGTCAAACGCTAACCTATAAAATAATTTTAAAATTGTTGACTCCATTGTCTTTAATTACAGTGGGATATTTAGATCTTGAATCTGATCTATTTTCAGTGAAATGACACTGAAAATAAATTAACTTTTGTATTTGTTTTTTGTTCTTTTGACTTCAATCGCATTTATCTATCAATTCATTATTACTAGTAGTTATTATAATATGGAATAAGACGTTGATAGATGTCATAGGCTAGCCCCAGAGATTCACCGGTGCTTGTTTTCTATCATCGACGTCATAGCAATTGCTATGTATGTGTGTATGCGTGACTATGATGATTTATGATACCAAAAAGGGGAAGGGACATACAAGTACTTGACCCTTTTTTCAACTGTATTAAAATACCAATGTATGGGTAAATTACCCAAACATTGGTATTTTAATACTGTTGAAAAAATATCCATTCATTGGTATTTTAATACAGTTGAAAAAAGGTTCAAGTACTTGTATGTCCCTTCCCCTTTTTGGTATCCATAAACCTCTCCCAAGACACGCCACTGAGCCCGATTTTCAGTTCAGTTTTTTCCAGTCACTGCTCACCACCTTGCATATTTAGTCGCTCCACCTGGGCACAGGACGTCCTAAGCTTCATTTGCCGATTTGCGGTCTCCACTCAACTAGTCTACTTCAACGGTTATCGGTCCTGATATGACCAGCGGCTGGTCGAAAACTGAATTGGCAGTGGGCTGGTGACCAGCCCACTGCCACATCAGTTTTCTAATCCATTATGATATGTTGTTCACTTAAGTTATCTAGGTGTCAAACAACAAGAGGTAAATGCTACAACGCCAAGAATAGCCGATACCACCTCAAAGCCAACAAGGGGCCAAAAACTGAACATCCCAAAGTCGCAAGGGTTGCGACGCAACCTTCTGCCTAGGTAAATTAGATATTAGTGAAGTACGATGTGTTGTACATATGTCGGTCTTACTAGGACTACTTACTAGTAGTTCACAACAACTAAGAAGTAGTCATAGTGAGACCAACTTATATAGTTATGTGCATTTATTTGGAAGTACCTACACATAAAGGAACCGACAAATAGACTGCAAAGTCTGGCTATAGAGACTTGGAAGATATACCTATACTTCAATGGAGTAATTCTGTTTTTATTGTATTTATAGGTATAGTAATTTTAAGTAATAGTGAAGTATACTTACCACAGGTTGTAAAGATAAGAGTACAAGTCCAGCAGGATCTGATGATGGTGATTTTTGTTGTTGGTGTCGAAGGACAAAGCTGTCCGGTGAGGGCGCCATCGTGGCACTGGAAAATAACATTTCATTACCATTAAGTATATGTATAATAATTAATTTGCTAATTAAATCCTACTGTATGTACCTACAATGTTTGAGATCCCCCATCTTTCTTGTTACGTATGTGAACGCAATGAACCGACCTGATGAACGTACACGCTGCGTAAATGCCTTTAATTTTCAACCGACTTCCAAAAAGAAGGAGGTTCTCGATTCGTCTGTATGTTTTTTTTTTTGTATGTATGTTACGTGATTACTCCGTCACTTGTGAACAGTAAACGCAAATAAAACATGCTATCACTGCTTGTGGACCGCTTCAAATGATTCTTTTTTTTAATCGGTAGGGTACATTTTCTAGGTGGTCCCATTGTAATTTCATCGAGATCTGATAAGTATCTCCAGATATATGACAATAAACGTCTCAAACTTGTTACTGAAATTGACTCATGGCGCGGGGCATGGAAGTCGGTTGTTTAAGTTTTTGAACTAAAACAATTATATTACTATCTTAAATAATTCGTTAACCCTACGCCCTACTTGCAAAATGACAAATAAAACCACAGATCTGTATATATGATATCTGTGAATAAAACTTTTTAACAAAAAAAATTAAACCGCCGAAAAAATAGCGGCTATTTGTCTTGAGAGAGGTATATGTCCAGCAGTGGACTGATACCGGCTGATTATGATGATGATTTAATTACTTAGGTATACATACTTACATTAGTTTCAGAACTTAGTTATTATGTTTAGTTAAAAACTCAAAACAATTACAAAAATATATACTTAGGTATACTAACAGTATTTTCAGAACTTCGTTATTACGGTTAAATAAAAAAGTTTAATTATGTTTTGCTTTTCAGTTTTTTCGGCGGTTTAATTTTTTTGTTAAAAAGTTTTATTTTATAATTAATCTTTTTGTTAAAAAGTTTTATTTTATAATTTTTTGTGCCCATAATCTACTATGTTAAAAGCAGGCGTCATTGCTTACCCCTGGCCTAGATAAACTTTATATAGAACATTTATGCTCTATAATAAGAATAAAAATAATTTAAGATCACATAAAAAAAAACTAAAAAAACCGACTTGCAACGTCACGCTAGTCAATTTCAATACTAAGTTTGAGGTTTTTCTCTTCATATCTCTGGAGATACTGAACATATCTCGATGAAATTTAAATGGTACCACCTGTAAAATATCATCATCACCATCATAATCAGCCGGTATCAGTCCACTGCTGGACATATACCTCTCTCAAGACAAATAGCCGCAAATCGGGCTCAGTTGCACGCAACTGAGCCCGATTTGCGACTATTTGTTTTTACCAGTGTTTGTTGACATACATTGATGATATGATAAAATCATCAAAATAATGATACTTTTATCCATTATTTTTGGATTTATTCAAAACGGCTCGACCAATTTCTTTAAAATTTAAATGGGACCCCCTTGGGGGTATACCCTTTCTAATAAAAAAAGAATTATCGAAATCAGACTACTCTGTAAAAAGTTATGCGTGGTCATACATATATATATATATATATATACGCTTCGACTTGATAACCTCCTCCGTTTTATTCCTCGATTAAAAATGAAATATTAGTTCTGAAAATGGCTCTACTGAAAATCTCTAGGTACTATAGATTTAAGAGCTTTAATGCTACATTAATTAACACTACTCTATGCTGGTTTTTGTAATTATATTCTACTCTACTCTTTGGCACTTACCAAGTAAGAAGACAGAAAAATATTGCTCTACTTTTGCGTTTGTACATTCTCATTTAAAAGTTCCGTTCTAGACTGGAGCGGAGATTAGTGAGAACTTTACTTTGAGAAATATTCGTAGTAAATTATAGAATAGATCCTACTGATATTATAAATGCGAAATGTTATGTTATTAAGTTTTTAGAGTTAATAGTTATGTTAAGAGTACACGTTTTAAGATGTTAGTTGACGAAGCAAGTGCATGGTTCTAGCGAAAAATATCGTTTGCGCGATGCATGATCTTATATCTTTTAATTTTTAGGCAATATTATTGTCATGGAGAGCTGTGCAACTTACTCCAACGACATCTAAATGTTTTTATGTTAATTTGGTGAGTACCTATACACAGATGAATGGATGGATTTTTGTTACTCTATCACGCAAATACGGCTAAACAGATTTGGATAAAATTTGGCATGTATAACCTGGTATATATTCATGGGATACTTTTAAAAGCGGGCAAAGCCGCGGGGCGCAGCTAGTCTACTAAACATAGATACTATACTACTATACATAGATAGTAACACTAAACATATAGGTAACTATGTAAACTACTTATTGTAAAAAATGTCAATTATAATATTATTCATTTCCTTATCATAAGGCATCTGAATAACAAGCACAAGTTTCATAGAAAAATGCGTCACCAATCATTTAATTACTGACTGAATAGGTAGGTTTTAACTACTATTATAGTCAGTAAGAGCATGAGTATGCCTACTTAACGGTATAAAGTTTTCAATGTTAAGTCTCACAATATTGTGTTCACTAATGACGTAACTAAGGAGATGATGACGCTACTTGTGGGTACTATTATTTATTCTGTGGATGGCTTGTTATTCTTAACTCGCTTAATAAATATGTCCATTTATTATATATTTTTTTCAGAATATTGTTGATAATTAATTAATCAATACCTACTGCTGCCACACGCTTCCGGTCGGGAATCTCCCTATGGGATTTGGAAAAAACATAAAATTGGCCGTTTGCCCAAGCTAGCAAGCGTGCGTACGTTCGAAGTACCTACGTAATAACCCTACTCTACCACTACCTTTTCGTTACTCAGAAAATAAATGGCCCTATCGGGGCCCAGGGCTGTCAGGTCAGACCTAACTCATTATTTTTTGCTCTAGAATAAAGATATGTACTTACGACGTATGTACCTCTTATATTATTCTATGATTATATGTAGTATTGTTATTACATTAATATAATGCATTATGTTATTTACTTACCCTCTTATCCGAAAAAAGGTTTAGTACCAGAACATCTGAGAACCCCTATGGCTTGATTTTTAAGCGAGAGGCGCCGGTTAATATCGCACAGGTATTCGTCTACAGGTGGTAGGATATTATACATATTATATCTATGTTCTGCCTGACTTGCTACCAAAAAGTAGCTTACCAACATCAAGGAGAGAATTTGCCGCCATAGCCTTACGGTGATTCGTCAGCACACAGCCCTTGAGAGTCACGAGTATTCTGGGCCTAGTGTATTCACCATCTTCGACATCATCGCTTACCACTAGCGACATATAGGTAAATGGTCAAACAAACGATAGCTATAATATAAGATATAAAAAACAAATATTGGAAAGTGACAAGGGTAGTGTAGTGTACAATACAGTGTATTAATCACACTGTATTGTACACTACACTATAAATCAATGACAAAAACTGGGCCATCTACAAAATTTCATTGAGAAAACGAAGCAATAGTAGATTGTATACCAAGGGTGCAATATAGTACGTTTCTGCGAGGCCACTTTTTTTAATCCAGAGCGAAGCGAAGGATTCTAAAGTAGAATCCTGACCGTAGCGAGGGATTTAAAGTACGTCGGCCGAGAGAAAATAGTATTGCAGCCGAGTTTTACACTGCTTTTCATCCCCCTCTATGAGAAAAGGGAATAGATAAGTCTCTATAAAATAGGAATTCAAGAGCATAATATTGTAAAAGACGCCGACTAACATAAACAAACGTAATAAACCAATAAATACATACAGTTTCCGATGAAAACTTCGCACCTTTTGCAGTTTTCACCCGGTATACATTTTACCCTTAATTCTTGCTTAATTGACATATTATACATAAGGACATGAAATACCTACAAAAAAAAGGTGCATATCTAAACCTAAAACGTATGCCATTAATTTTCCATTGGTCCATTGCTAGGATTGTGTCAATCAAGGTCATCAATGGACCAATGGGCAATCAATAGCAGTCATTTTAGGTTCCATTATGACTTCGACATATTATTATCTTTTCTACGACTTCGAGGCACTTTTTTTGAAGTTATATCCATACAAGCAAATATATCGCGGCACCTCCATGTCTAAATGTATTTCCTACTCCATGGTTAAATGTGGTTATATGACAGTCTGTGACCACAGACTAAAAATGCCAATAATTTTAGCGCTTCTTTTTTTCTTCTTGGCCACCACAAGATATGTGTATTGTGCCACTTTGCGCGCTTAATTAATGTTTTTTATTTGTTTCCCCGTTTATATGACATTGCGGCATTTTTAAAAAATTACTTTCCCGCCCTAGGGCGGAAAAGAACTATTTTGCGCGCACTTATCGAGGAACAAACCATCACTTTTCGAATAGATGGGATGAAAAATATTTAGGAACTGTGTTTCAAGCTTCAATGCATAATAATAATGTATACAGGGTGTCGGGTTTCATATGGTCCAAACGACAACCATCGATGGAGGAGTCAAAGGGATACTCAAAGAATCCCATGTATGTTTCGCGAAAATCTATAGTTTTTCACTGTAAAAAATTGCATTTTAGACAGACAATCATTGGTTATTAATATATATATAATAGCCCGAATATAGCGATTTTTTTAAGTTCCCTCCGTAACTATAAAAGCTAGACCCTTAATTTTTTAGACTGAGAATTATGAATAGGTGTTTCAGAGTAAATATTATTTTTTTGTATGCTTACATAAAATTAATACAAAAATAATATGTGACATTTTTTATTTGCACTATATTTTAGCTCTTACATTTCCAGGTCAGGCAGGCATTCCTTAAAAAAACTACAGAATCAAAAATATATTAACCAACTTAAGAAAGTTGTATACTTTATGAACCTGTATTGGTAGGACTTCTGGTAGTCTGCCTGGGGCGGTCCCACCACCACTTTGCCAATTTATATTCAGCTGTGAAATAGGAATGTTTTTCGGTTGAAATGGCAAGGTGTCCAGTGAAATTACAGGGCATGTGAGACTTCATATCTTTGTCTCAAGGTAACAGGTGCAGTGCAGTGACTTGCAACATTCTGGCAGTCCAGAATGTTGCATGCCACTGTGTTTGTTATAGGTAGAGGTGATCGCTTACCACCAAGCAAGAGTTGTGCTTGTTCTGTTACCTTACATCATAGAAAAATTACCTATGGACGCAGGTCCAAAATCCCATTTTTAGGGTTCCTTTAGGGAACTCTTTTAGGATAACTTTGTTATCCGTCTGTCTGTCCGTCGATCAAGACCCTTTTTTTCAGGAGCGTGTAGAGCTAACAAGTTGAAACATGTATCAAATAATTGAGTCTACAAGTATGTTTCAGCAGTGAAAAATATCTAACTTGTAAGTCAATGCGGTCAAAAGTTATGACCGTTTAAATTGCATATTTTGCAAAAGGGACACAAAACATGTCGAGTACTTCCCGTCGATGAAATTTGGTAAGAAGCAAGGTCTTGAAGCACTTATAAAGGAGAAGATCTAAATACCGTACAATTAGTTTAATAACAAAAAAAAGGAATTTACTATTTACAAACATAGTATTTGCTGTTGGTTCATGAACAAACAGTGTCTAGGGATCGAACAGCAAAGTTAAGTTTGTATTGACAAGTTTGTACAGACGCCTCGGTGCACGAGTTCAACTCGCACATGGCGTATTATTTAAATTTCATATTTGAAATTATTTCTTTGGAAATAAACAACATGACGGGGGAAAAACTTTAATAAAAGCCCTATTCGTCTGATTTCAGGTCATTTCATGTGAAATTAAGAAAATAAGTTGAAAATATCAACAAATTGTCTTTTTTGTAACTAAAGTTAAAAGCCTCTTATTAGCAATGCATAATTAGCTATGACTGACACAGGATTTTCCTGATTTATTATACCTACTGTAGGTTTCAGTGTTTTATGAAATACTGATTAAACTTACAATAAAACATTTTTTAATAATTATGAAAAACATTTCAAAACAGTGAAACTGTAAACCAGTTTTATCAAAGTATTAGTACATAGATATAAAAAAACGACTATCATCACCATAGTTCATGCTCGTGTCGTAAGTTGCTGAATGTCCAAAACAGATAGGCTGAGGTTACACAAGTAAATGTTTTGTAACACCAATCACTTCTTGATGGCTGTACATTCATGGCATACTTACTAGGCTTGAACAGAGACTTATTCCGAAATGCATTTTGACTAACAGCTGTCCCAGATTGGCATTAAGAAATAGAAATTAGACAGACATAAATGTGATTTGCCATGCCTTCGGAGATTAGGGATACATTAGCATTTAAAATTAAATATCCCTTATCATTTCTGAATGAAGAGAGTATGTTATTAACAGACATTAAGTTTAATACTGGAAAATGTCTGAATAATTTTCAAGAGGTATAAGATAAACTTGAGTAAACATAAATGTACATGTAATTTTTATATGTGAATTGGTATACCAAATAAATTTCTGTATATATTTCTGATAGGAGCATGTATTTTGGAACGTCAATCAACACAAGACCTAATTTGATTTTGTGTCTTGATTCTCACACATATCCATACAAATTTTTAGTATTTATTCGTTTGTATTCAAACTCCTAGACCGCTACAATGAGTAAAAAAATAACTAGGCTTTTCAGATTTTTTCCTTTACAATGTAAGACCTTGCTTCTTTTCAGATTTCATGATTCTAGGTCAACGGGAAGTACCCTGAGGTTTTGATTCCCTTGTGAAGTCGCAAAAATTTGATTAAACTGAAAGACACCATACTTGACATGAGTATCACTACATATAACACAAAGTTCTCTACCGCATCTGTCTATCTGTTTGGAATAAACTCAAAAACTACTGAACGGATTTTCTTGTGGTTTTCACCATTAGACAGAGTGATTCATGAGGAAGGTTTAGTTTAGGTGTATAATTTGTTAAAGTTTTGTATAAATTGGTTGAAACATGACGATGATTGTTGAAGATGTTAATTTACACTTGACGTAACAAGCTAATGCAAAAAATGTAGGCCATATATGCTCTACTGGTGAGAAGCTAGGACGGGTCGCTAGTTTGATATAAATCTCAACTCGATACCTCTACACATTCCAGAGAAAAAAGATATTTACAGACGGACAAATACAAAAATAAAGAATGACAAAAAGAAAATAATGAATTTGTTTACATGAATTTTATTAAATGCGTAAAAATTGTAACTAAAATTCATAATACTAAAATTTCATTTGTTTAACTCTATTTAGTGCAGTTAGAATTCCTAATCTAAAATCATGTTAGAAAGTTGACATTTAACAACCTACAAATCTGATAAGGTAAGTACATTTAGCGAAACCGACGCTAAATTTTATTGATATGAACTTCGCATGAACACACACGTGAAAGGCATCAGCTTCTCCCGTCGTTACATGGAATTCGACGGACGCGATATAATTATAGCCCTCCCACCAACAGCGGCGGTGAAAGCAACCAAGATCAAATCAAACAACAATACAATACAATCTACTATCAGCTTGTTGACTTGTGTTTTTTCCGTTCACAATCAAGATTGTAACACAAAAATCCCCTGATAGGAAGCGTTTACACATTCAGCAATTTCAGCCACTATTGCATGGTATTGCACGCAATATGCCATGAGATTCTTCGAGTTTTTGGTGGTAAAATATACACAAATTGTAGTACTTACAACATTTTTATATAGGCTGTAGGCACACGCAGGTGTGCAAACGTTGGTTACTAGAAACCCATCGTGAACTCGATAATAGCACAAGAAAAACAAAATACACGTCTTTTAATTTCGGGCCATTGATGAGTAATAGACACAGATTACTATATGTGTAACTAATGAACGGGTCGGAAAGGGACGGGGGCCGGGGGGAAGGGAAGGGGACAAAATTGTACCACTTTTTTTTTAGTTTCATTATGGCTCCACACTATTAGTGTATTTAGCCAGTGTCAAGTATTAAAATTCATCAAGTTTATTGTATTTAAGTCATAAAGACAGATCAGTCACATTACAGGTCAAGTTAAGTCCTAGTCTAGTCGGAGTCATACCCTCAGTAAAGATGTGGACTTAAATGAAGATTTTGAGTGGAATTTTGGTGAGAATGCAAATAGCATGTTTTTCAACATTGCGCTGTTTCCCTATTCTCATACACATTCACCGGCACTTAATGGCCAACTTAATCCACATTTATTACACATTAACACACGGAAGAACGCAAGTTTCAGGATAAAAAAAAATGAGAGCACACACACACACTTTTCCACGTTCCCGCCAAAACCCCTTGTTTTAAGTGCCAGGAACAAAAATCATGACATACATGCAATGCCATCTATGAGTAATCTTAACCCATCAACATTTTGATATTATGAATAGATGGCGTTGACACCAAATTTACGACAGGAGTCTTCGCGCTTTACTTTTTATTTCAAACATTGATCAATAATATTTGCAATACAGTGTGAAAATATTTATTGAAATATGTTTACTTATCTTCTCAATCTTAAGAAAACGACATGCTATGACATTCCAAGTTAGCTAAATTAATAACGGCAACCGTTTTTGTAGTGTAGAAATCTGGCACGCATACAATCCTCACTCGCTGGCCGTCATCTTCTACAAAAAAAAATCTTATAAGTACTTTTTACCACAATTTTCAAGTAACATGTTTATCAATCTATATATCACAAAATAACATTTAAATTTAAAATGTATTTGTTAAATTAATTTTTACCTTGATACAAGTCTGTCGCATATTCCTCTGAGTTGCCACAAAAGTAGACGGCTGGGCAGTTGTAAATAGTGAATGGGTCGGTATCAACACAAGGTGTGCAAGGCACAGTGTCAGGGCAAGTGGGGGCAAGATGTCTCCATTCAAGTGTTTTCTTCATTGCATCCAAGCTGTTTTCTATCTTGCTATACCTCATTATGTCCTTGATTGGCTCTCCAGATGAGCCTAGGCATAGGAATCCTGCAAAAGATTTTTTAACATTTATATACACAAGTTCTCTATACAATTCTATGTACTTGCATATACATTTATACATTTTATATTTTTACAATGAGGACACGATAATGAATGCTCTATCTCACGTGATGGTAAGTGATGAAGAGTTCTATGGTGGCTGTTCGTAAGTGTAAAACAGCAGTACGATGATATACTGTACAGGCTAAATCTCATCAACATAGCGCAACTATTCTCAGGCCGGAACTCAGCAAATGGGCAAACAAAATGTCTTACTGAATTATTTGCTTCAGATCACAGCTGAAGTTTAGTCTAGACTTTAGAACGAATTTCTAATATAAATAAAAATAATAATACCTCCAATATCACATTCATATGGGTTTGAGACTCTGTTGAACGATTTGTACTCAATTGCCTTTCGAAATAAACCTATAAAAAAGAATACAATAATTACTATATTATCATACTATACTTAATATTTCTAATTACTACACCAATGAAAATAATAACTCGATTTGTTTTCATTTGTTTGTAGTATTATATATTTGTTTTTGATAAGCCAGTAATTTAGAATTTATTTAAGATTGTTAAAAAATGTCAGTATGTTGAAAATTCATAATAGATGTTTTGTTGTGGCATAAGCCACCTTTTGACCATTTTTCACCTGCTGGCAAGCGATGATGCGGTCGAGGATGGTAGCACGCCAGGCCCAGAATGGGACCTGGCAATTAAGTACAGCTGCCGGCACACGATTTTCTAACATGAGGTTGGTAGCTGGCCAGACGGACACTAGACAGTGTCCTACCACTAAGTTGGGGGTTTCTTAAAGATTTTTTTCCTTCAATGGAAATCAACTGTGAAATGTGATCTTATACATTGTTTGGCAGAAAAATCCATTGGCTTGTGGGAATTAAACAAAATTTCCTTTGACTATAGATAGGAATTCAATGTTTCTTAACTTACAATAGTGAAATGGTTTCTGAGGCAACATAATTCCTGTAGGATCCTTACAGCCTGGCATTAGATCGAGAGGTGCCACCGCACTTACAGCTGTCACAAATGAGTCCACTATATCAGCTGATCCTATTACATTGGATTCCTTGAGAATATTCTCATTGTCGTGGCTTGCAAATACTCCTCCTGTAAGAAATAATGTTCAATTAAACCTATGTTCATGATCATTATTATCAGCCAATTTCCGTCCACTGCTGGACATAGGCATTTCCTATGGCAAGCCACTGAACTGGATCTTCAGCTCTTAATTACCAATCACTGATCAACGTATGTTCGCATTATTAAATTATTCAAGAGAACCCTGTTTGCGTAAGAACGGATTGACTTCTGAACGGGAGGTCACCCATCAATCCTAGCATGGGTGGTAGGAGCATTATATTACTGTTCCCACCAACTTGCTACCAAAAAAGTAGCTAACCACCATCAAGAAGGCAATCTGCCACAACATCACTTACCACCGGGCAAGATATTGGTTAAACGCTAGCCTAAATTAAGAAACTTTACAATTTGTGGAGCAATAGTGTAACAAACATACAGACGAACGAAGAACCTCCTCCTTTTTGGAAGTCATTTGATAAAAAAAAGCATACTTTCATATGCCACACAATTGATATTGAGAGTTAAGTAATCTTCGGTGTTTGACTCCATGTCTCTGCCAATAGGATTTTGATGAAATTTTTATGGGGGCCCAACAGCTATTTAGTACCAAAAAAATACAATTATCCTAATTGGTCAAATGAACCAAGAATTCAGAGGTGTGAATAGTGAACTCCTTCTAAAGTGTAGTGTATCAAAAATATAATTATTTACCTGCAACAATAACTCTGACAATTTTTGAAATCTGTTCTTGATACTGTGATGTGCCAGATAGACCAGCAAGCCATTCCATAAGTAGATGCAATGAAAACATCTGCTCCGCTGACTTTGATGCCATGTTCAGCCCAGACATAATTACTATATACCTAGAAAATAAGCTGACATTTATCATTCCATCTGTATAAGTGTTAAGATTTATAATAGTGTCCCATTTTATGCCTCCTCTCCTCGACCCATCTTATTAAAAAGCAATACTGCACTAAGCAGCTGGGGTAGTACCACTGCTGATCAGTTCACCTGTGATATAAGAAATGTTTTTACGTTTACTTATCAGTTATTTATCTGATCCGTTAGATGTCTGCTTTAATATCTTTTAGTTATTTTTTCTCAACAACTTCATTGCTTACGCCGAATCTGTACTCTACATAGCTATGAAGGCAAATGGATGCACAGCCAAGTTTAATTAGATTTTAGTATTGAGTTATGTATTTTTTATTTAGTTTAGTTAAAAGAATAGAAATAAAACTAGTGGTAATCTAGTAATATATTAAAACTTGCATTATTGTACTCAATTGTTGCAATTAACAGTAACGGTAATAATATACAATAATAAAAAATGAAGAAAAATAAAATAAAAAAGACTCCTGCTTAAAAATCAGTTACCATAACTGATGCTAATTATCTTGAAAACCCATGGGTAACCCCGCAAGTTTACAACAATGAAGCATGTTGCATTCTTATTTGTGTAGTCTGTAGACGTGTGTAACTCAGGAGTGATTAGCTAAAAAGAGTTATATCTCCTTAAACCAAAGACTAATTCAGTATATCTTACATTTTTCAACCATCTCTTTAACTCTTTTATATATTCAACGCAACTACTTATTTCGCGGAGTTAGAGTAAGCGGGATGTAACCATATAACATACCATGAGTTAAAAATAGAGCATAAAGGAGTTAGAGTAAGCAAGATGCATATAACTCAGAACTATCTATGCATTAAAATGAGTGTGTAAAGGAGTTAGAGTAAGCCAGATGCATATAACTCTCTTTGCGTTAAAAACAAAGTGTCACGGAGTTAGCATAAGGGAGATATAAACATATAACAATCTATGTGATAGAATGGGAGCATAGCGTCACAGAGTTATTAGCGATATAGAGATATAAAATAGATATATAGAGATATATATCTTTTGATCAAAATGATACGTATCTATCTTTTCTCTTTAAGGATATGGTTTGCACATGGCTAGTAGTCTGTAATTTGGTACTAAATGATTGAGATGATGAAATTGTCTGTCATAGTAGTAGTATATATTATGTATATCTATTCTCAAGACCAAACCTGTATTATTGCTGATAGAAAACATACCTATCACTGCTAAGTTGAGGTAAAGGCTTCTGTATGTGACATCCTGACCAGCACACATCTTTCATTGTAAATATACCATCTTCATCTTCCGATCCTGGAATTATGAGTAATACCATATTGTGAAATATTTATTTAGGAAAAGATTAATTAGCATAGTCTGTGTTTTATTATTTAGCTGATGATGAGGGTGCTAAAATTTGCATCTTGCTAGGTGTGTGCTACTGGTCAAATGCTTGCCTACCTACAATTGATAGAAAAAAGTGGAATATGGGATTATTCGTAGCATTAGATCACCGGCACAACAATTCCAATGGTGGTCATTGTAATAGTAATTTTATCGCTTTGTAATGATACAAAAAAATACAGTTTCAAGCTTACCTAACAATGCACAGATAACTCCCGTAACAACTTGGTTCACATCAATGCATTCTCCAACAAGCTTGATTCTTTGCAGTTCATCTTCTAACACTAGACTATCAGCATCATGAACAAAATGAGTCCTAAAACAATAACAATATAATTAAATAAATAAGTATAATTAAAACTTATAAGTTTGAATACAAATGATGCAACATGTATAGACCAATTGCAACCGACAACAGAAATAGAATAGGTATTAAATGAAGTGATGTAGGTAGCAAATGCAGTTCACACAATGATGAAAATAGATGTTGTGCTAATAACTGTAAGTTTACCTACCTTGTAGGTTGTGGTATGATTTCCAACTCATCAGATAACTCTTTCAGGATGCTCGGTTTCAGTTCTTGAAGCTTGAAAAGTGTTCCAATGATAACACAAGTGGTACCCTTGTCGCGAAGCTCACAAAGTTTCAAAACTTTGTACGAATTGGACCACCGTTTTTTAATCACCGGTGTCAAAATATTTCGGAAAGTATTTAATCGAGCAGAATAAATGTGAGCGTATTGCTTCGAGAAATCACGGGAAACTTTGTAAAACCTTTCCGAGCAATCAGTATATTCAACCGTTTGCCTCTCCAATTCCAAAGGTTGAAACTCGTTTTCTGAGTGGCTTTTTGTTCCTAAACTCTCTACTTTAAACAGCATTATTATTGATTTTAGGGTTAAACCAAACTAATTAATTTTAAGTTAATAGGTATGTAATATAAAAAATATATTCACAAATAAATTCAAAAACCTTGATTCGTGTGATTCCCGCCTGCCAAGTATTGAGGTTTGACACCATTGACATTTGACATTGGCCATCGCAATAGCAATGTCATGATGACATTGGCTGCGTCCACGGATAAAAGATCCTCCTTGGCTGCATGCTGCTGCACAGACTACTAAGGAGATACTACGTCTATTCTCCATGCTGCGTGCACTGCGGACACTGCGGTCTTTATTCGTTCTCGAAAAAAATCGTTCGTATAATTTGTGTGTAATAGTGTGATTTATTTCCACTCTCTTGCAGTTGAACATCTAAATTCGTCTCGGTGGAGGGGCATGAAAGTCTAAGCTCTAATTTACCACTTTTTACACACCTTGTTAAGTCGTTTCATCGTTCAATTTGGGATATTGAGAAGGGCTATCATCAAAAGAGGAAGTTGTGATTGCGTGAAAGGGTCGTGAATGTGGATGACCCATGAAATAGAAAAATATGTTGGTGTTATGGCAGCACCGAACCTCTTCTCTTGTCTCTGATCCGGATGTGATGTCTTAGTCTTTATGTTCGGCGGCAAAAATTAAGTAAGAAAATGTCGGGTGTCCAAAATATTCGTTTAAATAACCTGAATCCTAATGTTAAAAATGCGCTCATTGTGGGAATAATTATAGCTAAAAACAGTCCACGTGTTATCGGTTCTAAAAAAAAGAATGGAGAGTCTAGGGCAGTCACTTCATTCACCGTGAGAGATTCGGAGATTGATACCGTAAATGTAGACGTATGGGGATCAGAATATTTTGTGCTAACTTTTTACGAAAGGTTTCTTGTCGGGGATGTAGGTAAGTCGATGATTTTAAATTAATATTTTAATGCGCAAGCTTAATATCTCAAGTACCTACCCCACAAGTTATATAAAATAGCTTGAACATAAATTTAAGTTTTATAAATAAATTTTTCATCTTTATTCACGTGAGTTCTCTACTCACGTGAATAAAGATGAAGACCCATGAAAATTGAGTTAAGTAGTGGCTATCAAAATTAAATACCAGAATAATTTAATTATCAAATTAGCAATGAGTTAACTTGTTGTTTGCATTTACAAATCAATAAGCAAATAAAAATACAAGATTGTGTCATGTGATAGATTCCTCCCATGTCAGTCAAGTATTTTTACTTACTAGCTGTGCCCCACGGCTTCGCTCGCGTTAAAAAGTATCCTATAGCATAATCCATAAAAGTCAATGCATTCTATATGGGCAAATTAAAAATCTGCACTCGCACTCGTCAAATGAAATTTAATAGATCATATCAATAATAATTATTCTAAATATAACAAAAAAAAACCTAATTTTTAGTTATAGCTATGATTTAAAAAAAAAACAAAAGTAATGAGTTAGCTTTCGTCTATACTTCGAACGTCACACTTAAAAGAAATGTTTATATTGTTATGTTAATGTTTTTTTAATTCCCCTGATTAATGTAGGGTTGCCAACCGTGCTATTGCGTGCACCCCCAATGCATGTTTCAGTACTTCAGACAATTTTTATCATACATAGTACTGGCTATCTCTGTGCAAAATTTCAGTTAAATCGGTCCAGCCGTTTGACCGTGAAAAAGTCCCAAACAAACATACAAACTGACTTTCGCGTTTATAATATTGGTGTTGATGACATAATTATATTGAATACCCGGGTAATTAAATGTTCATCGTGATTTGTATTTGCAGTTGAAATATCATCACCAAAGATATGTGTAAAGACTGGAGAGAACGATATGTATAAACCACAGGTTAGTAAATCATTTATTTATTTATTTATATGTACTTTAGAGAATCACTTCATTACATATACAAACATAAACCTAAAGCGTTATTATATCTAACCCTAAATAACTTATTTTCACACTATTTACGTAAAGCTACCTATCTAATTAAACAAAAACCGCCGATTCGGACTGCCGCACCGAGGCTTCACACAAACTTGTCAAACTAAAATTTGCAGTTCGGTCCTATACCTACGTGGTTAATGCACCAACCGCAAATAATAGTAAGTTTGTAATAGTGAATTTGTTTTTTTTATTGTTTTACATATTTACTGTTTTTAGATTTTTTTTCCTTTATAAGTGCTGTAAGACCTTGCTTCTTGCCAAAATTCATTATTCTAATCTAGGTCAACGAGAAGTACCTATAGATAAAGATAGACTTCGTTACCCTTGTGAAATTGCAAAATATGCGAAAATGTGCAATGTATATACGTAATAATGTAATACGGTTATATCTTTTAATTGAGTTGACTTACAAGTTTATTTTTTTCACAGCTGAAAGAAACCGTAAACTTGAGTACCTCGTAAGTTTCAACTTGATAACTCTACGCGTTCCTGACAAAAAGGGTCTTGACAGACGGACAGACATACAGATAGACGGACAACAAAGTGATCCTTTTTAGGGTACGGAACCCTAAAAACAAGAATAAAATGTTCACATGCTATTTACATTTATAAACTTTTTACAAAGTTTCAAAATTATTTTGTTTGATAAGGTATAGTTATCATATAGTACAGTCTAATATATTATATTACCTCCGCTTCCGCAAAATGTATGCGGAGTTTTATCATGAATATCATAATACATATTTTCCACTATCGATTCCTCCTCCGCCTCCACCTCCGTTTACCACCTTGATCGCGGAGGCGAATCTTTTCGCCTATAATTTATATGCGCGATACAGTTCGACTCGGATCGTAGGACTAGTATCTTTTCTGTACCGTCACTGCAGTTTCACGGTCGAACCATTCTGTACCATGTGGGTCGTAATTAAGAGTGGTACTACATTTACAGTCATGGATATAAAATTTAAAGGTGGGTCCGCCATGCACAAAACCGTCCGTCGAGCACTGAACAACTAGGTATACATTAGGCCCAATAGGCGTCCAGTTGCTTGTCCAGTTCTAAATAATAAATGTAATATTGAAGGTTTCCTCTCCATTCTTCCTGTCCCTGAATGAGGGACAATCTGACGTGTCAATTCACGGCGGGGGTACGTTCGGCAGCTACCTACCTCTCCTGCACATACCTACCAAGTCTGCATCCGGATATTACGGACTTGCTGAAGTTATGAAACTGCCCGGTACGTAGTTTGTATTTATTGTTTAAAACTTACATGCCGGAAGCACTTTGAATACGATCTCACACTTACCATTACTACTATTTGCGCCGAGCTTTAGTGACGACAATGTGGTATTAGGTGGAATCGTGCTTGTCTGGATATAGAAGAATAAAAGAAAGGCAAAGGATAGCTGTATTCTGTCCAATTCGTATCACGCAACTATTCCATCACATCTTGGCAAGTAAAGTAAAGTGAACGCGGGTAGAGATTTGTTTTATCTCAAAGAAATGTAAGTCGCAAGCTAGGATAGAAGAGATATGAGGCGAGGCGAAATTATTTGGAAGACCTACCTAGTTATACCCAGCTGTAAATGGAATAAGGTTGATCGATGATAGTTGGAATAGAAAAGCAAATTCATGAAAAATGCCGTCTATTGTTAACTGCTACCACCATCTACGGCATCATCTGTGTAATCAAGAAAGAAAATTCCAATTGCCGCCACTGGTGGCAATAAAAATGAATTTCTATATATTATAGGTCCTTATTTAAAGATTTGTTAGAACACAAATAATATCTACCTCTCTGTTAATAAACTATTTTTTGATTCGGATGCATTGCATTGCATTTTACAAGTATTATTAATATATTATATATTTTCTTTGCAGAATCTAACAATGTGTTCGTTGATCTGCTTGTGGTAGTCAAATCTGTTAAGCCAGTTAAGAGCATCAAAACAAAATTAGGTAAGTCTTCAGAGCATCACTTTATTTCCTTACCTCACAACTCACAACTTATCTACCATTACTTTGCATGTGACATGGTCAAGTAGGTAGGAACGTGCTCAAATGTATCTTAATAAAAAAACATACACGAGATCTTTTATATTTTGCTTGTATGTTTTAGGCCGAGATATGTCAGTCCGAACTGTAGAAATTATGGACAACACCACACCTGCTTCTCTCAATTTTGATTTGTATGATATCGATACAATTCAACGGTGAGAAACTGTTTCCTAATAATAATAGATATAATAACTGTACATATTTTAATAAATAAATGTAACTTTTTCTTAAGATTTTTTTATATAAAAAGATACACAAAAAATGTTTATGTTCTCAACCATCACACTTGTAGTGGCTGTGAGGAATTTGTTATACTTTTACCAAAGTTTTAAAAGTCATAATTGTAAAACTGTGCTTTTATTGTTATCGACTGCCATTATCGTTTTGTTAAAGCGCTGTTTATATTGAGGAATATGACCGGCGGCAGTCATACTGCACCTTACTAGGCACGCTACTGGTTACATTTTCTGATGGTACTCGTTTTAACTGAAGGCTTTAAGAGGGAACGCGGGTTGCACTATATATATATATACACTGTATATATATATATACCCTTGTATATATAGCCGTCAAAAATCTTAAAGAGGAGATTAAAATGCTTATATTTCTTTTTGCAATTGGTTGGTCAAAAAAAAAAACAAATTATAGGAGCGTAGGTATAGCAGACCTTGATTCTTTGTAGAAACAAATTTTGCTCTAGAAGCATTTTCCAAGGAGGAAACAGGGAAATACATTTGTATGAAAAAGTGCACCCCGCGTTTCCTCTTAAGCCTGAGTATCGCGGACAGACTTATAGCGTAGCACAGTTTATGAATTGTAAAACTGTGGTTGAAGGATCTTACTCTCAGGACTACTAGATTAGGATATTGTATACGTAGGTGAGTCTTTAGGTGTTATGAAATTTTTATTATGGTCATAAACTGCCTTATATTTTAGGTCCTATTACTATAAGCTATGTAAGTGCACCTATCTATAACTTTGGATCAGAGCTGAAGAGTGGCGCGTGCTAGAGAGCGTGTTATTCATAGCAGACGCGCGAGTGACGTGGCGCGGACGTGGCGTCGCACTGACTGCGTCCGCTCGCACCGTGCTCACACACCAGCCGCACACGGCCGACGCAGAGGCGCTGCGACTGTATATACGCAACCAAGCGACCACACGTGAGTACTGAGAGAGCGATCTGTTCATATGACCGCGTCCACTTCCCATTCTAGGTCTAGCGTGCTACTTACTTTCCTCGACCGCATCAGCTCAGCATACTAACAGGTGAGATACCTAGTACCTAGATACCTAGTCAAATGCCAGCTTATACGTCGTATAGGCTATGATAGGCTACACATGTATACGATATAAAAAATAAGATATAGTGGAGTGCCGTAAGACGTAAAATTGGTAAAACCTCGGAATCCAGGGCCAATGAAGTCGATGAGGGCCAGTCAATGAATCTTCATAAAAACTGTTGGACTGCATTGCTAAAAATAAAAAAGTAAAAAAAAAAAATTGCCGCTCTTGATAAAATAAATTTAAAATAACAATTTACTAAAAAATGAAAGGGAAAAAAAATTTAGAGCAAAGGTTTCAATTTTCAACCGATCTCACAAAAAAGGAGGAGGTTCTCAATTCCACGGGTATGTTTTTTTTTTAAATATATGTGACCTAAGGATTCCGTCAAATCTTAACCGATTTGATAAATTATTTTTTTGTTTGAGAGAATATGCTTCCTGTTTGGTCCTAATGAAATGAAATTTTATCGAGACCTAATTATTATCTCCGGAGATATGGAGATAAACATATCAAACTTAGTACAAAAAATTACTATTGCGGCATGTGAAGTCGGTTTTTTCGTTTTATACGATCATAAATTGTATACCTAAGAATTAATATTTGCATAATAACTGTAAAGTTAATTTATTATTATTTCGCTTACAATAACAATTTACAACAAAAAACAATTATGAACTATACATACATTACGGGGGAGGGGACGAAATTCTGCGAGACGCGAGGTGCCGGAAATAAGTATAAGCTTTCAGAAGAATCTGTGCAGCTAATGCAGAAGCGACGAGAAAACCCCGCAGTCACTACGTCAGATCAAGGCTTTGAACAATAAAATCTCTAAGCTGGTAAGACGTGACCTCCGGAGCTCCAACACACTCTCTATTAAAGAAGCGATCGAGCGAAACCGGGGGTCAAAACATTTTGTTTAACAGCTGGGTTGAAGCTATCTGACGAAGTTGATCACATCTAACGGGAGTGTCGTCGCTTCTAAGCCGGAGATTTTTAGGGAGGTTCAAGACTTCTACGGCGATATACCTCGCAAGCGTCCCGTCCCCAACCCCAGTCTGAAGATACTAGAGCCACTCTTACCCGCCAATATACCGAGGATCTGCCAGAGGTCAGCCAGGACGAAATTGTGATGGCTCTCAAACAACTTAAAAATGGAAAAGCCGCCGGAGAGGGAGGATGGAATTACAACGGAGCTCTTGAAAGCTGGTGGAACTCCAACGCTTGTACAGCTGCAGCGTATATTTAATTCCGTCCTCTTTTCGGGGAAAACTCCAAAGGTGTGGAGCAAAAGTGTGGTCATTATGTACCTTAAGAAAGGAGACAAGACCCTCTTTAAGAACTATCGACCCATTTTACTCTTGAGTCACGTCCTATAAGTTGTTTTCGAGAGTCATCACATATCGTCTCGCGCGTAGACTTGACGAGTTTCAGCCCCCTGAACAGGCTGAGTTTCAAAGAGGATATCGCACTATAGACCACATATATACAGTGCAACACGTTATATAGAAGACCGAAGAGTATAACGAGCTCCTGTGCACTGTGTTTGTGGACTATGAGAAAGCTTTTGACTCTCTAGAAACCTGGTCTGATCTGGAGTCTTTGCAACGGTGCCAGTTGATTGGCGATACGTCCAAGTACTGAGAGGCCTGTATGACGCCGCGACTATAAATAAATAAATAAATCTTTATTTAAGGTAACTTATGTAAACATGAAAATGCTATACAAGACCCATATTATTCACTAGCAGCCCGCCCCGGCTTCGCACGGGTAGAACATATATGCCTACAAAATTTGCATCAGTTTGTTGCATCGAATATAAAATTTTAACATATTTAACAATCATCGTCATATGTCAACCAATTTACACAAAACCTTAACGAATTATGCACCTAAACCTTCCTCATAAACACTCTGGCTATTAGTAAAAACCGCGTGATAATCCGTTCAGTAGCTATTGAGATTATTGCGAACAGACAGACAGACGCAGTGATGGACTTTGTTTTATAATACTTACGTAGTGATATTGGACGGCCCTTTGGCGTAAAGGATAGTTACCCTGATTTTGACCCGACGGTCGTTGGTTCTAATCCTAGCTATATATACCTACCAATGAAAGATTTATGTACATTCATGAATCATGGGTTTTCGTACAGAGGTAGTGGGATTATTGAATCAAATTCAATCAAATCATGGGATCAAAGAAGGGGTATTATACGTTTAACGTGTGTATCTGTGTCTGTCTGTAGCATCTTAGCACCCTACCGGATGAACCGATTTTGATTTTATTATTGTTTTTTTTTTGTTTGATAGATGTCTTCATCGAAAGTGTTCTTAGCTTTGATTCATGAAAATTCGTTCAATTGTTATAAAAACTATGAGCTTTTTTCTAGTTAATTGCGCTATGAAATCAACTTTCATAGGTCTGATCAATTCGATAATCTTCTTCCTCAACGATATTGTAAGATTATGGAAGCATTGACCTGATGCTGGGACATCTCCTGTATTCTACAGAATACTCAAATCCACACCAACTTACAAGTCAGGCCTCAGATTTTAAATGTCGTGTTTAGAGTAATTGGAATGCTTTTATCGAAAAGATTATACATAGATCAGTCATAGGTTTATATATAGATCATAACTATATTATACAATAGAATTTTATACAGTAAAAATATATTATTATACTATATTAACTTCAAATTGAGTGTGATCGGTGGGGATCTACAGCATCGCTAAACTTATAATAATATTTTCTTAGTAACTATAGTATATAGTATATATACTAGTGTATGTGAAATCCGTGATATCTTCTAGAGTTTTCATTTGAATTATATACTGTAAAGGACAATTTTAATCTATAATATGTGGCCAAGCTAATTAACGTAATTATTTGGATAAGGATTAATACTATATATTTGAAAATAGCCTTGGAAGTTATGTAATATTTTTTAACAAAAAATTAAAGATTAAAATGGTTACTGTGAGTCAACCTTAAGAGATAGACATATGCTGTCCCGGACTTTTTTGTAGGTCTTATTAAGTCGTACAACTCTTCGATACAAAATATTCTTCCATCTATTTGCAATTGAGCAGCGTTCGTAAGAAACGTGTTATTTCGACCGTTTTTTAGTCGACTTAGGTTGCAAATTAGGTCTCCATGAATATACCTTTGATTTAAACGGGATAATATATAGCCTATTTTCATTCCGAAAGTCCATTCTATATATTAGTGAAAGATTTTTTTAAATCGGTCCAGTAGTTTTTTAGCCAAATCATTACAAACATACAAAAATACAAATGTTCTCTCATTATAATATTAGTATAGAAAAATCCCTTACAGACAATACAGACTAGCATACATATAATATACCTATTTACTAATCATAGAAACTTAAGACACGTTAATTTTACGACGACGTGTGACGTTTATTCATGGTGTCCGGTATCCGACCTCGAAAGCGTCGAAACTTGACACCCCTCGGCCAGAATTCCTTCTCCATATATGTTCCGAGGGACTTAGACGGAACCCGCACCACAAATGAATTGAAGTTGACATTGTGATGCGAGTCCAACTTCACCACCCTCAGGGAAATATTCGTCTTCAGCTTGATATATTCCGCCACCTCCTCCGCCGTGATGCCCGTGATGGTATAATGTACGCGGGATATGTACAGCTGCGTCGTGGGTATCTCCGGTCGCAGTAAATGGGACGGACCTGTCGGTGCGGTACCGCACTTGTTTCGGTTAGACGGCTTCTTTTTCTTTTTCTCCACCTTTTTGAAGCCGCCATCGTCTTGATCTACCTCCTTCCTTGCGGAAGGAACAGAAGAGGCAGCATTCAGTTTCCCTCCATAAGATGCAGCGACAGCGTAGGAACATTGAGGGGTAGATGTACCTACGGTGGACGGTCTCCGCGCTGGAGCGGGGGTGCGGGCGGCGGGACGCGGGGCATCGGACGGCACGGCAGCAGGCGGTGATACATTAAATGAGGTCGACTCTAAAGTGCCGATGGATGCATTTTGTGCACCGCGACGTGTGTTCACAGTATCAGTCGGCGGTGACCTACTTACTGACATAGCGTTGCGTAACGACACTACCTCAGCACGTAGTTCACTAATGGTGGTTTCCGATGTTGATAACTTAGCCACCACTTCGGCCAGACTCGTTTTCAGGAATGCTATATCCTTCAAGAGCCTGGTGCAGTCGGTGTGCTCGTACGAGACAGGAGGAATGCGGTCCAGCTGCTTCGCCATAAACGTGGGCACGTCGTCCGGGTCGTTCTCCTTCAGCAGGGTGATGATGTCCTGCACGCTCTTCTCGCCTCCGTCTCTCCGGCGGGATGGCATCGCGTCCAGCTTGCCGACACTCTGGAAAAGTAGGGTCTTGCTCTTGCAGACTTCCTCCTCCTTGAAGCTCGACTTGCAGATGTGAATGATGGTAGGTTCATCAAACGAGTCGATGGCGTATTGTATAAACGCCAAAAGTTCATTTGCTATAGGTTGCTGAGAACCCATAGCACAACGCGGGCAGCGGCTTTCGCCGTGCGACTCGCGAATAATAAATTCTCAACTGTGCAGTGTGACACGACCGTTTCCAATCGCGCACCGCACTGCACTGACTGCGAATATGATCGTACGTATGACCATACGACTATGACCGTCCAAGTACAAAATCAGCAGACTGAACATATCCCCTTACTTACTTTACTTTATAGAGGAGTGAGACAAGAGGACGTTATTTCCTCCAAATTGTTCACTAACACTCTGGGGGATATGTTCAAGACGCTGTGTTGGAAAGGACGGGGCATAAATATAAACGGCGAGCACCTCGCACACTTGAGGTTTGCGGACGATATCGTCATCATGGCTGAAACCGTGCAGGACTTGCAATACATGCTGACCACCCTTGCTGATTCTTCTGCACGCATCGACCTCCGGATGAACTTAGATATTATTAAATATGAACGCGATAAATAATTGAGCATTGGATAAGACCAAGATCATGTTCAACGAATATGTTGTCACGGAACCGATTGCCCTAAACGAACTTCTTCTCGAAGTTGTTCATGAATACGAATACCTTGGGCAAATCTTGCAATTGGGTAAAAACAACTTCAAGAAGAAAGCTCGCAGAAGGATACAGCTGGGATGAGCAGTATTTGAAAAACGTCGAGTCTTTTCATCGCCCATACCACAAAGCCTAAAGACGAAAGACTTTAACGAGTGCGTCCTACCTGTTATTACTTATGGAGCCAAGACGTGGACACTGACAGTGCGACTGGTTCACCAATTCAAAGTTGCTCAGCGAGCTATGGAAAGGGCTATGCTCGGAGTATCTCTGAGGGATCGAATTCAAAACGAGGTCATCCGTCAGAGAACCAAAGTTATCGACGTAGCTCATAGGATTAGCAAGCTGAAGTGGCAGTGGGCTGGTCACATCTGTCGTAGAAATGATAACCGTTGGGGTCTAGAATACGTCTGTTCTAGAGTGGAGATCGTGGCTCGGTAAACGGAGTGTAGGGCACGCTTCAGCTAGGTGGAGCGATGATACATGTATACGCAAGCTGGCTGGCAGCGGTTGGAAACAAAGAGCTGAAGACCGAGCTCAGTGGCGTGCCATAGGTGAGGCCTATGTCCAGCAGTGGACAGAAATGTGTCTGGGACAAAGTGTCACTATAAAACAAGTGTCAAAATATAACTTTAAACGAATAAAAATAAATAAAACTAAAAATAAAAATTTAAAAAAATGAAGATCGGGTAATTTTTTTTTTTAAATTAAATGTTTCTATTAAGATTCATTTACTGGCCCTGGATACCGAGGTATACCTTACGGCACTCCACTAATAATTTAAAAACTAAAACAACCGAATTACATGCCATGCGAATCAGTTTCATTTGCAAGTTTGAGACTTTTATCGACCATATCTCTGAAGATACTTATCAGATCTCGATAAAATTAACAAAAAAATAATAATCTAAATCGGTTCATAAACGACGAAGTTATCGCAAACAAACAAAAAAAAGTGTATTAGGTTGAATTGAGAAACCTCCTCCTTTTTAAGTCAGTTAAAACAATGCCTATTAAGCAATAGCAGTTAATCGTGACGAATGAAACGAGGGTAGGAAGACCTTGGCCCAGTAGTGGGACAAAACTAACTAATAATAGCATATCAAAAAGAAAATTGAATTATCAAAAAATTATCAAAAATTTGTTAAATATAGGTTACCTACAGTTTCATAAGGATTGAATATGTATTTAACAATAACACAGAATAATGAATAGTACAAGTACAGAAGATGCACTCCCTAAGTCCCTAATAGCAAAAATGCGAGATTAAACCTAGGTAACGTTCAAAATACGCTACACTCTTCGGATGCGACCTTGAATTTGCGTCACAGAATAAACTAATAGTACGAGTAACGGTGTTGCGCACCGTAAGGCGTCCATTACACGATAGGTTTTGTTATCAGTTTGCTGGCAATCACGGCTGTGACTGATGGATAACCTATCGTCTAATGGGGTGATTGACCGAAATTTACATATGTACTTTTTATGGCTGCATCAGCAACCAAAACTCATGATTGATGCTTTTGATTGACGGATAACCTACCGTGTCATTACACGGTAGGTTATCCGTCGACGCCTAAAATACACCGTAAATCCGCGCTACGAGAGTCTGTACAGCTCCGCCAGCTCGCGGCCTGTCAGCTGTCTTTTACTTTAAGATTGAGTGTTGTGAGAAAACAGATTGAATAGTAGTAAAGGCGCGCGTCCGATCGAGGGCGCGCGTTACACTACTGACTTAACTTGCAGCCCGCGGGCTGCCGGGTATGTACTAATATTTTCACAGCTAAAGCCGGAGTGCGACAGGCCTGACAATACTTACTCTATATAACTTCTGTCAGGAGGCGGCGAGGCGGCCGCGTGGGCTGCGTGGAGCGGAGAGCGACCAGCCGCTGCCTCTGTGGCGCAGGTCCGGGACCGCGTCGCTGGAGGCCCGCCCTTCTGCGCCTCGCTGCATGCCCTACTCACGCATCTCGACCTCGATGAACTCACGGACTCTACGTATGACTTTTTATCTTATAACTCCAACTTCTTCAACTTTATCCATGACTTATTCCATAAAATAACTCGTGGATAAAGATAATTTATTATTAGGTAGGTATAATAATAGAAACCAACAATGCGGGGGGCATGGTGGGCACTATCTAGTGTCCGCCTGGCCAGCTACCACCCTCAGGTTAGAAAATCTGTCGCCAAACATCTAATGTGTTCCGGCAGCTATCCTTGAGAGCCAGTTCCCATTCTAGGCCTAGCGTGCTTATCATCTTCGACCGCATCATCACACTTACCAACAGGTGAGATAGTGGGCAAACGCTAGCCTATTAGATATGTAAAAAAAAGAGCTCCGTCTTAGTCCGGTGATAATTCTCTAGATATCTACATTATATGACCGCGCGCGTTCACAAAATAACCACGCGTAAGTCAACGTCCCTAGCGCTGCAGTGACGATGAAAATGTCAATGAACAAAATGCCCAGTTGCCACCTCGGGGGGACATGAGAAGGGACAAATAGAAATTATTATTTTATAATTTCACTCCTAGTTATCTCGACCAACACATATGGCGACATATTTTTGTTTAATCATTGGTTGAAGCTTGAAGCCTTAACCAATGACCATCATTGGTCACCCATTTAGATAGATAGATAGATAACTCTTTATTGAACACCAATTACAGAAAGGATACAACTTAAAACTAACAAATTATTTCTAATAATGTGTCAATGGGCGGTCTTATCGCTCATAGCGATCTCTTCCAGACAACCGTGTACGGAATGGATTGAATATAATGGAGGGCGATGGTATCCTAATAACATAAGCAAAATTCTACTTACTATAGATACATTTATATACCTACATACTATTACATATATACTATACCAACAGACATACATACATATACAACACACACATATATATATATATATATATATATATATATATATATATATATATATATATATATGTGTTGTATATGTATGTATGTCTGTTGGTAAACCTACTAACAATAATAACAATTAGTTGATATCAACTAATTAGTTTTACCATTTAGTACCAAATGCAACTGTAGCACAGACCAGTATATAGGTACAAGTAATTGGTCTGTGCCTGAAGGTAATATTTAAATTGTTTAGCAATTTTTATTTATATCTTTAATTATACCCCATATAGGATGTAAGGGAGCACAAATACCACCTCAGTGCTCTCAGCCAAGCACACCTGCCCGTGATGCATACTGCTGACCAACAAACGAGGCTCTGGCGACCGACAAATGGCGGTATAACCATTTTAAATGATGGCGTAGCTAAATACTACAGGCCGGTAACGGGCAGCAGCGTCACCGATGCTAGGAGCTACGTCCTGCGATCGCCAACCCGCTTGCCCAGCGTGGCGATCAGGGCATATTCCTCCCAATAAGCCAAAGATCTGGCTCAGTGGCGTATCTTGGGAGAGGCCTACGTCCAGCAGTGGTACTAAAACTGGCTGATTATGATGAGTTATACCTCTTCCTCCTAACACCAAGTACTTGAACTTCTTGCCGACGACGATGAACATGAATATTAACAGAACTGCCGATAAATTTGAATATGTGATGTTGATGTTATAGATTTGCGATTCGCATAAAAGCTTTAAAATTACAGAGATGCCAACATCGAAGAGTTGAAAGTGCGATTTGCTGACCACACGGGCGAGCTTAACGCACGTCTGCCTATTAACGTTTTAGAAGACGCCCTGGGATATTCGGTGAGACACTTTCATTTCCATCGAAAAGGATATGTAACTAATTTGTTCACTACACCCGTAGCCAGTTCCAAAAGATGGATCAAAGTAAAATCCAGATAATGCGACAGTCAAACTACTACATTTTACCCGTTTAGAGCGTCAAGTAATTTAGGTATCTCTAGGTACTTGTATTCCGATCATGTTTAATGACAGTACCTAGAGGAGGTTAGGACGGACGTTATTATATACCTACTATTTAAGTCTTCTACCTTTCCAAAGCAAGAGGTTCTCAATTCGTCAGTATGATTTTTTAGGGTTCCGTACCTGAATGGTAAAATAACGGAACCCTTATAGATTCGTCATGTGTGTCTGTCTGTCTGTATGTCACAGCCATTTTATTTCGAAACTATTAGGACTACAGAATTGAAACTTGGTAGATAGATGTATTCTGTGAACCGCTTTCCGATTTTTATAAAAAAATAAAAGTCAAAAGGTATCATCTAACTTTAACAACTTAAGAGAGAGAGAGAGAGAGAGAGACACAACGGTGAGATTGACAATGAAGATTCTTGTAAAAAATTAAAATCTGCAGGGTTATGCTCAATCATTCGAAAGCAAATTCGGATTCGGAAATTGCCGCTCCTTTGACTTGGATCTTTGCAATTCAAGATATTTCGATCGCTTACATTTCATTTTTTTTTAAATCAGTGATTCCAATGGAAAGATTTCCGCGACAAAATAGCTCACGGATTTATCAGTATTCCAAATTAAAAATAAAGCTTCCGAATCCGAAATGACACATCCTAAAGTTCGGGCCTGGCCCAATTTGCCGATGACCTACTACGAAAAAAAGTCCGGACATTTTTGACGATAAAACTTGTCAAATTATCGGTCGGGCGTTTAGTAGGGTTTACAATACAACAAATGTGATATGAAATTTTTATGTCGGACTGCCGATAAGCCAAACCGACCGAACCAAATGTGACCCACAGTAGGAAATTCTAATTGCCACATCGGCGTAGAAAAGATAATAATACTACGTATAGAACGGACACTCTGTTCCCCCCGCCAATCTGGGCTACCTCACCTCGCCACCGATTCTGGAGCTGTCGAGGAGCTAGTGTGAGCAAGGACGCCATACGCGCACGACTACAGAACAATACTACCTCACAAGGAGAAGAACATCAACTTCATACATGTATGAATATAAAACACAGAAATATTAATAATAAGTATTATGGAATATTTCTGTGGGACTAGCTAGACAGAGGAGGTTCAAATTTACGTAGTTTCTATATAATATTATATACTAATACACTTATATTTGTATACCTAACTATATATTCGTATTTTAGAATTCATTTTCATAAACGAAACAACGATATGCTCGTGCGTAAATAAACCTTAGTTTTTAAATATTTAATAAAAACTTTCCTAATAATTTATTTATCTTTGTCACTTTTTCAAATAAATCAAGTTACTTAAGTATATGAAATGTCCCTACCTAACTCTACACTATTCAAATAACGTAATCATATATTTAGAAGATTTTAGTTTGCAAAAACTTTCGCAACTGTTTCACTCGCACGCGTATCGGTCTTCGTTCGCAGCGAGACAAGTGTCTTAGTTATGGCGTATCGCGTTGAGTAAATGAGAATACTTTTATTATCTATATACTTTTGAAACCATAGCGAAGTACTGGCTAGCAAGTCTAAACCGGCTTCAAAATGAAGTAGGTTCATAGAATAACTAACCTACCGGAGTAGGTGAGTAGGTTCTTACGGTGACATCCTTAGACTTCACGCACACAATTGCGCTTGTAGAAAAACGACATGTGTGTAGTGTCTGTGTAATAGGTCGTTAAAACAAGAGTTTGTATGGAGATTTGTCGAGTGTCCGGGGTGTAACATCGGAGTAGGCCGCCTCCTGATCAGTAATTTCAGAGAGATAAACGCATTGATAAACATCTCAAAATTACTTCTGAAAATGACTCGCGGAGTACCTACCATAGGTAAATAAATAAGGGTCGTTAGTCTTGAAAACGATGTTATTAAAGTTTTTAACCGATATTAAATTGATCTGACTTGTTTTTCTCTCTTTTAGTCGGAGCAGTTAAAAGCAATGTCCCCAGAAGAAAGGGCGGGTTTGAGATGGAAACTCCTTCTAGAACAATGCAACGCGAAGCTCGCCGCTTCACCACCGCGCCTCATTGTTCTGAGTCTTCGCCGAGCCTCACCCGCCGATCCTATACCTTTATATTAATTAAATAATTATTAATTTCTTGTGTATGTCATAATAACTCATAAAATAATTTAAAAAAAATTGAATTGTTTTAATTATTTTAAATGTACTTTACCATTTATGTAGGTACAGTCAGAGACTTATTTCTGATAGGTATTCCTACCTAAGATACGTAACGTAAAAGATTGCTGACGCCATGCAAGTCGCAATTAAATAAATAAATAAATACGATATATACACCGATATCCTACATCCTGCAGTGGACTGACACTGGCTGCAGATAATGATGATGATGATGAATGTACCTATTTACATGTACCTCGATGGATATACATTATTACTTATTATCTCGGCGGTACCTTGTGGTTCCTGTAAGTATTATGTGACGTCGTTACTGTGGACAGTATATAGTACAATGGACAGTAACATGTACCTACCTACAAGAATCAAGCGTGTGCACAGTAACGACATCACATTATAATTATTGGAACCAGAGAACAGAAAGGAGAGAAGTAAACATCGATATACATTAAAAAAGATAGATTTCAGGGACCTCGCTCCTCAATGTGGACCGTATGAATTAGGTTCGCGCACCTAATTTCACCTAAAGGTACTGCGTGCGCGATCTAGACGGCAATCAGAAAACAATTGAAAAGTACTAAGATCACGCCCGCAGATCGTAGGATACAGCGGTTTGGCCGTACCTTAAGTCACAATTGAACTGGCGTTTATATAGCACGTACAGAATTACATGTGCAACTATCACAGATCCATTTAAATAATTAGCAACAATGGCTTCCTGTTCTTCATGCACATCAAGCTCGACATTATAAAATCGTGTTTTCATGTACTTAGTAGTTTCTAGTTCTATTATCTTTATGTGTCAAAAGTGCACATACATTTTTCGATTGAAAAATCTATTGGTGCACGGCGGTGATTGAACTCTGTACCTCTGGCGTCAAAGACGACCGATCTCCCACGACACCGCTGGGCTCTAAAAACGTGGGGTAGATATTAGAAATATTTTACGATTTGAAAGGAATACACAGTGGCCCACCGGTGAAGGAAAAAACATCGTTAAGACACCCCCAACCCCCGTATGGTGGTAGGACACTATCTAGTGTCCGCCTGGCAAGCTACCACCCTCAAGTTAGAAATCTTTCGCCAAACATCTAATGTGTTCCGGCAGCTATCCTTGAGAGCCAGTTTCCATTCTAGGCCTAGCGTGCTTACCATCTTCGACCGCATCATCACACTTACCAACAGGTGAGATAGTGGTCCAACGCTAGTCTATATGATAATTTAAATAACCGGCCAAGTGCGTGTCGGGCCACGCACAGTGTAGGGTTCCGTAGTAGCCTGTTATTCAATGCAAGTCTTTACCCGTTATAAACAAGCAACTAGGTACTCCGTCTTTGTCACTTTAAAGGATTTATTCTAAGGATTTTGTATTTGGTACAAATATATCCAACACCCAAGTTCAACGACTATTACTGCTAAACTAATAAAGTTATCTCAACCGCTATAATTTTCCTTTAAAGTTCATGAAATGCGCTATTATCACGAATTTTTTCAGATTTTTCGAGCCAGTAGTTTTGCTTTTAGAGGGGGGGACGCCCTACTGGAACAAAATTTTGCACTTTAAAGTTTAATATTTCGTAAATGGAGTACTCAATCGAAAAATGGTATTAGCAACCCTTAAGTCATTTCAAATGACCTATTCAACGATACCCCACACTATAGGGTAGACGATGAAAAAAAAAATCACCCCCACTTCTCATAGGGACCTACCCTAAAAAAAAATATTTTTCACATTTTTATTTCAGCACTTTGTCGGCGTAATATATATACATACTCCCACAAAATTACAGCTTTCTAGAATTAACGGTCTCTTAGCAAAACCTCGGACAGACAGACAGACAGACGGACACGACAAAACTATAAGGGTTTCTTGTCAGGACTACGGAAGCCTAAAAAAACCGCCAGAATAATGAAGGCTGTTTTGACAAAACAAAACCTTGATGTTTCATCAATATCGTTTCCATTGACTACTTGGGGGCCTACCACAAGTCCTTTAACAACGTTATTATTTAATAATATTACGTTAGCATGAACAAGAAGATGAGAAGAATACATGGAACTATAACAACTTATTTACCTCTCACTAACTCTCGACGCCATTGTAAGATTAAAATTAAAATATTTTAGAGAGCAGAGAATATAATAATGAGTGTGAAATTTAGAGCTTGTGGTAGCCCCACACACTCCCTGTTCCTTCCATTGATATAACAACCTTTTACTAAACGATAAACATTTATCTTCAAACTTTCTAAACAAAATGGTCGAGAAACCTGAAAAAACTGAAATAACATACGAATACACGAGACGGAGAAAAGAATTTGGAAGACAATTACTGTTCGATGACCATGGTCCCGAAATGCGTTTTAGTATACCAAACAACCCAGCTCACTATAAAAATTATATACTTCGGAATCCTGTGCATGCATCTATACAAAATACGGGAACTACGTCAGAGCACTGGGTGAATTCTGTAAGGTGAGATTAATTCATATTATAAAATAGAAGTGCCCCGCGGCTTCGCCCGCGTTAAAAACTTCTTTTGTTAAAACGATTCTATCATTAAATACATCAAATAAGAATTAGCCAAATCGGTTCACCCGTTTTCATGTTATCTCGTGACTCAATTCGAGATTCATATTTATAAAAACCGAAAACCCAAATTGTCAGACTTTGTTACCTACCCCATTTCAAAAAATCCTACAACACGTATTTTATCTCATCTTATTTCGCCATACAAACTTTGAATCCCCGTTCCGTATCCGGGAGGAATTTTTAGAAAATCCTTTCTGAGCCGATACCTACGTGATAATAACTATCTTCATTCTAAATTTCAGCGCAATCCGAAACAATATTGATTTTTAGACTTCGTTACCCCACTTCACCCTTTTATTTCGAAAGAGCCTGATCACGTATTTACTTACTTAAGTACTTGTGTTAAAATTCAAATATAAAAGACTATCTAATCTTGTTTCTCCATACAAACTTAGGACCCCCATTTCATCCCCTTCAGGGGTGAATTTTGGAAAATACTTTCTCAGAGGCAACTATCTTCGTAATAACTATCTGCATGCCAAATTGCAGCGCAATTCAAAACAATATTGATTTTCACACTTTGTTACCCCACTCTTAGGGGTGTAATTTAAAAAAACTGAAACACGTATTGTCCTAATTTTTGTACTGGAGCACTTGTATGAAGTTTCTAATAAAAAATACTATCTAATCTTGTTTCTCCATACAAACTTTGAACCCCCGTTTCATCTTTCAGGGGTGAATTTTGGAAAATCCTTTCTCAGAGGGCTCATACATCGTAATAACTATCTGCATGCCAAATTTCAGCGCAATCCGAAACAATATTTATTTTCACACTTTGTTACCCCATTTCACCCTCTTAGGGGTGTAAACCCTCGTAGGGCTTAAAAAAAAAATCTGAAACACGTAATTACTTTTTTTTACTGGAGCACTTGTATGAAGTTTAGAATAGAAAATACTATCTAATCTTGTTTCTAGTAGGTGGTTATTGGGTGTTCTACTCCAACCACATCTGTTGATTAAACGATATACCCAACTGCGTTCGCTCCGCTTGCTGCGCTCACTTGTTGCAGTTGGGTATATCGTTTAATCAACAGATGTGGCTGGAGTAGAACACCCAATAACTAAAAATTGATTATCTCTCGCCACTTGTGTTTTAGAACTCTCAAAGCTTCCGGTGTAATAATTTTGATCAACATGTTTTAGAACTCTCAAAGCCTCCGGTGAAAATTATAATGTTTATTAATGTGGTTACTAAACATTACTTATCATTCTGCGAAAAGCGCTCTTGCAATGAAGTTCGTTAAGCAGCCAATATCATTAAAATTCGAAAATATAAATATTAATTCTGAAAAACGCAGTTTTCGTCATGGAAAGCTTTTACCAAATACAATACGATGTATAATATGTGGCCCGTCGAACTGTGGAAAAACTAATTTGGCTATCGGACTCATCTTACATGAAAATGGTTTGCAATTTAAAAATGTTTATGTTTATTCAAAAACTCTTTATCAACCGAGATACATGTATTTGGAACAGGTATTACGAATGGTTCCTGGTGTTACTTTTTCTAAGTATCATGAAAATGAAGAAGTTCTTACTCCAGAGGCAGCAAAATGTAACTCAATAATTATATTCGATGACGTAGCGTGTGAGAATCAAAATAATATGCGCGACTATTTTGCAATGGGAAGACATAAATATATAGACTGTTTTTATCTAAATCAGACTTATAGCAAAATACCAAAACAGTTAGTGAGAGATAATGCAAATTTAATTGTTCTCTTTAAGCAAGATGATATAAATATGAGACATATTTATGATGAACACGTCAATACAGATATGACGTGGCAGGAATTTAGAGAAATGTGTGCAAATATATGGAAAGAACCCTACAGTTATGTAGTGATTAACAAGGATTGTGAAAAAAACAAAGGATGTTACCGAAAGAAATTCGATACGTTTGTTGTGTTTCATTAGTATGTATGTCGTAAATATGTCAATGCTTGTCGAGGTGTTGAAAAGTAAACAGCTAATAGCAGTAAACTTAATAATTAAATATAGAAATCATGTTTAATAATCCTGTGAACCGTATATACTCCACTGTATACAAACGTTTAAGAAGTTTCGATACCTGGCCTCGAGGATTAACACAAAAACCACAAGAAATGGCTGAAGCAGGATTTTTTTATGCAGGCTGTGACGATAGAGTTATTTGTTTTTACTGCGATGGAAGGCTTAAAGACTGGAACTCCGAAGATCAACCATGGGTAGAGCACGCGCGCTGGTTCCAGTCATGTCCGTATGTTTTAGTAATGAAAGGAAAAGACTACGTTAAGAGCATGAAAAATTATGTATACGAAGAAATTAAAAAAAATTGCCAACAGACTCCACTGGATGATCTACCTTTGATAGTAAATACATCATCTTCAATAATCTGTAAAATTTGTTTAGAAGAAGAGCTTAACACTTGTTTTTTACCTTGTGGTCATGCTGCGGCTTGTGCAAAGTGTGCTTTTTCCATTGGTAATAAGTGTCCAATTTGTAGGCGAGTATTCGCCAATATAACACGATTGTATTTCTGATTATACTCTATTGCTAGCCTACTATAAATAGCTGAAGTAAAAACATATGTTATCACTTTCGTGAGAACACTGACAATAGTTCAATCAATTGAAATTCAATTTAAAGATATGGAAAAAAATCTAAAGAGACAAATTGTAAAGGCTGCGGCAGCTGTTAAAAATAAGGTTAAAAAGATGCGAGATATTGAAATGGAAAACAATAGTATTTTGGAATCTGTTTTTAAACCAATTACAAGTCCTCTTAATGAAATGGTGGAAAAATCTAAAACGTGTTCCCAAACTAAAGGAGTACAATTTGAAACTTCAAGTCCATTAGACAAGGACAAAACTCTTAAGAGAGATTCTAACATCGAGTTCGACGTATTTAGTCCAAGAGACTCTAATGATTCAGATGAAAGCTATGAGAATTCAGAAAAATCTGATAATGAAGAAAATGAGGAATCATTTAAATCAGTGCAATCAGGTTCAAGTGATCAAGAAATTTCTTCGTGGTCCATGTCTTCCAAAACTTTACAAGATGTTCCGTTTGGCGTGAGAAATGAACGAAGTAAACACATGATGGGATCTTCGCGTGTAACTCTTTTTGATGATTATATTCAAGTTGGTGCAAACAAGTACAAATATACTCCTGGTATAAAGGAACTTCTGTTTAAAAAAGTACCTAATATATCTGCAATAACTGATGAAGATTTGAGACATTATAAAATAATGTTACTAGAAACAAATGTGCACCGAAGAGAATTCGATCCAAATAAACCAATCAGAAGTAACAGAGGTCGAAAATACTTGAATATAATAAAACCGCTATTTAAGTTGCGTAAAGTTTCAGCGAGCACTGACAGTAGTCAACCTGATTTACTTCATCAAGGAAAAGGACTACCTCTGTTGAAACAGTGGAAGAAAAATGTTGACTACGTTTACTGGGACAATCCTAATGAACTGGTTGAAAGATTAAAACTATTGATTGCTTCAAAAGATGCTGGTAACACTGGGTTAGATAATGAAATAATATCTATTATAGAAGAACTGCGCGAAAGCAACATTATACCTTAATAAATAGCATACATTTCTAAAAATAGTATCATTTGATCTTTGTCAACAACACCCATCAGTTCACAATAATGGATAAGTTTGGACATCATATTCATAAACGATTGCGTTTACCAGACTTTTTAGAAAATTTTGATAAAGTCTTGATGCGAACTGAAACCGGAGAGTTCGATTTACAAAATACAAGGTTGACTGGGATTACAATTCCATTGAAAAATACCGATGCTGTGAACAAGGAATACGTAGACAGCCAATCTCAATTGTTTGTAAAAAAACAAGAAGTCGATATAATATTCAACGATTTAAAAGCAGATGTTAAAAAAGGCATTGAGAATTTAAAAGCAGATTATTATACAAAGGCTGAATTAGACCAAATCATTAAATCAAAGAAATGAGTAAGCTACAAATAGTAAATGAAATTCATAAAACAGCTCGTAAAAACTTTGTTCGACGATCTGTAATATTAAGAGGAATTGATGATTTATGGCAAGCTGATCTTATGGATTTTCAAAATATAAAAAGTTGTAATAATGGATATAGGTATATTTTTGTTGTAATAGATTGTTTTTCTAAATTTTCCTGGGCTATCCCTGTTAAAACGAAGACTAAATCCGAAATAGCAAATGCATTTAGTTCGCTATTATTTAAAAATTATCGAAAGCCAGTTAACTTACAAACTGACATGGGCACAGAATTTTATAACGATGAATTTAAAAAAGTTATGCTAAAAAATAAAATTAATCATTACTCTACATATTCCATAAAAAAGGCTTCTATAGTAGAAAGACTAATCAAAACTCTCAAGAACAAGTTGTATAAAAATTTTAGTTTGAATGGTAGTTATAAATGGATTGGAAAGCTTTTAGAAAGTGTTATGGCAACATACAATAACACAATACATCGAACAATAAAATATACACCAAACGATGTTAACCAATCAAACCAAAGTGAAGTATTGAGAAATATAATCAAATCACAGGAAATTAATTGTCTGTCAAAGACCAGAAAATTAGAAGTTGGTGACCATGTTCGTATAAGTAAATATAAAGGTAACTTTGAAAAAGGATACACCCCAAACTGGTCTACGGAATTGTTTTTGATTAAAAAAGTTCATGGTTCTAAACCTATCACTTATTCCATAGAAGATCTACACTATCAACCAATTTTAGGAAGTTTTTATGAACAAGAACTTCAAAAAACTAAGTGTCCTAATGTGTATCTAATTGAAAAGGTTATAAGAAAAAAAGGTAATAAATTATTCGTAAAGTGGTTAGGTCTACCTAGTACTGAAAACAGTTGGATTGAAAAACGAGCAATTGTATGATTATCTTTTCTATAGAGTTACATACCTAAGTATATAAAATTAAGTCTATTTAGATATTTTATCTCATTTATAACTCAGCTATGCATGGTGGTGGACTCGTTAACAGCATCATAAATAACTTACCATTTGAATTGCATTTACCTGGGTACAATTACTGTGGACCTGGTACCAGATTAAGAAAACGATTATTGAGAGGTGATCAAGGAGTTAATGAGCTTGATAATGCTTGCATGAGACACGATATAGCATACGATAATTCAAATAAATTGGAAGATCGACACAGAGCTGATTTAGAATTATTAAATATGGCAAAGCAACGGATGAAATCGAAAAATGCAGGAAGAGGAGAAAAACTGTCTTCGTGGCTTGTGAGCAAAGTGATGAAAACCAAAATGAAGCATGGTGCTGGCGTGAGAACATTTAAATCGATCGTCTCTACAATACATAAACGACTGAAAAAATTAAAACCAAAAAGCAATTCTAGAGCTATTAAAGCTGCATATTCAGCTGCGAAAAAACTGATAAAAAATAAAAAAGGAGTGTGTCTGCCTCGTGTAATACCGTTACCAAAAACAGGTGGTATTTTACCACTTATACCAATATTCGCAGGACTGTCTGCTCTAGGTGCATTGGTTGGAGGTGCAGCAGGTATTACTAAAGCTGTAAATGATCATAAAGCAGCTAAAAAGAATTTGGAAGAAGCCCAACGTCATAATAAAACGATGGAAAGTATCGCCTTAGGAAAAGGCTTATATATAAAACCATATAAAAAAGGCAATGGTCTTTTTGTAAATAGTTCAAAAAACTAATAGAAAGGTTACCCAAGCGTGCTCTCACTGATATAGACATATTAGAGTATGCTACTAAACACATACCTTACTTTAGAGGTGTTTTCATGAGAAATGAATTGCCGCCAAAGCCTAAGGACATTGAGTGTGCGATTGTTAATTTAGATAGCTCAGAGAATGAAGGAACCCATTGGGTAGCCTATGTAAAACATTTTAACTATTGTGAGTATTTTGATAGCTTTGGTGATTTAAAGCCACCAATTGAGTTAATAAGATATTTAAAATTTAATATAACATACAATTATTGTAGATATCAACGTTTTAATACATCTAATTGTGGTCATTTATGTTTAAAGTTCCTAAGTGAATTTTGGAAAAAATGTTATGCTAATACTATTTGTATAAAATGTTCTAATAAAGTATTGTGACTATATATTTATAAACGTGTTTTTATTACCATCATTTCTAAAATGTCTTTCACGCTGTCAATAACAGGCAACACCTCTATTTTATCCACTACCTATTATCCAGCTTTACAATTTGATGATGAATACGAGTGTGCTCTGTTATATTTCTCAACATTCAATTCAATACCTAACATTGATAACAGAAACAATAAATATTATTATGACAATAACGAAGTCGTAGACATACCAGAAGGCACTTACGAACTGCAAGATATTTCTGATTATCTAAAGTCAAACGTAAAAAAAGGAGTCGCTTTTAATTTATTTTGCAATAATAACACGTTGAAATCGTTTATCTTCTGCTCTAAAGATATCCATTTTGAAAAAGCTAATTCTCCAGGAACTTTACTAGGATTTGGTAATAAAACTCTTAAAGCCAATATAATACACGAGTCGCAACTCCCAGTTAACATTTTATCGACAACAGTGGTAAGAGTCGAATGTGATATAGTGAGCGGATCATATATTAATGGAAAACCAAGCCATATTCTTTATGAATTTGCTCCTAACGTGCCTCCAGGATACCGAATAATAGAAGTGCCAAAGAATATAATTTATTTTCCTGTCAATCAAATTGACGTCAGCACTATTAATATTAGATTATTAGATATTAATAATAATTTAATAAATCTACGCGGTGAAGAAGTTCAATTATATTTGCATATCAGGAAAAGATGATCGACTTCAATAAAAGTAGTAATTCAATAATGAAACACATCAGTACTCATCGAACAATCCAAAAAGGAACAACTAAGAAAAAAATTAAATTGACCAGGGAAAATAAAAAGTTCCTGAAATTAATTGGTCTATTAAAATGAACATTTTGGATATAACAAGTTCACCAGCATACGATAACACCATAGACGGTATCGAATATCATTCATATAAACCTTACGTAACAAGTTTTAACAGGAATGATGAAATCCGCATACCTATCAATCAGCAGGATTTATACATACTACCATCAGCAAGTACCCTTTATTTAGAAGGAACAGTAAACATCATAAAGAAGGATACAAAACTAAAAGTTACTGCTGTGGAATTCACAAACAATCCATTACTGTTTCTTTTTCAAGATATTCGTTATGAACTAAATGGAGTTGAAATAGATAGAATCAAAAATGCTGGAATGACTACAACAATGAAGAGTTTAGTATCATTTAATGAAAATGAAGCTAAGATAGCAAAAGCTTGGGGTTGGGATATAAATGGAACAAAAACAACCCATGGAAATAGTTTTTCTGCCTCAATACCTCTTAGTAATATTTTGGGCTTTGCTGAAGATTATAAGAAAATAATTATGAATTGTAAACATGAACTGATATTATTACGCAGTAATACAAATTTGAATTCTTTGAAAGTTCCATCTGGTGAGGTTCTTGAAGATATAATAATAAATAAGTTAGTTTGGCGCGTTCCACACGTCAAGGTATCAGATAAAGAAAAAGTTAATTTACTAAAATTATTGGAAAAGGATCGTTCTCTATATTTGGCTTTTAGAAATTGGGATTTATATGAGTATCCCTTATTACCTAAAACAACTAAGCATACTTGGTCAATTAAAACGTCCTCACAGATTGAAAAGCCAAGATATGTAATCATAGGCTTACAAACAAATAGAAAAAATTTAGCTGATCGCGATATATCAAAATTCGACCCTTGTTATTTAAGAGATGTCAAAGTATATCTTAACTCTAACTATTTTCCATATGAAAACTTGAATATTAGTCTTGATGATCATAAATATTCATTATTGTATGAGCAATATGTCAGGTTTCAGACATCTTATTATGGACGCAGAAGTGAACCACTGCTAAGTACTTCTGAATTCAAAGAAAAAGCACCGCTGTTTGTAATCGATTGCTCTAGACAAAGCGAAAACCTTAAGTCAGGTCCTGTAGTTAGCGTACGTGTGGAACTTGAATGTCATTCAGAAATACCTGATCAGACAGCTGCATATTGTCTTATTTTAAACGATTCCATCATCGAGTACAGACCGTTGAGTAATATAGTAAAAAAAATATCTTAAAATATGAATCCTTACAGAATAAAATATATATTCGTGGATGTACAAGGATTCAAAAATACACAAAATAATTTTATTATAAAAGAATTGTCTATTTTAAACGAAGAAAATACCCAAACCTTTCTTGTCAAGCCCCCCTATCCATTTAAAAACTTATCGATCGAAGAAAAGAAACAAGTGCGGTGGATAGAAGCAAATCGAGGATATTTCTGGAGTGAAGGCCACATTGACTACAGGGAATTCAAAAGAATTATAATACCATATTTGAATAAGAAAAAAGTGTTAACAAAAGGAACTGAGAAAGTTATGTGGATCAAAGGCCTTTGTGAGAACTGTGAAATAATAGATGTGGGAGAAAAAGGATGTCCTAATTTTTTAAAATTATATCACGACTATGAAAAACCTAATATAAATTTAAATTGTGTACAACACACGAAAATGTGTGCATTAAAAAATGTATTGTGCTTAAAAAAGTGGTATGATAATAATAATATACATTTATTCAATGTAAGCTAAGAATTTAATTTAATGTTTTAAATAAAATAAAATAATTATTGCCTAAACTGGTTGTTGTTTTATTCTACCAAATTATATTTTAACGAATTAAAGTGGTGAGTATTTAGGAATTAAAATACAGCAGATATTTGAATAGGTTTTTAATATAATATCGAAAATTAAAACATATCTTAAATTTAATGAATTAAATAGTACAATGCATTCAGGGAGATACTACTTACTGATTTGATTAAACATCTTAAGAATCACTTCTAATTTAATTTAACTGATCTATTTAAAAATAATTTTATTCAATTATGCGTCTCATCAGTCAGAATCACTTATTATATTTTCAGATATATTTTTAATCACTCTTTCGGTTTGATCTAATATTCTGTCCGTAAAATCTTTTACTATATATTGAGCCGATATTACAACATCACTTTCAGTGTCACTGTTATCACCACTAATGTCTATTATTTTGATCTGAATCAAACGTCTCCCTTTGCATGCTTCACGGTTTAAAACAAATGATGATCGCCGCATACTATTGCGAAGATTCTTAGTTTCACCAGGTGTCTTCTTTGTTTTCCGTTTTGGACGTTTTGGAGACGATTTCTTCTGATTAGTGATTGGAAAAATTTCGTCAAAGCCTTCTAATGGATTCTGCGCACAGTGGAAAAGAAGGTCTTGGGTATTAATTCCAAAAAGTCCATCTTGAGTCTCACTGTTATTATTTATTACAATGTCTGTCATAATCTGAAACAAAATAGAAAACTATTAGGGTCATTTTTATGGATAATATCGAGTAAATAGAAATAAACGAATAAAAGTTCAAAACTTACGTCTTAAGTCGACTTGAAAGTATGTGAATATGTGTGTTAACTGCGACGCTCGAACAGGGTATAATGAGCAGGGCATGATGAATTTTATTCAATGTTTGTCGAATGTGCAAAATCATGTAGTGACATGTCAGTGCACCTGCGTCGGTGTTAAAAGTTTATGCTGCGTTAGTGAATTTGAAGTATCTACGTAGATTACAGGAATAGCTTACACAAAATTTTTCACAAACATTAAATTGATTTTGCATTATTAACTTAAGCTAGATGTTAAGGCTCGTAAAATAAAATAAAAACAACAAGTATTCTAAATGAAATTCGTTTATTCACTATATTCTTACTTAAGGTTCACTTTACATTATTATTATAACATTATGCTCGTATTTATTCTTTTTTCTTAAGTCTAGGTTTTTTTACAATACAGATATCAAAACAACAATACAAAAATCATTATAAAATAAACAATACTATAAAAAAACCTAAACCTAGGGTGCCGCCGGTAGCGGGGCAGGGCCCAAGCTACCGGGGGTTAGGGCTGCAGAGAGAGAAACCTCCTGACGATGCGTGCCGTGTCAAGAAGCACTGCCTTCTGTATCTGGCCCTTGATCCAGCCGTCTAGCGAGAGCCTCTTGAGATGTTGGTCGAGACTCTTCGCTATTAGGCCGTTCGCAGAGACGACTATCGGTACAATGATAGTCGAGTCAACATCCCACATGGCGGTAACCTCGTGGGCCAAGTCAAGGTACTTGCTAAGCTTGTCCTTCTCGGCCTTTACGAGGTTCTCGTCATGCGGGATGGTGATGTCGACTAACACTGCCCGCCGCTGGGACCGGTCGACTATCACGATATCAGGCTTATTGGCGACAATAGTCCTGTCCGTGATAACCGATCGGTCCCAATAGAGCAAAGCACGACCATTTTCAAGAACTGGTGCAGGTGCGTACTTATAGTACGGCACCTCAGACTCGACAAGGCCATATTGAAGAGCAAGTTGCTGATGGATGATCCTGGCGACGAGGTTATGTCTGTGCAAGTACTCGCCGTTAGCAAGATGAGAACAACCGGAAATAATATGCCTGAGTGACTCTCCGGGACGGCGGCATGCCCGACAAATGTCGACCGTACCGTCCTTCATGATATATTTCCGGTAGTTGTTCGTCTTGATAACTTCGTCCGCAATTGCACAAACAAAACCTTCGGTTTCCCCAAAGAGGTCTCCGAATCGTAGCCAGTTCACCGACGCGAGCAGGTCCACATCGGGTCCCGTTAAGACTCGATAGAACCTCCCGTGCAGCTCCTTGCTCTTCCAGACGTCCTTGCGATCTTCGGTGCTCAGCACTTGAGGTTTGCGCCAGTTCTCTTTGCCTAAGGAGAGAGGTGTTAAGGTCCTGTCAACCGCCACCACATCGCGATGCATCCCACACTCGTTATTTAGGAAATATTCCCGGAGACGGTATACCTCACGGTTATGGAGAGTCTTGGCATTTAAAAAGCCTCGACCGCCCCATTTCCGTGGAATATACAGTCTCATAACAGACGAGCGTGGGTGAAGCATGCGATGTGACGTCAGTTGCTGTCGGACCTTTCTGTCCAGGGCGTCTAATTCGGTCTGAGTCCACCTTAGTATGCCAAAGGTGTATATAAGTAGGGGCATAACCCAGCCGTTGAAGGCACGTACCTTGTTGCCTCCTGACAAAAGACTGTTAAGTACCTTCGTCAGACGACCAAAGAAACGCTCCTTCACCGACTGTTTTATCCCCCCACTCTCGATACCTAATGACTCTGACATACCAAGGTATTTATAGGTGTCGGCTTCGGAGAGAGATCTGATAGTCATTGTGTCTGAAAGTTGAAAATTCAATGAATTCACAACTTTCCCTCGCTGTACGTGCATGACCGCGCACTTATCTACACCGAACTCCATGTTGATGGCGTTGCTGAAAGTCTCAGTGACTTTCAGTAATTCCATCAAATCATGGCGCTTCGGTGCAAAAAGTTTGAGGTCATCCATGTACAGCAAGTGTGAAATGACTTCACCCTCTCTCCTAAGCCGATAGCCCAGCCCTGAATCTTCTAATAATGTGCTTAGAGGATTTAGGGCTAGACAGAACCACAACGGACTCAGACTATCACCCTGGAAGATTCCTCGCTCAATCCTTATAAAGTCCTGCGGATCAGAGGGGCTGTCTCCATCACCCGGTTGACGAAGGACTGTGGTCCACTGCCTCATACAAGAACCTAGAAAAGATCTCAGAGTTGTATCAATTTTATACAACTCCAAGATCCTCTCCAGCCAGGTATGAGGCACTGAATCATAGGCCTTCTTGTAGTCAATCCAGGCGGTGGAGAGAACCCCTCTATTCCGCCGGACTTGTTGGCAAATGGTCGTGTCGATGAGGAGGAGCTCCTTAGTACCACGGGACCCAACCTTACATCCATTCTGAGAAGGGGCCAAAATATTATGCGCAACAATGTGCGAATTAATTTTAAACCTCAGAATAGATGTAAGAAGCTTGTACAGCGTTGGCAAGCATGTAATGGGTCTATAGTTCTTCGGTTCCGTGGTACTACCGGACTTGTGGAGCAGGAAGGTGACACCGGTTGTCATGAATGTTGGCAAGGAACCAACCTCGAGGGCTTGTTGGAATTGCGCCGCTAAGCAGTCGTGTGAGCATCGAATCCACTTTATCCAAAAGTTGTGTAATCCGTCCGGTCCTGGACTTTTCCAGTTCTGGGCCGTACGGATCGCACAACTAACGTCTTCGGGGCTAATACTAATAGCCCCCATGGATTCGATAGGCTCACACGCGCGCTCAACGACGCTCATCCAATCGCCCTCCGTGTGTTCGACGGGCACCGACCAGATACTACGCCAGAAGTTATTCATGGTAGTAGTATCCGGACACTGCTCCTCATTCACACGTTTATTGGTTCCTTCCCAACCTCGGTATACCTTCCTTTGGTCACTTTGGAAGAGGCGATTTTGATAATAGCGATCTACACGCGCTCTATAGCGACGAATACGGTTTGCCAATGCATAAACTTTCTGCTTCAGAAAGTCAATGCGTTCCGTGACACAAGTCATGTAGTCCCGGGGTCTAATCCCGGTGCCAGCAAAGGCCTGGTTCACGAAACGCATGACTCGGGGGCGATGATTACCCCCTCTGAAGCAGATCAACTTCGCAATAAGAGTCCTAAACATATTGATGCGACACTCGATTCGTTCTTGCCACGCAGGGATAGCGGGGCGTCGCGGTATTCGGTCAGTATCCGGAAACTTGACGCGAACAACGCGACACGCCGCTATAGCCGCGCAGTAAAGAATCGAGTGAACATTATTAACATTATTATTATTATTATTATATTACATATTTATTTCATCTTACAGATAATCTTAAGCTACTTACATTAGATTAGACCCCAAGAATTGAAATATGACCCCAAGCTCTGCTTGATTTTTTATCTTGCGAAATAAATCGTTTATCGTCGCTACTAGAAAGCGCAATTTTGTTTACAGAACGTGTAAATATTTCATGTTTTATACTTTTAAACAATATGTTTTTCTTGCGTAGTGTATTTGATGTAAGCAATGTGTTTGTATAATCTAAGATACTAAGATCTCGAACAACACATGATTTTACTCCCTTAGCCTTTTTAATTTCAGTGTCAGTATTTTTTATACAATATAATTTAGAGCGTAATCCTACATATTCAGTGATTATTTTTCCACCCATTTCATCTTTGAAAAGTCCTGGTACTTTTTTGTTAATTATTGGTAATTTGTGATAATTATCAACAGAAAAGTTACTGGTATCAAAATACTCCAAAAACGTATTTTTCACATCTTGATAAAATTTTTTGGTTTGGATGTGATAAATAAAGCTGTCTGTATCAGTATAACACATCGTCAAGCGGTCCCTGTAAAATGGTTTAAATATAGAATAGTGAAAATCATACATATGTGATTTTGATAATTCCAAAACTGTAAATCCGATATACAGTGGCTTATCCAATACTATACGATTAGGCTTTAATTGAATCGCAACCAAACTTTCCGTAAAAACTGAAGCACTGTGAAAGTTTGGACTCGCGATTAATTTTTCTGCGTTATTTCTTTTTTTAGTTCTATTGTTTTGATCATTCCATTGATTTATCAACTCAACATGGACCTTCTTGCGGTTGTTTTCTAACGTTTTACCAAAAACACTGTTATTGAGCAATTTGAAAAAGTCTTGCTCAAAAGTTGACGTTGCTTTTTGACGCAAATTTGTATTAAGATCGATGTATTGTTTTAAATATGCACTCTGTCGAAACGTTATAGCACGATGTACTTGTCTCAAGATCAAACCATGTCTTAAACAGGTTTTTAAATGTACATAATGTATAACATAATTAAATTTGTCATAAAGATTTGGAATTAACTTTTCATTTTTTTCCACCCGGTGGAATATCTTTTTCGGGGCAAAACGGTAAATCATTATGTTCCCAATGTAATTTTTTTGGATAAATGAGATCGACTTCTAGAATGAAGCCGAACTCTGCATCATCAGATACATTATTCACATCCAGTTTATTAACTTCTGATTGATCAAGAAACCTAAAGTTTGACAAGGGCAATGTTTGACACATGCTGTATCCATAAAGATTATTGCAGTCTATATAGACTATGAATGATTCTGGCATCAACGGATCATGGTCGAAAATAAATTCGTTGTTTGCTTTGGCATGCCTATGTGCTGCCATTACCACACCTCCTCGTATGCCTGTCTGTAACATATCTACTATAGCAAAGTCATCTATTAGTTCTAACTCAATGCCTGTTTTATAAAGCATAGCATCGAATGATAAACTCGGTGCTGTAACATAGAATGCAGGGTCCAAGTTGTAGTAATGTTTGCAAGTTTTTCTAAAGTTTTCAAATATATCTGTTAACAACAACACATCACTTTTTAAATACAAATCGGTATATTCGCCTAGGTTCCGAATTTCAAATTGGGTCCAAACTGACTGTGCGTGCTCATAATCTTTATTTGATATGTGCTCATTGTTGAGAGAGCTATAAAAACTTTCTTTGCTTGGCAGAAATGGCTCGTTGTAACGTTCCCATGCGTTCATGTACTCGTAAGGGTAAACGCCTTTACGAGTTAGAAGGGAAAACTCATTTTCATTTGGGTAAATATTCCTTAAATGAGTAAACTCATGAGTTTTCATGGTTTTAACCAATTTTTCTAGACTGGTTCCTAAAAATTTGAACGAATCTACAAATCTTAACTGAACGAACTCGTCTCTTGATATTGGAATGAATTTTGTGAAAGAGATATAATTTTCTTTCGTTTTAGGAATTATTTTTATTGGTCCAGGCGCTTCACCAAGTGTTTTTATAAACAAGTGACAATCATACCCTGCTAAATTGTGGAAAAAAATTGGCACAAACTTTGGAACTTTGTACTGTAAATTACATAAGCTATGAGCTGCACCCCGATACTGTCCAGTAAGGTGACAATGGTCTCTGACCTTATCTCCGAATAGAAAACTCTCACAAATATGACATCGAACTGCATTCCTAAAATCAACTGCATCGTTTGCATTAAAAATTATGGGAACGTTTTGTGATAACACTGCATGGATATCCCGAACATCTTTGTAAAGAGAGCTAACAAATTTTTCTACACAATGAGGACCTCTAAAGATTACGAATTTATTGTAAGAAGGGTCAACAGAATTAATCACATTGTAAGCAAATGCGATAGGTGTATGCTTTTGTGTAGTGCGCGTATAAGAACTTTGAGGATCTGATTCACTTTTGCTTACATCTTCTAGCATAGTTTCAAAGTCAGCATAAATTACAAAAGGAATGTCTTGTTTGCGTTCGAAATTCTTGAATTTAATTACTGACCCCTTTTCCGGTAGGACAGTGACAATTCCGTTACAGGTATGACTTTCTACATCCTCAACCGTTTTAAAAAACAACAAACAAGTGTCACAAAAATAGATCTGTCCTTTATGCTTCGTTATTTGACTTCTCACCAGTCTCGATAAATTCTTTATGAGACAATAGTGAGATGTTGTGTTGTTTTCTATCCAAAGAAGGTGAATCGTTTTTTTATTTTCATGGCTTTCTGATTTATAAAGCGGGCCTACAACAGTCTTGTTATTTTTTAAGCCAAAAATGATAAAACTTAGGTTTGGATTGTTTTCTTCGAATATTTTAACATCAGATAATGTCATGGGAAACGAAATGTTTTCAGTGTTTAGGACATTGCGAAAATGTACATATGACGAAACCCTTTCAGGATGGTTTTTAGCTGGATAGAGGGCTGCAAGTACGCTCCACAGAAAACAGTGTTTATCGTTGTTTTGAATATTTAAACATGCTTTCTTTTTCTTGATGAATATTGGTAGTTCAATATACGTGGAGCCGCGAAGTGGTTGATATTTATTAACATTAACCTCAATATGCATACAATTAAGAAAAGTCCAACCCGAATCTTGCTCTTCGAATTGGTCAATTTTTGTGCGTATTGTATTGATTACATTTAAATATAAATGCTCAAAATTATAATTTCCATAAACAGGGATATTTTTTGTCATAAACGATTTAGTTTCTTGTTCATTATTTTTGAAAAGTAAAAACTTTGAGAATATTTCGAAGTTGACTTTGACACAAATATGTTTTTTTATGCATTCATCTAAAATGAGTTTGACTTTGTTTCGTATTGAATCTAAAAATACATCAATAGAATGTTCATTTGCGTATTGCGCAGCAATCCTGTAAGATATTATTCGGTTCTGAAATGCTGTCGCTACAATATCTACGCCTTCCACATCGATATGCGGTACAGTTAAAACGTTTTGTTTATGTGTATTACTTCGCAAATGACCTGTCCAGCGCCTACCGCTTATAGATGTGTTACAAACTGAACAGAATGGCATTGTAGAAGCTACTTGCTTGTTTACCTACTAGATATAATTATTAATTTAAGTACCTACCTACATAGAAAGTTACCTATTTTTTAAAGTCAGTATTATAATATTATACGCTTTTAATTTTCTTTTTTATTTCAAATTAATTAAAAAAATTACTTTGAGAGTTTAATATAGTCTACCTACACTACATATATCAAAACATACTATAATAATTCTATCTACCTTTATGAACCTAACTTAATTTAATAAAATAAAAACCATAATAAACCTATGCACACGTTTTGTTTATTTAAAATTAATCTTATCACTAAATGTTGATGGTTTAGAATCTTTAAATAATTTAAACACCGTAATGAGAAACTCTTGTAAAATTTCCCACTCCTTAGTTTGTTCGTTGAGACGCAGCTTTACACTCGTCAACGCTTTTTTATAGCGTTCTTGAGGAGGCGTATTTTGAACGTCGACGACGTTGTAAAGCTTCACCTCAACGTAAAAGTCGCCTTCGGAGACTGTTGCGGTGCGTCGGCTCTGCCCTCCGGAAACCCTCGTCGTGAAGGAAGAAGTCGATACGTTGCCTCCGGCGCTTTGTGATGCGTTAGATGCAGCAACGCTTTCTTCCCCTTTCAGAATCGAAAAGATGTCTGACTTGCGTTTTTTAGACCTGTAAAACAAAGAAAATAAAATATGATGAAATACTGTTATGATAATATTTAGGAACTTTTATCATCATAATTAGATTCAGAGTTAAATAATCATTTAACGTTGCTCACTCCATACAATATACATTATTGTTAAATAATTATTATCATCATCGGTACAGGGATCCCAACCTGAAGCGAGGAAAGTACCAGGGCCGTGAAATTATCGTATTTTGACGTTTTTGGAGCAAAATTATCGTACACTCAGTATAATGGCTTAAAATACATTAAAAAATCATATAAAACGATAATTTTTATTACACTTTGTTTGTGTATACAGAACAGAATCAATGTATATTTAACTCCATACAGGCAGACGGGCTGAGAAGACAGACCACAGTACACAGATTTTATAAGCGTACCAACGTTTTGAAATTAAGAAATAAGCTGGCGCTGTTACCAATAAACAATAGTATCTCAATTTTTTATTGAATATGAGCGTAATTCTCAAACTTTGTGGTGTATGGAATTTATCGTGTATTTGCGTACATAATACGGAGGCCTAAATTATCGTATATACGTTAATTATAGTACGGTACGTTAATTATAGTACGGTTGGGGCCCTGCATCGGTACCTAGTAGTAGTTACCACCAAGCGATAAAAACGATAACCTATCAGATATAATATATATATATATATATATACGTACCACGAAAATTCCGGCTCTTGCAAATCGGGTGGTGTGAAGGATGGTGAATATGATGCATGACCGCGCTTAGCAAGGGCAGCAGCGTTAACGACGGGGGTGATCTTGCGCTTTGAGGCTTTTGGCTTCTTGGTAGGCTGCGACAACACCGACGGTGCTGTGGCCACGATTGCTTCAGATTCGTATTCAGAGTCCGACCTGAGAAAAAAAATAAAAAATGAGTATGGATGGAACAAAGATTTTAAAAAACACGTAATAAGACAATACTCACTCACATATTTCTGTAGATGTTTTCTCGAAGTGTCGTGGCTGCGCAATGTCAGGCGGCAGGCGGGCTGGCGGTGGCTGGCGGAGTCTGGCAGGCGGCGGCTGAGCAGGGTGGCAGGCGGCGGCTGAGCAGGGTGGCAGGCGGTGGCTGAGCAGGGTGGCGGGCGGTTGGCAGGGTCTGGCAGGCAGCAAGATTCTCGAGGATGATGAACCAGCGAAGAATATGTCAGTTTTCTAATTTTACGCGATTTTATAGCAAATACTTTTTATGTGTCAGCAAATAATATTCCAATTCAAAAGATATTAAGTACCCGTACTTTAACAAAACAAGCAAATTTGAAGCTAATGGTCGCACCACCTTTGTCGCACCACCTTTGAAATCGGATCAAAGAAAGATTCCGCCTACTCGGATGACAATATAAAAACTCACACCATTACCCGACTACGATAGATTAAAAGATAGAAAAATTAAAAGTCAGTGCATAAAATATTACAATCATATTTTATGTGTTTAGATAATAAGACGGTATCTAATTATTTGAACTGTACAATACACCACACGGGAAGTATTACTATTTACTTTCTTACATAATTTAAGTTCGTTCGCAAAACAAAAAAACCGACTTCACATGCAGCGCAAGTCATTTTCAGTACTAAGTTTGAGGTATCTATCTCCATATCTCTGGAGATTCTTATCGGATCTCGTTAAAATTAAAATGGAACTACACTGTAAACATATTCTATTAATAATAATATCGTTTAAAAACTAAAAACGAACCGACTTCAATGCCGCGCTATTCATTTTCAGTACCAATTTTGAGATGTTTATCTCAATATCTCTGGAGGTACTCATCAGACCTCGATAAAATTATCATGGTACTACTACACTTGGAATATCTCCTTTCGAACAAAAAAAGAATAATCAAAATCGGTTCATAAACGACGAAGTTATCCGCGAACAAACATAAAAAATATCGGTAGAAATGAGAAACCTCCTCCTTTTTTTGAAGTCGGTAAAAAAATAAAAAAAAAACATTCTCCAAATCCACACACAGTTAATAAATGATGAGGTTCTGAAGTGACAAAAAAATCAAATTATACATACGAATTGAGTACATCCTCCTTTTTGTGAAGTCAGTAAAAAAAAAAAAAAAACAAATCAGTTCATAAATGATTGAGCTATGATATAATAAACAAAAAAGTAATTCGTACAAACGCTATCTGTTAAGTCCTCGTTTTGTTAAGTCGGTTAAAAAGTAATTTGTCCTAAGGCCGCTACACACCTTGAGTTTAAACTGCTCGTTTTCACTAAATAGTGTGACTATACATATGAATGATAGTTTAACTGAATGGTAATAATTATAATTTAAAATCGTTAATAAACCAAAAGAACCAACTTCAAATGTCGCGCTAGTCATGTGCCAAGTTTGATGTGTTTGTCTCCATATCTCTTGAGATAGTCATGAGATCTCGATGAAATTTAAATGAAATTACTTGGAAAGTATGTCCTTTCAAACAAATATAAAAAATATTCTAAATCGGTACAGCCATCTTTGAGTAATCGAGAAGCATACATAAAAAAAAGATTCCGACGAATTCAGAACCTACTCCTCGGTTAGGTGTCGGTTAAAATAGCATTTAATTAACTGTACAGTGCAAACTTAATGGTATAAAAATTTATCTGTACCTACAGAACAGTTCAATCGCAGAGTTAAAAACGAACGTGTATGCGAACCCTTAAAAGAAATGCTTACGATGTACATAATTGTTATTCAATCCATTTTACCTTGATACGTTTGTACCTACTATCTAGCGTGTGAACAAAATCATTCATTATATAAGTGTACGGTGTCGGCTGTGGTGTCGGTGAGTGTATCTGTGAGTGTAGTTCTGTAACTATTTGGAAATAACAAGTAAGTACCTAGCTTTTATTGTATAATATTTTGCAACGTTTGGTTGATTCGAAAATAAAATTAAAAACCAAGTTTCTGTCGTATTATATAATAAAGATTTTCTCAATAACTAGAAATCGAAAAAATAAAATAGGTCTTCATACGACAAAAAGCCCTATTAACCGACTTTAAAAAAAGGAGGATGTTCTATGTTTCACTGTAAATTTTTTTTTATTTATTTTTCTCTGTCAATTGTGGTCCGATTTTTTTAATTATATATTTATTTCAAAGATTATACTTTTGTAGTGGTCTCATTGTAAATTTATCAAGTATCTCCAGAGATATGGCGATAATAACTGCAAACTTGCTACTCAAATTGAATACAGTAGCATTTGAAGTCGGTTTTTTAAACGATCCTAATTATTTTGAACATGTTATGTAAATGTTATGTAAAGAAAATAATATTAAAAAATTACATAAAAATGATTATTTTTCGATTGCTGTTTATATTAACTACACACTGATTTAATGTTTAGTTATTTCCAAGTTTAATTTGATTTATTCTGAGTAAAGATTTTTTTAAATTAAATTGTGTATTCTTAGTTTTAAACTAATGTGTACCAATTTATATTTTACAGGAACGACAAGCAGCAGGGACAATGAGATCTTCATGAATTTAATAAATTAAAATCCTTTAGATGAAAATGGTGAGTGACTACGCTTGAATTTTTATTAACGTATATACACACATTTCTTTAAAGTACAGAAAATATAAAAGAGCAGATTTTAATTTTGTAATATTTTTTGGTTTATCTGACTATACGATATGCTCAAAACACAGGTAGGTTAGGGCGCGATAATTTATCGTAAGTATTCCAACAAAAAGTCATTACGGCTTTAGTAGAAGTAGTAGAACAGGTTTATCTGACTATACGATATGCTCAAAACACAGGTAGATTAGGAATCGCAATCGGTGGAGATAATCCGACCTTGGGCTCCCAGAGTGAAACTTACCATGGATCACTTAACCGATTGTGTTTAGACATCGCAAACGGCGAGAGATAATCCTGCCTTGGACTCTCAGGATGATACTTACCATGTTTTATCCAACCGTATGTGCTGAGACATCGTATGCGGTGAGAGATAATCCTACCTTGGGCTCTCAGGATGATACTTACCATGGATCATCCAACCGTATGTGTTACGAACACAGTTGATCAAAACTATTACTCCGGGGTCATTGAGAGTTCTAAAACACGTCGATCAAAATTATTACACCGGAGGCTTTGAGTTCTAAAACACAAGTGGTGAGAGATAATCAATTTTTAGTTATTGGGTGTTCTACTCCAGCTACATCTGTTGATTAAACGATATACCCAACTGCAACAAGTGAGCGCAGCAAGCGGAGCGAACGCAGTTGGGTATATCGTTTAATCAACAGATGTGGCTGGAGTAGAACACCCAATAACCACCTACTGTTTCTCCATACAAACTTTGAACCCCCGTGTCATCCCCTTCAGGGGTGAATTTTGAAAAATCCTTTTTTAGAAGTAACTAACATTGTAATAACTATCTGCATGCCAAATTTCAGCGCAATCCGAAACAATATTGATTTTCACACTTTGTTACCCCATTGCACCCTCTTAGGGGTGGAATTAAAAAAAAACTGAAACACGTATTTTCTTATTTATTTACTGAAGCACTTATGTGAAGTTTTGGATAGAAAAGACTATCTAATCTTGTTTCTCGATACAAATTTAGAACCCCCGTTTCATCCCCTTCAGAGGTAGATTTTGGAAAATCCTTTCTCAGAGGGAACTTACGTCGTGATAACTATCTGCACGCCAAATTTCAGCGCAATCCGAAACAATATTGATTTTCACACTTTTGTTACCCCATTTCACCCTCTTAGGGGTGTAATTAAAAAAAACCTGAAACTCGTATTTACTTATTTTTTTACTCGAGCACTTGTGTGAAGTTTTGGATAGAAAAGACTATCTAATCTTGTTCCCCATACAAACTTTGAACCCCCATTTCATCCCCTTAAGGGGTGAATTTTGGAAAATCCTTTCTTAGTACACCCCTACGTACTAAGATAAATATACCCTCCAAATTTCAAGTCTCTACGACCAGCGGTTTAGGCTGTGCGTTGTCTGTCAGTCAGTCAGTCAGTATGCCAGTACAAAGATTCTTATAGTATTATGAATAGAATAGAATAGAATAGTATTTATTGTTCAAAACTGTGTTTACAAAGATCTTAAAGTAAAGTAGTTTCAACAGTTTGTTCTTTTCGAACATACAATAATATTGTAAGGCTAATTTACGAATTAAACCAACATAGTTATTATAACATAGGTACCTAAGTAATTACGTTCTTAGGTACTTAGTGAGCTATCATTTTAGAATACCTACTATATAACATTTATTTTCTCGTAAAATTTACAACTTAATTAGGTAATATTCTACAATACAAGCTATTTTTTTTCAAAATATACATTCAAATCGTAAAAGGCTTTTTTAGTCAACCATTGTTTCAGCCTTCGCCTAAACATGCCATTTTCATTTGTTGCCTTAATATCTACAGGTAAGTTATTGAAAATTTTTATTCCAGATATGAGGGCACTTTTATGGTACATTGTATTGTTCACTTGTGGAATACACATATTATATCTATATCTGTTTCTCAAGTTGTCGGCTCTGCAAGATTGTTGACTGAAATAGGTATTTTCATTATATTTCACAAAAGTACAGAGTTCTAGAATATATATACATGTCAAAGTAAGGATATTATTATTTACAAATATACTTCGAAAAGATTCGGTATCGCCCATTCTCTATATATTCCGTAAACATCTTTTTTGATGTATAAATGTTGATTGGACATCAACGGAATTTCCCCAAAATATAACTCCGTAACTTAAATGAGGGTAGACGTAACCGTAATAAGCATTTATTGCTACCTCTTGTGATGATACATTAGTTAAGACTGATAATGCGTAGCAATATTTTGAAATTTTACTATTAATTTTACTTATGTGTGCTTTCCAATTTAGGTGACAGTCTAGAGTCACGCCCAAAAATTTAGTTTCATTAATTTCTTTTACTGTATTTCCTTTAATTATTACATTTATTTGTAAAGGATTTCTTTTATAGTTTTTAAACTGCAGTATATTGGTCTTACTAATATTAACTCTTAGATTTATGTTTCTTAACCAGTTCGTGACTAGTTGTAATGTGTTGTTGACCTTTTTTTCAAATTCATTTATGTTGAGCTCATTTTGGGGAATAAAAATAGTTGCGTCATCGGCAAACATAACACAAGTATTTTGTGTAATTTGAGGGAGTTCATTTATATATATTAAGAATAATAGGGGTCCCAGTATGCTGCCTTGTGGGACACTTAAAACAATTTCTCCTGGTTCCGATTCTACCTGTTCTATAGATTTTGTTGTGAGATTGTAGTTTTGAATAACAGTTGATTGACTCCTGTTGCTTAAATATGATTTTATTAAAGATAAAGACGTCCCTCTTATACCTACTGCTTCTAATTTTTCGAATAATATTTCGTGGACAACACAATCAAACGCCATTGACAAATCCAAGAATAAAGCTATTCCGGTTTTTTTATTATTGATCTCTTCCCATACTTCATTCAACATTTTAAAGATAGCTAGTGTCGTATTTTTGCCTTTGCGGAAACCAAATTGATTAGTATTAAGGATATTGGTAGAATCGAGAAAGGATATTAATCTGTTATTTATGGCCTTTTCAAGTATCTTTGATATACTAGATAATATTGCTATTGGCCTGTAGTTAGACATTTCCGTTCTCGAACCTTTTTTGTGTATAGGTTTAATTAAACCTTTTTTTAGTTTGTCTGGAAAACAGCCTGTTTCTAGCGAAAGGTTGATTATGTGGACCAGCGGTTTTATAATATAATTTCTGCTAGATTTAATAACCTGGACAGATATTCCGTCATAGCCAGCGGTCTTCTTACTCTTTAGGGATTTAATTATGTTACTTATTTCCGGGCATGTTACTGGTCTCATAAAGATAGTTTTGCTTGACAGGTTAGCACATTGCTTATGTATGTATCTGTTAATTGGTTCCGTGTTATTACGTTTAATAAAATATTTATTGAGTAGAGATGCTATTTCTGCAGGTTCTATCACGTATTCATTATCCGTTTCTATTTTGTCGATTGATGTTTGAATACAGTTTGTTTGTGAGGTGTTCTGCTTAATTATACCCCATGCAGCTTTATTTTTATTCGTACTTCTGTCGATATATTTTATGTTGGATATTTTCTTTGAAACGTTTATAGCTCTTTTTAGTGTCTTACAGTATTTTTTATATATTAATAGGTTTTCTTTGTTTTTGTTGTGACGAGTTTCTAAGTAAACTTTTCTTTTATATTTACATGAATTTTTTATACCTTTTGTTTGCCAGTTATTTCTTTTTTATTTTATTAGATTAAATATTGAAAACATTTTTAAACTCAAGCTTTTTGTAAAGACGTTTTCATGTGTAATGAAAAGACTAATGATAACAATACATCACAGATATGAATAATTATCTATACTATACTAATATTATAAAGAGAGAACATTTGTATTTTTGTATTTTTGTATTTTTGTATGTTTGTAATGATTTGGCTCAAAAACTACTGAACCGATTTAAAAAATTCTTTCACTATTACATAGAATGGACTCTCGGAATGAAAATAGGCTATATATTATCCCGTTTAAATCAAAGGTACATTCGTGGAGACCTAATTTGCAACCTATGTCGGCAAAAAAACGGTCGAAAAATCACGTTTCTTACGAACGCTGCTTAATTGAAAATAGATAGAAGAATATTTTCTATGCAAGAGTTGTACAACTTAATAAGACCTACAAAAAAGTCCGCGACAGCATATGTCTATCTCTTAAGGTTGACTCACAGTAACCATTTTAATCTTAAAATGTTTGTTAAAAAATATTACATAACTTCCAAGGCTATTTTTAAGTATATAGTATTAATTCTTATCCAAATAATTACATTAATTAGCTTGGCCACATATTATAGATTAAAATTGTCCTTTACAGTATATAGTTCAAAAGAAAACTCTAGAAGATATCACGAATTTCATATACACGCACCGCAAAATTAATAAAATATCTGCAGTGAACCACAGATTAGGTCATAGTTACTACGAAAATATTATTAGAAGCTTAGCGATGATGTAGATCCCCACCGATCACAATCAATTTAAAGTCAATATAGTATAATAATATGATCTATTGTATAAAATAATATTCATCTATATATATAATAATATAATATTTTATACCACCCCGACTGATCTATGTATAATCTTTTCATTAAAAGCATTCCAATGACTCTAAACACGACATTTAAAATCTGAGCTGTAAGTTGGTGAGGATTTGAGTATTCTGTAGAGTCTAGGAGATGTCCCAGCATCAGGTCAATGCTTCCATGTTCTTACAATATCGTTGAAGAAGAAGATTTTCGAATTGATCAGACCTATGAAAGTTGATTTCATAGCGCAATTAACTAGAAAAAAGCTCATAGTTTTATAACGATTGAACGAATTTTCATGAATCAAAGCTAAGAAAACTCTCGATGAAGACATCTATCAAACAAAAAACTATCAATAATAAAAACAAAATCGGTTCATCCGGTTAGGTGCTAAGATGCTACAGACAGACACACAGATACACACGTTATACGTATATTACCCCTATATTTTGCGTCGGGGAACGCGTAAGGTTACGGCGGCAGATGTTCACCTTTTTTTTATATCTTATAGGCTAGCGTTTGACCACTATCTCACCTGTTGGTAAGTGATGATGCGGTCGAAGATGGTAAGCACGCTAGGCCTAGACTGGGGAACTGGCTCTCAAGGATAGCTGCCGGAACACATTACATGTTTTTGGCGACAGAATGTCTAACTTGAGGGTGGTAGCTGGCCAGGCGGACACTAGATAGTGTCCTACCACCATGCGGGGGTTGTTGGTTTCTTAACGATGTTTTCCTTCACCGGAGGGCCACTGTGAGAAGCGCACATACATTTTTCGATGGAAAAATCCATTGGTGCACGGTAAGGTTTGAACTCGGTACCACGGCATCAAAGCCGACCGTTCTCCCGATTACGCCACCGGGCCCGGGCTCCTTGATGGTAAGCTACTTTTTGGTTGATTTAATGATCCCACTACCACTGTCGAAAACTCATGATTCATGAATGCACATAAAACTTTCATTCAGGTATATAGCTAGGATTAGAACCAACGACCGTCGGGTCAGAATCAGGGTAACTATCCTTTACGCTAAAGGGCCGTCCAATATCACTACGTAAGTATTATAAAACAAATTCCATCACTGCGTCTGTCTGTCTGTTCGCAATAATCTCAATAGCTACTGAACGGATTATCATGCGGTTTTCACCAATAGCCAGAGTGTTTATGAGGAAGGTTTAGGTGCATAATTCGTTAAGGTTTTGTGTAAATTGGATGAAATATGACGATTATTGTTAAATATGTTCATATTTTATATTCGATGCAAAAAACTGATGCAAATGTTGTAGGCATATATGTTCTACCCGTGCGAAGCCGGGGCGGGCTGCTAGTTATTAATATTACTGTGCAATACATACTAGCCCAAATTCAACTGCCTTACCATTTTAAATTACGAAGTACCAGTCCCTACAGCCTGGCTTCATCATCAGCTCAGCTCAATGGTGCCATATTATTTATTGGATTGTAACCGAAGATTCACAAGTATGACAAATTTTACTCCAATCAAACGTTAGGAAGTTACAAAGTGGATCTTAGCTTCCAAGATTTGACCCACACAAACATAGGTAGGTACTCGTAAGTACATACAAAACAATAGAGATCATGCGGTTTACGGTTTACCTACGGCGAGGCGTCACATTTACTTATATTTCTTAGGACATAAGTAGGTAAATCAACGAAAAATCACATTGTGTAGTGCTTTGTCCGGCGATTATAAACTTATATTTATCAACCGACTTCAAAAATGAAGGAGGTTCTCAAGTCCGGTCCAAAACTTTTAACCTGTGTGGAGCCGGGGCGGGTTGTAAGTTGCTGTATACGATGTATAGTATTATATACTTGGGTTAGTTATTTACCTAGTTGTTGTAATTTTTAATGATCATCGTGATTTATTGAAATTACTCTTGATAAATAAAGTCATATTACATTATTTAGAGCCGAGTACACGAGTTCTGGCATTAACCACATAGAAGGAGGCTGGCCAAAAGATATCAATATGAACGACCCGGAAGCCGCGCAACGATACAGAAGAAAAATAGAAAAGGACGACGCTTACATTCACGCGGTTATGCATTTAGGACATGTAAGACAATAATAAATAGTACCTATCCTGCATCGACAGTCTTATGACGAATTGTTCGATTATTCTCGTCTGCCACTAAAAACTGCCCTACGAGGTGGCAGATAGGAATACTGGAGAAACATCTTGTAAATTCCGTTTGAAATTAAACCTACTATAAGTCATTTGTTAAATACTAACATTTGGAACCAGAAAAAATAAAACTGGCCAAGTGCGAGTCAGCATCGCGTCTCTTATCGCACACTTAGGGAGGGTTCCGTTCAATACGAAACATAACAGAGTTTCAACCTCATATATTTGATTAATTGATATTACCAAGAATATTTGGTTTGGTCGCGATCTAGAAAGACGGGGCTCGTTTACTAGCGCCATCTATGTCTTTGCCGAAACTAACTAGATAGATGGCGTTTATAAACACGTTTTTTGTATGGGGACCCCCTTTAATTTTTAACTTTATTTTGTTTTTAGTATTTGTTGTTCTAGCGGCAACAGAAATACAGCATCTATGAATATTTCAACTGTCTAACTATCACGGTTAATGAGCTATAGCCTGGTGACAGACGGACGGACAGACAGACAGACAGACAGACAGACAGACAGACAGACAGACAGACAGACAGACAGACAGACGGACAGCGGAGTCTTAGTAATAGGGTCCCGTTTTACCCTTTGGGTACGGAACCCTAAAAACGATGTTGTTACATAGACCTATGTGTTGTTACGGTGTGCTTTTTAACCGACTTCAAAAAAAGGAGGAGGTTTCTCAATTCGACCGATTTTTTTTTTTTTTTATGTTTGTTCGGGGATAACTTCCTCATTTATGCACCGATTTTGATTATTCTTTTTTTGTTCGAAAGGAGATATCCCAAGTGTGGTACCATGGTAATTTTATTGAGGTCTGATAAGTATCTCCAGAGATATTGAGATAAACATCTCAAAATTGGTACTGAAAATGAACATTGAAGTCGGTTCTTTTTTAGTTTTTAAACGATATTATGCAGCGTAGCATTGCACAACTATCGGCGCACTTTACGTGAATATCCAGATTTCCAGATAGATAACCTACCTACTTACGTATATTTACCAAGGTAATAAAAATAATATTTCAGAGTATGGAACACAATATCCTCCAAAACAACGCTGTAGACATGTATCAGACTTACTATTCAGAATTGCCTGCGATTCCTCCCGTGGAACGAAGCAGTTGTCATACTGTGAATGTTTACCGAGAGCCAGGGACTAAGAGAGCAGTGCAAGCATTATCGTGGCAGGCCGACGGAGGGGCGCGGCTGGCAGCTGCGTATGCTGACGTTGAACTCATGAGAACTAACAGGGTACCTCAGATGTCGTATATTTGGGATATCGGTTAGTAAAGCTGGCTTTTATAACGCTAGAGAAGAGGCTTAATGTCATAATAAAGTAGGTAACTAAGCTAATTGGGAACCTACCTTATAAAGTAGAGAGAACAACTATAACTGGTGGAGCCATAGATATGTAGCTAGGTATCAGCGCAGCATCATCCAAGGTCTGTGGGTAGAGCAATTTCGTCTACAATATTTAAGGCCCTCTTCTTTGCTCTACCAGAAACGCATATGTGAGTTGATACTTCCGTTCCGTCTATTCAAACCTTTGAGTATTCAGGCAATGAATACTTAAAGATTCAAACTTACTTGTAAGGTCGGTATGTATTTAAGTGTATCAAGAAATAATGTAGCCGATATTTTTGAACAGAAAACGCGAACGCTCCGGAGCTTGTCATTAAACCGCCACAGCCGTTACTGGATTTACAATACAACCCTCGAGATCAACATACTCTAGTCGGTGGAATGATGAATGGCCAGGTGACATTTTTTTCTATAAGTTTCTATTGTTTAGTTAGACCAAGCACGCTATCAGAACTTGTGTGATGGAAAAATACACGATCGAATATATATTCTACTAGCTGTGCCCGCGACTTCGTCCGAGTGGAGTAGTGCTTTGGGTAGCATTTTTAATGATTTAGGTTAATTATTTTACAAATAAGACATATGCGTATCCCACCTACACCACACCGTACCACGCCGCGCTAATCCCCCCTCCCCCTCCCCTTCCCCTCTCTCTTCCCCTCGACCCCCTCCCTTTCCCCCACTTCCCCTCTCTTCCTCCCACTCCCCTCCCCTTCCCCTCACTTCCACCTCCCCTCCCCTCCTTTGAATGTCATATGTATTTAATATCGAATCAACAGCCTAAACATTAAGTTTCATGGTTCTAGCCACAGATCTATGATATCTGTAATTCTAGCTTTAAAAATGACGATACTTCCATACAACTTTTCATCCCCCCTTTCAACCCCTTACAACCCTCTTTTCGCATTAAAAAGTAGCCTATGTCCTTTCTCAGGCTCTAGACTATCTGTGTACAAAATTTCATTCAAATCGGTTCAGTGGTTATTGCGTGAAAGTGAGACAGACAGACAGACAGAGTTACTTTCGCATTTATAATATTAGTTAGGAAGTTAGGACTAGTTAGGATTAGTGTGTAGGTTATATATTTTAAGTAAGTCTATTATAGCACGGCGTTAATTAACTTCAAGTCCCGTGCAATAACACAGTTAAGTAATTTTTCCACTTGTCACTAGTGTAGACAAACTTGAAAGTGACAAATGGATATAGACGCGCCTGAAAAATAGATTTGTAAACGATGAAAGATATTCCAGGTTGGCTGGTGGGATATGAGAAAAGGTGGCGAAGCAGCATGTATATGCCCACCATATGTGGCTCATAGAGACCTAGCCAGAAACGTCCTTTTCATCAACTCCAAAACTGGGGCTGAATTCTTTTCATCATCACCAGATGGCGTTGTAAAATGGTAAGCACAAAGGCGCTGACACATATTATTACTATTTTTGAAATGAAGGTAGGTATAGGACGATGCGAAAAGAACTATTGTTTTATTACTTACATTTAAGTAACGTGTACTACACATTGATGTTGTACAGCAATGCGTGTACATACCTATTAACAGACGTCCTACGACTTTTTAAAATTCGCGAATAAAAATTCAGCTGTACCTATACAAAATTTCATTGATAAGATGTAGGTAGGTCTTCTGAAGCTACCCTTAAAAGGTTGTTCTCTATCAAAAACGCAGAGGTTTCTAATCAGTTACAAATAACTCTGTAAATAGGTACCTACCTAACTAACTCAAAATAATATTAGATCTGTGACAATTTTCAGGTGGGACACAAGAAATATGAGCGAGCCTTCGGATTCTATGATCATAGATTTGGTGAAAGCACCAACCGATACCGCGAGCATAGAAAACGCAATAGGTATATCAGCTCTTGAATACGAGCCTACAATCCCTACAAGGTAATGAGTACCTATTGTAAAATTAAAAGACTCTCGACTTCTCATGCCACACGAATACAATCCAGCGGTCGTCAGGTGCTGGTATATGGTACAATCATATTGTAAAACTGTGCTAATAAGTTCAACCGTTAGAAATACGATAAAAAACATAAGTACTCGTATCACCGGACATGAAATCTTTTCAGGTTTATGGTCGGTACAGAAACTGGACTGGTCATAGGAGGAAACCGCAAAGGGAAAAATCCTGTTGAAAAACTTCCTTCGAAGGTAGTTAAATAGCACGAAAATTATATCTACAAATATGAACACGTTGAATTTTGCTCAACTTACGACTATTATTTTTTTAGTATGAAGCTCATCTAGGTCCAGTCTACTCGCTTCAAAGGAACCCTACATTCTTGAAGAACTTCTTAACAGTCGGTGACTGGACGGCCCGTGTGTGGAGCGAAGATTGTCGAGAGTCAGCAATATTATGGACTTATTCACATCGAACTAAGCTCACTGATGGAGCTTGGAACCCGATCAGGTATACCTAATACAACTATCAAAACAAACAAACAAAGTAATATAGCGAGTCAGGATTCGTGATATATTAATAGGATTCAGGATATTTTGGCTGAGGACAATAGTAACGATTAGGTATTTTTGTCTACGAACTCGCCTCCAATCCTATAGCGATTGGAATTTGGAACTGTCTGTGTTTCCGAAAAGGTAGGTATACCAGATATAAGTGCCAAATATCTATAAATACCAAAATGTACCAGAACTCGAATTGGCGTCATGTCTTTGTTCGGTAGACAGATCATGATGATGAGATGAGCCAGTGATCCTACACAAGAATATAGTGTAACTACTACAGAGGCGGATGACATATTTTCCTCAAAAAATGCCCATGTATGTAGGAGTATACCGAATATGGTTTAGTTTAGGATATTACAAAATAGGCTTTTTGAATGACATTTTTACAAGTCTAACATCTACATCTAAAAACAATGGCGAGGCGAACGAACATCGACCTCTTTTGATTCCACTCGCTGTTGGTTGCGTTCGTTTGATTCAGACCATTTGTCAAAGAAAACTTTATCAATATTTCGATATTTCCAGGTTCTCCGTGATGTTAGTAACACAATGGGACGGGTGTCTGTCGTGTTGGGACCTATTACGTCGCAGAAGCGCTCCCATTGTTACCGCACAGCTTTGTGACGAGCCCCTGCTACGATTACGACCACACGAAGGGGTAAGAGATAAGACCATTTTAGAAAGTAATACTTAGCATGTATCTTAACCTTTTGAGCGCCAATCACATATAGGTACGTGACAAGCACTGGCGGGCCCTGTACTACGTATTACTATTATTATCTTTTCTATGCCTGTACGCCAAGCGTCGTCTATAGATGACAAAAACCATACAAAACCGTACCGCTTGACGTACAGGGCACGGGAGTTGACGGGAGTGCGTTTGTAGCGCGGTGCTCAAAAGGTTAATGGTACCTACATTACAGCGAGGAGGTATGTGCATCTAGGAGTAAGATTGAGTACGAGTTAAATATACATTCTAAACCAAACAATTTCAGGGTTCATTAGTGGCATGTGGCAGCAGCAAGGGCACTGTTTACTTAGCCGAATTATCGTCCAATCTCGGAACGGCGGATAAAAACGACAAGCAACTTCTGACTCATGTAAGTTTGCGACGGATTTTTTCATTTCGTAATTAAGGCTCAGCTCAGACCGCGACGCGCAATAATTAAAAGAGTTAAATAAAAAATAACTTTATTTACAACACAAAATAGACACATTTCAAGGAATTAATTCGGCGGCTTCGGACGGCGGCGCGCTGCAGCGAGCGGCTTCTGGCTGCACCGAATTAACCCAATAAAATGTGTATCTTTTTGTGTAATAAATAAAGTTTTTTTTAATATCACTCTCTAAGTGCGCGGTGTGAACTGACCCTAATAAAGATCGTCGATCACATCCTAACATCAGGTGAGATAGTAGTCCAACGCTTGCTTACTTCGTAGGTATATTATTTAAAGTCTGAGTTATCTCAGTTATTTAACTATTCAAGACCGAAATCGATACTTTGATTACAACTTTGCTCGTAACTATGCCTTACGAGCAAAGTTGTAATCAAAGTATCGAGTTCGGTTACCTTTCGGTAATAGCTATTGGGGACCCTAAGATAATTTCAAGGTAAGTACAAGACGAAAAACAAGTAAATAACATCAGGTGAGATAGTGGTCAAATGCTACCCAGCAGGCCTATCAAGAAGTTTGATAGGGGTTTAAATGAACGAAGTGACAGAGATGGAGCTATAGATCCTACATAACTGCGTCCCCATCATTTAGTTCATTCAATAATAAACTGTCGAGGTTGCATACGGGCATAGAAAAGATAATAATACTACGTATGATACGGGGGCAGTTCGGTATAAAAAAATTATATAAAAGAAAGTCGTGTTAGTTACTACACTTATAACTTAAGAACGCCTGGACCAATTTTTATGATTATTGTATTTTTGGAATTGTCTTTTGACAGGAATAGGATAATAGGTATTAAAAACAATGAATAATTGACCTAAAAAAAAATACGAAAACATATTTTGCCAAAATGTTCTTGGGTTTCTAAACTGCCAATCATTTGATGTTCAATTGTTTATCCCGTCCATACGGAAAACCGCAAATTAATAAGGGTCATCGCCCCATACATTGCTATTCGGGATTGCTTATTGACAATATTTCTAAATATTGTTTGTCTTCTTTCATGTGCCCTAAAAACCGACAGACGTCCGGAAATGCATGTTTGGTATTTTCTATATAAGCCAAATACGCAAATAGGCGAACAATTTCGCAAATATATCCTCCACACAAGTAATTTTCTGTCACACATAGCAAATACAAATAGCCATGTGTGGATAGCATTACAATATTCGGAATATCGCTTTTTTTTGTATAATTATGGCATTAGTGTATTTAGCCAGTGTCAAGTATAAACATTCTGAAGTTTTTGTGAATTCAAGATTCAAGTAATGTAGATTTTGAAAATGTCAAATAAGCTGTCAATAATTACAATTGTCAAATATGCGTGCGTTCAGAAATGTATGGTTATCGCAAAAGCCAAAAACTAAGAAAATAATAATAATGTATGGTTACAAGCACGGAGGATAGATAGCTTTTTTCTTTCAGACCGTGCTTACAAGCAATTAATAATAATCAATGCCTAACGTAGGGAGTATAGCTCTCTACGATGCCTAATCAATTTTATTTGTCAGAATGTAGGTAAACACAGAGGATATGCAAGAATGTTTTTATTTATGAGTGCCGTATGAGTATTCTTTACCATAGGGCAAAAAAAAATTTAAATATATTAACATAAAATATTAAGATATATTATCCATGAAGTCAGTACCTACACTTATTCAGAATGAAAATTAAATACTGGTGATTATATTTTTATAATTAAAATTAAATTCAATCGAACTAATTTCAAGTTAATAACTTATCCATAACAATAATAACATAGTTTAATTCATTCATGTGTTTGCTGACACGCGGTTTTAAGTACCTACTTGATTATTGAATTTTTATTCAATTTATGTTTGGTTGTGTGGGGCGCGCTCGTCGTTGGGAACACGCCCGTTGTTAGGGCTGCTCTCGGAGATTGCTGTTCGTCTACAGGCCAGGGCGTCGACTCGTGCGAGTGTAGGACTTCGGGGTATTAAATAAAAGTTGCTTCTTCATATAAATCGTTCTACTCCGGTCACAATATACAATGGTTGAGGTACATGAAATGTGCGCCAGAGATAGCGCCGGCGAGCAGATGCGCTCGAGCCGAGAGTTGGCTTGGCGGAAGTGTGTATGTAGACGTAGACAATATATTCTTATTATCTATCTTACATTTTATACCGTATGGTGGCGCTGTACGCCATCAAAACATGGGCTTTGTAGTGTTGCCCAGTGTCATAAAATATAGTTAACATATAATGTTGCGTTGCGCATTGTGCGCTATGTGGCGTGTTGTGTCGCCACATATGTATTGCCATAATACATTACTAAACTTAATATATATTTTGTACCTTTTCATTGTATTACGTTCATAAAAGCCTAAATTAAGTTTATCTAAAAGGTAACACGACATTCATTGTCTGTTAGGTGGTACGAAGTTCGCCGGGTCAACTAGTTGATTATAAAAACACATCACTACTCCACTTTTGTGTAACCTCTATATCTATTTGCAGATCCTTGAACGTGAAAACAAACGAGAAAGGATTTTGGAGGCCAGAATGCGTGAGTTAAGGTTAAAAATGCGTCAAGGTGGAGACGGCGGGCCTCAGGTGACGGAGAGTGACCAGGGAACCAACGACCGGGATCTGGAGGAGGCAACGGCTGACTACAAACAATGTATTGAGGAATTGCAGGCACAACAAAAAGAAACACCTTGAAGTCTTTGTACAAATGTCTTACGAGAAAGCCGATTTCCAAAATACGTTGACATTGACGAGCTACATAGATATTGAATGAGATATAGAAATATTTAAAAATGATAAATCCCCTTATGTATTAAAAAGTGTCTTATGTCTCATTTTCTTATACCCGTGCAAAATTTTAGGTAAATCAATAGGGAATAGACAGATTGACTTTCACATTTTTAAGAATGGATCATGAAATCCATAAATTATCAATCCAAGTAATACAAATATCCATTGATATTATCTCTCATATTATTCATTTATCATACTATCTGTGAAAATCACCCACATTGGGATGTTGTAGAAGAAAAATATCAAGGGGATTTAAATCAAACTCAATAAAATTCCTCAAAGTCATAAACCTAACATGCAAGTGGTTAGGTACACTAAGGGCCAGTTTCACCGGTTCCTCATAATGCGTTTGGATAGTTATCTGAAACATGACGCCATATAAAAGCTGTCAAAAATGTATACGTTACTCCAGCAAGAAAGTATCTCCTACAGTGATTTGGGTGGGACGTATAATTAATGCTTGGTCTGCTGTAAATGTGCGCCGAAAAAAAAATTTGTGCGTCTTGCCGTTAAGGAAAAAAACGCAATAAACGATTCCTGCTGGAGTAACGTTGTTCCAGCAAGAAAATTTTAAACGAATGATCGGAGAGAGAAGTATTGTGCATGGGCAGAGAGCTTATATTTGTGCTAGAATATGCGCCGAAAATATAATTTGTGCGTCTTTAGGTTTTTGAGATATTGCATTTCCTGCTGGAGTAACGTTTTGCAGAATCGTGTATCTCCTAAACCATCGTATGTGCGCTTATGGTATAAACATACACGAGTAGCTCTTAATTTGTGCTAAGTTGTGACAGAACTAGATTTAAGAAAATATTTATAATTTCCAAATAATAACGCTTTTTATAAATTCCGAAAAAAATCGCTGCGCTTAAATGAGAAAACGTATAAACTCACTGAAAACTGTACTCGTTCCTTCTTGTCACCAGTAATAACTATAAAAAGTTTCAGAAGTCTACATACATGCGTTATTGAGAAATAATAATAAAAGTTAAAACGACTGTATCATAACTTTGACGTCAACATGCAAGAATTCGGCGCAGCCCAAGATGTGCGGGTGTAAACCAAAAATTAGTGCGTTTAATCATAAACCATAGTGAAAATTTTCAGCTTGAAATGTTTCGTATATACGTACATATAAACAAAAAACAAAACATGTAAATAACGGCCCGTTATCCGACCAAATTTGAATGACTACAAAAAGCGATGGTTTCATACATATCGATGACCTTCTATATTTGAACGTATTCACCTATGCTGTGGTATGTACAGTCGCGTTCAAAAGTCTGATGGTAATTTATAATTATCATCTAACTAGCTGCACCCCGCGGCTTAGCCCACGTTTAACCCTGGTATTCCTGGTTGTAAGCTTTCCTCTTGAATCACTCTATAAAAAAATCTCTAGAAAATATAGGAATACAGTAAATTTAGACTTCAGATAGCCTTGTCTTATATCTTTAAACGGAGCAATTCTTGTATGTATTTCGGGTACCTATACATTTTGATGAAATGTTGTATACAGATACAGTTTAATGTGTAACAAAAAAAGTTCTCATAACTTTCTATTAGCGCCACCTCGAATTGTTGTCGCTCGATTTCCCAGGTACCTACAACTTAGGATATTTTTGTAATATAGGTTAATTATGTGTAAAGTCACAAAAACAGCTAGTACAATATTATCCTATAACAGTTTTATTTTTATATTTGTTGATTTCTACTTCAGTGTACTCCCGCACGGTAAGTGTCAATCTATTCGTGGGTAAATTTAAGAAAGTCATCGATATGTATGAAACCATCGCTTTTTTGTAGTCATTCGAATTTGGTCGGATAACGGGCCGTTATTTACATGTTCTGTTTCTTGTTTATATCTACGTATATACGAAACATTTCAAGCTGAAAATTTTCACTATGTTTTATGATTAAACGCACTAATTTTTGGTTTACACCCGCACATCTTGGGTTGCGCCGAATTCTTGCATGTTGACGTCAAAGTTATGATACAGTCGTTTTCACTTTTATTATTATTTCTCAATAACGCATGTATGTAGACTTCTGAAACTTTTTATAGTTATTACTGGTGACAAGAAGGAACGAGTACAGTTTTTAGTGAGTTTATACGTTTTCTCATTTAAGCGCAGCGATTTTTTTTCGGATTTTATAAAAAGCGCTATTATTTGGAAATTATAAATATTTTCTTAAATTTAGTTCTGTCACAAATTAGCACAAATTAAGAGCTACTCGTGTATGTTTATCCCATAAGCACACATACAATGGTTTAGGAGATACACGATTCTGTAAAACGTTACTCCAGCAGGAAATGCAATATCTCAAAAACCTAAAGACGCACAAATTATATTTTCGGCGCATATTCTAGCACAAATATAAGCTCTCTGCCCATGCACAAAATACTTCTCTCTCCGATCATTTCTTTAAAATTTTCTTGCTGGAACAACGTTACTCCAGCAGGAATCGTTTATTGCGTTTTTTTCCTTAACGGCAAGACGCTCACATTTTTTTTTCGGCGCACATTTACAGCAGACCAAGCACTAATTATACGTCCCACCCATATCACTGTAGGAGATACTTTCTTGCTGGGGTAACGTACACGTCAAAAATCTGACAGACTTCTTCATTTTAGCGATATCAGGAACCGGTGAAACTGCCCTAAGGCTGAGTAGAATAAGATAACATATAATAAATCATATATTATATTCTATTATAATAATAATAAATAATAGAAGATAACAAACGTCAAAAATCAGTCAAACTCCATACAAACACACCGCGGTAATAGTTATAGTTACTGTTAAAGTAAGATGGTGCAACAGTAATAGACTATAGGTATTTATGATAATAGTGCGGTAAGTTGATTTTACAAAAGAGTAGACAATAGTAAGACCCGAGACCGTAGATGGGAGTAATCTACGCCCGAGACGAAAGCGAGGGTTTACCGTAGTCACGAGTTTGTTAAAACCAATATTCAGCAAATTTGCGAGAAAACTACAATTGGTAATTTAAAAAAAAACAAATGAAATAGAAAGTCGAAACAATCTTTGAGGTTTCTAATATCAAAATGGCGCGAATTTGCAAATGGCGCAACGTGTATTAAAAATTAGAACATCTTTCGTCTCATTTACTCTTTAGTATTAAGGTGAGACAAACGTATTAAGCAAAAGCGCTTTCAAAGAGGTCTAACTAATACCAGGTTCAGACCAGGCGATTCTAGTCGTTCAACTTCCGAGGGATGTACGATACGAGTTACAAAAAATACCCAATCGATATTTTTTATCGATTGAATCACGCTTGATTAGTAAATCAAATAGTTTCATTCGAAACCCTATTATCGCTGTATAATGCCAGCCCTAATGTTCTTCCAAAACAAATAATTGATTAACGAAACGAGTACTTATAACCGGTACTTACTAAGTATCGATTCTAAAGTAGCGGTACTAAAAGTACTTGGAATCGAAAGACAAGTACATCCCTAGCCTAGCCAGTTGAACGACTAGAATCGCCTGGTGTGAACTCGGTATAACATTCAGCTTATTTACTCTCGCAATATGAAACTTTTTGGTGGAATTCTGTGCAAGTTTTACGAAAATTAAAAAAAAAACCCGCGCGGTGCCATACACCGGAGCGTGCGGTAAGTACTTACCGCACACGTGCTGTAAGTACTTCCCGCACGCTCCACAGTATAGTGCATCATTTTTAACTTTCGAACAAGCAAATATGCTGAAAATGCATTTTTTGTGGAAATGTGCTAAAAATACATTTTATTTAAATGAATGGCTTATATTTAAAACAATTTTAAGAAACAGCTGCTGACAGCATACCATTAAACAAAATTAAAAATCAAATAAATTTTAAAAGATTTTATTTCTTATCTACACTGTTTTTTTTAACTAAAGTAATCCTAATATGTACATTTGATATAAAAAAAAATACAATTACTTATGTCATACATACTAATTAAATATTTTTCATTCTTTTTCAGAGTAAAGCCCACCGGTGGCGGTAAAACCCTCTTCCAAATCTTTCTATTTTTCGCTTTCTGTTGCTAGCCTGGTCCGTTTTACCTGCAGAGTAAACCATATCGTCCCTCCATCTCATGTAGGTCTGCTTCTTCTGCGTTTACAACCTCTCATATGCAGTTTGTTGTAGTTTGAGCCCAGCGGTTCGACTCAAGTCTCGTGTCCACTTCTACTTTGGTTGTAATACATCCTTGGCTTCTATTTTGTCTCAGATAGCTTTTTTTTTATGTAGTCTTTAAGCAAGTTCGTTAAGCATCTTTCCGTACCTCTTTACCAAATTCGAAGCTTTTCCTTGTGTTTTTTGTGGGCGAGGCATGGTATGATGTAAATGTTAATAGGTAGCTTTAGTTTTTAATTTTATTGGTAGTGATTCTTTGAATATCTTTACTTGTTGTTTATTCTTAAATGTATTTTTCTGAATGATATGAGCTGACCGAGATGAATAGTAGTAGTAGTCTTCTACATATTCCAGAGGTGCTGACTTAAATTACGATAGGGGTCTCCGAATTTACTTGCCATTTGTTTTCTTTTGGTTTATTTCTAGACCAATAAAGCTCTTTTACGCTTATGGATTCTACTGTCCTTTGTAATTCCATTGGTTGATTTGAAAGTAGTACCAGGTCGTCTACAAACCTTAAGTGGGTTAAGTACTTACTCATCACTATTATTACATTGAAAAAAAAGTAAACAGATTTGATTCACAGACTATAAATAAACTATGTATTAAGCGCATAATACAAATCTCATAGAAACTTTAACATTAACATCTACTTCATGTAGGTGAGTGATATGCTGAGAGGTCTAATACGATTCCTCGGACTCGGACGTCTGTGTTTCTGCTAGGCTGACTCTTCGGCTTTAGTATTGCTGAATGCGACGAACGACCAACGATTCTCTATGTTAGCGCCGACACCCGACGTGTTGCGTTGGAACACGTCGGTATGTTTCTGCAAGACGTGGTGCACTGACGCTTGGGAAACTTTCGGGAACAACGCTCTGACGTATGACACCACATAGTCCAAGCTGGCGCCTTGCGGGTGAACCTGTCGATATAAATATCACTTGTTTTAAACATTACCGTGAATTCGTAATATTCTACATGCCCTTGCAATCCCATCTCAAAAGTCTACTATACCTATCTTATAAAATTTATCTATTAAAATCTCGTGTCACAGTGTTTGTTATCGAACTCCTCCGAAACGGCCCGACCGAATTTTATGAAATTTTTTATGTATATTTGGTAGGAAGATACCTGAGAATAGGTCGTAGGATTTTTTATACCCCTAGGTGATAAGGGTGGCCCAAACGAGAGCAAAGCCGCAACTACTATAGGCGCAACTACTATATACATATTTAAACCACGAACTAAAAAGCAACTGATGACCTTCAAAGTATTGCCGATGAGGTCGCCATTATGCAATTTTATTATTCCAGACAGACAAGAACTTAACCACTATCTCACCTGGAGTAGTGACGATGCGGTTTAAACTGGAATCGGGCTTCTCTGGAGATGAGATAATGGAGATTCACACGACAATGAGACGAGGAACAGGGCTACTGACTCTAGTCCAATCCATAAAACGAAACTAAAACGAAACTATCTCAATCTGTCTAACACAGATCATGCCGGAAATCGACGAACCGATTGGTGACACGTTTTTGTTCGGTTGGTGGTTCAAGCAACGACCGAAACATACCAGCAGTGGTTTAGCACGACCCAGGGATCACGTGTATGGTTACGATCTTAGCCTACGGTATAAGGTAACAATGACCATTCCGTGGGTGATTATGACAAGCTGAAGTGGTATTCAAAACTTAATGAGGCTTACATACTTGTAAGCTTATTACATATATTTTATACATACTTATACTTATAAGCTTATTACATCATAATATTTAAAAAAATTCAATAGGTACCAAGACTACCTGCAGTTTATTTTTGACATCTGTACTCATTTACCTTGGTAGCGGAATTTACTTAGGTGTTATCACTTAATAAAATGAATATCTTGTATTAGTTCACTCATTGTCCAGTATGTTTATATAATATAAATACAATATTTACTCAAGTTGTCCTTTACACGTCCCAATAAATTTACAAAATTACATTTACCTATTTAAATAGGTATATTTAACATTATTAAATTAACTAAGAATAGTTCCATTAACATTGGTTATATTTTAACAGAATAAATGAGTTTGCTAGCTATTGTTGCCACTACGATTACGATCCGAATAAACAGGGACAGTTCATAAGCAAACAAAGCAGTAAAATTTATAGCTCATATACTTATGAAATGTAATTTATTTGTTTCAACCGACTTTTAAAAAGGAAGAGGTTCTCAAATCGACTGTTTTTTTTTAAATTGTTATGTTTGTCACCCCTCCAATCTCTATTGTAAATTGCCCATTTTCTTTTTGACTCAAATTTATTTCAAATGTTGTAAATGCAATACAAGATTTAATCAAAAATAATGGACAGTTTCTCAAAATGTTTTTATCTGTAGCTACAACGAAAGTACCTGCCCTTACAGTCCCATCAGTCTCCTCATTAAATCAACCTGTATACCAAGTATATAATGCATACAATAAAAAATACATCATCATAATAATTATCAGCCAATTTCTATCTATTATTGTTATATACCGGCTGTAATTCACGTACCTCGTAATTCACGTACCTGAGATCGCGATGTTCACTCTCACCGCGTGACCTCACTCCCGAGGAAGAGCGACTGACTCGCTCGAAACCTAGGTCGATAAAATTCGACTAAAGGTACGTGAATTACAGCCGGTATATAACAATAATAATGTTACAAATTCACGATAATTTTAAAATAAAATAAAAAAATCTATCTACTGCTGGACATAGGCCTCTCCCATGGCACGCCACTGAGCTCGATCCTCAGCTATTCGTTTCTAACAGCTGCCAGCCAGCTTGCGTATATCATCGCTCCTCCTAGCTGGACGGCGTCCTACACTTCGTTTACCGAGCCGTAGTCTCCACTCTAGAACACGTCTACATCAACGGTTTTCGGTTCTACGACAGATGTGACCAGCCCACTGCCATTTCAGCTTGCGTTAAAAATACACTCCAGCCAGCGTTAAATATACACACCTACCTAGATATATTAATACATGTTACACATAATAATGTACCTGCAAGAATGCCGACATAACACCGATCAGCTTGGCTTCCCCGCAGTTAGGCTCCACAGTCTCTTTCACGTTGACCTTGTCATCGCCGGGCAACGGCGGCGGCGGCGGCGGCTTCACGACCGGGTTCGACGGCAGGGGAGGCTGAATTATTTACAAGTATAGGGTTTTAGGTTTTCATGGTCACCAACACTATTATTATAACTGTTAATCCGTGATCATGGCGCTTGCAACAGAGCCGAAATATCGGAAACTCATAAATAATGAAAAACGAATAGGTAGTAGATAGATAATACCTACATGTATCTACCTACTTACTAACCTACATGTACCTACTTACTACTACTACATACATAGTATCTATCTACTATCCAATAGACTTGGCTGGCACCGACTTCAAATAGATAAGTGGGTAGCGTTTATAATAATTTTAAGTAATTTATTTTTCGCTTTTGAGTGCCTGTTTGTGATTATGAAGTCGGTTTTATTTTTTTTGAAAAATAACTTATTTTACCCTTTTTAGTACATAACAAGTTTTAATTAAATTACATGCATCTATTACATTTGGTGTCTGGGCCGTTATACACTGACGGATATATACTTTTTGAAAATTTCAAGTATGTACCTATAACGGTTAAGAAGATACAGATCTGTAAAGTGCGCACATATGTATAGACACACGGACGGACGGACGGACGGACGGACGGACGAACGGACAACAAAGTCTCAGAAAGTGTTCATTTGATACCCTTTGGGTTCGGAACCCTAAAAAAATTGACTTCAAATGTCTTGCTAAAGTGATAATATTCACTAGTAATAATTATGTCATCAAGGTATCAAAGGACAATGTCCAAAATGGCCCTGTGCAATTAAAGCATCTGACACACACGAAAATTAATTGTCTATTTTATTACATTAATTCCAAATACTTTTATAACACGACTAGTTGTATTCCAAAATGAATATAAAAAAGTATTATTTGCGATTATTAACATTACTTGCCGCCATATGGCCAACAGAGTACTGAATCACTCTACTACGTTATAAGAGAGAGAGAGAGAGATATTGTTGAAACCCGAATTATGAAAGCACTGTGTAGCCAACCTAACAACGGAAAGTATTTTCCGTACGTACGGCCGCCATCTTCGGCAAACGTCATGTCAAAAAATCTTAGGTATGTTTAAAAAAGTTTGCACCCTAACAAGACTTTGCCCGGTAGAACATTCCTGTGAAGACAAATTATTTATATTTATATATAATTATTTATTATAATTATTAATATATAATTATTTATTGAGGGCCCGGTGGCGTAATTGGGAGAACAGTCGGCTTTGATGCCGTGGTACCGAGTTCAAACAGCCGTGCACCAATGAATTTTTCGATCGAAAAATATATGTGCGCTTCTCACAGTTGCCCTCCGGTGAAGGAAAACATCGTTAAGAAACCAACAACCCCCGCATGGTGGTAGGACATATCTAGTGTCCGCCTGGCCAGCTACCACCCTCAAGTTAGAAAATCTGTCGCCAAACTTCTAATGTGTTCAGGCAGCTATCCTTGAGAGCCAGTTCCCATTCTAGTCCACTTCTCTATCTTCGACCGCATCATCACTTAGCAACAGGTGAGATAGTGGTCAAACGCTAGCCTATAAGATATTTAAAAAAAAAAAAAATATTATCCCCACCTTTATTTCTATCTCGCTCACAGTTACCGTAAGAATATCTGTCAAAAACCAAAATAAACGAGAAGTAAGATGTAAAAACATTATTCAAGGTCATATTTTTTAGTCTTCAAAACTATATCCAATAGCAACCTCCATTGTGTATAATCTTCTTGGGACTCTTCTACTAAAATCAGTACATTCTCCTATGTTTAAGGTATTTATCTCCATATCTCTGGAGATACTTATCAGATCTCGATAAAATTAAAATGGGACCACCTCGGAAACGTATCCTACCTTTAAAAAAAAGAATCATTTGTTCAAGATCCGTTCACTATTGACGGAGAAATCGCGTAACATACACCAAAAAAAAAAACATACAGACGAATTGAGAACCTCCTCCTTTTTTGTGAAGTCGGTTAATAAGGTTTCCTATTCCTTTGTTTTCTCCTCGAAAACTGACCACAACATTTTTGCAGATAAGTGCATCCGTGCTCCTATAATTTTTTTAACCGACTTCACAAAAAAGGAGGAGGTACTCAATTCGTCGGAACCTTTTTTTTAATGTATGTTCACCAATTACTCGAAGATGCCTGAACCGATTTGGAAAATTCTTTTTTTGTTTCAAAGTGTACCCATTCCAGGTGGTCCCATTTAAATTTTAACGGAATCGGTCAAGCCGTTTTATCAACATTTGTATTATGATACATTTACATACCTGGACGACATACTAACTAATGGCACAGATTATATTATAGTTACTATGTGTACTGAAGAAATATGACCCTTGTAAAACCTGAAAAATTACCTATTTTACTGCCCTGATCTAGACGGCTACCAGACAAATTTGAAAGGGTTTTAAGACAAATAATTTAAGATCGTTTAAAAAACAAAAAGAACCGATTTCAAACGTCGCGCTAGTCATTTTCAGTACTAATTTTGAGGTGTTTATCTTCATATCTCTAGAGATACTGAACATATCTCGATGAAATTTAAATGGGACCACCTGTGAAGTATTACCATACCCTTTTTAATAAAAATTAATATTCCAAATCGGTTCAGGCGTCTTCGAGTAATCGGTGAACATACATAAAAAAATACACACAGTCGAACATTGAACCTCCTCCGTTTTGGAAGTCGGTTAATAATAATACCTACTAAATAGACGTGTGAAACTCAGGAGTGATTAATTAAGAAGAGTTATATCTCCTTAAACAACAGAATATATAATAGTTACTGCGTAACAGATACTTCACTCCCCTACAAAAACACAATACCAACGTTTATTGCAGACAATACAATATACAAAACGGAGCCCATTTCTACTGGCTCCTACTTTCCGGGATGTGTCCGTTCCGATAAGTAACAATCTCGAGCTTCTTATATTGAGTCTAGAGCCCAGCTAGCCTCAAAAAAGCTTGGCATTTTGGCTAAGGTGAGACGGTACTTCACACCGGGACAATTGCTTAATCACAAGTCCAAGTTAAGCACAAGTCCGGTTGTGTATGGAGTACTGTTCTCACCTTTGGGATGGCTCTGCCAAATACCAGCTGGAGACACTGGAAGCTATTGAGAGGAGAGCAAAGAAACTCATAAGCGACGACCTACTAGTAAGCAAGAGACTCCAGAGTCTCGCGCATCGCCGCAAAGTCGCTTGCTTATCGGTTTTCTATCGAATACATTTCGGAGAGTGTGCAATGGAACTGCATGATTTGATTCCACCATCCCCATTTTATAATCGGACATCCAGAGACACTAAAAGGCGCCACCGATTTATGGTGGATATACCATCTACCCGAACGAAGCGATTTGCTTCTTCGTTCATCATACGAACCGCCAAAGAATGGAATACTCTGCCTGAGTCTGTGTTTCCGGTTAAGTACAATATGGGGGTCTGCAAATCGCGAGTGAATAGGTATCTTCTGGGTAAGCACGCTCCATCATCGATCGCATCATCACTTAACATCAGGTGAGATAGTGATCAAGTGCTACCCAGTTTGGTATAAAAAAAAAAAATACAAGCAAAAATGTGTATAAGGCGCTCGACCTAGCGTTGTTATTACTTCGTTCGCGCGCGCCGGTACATCGCGCGCCTGATACAGTAAAGGGTTGACTCAATAAAAATTTAAAAAAAAATTACGAATTCTTTTTATTTACTTCACAAAATAACATCAAAATTCCTAACTAAGAGTCGAGTTTGAAATCGAGAAAGTGAATTTTACGCCATTTTGTCATTTTAGTATCGTTAGCATAAAAAATGAAACATATTACGCTTGTTTTTTGTCAAACCCGCAAAATCACTATGAAAAACTTAAACCGTTTCTAATATACAATACGAATGCGCAGTTATCCCGTCATTTGAATAATAATATACTTTGCGCGCGCGTGAGCAGTGACAACCGACTGGCAGATAGTACCGCCGGAGTTGACGAAAGTTTAGGTATAAATCGCAGTAGCTATGAGCGAGTGAGGGAGGCCTGCTTAAACCAAAGACTATTTCAGTATATCTTACATTTCTCAACAGTCTTTTTAACTCATTTATGTCGTTGCGTCGAAGATATAAATGAGTTAAAGAGACTGTTGAGAAATGTTAGATATACTGAAATAGTCTTTGGTTTATGCCAAGGAGATATAACTCTTTTTAGTTAATCACTCCTTACTCTTTTTAGTTATCCTCCGCTTACTCAAGCGGGATGAAACCATATAAGCGTCACGGAGTTAAAGTAAGGGAGTAAACTAATAACAATCTATGTGATAGAAAGGTAGCGTAGCGTCACGGAGTTATTAGGGATATAGAAAATAAAAGATATAAAATATAGAAATAAAAGAGTTATATATATTTTTTGTTCAAAAATATACGTATCTATCTTTTCTCTTTAAGGATATGGTTTGCACGTGGCTACTACTTAACCCTAAATCTACTGTCCTACCAGTTGTCATTAGGGATTTCCAGTGTCTACAGCCCGGCTCCATCATCAGGTCATTGTCAAAAAGAAGACTATTGCTATTTTTCTGGACTTAGCAAAAGCTTTTGATAGCGTACCTATTCCTTTACTTCTTTCCAAGCTAAAACACCTCGGTATTAGATGCACTCAGCTCACATTGTTAACTGATTACCTAACGGACAGAACTCAAAGTGTAAAAGTTGGTGAATATGTCAGCGAACCACTTCCAGTAACTTTCGGAGTCCCACAAGGAAGTATACTTGGTCCGACACTCTTCTTGGCGTATATAAATCAACTGTGTGATATGAATATCGCAAAAGGTTCAACAATCACATACGCGGATGACACGGCCATAGTAATCCAGGGAGAGAGTTGGGCGGAAGCTTTCCGAAATGCTCAGAATACATTCAACAAAATATCTTCATGGCTTAGAAATAATCTACTTTCGCTTAATTTAGAAAAAACGAAATACGTCACTTTTTGCATTAAAGGTCCTCAATCAAATGACAACTACTCCCTGACTGGACATGCCACGACAACGTGTCAATCTAATTCTCTATCCACATGCGATTGCGTTGTCCTTGAACGAGTCCAAACAGTTAAATATCTTGGTGTCACTATTGATGAAAAATTTACTTTTGCTCCCCATATTCAGGAAATGTCAAACCGAGTTCGAAGACTCACATCAGTGTTTAGGTCAGTGCGTAGTAATGCGGATTGGGATGTGACAAAAATGCTTTACTACTCTTTGTGTCAATCAATACTAACATACTGTGTCACAGCTTGGGGAGGATCAAACAAATCTTCCATGATCCAGCTCGAGAGGGCACAAAGAGGTTTACTTAAGTGTTGTAGAAGCAGACCCAGGCGGTATTCTACGGTTGAGTTGTACAAAGAGTGTCAAGTACTCACAGTAAGACAACTCTTTGTACAACACGCTGTATTGCTTCAACACCCTCAAGTCCATTACGACCCGACAAAAGTAAAGCGAACTTCACATAATGTGTGTACTATACCAACAGTAAACACAGCGTTTGCAACTAAATTTATAAATTTTTTGGGACCATTTCTATATAACAAAATTCATAAAATGGCAAATATTTATAGATTTTCAACACATGAAGTCAAACAAAAACTTTTTAAGATCCTAATAGATATGGGTTATGCTGAAACGGAAAAATTAATAAATTTAATAAAATAAATCAACAACATACACATTTATAAGCAGACATAAGAAAACTCAAATATGCACGCGCTCACACACTCACACGCACACACACACACGCACCCACACACACACACACACACACACACACACACACACACACACACGCACACACATAACATATATATAACACAACAGCATGCTCCAATCATTCTTGTAAGTACTAACCTCTTCGTAGGCAAATAACTATACTGTGTCAACAGACGTAAAGAGTCCTGGCACTTAAAACACGGGTTTCGAGCCTAGTTTAGGTGTCAGGTGTTTTTAAACTTTAATTTGTAATGTTTGCCTTTTCCGAAATAAATAAATATTAAATAAAAAATATTAAATTGTCACCGAAGATGTGCAAGTATACCCAATCGAATCGAACGTACTTTGTCCGATTCGAATTAAATTCCAAGATTTATCCCACACAAACATACATACATACTAACTCGGTAAGTTAAATTTAAAAAAAATCATAGTAAAAATATATTTTCGGTATGAAATAATTCACCCGACTAAATAACTCTCTCTTTCAAGACGTCACCAATCTCGACTCGACCCCTTACCTTTTGTTCCGTATTAACTTGCATGGCTCCTTGCAAAGCCTGACGAGCGATAAACTGCGCTTTGAATTTCTCCATTTCCTTCTTGGCATCGGATTTGATCACATCCACTTCATTCTTATAAGCTTCCAGTTGGAACTGAAGGCTTTCATTTTCACGCTACAATTATATTTAAAAAATATTAAAATTGTTAAAACATAAAACATAATTATAACAAAATTATGTCTGAGGTAGCTGAGAGCGTAAAAAACCTACACTAATCGATTAATCAATCAAGCACTTGAACTATCTCACCTGATGTTATTTGACGATGCGGTCTTAACTAAACCCTTTACATCTCTCATATTCGGTAAGTAGGTCCTTATTACCCCTAAATGGGGCTTGTAGGTAACCAATTAGCGCTCTAGGGTAATAATGTAGCTAGAAAAGCCCTAGGGCGGTAAGTAATTTAAAAAATAAACTCTTCACTCTTTCAAAAAGTTCGCGTACATCTAACCATCATACTGGCAATAGACATCATGCATTCAGCCCAATGACAAAAGAGGTCGCTTCGCTATTCAGCCTTGTTTTCGTATGAGTATAATAGTCATCAATTTTAAATATCGAACGGCGAAGGTCAATTTCGTTCTTGAAAAAATTTAAAAAAAAAAGATGAAAAAAGGCGGGAATAGAAAACTTTTACTTTAAATATTGTTTGTTTTTGGGATTTTTTTATAATTACGTGCTAATTAGGAAAAAAACATGAGTTCTGCAAGTGATGAAGAAATAAGCTGCACTCCCGATTCAATGAAAATGGAAGCTGAAGCAGCAATTGACAATATTTTGCCTGAAAGTTCTAAAGAGAGATATTTGAAAACTTACGACAAGTTCATGAAGTGGCGAAAAGAAAAACGAGTAGTCTTTATCTGAGACTGTATTCTTAACATACTTTAGTGAGCTATCAAAAAAGCTGCAGCCATCTAGTTTGTGGTGCATTTATTCAATGTTAAAAGCAACTATTTCACTATAAATTTTAACTAATAAAATGTTTTATTCTTGTAATGCCGGTTTTTTTCTACTTACCTCACAATCGAGATGTAAAGCAGAGTAGTTAGCTCGGGTGTAAGCATCAATTGCACCCTCGAACTATAGGCGCCCTCGTTGCGTTCGTGCGCCTAAATATCTCGGGCTGCAATTGATGCCTTACAGCCCTTGGCTACTAATCTACTATTATTTATTAAATTCAAAGTTGAAAACAATACAAAACAAATTAAATACATTTCATTCTAATAATAAATAATTAATTATTATACCTTCAATTCTTGTGCTTCGTCGCTGCTTCCAGATTCAAGAGGTTTGTTGTTTAATCCATTATTATAATCATCGTCCCCTCCATAGAATTTCTCATTGAACTCTTCCTTCAAGGAACTGAACTCCTGAAATACATTACATTACTTTGTACCATCAAATTCTTATAGTTAAAGGTTGTATCATCTTATCTGTGTTTTATGCAACTTATGCGTAATAATATTTATTGGTAGATTTTATATATTACCTTTTACAGCTGGCTTCTGGTCTATTAGTATTCTTAGGCGCCATCTCCACTAGCGAGTGAGTCGCGGCGATATTGTCACCGTGCCATCAAATTCAAAACAAACATTACGAAACAATCTCCACACGGCGGTATTATCGCGGCGTTGAACGTATAGCTTTAACGAGTGAATCGCGGCGATACTCTTGGTCTCTTGCTCGTGGAGTTAACACCTTGGTTTACTATTCAGCTTGACTATACATTGCAATATTGTTCGGATACACTTACCTTTGACGCTAATTTGGCGTGTTTATAAGTGGACTGCAATCCTTATAAGTAAAAGAGTTACCGATATGTTTGGTGACTGTGGTGTGGATGTGTGGTTACTCGTTGCGCAATTACATACCTATTTTAAATATGTACATGTACTAGGTACACCTCGTTTCTGTAATTAATGTCTGATCCTCTTCATCCAAAGGTTGTCTGGAAGTGATCGCTATTAACGATAAAAACTGCCTATTGTAATCTATGGACCATAAAACCGCTACAGTAGAGCTAAGAAATGGTTCTTCGTGAAATCGTGGCAATCAACGAATTCTTATAACATTATTTTCCATCTAGCATAAGTGGACCCCTCGATTCTAGCTATCTCAGGCTACATTCAATTATTAGTTAAATGTTCTCTCGGCCAGATCCTTATATTTAAATTGATGTTAGTATAATACATATTATAACGGCGGGTGAAGCCGCAAGGCGCAGCTAGTACGTTATAATTGCAATTTTACGAGACTAATAAATAACTCCGATAAAGAATTCCCACAATCGCTTTAAATTTTTCTGCATGTGTTCTGTAGGTGTTATTATTAATCAGAAGAACCGTTAATTGCTTTTTTTCGCTGCGAAGCTATAAAACTACGGTCAAATCTCTATGATAGATTTCAGCTTAAGATTGCATGTTAGTAAAGTAAAATATAAGCAAGCAAATACTGTAAGAACTGAACGGACCGTTGGGGTAGACGAGTTCTAGAGTGGAGACCACGGCTCGGCAGAAGTTGTTTAGGATGCCCTCCAGCTAGATGGAGCGATGATATACGCAAGATGGCTGGCAGCGGTTGGAAACGAAAAGCTGAAGATCGAGCTCATGTCCAGCAGTGGCCGGAAATTTGCTGATAATGATGATGATAATACATGTGATTTTCTAATCAGTTTCTGGAGATTACATTTACTTGGGTTGTTGATAGTAGATTCCTTACACCGTTTTATCGTGTCTGCCTTGATTATAACAATATGTATTTGACATTTTGTTGGTACATTATTTAATGTAACAATTTTTTTAAAGAAAATATTCGGTAATGGAATACCGCATTTATTCAGTCAGTTTGTTGGCTGTTCCACTGAGTCGCCGAGACTCGCAGTTTTTGTGTATTGTTCGCCTATAAACTTACCGTGCATGAACACATATTCATATCATATCTAGATCTCACAGACTTCTCAGATCACACGGAGCGTCGTTTATAGACCCTCACCTCGAAACATTCTACTTTTGATACATTATTATATAGTTACCAAACGTTACGCTCCAATCAGGAATCAATCACCATCAATACCTATATTACAATGTACTGTCAAGCGAACAGTATACCATTTTATCAACGCACCTTACCTAAATTTAACCACAGTGCCACATCGAATGATCATTCTTTTAATAAGACAACAGAGAGAGAGTGGATACCTGTGTCATTTTCTGCCAGGTTTCGATGTTCTTCCGCTGAGGTTTGGTGAAATGATCCCAGACCCGCTGGTGCGCCGCCGCGCTAAACACTTTCGCCACCTGTTCGACTGAGGTTCACAAATTATGTTAGGAGTGGCGACCGAAACATACCGTCGGATATTCGCGACCCTCTCGACCACAACATTGAGCGGTAGACGTTATCTATACGACTACCGAGACCACGTGAGATGACCCGAGCCTCGTCGACGTTGCGCGTCGCGACTGTTTCGGACCGAAGTGAAACAATCGCCGTGTTACGTACCGTAACACCGAGGGACCCACGATGATTCGACAACATACTTTTCTTTTCTCGTCTTTTTTTCGAGTCTCCTTAATAAAGTAAAAATTAAGCACCGCGATCACATCGATGATCGCTGCGAGAGAAAAGTATAGTTGTCATATCATAAGAATAACTTACAATATTGACACATTTCGGATTGTGGTGCTATATTAATTTACTGTGAAGTTTCAGCAGAGATCGGGCGAGCGTCGAGTGATGTTTAGGTAGAGCAGACCGATAGACCCAGACCGTGATATGATTAGAGAGAACCGAGTAATAGCTAGGTATAAGCAGATCACGAATGTACTGTGCACTTTAGATTGCTGCCTTCATCAAACCTTTGTACGTCAATTTTATAGACAGTGAGAGATTGTAGTAACATCGCTTCCCTTGTATGATGCCCTCAATTTTATGACAGCAGATTTTCATCACCTTATTTTTACACGTTCAGATCCATTCTGCTCTCATCTTTAGCTCGATTCGATACCTTACCTTAGCATACATTATTTATATCTGGAGTAACATCAAGCACAAGTGATTTTAGAGAGACCGATCGACCGCCTGAATTAAATGACCCAGAGTTCGGAAGAACTTATAAATAAATATACTCACGCTGGTTGATCACATTCTCGATGGTATTTTTGATTCTTTCCTTGCATTCTTGGAACTCCTCTTCAGATTGCATTTTTTCACTGAAAAGTCTGCGTATGTGCGAATTCGTAGCTTGGATCATGGAGTAAAATTGGTTTGCATTTTTCTTAGAGCATTCTCCGCGTTCCAACCAAGTTAACAGAGTCTGCAATAATGAATGAGTGTGTCACTACAAGGTAAAAAGTACCTGTCTCTTTAAAGAGATAGGATCAGTTAAGACCGAGACGTGAAGCGACGCGCCGCGGCGCGCACTTTTCAAGAAAGTGAAACAAAATAGAGTTTTATTTAAATGCAAAAAGATACACATTTCATTGAGATATGAGTCGCGAATCGACTCGCTATTCGTAAATGACCCGCGGCGTCGTGCTGCGCCTCGCGGCATCGCGTCGTGGCGACTTGTCTCTATTATTTTCGCTGGCTATGTTAGATTGTGGGCGGACGTGACGGGGCGGTAACTTGCGGCGAACATATCTTACCATCACCATTTTGTCAGCTATAGTGATTGGCATTTTAAATATAAAGACATTATGAATTAGTACAAAATAATTATTTATTTTAAATATTTATTTATACTTTTGCACAACACTAACTTGTATACGAAAGCAAAGTATTAATGCTAAAATAGCAATTTTCTACCAGTCATCCTGTGGCGGCGCAGTCAAAAATTTACTGATGGAGGTGATTCCTTGAGAAATAATATTTATATTGGAAAAGATTAAAACATGTGGTAAATAAAATTATATTTAGTTAATTTTAGTGGAATATTTACAAAACGCTGGCATATTTAAACATCATTCTTTTGAAATGTTTCTTAAAATATGGTTAACATTTATAAGTAGTATTAAATATAACTTACTGGCAGTGCACTGGCAAAATGTTCCTCGTTCTTAATTTTTTCAGCGAGCTGAATAACTGCTGTGTTGGAGTATGGCTGGACTCTCATGGGAGACGGGGATCGTTTGTAGGTGGTCATACTTCTGCTCGTCATCTCTTGTTGAGCTGTCAACTGCTGCATCTGTTGCTGTTGGATCCGCAACGTTTGACGCTGCCGTCTCTCAAACTCGTTCTGATCATCACGGCTCTAGAATATATTTACAATTTTAATAACATTCAACATGCAGAGTTATGGCAGAACATGAACATTTGTGTTCTTATTGTAATTACTCGTTTTACAACTGGTTTTCTGTTGTAGGTAAACAGCACATTGTTGTAAGCATGTCATTTTGTGTTTATACCTAAACTCCACTGCCTTCAGTAAAGTTCATGTTACTGAAGCTATGACTTGAATATAACTTTGATTAGACGAGAAATATCGACAAAAACTTAACATTTCTAATAGTTTGACACTTAGGTACTGGCTAAATAATGGTGCGGGGCGTAATAACACTACAAGAACCTAAGTGAGATGAGAGTAGTACTGACCGCTGCGTAGTCGACATGCAACCACCCGGCCGTGGCGTGCGTGTCGTCGTCCTCGTCCATGTCATCCTTGTCCTTCTCCTTCTCCTTGACGTCGGTCAGCTTGACGCGGTACCCGGATATAGCCATGGCCGCGTCCACGCAGTTCTCTCGATCGAAGCGAATGTGGCAGAAGTTCTTCTTGGACAGTCTGAGAGTGTGAATCCTGCCATAGTTCTCGAAGATCTCCCTGACGACGCTCTCCCTGATCTTGTCGGGCAGTCCGCCGACGAAGATGGTGCGGCAGCCGGGCGGGCGCGCGCGGCGCGGCGGCTGCGGTGTGCCGGTCTCGGGCGGTGTCAGCTTACAGTGCTTCAGCACGATCTCTTTTTTCTCCTGCATGGCCGACATGTCCCCGCCCATCCCCGAGTACATTCCCATTATGGACGGGTCCATCATCATTCCCCCGATCATGTTTATGTCCATGGAGGCCCCCGCCGTCTGTATGGGTTGCGCCGGCATCGGAGTGGCCATCGCGCCGCCCGCCATGCCCGACAAGTCCATCTGAGACTGAGGTATCATGTCTATACCTGTGGAGGATATCATGTCCATACCCGTGCCAGTGGGTATCATTCCGCCGCTCATCATGGCGCTCGGCATCATCATATTCGGATACATACCACCCATCATCATATTTCCTAAAATAAAACACATATTTAAGATTGTAAATAGTGTTCAGTTGAAGTGACAGACACATGTATATAATCTAACATGTAAATTTTATGCTTTCCAACAATATTTTTTTTAACAATACATAGTTAATCAGTACGGCAACATTGTGAATTTTTTTCAAACTGAAAGGTGTGAACTCACCCTAAGTGTTCGCTTCAGCACTAAGCTCAAGCTCAAACACAAGCATCAGCACTAAGGCTCCGATAGCCCAGATATTCTAGACTCAATCACAAAATTAAAAGAAACAGTTTACAGTTTCTACAGTAAATACCATCCCACATTGATCTAGATGGAAATGAGAAAGTTGATAGTTTAGCCAAACAAGCTTCAAACAAATGGGTGAATGTCTCTTGATTGTAGTCCTTTTCATACAAACATTTTTTCTGTAGTTAGGATACAATGTTTCAATTTATTTAAGGAATGTTTTAGTTTAAGATCTTTATACATAAAAAATGTATATAAAAATCAATTGCTGTTAGTTAGTCTTGCTAAAACTCTGATTTTGGTTTTGAATTGAAATGTTTATCGTAGTCCAGGGAAGGTTTAAACGGTTTTGAATTATCATGTAGGTATTAAAATTTTAATATTTTGAATTTTGATGGTTTTTCCAGGTTGTCATAGTTGGTTCGTTCAGACATTTTTGTCATTGTATTGACATATTTTGATGGTTGTCATTATGGCACTTCCACACATGGGTATTCGCTATTTGTATATAAAAACCGAAGGGGATCCCCATAACATGTTTTTTTTAGGCTGTTTATGCTCGATCTTACAAACCTTAATAGATAAAGACTAAAAATTTACTCATGGTGTGTTTTCCAATGGCTACAAGATCAAATAATAAAAACTAATTTAAATTAAAAATTAAAGGTGGTCTCCATACAAGAAACATATTTTTCAGGCAAATGTTGTTCAATCGGAACCCTGCATGTGCAGGTCCAACTCGTTCTTGGACAGTTTATTTATATTTGCGGTACGAAGTTCGCCGGTCAGCTAATCCTTATTTATATAAGTATCTCGTACCGCATGATACTTTTAAAACCTTTAAGTGCTACATAGATCAACAATAACAATCTGATAGTTATCTCGTGACCACGATCACAGAATAATGAATAGTACAAGTACAGAAATTGCACTCCCTGAGAGCAAAAATGAGAGATTAAACCTAGTTACAACGCTAGTAACGTTCAAAATGCGCTTCACGCCTCGGGTGCGACCTTGAATTTGCGCCACAGTATCAACTAATAGTAACTATGAACCGCGTGTTGCGCACAGTAAAATGCACCGTAAGTCCGCACAGCGAGAGTCTGAATAACTCGGTCAACTCGCGGCCTTTACTATAGGGTTGAATGTTATGAGAAAACTTGTAAGCCTTTAATTGGTAGAAGAATACTCGTAGAACAATGTAATGAGTACATTACTGATAATAAGTACTACATTAATGTTTAATGTCGAGGTAAGATAAAAGTACTACAGTTAAACTAAAATACGTGACGTTCAATTAAAATTGAGTAAAGTTTTAAATTGCGTAAGTTAAATAACGCGACAATAGTATCACTTGCCTAGAATCGTAGGTTGTTTGACTTGTAACATTATAATAGGGTAGGAGCCGACTCACTTTTTTGACCAAAAATAATTATGTATTTTATGCATTCTAGGAAAACTTTATTTTGTAATAGTTGAATATCAAAATAAAAAAAATATATTTAAAAAAAAATTCCAATATTTTATTTCACCATTTTGTCGGCGTTATTGATATACACACATACCTACACAATTTCAGCTTTCTAGTACTAACGGTCTCCTAGCAAAACCTTACACGTGGACTTCACCATCTCACACTTCAACAAATATAGTTCGGAAACAAATAGACTATATTATGATTAATCAGAGGTTTCGTAATTGCATCACTAGTGCCAAGACGTATCCTGGAGCAGACATCGGTTCAGACCGTAATTGTTAATTTGACTTGCCGCTTAAAATATGTAGACAGAAAAAGATCGAATAACAAAGCTGTCGACACCGGTAAGCTAAAAGATTTACAATTAAAAGGAAAGGTGCATACAGCAATTAATGGATGGGCTGTGGATGAAAAAGAGAGACAAACGACTAATGTAGAAGCGCTCTGGAAAAATCTCAAGACAAAGATATGGGACATTAATAGCAAGTTCCTGAAGCCATCACCTATTTCAAAGAAATGACCCATGGATTACCGACTCAATCATTCAACTTATTGAAGAAAGACGTACATATAAATCCACGGACGAACAGAAGTATAAAACTCTTCACAAACGCATCAGACGTGAAGTTAGAATAGCCTATAACTAAATGGCACGAGGATAAGTGTGAACATATGGAATCGTTGATGGCTAAGTTTGATGCATTTAACCTACACAAAGAAATAAAAGCAATGGCGGACATTCAAAAGAAACATCAACACGGTTTTCTGGTTGACAATGCTGGGAAAATTATTACAGATCCAGTTACGGTAAAAAAGACATGGCAAGATTATATATCCGAAATGTTTCAGGACAATAATCGTAGTAGCCCGCAGAGTTTAGAAGAAACCGCTGGACCGGATATAATCAGATCTGAGGTTGTATTTGCTCTTAATAAAGCAAAGTGTGGAAAAGCCGCCGGGCCAGATAATGTCAACGTTGAGCTTCTTAAACTTTTAGAACGAGAACATGTTGATGTAATCATTTGTCTCTTTAACTACATCTACAGCACTGGTATTATTCCTCAAGACTGGGTCAAATCTACTTTCATCACTCTTCCGAAAAAACGTAATCCCAAAAAATGCCAAGACTATCGCACTATTAGCTTGATGAGCCACGTATTAAAACTGTTCTTAGCCATAATCATATTCACCATCGCATAAGACGAAAATGTGATGAACAGCTAGGCGACAGTCAATTTGGATTCCGAGCTGGAATGGGTACAAGAGAAGCCCAGTTTGCGTTGAATGTTCTTGTACAGAAATGCCTTGATATGCAACAAGATGTGTATATATGTTTCATAGATTATGAGAAGGCCTTTGACCGTGTTAAACACGATCTTCTTATACACATTTTGAAGACCATCGGGCTTGACACAAAGGATATACGCATAATTCAACATTTGTATTGGCAACAGGACGCGAATGTAAGAGTAAATGGAGGTTTTACCGACTCAATGGCAATCCAAAGAGGAGTACGTCAGGGCTGCATTTTGTCCCCTTTGCTGTTTAACCTGTACTCGGAGAATATAATAACCGAAGCTTTGGAAGGAGTTGAAGAGGGAGTCCTCGTCAACGGGCGTCTGATTAACAACTTGAGATACGCTGACGACACTGTCCTTATTGCATCTTCAGAACAAGGTCTTCAAATAATTCTTAATCGCATATTCGAGTACAGTGGAAGCGCAGGGCTTAACATGAATGCTTCTAAGACCAAAATCATGGTAGTTTCGAGAGCGCCAAAGCAGTGTAGTCTACGTGTGGGACAGTTTAGTCTCGAGCAAGTTCAGAAGTACCGGTATCTTGGATCTTGGGTGACTGATTCTTGGGACAGCGACACCGAAATACGAGTTCGAATAGAGATTGCAAGAGCCTCATTCATGAAAATGAGCAGAGTCCTTACCACAAAAAGATTATCTATTGAACTACGTACAAGACTCCTGCAATGCTATATTTGGCCCGTCATTCTTTACGGATGCGAATCTTGGACGATAAAAGAAGATCTTCGTAAAAAACTCGAGGCATTTGAAATGTGGGCATATCGCCGCATGCTCCGAATAAGTTGGATGGATAGTCACTAACATCGAGGTTCTTAGACGGATGAAACGTAAGAAGCCCATACTTGTCAAAACCATCAAGCAGAGAAAAGTTGCGTATCTAGGACACGTCCTAAGGCATGAACGTTATCAACTGCTGCAGACTATTATGATGGGCAAAGTTGCGGGCAAGAAAAATGTTGGAAGAAGGAAGATGTCCTGGCTTCGCAACATTCGACAATGGACTGGGATAAAGAGGGTAGAAGATCTGTTCAGGCTAGCCCTGAACAAAGACGAATTTAGAAGGATGACTGCCAACCTTCAGTAATGGAGAGGCACTATAAGAAGAAGAAGCAAAACCTTGGACAGACACACAGACAGACAGACGGACATGACGAAAATATAAGGGTTCCTTATCAGGACTACGGAGCCCTAAAAAAGAATTTTCAATTTCAAATCGGTTAAGATCTGACAGAGTTCTGAGGTCACAAACATTTAAATAAACTGGCCAAGTGCAAGTCGGACTCGCACTCGTAGAGTTCCGTACCACACTACAGTATTTTATAAGATCGAGCAAAAAATACCACTATCATTATTCGCCAGCAAAAAATAATAATTAATAAACATATCGTTTCTTATAACGCCTTCTAACGTCTAACAAAGGTGTTAGGCATCGACATTTCAATATAACGCCATCTATGGGACGTTTACCTAACTAAGCGTTCATAGATGGCGTGAAATGCCGAAAAAAACACGTTTCTTGTATGGGGACCCTCTATTATCTTTAACTTTTTCTGTTTTTAATATTTGTTGTTATAGCGGCAACAAAAATACATCATCTGTGAAAATTTCAACTGTCTAACTATCACGGTTCATGAGATACAGCTTGGTGACAGACGGACAGACAGACAGACAGACAGACGGACAGCGGAGTCTCAGTAATAGGGTTCCGTTGGTACCCTTTGGGTACGGAACCCTAAAAACCGTCGAATTGAGAACCTCCTCCGTTTTTGTGAAGTAGATTAAAAACTAAAACACCGACTTCCATGCCCCGCGAATCAATTTCAGTAGCAAGTTTGAGACGTTTATCGTCATATCTCTGGAGATCTTATCAGATCTCAGTGAATCTCAGTGATCTGAGATCTATAAGTACTTTAATTACATTAACTCTCCGATTATAAAAATCTGACTATCGTATGACACAACAAAATCATTAAGAAAGAAAAAAAGGAAAATTGAAGTAAACGTTAGTAGGTACCTACCCCTTTTATTTATCTTAGAACTAACTAAATAAAGCAAGATGTAATGTCGATAGAAATTCCCTAAAGATCATTACGTGAATTCCCTTGTAACATGAAACTCAGCTGATTTATACCTACCTACCATTTTATGTGTGACATTCTTTGCTTTTTACATAGTTATTCTTTACAGTTACTATATGAAGCAAGGAATATAATATTGAGGTAGGTACAAGTAAGGCGCGCGGCCGATCGACAGCGCGCGTGACACTTAACTGACTGAACTTGGACCCTAGCGGGTGCGCGGAGATACTTGTAGTTTCATAGCTACAGCGCGGAGTGCGACAGGCCTGCCACGATCAATGCAACTCTGTTGAAACGTCGAGTAAAAGAAATGTTCAAATCACCAAAGTTTTAAGTTTACAATAACAATCTGAACAGTAAAGTTACTGTTACAGCATTAAGTATTAGTTCTGGACACATTCCATGCAATAAGTTTTCATAATAATATAATAATTATTGCTGCAATATAATAATTATTGCTGTAATATAATAATTAATGCTGTAGAAATGAGAAGTTTGAGAAGTATTGTGAGGAGTAGTGGAAGGTGAAGTAGGGGTAGGAGTGACTCTGATGGATAAGGTGGAGAACAGCATGATAAGGGAATGTTAATTGTTATGTTAATTGGGAATGAAAATAGGGGCCACGGACAGTCCTCTATGTAGAGGATGTATGCAGGAAAACGAGACTGTGGAGCATGTCATGTTCCGATGCACAGTCCTAGAAGACATAAGGGTCACGGTTGTCTTGCACGAACGTGGTATGGATGCAGGACACCAGCAACTGCCACAACAATTACTACCACCCTCATCGTCAACATCATCACTGCCTGTCGCTCTTGGCACAGCTACACACACACATTTACCATTATCCATCATGTCATCTGCTTCGACATCATCAACACCATCACCATCTACTTCACTAGGAGCGCTATGCCAGCGACCCCGGGCCTACCTTCGTTTCATAAAAGAGCTGGGTTGGCTTGGTTAGTCACTGTCAGGGGGGAATGCACAATACACCCCAAGCGGGACGTCAGTGCAGGACACATCACCCCCACCTCAAATTAGAATTAGAAGGGAATGTTGTGGTGTGGTAGAAGATGTAGTGACAAAGATAGAGGAGAGAAATGGATTCTTAGATGGTTTGAACATCTAGAGAGAATGGATGAAGATAGATTGACAAAAAAAATTTATGAGACGAGTGTGAAATATGAATGAGCCAACCGGTAGAGGCCGACCTAGGTGAACGTACCCTGATCAGATCGGACACGTTTTAGAGAAAGGCAAACTCAAAAGTACCTACTTATAACCAGCAATCATGTATCAAGGCGCTCATGAAAGTGGAAGAAGCGAAAGAGGTATGTCAGGCTTGTAGCATGTGGAAAGAAGAAGAAGTCTCTGCCTACCCCAACGGGAAAAAGGTGTGATTGTATGTATGTAAGTTTTCATACTTAATGAGCAAAATCGGCCAAGTCGAGTTGGACTCGCCCACCGTCTCCAACCAAAAAACTTTGTTTCTTATCTATATTGAAACTCACCATATTGAGACATTTGTGTCATCATTTGGTTCATTATCATTTCAGAACCTGAGTTGGTGTTGCCTGTCATTCCAGGGATTTTGCTACCATCCATCTTGCTATCCCGTCGGCGGCCAACATTGTCCACCCTCACAGGGGATCTCGATCGATTCCTGCCGCTGCCTGTTCATATATAATAAATTAATTAAAATACATCTTTTCTTTGTTTAACTTCAATCAAGCGACTACGAGACTAGATAATGCAGTAACCCTTATAACTGTCCTTGTGAGCTCAAAGTGGTAACAAAAATAAATATACTTCTGCATGCATCTGATCAGTGGAGGAAGTTGACAAACTGCTCTTGATCTTAGAAGCGCAGTATAAAAATATTATAGTTCTTTGTGAATGTCAGAGGTCTAGATAGTCAATGACATTGCTGTCTGTATTTCAGCCTTATTCCAGATAATACAACTAAGTATAATAAGTTAACATGTTAAACCATTTTTACATTTTTGAACATACTTCTAAACACTTTTTAAGTTAATTATTACCAATGAAATCGTGCTAAACTATAAGTGGAAGACGCCTGTAAGACGCAAGACATTTTACCGAACAACAAATTTGTGAGACCATTATCCAGCAGTTTTATTACGGTAATATTTTATCGAAACACTCGATATCAAACTAACATCACTTTTGTAAATCGGCACCGAGACCCTAAAGTCGCCATCGGCACAATTTGAAAATAAAATAAATTAGACTAACCTTGCATTTTATCCTGACTGCAGTTTTTATCGTAGAATTCGTGTAGGCAAACTCTGTCTACGATATTACGTAGACGGAAAATACTCCTGTCTACGATATTGTCACGGAGGATATCATATCAAAGAAAATATAATAATATACACTACGTGAGAATATTTCTTTGTTTTTGGCGTTTTTGGCTTTTGCCAGTCTACTGAACACAGAATACTATACTATTTACTCGGGGAGCTACTGAAGCTGCAGTACAAAAAAAAAGATCTATGAAAACTAATGAAAAGGGGGGCGCGTCCGATGGAAGTCTATATTCGTCTCACTCACTATTTCTTACTATCTCTTTCGTTTGGTTGTCATAATAAATGCCATCAAGTAGCATGATGTGAAGAAAAAGAAGTTTCATCTCTACTTAGTCTGTGGCTAGCATGTATTTCTACTTAGCCTGTGGTAGCGTTTTAATCGGCTTTTTCAAAATAATTATTTTATTGTTTTATTTTGTGTTTTACAATAAATAACCTAGTGTGGATGTTAGAAAGCATGCATTTAGCATGAATTTAAGGTGTGTGGTTATTAACACCTTCCTACAAGGAACTGAAGTGATAATGAAACATAAATAGTGAAATATGCGGGACTGCAGACTTACTCTACTAAACGTTATTTTATGGCAAGATTTCCACTTTATGAAGCACAGTAAGTAGAATATCTTAAAATAATAGCCGTTTACTGCTTCTTTAGGCCAAATATCTCAATATTTCATCAATTAACAATCTTTATAAACTCTTTGTGAAAAATAGTGCGGGGCGCATTGCGGTGCTTGTCGATATCGATAGTGTATATTATTATATAGTTATGATATAATCAGTGATCGGAATAGAAGTGTAATTTCGCGAGATGTCATGACGATATTTTAATAGGGATAAACCATCAAAGTGATTTTGAGTAATTTTAACCAACAATGTCCGCAAGCTCATCCTCATCATCGGGCAATGATTTCATCCTTCTGGTGAAGAATACATCAAGACGAACTTCAAGCTACCGCAATTGGCACTATATCTAGACCCTTTCAGGCGTCCACTCATAACAATTTTGCTTCTGCACAGACAACACTTATTATTCTGTTTTCATTAAGTCAATGATGCTGAATAGCTGGTTGAATCTGGCTAAGTTTACGTAAAAGTTTAACATGTGATAATATGATAACTCGCGATCCCAGTTAGATACTGAGGAAAGGAAGACTTTGCTGGTAGATTATACATCAGGCTAGGTATGGCATGCACAGTTTAAGTATTACTACACCCTTTTGTTACACCTTGTATAATTTACAGCCAGTGCTGGATTTAGAGGTCTGGAGACCTTGGGGCAACATAGGAGTGGATGCTTCCTGGCCCCAAATTATTTTCATAATAAAATGAAGATAGTTTTTCAGTTGAGTTTTCCAATAAATAATTTATTGTGAAACCAAGTAGTAGTAGATTCCTTTATTTATAACCAAAAATAATATAAATATAATCGGAAATAAGAATGATCTGAAGTGAAATTTTAGCGTTAAGGAACTAAACCTTCCGAACCTTCCTTCCTAAACTTTCCCAATAAATAATTTATTGTGAAACCAAGTAGTAGTAGATTCCTTTATTTATAACCAAAAATAATATAAATATAATCGGAAATAAGAATGATCTGAAGTGAAATTTTAGCGTTAAGGAACTAAACCTTCCGAGCTTTTTAGGGTTTGGTACCTCAAAAGGTTAAAAAAGGAACCCTTATAAGATCAATTTTTGTCCGTCTGTCCGTGTGTCTGTCTGCCTGCCCGTGTGATGATACTGAAGATGAAGAAGAAACTAAAGATATTGAGGTCTATAGTCCCTATTAAGTGTATACAAATCAAGATCCTGAGGCAACACGATAAAAAGATATGGGCAAATTTAGATTTTCGCATAACTTGTAAATACCAAAATTAACCTGAATTTTCAACTTCTTTTAATCTTCTGAAATTTTCCTTTACTTGTGCTGTAAGACCTTGCTTTTAACTAAAATGTACAATTCTAGGTCAACTGGAAATACCCTATAGGTTTTGGGTCGAAAACCTATAAGGGTACTTCCCGTTGACCTAGAATCACAAATTTTGGCAAGAAGCAAGGTCTTATAGCACAAAATAAAGGCAACATTAGGCCCTGTATACAGCATGCCCCAGAAATTAGTGTTAAGCGATAAACTAATAAGTCAATATTACATTACAGGTTTATCGTTATCTTAAGCTGCTGATGCCGATGCTGAATGAGCGAACCCTACAGAGCATCATACTCCAAAAATAAAAAGCTTGATAAAATTTAATTTTCTCAAACTGGTTTTGTCTTAGTGATGGAGTTGTTAAACCAAAATAAGAAAAATATAATTTTCTAATCTAACTACTAAAACAAAATTAGTTAAGTACAATATATAACCTTCTAAAGTATTGACCAAGCAACGGTAGTTCGATCGTTATCGATGTTTTTGACGACACGGTACATCACTAGGTTTTTTTTTGTTATGTTGGTCAATTAGCAGAAGATTATTTCGCTGGTATTTTGGCTACTATAAAAGCCCTGTGTTTTGACATTTCGCTATTTGGTCAGTTTGCTCTATGGGAGTCCCGACTCTTCTTAACGTAGTGGTGATATATATATATTTTTTTTCTTCTTTCCCAGTCAAGGGAATTTTTTGGCGTCACACGTTCGTGCATTTGCCAGAGTCTTGTTTTATATCTTGATCTTGCATATTAACTTGTGCATATGTTATTGTAAGAATTTTATAGAGGTTAAAACAAAAGTGGAGAAACGTTTAACGCGAAAACTGTAGGTATGAATCTTGCCATCGGAATTTAGAAAACTTTGGTAACTATTGAAAAGTAAAATGGATCAGTATATAAAAAATAAAGAAAAATTGAGATATAGAACAATATTTACAATATAAAATTAAATTTACAGCATATTATGTACACTAGAATCATATTTACAATTTTATATTATTACAAACAATAAAATCTGAAAGAGTTTTATATAAATTTGGATTAATATTGCAAAGAAGAACTTTGATGTTTGTAGGTAAGGGAACATGGAGAGATATCAATGTGTCGTAAAAGGAACTACGGTCATATTTGGAACAAGAAAAAAATATATGGTCCAGATCCCCATAGTCATGACCACATTCACATTTAGTGCTGTCTACAATATTAAATCTAGCAAGATGTGCAGGACAAGTGGTATGGCCCAAACGCATTCTTATAATAATTGATGTCACAACCTTGCTAAATCTAATATGCGAAAACCACGGTCTTCGCGGAATATGCGGTTGTATACTATAATAATATTTGCCTTTAATTTGACTGCTCCTCTTCCAGTTTCTCACCCAAGATTCTTGAAGCGAGGATCTGGGAAGTGCAGCTAGATCATGTGTGTAATTTTTAAACGGATAACGGTCTCTGTTATAAGGTCGATAATCTGTTATAAGGGTACCAATACTGTCTAAAGTGCTTTTGCCTCTTCTAAAACCGAACTGAGTCTCGGATAATATTTGCCGATTTTCAATCACCCATTCAAGTCGGTTTTTAACTAGATTCTCAGCAATTTTTACTAGAACTGATGATAAAGCTATTGGGCGATATGAGGAAGCATCTGTTGGAGATTTTTCAGGCTTTAAAATAGGAATAACAATTTGTGATTTCCATGAAGATGGAATATGTCCGGATAATAAGGCTGAATTTATAATTTCCAAGTAAAATGTTAAAGATGATGGATTAAGGTTAGCTAGAAAAGAATATGGTATACCATCTTCACCAGGTGAAGAATCCTTAACAGAAGACAGTACACCTTGTAGTTCCTGTAAAGTAAAAAGGGAGTTCAGTGGTGATTGGTTCACTTTTATGCAAGAAGGAACGGAAATGTCGAAAACTTCCTGTTGAGGAACAGAAGGTGCAGCTAATTTGTCAAGAAATAAAACACTTAATTCTGGTGGCATCATAACTGTAGGCCGTGAATTAGTAGTACCTTTTCTAAATCTCCTAATATTCGACCAAACAATGGAAGGATGAGTACTAGGGGAAATAGAAAGACAATAATTTTTCCAACCCTCGAATTTTTTATCTCTGAGTAGTTTGCGGGCCTGTGCCATAACTTCTAAAAGATTTTCTAAATTTTCATCCGACATTTCTTCATTATATTGAATTTCCGCATTTTTTCTTTTTTTAACTGTTTCAGTACATTCTCTGTCCCACCAAGGAGGTAAAGGGATAATACTTGTTTGTGGATTTTTAATCGGGAATGTTTCATCTGCAGAACGTTTAAGTATTTTGGTAAAGGCATCCGCACATTTATCAATGTCAACTGTTACATTCGAAAGGCGAGATACCTGAAGATCAACTGAGGTCTTGTATTTGTCCCATGGTGCTTTATCGTGAATCTTGTATTTGAGACGGGGCTCCCGCATTGGAAAACGTTGATATCGGTTATTGGGAAAAGATATTAAAATAGGGAAGTGGTCACTTCCATAAGTGGATGCTAATGTGTACCACGTAATAGCCGATGCCAAGTTTGGAGTACATATTGATAAATCTATCGCACTTTTATTTTCGTTAGGGGCAGTACGTCGAGTGGCAGATCCAGAATTTAATATACAGAGGTTATGTGAATCCAAAAGGTCTATTAGTATCTCACCACAATATGTGGTAATTGAAGAACCCCAAGAAATATGATGCGAATTGAAATCGCCAAGAATTAAAAATGGTTTAGGGAGTGCAGTAATAAGTTGATTTAGCTGTACAAAAGTTAAAGAAGAAGGAGAAGGAATATATACAGAAACAACACAAATATTTCCAACCTGTGCTGCTACCACAGAAAATCTATCAAAATCTGGAAGAGAAATAATGGAGAAAGGGATAGTATTTCTGATAAGTAAGGCAGCACCGCCGTACCCATCAGATCTATCATCCCTTAAACAAGACAATCCGTGGATTTTGAAAACGGAGCCTGGTTTTAACCAGGTCTCCGAGAGAGAAAATAAACAAGTGTTGTACTTGTTTATTAGATAAATAATTTCACTTTTTTTAGGAACTGCACTTCGGCAGTTCCACTGTATCACTGCTTTGAAGACTGCCATTTTTAATGGCTTTGTGAACATTAAACATTTCTATTATAGGGGCGACGTTGGACGGTATATTTATTTTAGACTGTGTAAGGGCTTCTACGAAAATCCGAATGATGTCTGTAGATGACATCATGTGAGGATTGTCGTCATTATTTTTAATTAATGCACATCCATTTTGTGGAGATGGCATATTATATTCATTTATGATCTTATTATGGGCTACTTGGTCGTAGCCTTTAGTTAGTTTAGGTGCGGGACGTCGATTATTAAACACAGTTTTCCTGTAAGTGGTAAAAGGTGTTTTAGGTGTGTCATTTGTTATATAAGAAGACGGATGAGTGGTTCGAGTTTGAGGGGCAGAGTAAACTATATCAGCATAAGACTTAACAACAGGAGGGAGTAATTTAGCTGCTTCACCATAAGATATACATTTTTCAGACATAGCAATTTTAATGTTTTTCTGTCTATTAAATTCTGGGCATGTTTTACTAATGGCGTAATGAGAGCCAGAGCATAAACAGCATGACGCATTATCTTCATCACCATCACAAGTGTCACCTGAATTATTGTTTCCGCACTTATAACATCTAGGTTGAGCACGGCATTGCATTTTTGTGTGTCCAAAGCGGCAACATTTGAAACATTGGATTGTCGGGTAAGTATACAAATCAACAGGTAAAGAATTGTAGCAAATGAAAATTCTTTTGGGGAGTACTTGGCCGTCAAAAGTAATAACTATTGTTTGTGTGGGTTTCCAAATCGGTGAACCATCAACTATAGTTTTGAAATTAATTCGCCTCACTTTTAATATTTTACCGCAACCATCAGGTACTGAAATGCTTTCCATCACTTCTTCAGGTGACCATTCCGATGGGACACCACGAACGACACCCATTCGAGTCACATTGAATGAAGGAATAAACGCTTTGAATTTATTAGTAGCTAAACTATTACTAGCTAAAAATGAGTTAGCATCGTTAAAGTCGGTAAAAGCAAGCGAAATCCTATTCCTGCCTATCCTCTTAACAGAACCATTTACTATGTTTTTAAAGGCATTGCGTTTAAGGAACTTTCCAAAGGAGACCGGGTGAAGAATGGAACCGTCATCAGGCGAATTTGTTTCCTTTTGAACATGAATCACAAACGGAGCGCTATCATTGGGCTGGTAAAGAGAACGTGCCACGGGTGTATAAACTTGAGGACCTGGACCATTGCTAGGTGTAGGGACAGATGCTGGTAAATTATTTTCATGGGAAGTATTCTTAAATTCATTATTTTCGCTATCTGTGCTAACTATGCAAGTACAGCGACATCCCGTTTTACCATCGATAGCTTGCGCATGTTTCCTTTTCTTATTGTTGCAAGTTTTACATATTTTATGTAAGTGGCTCCTTTTACGCGCATTGCGCTGAGTATGAGATCCATCCGTTTCCATACCAGATTCAGCAGATACCACGTTTGTGGTGGGGATCGTTACAAAATTAATAGCCGGGGGAACGGTGCCCCCCGGGTCCACCAAGTCGGGCGGCTCGTTCATTTCAAAAATAAATAAAGGCTTACTGAGTCCGAAGAAACTATACACTTAAAATATAATTTATACACTTATTAACAATATAAACAGATAATTGTAGCTTCACTGATCCTTTTTACCAGTTATAATAAATAATAAAAATCGCCTTGGAAAAAAGACTCCCGCCTAATTCGACGTTTCCCGCGCTTTTTTCCAGCGTGGTTATATTCTCTTTGGCTTTTGCGATAATTAATGAGGATATTATATTCAGTGCCGCCAATAAAATTTTCTCGATTCCCCGATTCAGTGTAGTCAATTCCCCGAAATTCCCCGATTTTTTTTTATTCACTCCCCATAAATTCCTCGAAATTATATTTTTGGAATAAAAACACTGTTTACGTAAAATTAAATCTTAAGTGGGCTTTATTTTATTTGGAATAGTATATTATTTACCATATTTTGGCAATAATAATATTTAGATCAGGTTCGAATTATAATGTTAGTAGTGTCACAGATTATATAATAGTTACTACGTAACAGATACTTCACTATCCTACAAAAACACAATACCAACGTTTATTTCAGACAATACAAGCAAAAATGTGTCTAAGGCGCTCGACCTAGCGTTGTTATTACTTCGTTCAGCGCGCGATGTACCGGCGCGCCCCGATACAGTAATTTGTTGACTCAATAAACTAAAAAAAGTTTACGAATTATTTTTATTTACCTCACAAAATTACATCAAAGTTCCTAACTAAGAGTCGAATTTCATGTCGGAAAAGTGAATTTTACGCCATCTTGTCATTTTAGAATCGGTAGCATAAAAATGAAACATATTGTGCTTGTTTTTGTCAAACCCGCAAAATGACTATGAAAAACTTAAATCGTTTCTAAGATCCCAGTATATACTCTTATCTATGTCTAAGATAGAATACGAATGCGCAGTTATCCCGTCATTAGAATAATAATATACGTTGCGCGCGCGTGAGCAGTGACAACCGACTGGCAGATAGTACCGGAGCAGGTGACGAAAGTTTAGGTTTTTTTTTTTTAAATACTTTATAGACTAGCGTTTGACCACTATCTCACCTGTTGGTAAGTGATGATGCGGTCGAAGATGGTAAGCACGCTAGGCCTAGAATGGGAACTGGCTCTCAAGGATGGCTGCCAGAACACATTAGACACATGATTTGATTTGTACTGCAATTAGTCATTATTTCATTATTCATTATTTTTTTATTTTTTCATTATTTCACAATTTTTTGGATAAAAATTGTCTGAAGTACTGAAACATGCACTGGGTTGCGGGTGCACGTAATGGTACGGTTGGCAACCCTACATTAATAAGGGGAATTAAACATGTGTTTTAAGTGTGACGTTCGACGTCTAGATGAAAGCTGAATGGCTCAATACCTTTGTTTTTTTTTTGTAAATTCAAAGCGTTATGTTTCTGTTATATCTATATTTTTTGTTGAATATGATCTATTTAATGTTATTTGACGTGTGTAAGTGCTAATTTTTAATTTGCCCATATACTGAATAAATGCTTTGACTTTGACTTTGACTTTGATGTTTGGTGACAGATTTTCTAACTTGAGGGTGGTAGTTGGCCAGGCGGACACTAGATAGTGTCTTACCACCATGCGGGGGTTGTTGGTTTCTTAACGATGTTTTCCTTCACCGGAGGGCCACTGTGTAAAGCGCACATAATTTTTTCTATGGAAAAATCCATTGGTGCACGGCGATTTGAACTCGGTACCACGGCATCAAAGCCGACCGTTCTCCCGATTACGCCACTGGGCCCTCAGGTATAAATCGCAGTATCTATGGGCGAGTGAGGGAGGCCTGGTAGTGTCGAGCTGTATCTGCCAAGTCCAAACGTAATTTTTTATTTATAAGTAACAAGTATAACGCAACATAAATTAGTTTAAGCCCACCAAAAAAAAATTGTTCTGGATTCCCCGAAATTCCCCGATTTCATTTATTTATTTGCGGTATTCCCCGCGCTAACCCTCAATTTCCCGAAAATCGGGGAAATTCCCCGCGATTGGCAGCGCTGTTTATATTACTCTTTCTTTGGCTTGGCAGCACAGCACAGATTACTATATATGTGTCAGCACCAAAGATTGTGACAGACAGGGCTGCGTTCACGACCTACGCTTGGACTGCACCCAAACGCTATAACCCCGTTCACGACCTCAGAGCGTCGCACTCGGTTGTAGCAACTGTGTCGTTCACGACCTCGGTTGTTTCACTCCAGATGCAACTTTTTTTTTTATTATGGCTCCACACGATTATTGTATTTAGCCAGTGTCAAGTATTGAAATTTTTCAAGTTTTTATGAATTATAGTCGTAGACATCATTAAAGTCACATTTCAGATCAGTTTTCAAGTAAAAGTCTAGTCTTAGTCATACCTTCAGTAAAGATGTAGTGTTTACTGAAGATTTTCAGTGGAATTTTGGTGAGAACGCAAATAGTATGTTTTTCAACATTGTGCTGTTCCCCTACACTCGCACACATTCACCGGCACTTAATGGTAAAAAATCCACATTTATTACACATTAACTCGCGGAAGAACACAAGTTTTAGGAAAAAATACAATTGATCACACACAATTTTCCACGTTCCCGCCAAAACTCCCTGCAAACTTTTTAACTATCAAATTTGATGGTCTGATGTTTGCGACAGTAAATTTGGCGGGAAAAGCCGTAATTTTTTTATAGATTAAGGGGATTGGAAGAAATTTGCATTGTCGAGACCAAGACGTGACATGCCGAGACATTAATCGTAAAAACAAACGGAAAATAATTAAAAATAGAAAAATAAATGAACATAACCTCGAAATTCGAGTCTGCGCAAAATGTCAAAGTCACAATTTGAGTGAAAAACACCCGTGGTCGTTCCGGACATTCGGGCGAGTTGCAAAATGCAAAACAACCAAAAAACCTTCTCCCGAGGACGTGAACGGAGCCCAGAGCGTCGCACTCGGTTGTAGCGACTTTGTCGTTCACGACCTCGGTTGTTTCACTCCAGTTGCAACTTTTTAACCATCAAATTCGGTGGTTAAAAAACGCTCTGACGTTTGTGACAGTAAATTTGGCGGGAAAAAGCCGTAATTTTTTTACAGATTAAGGGAATTGCAAGAAATTTGCATTGTCAAGACCAAGACGTGATATGACGAGACATTAATCGTAAAAACAAAAGAAAAATATTCAGAAAAAGAAAATTAAATTAACGTAACCTCGAAATTCGAGTCTGCGCAAAATGTCAGTCACAATTTGAGTAAAAAACACCCGTGGTCGTTCCCTACCTTCGAGCAAATTGCAAAACAACCAAAAATCCTTCTCCGAAGGACGTGAACGCAGCCCAGAGCCACAGCAACTCACAGACAGAGACTAGGCTGCGTTCACGACCTACGCTCAGAGTACACTAAATGCTCTAACCCCGTTCACGACCTCAGAGCGTCGCACTCGGTTGTAGCAACTATGTCGTTCACGACCTCGGTTGTTTCACTCCGGTCGCAACCTTCGAGCGAGTTACAAAACAACCAAATAACCTTCTCCGAAGTTAGAGCGTTTGGTTGCGAGCCTAGGTCGTGAACGCAGCCCAGTGTCTGGACAATCTCTACACTCTACGAATTGTATGTCATTTGAACTTTATATAGTAATTTTTTTTTCAGTGTTGGTACAAAGTTTACGAGTTATTTTACTCATATCATTTCATTTTGTTTTGTTTGTACGCAATGTCGCGGGCCGCGGAACTGTATCTATCTATCTTTTTAATCTATTCTATTACATAATATTATCACAGAGTACTGAATCACTCTACTACGTTATAAGAGTAGGCACTTCCCTTTCCCTACATTGTTGATAACCGAATTACGTAGATAGGAGTGACTAGAGCCAACATTATAAAAACAGGAATATTGGTCTAGGGATTGAACATAACGAATTGCTTTTGTCTATCGATATCGATAAAAGTAAAAATAATATGAAGAGTAGTGGTATCATTTAATCCTGTGTTAATTTGGTATACTAAATAAAACGAAGCTACGGAATCTGCATTTTTTTTAATTACATTACATATTACAATAAGAGCACACACACAATTTATCACGTTGCCGTTGTTCTGACTCGCCCACACCACCAACTTTATATTATTGTAATGATTTGCCACCCATTACAATAAAACATGAGATTTTAATTAAAAATGTTAGAATATGCTGTACTATATGCTGTGTATTATCACGCACAAATAAAGCTAACCAAAGTTTAAGAAAGACATGATTTTTTTATCACCAGACATTGTAGCCAACCTAACTTAACGGAAAGTATTATTTCCAGTGTTGGTACTGTTGGTACAAAGTACGTTCATAATTATGAGTTACTTAATTATGTATGCAATGTCGCGGCGGGACTGCATAGCATATATTATTTTGAAAATAAACCTGACACATATAGTAATCTGTGAAATAAACATGAACTTGAAGCCCTTGAGGGAAGCTTGCTACTCGGTGCCGTAATGTTTGTTTTAGCTGAAATGAAAGATGTTATTCGGGTAACACCTGAACACTTTCATCAAAGTCTAACTGATTCTATAACTACTTTACTAAATAGAAAACTAGCTAATAAGGTAAGTAATAACCTATCACTACAAGCAGTATATAATCCCGGTCTCGGGTTAGTTATTTTAATATCCCATTAATCGCATTTCTTTTTATGATAGGGCTCTGCTGTGATCGCTAAAGTATGCCCGGAGCTCGATACTCAGCTTCTTTTTAAATTGCTACCTGGCACCTTTAGTAGCTATGTCGTCTCTCTACGTAGCTCAAGGGAGTTCGTTGGTATGATATCCGCTATATAGTCTAGAACTGCTCATCCCCGACTGACAGTTATCAGGTCTACGGCAGTGTTAATTAGATAATTAGTTAATTGGATATAATTTGAAGAAACACACGCGTACGACTATAGAACAAAATTACTACTCATGGAGAGAAGAACATCAACTTCATACATTTATGTTGGGACCAGTAGACACTGGAGGTTCAAATTTACGTAGGTTCTTATTATGTAGGTATATAATAAACACTTAATTATATTAGTATACCTACCTACATATTCGTATTTTAGAATTCATTTTCATAAATGAAACAACGATATATATACTCGTGCGTAAATAATGCTTAATTTGTAAAATATTAAAAAAAAATTTCACGTTTAAACATTTTTATAACACGAAATAGCGACTAATATTTTTAGTGTTAAAAGCTTTTTGGGTAAGTGTACAAAAAATATTCATACGGTCAGTACGTAGTACGTATGTACAAAGTAACTATTATATAATCCGTGATAGGGTGATTACGTGCGACAACCTTAGACATCACGCACACAAATGCACATATAGAAAAACAACATGTGTGTAGAGTCTGTGTCGGTGTCACAGTGTCGGTCGTTAAACGCTAGTTTGTATGGAGATTTAGTCAAGTGTGCGGGGTGTGCTAGGATGTCGATGATCTCACCTAATGGTTGCATGATCGAAATGGAATATCCAGGTCATGTAATTGAAGACGGCAGTGAGACAAGGCCCTGGATAAATGACTTAAGTCCAATATCCACATTGATGCAAATGATGCAATTGTGCAGCTATCGCAGTCCATCAGCAAAACTTGCTGGCACCAAAAATCATACTGAAATTTGGCAAACTTATGGAACAAATTTTAGTTTGATGGGTGGTTCCTAGCCTGCCATCAGTGGTCACTATTAGCCCCACTTAGGGGGCACATGTTGCATTAAAAACTATGACCCTCCCAAGAGTGATAATGACTTCCTTATATTTTGTTTTTTACTAAACGGCATTCACTCGTGTTTATTTCTCAAATTATTAACTTTAACCTGATCACGTGTGGGCAATACCTCAGGCATGGGTGCAGTTTAATTAAAATGACCGTTGGATATATGTACCAGATTCAATGACCCCCAGGACAGGTGCGTGTACGGAAAACTGTATTGTAAATTCGACCCCAAATGTATGGGGAAGAATAGCGACATGGTACTAGTTGTATGAGTAACTTTTACATATATACAGATACAAAATTGTAATCGGGCATGCAATCCGAAGTATTATTGTAAAGCAAGTAATAAATAACGTGTGAAACCAGGAAGCCTATCAGTTTCTACAGTCCACTGACCCTGTTGTCCTCAACAGTTTTGGTCATTCGCGCCGAACGTATGTGGGAACCCGCTGGCTGGAAGACTGCTGCTGAAAGACACGGCAGTTAACCAGCCGGGCTGACCACGCCAGCTCCTGCAAAGCAGCGGCACCTCCGACGGCTGCAACCGCAGCGTGAGGCAGGGCCCACAGCGTGAACCACTGTTGCCCTTAGTCAACGGACCTGAGGCGACCGCTGCCCGAGGCTGTGGCTGCGTAGCACAGGACTACGCTGGCATAGCTCGAGCCAGCTCGCTCAGCTTGAGTTACTCCGACGCCGCTGGCCCGTGACTGCTGCTGAAAGACGCGACGGTAGACCGGCCGGGCCAGCCACCGCCGGCAAGGAACGTGCCGGCCCTCCGAGAGCTGCACCAGGGCAGCGAGAGCGTGCTACGCGTCGACGACGTAGACCCACTACGTCGTAGACTATACTATCATAACTTTGTTTGTTTTTCTTGCATAATGGTTGTAACCCGCAGTCCGCTCCGAGTACGACGGCGAAGGCGATCATCACGCCGCACAGGAGCGCCGCCGCATCGAAGAGGAGCGGTTACGGAGGCTGACCAGGGAGCTGCCTGCCTCACCGTCGCAAGTTACGCGGTCCGAACCAGAGGCAGAGGCGGCTACGAGAGAGCGGACACGAACGCCGCCGCTCTCACAGTGGACCGCCAACTCTACACTGCGGCTACGCTTGGCGAAGCTTGAGGCCGCTGAGAAGATCGCCGAGGTGAAGAGGAAGGAGCTAGCCATCGAGACGGACCGCATCAAGAAGAGGCTGGCCTTTCAAGTGGCTACGCTGGAAGACAACGAGAGTCTTCCGGATGAACCTAACACAACGGCGGAAGACCACAGGAAGGTCGACGAGTGGCTGCAGCAGGCATCACAGGGGGAGCACGTCGAAGCACCGCGCTGCGCTGCGCTGCCCCAGTTCTCCGGGGCGCCCAGCGCCCCTTTCAAGTCGGCCGTACTGTATTCGACGCTACTCTACAACATCCCGCCGGCAGAGAACTTGCTACGCTTGCGTAGCTGCCTACGAGGGGATGTGGCTGCGCTAATACACAGCGCAACCAATCCAGAATAATAATGAAGACTCTGGAACAATGCTTCGCGAGACCGGAGGTGATCGTGGATCGAGCACTGGGGGATCTGAATCCGCCGCCGCGACCGAGTTAAACAGCTTCGCGGTAAAACTTCAGAACGTGGTATGTATCCTCCAAGGCATCGATCAAAAGGGTTATTTGTTTAATCCAATGTTAGCACGAGAGGTGTTAGACAAGCTGAGCCCGCACGTACGGTCGCGTTGGTGCGACTATGCCGAGACCAACAGGGAGGAGAAGGAGCCCGAGATAATATTGTTATCTCGCTTCCTCATGCGCGAAGCGGACATCGCGCTACGGCATACATTCGGCGAGCTACAAGAAACGGACGGTGTACTCTACGGACAAGAAGCAGGAAACAAGTAGATGCCTCAACTACCCGCAACGACGCGCATCCGCTTACCACTGCCCGACTTACCCGGCGATGAACATCGAGCAGCGGTGGAGGTTGTTTCAGATGCGCAGAGAAGAGACACCATCGGATAGCTTGCAGGGCGCAAGTATGCGGCGTGAATCGGTGTCGTTCGCTTCACCATGCATCACTGCATAATAAACGGAAGAGGTGTGCTACGAGCGAGCGCGGCAAGTCATCCTAGTCGGTAGCGACCACTGGGAAGTCATCGTGGGCCGCGAGCTACGTGTCGGCGCCCCCGAGCAACCGGCGGCGTCGTGAACACAACTGGGCTGGGTGGTACACAGGACCGTGCCACACAGTATGGTGACGTATAGCGAGGACAACGTGCTACACGTCTACGCATTGGATCGGCGCACGAACGACCTGCACGACGAGCAGCTACACGAGTTGGTCGAGTCGCACTTTCGCGTTGACTCACTGGGTGTCGCCCTCAAGCCTCGTGTGAGCGAGACAGACGAACATGCGCATCGGATCTTCAAGGACACAATAAACGGAGTTTGATAAGACGGAGTTGTCATGCCGCCCAGCTACGCCTCAGCCGCGAAACGGCTGAGAAGCATCGAGAAGAAGATGGACGCTAACTCGGACTTCGCGAAGGAATATACAGCGCAGATAGAAAATCTATTGAACAAGGAGTATGCGACGCCGTGCAACGGTGCGGAGACACCGAGCAACATCTGCTGGTATTTACCGCACTTCGCCGTAGAGAACCTGAACAAGCCCGGGAAGCGGCACTTAGTGTTCGACGCGGCGCATCGAAGTCATGGAGTTAGCTTGAACGATGAGCTGCTAGAGGGACCTGATCTTCTTCTTTCACTGCCAGGGGTTGTTTTCCGTTTTAGAGAGCGACCGATCGCCGTCACCGCAGATATACAGGAGATGTTTCTACGTGTGAAGATACTAGCGGAAGACCAGCCGGCGCAGCAGTTCCTGTGGAGAGGAGAAGACAGAAGCGGCCCTCCTCCGTCATACAAGATGACGAGTATGATCTTCGGAGCAGCGAGTTCACCGTTCATGGCGCATAGTGTGCGCAACTACAACGCGCACGCACATGCGAAAACGCATCTCCGTGCGTTCGTAGCTGTCACGGAGAGCCACTACATGGTCGACTTCGTAGACAGCTACGAAACCGAGAGTGAAGCCCGGCGCACCATACAGGAGCTACAGGAGGTGCACGCTGCAGCTGGCTTCACCCTGCGGAGTTGGAGCTCCAACCAGAAGGGGATCTTGAACGGCGTGCCGCACGAGCTACGAGCTACCCAGCATACGCAACTGGGGGGAGCGGGGACTGCCAACAAGATCCTGGGGCTATGTTGGGACCCCGACAAGAACGAGTTGGGCTTCAACACGGCAATGCATAGGGTACCGAGTGAAGTGCGCGCTCGATAGCGCGCCCTGACTAAGCGGGAAGCGATTAGTACTGATAGGTCGATGTATGACCCGCTCGGGTTGAGTTGTAATATTATATGTGCGATAATTGTACCACAGAGTCTACAGCGCCTACAGCTGCGGGACACCGAGATCCCTGAGGAAAAGGTAGCGGAGATCGACGCGCAGCTACGACACCGGGGCGTCACCCGACTTCGCCTGCATCGAAGCTTAGCCCACAGGGGGCTATCGACGAAGCTTCACTTGGGACAGGCGACTGCGACGGTGGCGCATCGTAGAGCTACGCGGTATGGCGATGGGACCTACGGGGCCTTGGTGGCTGCTACGAGAACGCTAGCACCGCAGCGAGCCTCGACAATCCCTCGTCTCGAGCTGCGAGCAGCTGTCGGCGCAGAGGGGAGACACGTGAGGGAGGTCGCCCAACTTACAACCGGGACGACCCACCGGTACAATGGGAACACGGCGCACGGTAGAAGAGTACAACAACACCGACAGCGCAGAATGAAGACAGATGGATGTTGTCGAGTCAAGACGGCGACGCGACAAGTACCAGCTACTACAGACCTGCCGAGGGCTCGCCGCGACTACGGGCCAGTGACGGTGAAGGTGGCAGCGAGAGAAGCGTTAGAGCGGGGTACACACTTGTCTCACTACACGGGCCGAGTGCGCCTATACTTTGTCCACAGACTCGACAACAAAGTCGCTAAGGAGGGAGGCAGCGCGACACGGGTGGCTGGACAACGCCATCGCGTCCAGAGGCGCAGAGAACAAAGTCCTCAACGGGTCTACCTACCACGGGCCCCAATACAGAGGCGGACTGCAGGTCGTGGCGAGCCAGCCAGACGCTCGCGGACTCCTGGGGCCTTATTCAGTATGACCATTTTAAAGTCTTACCGTGCCGTGTTACGTTATCTCCGCGTTATGGTATTCTCTATGCTAATTAAAACGCGGTAGGATAAGGATAAGGTCGGGGACGTGAGGAAAAAGACAGGCATCTTCCGACGCCCGGCTAGCAAGCTCGCTGTCCTAGTAAGGAAAGGAATGAGGCTACGCGGGCTACGTCGGGGGGAGGATGTTGTGGACGCCGAGCTAGCCAACCCCACGTCTAGTTATTTAACATAGAAATAGCTATAGGAATAAATAAAAGTAATTAGGAATACCTTTAGTTATAAGTAGGTATTATGTAATGAAATAGATTTGTATAAGAAACATATTAGAATAAGCTTACACGTGTCACAATCTGAACACGAGGCTGGAAGTTAACAAACCGCAGTCGGGCCGTCAAACACCTTTGTCGGCATATGGCGGCTCCTTTAATTAAAATGACCGTTGGATACACGTGCCAGATTCAACGACTTCCAGGCGCGTTTACGGAAAACTGTATTGTAAATTCGGCCCCAAATGTATGGGGAAGAATAGCGACATGGTACTAGTTGTAAGAGAAACTTTTACATATATACTGATACAAAATTGTAATCGGGCATGCAATTCGAAGATAAAGTATTATTGTGAAGCAAGTACATAACGTGTGAAACCAGGAAGCCTATCAGTTTCTACAGTCCACTACTGACCCTGTTGTCCTCAACAAGCCCAATGGATAAGGTGTCGGACTGGCGATCGAGAGATCGTGAGTTCGATCCCCACCCCACCCATTGTACTATTGACGTGAACCCACTCCAGACACAAGCATATTTAGCTTAGTTGGAAGGGGTTAACAAGAATACTAGTAATATGCAACCCACATTGCAAGTAACACAAGATGCCCAAGACCCCCCACCATCTGTGACCGCTACGTCGAGTCGCCAGTTGCGCTGGGAAGCTCGTGCGACACGCAGCGAGTCACAGCTCTCTTAGCCGCCTCTGGATGAAGACTCTAAAATCGAATCAAAACCGTCGGAGCATAATCCGAGAAATAAATGCATGTGAATGCCGGTTAGTTAAAAACAAAATATGAATACCACTCATGAAAATTTCATAACTCAGACTTCTTTATAGTTAACAGCTAGATTAGGGTGCAACCTCTTTGGTTCACAGAAATTGATAATTTTTTTTCTGTTTTCAGGTAGTACTAAATGTAGGCCTATGCATATCATTATTTGATATAATAGATATTGGGCATTCCCACATATTCCCAGGTGATGGGTCATCACACACTGAGGTAAAATTCAGGTATATCGTATTTAGGCCTGTAATGGAAGAAATACTTGTTGGAAAAATCAAATCCTGTAGTCATGAAGGTGTTCAAGGTACTTAATTTTTTTTAAATTACTGATATCACTAACTAGCCCGGTGGTAAGTTATGATGTGGTCGAAGATGGTGAATATGCTAGGCCTAGAACGGTCTAACTCTCAAAGGCTGTATGCTGCTGGAACATAAAAAAGATTATGGAAATTCAAAGTACACTACAATTTCTGTAGTATGAAAGATTGTTATATTTAATATGAGTGTATTATATATGGGTATATACGAACTTGTGAGTGAGCTTTAATAATTTAGATAATATTAGAACTTTTAAATAAATACACAGAATATTAACACAAACTCACATGTCATTGTAGTATTAGCAATGTGTGAGTATTAATTTATTAATTTAAAAAAGTCTATAGTCATTGATTGAATCCCCACATGGCTTTCTTCCTTCTGTTTTATTTGTTTATTGCATGCTACTATTATACAGGATTCGTTTCCTGGTTAGGAATACTGAATTTTTTTTAAATCCTTTGATGCAGTTTTATTTTTAATCAGAATCGAGCCCGAGACTCCTTTGAGTATTTTTCGCTATTCTTCATAGTTTCACATTTGGCCATCCACGCCCACTTGAAAAATTCACCTGTATATTCATCAACACCAATATTGAATTCTAAAGTCAGTTTGTATATTTGTTTGGGAATTCTTCACGGTCAAACGGTTGGACCGATTTGCTGAAATTTTGCACAGTGTAGCCAGTTCTATGGATTAGGGCCTAATTATTTATTTATTTTTTAGGGTTCCGTAGTCCTGACAAGGAACCCTTATAGTTTCGTCATGTCCGTCTGTCTGTCTGTCTGTCTGTCCGAGGTTTTGCTAAGAGACCGTTAATACTAGAAAGCTGTAATTTTGTAGGGGTATGTATATAGATACACCGACAAAGTGGTGAAATAAAAATTTGAAAAAATATTTTTTCTTAGCGTAGCTCCCCTACATGAGAAGTGGGGATGAATTTTTTTCGTCGTCTAGCCCATCGTGTGGGGTATCGTTAAATAGGTATTTTAAAATGACTTAGGGTTGCTAATACCAGTTTTCGATTGAATGCTCCATTAACGAAATATTAAGCTTTAAAGTGCAAATTTTTGTTCCAGTAGGGCGCCCCTCCCCCCCCCCCCCCTCTAAAAGCTAAACTGCTGGCTTGAAAAATCTGGAAAAAATCGTGATAATAGTGCATTTCATGAACCTTAAAGGAAAACTATAGCGGTTAAGATAATTTTATTAATTTAGCAGTAATAGTCGTTGAACTTGGGTGTTGGATAATTTTGTACCAAATACAAAATCCTTAGAATAAATCCTTTAAAGTGACAAAGACGAAGTACCTAGTTGCTTGTTTATAACGGGTAAAGACGCATTGAATAACGGGCTACTACGGAACCCTACACTGCCCGTGGCCCGACATGCACTTGGCCGGTTATTTTTATCCTATATAGTAGGAGATCTTAGGTCCGCCACCTTGCATTTTTGAGACAAAGCAAACCGCTTGGAACAGGTGTTCCTGGGGTCAATCTAAGGTGATTTAGCCCGGTTGCCACGAAGTTCCCCCCAGCAGGTGGGCAGGGGAGAAAAGAGCGTCCGGCGCGCCTTACTCTAAGCTTCATATCTGCATACATGTAGCAACTATATCGAGTTTGGTATCGTTTTATTTTAATTAAAAGACGAGGAATTTATTTTTGTAACTAAATTTTCACTCACTCATACAAAAAAATCTTCTATCTTTTAGAATTTCTGAAAACAAAAAATTTCTTCTCCATTTTTTTTTTCGAGAATCCTCTCCACAGTTAATACTATGGAGATTTGCTTCAGAAAAAAAAACTCTTAAATAGCCCAGTTATCCTCCTATATAGAATAATAAACTTATCAAACATGTTTGTCTATTAGCTGGCTTAAAAAAATGTTTTGGGCGGACCGCGCCGTAGTAGGTACGACGTAGGTATAAGGTATATAGGTAAGGCGCTGTCAGATTTAGTTTAGGATCGTATTTACTTTAAAACTATGTACTCTTTTTTTTTTTATATCCTATAAGCTAGCGTTTGACCACTATCACTCCTGTTGGTAAGTGATGATGCGGTCGAAGATGGAAAGCACGATAGGCCTAGAATGGGAACTGGCTCTCAAGGCTAGCTGCCGGAACACATTAGATGTTTTGGCGACAGATTATCTAACTTGAGGGTGGTAGCTGGCCAGGCGGACACTAGATAGTGTCCTATCACCATGCGGGGGTTGTTGGTTTAACGATGTTTTTCCTTCACCGGAGACCTTCACTGTGAGAAGCGCACATAAATGTTTCGATAGAAAAATCCATTGGTGCACGGCGGTTTGAACTCGGTACCTCGGCATCAAAGCCGACCGTTCTCCCGATGACGCCACCGGGCCCTCAATCTATACACTAAACACCTCTACATACACAAGTAGGTTTAGGACGTAAATATTTAAATATAATAAAATAAATTAACATGAAAACACGATATTACTGAATACGGGATTATACTAAACTATAGGTAGAATGAGTGCGCCACTGTCTACCTACTGGATAGTTGCACGACAAATCAATTTTTATTTAGTTATTGTGACATATATATTATAGATGTTTTGAGATAGGTATCTATTTAATATATATACATAATAAATTATAGGTAAAAAATATTTTTAAAAACAAGCTTTTATCTGGGACAATGAACTAAAATGTTAAAAATAAATTCTAGTAAGTATTTGGCGTGTAGGTACTTACCTATATTCTTAAAAGCTTGAAGCACTGCCCGTTTTTCAGGCTAGGTAATTACTATACTTCAGTGCCTCAAGCTTTTAAAAATATAGGTAAGTACCTACACGCCCAATTACTTACTAGAATTTATTTTTAACATTTTAGTTCATTGTCCCAGATAAAAGCTTGTTTTTAAAAATATTTTTTACCTGTAATTTATTTTTAACATTTTAGTAGGTATGTATAGATACCGACTACCTAACTACTACCTAAGTATTTAAGAGAAGGCATGATTTTTTAAAATATTCCACGGATATTTGATGTGTTTATGGGTAAAGTGCTCTTCAAGGAAAATCAATCGACTAGGTGGGGCTATGTTGCTTTATAACAGAAATGCCATGGCAACCTTACAGCTTCATCATCAGATCCTGGCTATCATTTAAGTGTAAAGTGCTCTTCAAGACAAATCATTTGAGCCCAAATTCACTGGGGTTACGTTATTTTATCACAGAGATGCCGTGGCCACCTTCCAGCTTTATCACCAGTCGCTAAATATCATGTAGGTGTAAAGTTCTCTTCAAGACGAATCAATCGAGCCCAAACTCGGTAGAGTTACGTTGATTTATCACAGAGATGCTGTGGCCACCTTCTAGATTCATCATCAGATCCTGGATATCATCTAGGTGAAAAGTTCTCTTCAAGACGAATCAATCGAGCCCAAACTCGGTAGGGTAATGTTGATTTATCACAGAAATGCCGTGGCTACCTTCCAACTTCATCATCAGACCCTGGATATCATCTAGGCGTAAAGTTCTCTTCAAGACGAATCAATTGAGCCCAAACTCGGTAGGGTTATGTTGATTTATCACGGAGATGCCGTGGCCACCTTCCAGCATCATCATCAGACCCTGAATATCATCTAGGCGTAAAGTTCTCTTCAAGACAAATCAATCGAGCCCAAACTTGGTGGGGTTATGTTATTTATTCACAGAGATGCCGTGGCCACCTTCCATCTCCATCATCAGACCAGCTCCATGGTACCATATCATTGTATTGTCACCGAAGATACATAAGTACACCAAATTTGAGTCCAATCGGACATCGGGAAGTGGGTCTAATTTAGCTTCCAAGATTCCACCCGAACAAACATGGTGACATACATACATACATTGCAAGTTAAATAAAAGCTTGTAAAAATATACTACATTTGCGTGTAGTGTACATAGGTACCTAAACGGAGGTGATAGGTGAAATGAGTTATCGCTGCGCCTGAATCAGCTACTTTAATTGAAAGCTTCGAAAGTGAGATTCATCAGACCAAATCTTTTCATGGTTGTAATCATCATTCCAACACTGCCGCTAATCAAAAAATATTCATGTGCGAAGTGACATCTTTCATAGCAACGATTAAAGGAACTCAGCAATCCGTTTCTGGAAGAGAGGAAAACATTAAAAAATCATTATATTGAAAAAAGTCTTTGCGTTTTTTAACCGACTTCAAAAAAAGGAGGAGGTTTCTCAATTCGACCGTATATATATTTTTTTATTTTTTTTTTATTTTTTTTTATGTTTGTTCGCGGATAACTTCGTCGTTTATGAACCGATTTCAATTATTCTTTTTTTGTTCGAAAGGAGATATCCCAAGTGTAGTACCATGGTAATTTTATCGAGGTATGATAAGTATCTCCAGAGATATTGAGATAAACATCTCAAAATTGGTACTGAAAATGAATAGCGCGGCATTGAAGTCGGTTGTTTTTTAGTTTTTAAACGATATTATATATTCAGAAATTCTCTCCAGAATTACATTTATGGAGATTTGCTCCAGAAAAAAATGCTTGTAAATAGCTCAGTTATCTTACTATATAGAATTATAAACTTGTGAAACATTTTAATCTTATAGCTTTTTTTAAATGTTTTATGTCGCGCGGCCGATTTGCATAGTAAGAGCGGTATCCAGCTTTAAGGATTTTTAAGCTTTGTTTCAGTTCTGATAAGTTGTTCTTCTTCTGTTTGTAGATTACCTACATTGATAAATTATTCTGGACGTGATAAATAAAGAAATAAATGTGTTGGGAAAAATTTCGCTGGTAGAGTTATTTTCAAATAAAATGTACCTTTTTAAGAGATGTTTGATATAAAATGCGGTTTATAATAGTTATTTATTGTTTGCTATTGCCACTACATGCTTAAAGGTCTGTGCATTTTAGTTTTCCTTTAAGACGTTCGCACCTCCCTGCGATTTTTTTTGCAGCGGCAATGAATAAGCTCTAAACAAGAAAAGCATGGCACTGCCATCGGCAGCCATTGCTGACAATCTTGTTGGTAAACTGCACGGAGAAATTGTTTTAGGAGCGCAGCTTTCGTTGGAGGCAGGTTTTTAAGCTGGTGATCTTTCTTTGTAAAAGTACTTTTCGGCACTCATTTACTCTCAACCTTATGCCTAATTTGAAATCAGTAACAAAATGCATAATGTTAAAATAATGTCTAGGGACCAATTCACAGCTCATTGTTCAAATCTATTCAGAAGTTATTAGACTAAATATTGTAATTGTAAGGTTCTTATTTGTCATATAATAATACAACACGTACTGCATATTTATATTATTTACAAATAAGCGAGGTAACATAAATAATGGTTGAAATTACAAACATTACCTAAAGAAGCTGCAATAGCATGGCACAACAGGAACTGTTGATTTCTTCCTGTGCCCATATGTACCCATAACCCCTGGAGTTCTGGAAATTGTGATTCACATACAACTGCGAGAACACAACATCAGTATTGCTGTGCGTAGCATAATTTTTGTGTGGCCTTGGGCTACAGCATCAGCCACATGGGCCATCATCATGCGCGTGTCTCCTTCCTCATGGTTGCATGTTTCTAGCTTTTGTTGTTTGCTACAGTTGTTGATAACTACTTCTCCGTCCGTCACGTACAATTCTTTGCTGGTTGCATATTTTGCGGCACGCCATTGGGACGTCAAAGGATGGAATAATTCCTCTTGATTTGAACTATCCCAAAGGAAATTTGCCCAACCCTTAGAAATTTTAGGGTTTAGGGTCACTCATGTTCTTTGTCCAGTGAAACGTTTATCTATTGTTGCGTTTTATATTATATCTAAAAGAACATAATTTAACCAGAATATTAAACTATGGGAGAAGCCATTGGCTCCTGAAACACAGTGTTACTAGTTCGGGAGTCTATGGATTCAACGATACACTTGTACTTACCATAAATTATGTCAATAAAGATATTTGTATTTGTTTTTGAGACTGTCAGTCTCAGTGGTATACGCATACCTTTCCCATACTAAATCTATAAGTTATAGTGGTAATTCTCAATGCACAACAGGTATAACACTGTCAGCATACCTACTCATGCAATATTTTGTTGTATCCAGGGCTTAGCATAGTCTTGGTGCATATGCACCAAAGCAGAACCATCTAAAACTTTGGCTGATATTGGTGGTGAACTCGGAACTATGGCTTTTAGCTGGGTCACAATTATCGATAAGGCATTTCAAAAGATCCGATTTGGTTCCTGATCGCATTTTCCCACGACTGATAATGATGGAGGTGTAGCCTAATGTTTGTTAGCAAAAAATAAATCCATGCTCCCTGTTCTGTGCTCACACGTAGCTATAATCACATATACTGTATTATGTATACACTGTATACATAATACAGTATCTGTGATTATATATCTATATACAGTATATATATAGTGTACTAGATGACCCGAACTTCGTACCGCGAATATAAATAAACTGTCCAAGTGCGAGTCAGACCCGCACACGCAGGGTTCCGATTGAACAATATTTGCCGAAAATATACGTTTCTTGTATGGGGACCACCCCCCTTTAATTATTAATTTTATTTAGTTTTTTATTATTTGATTTTATAGCAGCCATTGCAACATACACCATGAGTAAATTTCAAGTCTTTATCTATTAAGGTTTGTAAGATCGAGCATACAAAGCCTCAAAAACACGTTTCTTGTATTATTTTATTTTATTTTTATCGGTTTTTATACATAAATAGCGAATACCCATGTATGGAATCGCCATAATGACAACCATCAGAATATGTCAATACGATGACAAAAATATCTGAACGAACCAACAATGACAACCTGGGACAACCATCAAAATTCAAAATATTAAAATTTAAATGCCTGCTGCGATAATTCGAGTAATGTGGATATATTATGTTGTCGATTCAAAACCCTTCATTTAATACGTGTTCCAAAATTCAATTTGAGAGTGGAACAGTGTCTACCCTACCGTACCGAAGCGACAAACGTCAAATGTTTGACAGGAACGTAGGTAGAACAGTTTATATGGGAAAAATGAAATTGTTGTTTTTACTATCTTCCTCGCAATTTTCTAAAGTTTATCACCGTTGAAACCTTCCCTGGACTTCGACAAACATTTCGGGTGGAATCTTGGAAGCTAAATTAGATCCACTTCCCGATGTCCGATTGGACTTTAATTTGGTGTACTTGTGTATCTTCGGTGACAATACAATAATATGGTACCATGGAGCTGGTCTGATGATGGTGACGGAAGGTGGCCACGGCATCTCTATGATAAAACAACATAACCCCACCGAGTTTGGGCTCGATTGATTTGTATTGAAGAGAACTTTTCACCTAGATGATATCCAGGGTCTGATGATGAAGCTGGAAGGTGGCCACGGCATCTCTGTGATAAATCAACGTAACTCTACCGAGTTTGGGCTCAAATGATTCGTCTTGAGGAGCACTTTACACTTATATGATAGCCAGGATCTGATGATGAAGCTGTAAGGTGGCCATGGCATTTCTGTTATAAAGCAACCTAGCCCCACCGAGTCGACAGATTTTCCTTGAAGAGCACTTTACCCATAATCACATCAAATATGCGTGGAATATTTTAAAACATCATGCCTTCTCCTAAATATTTAGGTAGTAGGTAGGTAGTCGGTATCTATACCTACCTACTAAAAAGTTAAAAATAAATTATATGTAAAAATATTTTTTTAAACAAGCTTTTATCGGGACAATGAACTAAAATGTTAAAAATAAATTCTAGTAAGTATTTGGCGTGCAGGTACTTTTTATATATATATATATATATATATATATATATATAAGATATATGTAGCAAAGCTTACTGAAGCGACTACAATCAGTTTTGAGCCCAAATATATTCACTTTCCTTTTGCTGGCAGACTTATTTAAACCTGTACTAATATGAGCATACTTATTACTTATTCAGTTTAATCTACTCGAGTAAACTTTTACTACCCAGTCTTTCCTTACATACATTTTGGTACTGTTGTTTGCCACATTTGTCAATGTATACTATTTCCGAAGAAGCCACTCTCTTTGTAATTTTATACAGATTTTTCCTCTCTTCCAGAAACGGATTGCTGAGTTCCTTTAATCGTTGCTATGAAAGATGTCACTTCGCACATGAATATTTTTTGATTAGCGGCAGTGTTGGAATGATGATTACAACCATGAAAAGATTTGGTCTGATGAATCTCACTTTCGAAGCTTTCAATTAAAGTAGCTGATTCAGGCGCAGCGATAACTCATTTCACCCATCACCTCCGTTTAGGTACCTATGTACACTACACGCAAATGTATTATATTTTTACAAGCTTTTATTTAACTTGCAATGTATGTATGTATGTCACCATGTTTGTTCGGGTGGAATCTTGGAAGCTAAATTAGACCCACTTCCCGATGTCCGATTGGACTCAAATTTGGTGTACTTATGTATCTTCGGTGACAATACAATGATATGGTACCTTGGAGCTGGTCTGATGATGGAGACGGAAGGTGGCCACGGCATCTCTGTGAAAAAACAACATAACCCCACCAAGTTTGGGCTCGATTGATTTGTTTTCTGTAGTAGTAGAGTAGCTCATTCAGGCACAGCGATAACCCATTTCACCCATCACCTCCGTTTAGGTACCTATGTACACTACACGCAAATGTATTATATTTTTTATGTATATTAAATAGATACCTATCTTAAAACACCTATAATATATATGTCACAATAACTAAATAAAAATTGATTTGTCGTGCAACTATCCAGTAGGTAGACAGTGGCACTCATTCTACCTATAGTTTAGTATAATCCCGTTTTTAGTAATATCGTGTTTCATGTCAATTTATTATATTATATTTTAACATTTACTTCCTAAACCTACTTGTGTATGTAGCGTATATAGTTTTAAAGTAAATACGTTCCTAAACTAAATCTGACTACGCCGTACCTATTACGGCGCGGTCCGCCGCGCGACACAAAACATACCAGCTATTAGACAAAAATGTTTGATAAGTTTATTATTCTGTATAGTAGGATAACTGGGCTATTTACGAGTATTTTTTAGGGTTCCGTACCCAAAGAGTACAACGGGACCCTATTACTAAGACTCCGCTGTCCGTCTGTCTGTCTGTCTGTCTGTCTGTCTGTCTGTCTGTCTGGTCGTCTGTCACCAGGCTGTATCTCATGAACCGTGATAGTTAGACAGTTGAAATTTTCACAGATGATGTATTTCTGTTGCCGCTATAACAACAAATACTAAAAACAGAATAAAGCTAAAACTAAAGGAGGGTCCCCATACAAGAAACGTGTTTTTTCGGCATTTCACGCCATCTATGAACGCTTAGTTAGGTAAACGTACCATAGATGGCGTTATATTGAAATGTCGATCACTAACACCTTTGTTAGACGTTAGATGGCGTTATAAGAAATAAAATGTTTATTAAGTATTATTTTTTGCTGGCGAAAAATGATAGTGGTATTTTTTGCTCGATCTTATAAATTACACTAGCTGTTACCCGCGGCTTCGCCCGCGTTATTTGTGTCTATGACCATTGAGGTCTAGATCGATGATCTCTTAGGCCAAGTCACCGTAGATGACCCTCAAAATCGAACTCAATATCCTCTATTGTTAAACTCATTTTTAACACCGTTGCTCGTAAAGCTGGTGTAATTCCACCGGTTTTAAATATGTAAAGCGGGTCATAAAAAACGCGTGTGTTACCAAAGCAAATAGTTAAGTTATAGTCCATACAAATTTCATAACAGTATTATTTGCCATTTCGCGCGCTGTTGCTATTCAAATTTCGAACTAATCGCCGCGCGGCGCCAGTCAGTAGGCAGCGCTAGCGCGCTGTTAAAATGGCGGGGAAGCAACAGTGTGCATTCACAGATTCAGTTTATTTAAAATTAAAAAAAAAAACAGTTTATTCGGTAATTTAAAAACTTGGCTGCATGCTCTAACGTCTTTGCCAACATTTTCACGCAGCTACGGCAGAAAATACTCCTCGCGCCATTTTTCTCAAATTTTCTTTTCTTTGTACTTGTATTGTGAAAATTTAAATATGACAACTTTCAATAATGAAGAAGAGCCATATATTACTTCAACTCCACCGGATATACTAACAGAAGCGCGAACCGCATGCGACAGCTTGCTGCCGTCAATATCCAAAGACAGATACATAACGACGTATGAAAACATAATTAAATAAAATAAAACTGGCCAAGTGCGAGTCAGACTTTTGTCCCGCACACGGAGGGTTCCGAATTTCCGAAGTCCGAACGCCACAAACTTCTAACACCACTAAGTAAATATTAACACAAAGGTAATTAATATAATTAAATATCAGGCTGGAAGACCGAGTATTCGTACGACTAACTTTCTACTGATTCTAGCTAATTGAAGCTCTTTAAATACTAAAATTGAAGACATTATTCGATACTGTACACTACATGTGTAAAACTAAGTAAACAAATCGACCGAGGCCCACAAATTTAACAAATGAAACGCTTACGCGTGCAAATTTTTCCTGTGCTGCCATCTAGCTGCGTCGAGGTGAATTAATTTCGTATCGTATCGTATCGTAAAAAACACGTTTTTTGTTTTAAACCCTTTAATTTTTAACTTTGTTCTGGTTCTTAGTATTTGTTGTTGTAGCGGCAACAGCAATACATCATCTGTGAAAATTTCAACCGTCTAACTATCACGGTTCATGAGATACAGCCTGGTGACAGACGGACAGACAGACAGACAGACAGACAGACGGACAGCGGAGTCTCAGTAATAGGGTTCCGTTGGTTCCCTTTGGGTTCGGAACCCTAAAAACCAACTACAACTACGTATCATTTTAATAATTGTAATTTCACTAACTGTTTCAATAATTAGAAATGAACAAAATATAAAATGTTTTTTTTTTCTGTTTCCTCGCAAATGTGTTAAAAAACGTCGTACGATATACGTGCGTATTGGTTATAACCCACTAATATCGTAATGTACTATAATCATTTTGGTTAGGTATACGAAGTTGTGCTGTTTAAATTTTTGACTCAACACAACAGTTCCTGAAACATTTCTTACAAAGAAAATAAGGTGAATAGCTGCGCGAGTGTAGCGAGCGCTATTATTGGGCGAGTGAACATTTTTTATGGCTTTTTATAACCCTGACAGTTTAATGACCTAATCATCAAGTCAATATAGATGACTCTTAGGTCGAACTCGATATCGTCTATTGTTAAAGTTATTAATCATTACTTGGTACTTGGTAAACCTAACCAAGGTTTACCAAGTTTTTCTGTTTAAGTATTTGAGTCAGTCTAATTTATGAGGCTGTTAAAACACGCTATTATACGGTATGTAGCGTTATTACTGCGCAAGCGAAGTGAGAAACTTTTTTATGACTTCTTATGACCCTGAAAGTTTTTAAGACCTACTAAGTCAACACCGATGACCCTAAGGTTAAACTTGATATCCACTTATTTTAAGGTAAAAAATCATTATGAATATTGAAGGTTGTACTGTTTCAATTTATGACTCGTTTTGATGCATGTGGCTATGAAAATACAAAAGTTGCTGAACGTTTCCTACAAAGTAGATATTACAAAAGCTTGCGCGACCGGAGCAAGCGCTATTACTGCGCGAGCGTAGTAAGCGCTATCGATGCGCGAGCGAAGCGAGCGCGAAAAACTTTTACGACTTTTTATGACCCTGAAAGTTTTTATGACCTACTAAGTCAACACCGATGACCCTAAGGTTAAACTTGATTTTTTTTTTTTTTTTTTTAATGTGATAATGGGTATCGCTTGACCACTATCTCACCTGATGTTAAGTGACGATGCGGTCGATGATGTAGCGCGCTTACCCAAAAGATACCTATTCACTCGCGACTTGAAGACCCCTATGTTGTATCTAATCGGAAACACAGACATCCACTTATTTTAAGGTTAAAAATCATTATGATTATTGAAGGTTGTACTGTTTCAATTTATGGACTCGTTCTGATGCATGTGGCTATTAAAATACAAAAGTTTCTGAAATATTACCTACAAAGTAGATAAAACAAAGATTTGCGCGAGCGCAGGGAGCGCTATCAATGCGCAAGCGAAGTGAGCGCGAATATTTTTACGTTTTATGACCCTGACAGTTTTTATAACCTACTAAGTCAACACCGATGACCCTAAGGTTAAATGTGGCTGTTAAGACACGAATGCTTTTGTAATACTTCCCACAAAGCAGATAAAACACGTTGGGCAAGCAAAGCCATCGCGTAAATTTTGATGACTTTTAATGACCCTGACAGTTTTATGGCCTAATTAAGGCACTTATTAAGTTTAGTCATTATCTATGAACCTAAGCTCAAACTTTTATGAATATGCAAACTCTATGTACAGTTAAAAAAAAATATAGGCACCCACACTTAACTGCCGAAAAAAAAAGTATTATTTGCCCTTTTATGCCCTATTTAATGTCTGTACAAAATTTAATCTGAATTGGTCAAGCCGTTTGGCCGAAAAGAGGCCACACATTTACAAAATTCCAGAATAAAAATATAGAAAACCGAAATTTCCACCCAAAAAATAAGTATTCGTTGCCCTTCTATGTCTTTTTGACTGTCCGTGTACAACAATTTAGCTTAAATGGTTAACCAGTTTGACCGAGAGTAGGCCACACATTTACAAAGTTCAATTTAAAAATTCTGGACAACTTTACAAAATTCAATTAAACATATTTGGACCCCCTGACTCGATATCCAGAAAAAAGTATTCTATATTCTTTTCTGCCTTATGAACTGTCTTTATACAACATTTCAGGCAAATCGGTCAAGCCGTTTATTCGAAAAGAGGTCCTTTAGTTACAAAATTCAATTAAAAATAACTGGACCCCCTGACTCGACAGCCAGAAAAAAGTATCCTATATCCTATTCTGCCCTATGACATGTATACATACAAAATTTCCGGGAAATCGGTCAAGCCGTTCATTCGAGAAGAAGTCTTATATTTACAAAATTCAATTAATAATATCTGGACCCCCTGACTCCATAGCCAAAAAAAAAAAATCCTTTATCCTATTCTGCCTTATGTTCTATCTTTATACAAAATTTCAGCCAAATCGGTCAAGCCATTTGACCGTGAAGAAGTCCCAAACAAACAAACAAACAAATAAACAAACTGACTTTCGCATTTATAATATTGGTGTTGATTTACTTAGAAGTACTTGTGTGAAATTTGGAATAAAATGACTAACCAAACTTTGAACCCCCGCTTCATCCCCTTGAAGAGTGAATTTTGAAAAATTTTCTTAGCGGATACTTAAGTCAAAATAACTATCTGCATGCCAAATTTCAGCGCAATCCGAAACAATATTGATTTCAGACTTTGTTACCCCACTTCACCCTTTTAGAGGTGGAATTTCGAAAGAGCCTGAAACACGTATTTCCTTACTTAAGTACTTGTGAAAAGTTTCAAATATAAAAGACTATCTAATCTTGTTTCTCCATACAAACTTTGAACCCCCGTTTCATCCCCTTCAGGGGTGAATTTTGGAAAATACTTTCTCAGAGGGAACTAACTTTGTAATAACTATCTGCATGCCAAATTTCAGCACAATCCGAAACAATATTGATTTTCACACTTTATTTCATCCTCTTAGGGGTGTAATTAAAAAAAACCTGAAACACGTTTTTACTAATTTTTTTACTGGAGCACTTGTATGAAGTTTCAAATAGAAAATACTATCTGATCTTGTTTCTCCATACAAACATTGAACGCCCGTTTCATCCCCTTCAGGGGTGAATTTTGGAGAATCCTTTCTCAGAGGGCTCTTACGTCGTAATAACTATCTGCATGCCAAATTTTAGCGCAATCCGAAACAATATTGATTTTCCCACTTTGTTAACCCATTTCACCCTCTTAGGGGTGTAATTAAAAAAAACCTGAAACACGTATTTACTTATTTTTTTACTCGAGCACTTGTATAAGTTTTTGAATAGAAAATACGATCTAATCTTGTCTCTTCATACAAACTTTGAACCCCCGTTTCATCCCCTTCAGGGGTGAATTTTGGAGAATACTTTCTCAGAGGGCACTAAAGTCGTAATAACTATCTGCATGCCAAATTTCAGCGCAATCCATAACAATATTGATTTTCAGACTTTGTTACCCCATTTCACCCTTTTAGGGGTGGAATTTCGAAAAAACCTAAAACACGTGTTTACTTATTTATGTCCTGAAGCACTTGTGTGAAGTTTCGAATAGTAAAGACTATCTAATAATGTTTCTCCATAGAAACTTTGAACCCCAGTTTCATCCCCTTCAGGGGTGAAATTTGAAAAATCCTTTTTCAAAGGGTACTAACGTTGTAATAATTATCTGCATGCCAAGTTTTAGCGCAATCCGAAAAAATATTAATTTTCACACTTTGTTACCCCATTTCACCCTTTTAGGGGTGGAATTTCAAAAAAACCTAAAACACGTGTTTACTTATTTTTGTACTGAAGCACTTGTGTGAAGTTTCGGATAGAAAAGACTATCTAATCTTGTTTCTCCATAGAAACTTTGAACCCCCATTTCATCCCCTTAAGGTGTGAATTTTGAAAAATCCTTTCTTAGTACACCCCTACGTACTAAGACAAATATACCCTCCAAATTTCAAGTCTCTACGACCAGCGGTTTAGGCTGTGCGTTGTCTGTCAGTGAGTCAGTCAGTATGTCAGGACAAAGTTTCTTATAGTATTAGATGTAATGTGGTACGGAACCCTACTAGTGCCAGTCCGACTTGCACTTGGTCAGTTTATTTTCTGAAGCAAATCTCCATAGTATTAATTATAGAGAGGATTCTCGAAAAAAAATGATGAAGAAATTTTTGTTTTCAGAAATTCTCAATTTTTAGGGTTCCGTACCCAAAGGGTAAAACGGGACCCTATTACTAAGACTCCGCTGTCCGTCTGTCTGTCTGTCTGTCCGTCCGTCTGTCACCAGGCTGTATCTCATGAACTGTGATAGTTAGACAGTTGACATTTTCACAGATGATGTATTACTGTTACCGCTATAACAACAAATACTAAAAACAGAATAAAGTTAAAAATAATAGAGGTCCCCATACAAGAAACGTGTTTTTTCGGCATTTCACGCCATCTATGAACGCTTAGTTAGGAAAACGTCCCATAGATGGCGTTATATTGAAATGTCGAGCCCTAACACCTTTGTTAGACGTTAGATGGCGTTATAAGAAATAAAATGTTTATTAATTATTATTTCTTGCTGGCGAAAAATGATAGTGGTATTTTTGCTCGATCTTATAATATACTGTTTTATACGAGTGAGTGAAAATTTAGTTACAATAAACTGGCCAAGTGCAAGTCGGACTCGCACTCGTAGGGTTCCGTAACACAGTAGAGTATTCTATAACTATGATTTTTCGCAACTTAAAAATTAACTTTGTTTTTCATAGTATTTGTATGAAAAACAAAGTTATGTTTGCGGTCGCTATATCTCAGAAACTGCTAACTGTATTTCGTTCAAACCAATTTTCGTTGAAAGTTTTTAGTGAGATCTACAGAATATATTTTTTCTAGATTTTTCGCTCCCTTACTTTAGAAGTTAGGGGGGGGGGGGGGGGGGGGACACACATTTTACCACTTTAGACGCGCCTATCTTTTAAATGATTGACTTTGAGAAAAAATGATTTCAGGAACCTCAATGTCATTTTTAAAGACCTATCCATAGACATATAGATTTGAAGAAAAAAATGTTTTTTTGTTTCAGTTCCATGTATGGGATGCCCCCCACCTACCAAGTTTCATTTCTGTAGTCCTAATCGTTTCGGAATAAAATGGCTGTGACATACGGACGGACAGACAGACAGACATGACGAATCTATAAGGGTTCCGTTTTTTGCCATTCGGCTACGGAACCCTAAAAATGAATCCCTCGTCCTAGAATTATAAGAAATCGATACCAAACTCGATATAGTTGCTACATGTATGCAGATACATGAAGCTTTGAGTAAGGCGCGCCGGACGGTCCTTTCTCCCCCCTCTCCTGCTCACATGCTGGGGGGAACTTCGTGGCAACCGGGCTAAATCAGCTCAGATCAACCCTAGTAACACCTGTTCCAAGCAAGGTCCCCTTAGACATCGGGACCTAAGATCTCCCACTAATAGCCCAGTGTTTTTCAACCTATTTCATGACGCGACCCCCTTAGTATGAAAAATAATTTCGTGACATACACACGAACAGTAGAATTATATAATAAATTTAAACTATCCTATCTCTCAAGTTCGATCGAACTGCACATGGTGTGCGAATTTTATTATAATCGGTTAAGTGGTTTAGGAGTCTATTCACTCGCGATTTGAAGACCCACATATTGTACTTAACCGGAAACAGACTCACGCAGGGTATTCCATTCTTTGGCGGTTCGTATGATGAACGAAGAAGCAAATCGCTTTGTTCGGGTAGATGGTATATCCACCATAAATCGGTGGCGCCTTTTAGTGTCTTTGGATGTCCGATTACTATATTATCATGCAGTTCCATTGCACACTCTCCGAAATGTATTCGATAGAAAACCGATAAGCAAGCGACTTTGCGGCGATGCGCACTAGTAAGCAAGAGACTCCAGAGTCTCTTGCTTACTAGTAGGTCGTCGCTTATGAGTTTCTTGGCTGTCCTCTCAATAGCTTCCAGTGTCTCCAGCTGGTATTTGGCAGAACCATCCCAAAGGTGAGAACAGTACTCCATACACGACCGGAGTTGTGCTTGGTAAAGATTAAGCAACTGTCCCGGTGTGAAGTACCGTCTCACCTTAGCCAAAATGCCAAGCTTTTTTGAGGCTAGCTGGGCTCTAGACTCAATATAAGAGCCGAAATTGAGAGTTGGTGTCAGAGATGCCAAGACTCTAGATTGTTACTTATCGGAACGGACACATCCCGGAAAGTTGGAGCCAGTAGAAATGGGCTTCGTTTAGCGGAGAAAAGACACGCCTGGGTTTTTGCATCATTGAACTTGACCAGATTGGCATCGCCCCAATCGGAGACTGCGTTCAAAGAATTGTTCAAGCGCTCGACCATCGCTTCTCTATGAGACTGGATTTGTACTGCACTGGTTCGTGCGTTGGATGCATAACTCTCTACAACAGTGCTGTCATCTGCGTACCCAAAGATACCGGGTTTAAGCAGGTCATTAATATGCAGCAGAAAATGTGTTGAAGAGAGTACTGATCCTTGAGGGACTCCGGCATTTATGGCCAATTGGTCGGAAGAACAGCCATCGATGACCACTCGAATCGACCGATCCCTCAAGAAATCTGCTATCCAAATACATAAACCAGTGGACAAGCGAAAGAGGTGTGTCAAAATAGGAGCCAACTCAGGCGCACACGTCCTCAAGACTACAGCTGGTATACCGTCTGGACCACTAGCTTTGTTCACGTCTAGATTGCGCAACGCTTTGCGTACTTCAGTCTGACAAATGCGGATTTCCGACATAATCGTCCCGCAAGTCGGCAGACTAGAAGGTACAGCATTGCCAGCATCTAAACATAAAGACTCCGCAAACAGAGTAGCAAATAAATTTGCTTTCTCTTCAGCAGTGTGCGCTAGTGACCCGTCGGGTTTCAGCAGTGGAGGCAGTGAGGGACGGCAGAAGTTGTCTTCGATCGACTTCGCCAGGGACCAGAACGCTTTGCTACCAGAGGGGTAAGAACCAAGTTTGTTCCCTGTTCGGCGTATGTGATCGAAGCGAGCCTTCTTGAGAGCCTTTTTGCAAGACTTGGTATTATCTGTTCTGTGCTTTTGGAACCCGCGCGAGCACAGCTCCGCGCTGTACTGCCTCAAGCCAGATAGAACAGACGTAAGTTGTAGGACTAAGACAGTCTTAGCCCCGTCCCTCTATATGTTTTACATCGAGACTGCCTTAGGTATTGTATGAAATTCAATTTACAAGATGCCACATCCGAGCCTCTTCCTCGATTTACGTTTCTTGTATCTGGCCTTTACCCCCTCCGCTTTATAGATAAATATCGTTACAGTATAATCAGGCAAGTGTCTTGCTTATAACCTGTTTCTAAATACATATCATTAAATCATGTTGCACAGACTGTTGTCAAAAGAGATTAATATTAAAATCTATATGTATTAAGAGGCGAAAACTTGTAGTTTACATTTGTGTATTTATTTTCAGTAACATTGGGATTCTTTGATGATATATTAATACCCCCGAATGCCCTGCAGCACCCATCAAGGTTTGACGAGAGTGAACAAGCTTGGGTGTGGGAATATCCAAAGGAAGATGGCGAAAAACATGACTTATTTATGGATTCAGGTACTTATTCAACCGACTTCCCAAAAAGAAGGAGGTTCTCAATTCGTCTGATGTTTTTTTTTGTATGTATGTTACGCGATTAGTCCGTCAATTGTGAACCGATTTGAATGATTCTTTTTTTAATTGACATGATTTTACCACTATCTCACCTGATGTTAAGTGACGATGCGGCCTAAGATTAAGCCATTTGTCTGAATTGTTTATTTAAGAGCCCCACTGGCGTAAGGATAGATGGCTTACGAGAAGTCACTGGTTCAAATCCTAGCACAGGTATTCATTGGGATGAATACCTGTGCTAGGATTTGAACCAGTGACTTCTAGGTGGTAGGAGCATATTATATCGACGATCCACTCCACTTGCTACCAAAAATTAGCTTACCACCCTCAAGTCCCTCATTTACATTATCAAAAAATATTGGATACGTATTTTTTATTTATTTTTATTAAACAAAAAATTACAAAGATATAGAGCGTTGAAATTCCGCGTGACGTCACAAACCATACTACTTTCTAGCGGTTAGTGACGTCACGAGCCCCCCCTCCCGAACTTTGACGCTCTTTATCTTTGTCAATTTCTATTGATTTGTAAAAAAAAAAGTACGTGTCCAATATTTTATGATAATCTAAAACCGGCTTTTCACTATGGCATATAATGTAAATAATACCTTGAGCTATTTATTACTTCCCGCGATTGCTGTTCACACTGTAAGATACACATATAGTATACGCCAATTAAGATAGACGTCTGAGATATATTAGCGCTCATACAATTCAGAGGTTTAGCTTAATTGGTGAGTGGGCGAGTCCAACTCGACTTGGCCGGTGTTTATTAGCCGTTTAATCCGTACGGAACCCTTCGTGCGCGAATCTGACTCGCACTTAGCCGGTTTTATTTAATATCTCATTAGGCTAGCGTTTTATGACTATCTCGCGTGGTGGTAAGCGAGGATGTGCTACGCGCACATATGCTAATAGGGATGTTGCCTGGGTCAAAATATAGTAATTCTAATTAGTCCGTCAGTTAAGCCGGCTTTTCACCATGGGATATAATGTAAATTACATCTTGAACTATATACTACATCCCGCGATTGCTGTTCACACTGTAAGATATATATTTCAGCTTTGGTTGTCTATGTTTCATTCAAACACTGGCTAAATACACTAATTGTGTGGAGCCATAATAAAAATAAAAAAGCAACAAAAAAAACAGGGTGAGGATTGCTGTTCACACTGTAAGATATATATTTCAGCTTTGGTTGTCTATGTTTCATTCAAACACTGGCTAAATACACTAATTGTGTGAAGCCATAATAAAAATAAACAAGCAACAAAAAAAACAAAGGGTGAGGCAGTGGGAGGCGCGGTGTCCGGGGACGTGAGGTAAAATATATACCTTCAAATATCGCTCAGTCGGTCGAAAAAATATTTATAGCTTGGGATGTAACCCTTTAATTTTCAACTTTTTTTTACTATTGTAATTTTTCCTTTATTTGAGCTGTTAGACCTTGCTTCTTGCCACATTTACCATGATTCTAGGTCAACGGGAAGTACCCTATAGGTTTTGGGTCGAAAACCTATAGGGAACTTCCCGTTGATCTAGAATTGTCAATTTTGGTCAAAAGCAAGGTCTTACAGCACAAGTAAAGGAAAAATTCCGAAAAATAAAAAAAAGTTGAAAATTAAGGTACATTTTAGTACTTGCTAGGTCCACCCGTTCCTGAGAAAATCGGTGGTGATACACGGACAGACGGACAGACAGACGGACAGACAGATGGACGGACAAGAAAGTTATCTTATAAGAGTTCCTTTTTTTACCTCACCCTAAAAACAGGCCAAGTGCGAGTTGGACTCGCCCACCGAGGCTTCCGTACAAACTTGTCAAACTAGATTAAAGGACATTTGCGGTTCCGTCCCTAAGACCGATGCCTAGAAACGGTTAGTGCACTAACCGCAAATAACAAGTTTGTAATAGTAAATTAGCTATTTTATTTTAGGGTTCCGTACCTCAAAATGTAAAAAAAGGAACCCTTATAAGATCACTTTCTTGTCCGTCTGTCTGTCTGTCTGTCCGTGTGTCACCACCGATTATCTCAGGAACGGGTGGACCTATCAAGTTGAAATTTATATCAGATACTGAGATCTATAGTCCCTAAGGTGCATAAAAATCAAAGTCCTGAGTCAACACGATAAAAAGATATGGGCAAATTTAGATCTTCAAAACTTATAAGTACCAAAATTTACCTTAATTTTCCACTTTTTTATTTTTTGGAATTTTTCCTTTACTTGTACCATAAGACCTTGCTTTTAACCAAAATTGACAATTCTAGGTCAACCGGAAGTACCCTATAGGTTTTGGATCGAAAACCTATAGGGCACTTCCCGTTGACCTAGAATCATGAAATTTAGCAAGAAGCAAGGTCTTACAGCACAAATAAAGGAAAAGTTCCAAAAAAAAACAAAGTTGAAAATTAAAGGGTGCCCCCATACATATATAGTATAGGCCAATTAAGGTAGACCTCTGAGTTATATGAGCGCTTATATAATTTAGAGGTCTAGCTTAATTGGTACTAACCAACGTTGGTACGGAAGCCTCGGTGGGCGAGTCCAACTCGACTTGGCCGGTTTTTATTTAACTACATATTTTCGGTTTTCAGACCTTGCTTCTTGCCAAAATTCATGATTCTAAGTCAACGGAAAGTATCCTTTAGGTTTTGATTCCCTTGTGAAATCGCAAAATATGCGAAAATATGCCACATTAACGGTCATATCTTTTGATCGCATTGATTTACAACATTGATTTTTTTCATAGCTGAAAGATACTGTTGACCCGAGTATTTGTTATAAGTTTCAATTTGATATCTCTAAGTGTTCCTGAGAAAAAGGGTCTTGACAGACAGACGAACAACAAAGTGGTCCTAAAAGGCTTCCTTTTTTCCTTTTGAGGAACTGAACCCTAAAAAGACAGCAGTATGATGCTGGATAACTGACTGGTCCACACCACAGAGCATTTTCCAAACTTTCTGGAGTCCGCATCAAAAAGTATCCTACGTGCTAATCCAGATCCTAATCTATCGCTCAAATTACATCCAAATCAGTTCAGGCATTTTTGTGTGTAAGGTTAAAAAATCCATCTATACTCACGAACTTTAACATTTATAACATTAGTAGGAAAGGCTAGCTATTGACCACTATCTCACCCGTACATCGAAAGTGACCATGCGGTCGAGAATGTTAGCTTACTAAGCTTTACCCTAGAATGATGATTGATGATATAATGGTAACATAAATACAAACTAACTTTTGCATTTATATTATTGGTGTTGATAATTTCAGGTGAAACGGTCAGATTCAGAGTAACCGGGGAGGTTTTTCAAGAAAGTCTACCGAGTGGCCCGCCTGGTGCTGACAGCAGTGTAAAGACAATACCCGCCCAGAGCATCGCGCCATACAAAATCATTGGAGGAATCAACGAACCTGGACTCGGCCTATTGGCTTGGTGGGAGTCACCGGAACAAACGGAGGACGATGACAATGATGATGAAGTGGAAGAATAAAATATTAATTTTACCTGTTTACTTTCATTTCAATACTATGTTAACCTACAAGCTTTTGTTCAACTTGCCGTGTTAGTATTATGTACCTGTGTTTGTGTGGGTCAAATCTTGGAAGCTATTTGTGATGTTCGATTGGACTAATCTTCGAGCATTTACCAATGGAGATGTTAACGCAAGGCGTATCTCTACCCTCTAACATCTCCATTGGTAAATGCTCGAAGGGACTATAATAAACATTTGGTATACTTACTTGCGTATCTTCGGTGTCTTAAATTTAGGCTAGTATGTATGGTTAACATATATAGTACTTTTTACATATGTCTTCACAATAAAATTGTGTTTAAAAATATTTTAACATCTTGACACTTTATTTATTTTTATCAGAAATATCTTGCAGCGCTTCAAAGACAGACGTACAAGCCTTTGGTCTCGTAGAAGTCCATAGGCAACCGTGAATGCATCAGGCGGAGCGCGTTATTGTGGCTGTATGAATATCAAATAATCTTGTATGGCGTAAAAGGGATATGGAGCAATATTTTTGGAATCGCACACAGGCCTACATAATCGGCTTTTAATTTGGTTAGTACGTAGGTACGTATAGGTAATAAATAAAATACTTAGTGCGATTTTATCAGGTTATCTTATCGGAGTGCGAAATAATAGATGCTTACTTTATATTGTGCTGCGCTCTAAAGTTGCATGCAGTCATTACAATACCTAAGCTACAACTTAAATATTACTCACGGGCTACATAAAATAAAACAAGAAAATATTTCCCAGTTATTGTAAGTATTTTGTGCTATAAATAAATTATTTGTACGTATTTGTCCAAGATTATTAATCTTTTATGTTAGCTTGTGTTGAATAGTACTCGCTCTAGATGACATCGTTTAGTACCTTATTATAATCAGCCCCGACTAGGGTTAATGATTTCTCGAGCTTATCAATTTCTCGGGTTTCGGGAATTCTCGAGGCTAATTTCTCGGGTCTTCTCGGGTTGTCGAGAAATAATTTACATTTACGTATGTTTTTGCATATCTTTTCGGTTCAAGTAATGAAAAAAGTCATCACAATATTAAAAATGTGTATCATAAAAACTGTCTTATTTTAAATCAATAAATTAGGTGGTTTTCCTCTCAAATAAAAGTATCAAAATAATCATAAAACTTTTATTGCTAGTTTTCAAAAAAATTTGCTTCTCTCAAACAAAACAATAAAATAATAAACGATGGTTAAAACGTTAATACTATCATGATCATAATCAGCCAGTTTCCGTCCACAGCTGGACATAGACCTCTCCTATGGCACGCCACTGAGCTCGATCTTCAGCTATTCGTTTCCAACCGCTGCCAGCCAGCTTGCGTATATCATCGCTCCACCTAGCTGGCGTTCGTCCTACACTACGTGTACCGAGACCGAGCCGTGGTCCCACTCTAGAACTCGCCTACCATAACAGTTATCGGTTCTACGCCAGATGTGACCAGCCCTTTGGCATTTCAGCTTGCTAATCCTTTGACCTATGTCGATAACTTTGGTTCTCTGACGGATGACTTCGTTCCGAATTCGATCCTTCAGAGAAACTCCGAGCATAGCCCTCTCCATAGCTCGCTGAGCGACTTGGTGAAGTTGTCGTACCGTCAGTGTCCACGTCTCGGCTCAGATAATAACAATAAAGTCTAAATAATAACAGATAGGACGCCACCGTATGGGCAATGAAAAGACGCGACAAAGTTTTCCTATGGCTGACGATAACCCCGCTGTATCCTTCTGTGAGCTTCCTTTTCGAAGTTATTTCTACTCAATTGCAATATTTGCCTTAGATAGACGTATTCGTGAACAACTTCGAGAGGAACACCGTTTAGGGCAATAGGCAATATCCGGAGATCGATGCGTGCAGAAGAATCGGCAAGGGTAGTCACTAGTCAGCATGTATTGCAAGTCCTGTACGGTTTCAACCATGATGACAATATCATCCGCAAATCTCAAATGTGAAAGGTAATTGCAGTTCATTTTTATGCCCCTTTCTTTCCAATTTAGCGTTTTGAACATATTATTATCCTTTAGAGCGTTAGTGAATAATTTCGGGGATATAACGTCCCCTTGTCTCACTCCTCGATGTAAGCGGATATGTTCAGTCTGCTGATTTTGTACTTGCTGACTTATAATTACAATCACAGCACAATTTTTGGGAGGTTAATCTGAATATATAATAATTATATTAAAAATCAACTTTAAACTTTGCAAGATCAATAAAACAACATCTGAAAATCTCAACATACATACAAAACAATAAGATTTGCTTACTCTATCTAATAAAATATGTATTAAGAAAATCTAAAGCATTTTATATCTTTATCAGACAGGCGGTTACTTACTATGATTGATATGATTTCTCGAGTTCTCGACTTTTCTCGAGCTTATATTTCCCGGGAACAAAGCCCAACGATTTCCCGGGAATTCTCGGCTCGGGAATTCCCAAATTTGGAATGAAAACTCGTACCTACTAGGGATCTGAGACGAGGTATACCTACATAGATAGGTACCTATTCTTCTCATGAAAACCATCAATGAGTGCACAAAAAGGAAGCCGTGACAGAGGAATAACGACGAATAGGTAGCTAATTAAGCGTGCCACTAATCCTGAAGTAACGACCACGACACCAAGAAGACTTGTGAAATAATTAGAATAGTTTAAAAACGAAAACAACTGACTTCTATGTCCCACGAATCAGTTTCTGTAGCAACTTGTAGCAAGTTTGAGACGTTTATCGTCATATCTCTGGAGATGTCGCGCCGCATCCACAAACTATGAAAGAAAATAACCGGCCAAGTGCGTGTCGGGCCACGCGCAATGTAGGGTTCCGTAGTAGCCCGTTATTCAATGCAAGTCTTTACCCATTATAAACAAGCAACTAGGTACTTCGTCTTTGTCACCTTAACAGATTTATTCTAGGGATTATCCAACACCCAAGTTCAACGACTATTACTGCTAAACTAATAAAGTTATCTTAACCGCTATAGTTTTCCTTTAAAGTTCATGAAATACACTAATATCACGAATTTTTCAAGCCAGCAGTTTAGCTTTTAAAGGGGGGGGGGGGGGAACGCCCTACTGGAACAAAAATTTTTTTTTTTCAAAATTTTATTTCACCACTTTGTCGGCATAAAATTACAGCTTTCTAATATTAACGGTCTCTTAGCAAAACCTCGGACAGACAGACAGACGGACATGACGAAACTATAAGGGTTCCTTGTGACGACTACGTAACTATGTAACCCTAAAAATACCAGTCTATTTCTTCAATAAAATTATTGTTGCTGTTATCTACAGAAGCCGCTGCGATTGCTCCTACTAAGCAAACAGCTAGAGACAGACAGATAATGTCGACGACTGATAAAAAAGTTACCTACGCACGCCGATTCCAAAAACACTTAGTTACGTAGTATTTGTAAAGTTAATCTTATCATCCGTGCTCAGAATCAAGGATCTTATACCTACCTAAGTTCTTATTTGTGGCAGTAATTTCAAGACACAGACAACTTCAAGTTCTCTGGTGCAATAAATTTATTTTAGTGAACATTATACATATTCAATACAGTTATTATTGTTAATCAATACAGTTGTTGTTGTCAAAATAGCGTAGCATCATCAGGTCTATGGAAGTTGGCTTTTACGCACGCTGTGTATATTTTATATCTAATGCCCTATCCAGACTCTCCACGAGGCCACAGAATAATGAATAGTACAAGTAACGAGGTAAGGCGAGAGTTAGGACGATGCGCTCGTGTCCCCTCGTCTTCCTTTACCTCGCCTCGCTGTCGCTCCGCTTCGTGTCGGTTTTTCGGGCGCGAGTCAAGGGACGCGAGGGGGACGCGCTGAATAAGAGCTTGTCCAGAAAGGGCGAATTCGCCACGTTTGTCTCGTGCGTAACACGCGCGACCATTGCGTCCAGAACAAGCGTACCAACGCGCGAGCATTTCACAATTCTGTATCAAAATTTTGTCGCACTCGCTTCGAAGTTCGCGCGTATGCTGGATGGACAAGGCGTCTCGACTCGCGCGCAATACGCGCGTATCAAGCGCGAGTCAAGAGTCTGGCGAAGTGCACGCGTTTTACGCGCGTATTTATAATTCGCGCGATGCTTGTGGACGCAATGTATTGACGCCCAATATCTCGCTAACGCGCTTATCAATTCGCAGCGAATTCGCCCTTTCTGGACAAAGTCTTAATCGAGAGTGTGGTTCGCTAACACTCCTGCTGCCTCCACTCGCCAAGACTCGTGCCGAGAGCTTCTAAGAGGCGCCTCACGAGAGTGTGGATGGGGCATATGAGTTTTCTTGCAAGTGAAAGAGATGCGCTATAAGTAGACGCTGTTTCAGCTGCATACCTATCTATGACACGCTAAAACCCGACACGTTTGGGTAGGTACCTGCGCAGATAACATCACTGTTGTAAAATCACCAATCAATACCAATATTAACTTGTAAGTAGTTGTGAGAACAGTAGACCTCGCGTATAAGGACACGCGGACACGGACAACCATGGAATAACCGACACTTTCCCCCCAATAAAAAAAGCGATCGGCTAAATAAATCAAGAAACTCGTTTCAAATTTCGTCAGTGGGTTAAAAATTCGACCTGTAGGCTCCTCGACATCCTAACCTAAGGGTAAGGATGTCGATGTGTAGGCTAGCTAGATCATCCGTGGCTAGAACAGAGACAAACTACATGACATCCATATTACGGACAATAGCATTTTTTGGTTAATCTCGACGCTTCGTAGTCAAGGTCAGCTCAGCTAGGCTATTCTGTAAGCTATCTCGACAGCGGAATCCGCGGTGAGATTCAAATTACGTATTACGAAATTCAACCGTATACCAATGTAATACGATTGAATTTCGTAGTACGAAATTTGAATCTCACCGCGGATTCCGCTATCGAGATAGCTTACAGAATAGCCTAGCAGACCGCGACCGTATTATTTATATTCTCTTTGACCGCGACGCGACGCACCGCGCACTTTTTAAAGAGTCAATCAATTTGTCCCTTTAGCCACGGTAATAATATAATAATACAGCATTGTTACTCCATACAAACAGTCTGAACGCGCGCATGCCTACGCTCCTCGAGTTCGGTACACACTCGGTACACAGCTCACAATGAATGTGGTTGCGCCGCAGTGAGGCGCAGTGACGAACGAACAGTGTAATGGCGGTTGAAGCAGTAACTGTAGGCGGGCAGCCCTATCGCGCGTGTACGTACCGCGCGGTGCCGCTGGCTCATTACTGTATTATTATATTACCGTGCTTCAAAGTTCAAGGGCGGATCCAGCTTTGGCGCCAGGAGAGGGTCACATAGTGGGGGGGGGGGGATAAAATTCAAATTTTCGATGCGTTCGTTCCCAAACGTTTGCCATCATACAAAGTTATTATATTAAATTAATTAAATATTGAAGGTATTTCTCTATATCTTTGCTTTTGATAGTAACTGCAGCGTTATCTACATCTTTGCCTTTAATAGTTTCAATATCATCTGTGGTTTGGACTATACAAACTATTATGAATTCAAAGTTACATAAAATCTGTATGGTGACAAAATATATAAATAAAATCATTATGTTCAATTAGTGGTCCACCTAAGTTCTGGATCAAGCTCAGGGGGGGGGAGGGTCATGACCCCCATGGATCCACCGTTGCCGTGCTTTAACACTGGTCCAGGAAAGCAGAAATTTAGTACTTGTGTCTGAAGTTGAACGATCGCTGATACAGGTTTCAGAGTGGGGTACACGAAATCTTGTAGGTAGAGTTCAACCCAACAAAAACACAAACATGCATGTCTACGGCTAAAAAATCTCCGTTTTTAGTTGTTCCTCAATTTCAAAACATTCCCCTAAATCTTAGGTGTGGACATTTCCAACGAAGTCCAGTTTCAGAGTCATTTGGAATGCAAAGCAAGTATAACTGCTAAAAAACTTCGTGCCCTCAACAGAGTTAAGCGGTACTTCACGCCAAAGCAACGGCTTCTACTCTATAAAGCCCAAATTCGACCGCATATGGAATACTGCTAGAATTCTCTCATCTCTGGAGTAGGGCTCCGAAGTACCAGGTGCAACCATTTGATTTCCTACACCGAAGCGTTTTCATAAAAGAATGGTTTGTACGAATGAAAAGTTTTAAATAAATGAAAGAAGTTTTTAATGCCGGCGAAGCCGCGACACCCCGAGACCCTCCTAGTTATGTATATGAGTATAGGTACCTAACAGTATCTACCGATAAAAGAGCACCGCCAACATATTGACATGTCATTAACACCAACCGTTAATTTTGGCTGTTTATATAACTTCAAAAAAGCTACGTTTTGACTAAGTTAAGACAATACATTCTTCCTTCCGTCTCTCCGGGATAGTTACCCGGTCATCAGTCACAAGTCCGACCGTGTACCTATGCATGGAATATTGGACTCATCTCAGCTATTGAAAGTTGGAAGCAAGAGGCTCCAGTTTCGAGCATCGTAGATATTCCTACTATCCTTCTTTACTTTATATCAGGTGATATATTTATATTATATATTACTTTATATCAGGGGCCTTATTCAGTATGACCAATGAGATAACGCGTTCCTTATCGCGCCACGTTACGTTATTGAAAAATTGTATTCTGTATGCCACACGATAGGTAAATTATACAAAACGCGCGCGTTACACGTCCTCATATGTCACGATATTTTGACAACTCAAAACGCGCTCATAACTTTACCCTACCGCGTTTTAATTGGCGTAGAGAATACTATAACGCGGAGATAACGTAAAACGGCACGGTAAGACTTTAAAAAGGTCATACTGAATAATGCCCCAGGTCAAGCACTAACCCTTACAACACAAAAAATACGTAGCTAACCTATTATAAACTTTACGTTCAAATTTTAAACGAAATAACTAAAACCTTTTGGCAAGGTGTGTGACTAATACCTTAATAGATTTTTTTTATTACCAGAGCTTCCTGTGATGACGACGAAAGTGAACCAACTGATCCAGGTGCTGGCACGACTACAAGACGTCAGTTACGTGGAGCCCAACGCTGCCCGGAGACACCACGCCAACGCCGACGCTGCCCTGCTGCTCATATTCCACATTGGACGAGAACACATACCGTTCACCATTGAACAGAAAGCAGCGGTGGCCAAAAACCTCCCCTCGGCTTTAGAGCATATACAGATCAACATTGAAGGACACGGATTCGAGTATAGGAAGAGACTGAACACTCTCATCTTGAAAAAGAGATCCGCATTACAATTCCTGGTCGACACGTACGGAAGTTTCACTATCCCTTCCGGACCGTCGACGCAATTATCACAGGTATTCGAGCAACGGAACCTGAAGGAAACTATCGGAATCCTGAACGAGATCATCGCACAATTTCGCAACGACTCTGACTCCGACGGCGCACTGTCCGACCTCGATTCCGACGGTGCACATTCCGACCGCGACTTTCCAGGTATTCCGTCCTCGCACTACTGGTGGTTGTGAAAATGTGGGATTTTCTCGACGGCATCCCCGTTGTAGGGCATGTGAAAGGTATAGTCCATTACGTAACGGGAGATATAGAAGCGGGTAATAAATCGATGAAGGAATCTACGCGGTCGTCCGCTGTGTTAGGTGCCGGTGTGGTAGGCGTCGCGTCCGGAGCCGCTGTGGCCGTCACGTTGGGCATTATGGCCGGGACAGTATGGGACACCATGGAGAGCGGCGCCACCGGACGAAGTACAGGTATTTTTGCTGGTATCGAGAATATCGTCAACAAAGCTCGCAGAGGTGAAATACCCATCCCTGAGGTGGCTCAAACGACTCTCATCCTCGCCAGCGACGGTCTCGGCGGGTGGAGTGGAGGAAGATTGATAACTTCTACGCCACAGATAGCGAAATCTATCGGTACGTCGGTTAGCAAATCTGTCGGCAAGAAAACAGGTGAAACGATATTGAAATCTGTGGACACGTCTATTTGGACAACTATTCTTCGACCTTTGCGTAAAGAGGCGATCACATTTATCGAGAAAATTGTAGGCAATGAAGTCGCGATAAGTTTAATAGCAGAGGAAGTGGTCATTGTGAGTACGTATGGACGGGTACGTGAGATTGCCAATATCTCAGAAAAGGCTATGCAAGATACATCAGCAAGGAATAAAAGAAAGCCTAAAAAAAAGACTAAAGACGAGCGTTCAGCGACGCCCGGTGAACGCTCTTCGGATCCGGCAGATACCGGTGTCGGCGATGGTGGAGAGGAACCGCCGAGACGAAATCCAAAACAAACAACGAATTCAACACTGCAACCGGTACAACATTGGCAAGCATTTCTAAGCGTATTTGGCGTACAAACGTTAGATCAAATTTGTATTCGTGGGCAACGGATCTTTAAAAAAATGACAGATTACCAAAAAAAAGACATGAAAAAGTTAATTAAAAATCTGAGAGAAAAAGGTATCCTCAAAAAAACAATTGAAACTATTCTAAACATATTTGAAACCGTAGAGGAAGAAGACGTTACATTGCTCAATTTCATAAGTTTGACTGAGTTTATATTGCAGTATATCGGTGAACAGTCAGCTCGCCGCAACCAGTTGGCGCGAGACCCGGCTACATCGTACGTGGACCGTAAACGTGAGATCCTTGAGATTGTTAACGTTCAGATCCATAAACATGACTACACTATTGTACGTGTGTTTCAAGAAATTAAAGCCCAAATGAAGCGTTTCAGATTACCAGTCAATTTTAGAGATACATTTTCTGCCGTTTATCACTACTTCAAGCACAGAATCGTAGGTTCACACGAGTTGACCGTTAGTACATATTGCAATTTAATTCATAACTGTTTTCTAATAATCAAGAATACGCCAGAGTTTATCAATATTGAGCAAACCAAGGAGATAGAGTTTGAAAGATATTACGCTTGGTACGGGAAAAGGCTGCGTGTTGTATTAAAGAAACACGGAGTACGTGTTGATTTAAGTACGTGCTACTTTTTGAATGATACGTATAGTGGTGACCGAGACGGAGATGCGTATATTAATAAAAGACGACTGCCTCGAAGACAAGGCTGTGTCATTTTTTAGCTGATAGATGCATCTTATTTTAGTTTTTAAGGTGGTTCGATTTCCATACAAAACTATATGTACAAATACGAGTAAATGGAACAAAAAATTGCAATGAAATCACATCTATTGGTCGTTATACAACTCTTTACATACGGGAAATCATATCCTACTACATAATTTGATAAAATAATATGAAAACTAAGATCGAGATTTTAATTCATTTTTGTCAATATGTGAGTGAAGTTTCACAGTGTCATACGCTAAACTCATTAGTATGTATTGCCGCTATTGTCAGACGTTGCCAAACCGTGCGCTCGCTGAAAAGGCGACGTTGCCAGACCGCTGACATGCGAGTCGCCGCCTTGTAGTTTGTTGTCTTCAAATATTTTGTCGGTTTATCGGTTAGGTTAGGCTCTAACAAACTCAAATTTAGTTTTATGTTGTTTTTAACCGACTTCAAAAATTGATGTTTCTCAATTCGACCGTATATTTTTTTTATGTTTGTTCGCGGATAACTTCGTCGCGTATGAACCGATTTTGATGATTATTTTTTGTTAGAAAGGAGACATGATGTATGTCTGATAAATCTCCAGAGATATGGTGATAGCACCTCAAATTTGGCATTGAAAATTAATAGCGTGGCATTTGAAGTCGGTTCTCTTTTTTAGTTTTATTAAACGATCTTATTGTTTAGTGTTTTGTGGAAATTTTGGACCATATTTTCATGTTTTGTAATATTGAAATTGAAAGTAAGACGATTAATCCTAGAAAATAGTGTGATAATTACATGGAAAAAAGAATCATCGCAATCGGATAATATTAAGAGATCGAAAAAAGCTTTTTCTATTTGTATGGACACAGAGGATTATAGAGCGCGGGCGCACGCGCTCTATAATCCTCTTAACTTACTTTCCTATAATAACAAAAATCGACGATACTATTACGCAATAATTAAATAAAAGATGTGGGTTTCTTCTCTCACTTGATGTATATGAAACAACTTCAGTTTTGAAACAATGTTATATTCCTTTTTTTTTACATTTTTTAATGCGCAATCTGAAAATACAACGATATACATAACAAGATATATATTTTATATAACTAGTATGCTTATACAATAAGAATATGTAATACGAATACAATAACTAATGAGATATACATCACAAATAATCACAATATTATTTCTCGAACTAAATGCTAAACTTATACACAAATATGATTATTCGTGCAATGGCAATAAGAAATCATAACAATATGAATAAAATTCGACCTCGCAAATTGAGGCTTTTTGTACCCGTACTATTGGTAATGTCATCGAAAATCGGCCTAATATTCAATAGGCAGTCTGGTAGACGAAACCAAATTGTCATCAGCTTGGTTTTTATTATTTGTGATTTTATGTTGAGCCTTGCAAGATGATCACACAAACATTATATTTTTTATTCATTTTCTATTTACTTAATTGAGCAAAATAAAAAATATTTTGGTTATTGACGTCCATAAGAATCATAAGCGTGTGTTGCGTAAAATCAATGGAAATGCCAAAACAAAAAATCTATTCGTGTTTACCTTTTTTGTTATTATTATTAAATTGGTTGAGGTATGATCCAACATTTTATGAAATTATAAACCGATCACATTTTAGGGATATTTTCTACACCGAACTTTGTTTTTCTATTATTGCAGCTAGGCAAGCATTTGACCACTATCTCACCTGGTAGATAGTGATGATATGATCAAGGGTGTATTATGCTTGCCTAGTAGATATCAACATTCCTGTTCACTATTGTAATGTAATAGCAAACAGAGATGAGAGCGAGATAGCTGTTTAGTTGCATCTCGTTTTATTCCACGATTGGTATCAAATGCGATCGTCGATATCAATGTCGAGAGACTGCCCAGCTCTTAACTGATGGAACACAAGAACCATTTGAGATTTCTACTACAAGTTTCGGTTTGTTACAAAACTCGGACAGACATACGGAGTACGGACGTTGTAGGCTAATTACAATAGGGCCCCGATATTTTGGTACGGTAACCATTAAAATGATATCTAAGAACATTTAATAAGTACGGTATAAATAAATAACACAAACCTTATGTAACACAAACCTTAACGTAAAAGTTATAAAGTTTAACATTACATGAGATCATTGATGCAAACTCAATATACCTAAGGGGCAGTTTCACCGGGTCTCGATAAAATCCGTAATAGCCAATTTAGGAACTTATCTGCGAGATTTTGACGGCTTTAATATTGTGTTATATGTCAGATACTTTATCAGGAACCGGTGAAACTGGCTCATAAATAAAAATATCACATGACGAAATGGCATCATATAGTTAGATATGTTACCAGTTAACACGTTTCCGTTATATACAATCTATCAAAATTTAAAATGTTGATACTAAAATTTGTACACAATTATTTTACCTCCAAATAAAGTTTCAGGCATATACAATTTATATTTTTAGGGCAAATAAATATCTAATTTAGCGCTATCAGAAACCGGTGAAACTGCCCCTCACAGACTTAAGATAAATACATAACTGTAAACTATTGGCGTTCACACTAAACGCAACTTTGAAATGTATAGGAACAACATTTATTTTTCCACACCATATGTCATTAGGCGGGTCCACACAGAACGAGCAGTCTTGCGAGGCATTTTCCGCGCGAGGCCGCTCGGTCTATGTAGACGTGTTTACCGCGCGCTCTTTGACCGCACGCGTATTTAGGCGGGTACACGCAGAGCGAGCAGCCTCGCGATGATACTGAGGCAGCCGCGCTCGTTCGGGGACAGTTTCGTCGCGAGGCTGCTCGCGCTGTGAACCCGCCTAATGTCAATGTCATTCCCATTCATTTTTACAAGCTTTAATTTAACTTGCTTCGTGCAATTTGGAATACTTACGCAAGTTTGGTGACAATTAAATATTATGGTACCATCGAGTTGACCTGATGATGGTGCCGGCTGTAGGGATTTGAATTCCGTAAGGGCAAGTGGTAGACAGACTTAATTTGGGCTAGTATGTATTGTTATAATTAGTACTTTTCATTACAACTGATAACGTCTTTACAAAGAGCTTGTGTTTAAACAAGATTTTTAATTTAAATTTATTAAGTTGCGTTTGGCGCGAACAGTTACATTAACTGAATTATGTGGAGACTGTATACTGAGAGACATGCCTAATTATAGTAAAATCTGTGTTCCTTATACTGAACAAATATATTACGATTTACAATTGCATTATTTTTGTTTGAGAATTGTGACTGAAACCACAGAATAATGAATAGTTCAAGCTGAAACTGAAATATGTAGGAACCTAAATTAATAATCTTATTCTTACAGTAAGTTTATACATTCCTTTTTTATTAATAGATTTTATTAAAAGTTGTGAGTATATTTTTCTTTTCCTACTCAATTTCGTCAGATGGTTTTCATGAAAACAAATGTTTTTACCACAGTTTTACAATCCATACAGTTAAGCAACGAATGTAATGTTGCGTAGAGCAACGGCGGGGAAGTGGGCGGAGCGTCAAAGGCGTTTTTTAACTGAATGGATTGTAAAACTGTCGATTCTACTCTAGAAATCGACAGCTAAGATGATCAGGTATTTATTACGTTAGAGTATAGCAATGAATACACATTTTATGATTTTGCGGTAACATAGCCTACATTTTATAAGTACGCCATATTCAAGCAATAGGGGCCTGGAGATGATCAATAGAAATTGCTAATGTTATACATAAAGCTGGCTACTTAATCAATTTAGGGAACAGAGGATTAAGGGCCGTATTAGGGGTTTGGGTAATTAGGTTACTGAGCATATTTTTTCTCATACATTATTAGGTGACCAGCGGCTTAACTTTTCATAAATTTGCCTAATTATGTGTGGTGATTCTAACTAAGCAATATTTAAAATCAATCTTTGCGTAGAAACTTGAGACCTGTGGGTGTCTTATTACACACGATTTAGTAGATTGGACAATTTACACCCGTATTGAAAAAGATTTTACAAACAAGTACTAGTGGACTTAATTTAAATAATTACAGTAATGTTATGGTTTGTGTAGCTCATACTTACTTTTAGAGATTTTTTCTGCAACTAAGAGATAACGATTACCCTATATTGACTAGAAAAAAAATCTTAGGTTTAATTTGTTCGTTTCCAGGCATCTTAATGTAGACGAGAGCAACGAAAATTAATTACATAATTAATATATATGATTAGCTAACTATAAATAACAACAGCCTTTCGACTTGGTCAGCTCCAGTATCGAAGCTATGTTACGAATAGATTTCGATTAAAAACAAAAAAATAGAACAGATTTATAAATCAAATTGAAACTTTTCAATCAAATGTACATTTAACATTTCTAAACAAGATTTTTTTTTGTACAAACTTTTATGTAGTAGTGTAATGTATGAAAAATACATTCTAGTTAGAATTAATATTAATCAATATTTTTGTAGTTACAAATTTAAGTATGTGGTCTGAGTAACATGGTATATCTTCGAAGCTATGATTATAAAATTAATGTGTATGTGTGAATGTCGCCAAAGCATCTAACAATGTGTTCTGACAGCTCTCAAGCTAACACCCATTTTAGGCCTAGCATTCTACCATGCTCAATAAGTCATCATCATCATCACTTACCAATGGGTGAACATGTGAATGGCTAACCTTCCATAAGCTAAAGAAATAAATTGTCACCATAAACTACATGGAAGGGAGGATGTTTGGTTTTAGAAAGATTATCTACTAACTTAGCATATTTATAAAATTCATTTCTGTAACCTTAAGTAGATGATATAATTGCTATATAAGTAACGGTAATTACGAGGTGCATTCAATAAGTACCTAGCCTCATCGCCAGAGGGCGCTTTAGTTTCAAAAGAGTTTTACCACAGTGTAGCACATTCTTTTTTAATTCTTTTTTCAAATTTTCATTCCAATCCCTTCATTTGTTTTATTTTGACAACTTATGGTAGCGAACGTATCGATCGGTTTTACAAAAATGGAAAAAGAGCAATATCGTTCGGTGATTCGATTCCTATTTTTGGAAGGGAAAACGCGCATCGAAATCAAAGAGCGCTTGGATGCTGTGTACGGTGACTCTTCTCCATCGATGGCCACCGTCAAGAATTGGTTCAACGAGTTTGCACGTGGCCGTACGTCGGTTTTTGATGAACCCATGTCCAGGTGCACCGAAAACAGCTGCTACGGAGGAAAAAATTAAAAGAATCCATGATCTCGTATTGGCAGATCGCCGATTGCGGCATTTCAGAAGGAATAGTGCATCATATTCTTCACGAGGAACTCGGCATGAGAAAGCTGTCGGCGCGATGGGTGCCGCGTTTACTCACACCGGAAAACAAGTGCAACCGTGAGACCACATCGGAGACGTGTTTGACGCTGTTTAAGCGGAATTCAGCGGAGTTTTTGCGTCGTTTTGTGACCGTCGATGAAACCTGGATCCACTGGTACACACCAGAGACCAAGGAGCAATCAAAACAATGGATCCAGATCGGGGAACGTGCTCCAAAGAAGGCGAAAACTGTAAAATCGGCCGGAAAAGTTATGGCCACCGTTTTCTGGGATTCACAAGGTGTGATCTACATCGATTACCTCGAGAAGGGTAAAACAATTACAGGGCTTTACTATGCCGGTTTATTGGGCCGATTCGACGCCGAATTAAAGAAAAAACGACTCCATCTGGCTAGGAAAAAAGTGCTGTTTCACCAGGACAACGCATCGGTTCACACGTCTGCCGTTGCCATGGCCAAATTGGTCGAATTACGCTACGAATTGCTGCCCCATCCACCGTATTCTCCAGATTTGGCCCCTTGTGACTTCTTTCTGTTTCCTAATCTGAAAAAATCTCTCGCCAGGAATAGATATGGATCAAATGAGGAGGTCATCGCCGCCACGGAGGCCTATTTTGCAGAGTTTGACAAAAACTATTTTTCGGACGGGTTAAAAAAGTTGGAGCATCGCTGGGTTAAGTGTATCGAACTAAAAGGAGACTATGTTGAAAAATAAATTGCCACTTTTCAAAAATTTTCGTTTACTTTTTGTAGGCTAAGTATTTATTGAATGACCCTCGTATTTATTTTATGAAATCTTTATATCAGCTTCGATTATTCTTAAACATATTAAAAAGCCAGGCTCGTTAAATTGAAATACATTTTTAGTTTCTTCCTTTACAGTGCATTGGTCTGTTTTCATATAAATAAATAAATAATATTGAATAAAATAAATGAAATTTGATTCGAGCGACCCAGTTTATCGCCAATGAACGCGTTCATATATATCGAAAATGTATAACGGCTTTATACTATATATATAGTAGAAGAAGCCATAGAGAGCTTTAAATAATGTCAACGGTATCATTATAAAATCATCGTATTATTTTGTATTATTAAATTGATTAAAATATTTTATTGGAGACCAACATGGACTTGACCACGATCTTACTTGAAATTAATTAAATTACTATGAAAGATAAGGCTAAATTCACTTTTACAAATTACACATACAATAAAAGCATTTTAACTGATTTAACCTTCCTTATACATGGTTTATAGTATAGACGAAATAAAATAAAAAACCAGCCAAGTGCGAGTTGGACTCGCGCACCGAGGCTTCCGTACAAACTTGTCAAACTAGGTTCAAGGACAAACTTAACTTTACAGTTTGATCTATAGAAAATGTATAGCACCAACCGCAATGTAATAGTACATTCACTTTATTTGTTATTTAACTACATATTTACGGTTTTCAGATTTATTCCTATGTAAGTGTTTCAAGACCTTGCTTTTTGCCAAATTTCATGATTCTAGGTCAACGGGAAGTATGTTTTGATTCCCTTGTGAAATCGCAAAATATACGAAAAAATGCGACATAAACGGTCATATCTTTTGATAGAGTTAACTTAAAAGTTTGATTTTTTCACAGCGAAAAAAGACTGTAGACCCGAGTATTTGATATAAGTTTTAACTTTATATCTCTATGCGTTACTGAGAAAAAGGGTCTAGACAGACGGACACACAGACAGACGGACGGACAACAAAGTAATTCTATAAGGGTTCCTTTTTTCCTTTTGAGTTACGTAACCCATAAAAACTTCTCATCGCCGTCGCTGCGATATCTCGGCGAAGACAATACAGTAACTAACCGTCCAGTATCCGTTTAGCTGGCAAGAGAGCTTCACCTTCACCAGTGTAGCATTTGGCAAAAAAAAATTGTTGATGAAGTTGTAGTTCCAATGTCCTGAAGTGATAAGTTGGTGTCACTAGTTATACACCCCGGCACGGATCTAAAGGCGCGAGCATCAGCACTGTCACGTGATGACAGCACGAGTAGCAAACTCTCAAACCTTGTCCAGAAAGGGCGAATTCGCTGCGAATCGTTTCGCGCAAATTGATACGCGCGTTAGCGAGTTACTGGGCGTCAATACATTGCGTCCACAAGCATCGCGCGAATTATAAATACGCGCGTAAATCGCGTGCACTTCGCCAGACTCTTGACTCACGCTTGATACGCGCGTATTGCGCGCGAGTCGAGATACTAGAGACGCCTTGTTGCATCTAGCATACGCGCGAACTTCAAAGCGAGTGCGACAAAATGTTGACACAGAATTGTGAAATGCTCACGCGTTTGTACGTTTCTTTTGGACGCAATGGTCGCGCGTGTTACGCACGAGACAAACGTGGCGAATTCGCCCTTTCTGGACAAGCTCTCACTGACGGACCGCTACCGCGCGTCCCGTCACCCCGCGCTCCTCGACCCGCGTACAGTCAAACAATTGACTATTTGATTTGTGCGCATCTAAAGGTCAGACGTTTAGATCGGTGCCGAGAGTTATACTCGTACAGTTTACTTGAAAGCGAAGAGTAGCGGAGAGTTGGTGAAGTGGTGGGCGTTGTTGAGATGTGCAATAAGACGGCCGTCTAACAAATGACGTCCATATTGTACCGCCTCCGCTTCGTCCTTCGCTAGTCCCGTGCTTAGCAGCCAACGCACGAGGCACGAGCCGCGGAATACGTTATGGTATGTACGCATGCGCCATCTAGCGGACAAACATTTACAATTTTTACAACGAAAATGCGAATTCATGAAGAACGGGGGGTGCACTTTTCCATACAAATGTATTCCCCCGTTTTCTCCCTGGAAAATGCTTCAAGAGCAAAATTTGTTTTTACAAAAAGTCAAGGTCTGCTGTAGCTACAAATAATAGGGCCCTATTATTTGCTTTTTTTGACCAACCAATTGCAAAAAGAAATATAAGCCTTCTAATTTTCTCTTTAAGATTTTTAAAGGGTCATATTTCTATTTGCAATTAGTTGGTCAAAATAAGGAAAATGATAAGGGCGTAGCTACAACAGACCTTGATTTTTCGTAGAAACAAATTTTAAGAAGTGTTATAGTGGTGAAATATGTTAAATGATGTAACAGAATAAAAGTATAATAATCAAAGTATAATTATTATTAGAGAGATGATGTGGTCGATTTACATTTTGTTATTTAGACTAAGCATATCTATATCTTTTTACATATATAATATCCTGTACTTGTGTATATATGCCATTGAACTCTTCCTAAACAGTTTGACCTATTTTTTAGATATTTTTGTGTGTCTATTAAGTGGGTTATTTATGGTTAAGTTTAGATTCACAATTGGACAGGGTATGTGGCGTTGCGATAAGGCATAATAATATATATTGGATCCGCAAGTAGTTTATGAAATTGAATAGAAAAAATCCTTGTTTCTAAGTAAAGAAAATAATACACAATGTTGCACAAACCTGGTGTCTTTGGCGATAGCTTCCTTGCAACGATCCAAGTGATGCGTGATGAACTGGTCACAAACGTGCTTTGTCTCGAAACTCAGATCTTCTATGGCCGGTAATACAACTATATCCGTTCCTTGCCTGGAAAATAAAACATCAAAATAGTTAAAATATATGGTGGGTTCCCAACGAGTCACACTTTAACTCGTTGCAACCTTATTCTACAAGATATTCGAGGAGTCGACGACGAGTCTCCCAGTATAACAGTGTTGGCGTCGCGATATAAAGACTGATACTGACTATTATACTCACTACTGTTTGTTGTAGACTGTCTCGACCAAGGTTTCATGTGTAATGCACTTCCTCGGGAGTTTACGCAGCAAGATCGCGACGATCACTGATCTTTACTAATCGCTTTATCTCTTCTTTATACATACATACAGACGTATATAAAACCACGCCTTTTTTCCGTTGGGGTAGGCAGAGACTTCCTTGTTTCCACTTGCTACGATCCTGAAATACCTCTTTCGCTTCTTTCACTTTCATGAGCGTCTTCATACATGCTCGCCGGTTATAGGTACTTTTGACTTGACCTTTCTAAAACGTCTCCGATCTGTCGTCGTCGTGATTCGTTCGCCTAGGTCGGCCCCAACCGCCTGGCCCACTCACACTTGTCTTATAAATCTTCTTCGTCTTTTCCCTTCGTCAATCTTCCTTCATCTATCCTCTCTTCTTTTTAATCGCTGTTAATAAGAAAAAAATCTTACCATTTAGTTTTAATATATCTGATGGTAGGTATCAATATTTCTTCAGGATCCAGTCCGAACAGAATCAGCATGACAAGCGCTTGTCCATAGTTCGCGGCGATGTCAAAGAACTCTATCTCTACGAACACGCCGCTTTCGTCCTTCGACATTATTCGCCATGTCGTGTACGTGATGCCCTGAAGATAAAGATAAATTTATTTGTCATAAACATGAAGGTAATACAAGCATAAGCATGTAGAGTTCTCAAGAAAAAGTCCGTTACACATGTTTTGCCTGATAAAGACGTCCAAATAGAGAGATGGCCGTTTACCTATAGATTACATCTAATGAGCGCAATATAATTGTTGCTAATCACATTAACATAATGCAGCAAATAAAAATGAAATATCAATATATTTATCAATACAATAATATAACAACAGATTCATTCGGTTATGCACTAATGTATAAGGACTGTAATGGCTTTAAAGAATTAAGACGGACTGACTTATACCATAAGCTGTACGAAATTTGGGCAGAAATCTTAGCCAGGCGAGGTGACGACAGATGGAATAAGTCTTTTAACAGGATGGCAATCACGATCTGGAAAATGCAATATTGGACATACGACAGCTCAATGGGCCGACGATGTCGTCAAGTTGGAAGGAAATACGAGGAAGAGGGCAGTGGAAAGATGCCACTACCCAGCAGTGGGTGAATTAAAGGATGCTAATTTTTCGCCCTTGATGGGCGGCGTTGGAATGCTGTCTAGTGTCTGTCCAACTGCCCTGCTTACCACCCTGTTTACCACTCAAGATGGAAAATCTGTCCCCAAAACACCTAATGTGTTCCGGCAGTTGTCCTTGAGAGCCAGTACCCGTTTTAGGCCTTGCGTGCTACAATCCTCGACCGCATTCTTGACTCAAACTAGCGTATATAATATAAAGATATGATAGATATATATACTTACAATGAACATAGTCAGGCTGTAGACAATAATAAGCACGGTATGTTTGAGTAGCTGACCACCGCGCCCTCTGGTTTGCTCAGGCGGTAACAAGCCCAGTTGGCTCGCAGCTCGTTCTAATTCGTTCAGATATGAGCAGGCACCGGGCTCGTTGCAGCGGTGCTTTTGTGAAGGCGGACATGCGCAATCTCTGGAATATCAGTTTGTTCTAAATAACTCTTCAACTAGACTTACTTGCTGAGTATATATATAGGTACCTATAGTACCTAAAGCAAGTCAATGGCAAGCTATTTGGCTCACAGGGAACTGGGGCCAGTTTACGGAAATTACCAAACTAAATATATATGTATGTATATATCGAAGTTATACAAAACAAAGATTTAGATCACACACTTAATTAAAAATACTAATGGTGTTCCACAGGGAAGCAATTTTTGCCCAAACATACATCACACACAAGTATATAGGTATACTAATTGCTACATGACGCATGAAAGGTTTTTTTTTTACGGTTATTGTTGTTTTGCTTAAGATAATGCATTATTTATACTACTTAGATATTTGTCTTTATTGGACGGACGGACCGCAGAGTTGAATAATTGAAGACCGACTTCAAATTCCGCGCCAATCATTTTCAGACCAAGTTTGAGGTTATTTCCATATCTCTGATGATACTCATCAAATCAAATAAAAACAACATACCGACGAAATGACAACCTCCTCTTATTTAGAAGACAGTCAATGCCAAACTATAAAATACGTATCCGTAAAAACATTTGCAAAACAACAATGAAACTGTAACTCAATAATTAAACAAATCCCCCTACGCGTTCCAGAGAAAAAGGGTCTTGGCAGACAGACAAACAAATCAGCGAGGAACCAGTGGTGTAGTGGGAGAATGGTCAGCTTTGACGCCAGAGGTACCGAGTTCAATCCCCACTGTGCACCTTCAATTCATGACCTTTACCGGAGGGCCACTGTGAAAAGCTTCACAATGGCCCTCCGGTAAAGGAAAAACATCGTTAGGAACCCCCCATCCCCGCATGGTGGTAGGACACTATCTGGTGTTCGTCTGGCCAGTCAAGTTAGAAATTCTATCACCAAACATCTCATGTGTTCCGGCAGCTATCCTTAAGAGCCAGTTCCAATTCTAGGCCTAGCGTGCTACCATCCTCGACCGCATCATCACTTACCAACAGGGGAGATTGTGGTCAAACGTTAGCCTATAAGATATTTAAAAAAACAGATGGACAACAAAGTGATCCTATACCTACGAGTTCCTTTTTTTTCCTTTTGTGATATGGAAACCTAACAATATCCTATTCTAACCTATTGACTATGAATGTGCAATGTATAATTTCAACCAAGTTCATTGAGCCGTTTTTCCGTAAGGAAGTTACAAAAACACTTTTGAATTTCTACTTTCGTATTAATAATATAGTATAGATGTTCCTTACTTGACATTTCCAGTCATATCTTCAATATCATGCGAATTGGTGAGTCCATTCTGACAGTTGGGATCATCTGAGCAGCACCCGTTAGCGTTGCGGCTCGGCGACGGAGTAGCAGTTATTGTTCTGTATGTTACTGAAAAAGGATCATATTAGTATTACACAAATGTTAGGTAAGCAGTAGTTTGGAAAGGGGACCTTCCCAAACTAAACAAATCCGCAAAAGGGTTCTGTGAGATGAGTAAGGACCAAGAAGACTATGCACAATGAATGACCGATCAGCCCCCCTATGCAGCTCCAAAATGTATGAGAATGACAACTATGTTGCAGAAAAATAAATTTCTTTCCTATACGTTTTGAACTTGCGTTTGCGTGAATGGAAACCGAAATTGGATTTTGTCTAGGGGGCCAGTTCGTGTCGTGGTTAGTGAGCCTGACCATGAAACCGAAGTTCAAATAACAATAGTTAATACGAATTTAATAAGAAGAGATAATAATACCATACTATTTCATTTGAATTAATAAGTGAGATTTTCAATGTTAGGTTCGATCCGTTTCTTTCCAATGAGATTTCACTGAATACGTTTTTAAAACTTTGAAAAACTTTAAAATGACATAAAAGTGAAACAACTATTTTTCTAATATCCAAGAATATCCAAGAATATCCAAGGTGTATCCCCCACCAGCTAACAGCTCGCCTGATGATAAGCGGTCACCGTCGCCTATGAACACCTGCCCTCGTAACCAAAATACAATTTCTGTTGGTGTTCACACCAAACTTCAAAATAATACATGGAAATTAATCAAAGACAACAACATTTGTTGAAGCAAAATAATTGTCATTCCCATACATTTTAGAGTTGCATGAACAGTAACAGAAATTGTATTTTATCTAGGAGGAGGAGGAGGAGGGGGGAGGAGGAGGGGGGAGGGGCAGGGGGAGGGGTAGGGGGAGGGGGAGGGGGAGGGGGAGGGTAGAGGCGGCACTGTATACGTTGCCTATCCTGTAAGATTTCATATTTAAATAAGTAGATAATACTGGAATATTATTAGATTACCTGGATCCTCTAACATAGCAATACATGTAACAACAAGCGCATGCATTACAAAACTAAATACAAGAACGAATGTAACTACAACTGTTACTATGGCTTTAATCATGCTTTTAACCCGACTCGATTTCATTTTTATTTCATTAAACCTAATTTATAATAACATTATTACTTTAAATACTTGTTAAATTAATTTAAACAGTAATTTAAATCATACTCAATAAGAAAAAGACGAAATAGTTTTCCGGATTTTAAGGTCAAATACTCCTGTGTGCGACGACTACTAACAGGAGGAGGTTATGATTTTGACCGGTATTTATGTTCATCTATTCCCACATAACTTTTAAACTAACTTGTTATTATGATTTGAAAAATCTGGTATTGTTGGAAGCGTCTTGATCGTCTGCTATGTGATGTCGCATTAAATTGAAATATCTGGTTTACCGAGCTTTGCTTGGTATTGTATGTTTTTTTTTTTTTGTTAAATCGAGTTTTTTGGATTTATTTTGGCTCCCATTAAAAGTTTTACTCACAAAAGAAGGAAAAAAAATAGAAAACAAAAAAGGGAAAAAGAGTCATCTCATCTGATCTCGAACCAGGGACCTCCCGATCGCCATCCAATCGATCTCCCATTGTAATAGCGCTCCCGCTATAATAACGTTGTCAAATGAGTCGAAATTTATTCTAATGATATTGTAGCAGTTTTTCAATGCCTAAAAACACGAATAAAACAACATTTTCTGAAAATGAATCCTTGCTAGATCGATTTATCGCCCCCGAAATCTCCTGTTTCCGAGATTCAGATTATATATATATATATAAATAATCTGAATCTCGGATATAAATTGAATATGGTGCCCTCTAGAGAACATAAAGTCATAAACTAAAGAAATGTTTTTGACGTGAAAACGTCTTATAAATCGACTAACGCCGGCTGCACGCACGAAAAATTGTCACGATCCACATGCAAGCGAGAGCGCGGAACAAGCGATAGAGAGGCACGACCGTATGACGTTATTATGTAAAATTATCGTTCGTAAACCGACTTTACAGATAACCAATTTTTTTTTAATGATGCCGTGTTGGGTATCAAATCAAAGGGCTTAATTATCACATTTAAAATGTTGTTAGCTGTAGCGCGAGGATTGCTTGCATGCATCCGATCATTAAGAAAAATGTCTTAATTAGAGAGAGTGATTATTCAGTAGTAGTAACACACAGTAACAGTAGTCGATACCCTTAGTACGAGTTTTCATACCAAACTCGATATCGTGTATGGAACAAATTTTGTATGAAAAATAGTACAGCGCCTCTAGTAGTTTTCACACTTCACTAGATTTAGATCAATCAGGGAGCCAGAATTAGTCGAAAACTATGTGAGATCTGTCAAAAGCGTTTACGATGAAAACTCGTACTAAGGGTACGGGTTTTAGTATTTGAACTTACTTTTAATATGTATTGTACAATCAGTTACAGTCCACATAATATTTTTTATATACTAGTTGTGCTGAAAACTCACCGTTATTAGAGATGGACTGTGTATGCGAGATAGGGTCAGCATTGTCAACCAGGCTGGTGGTCTCGTCAGGCGGACTGACGCTCGCGATATCAGCGGCTAGTGACGCGAACTGAGCGCTGCGACGACGGAAACGGATGTACACGATCAGACAGCCCGTGGTCACTGCAAATTATCATCGATCATCACCAATATTAGACCGGCTGACCGACGTTGCATTGTTCAAATTTGAGATTTGCCCGAATATTCCAATTTCCTGTGCATCTTTTCCTTATTTTTTGTCCTTAAAAACATTTTTTGCAGCATTACAAACAACTATAAAACGGGCCATTTTGACTGTTATTAGATAGAAACAGCACTATGGCAGAACATAATATGGGACACTTTTTAACACGAGCGATGCCGCGCGCGGGGCGCTATTGTTTTGTATCGTATCGCTTTAGTTTAAATTAAAAAAAAAAATTAAAATGTATTTATTTCAGGCTCATGCCCATATTGGACGAATTACAATGGTAGGTACACAGCACATTAAAATAAGATCGTAAAACTAATAAAAATGTCACAATCATAGACTAAAGAGATTAAATTATAAAATTAAATTACAATTGTCATACAATAATTAAAAGAAGATTAGATGAATGATTACAATATTTATGTCATATCAAAAATAAAATTAAATAAAATTCTCGTACTCCTAATATACTGACACTACTACAACATACATCTGACACTACTAGGAACATGTCTATTGCAGCAGTGACGACTATATGCGCAGTCCAACCTATCTGCGATCATCCTTAGGACGATGTTGGTGCTGCCCCACACCCTGCGCACCAGGGACGCACTGCGTCTGCGCACACTCGCGTGGAAGCAGCTGGTGTGTGCATCCGCGAACATACCTGAAGCGCTGCAGAACCGGGGCAGCCCCACCACCGCCCTAAAAGCGTTATTATATTGAACGCGAAGGGCTCCATAGGCACGCTGTGTGTAATTGGCCCACAGACTACACGTGTAGAGGGAGGTGCAGTACGCTCTAAAGAGCGTCACTTTCACCTCCCCCGAACAACGTGCAAACCTGCGGGCAATCATGTTTGCTCTTCTGGATAGGGCCCTTCTTTCGCGATCAATATCGTCATTGTCCCTTTGGTCAGACGTGACTATATGCCCTAAATATTTAAAGTGCTCCACCCGCTCCAAAGGGACCCCATTGAGAGAAACGGGTGGAACGTTTCGGAGTTTTTTCGTACGTCCCTCAAAAACCATGTATTGGCTTTTAGCCACATTATATATTAGTCCATGATAAGAGGCGTACTCCTCACACATCAGCATCAACTTCCTTAGGCCACATATCGACGCACTCAACAACACCATGTCGTCCGCGTAACTCAAATTATTGACACATACGCCATCAATGTGGCACCCGACACGTGTGTTACTGAGCCCGTCGATAAGCGCGTTCATGTACACACTAAACAGAGTAGGCGATGTGAGCCCGCCCTGCCTCACGCCGCACTCCATTCGATATGTATCTGACATTGTGCCCGCCCACCGCACGCTGTTGACCTGGTGACCGTACCAAAACTTGAGGACGCTGACAAGTCCCCGGGGTACATCAACATCCTCAAGCTTCTTCCACAGGATGTCGTACGAGACCAGGTCAAACGCCTTGGATAAGTCGAGGAAGCACGCGTATATAGGCGTTTGCCTGTCTGTGTAGTATTTGACGGTATGCTTAAGACACAGTATAGCACTCTCAGTAGATAATCTTGGTCTGAACCCGAATAGCCGAAGGCGGCAATAGCCCAATGGATAGGGTGTCGGACTGGCGATCGAGAGGTCGTGAGTTCGATCCCCACCACACCCATTGCACTATTGACGTGAACTCACTCCAGACACAAGCATATTTAGCTTAGTTGGAGGGGTTAACAAGAATACTAGTAATGTGCAACCTACATTGTGAGTAATCTTTTTAAAAAAAAATAATAAAAAATAAAATAAATAAATAAATAAATAATTGATTGTCGTGCAATGTTATGATTTTGTTTAACTGTGTATTAAGCAGACCGTCAAATATCTTGGCAATAATTGTCGCTAGAGAGATAGGCCTGTAGTTCTTTTTATCGGCGAGATCGCCGGTCTTATTTTTAACTACAGGAACGACAATAGTCTGCATAAAGTTATCGGGCAGATATGAATGACTCACGCATAACGAGTAAAACAACGCCAACACTCCAAAGATGTGAGGACCGGCATTCTGTAAATGTTCAATGCTGAGCCCATCATGTCCGGGAGATTTACCTTTAGACATATTTTTAATAACTTTTGCAATATCTTTGGCAAGAAAGGTTATCTCCACTGGACCCTGCGGTAATTCAGCATCGAACATCTTAGCCCTATAACTCAAAGGTGATTTAACAGAGAATTGCTCTTTAAAAGTGTTAGCAACGTCCTTGAGGTCCGTCACTCCATCGACGCTCACGGGAAAGCCAGGCCTAACGTTCGCTTTTTTAGTAGCCTGCCAGAAACCGCGGAAGTCACCATCCGAGTGTTTTTCAGCGAGGGCATCCATGTTTATTTGGTCTTGATGATTTTGGCACCATCTCAGCCGCGACTTAAACACCTTCCTGCTTTGACACATTTCGTTGTACATATTCCCCGACCGTGGCCTACCACAACGCACCCATTCAACAAACCTCGCCCTGGCTTCCCCGTGAGCCTCTCTGACATGATCGTTCCAACCCTGCACGCGCGCTCCACCACCACCAGCCCGCCCGCTCCCTCGACTCACCCTGGCAGCCTCACTGAGGGCGAGCACAATATCAGCATATATCCTATCTAAAACGCACCTGTGACCGGCGTCATTACAATAATTATCTGCGCAGTCAATACACTCATCCGGAAAATTTATCATTTTTAATCTATCATGACATTCATTTTTGTAAATTGCAATGCTTTCATCATTTCTTACTCCCCACTGAACGTTCGTATTAGACAAAATATTATGGGGACCTTCGTCAATAATTTAAAATTGCATTCAATAATAAGAGGAAAGTGGTCCGACCACGCGGTGTCATAATTTATATGTATATTAACCACTGACCCCTTAGCTGATTGTGTAATAACGCAATGATCGAGCCAACTGCACGATCCGTACACATCACTAATAAATGTGAAAGTATTAGAGTTCACACCTAAAAAATCGACGTCAATGCATGACCAACTTTGCTCATTACAATACTTCATAAGTTCTATAAAAAATAACTCGTAAGGATTAGCGTTGTAATCTCCCAACATAAACACTGAGTCAATACCGTAATCGTCTATGATAGCGCTTACCGTGCTCAGACAATCCGTAAAGTCAGGAAGGTTATCCGCTGAGTTTGTCGGCATATACACACTCATTACAATCACCGGTCGCTCTTGTGTCGTTATTTTGATTGCACATACACGCGCGTTATCACAACGTATCACCGAGACATGCTGGAACACAGTACTTCTCCATAGTAATGCAACTCCGCCGTAAGGCCGCCCGCGCACTATCCCCGCACTAGTGTCGACCGCGGATGTGCCCGTGTACCCGAAGCCACCGTCGATCGTGCCTAGGTATGATATCTCCTCCGGCAGCAACCATATCTCTTGGAGGGCTATCAGGTCACAAGTTAGACACAATTCTCTCACGCTGTCCACAGAGCGTTTCACGTTCTTACAGTTGTAACTAGCTAAATTAAATGTACAACTTGCCATTGTGGTTATTTAACGGGCCGCTTATAGGATGATTATCCTGATAACGACGTTTAAAATTGACGAACCGTCTAAATATGATCCCGTTGGGCCATAGGTTTTCATCCAAGTACAGAGATACTTTTGTCTCAGACACATAGAACTTAAATGCTCTGTGACTTTTTTCTTTTTTCATTTTGATTTTTTCCAGTGTTACGGTTTCTTGCGTCTTCTTGCAAATATATTGTATTATGTCCTTCTCATTCGTATCTATATGAACATTCGTGATAAACATTGGTATTTTCCGATCTGCAGCTTTAAAGCTACCTTCCACGTCTCTCGCTACACCTGATTTACCCGTGAAGCGATATTTACGAGGTTTTTTGTGGTACGTTACTTTTTGCCATTTCTCAATGTCATTATTAGCATGACTACTATGATCATTTTTATTTTCGATTGACAATTTTCCATTTTCCTGTACCGACAAAGTACGTTGCATTCGGCAGCCTCTATTATTGTCATTATTATCAGTTATCAGCTGACTAGTACTCGGAGTAACCGTTCTGTCCGTCCTTGTCAAACCGGTTTCGCATGCCGCCACCCGATGTTGCGTATCTTGTTTATCAACAACGTCGCTCGTGCCTACCGACGACCGTTGCTCTGTATCGAGCGACATTTTTCGTTCTACCCCCATTTGCCTATAATGTGGCGTACAAGTTGCCGATACATTAAGTATTGTGCCACTTGCCGAATAATTATTGGCATGGTATTCATTCATAAGTGATTCATCCAAATGCGATAGTCCGTCCGGTCCGCTGTCCAATACCCAGGCTCCCCGTTTCTTGTTGACACTAAATGGTGAAGTAGGTATTAATGAATCATTTTTGAGATGCACGAATTCGGATTTTAATTCATTCATTTGGTCGATTGTTGCATACGTAGATTTAATGAGTTTGACTTCATGCTGTACACTCAAGAGATCCTTTAGTAGTTTGCTACAATCCAAGTGAACCCAGGTTATGGGTGGTAGCCTTTCCAGCTGTCTAGCTACAAACACTGGGATGTCGTCCGGCTCGGCTGATTTAAATAGGGCGATGATGTCCATCACGTCCCTTTCTTCTTTACCCTTGTTCTTCCGAAGTATTTTACGTAAACCAGTCGGTAAAGAATCAAATAGAAGAGACTTGGACTTCTTGATTTCGTCACTCGTAAAAGACGAAGTACAAATCCGCACTAACGATTGCTCGTCCATTATAGACACCTTGTTTTGAATGTACGAAAGCAACTCGTCTATCACAATATTACAAGTACTGCATTTGATCACACTCGTCATTTTAACTTTTTACGACACGCAAAAATTAGCGCAAAATGTCACCCGTTCGTCACGGATGCTCGCGCGCGACTCATTAAGGGTTCCGTACCCAAAGGATACATGCAAGATATTTATTTTTCCGGCAAATTTTGTTTAATCGGAACCCTACTAGTGCGAGTTCGGCTCGCACTTGGCCAGTTTATTTTTAAGGATATCTTTAGCTTGCCCTGATCTGAGGAGTTTAGTTTAATATCTCTGGCGATAGCCATAGGATTAAGAAAAAGTATATGGAACCACACTGAAAACAAATAAAACTGGCCAAGTGCGAGTCAGCATCGCCTCTCTTATCGCACACTTAGGGAAGGTTCCGTACAATACGAAATATAACAGTGTTTCAACCTCATATATTTGATTAATAATTGATATTACCAAGAGTATTTGGTTTGGTCGCGATCTAGAAAGACGGGGCTCGTTTACTAGCGCCATCTATGTCATTTTGCCGAAACTAATTAGATAGATGGCGTTTGAAAAACGTTTTTTGTATGGGGACCCCCTTTAATTTTTAACTTTACTTTGTTTTTAGTATTTGTTGTTCTAGCGGCAACAGAAATACATCATCTGTGAAAATTTCAACTGTCTAACTATCACGGTTAATGAGCTATAGCCTGGTGACAGACGGACAGACGGACAGACAGACAGACAGACGGACAGCGGAGTCTTAGTAATAGGGTCCCGTTTTACCCTTTGGGAACGGAACCCTAAAAAGAGATACCCATCCAAATAGGCTAACAAGTTTTATTGTAATACACACATAAAAAGTAGAAAAAAATTAAAAATGACATCGATAACTGACCAGTAAGACAAAACACCAATAAGCATAGTCGTATAGCGTCAATGCACTTGGTGTCGAGGTCGGAAGCACCCTTGGTAGCCAGCAGTACTATCACCATCACAGTGGGAGAACCCCATGCCACGAAACCCAGCACAGGCCATAGCGTCACCACGAAACATGGACCTCGACTCTGCAAAATGTGATCTAGTTGTAGATTATTAACAATGAAATTAAAATTTTGAATAAGTACCCACGACAGCGTCGTTTAGAAAGTTAACGTCATAACATCTATCTAAGAACCAACACTGATTATTTCCGAACCGTTTAAAGACAACATCGAACTAGTATTTATGGAGAAAAATGGCAACATGGATTTGTACAAACAATGTTTGCTGCAGCGCCGCCTGATGAGTTGTCACCGTAACCATAGAAAAGATAATAATACTACGTATAGAAAACGGACACTCTGTTCCCCCCACCAATTCCGGGCTTCCTCACCCTGCCACCGATTTTGATTTGTCGAGGCGTCAGCACAGTAAATACATAACAGTAGGTTATCTAAGGCCGCCCGCCGAGTTATTAGCCTACTCTTGCGTTGATCCCCAGGGTTGTCACTTTTACTTTTAGTTAATATTTTCGAACAAGCAGCACTTGATCTAAATTTATGCAATAAAAACCATATTGTGATTGAATATTACCAATTTATAAATTTAGTAAAAATAAAAAGCCTTTATTCACATAACATTTATTATATTATGTTACAAATTTGATACCGAGAAAAATTTTCTCCGGTTTCTGCACGTCCGGAACGCTTTATTATTATTTGTTAATGTAAAGTAAATTCTCATTCTTATGTAAAATTTTTGTAAAAAGCTTTTAGGAAAGCATAAACAGGGCATCTTAAATTCTATATCATTCAGTTGATCGTAAATTGACCGGCCAATTTTAATGTTGATGTGGTCCTTTTCGAACGCTTTGCGAAACACCTGCTCCATCCTTTCTACATTATCGACAAAATCATCAGGTGGGATCATGAGTAAATTTCGATCTTTGCCGTAATTCCTGTAATGGGTGTATCTAGATTCTACACTTAAATTACAAGCTCGTTAAGCAAGCTCAGTAGGAACTATGAAGAATGATAAGTCCGGGTTTGCGAAATCGTTATTGAGGCACCCGAAAACACTACAATATTTTTTTCCCCTTTTTGAAGTCATGATACTCGTAATAATTAATATTATTTATGGTAAGTAGCCGGCGAGAGTTGACAAACGCGAGCGGTCATGTAACGTACGCACGTGCTCACAGTCGCGCTGCACAGCCCGTACTGCCGCCACCTTATTCCCCCATTCTTGAGGGCCCGGTGGCGTAATCGGGAGAACGTTCGGCTTTGATGCCGTGGTACCGAGTTCAAACCGCCGTGCACTCATGGATTTTTCTATCGAAAAAATGTATGTGCGCTTCTCACAGTGGCCCTCCGGTGAAGGAAAAACATCGTTAAGAAACCAACAAAACCCCCGCATGGTGGTAGGACACTATCTAGTGTCCGCCTGGCCAGCTACCACCCTCAAGTTAGAAAATCTGTCACCAAACATCTAATGTGTTCCGGCAGCTATCCTTGAGAGCCAGTTCCCATTCTAGGCCTAGCGTGCTTACCATCTTCGACCGCATCATCACTTACCAACAGGTGAGATAGTGGTCAAACGCTAGCCTATAACGTATAAAAAAAAAATATATATATATTATGCTAGCGTGTGCGTGAAATCGCGTGCCGACACGGCGCGCGGCGCGCACGCACACATTCAAACCGAGAGCGGCACGTTTGTATGAAGATATTTTACTGTTATGTATTTACTGTGGCGTCAGTCTGAGCAAGGACACTACACGCGTACGGCTACAGAACAATAGGTACTACTCTCGAGGAGAAGAACATCAACTTCATACATTTATGTTAAGACCAGTAGACACCGGAGGTTCAAATTTACGTAGGTTCTTATTATGTAGGTATATTACAAATACTTATATACCTACCTATATATTCGGATTTCAGTTTTTCAATTTGGATTGGAATTCATTTTCATAAATAAACAACGATATATACTCGTGCGTAAATAACATTTAGTTTGTAAAATATTAAAAAAAACTTTCACGGTAAAACATTTTTATAACACAGCAATTAGGAACTTGATAAGTACCTACGTAGTATTTATATTCTCTTTGCTTGATTCGAACCAGGTACTGAATTGAACAACCAACAAGTCAATTTGGTCCGACCGATGGGATCGCACACTCGCACACTTCATGTTTGTTTATTAACCGAGACGAGAGTAACATTAGTGATTATTAAATCGTAAATCGTAATTACCTATTATATAAAATGTGTACATGGAATAATACTTTCGTGTAGTGTAATCTAATATTGTATAATGTAGTGAAATGTGAGTGAGATAATGACCTACTCGGTTGTGTGTTGGATATTTCTACGTACCTACCTACCTACTTCGCAATTGAGTTGAAGTGTTGTGATTTAATGTTTCTGTAGACGATGGTTTACGAAATAGCGACTAATATTTTTAGTGTTAAAGCTTTTTGGGTAAGTGTACAAAAAATATTCATACGGTCAGTACAGTACGTAGTACGTATGTACGAATTAACTATTATATAATCTGTGATACGGTGATTACGGGCGACAACCTTAGACATCACGCACACAAATGCACGTATAAAAAACGACATGTGTGTAGTGTTTGTGTCGGTGTCACAGTGTCGGTCGTTAAAACGCTAGTTTGTATGGAGATTTAGTCGAGTGTCAGGGGTGTGCCGTAACACCTATCTAAGAATATGCACCAATACAAAAACCCGAACCCATAACTGAAAACTGCATCAAAATCGGACTAGTGGTTTTGGGGAATACGGCAACATGGATTTGCACACACAACAAACATCCTCTCACCCCAAACGCATATATCGTCTCCTATCTGTCGTGGGTAAATACAAACATAATATGACTAGTATATTTAATTAGATTGTAAGTAGGCATTTAGTAAAATATGTAGCAGATATCATTATTTTTTATTGTGCACCGCCGTCCATACTTTATTTTTATTCCAGTCCATCCTAAGGTTGTCTGGAAGAGATCGCTCTTAGCGATAAGACTGCCTATTTTATAACCATTGTATTGTTGTATTACTTTAAGTTTTGTTATTTTCGTGATCAATAAAGAGTTATTGTATTGTATTGACTAGATGCTAAATACTTATATTTCCCGAAACTCAATTGTTAATCTACTCCTAGCACCAGATTATATAATAGTTACTACGTACCAGATATTTCACTCCCCTACAAAAACACAATACTAACGTTTATTTCAGACAATACAAGCAAAAATGTGTCTAAGGCGCTCGACCTAACGTTGTTATTACTTCGTTCAGCGCGCGATGTACCGGCTCGTGCCCGATACAGCAAAGGGTTGACTCAATGAAATAAAAAAAAAGTTTACGAATTCTTTTTATTTACCTTACAAAATAACATCAAAATTCCTAACTAAGAGTCGAATTTGAAGTAGAGAAAGTGAATTTTACGCCGTCTTGTCATTTTAGTATCGTTAGCATAAAAAAATAAAAAATATTATGCTTGTTTTTTGTCAAACCCGCAAAATGACTATGAATAACTTAAATCGTTTCCAATATAGAATACGAATGCGCAGTTATCCCGTCATTTGAATAATAATATACGTTGCGCGCGCGTGAGCAGTGACAACCGACTGGCAGATAGTACCGCCTAGGAGTGGGCGTTATGTAGCATAGATCGTTTCCACAACGTTGTCACAGATCGACAACGCAAACGTTATGGACGAATTTCATAACCGTCTATTTTTCAAAACCGTCTATTTAGACTTAGACTGTTGTTGCGGACCGTTGCGGTGGCAACGTCACGTCACACTACGTTTGCAATATCGATAGAGAGAGAGATGAATACTTTTTCTAGTGTCTACTACTGTTTGCAAGCCTTGCCAGGTTAAATAAATTTGAGTCGGACGGTAAAATGTAGATGTAAATAGAAGTAAAATAATTAGGACGATTTGAAAAATAAACATTACAGACTTTCACATTGTACCTACCTAATACTACCTATACATAAATATCTATTTCGCAAAGCAAACACCGTTTTATAGATGTATGCATTTAAGCAACTATCTATTAACATTGTTAAAACGTATACATCTATTAAACGATGGTTGCGAAATAGATCGTTGTGAAATAGACGGTTTTGGCAACGTTATTGTAATGCAGATAACGTTGCGTTATGTTTTCTGAAAAACGCGTAACGACACACTACTAGTACCGCCGGCGTTGACGAAAGTTTAGGTATAAAGCGCAGTAGCTATGGGCGAGTGAGGGAGGCCTGCTCTTAGCACAGATTGAGCCATTTGATTGGTTACAATGAAGTTGCACTCTACTCCGTGGCAAAATCGGATACTCGAGTAGACGTGCGTTGGTTTGAATGGTGGTAGGAAACTATCTAGTGTCCGCCTGGCCAGCTACCACCCTCAAGTTCAAGAAAATCAGTCGCCAAAACATGTAATGTGTTCCGGCAGCTATCATTGAGAGCCAGTTCCCATTCTAGGCCTAGCGTGCTACCATCCTCGACCGCATCATCACTTACAACAAGTGATAGACTGGTCAAACGCTATATAATATATTTTTTTTAAATTAACCGACATCCAGAAATGAGGAGGTTCTTAATTCGTCTGTATGTTTTTTTTGTAAGGTAGGGTTCGTCTCCTAGGTCCATTTGAATTTTGTCGAGATCTGATAAGTATCTTCAGAGATGACGATGACGATACATGTCTCAAACTTACTAATGAAACTCGCGCGGCATGGAAGTCAGTTGTTTCAGTTTTTAAACTATATTAATAATGCAAAGACAACAAAAGCTTCGCTGAGTTTTGGCGGGAATGTGCAAAAGTGTGTGTGATCTCATTGTATTTTCTCCTAAAACTTGTGTTCTTCCGCGAGTTAATGTGAAATAAATGTGGATTAACCATTAAGTGCCGATGTATGCGTGTGAGTGTAGGGAAACAGCACTATGTTGAAAAACATGCTATTTGCGATCTCACCAAAATTCCACTAAAGATCTTACCCATCTCTACGACTTAAATTCATAAAAACTTGAAGAATTTCAATACTTGACACTGGCTAAATACACTAATCGTATGGAGCCATAATAAAACTAAAAGAAAAAAAACTTCGCTACAAAACAGTGTGTATTTATGTGTTAATTACCTCCAACATAAGAATGCCCACAGTTAGCATAGAAGTCCATAGCATACAGGAAAAGGTGCTAAATGCACAGAGGGCCTGCTGCATAGTGGCGTGCCAAGAGCTCACGCGGTTCTGTACCGGTCCGCCCCATATCACGCTTATTGCCAGCAATAACTACAAACCAAACAACATTTACGTTTAAGCCAGCTTTTCACTATGGGATATAATATAATGTATATTATATCTTATGATATAACATTTTATCGCTCGTCATAAGTACGTTCGTCATTCGTTTTTTATGAGACCGTTTACATCTCGAAGAAATTATTTACACTATGCTATAATATATATTACATCCCAGGCTTTAAATATTTTTTCGACCGACTGAGCGATATTTGAAGGTTTATATTTTACCTCACGTCCCCGGACACCGCGCCTCGCCCTGCCTCACCCTCAGTTTAAATGAAACCATAGACAACCGAAACTGAACTATATATCTTTTAGTGTGAACAGCAATAGCGGGATATAATATAGATTATATCCCATAGTCAAAAGCCGGCTTCACTATGCATACAGGTTGATTATAATAAGCTTCACCTCACCGGTTTCTAACAAACTATCAGATTACAAAAAAAACAAACTAGCTTCGCCCCGTGGCTTTGCCCGCGTTCAATCCCTGGTTATTAACTTTCCTCCTGAATCACTCTATCTATAGCTGAAAACTGCATTTAAATCCGTTCAGCGGGAGCGACTTTGTTTTATACCATGTAAAGAATTAACTGGCCAAGTGCTAGTCGGACTCGCACTAGTAGGGTTCCGTACCACACTACAGTATTTTATAAGATCGAGCAAAAAATACCACTATCATTTTTCGCCAGCAAAAAATAATAATTAATAAACATTGTATTTCTTATAACGCCATCTAACGTCTAACAAAGGTGTTAGGGATCGACATTTCACTATAACGCCATCTATGGGACGTTTACCTAACTAAGCGTTCATGGATGGCGTGAAATGCCGAAAAAAACACGTTTCTTGTATGGGGACCCTCTATTATTTTTAACTTTATTCTGTTTTTAGTATTTGTTGTACAACAATAACAGAAATACATAATCTGTGAAAATTTCAACTGTCTAACTATCAAGGTTCATGAGATACAGCCTGGTGACAGACAGACGGACGGACGGACGGACGGACAGACAGACAGACAGACGGACAGCGGAGTCTTAGTAATAGGGTCCCGTTTTACCCTTTGGGTACGGATCAAGCGTTTGACCACTATCACACTTAATGTTACGCTTCTATTACTCAAGCTTTTTGTAAAGACGTCATAATGGGTAGTTAATGAAAAGCACCTGTACCTGAGAAATAATCAAGCACATAGTGAGTCGATGCGGCATTCGCTTGTACTTCTTAGTGATGATGAACACAGTCATCACCCATAGTGAGGCCACGAATGCCACGATGGATAGGTCGAAGCCGAATTGTTGCATCTGCTCCGCGTAATCGGCCGTTATAGATATCACTTGTGCTGACATGAACATCATTGGACCGGATAAGAATGTGCAGATTACCATCGAAGATGCCATCTGAAATTACGCGTTCATTTGTTATTTTGTTAACAGACTTCCAAAAAGGTTTTTTGCAAGCGGTTGGCAGTGGCTGAAAAGGAAGAGCCGAATAACGGGTTAAGTGGTGTCTTGGGCGGGGCCTAGCAGTGGACTGATACCGGCTGATTGCGATGATGATGACTTCAATTTGGAAAATTCCTTTTGTGTTTCAGAGGGACTTACACATCTTGATAGGTCCCATTGTAGAATTCATCGAGATCTGATAAGTAACTCCTAAGATATAAAGATAAATACCTAGGACTTGCCACTGAAAATGACTGGCGCGGCATATGAGACTTCATATTTTTTTGTTTGTTTTTTAAACGATCTTAATTATTAAACTACTTTACAAAAAGTAGTGCTGTTTTAGTTAGTTTGGTAACAGATTTTGGTTTAAGACAGCACGCTCTAATGGCTGTAGTTCCTATTTGAGGAGAGACGCTCGAACTAGCCGGCGAATGCGGTGTCTGATAGTGTAAACCTGAAAGTCTACAGGGGTTGAATTTGATGACTCTATTCCAATCACGGTAGTGTCTGATAAGGGGTCGTCAAGATCTGCAAGGATATTTCTGGGGCAGCGACGAAGGAAAGTATAAGCTGATGAACACGAAAACGTTTCTTACCAAATCCATCTCCAGCTGGTACAAATTAGAGAATACGAAGACAGCCGGAGCAGTGGGAATAGTTCCGTACAAGAATGCGTAGGTAGAGAGAGACGCGGTCTCCGATTCATTCGCTCCAGCGTGCAGTGAACTGACGCACTCTCGCATCACCACTGGCAGGATGATTCTGAAACATACACGAAATATTATGTTAAATACTTAAGTAAAACTTTAAAAGCGACTGAGGCATAAAGCGCAGGCCACAATAAGAGCGAAGGGTAACGAAACTAAATTCTATTAGCTACACTCAGTTCGCTCAATGAACCGGTCTGTAGTATGCGGTGTCAACCCAAGCATTAAAAGATGCGTGAGTTTTTTTTTTTTGTATGGGGACCTTTAATTTTTAACTTTTGTTTTACACCATCTGTGAAAATTTCAACTGTCTAACTATCACGGTTAATGAGATACAGCTTGGAGACAGACAGACAGACAGCGGAGTTTTAGTAATAGGGGACCATATTACTAAGACTTTAGTTAGAAGTTTTACCCTTTGGGTACGGAACCCTAAAAAGTACGCCGCGAATGTCAGTTTCAGATATAATCAAAGAAGTCGAGGGGAAGGAGAAGTCGGGGTTTGGTTGCTAGGTTATAAGTCATAGCTCAGTGGCATATAAGCACGCAAGAAATAAACAATATTACAATGGAGTGATGAAAGGCGTTGTAAAAAACTGACAGAGAAAACAAATAGTCTACTTTATGCTGAGTATTAATCTGGATTAGTTAGCTCTTGTGCCACATTCATGCACAAAAAATCTTTTATTTCCGTTTTTACGCGGCGTGAAGAAATCAAAGGCTTTAGTAAATATGTAAACATCAAAACCAACCAAATCGATATTTAAATGGTAAATAGTCAATAGGTCAAATTGGTAAACTTACAATTTAACCATGATCAAGACGCAAGGCAAGAGGAGAGCTGGACCTCTCAACCTATGGATCTGACCGACCATTCGTAGCCCCAGCAAGAAGAGAGCAGTGGCTGAGAAAGACTGTCCGAACACCTGTTACAAAAGATATTATATCCATATTAGCTAGACGACGTAATTTAATCTGCGGTAATTTTAGTATGAAGGGCACAGGTTTATTCAGCGCATACGGTATTTTTATTCAAGATTTCAACAAAATTCAATAGGGCTCTTCCCTTTGAAGGAGAATACGTACTAACTCATACGCACACTTCACCACACTTGTAAACTTTCTAAATTATTAAATTAGCTCGAAAGTGTGATTGTTATATAGGTACCCCGCCGTCCACCAAAGGATTATTCTTAAGTTAATTAGATAATTTTATGTGATCTTTCACAGAAGCTTAAGCCGCGTATCAACTTGCGCAGCCTCAAGCCGAGCTGCCTCATCCAGAGCGTGCTGCGAGTTGCGGAAAGTTTGCTTGTCTCCACTTGAGCCACAAAATAGTGCAACGAGGCAGCCAGCTTCTACCCGAGCGTATGCTCATTTATTAATATATTAGTCACACATTTATGTTTATCCATTTTGCCGCATATTGAGTACACACGCAACCGTCTCCACTGAGCGCGCGTCTCGAACTGAAGCGCCTTTGATTGAGCAAATGACCACGAACGGCACCATTCGTGTCGGTAAATGTGGCTTGCGTCGCGGCTGCCTCGTTTGATTCGTGCCGCAGCTGCCTCATTTGATTCTTGCCGCGGCAAACCTCGAATCGCGGCGCGGTCTCCACTAGAGCAGCCTCGGGTCGAGGCAGCCGCTCGGCCCGAGGCAGCCTCTAGCTCTAGTTGATACGCGGCTTTATATTATTATTAAAGCAGTACAATTAGGTTTAATTTCAATTGATGCCCATAACATACTGTCCATGATGTAACGCACATTTTCCACAGATGGTCAGAGTACTAGGGCAACTATTATTTATTCTGTGTCTGGGCCTAACATGTTCTCCATTTTCGACCACATTTACCACCAGACGAGATATGGTCAAACGCTAGCCTATAAGATAAAAAAAGATGGTGATGTACCGCCAGACTTGCTACAAACAGTTTATTATAGAATTGTTTATCTAATGAAAAAGACATTTCTGTTTTCTATAAATAAAAGATATTGATAAACTTACATCCAGCAAATCTTCAATGTAGGTTGATATGTGCTGTTTGAATGCAGCATTTCCTATAATGCCCAATATCGTCATCAATAGCACCGGATTAAATAATACACCTTTGACAATTTGTTTGACTAGCTTCGAAGTACACAGGTTAATCTGGCCCCTCGCGGTCACTTCTTGCGATAGCTCTCTCTGCTTATTGATTTCCATCAGGATAAATGCTACTGGGTTCAATATAGACAGCGATATTGGAGCCATGAGGTACAGGTATAATCCATATTCCGGATGGGTCTTCCCATATAAAGCGTTAACTGAAAATAAGTTCTATCCTCTAAGCATCATAATACTTTGCAGAATGGTTTGTTATGGTAGGTGACATATATGACCACGGCTATCCTCTGAGTACCACTGAAATTGTTATGTTCAAACTATTCTATATGTAATGTATTGTGCATTAAATAAACAACTTGTAATAAATATTTTATTGTATTTCATATATAATACATATCCATAGTGGTGCTCAAAGGATAACCGTGGTTGTATGCCACCTACCGTAACAAATCCATGCATTCTGCAAAGTACTTTTCAGTGGACTTTTAAAAAGGAGGAGGTTTTCAATTTGTCTGTATGTTTTTTTTGTATGATTTTTACGGTTCCCTATGCCGAACTTGAACCTACTGTCACAGTCTAGTACAAAAAATTGTTGGTATTAATAACTTTATATTACTTTATTGAATAAATTTAATTGGGTACGGACTTGAAGGTCACATATTACTAAATATTGATTTAAAAACTTGAAACCACAAACTTTTTTTTTGAGCCAAACAACTCTCTACTAAACATGACACGTAGTCTTACCTTAATTCTGACTTAGGAAGTGTTAAATATTTTTTTATTTACTCTTATAATACTATAGTCGTTTCTTTAGAAATTAATACATGTTTAATTAAGTAAACATTGTTTATTTAAATTGCAATAATTCAGCATAAAATATGTGTATACATTCAATTATGACTTCATTTATTATGTCTAAAACTATTAGGCCAATTAAAAATATGCCCTATAACTTTATGCGAATCAAAATTAGGCCGAAACAGTGTAGCCTAAATGAAAGTTATGCTTGTTTATACAATATGCCAAAAGAAATTATGCGTAACCCGTTATGCCTAAGTAAATAAGGAATAAAAAATTATGGGGAACAAAGGGATCCCAATGTTTTCACACAATTACTCTGTCACTTGTGAACTGATTCAAATTATTCTTTTTTTAATCGGTAAGGTACACATCCGAGGTGGTCCCTGACTGACTCACTGACTCACTGACTCACTGACTCACTGACAGACAACGCACAGCCTAAACCGCTGGTCGTAGAGACTTGAAATTTGGAGGGTATATTTGTCTTAGTACGTAAGGGTGTACTAAGAAAGGATTTTCCAAAGTTCACCCCTTAAGGGGATGAAATGGGGGTTCAAAGTTTGTATGGAGAAACAAGATTAGATCGTCTTTTCTATCCGAAACTTCACATAAGTGCTTCAATAAAAAAATAAGTAAAGACGTGTTTCAGGTTTTTTTGGAATTCCACCCCTAAGAGGGTGAAATGGGGTAATAAAGTGTAAAATCAATATTGTTTCGGATTGCGCTGAAATTTGGCATGCAAATAGTTATTACGACGTTAGTTCCCACTGAGAAAGGATTTTCCAAAATTAACCCTCGAAGGGGATGAAACGGGGGTTCAAAGTTTGTATGGAGAAACAAGATTAGATAGTCTTTTCTATCTGAAACTCCACACAAGTGCTTCAGTAAAAAAATAAGTAAACACGTGTTTCAGGTTTTTTTAATTCCACCCCTAAGAGGGTGAAATTGGGTAATAAGTGTGAAAATCAATATTGTTTCGGATTGCGCTGAAATTTGGCATGCAGATAGTTATTACGACGTTAGTTCCCACTGAGAAAGGATTTTCCAAAATTAACCCTCGAAGGGGATGAAACGGGGGTTCAAAGTTTGTATGGAGAAACAAGATTAGATAGTCTTTTCTATCTGAAACTCCACACAAGTGCTTCAGTAAAAAAATAAGTAAACACGTGTTTCAGGTTTTTTTTAATTCCACCCCTAAGAGGGTGAAATTGGGTAATAAAGTGTGAAAATCAATATTGTTTCGGATTGCGCTGAAATTTGGCATGCAGATAGTTATTACGACGTTAATTCCCTCTAAGAAAGGATTTTCCAAAATTAACCCTCTAAGGGGATGAAACGGGGGTTCAAAGTTTATATGGAGAAACAAGATTAGATAGGCTTTTCTATCCGAAACTTCACACAAGTGCTTCAGTAAAAAAATAAGTAAACACGTGTTTCAGGTTTTTTTGTAATTCCACCCCTAAGAGGGTGAAATGGGGTAATAAAGTGTAAAATCAATATTGTTTCAGATTGCGCTGAAATTTGGCATGCAGATAGTTATTACGACGTTAGATCCCTCTTTGAAAGGATTTCCCAAAATTAACCCTCGAAGGGGATGAAACGGGGGTTGAAAGTTTGTATGGAGAAACAAGATTAGATCGTCTTTTCTATCCGAAACTTCACATAAGTGCTTCAGTAAAAAAATAAGTAAAGACGTGTTTCAGGTTTTTTTGTAATTCCACCCCTAAGAGGGTGAAATGGGGTAATAAAGTGTAAAAATCAATATTGTTTCGGATTGCGCTGAAATTTGGCATGCAGATAGTTATTAATTACGACGTTAGTTCCCTCTGAGAAAGGTTTTCCAAAATTCATCCCTGAAGAGGATGAAGCGAGGGTTCAAAGTTTGTATGGAGAAACAAGAATTGATTGTCTCTTATATTCGAAACTTCACACAAGTAGTTTAGTAAATAAATGAGTAAATACGTGTTTCAGGCTTTTTGAAATTCTATTCCTAAAAGGGTTAAGTGGAGTAACAATGTCTGAAATCAATATTGTTTCGGATTGCGCTGATATTTTGCATCCAGATAGAAATTTTGACGTAGGTATCCGCTGAGAAAGGATTTTTCAAAATTCACTCTTCAAGGGATGAAGCGGGGGCTCAAATTTTGGATAGTCATTTTATTCGACATTTCACACAAGTACTTCTGTAAATAAATAAGTAAATACGAGTTTCAGACTTTTTCAAAATGCCACCCTAAAGAGTGAACTGGGGAAAAAAGTCTGAAAATCAATATAGTTTCGGATTGCGCTTTATTGGGTTTTCGGGTTTTAAAAATATGAATCCTGATTTGTCTTAGTCACGCGATAACATGAAAACAGGTGAACCAATTTGGCTAATTTTTATTTGATGTCTTTAATGATAGAATCGTTTTTACAAAAGAAAAGTTTTAAGTAAATAAAAGGAGTTTTTAACGCGGGCGTAGCCGCGGGGGACTTCTAGTTATATATATAATTAAAAATAATAAGTTATATCTGAGGGGAATTTTTATAAAATCCTATCTAAGCGGATTGTAACGAGGTATTTCGACTCGTTACATATTTTTCGTTTGGAAGCCCATTTCAGCTTCTAAGACTGACAAAATTACCTTTTGGTTTTAAATAATTTAGAACATTTTCGTATTTAGCCATTTTTAGTCGATTTTAAATAATCGAGTTATTACTTGGTCTGTGGATCATTCAATATCCTATAGACAATCTTTCAAAAAAAAAATGACTTTGACATCTGTCAATTCTCGATCGGAGACGTCACTTTTTCTTGTCCCTGGGGCCTACAAAGAGCTAAACTTTTTGTATTTTTTCTTAATCAGATTTTACAAGATTAATCCATCTTGTTAATTAAATTTGCGATGATACTCGGCGTGCTTATGGCGTAGTGCCATATGATAACGTCGTGATTTTGCGGTGAGTCAATTTTTGATAACCTAAAATGTTTCGCGTCATCCTTCATGGCGACAAATATATTTACAATCGGATTTTTGGTTACAGCCTTTGGCGCTGTTTGTTTGGACGACTGTCGTATAATGTTTGTGCGACTATGGGTGTCGTCAACTGTTTGTTCGACGCTGGAAGACGTCGTTATTTTGAGATGTTTGTTCGACGCACAACGTTTGGATGTCGTCGTAGTTTTGAGCTGTTGGTGCGACGATGAATGACGTCTGTTTAGAGTGGTGTGCTCAGACGCCCCCTGACGCTGCAGCTAAGCCAATTTCATTATAACTCTTTTTATTACCCTTAAAACTTTAATTTCATATTTGCAAGATGCAAGAAAGACAATAACCAAATTTCAGTAGTAAAATGTAAAATAAATTAACCTAAAAAGTAACGAAAACCGAATGGTATTTATAGTCAAATGTTTAGACATAGTATTCCGGCCTTAACTAAATAATGTGTATCTCATTCTGGAGGTAAGGGACGTTTTGAAGTATTAAAATTTGTCATACAATCCCAAACCGTGTTATCATTTGCCTGTCCCCCGGTCCGAGATTAAAAGTCTCAATGACACCGCTGATTTATCCTGGTAAGTTTTAGATCTTGGTAGAACAAGGGCGCTCGATATTCATAAATACTGTCTACCTAACATTAATTTTTAGCTTTTTATACTCTATAACCTTCATGTTACAACAAGTAACGTTTATATTTTTATATAAACAAAATTTTTTTATTACAATTAGCGCGAGAACAGGGACCGGAGTTACCTCCACATATATAATCTTTCTTGCATCTTATTTTTGTTTTTCTTGTCACAATTTAGTGCAATTTTTGTTATTTTTAGCATTTTTACAGTTTTTGTACTTTGAAAACAGAATTGTTACAACTTTTTTTTGTATTTTAACAAAACTAATTAACATACAATGTTCTTTATATGTCTTATATACTGGATAGACTAATCTAAGTGTGTACTTACTATATAATAACATTTGAGATATGCGTTGTTTACATTTTGTAAGGAACTGACCTTGACCACATTGAAAGTGCTAAGTTTTTGTTTGAATTGATATAACTTTGTCTTATATAAAGTTATAACGTTTGTTTACTGTTGAGAAGCATTAAGCTACATTCATATTAGAAAATACTAGCTTATTAACATAATTATTAACTAGTTTATTGATTTTACTTTTCACAAATAGATATAACCTTAGCCGTTGTTAATAATCTTGAAAATTAAGATAAATTGTGAATCTTTTTTGCATCTTACATACTTCACAATTTGAATGTTTCTTTGCACATTCAAATTTCTTTAAATACTTTTGAACATTATTAAATATTAACATAAACTTTAAAACATTATAACTTAAACCGTTTTTAACAAAAAATCTTATAAACTTTGATGCGTTTTAACTATTCTTTGAATTTTTAGTTGGTTGTTTGTCTTTGTTTCTTTAATATTTTTGATTATTCATCATGACTGACAAACAGGTTCAATTTCCACCCTTGTTGGAAGAGAATTTACCTGGTACTTCTAGGGATGTTATTTCTAATCCGGCGTTGGATAATTTAGTTATGCAGAATACAACAGAGGCTGTTGACCCTTTCTTACCTAACCTTGGTCATAGTAGCTTGCATAATTTTACACCTTTACCTTCGTTTAACTCGATGAATGTTCAACTCAATGAACAATTGAAAAAGCATTTGCCTTCAACAAATAAACTTCCTGATTTGAAGCGTAGTAAGATATCTTTTGATGGGAAAACTTGTGTTAGAGACTTTATCACTTCGGTTGAGGAATATTTTTTGTATAAAAACTTTGATGAAAACTTTTTAGTCGGTTCTTTTTCTGATCTGCTCACTGGAACAGCAACGAAATGGTTCCGTAGTATTCGAATTAGGGTTTCTTCGTGGACAACACTTAAAACTGAATTGTTGAACAGATTCGACAAACCTGAATTTGATTATCATTTGGAGTATGAAATGAGAACTCGCAAACAACGGAGTAATGAGTCACTTCCTGATTTCATTACTGAGATTTTAGATATGTCTAGCAGATTAGCTAATCCAATTTTTGAGAATGTTTTGATAACTATAATTAAACACAACATGTTACCTATTTACACACCGTTTTTATTTGGAAAATCAATAGACACTATTGAACAGTTTATCCGAATTAGTAAGGAATTAGAGATTTTAGTTAACCGAAAACCTGTAAAGGAAATTAAACAAAACTTTCATGCGGTTGAAACCAAACTTTCTTGTTTGAAGTGTAAGTCGACTGACCACACTTATAAAGAGTGTACAGAGATTCTTGGACCTGTGTGCTTTAAATGTCATAAACGAGGCGTTTTGACAAAGAACTGTGATACTTGTCATTCTGACAATATTAAAAATAATAATAATTCAAAAAACTTGTAAGGCATCGGGCCCAAGTTTTTAAAAAAACTTCAGGTGCTCCGATATCTAATTATAAACCTGACGATGATACGTGTAAGAGAGAATTTTCAGAATGGCTTGACTATTTAAAAACATTTTTTTCTGTTCATAAAGCAGCTCCTATACTTTTTACTAAACAAAATGATACTAGACCATTTTTAAAATTTACCATTTATAATGAAACTTTTTCTGGATTGCTAGATAGTGGTTCAAATAGCTGTGTTTTAGGTAATAACCAACACTTGCATTTTTCTAAACTAGGATTTCAAATTAAACCTATTGATGCCTCCGCTTGTACTGCTGACGGTTCATCAAGAAAAGTTATCGGTTCTATGCGATTACCGGTTACCGTTGACAATGTTTGTAAACTTGTAGAATTTTTAATAATACCCTCTTTTGATCCACCTATTATATTGGGATTTGATTTTTGGTTGAAATTTAACTTAGCTAAAGACTTGTGGAAAAATATTGAATATGTTCACAATAATAAAATTCAAGTGAACGCTGTTACTTCTACAGTTCATTTAACTCCTTCTGAGAAACAACAATTAGATGAAACCATTGCTTTGTTTGAAGATATTTCTTATGAGAAAAAAGGTTTAGGCCTTACCACCCTTGTGGAACATAAAATTAACGTTACTGTAAAAACAAATTTGACCCTAATAGTCGTTTAAATTGGAAAATTGTAATACCTAAAGAACATGCTTTAGATACTATTCGTTCTAATCATGATGATATTAATTCTGGACATTTTGGAATACATAAAACTCTTAATAAAATAAAACAACATTATTATTGGAAAGGAATGTTCGGAGACGTTCAAAGATATATTTCTTCTTGCGACATTAGTAAAGCTTATAAACATTCAACTTCTGCTCCTGCTGGTAAGATGGTTAACCCTAAGAAAGTTGATCAACCTATGGTAATGTTATCCGTTGATATTATTGGGATTTTACCTAAATCTTATTCTGGACATAGATTCATTCTTTCAATTGTAGATGTTTTTACTAAATATTGTTGGATATTTCCAATGATAAATGCTACTTCTAAAGTAATTTGTAAAATCTTTGAAAAAGAAATATTTCTTAAATTTGGTGTACCTAAAATCTTAGTGGTCGACAACGGACCCCAGTTTATATCTAAATATTTTGTAGATTTCTTAAAAAATTTCAACATCACTAAAATATTTTATAATGCACTATACACTCCACAGAATAATCCAGTAGAAAGATATAATAAGACAATAGAAACATGTATTTCTTGTTTTGTTAAAAATGATCATCGAACTTGGTCAAGGTTTTTGCCTCATGTCCAATTAGCTTTAAATAGTAGTGTAAATCTTGCTACAGAGTACACTCCTAACTTTTTGATGTTCGGTAGAGAACTTATTTTTGATGCATCTTTGCACCGTTTTAGTAACTCTTTTGATAACTTAGATCAACTTGAGCTTGGTACTAGAGATACTTATGCTCACTCTTTAAATTCACTTAGTGAAGTTTTTGTTAAAGTTCAAGCTTATCTTTTGAAAGCTTATAAGCGTAATGCTCTTTACTATAATAGGGGAAGAAAAGTCATTTCTTTTGATGTCGGTGATGTAGTTTGGCGTAGAAGTTTTGTACAGTCCAATGCACCTGCATATTTTTCGGCTAAATTAGCACCTAAGTTTATTAAATGTGAAATTATAGAGAGAATTTCTCCTAACGATTATGCACTTGTAATAAAAAAATTTGGTTTATAAAAAAAATATATGTTACTGTTTGTTACATGAAGGTTATAGAGTATAAAAAGCTAAAAACTAATGTTAGGTAGACAGTATTTATGAATATCGAGCGCCCTTGTTCTACCAAGATCTAAAACTTACCAGGATAAATCAGCGGTGTCATTGAGACTTTTAATCTCGGACCGGGGGACAGGCAAATGATATAACACTGTTTTGGGATTGTATGACAAATTTTAATACTTCGAAACGTCCCTTACCTCCAGAATGAGATACACATTATTTAGTTAAAGCCGGAATACTATGTCTAAACATTTGACTATAAATACCATTCGGTTTTCGTTACTTTTTAGGTTAATTTATTTTACATTTTACTACTGAAATTTGGTTATTGTCTTTCTTGCATCTTGCGAATATGAAATTAAAGTTTTAAGGGTAATAAAAAGAGTTATAGGGAAATTAGCTAGGCTGCAGCGTCCGGTGAAGTGGAGAGCGCGGCATGGCTATTACGAATTTCTTCCAAAGCAAACCCAACAATTCGGCGTCGAGCACACCGCTCAAAATAGACGACGACATCTAGCGTCGCACACACAGTTGACGACACCCATCGTCGCACAAACAGTTGACGACACCCATCGTCGCACAAACAGTAGACGACAGTCGTCCAAACAGCTCAAACAGCTCAAACCGCTCAAACGGCGCCGAAGGCTGTAACCAAAAATCCGATTGTAAAGTATATGTCGCCATGAAGGGTGACGCGAAACATTTTAGGTTATCAAAAATTGACTCACCGCAAAATCACGTCGCTAACACATAATAGAACACTATATGCACGCCAATCAGCGTCGCATAAGTGATTTAAAAGATGATTCTTCTTGTTGAATCCGATTTAAAAATATTACAAAAAGGTTAGCCCTTGTAGGCCCAAGGTGCAAGAAAAGTGACGTCTCCGATCGAGAATTGACAGATGTCAAAGTCATTTTTTTTTTAAAGATTGTCTATAGGATATGGAATGATCCACAGACCAAGTAATAACTCGATTATTTAAAATCGACTAAAAATGGCTAAATACGAAAATGTTCTAAATTATTTAAAACCAAAAGGTAATTTTGTCAGTCTTAGAAGCTGAAATGTGCTTCCAAACGAAAAATATGTAACGAGTCGAAATACCTCGTTACAGTACATACCTTCCCAAAAAAAAATAAAAGAATGAAACTTCTTTTATTTTTGAGAAGAACTCCCAAAAAATTCCTAACAAAAACTTATTCAAAAAAATTAATAAACAGAAAATATTCCGCCACCAAAATATGAAATTTATTCAAACTAAAAGAAGACACTAATAAAGCATAACATTAAATCAGTTAAGCTTCTAGCCACTGACTAAGTTGCTCTAGAAAAACAAGTTATAAAAACTTTCTAACCAAGTGAAAAACAATGTAAAGGTTTACCAAAACTAATCCATCAATATGACTCAATCCTAAAATCCATCACAAATTAATTATACTCAAGAGTGGATAAGCACCATAGCCTCCATCTACCTATCTGTATTACAAACCAAATAAATATTTCTGAAATATTTAACAAAAGTGTAGATAAGCACCATCGCCTCTATCTTTTATAATCTCAGAACGATTCTAACTAAATTAAAAGGTAATAACAAAGGTTATCCATATTGTAGTACGGTTAAGCATTAGCTGCCGACTTTAGATAATTATTCACTGCAAAAGATTCAGTGAACAAGTTTTCAATGAAAAAGTTGAACAACAAAAGTTCAAATTATTCTCATAAAAATAGAGAACCAAAAATAATAAGTAGTGACCGGCTCAACTCTACCGACTTTCCGAACACTAACAAATTAATAAAAGGGTTTGTCAAAAAGACCAAAAATTGTATATTGTGACCGGCTCAACACCACCGACATTCCGTGCACAATAACAAGTTAACAAAAGTTTGTTGGGAAAACAACAAAGTTGTATTGTGACCGGCTCAACACCACCGACTTTCCGTTCACAATATCTAAAGTTTCCAACGCTTGAACCAAAAATGTCAAAGCGAGGAAAAAATAAAGAGTAAAAAACTTACCCAAAAAGGTTAACTGAGACAAAAGCTCAAAAGAGTCAAATCCGAGAGGCAAATCCGGGTAAAAATTATATAGAGCTCTAAGTGTCAAATCCGAGGCTTAGGTCTACAACAAACACAAACTAAATAATCTAAATAATATATAACATGCTTCACAAAGACTGAAACACATCTATATTAAAAATGTATTTACACTATGTGCAGGCTATTTGAAAAGTGGAAAGCTTTTCATAGCAATCTAAAACAATATTTATACTAGAAAAGTGGAAAACTTCTCAAAGTATCTAAAAGAAAGTTGAGTACTTGAAAAGTGAAAAGCTTTTCAAAGTAACCAAAATAATAAAATATACAAAAATATACATAAGATCTTTTAATGCCAAGAAAATTTCTAAAAGAAAATATAATCGTTAGATGTAGTTTCTAAAGTTGGGTAAAAGTTCAAAAGTAGGATAAAAGTACTAAAATAAAATAAAATTACCAAAAATAGACCTAAGTTAGGTTTAGTAATTTAAAGTTGTATTTGAATAAAGTGTTGGTTTCCTTTCAGATAATCATCTTTCATCCGGCACGTCCTCTTCCATACATCAAATCTCATACTTCCACAATCAACGTGCCTCCCAAAACAGAATACCAAAACAAAGTTAAATAAAAGTTAAATCCAAAAATGAAAATTTTAATATTTAATTATATCTTTAACATGGTAACGTCCAGTACTTGTTTTATTAAATTCCTTTAGTACATAAACGTTAGGAGAAATTCTCTCTACAATTTCACATTTAATAAACTTAGGTGCTAATTTAGCCCAAAAATATGCAGGTGCGTTTGACTGTACAAAACTTCTACGCCAAACTACATCACCGACATCAAAAGAAATGACTTTTCTTCCCCTATTATAATAAAGAGCATTACGCTTATAAGCTTTCAAAAGATAAGCTTGAACTTTAACAAAAACTTCACTAAGTGAATTTAAAGAGTGAGCATAAGTATCTCTAGTACCAAGCTCAAGTTGATCTAAGTTATCAAAAGAGTTACTAAAACGGTGCAAAGATGCATCAAAAATAAGTTCTCTACCGAACATCAAAAAGTTAGGAGTGTACTCTGTAGCAAGATTTACACTACTATTTAAAGCTAATTGGACATGAGGCAAAAACCTTGACCAAGTTCGATGATCATTTTTAACAAAACAAGAAATACATGTTTCTATTGTCTTATTATATCTTTCTACTGGATTATTCTGTGGAGTGTATAGTGCATTATAAAATATTTTAGTGATGTTGAAATTTTTTAAGAAATCTACAAAATATTTAGATATAAATTGGGGTCCGTTGTCGGCCACTAAGATTTTAGGTACACCAAATTTAAGAAATATTTCTTTTTCAAAGATTTTACAAATTACTTTAGAAGTAGCATTTATCATAGGAAATATCCAACAATATTTAGTAAAAACATCTACAATTGAAAGAATGAATCTATGTCCAGAATAAGATTTAGGTAAAATCCCAATAATATCAACGGATAACATTACCATAGGTTGATCAACTTTCTTAGGGTTAACCATCTTACCAGCAGGAGCAGAAGTTGAATGTTTATAAGCTTTACAAATGTCGCAAGAAGAAATATATCTTTGAACGTCTCCGAACATTCCTTTCCAATAATAATGTTGTTTTATTTTATTAAGAGTTTTATGTATTCCAAAGTGACCAGAATTAATATCATCATGATTAGAACGAATAGTATCTAAAACATGTTCTTTAGGTATAACAATTTTCCAATTTAAACGACTATTAGGGTCAAATTTATTTTTACAGTAACGATATAAAGTATTATCTTCTACTCGAAGGTTTTTCATTCTAGAAGGGTATTTTTGACAATTTATAAAGACTTTTCTATACCAAGGGTCTTCTATATCTTCATCTGGTGAGACAATATTTATAGCGGAAACTAATATTGAAGTTATATTGATTCTAGATAAAGCGTCAGGAACTTGATGTAAAGATCCTTTTTTATGAACAATATCAAAAGTAAATTGAGAAATACGTGCAGCCCATCGAGCTAAGCGTCCACTAGGGTTATTAAGTTTTAAAAGCCACTTAAGACTAGCATGATCTGTCACAACTGTGAATTTCATTCCTTCGACATAAGGTCTAAAATGTTCAATTGAATCTAAAACTGCCAAAAGTTCACGTTCAGTGGTACTATAATTTCTTTCACATTTATTTAAAGATCTTGAATAATAAGCAATTGGATGTTGTTCATTATTTTCGTCTTCTTGACTCAGAACACTACCAATTCCTACAGAACTAGCATCGCAATGTAAAAAGAAAGGTTTTTCAAAATCAGGACACTGTAAAACAGGTGTAGTTATTAAGGCATTTTTTAAATTAATGAAGGCTTCTTCAGCTTCTTCATTCCAAACAAAAGTATGTTTTATCTTTTTACTTCCGGAAGTTAATTTAGTTAAAGGGGAGGCAATATCAGCGAATTTACAAATGAAACGTCGATAATATGAACATAATCCTAAAAAGCTTCTAAGTTGTTTTACGGACTCTGGTTGTGGAAAGTTTTCTATAATTTTTAATTTAGACGGATCAGTATGTAGGCCTTGACTGTCTACAATATAACCGAGATAACGGAGTCTTTCTTTGCAAAATTCACATTTTTTAAGATTTACTGTTAAGCCTGAGTTTTTAAGTATTTCATGGACTTTTTTAAGGTACTCTATATGATTTTGAAAATTATCATTTACTAAAATCAAATCATCTAAATATTTAAACAGGACATTGTCAAATTCAGGTCCAAAGAGTTTATCAACCAAGCGTTGTAACTCTGCCGGTGCGTTGGTGATTCCAAAAGGCATCCGAACAAAATGGTACAAGTTTTTTCCAGGAACTACAAAAGCAGTCTTTTCACGAGAGGACTCTTCAAGTTTAATTTGCAGAAATGCTTTAGAAAGATCTATGGTAGATATGAATTTAGCCCCACGAAGGCTGTCTAATATCCTAGAAGGGTACGGCAAAGGATAAGAATCTTTAACAGTTATTGAATTTAATCGTCTCGAATCTAAACATAATCTGGTTCCACCATCTTTTTTATCGACGGCTAATACAGGGGAACACCAAGGAGATTTTGAAGGTTCTATAATTCCTTCCTTTAATAAAACTTCCACTTCATCATAAAGTTCTTTTTGTTTAGCAGGACTTAACGGCCAATATCTACTTTTAAAAGGGTCACCAGTAACGTTAATTTTATGTTCCACAAGGGTGGTAAGGCCTAAACCTTTTTTCTCATAAGAAATATCTTCAAACAAAGCAATGGTTTCATCTAATTGTTGTTTCTCAGAAGGAGTTAAATGAACTGTAGAAGTAACAGCGTTCACTTGAATTTTATTATTGTGAACATATTCAATATTTTTCCACAAGTCTTTAGCTAAGTTAAATTTCAACCAAAAATCAAATCCCAATATAATAGGTGGATCAAAAGAGGGTATTATTAAAAATTCTACAAGTTTACAAACATTGTCAACGGTAACCGGTAATCGCATAGAACCGATAACTTTTCTTGATGAACCGTCAGCAGTACAAGCGGAGGCATCAATAGGTTTAATTTGAAATCCTAGTTTAGAAAAATGCAAGTGTTGGTTATTACCTAAAACACAGCTATTTGAACCACTATCTAGCAATCCAGAAAAAGTTTCATTATAAATGGTAAATTTTAAAAATGGTCTAGTATCATTTTGTTTAGTAAAAAGTATAGGAGCTGCTTTATGAACAGAAAAAAATGTTTTTAAATAGTCAAGCCATTCTGAAAATTCTCTCTTACACGTATCATCATTAGGTTTATAATTGGATATCGGAGCACCTAAAGTTTTTTTAAAAACCTGGGCCCGATGCCTTACAAGTTTTTTGAATTATTATTATTTTTAATATTGTCAGAATGACAAGTATCACAGTTCTTTGTCAAAACGCCTCGTTTATGACATTTAAAGCACACAGGTCCAAGAATCTCTGTACACTCTTTATAAGTGTGGTCAGTCGACTTACACTTCAAACAAGAAAGTTTGGTTTCAACCGCATGAAAGTTTTGTTTAATTTCCTTTACAGGTTTTCGGTTAACTAAAATCTCTAATTCCTTACTAATTCGGATAAACTGTTCAACAGTGTCTATTGATTTTCCAAATAAAAACGGTGTGTAAATAGGTAACATATTGTGTTTAATTATAGTTATCAAAACATTCTCAAAAGTTGGAATAGCTAATCTGCTAGACATATCTAAAATCTCAGTAATGAAATCAGGAAGTGACTCATTACTCCGTTGTTTGCGAGTTCTCATTTCATACTCCAAATGATAATCAAATTCAGGTTTGTCGAATCTGTTCAACAATTCAGTTTTAAGTGTTGTCCACGAAGAAACCCTAATTCGAATACTACGGAACCATTTCGTTGCTGTTCCAGTGAGCAGATCAGAAAAAGAACCGACTAAAAAGTTTTCATCAAAGTTTTTATACAAAAAATACTCCTCAACCGAAGTGATAAAATCTCTAACACAAGTTTTCCCATCAAAAGATATCTTACTACGCTTCAAATCAGGAAGTTTATTTGTTGAAGGCAAATGCTTTTTCAATTGTTCATTGAGTTGAACATTCATCGAGTTAAACGAAGGTAAAGGTGTAAAATTATGCAAGCTACTATGACCAAGGTTAGGTAAGAAAGGGTCAACAGCCTCTGTTGTATTCTGCATAACTAAATTATCCAACGCCGGATTAGAAATAACATCCCTAGAAGTACCAGGTAAATTCTCTTCCAACAAGGGTGGAAATTGAACCTGTTTGTCAGTCATGATGAATAATCAAAAATATTAAAGAAACAAAGACAAACAAACAACTAAAAATTCAAAGAATAGTTAAAACTCATCAAAGTTTATAAGATTTTTTGTTAAAAACGGTTTAAGTTATTATGTTTTAAAGTTTATGTTAATATTTAATAATGTTCAAAAGTATTTAAAGAAATTTGAATGTACAAAGAAACATTCAAATTGTGAAGTATGTAAGATGCAAAAAAGATTCACAATTTATCTCAATTTTCAAGATTATTAACAACGGCTAAGGTTATATCTATTTGTGAAAAGTAAAATCAATAAACTGGTTAATAATTATGTTAATAAGCTAGTATTTTCTAATATGAATGTAGCTTAATGCTTCTCAACAGTAAACAAACGTTATAACTTTATATAAGACAAAGTTATATCAATTCAAACAAAAACTTAGCACTTTCAATGTGGTCAAGGTCAGTTCCTTACAAAATGTAAACAACGCATATCTCAAATGTTATTATATAGTAAGTACACACTTAGATTAGTCTATCCAGTATATAAGACATATAAAGAACATTGTATGTTAATTAGTTTTGTTAAAATACAAAAAAAGTTGTAAACAAAGTTACAATTGTGTTTTCAAAGTACAAAAACTGTAAAAATGCTAAAAAATAACAAAAATTGCACTAAATTGTGACAAGAAAAACAAAAATAAGATGCAAGAAAGATTATATATGTGGAGGTAACTCCGGTCCCTGTTCTCGCGCTAATTGTAATAAAAAAATTTTGGTTTATAAAAAAAATAAATGTTACTAGTTGTAACATGAAGGTTATAGAGTATAAAAAGCTAAAAACTAATGTTAGGTAGACAGTATTTATGAATATCGAGCGCCCTTGTTCTACCAAGATCTAAAACTTACCAGGATAAATCAGCGGTGTCATTGAGACTTTTAATCTCGGACCGGGGGACAGGCAAATGATATAACACTGTTTTGGGATTGTATGACAAATTTTAATACTTCGAAACGTCCCTTACCTCCAGAATGAGATACACATTATTTAGTTAAAGCCGGAATACTATGTCTAAACATTTGACTATAAATACCATTCGGTTTTCGTTACTTTTTAGGTTAATTTATTTTACATTTTACTACTGAAATTTGGTTATTGTCTTTCTTGCATCTTGCTAATATGAAATTAAAGTTTTAAGGGTAATAAAAAGAGTTATAATGAAATTGGCTTAGCTGCAGCGTCAGGGGGCGTCTGAGCACACCACTCTAAACAGACGTCATTCATCGTCGCACCAACAGCTCAAAACTACGACGACATCGAAACGGTGTGCGTCGCACAAACACCTCAAACTAACGACGTCTTCCAGCGTCGAACAAACAGTTGACGACACCCATCGTCGCACAAACAGTAGACGACAGTCGTCCAAACAAACAGCGCCAAAGGCTGTAACCAAAAATCCGATTGTAAATATATTTGTCGCCATGAAGGATGACGCGAAACATTTTAGGTTATCAAAAATTGACTCACCGCAAAATCACGACGTTATCATATGGCACTACGCCATAAGCACGCCGAGTATCATCGCAAATTTAATTAACAAGATGGATTAATCTTGTAAAATCTGATTAAGAAAAAATACAAAAAGTTTAGCTCTTTGTAGGCCCCAGGGACAAGAAAAAGTGACGTCTCCGATCGAGAATTGACAGATGTCAAAGTCATTTTTTTTTTAAAGATTGTCTATAGGATATGGAATGATCCACAGACCAAGTAATAACTCGATTATTTAAAATCGACTAAAAATGGCTAAATACGAAAATGTTCTAAATTATTTAAAACCAAAAGGTAATTTTGTCAGTCTTAGAAGCTGAAATGTGCTTCCAAACGAAAAATATGTAACGAGTCGAAATACCTCGTTACACACTAAAGGAATTTAATAAAACAAGTACTGGACGTTATCATGTTAAAGATATAATTAAATATTAAAATTTTCATTTTTGGATTTAACATTTTATTTAGATTTGTTTTGATACTCTGCTTGGGAGGAACCATGTTTGTGGAAGAATGAGATTTGATGCATGAAAGAGATGGTTCATAGTGAAAGATGATTGCCTGCAAGGAAAACCAACACTTTATTGAAATACAACTTTAAATATACTAAACCTAACTTAGGTCTATTTTTGGTAATTTTATTCTATTTTTGATACTTTTATCCTACTTTTGAACTTTTACCCAACTTTAAAAACTACATCTAACGATTATATTTTCTTTTAGAAATTTTCTTGGCATCTAAAGATCTTATGTATATTTTTGTATATTTTATTATTTTGGTTACTTTGAAAAGCTTTTCACTTTTCAAGTACTCAACTTTCTTTTAGATACTTTGAGAAGTTTTCCACTTTTCTAGTATAAATATTGTTTTAGATTGCTATGAAAAGCTTTCCACTTTTCAAATAGCCTGCACATAGTGTAAATACATTTTTAATATAAATGTGTTTCAGTCTTTGTGAAGCATGTTATATATTATTTAGATTATTTAGTTTGTGTTTGTTGTAGACCTAAGCCTCGGATTTGACACTTAGAGCTCTATATAATTTTTACCCGGATTTGCCTCTCGGATTTGACTCTTTTGAGCTTTTGTCTCAGTTAACCTTTTTGGGTAAGTTTTTACTCTTCATTTTTTCCTCGCTTTGACATTTTTGGTTCAAGCGTTGGAAACTTTAGATATTGTGAACGGAAAGTCGGTGGTGTTGAGCCGGTCACAATACAACTTTGTTGTTTTCCCAACAAACTTTTGTTAACTTGTTTTTGTGCACGGAATGTCGGTGGTGTTGAGCCGGTCACAATATACAATTTTTGGTCTTTTTGACAAACCCTTTTATTAATTTGTTAGTGTTCGGAAAGTCGGTAGAGTTGAGCCGGTCACTACTTATTGTTTTTGGTTCTCTATTTTTATGAGAATAATTTGAACTTTTGTTGTTCAACTTTTTCATTGAAAACTTGTTCACTGAATCTTTTGCAGTGAATAATTATCTAAAGTCGGCAGCTAATGCTTAACCGTACTACAATATGGATAACCTTTGTTATTACCTTTTAATTTAGTTAGAATCGTTCTGAGATTATAAAAGATAGAGGCGATGGTGCTTATCTACACTTTTGTTAAATATTTCAGAAATATTTATTTGGTTTGTAATACAGATAAGTAGATGGAGGCTATGGTGCTTATCCACTCTTGAGTATAATTAATTTGTGATGGATTTTAGGATTGAGTCATATTGATGGATTAGTTTTGGTAAACCTTAACATTGTTTTTCACTTAGTTAGAAAGTTTTTATAACTTGTTTTTCTAGAGCAACTTAGTCAGTGGCTAGAAGCTTAACTGATTTAACGTTATGCTTTATTAGTGTCTTCTTTTAGTTTGAATAAATTTCATATTTTGGTGGCGGAATATTTTCTGTTTATTAATTTTTTTGAATAAGTTTTTATTAGGAATTTTTTGGGAGTTCTTCTCAAAAATAAAAGAAGTTTCATTCTTTTATTTTTTTTTGGGAAGGTATGTACTGTAACGAGGTATTTCGACTCGTTACATATTTTTCGTTTGGAAGCCCATTTCAGCTTCTAAGACTGACAAAATTACCTTTTGGTTTTAAATAATTTAGAACATTTTCGTATTTAGCCATTTTTAGTCGATTTTAAATAATCGAGTTATTACTTGGTCTGTGGATCATTCAATATCCTATAGACAATCTTTCAAAAAAAAAATGACTTTGACATCTGTCAATTCTCGATCGGAGACGTCACTTTTTCTTGTCCCTGGGGCCTACAAAGAGCTAAACTTTTTGTATTTTTTCTTAATCAGATTTTACAAGATTAATCCATCTTGTTAATTAAATTTGCGATGATACTCGGCGTGCTTATGGCGTAGTGCCATATGATAACGTCGTGATTTTGCGGTGAGTCAATTTTTGATAACCTAAAATGTTTCGCGTCATCCTTCATGGCGACAAATATATTTACAATCGGATTTTTGGTTACAGCCTTTGGCGCTGTTTGTTTGGACGACTGTCGTATAATGTTTGTGCGACTATGGGTGTCGTCAACTGTTTGTTCGACGCTGGAAGACGTCGTTATTTTGAGATGTTTGTTCGACGCACAACGTTTGGATGTCGTCGTAGTTTTGAGCTGTTGGTGCGACGATGAATGACGTCTGTTTAGAGTGGTGTGCTCAGACGCCCCCTGACGCTGCAGCTAAGCCAATTTCATTATAACTCTTTTTATTACCCTTAAAACTTTAATTTCATATTTGCAAGATGCAAGAAAGACAATAACCAAATTTCAGTAGTAAAATGTAAAATAAATTAACCTAAAAAGTAACGAAAACCGAATGGTATTTATAGTCAAATGTTTAGACATAGTATTCCGGCCTTAACTAAATAATGTGTATCTCATTCTGGAGGTAAGGGACGTTTTGAAGTATTAAAATTTGTCATACAATCCCAAACCGTGTTATCATTTGCCTGTCCCCCGGTCCGAGATTAAAAGTCTCAATGACACCGCTGATTTATCCTGGTAAGTTTTAGATCTTGGTAGAACAAGGGCGCTCGATATTCATAAATACTGTCTACCTAACATTAATTTTTAGCTTTTTATACTCTATAACCTTCATGTTACAACAAGTAACGTTTATATTTTTATAACCAATTTTTTTATTACAGGATACCTACGTCGTAACAACTCTGCATTCATAAATTATTGCATATTCAGCGCAATCCGAAACAATATTCATTTTCAGACTTTGTTACCCACTTCACCCTCTTAAGGTGGCATTTTGAAAAAGCCCGAACATCGTATTTACTCATTTATATACAGAAGTACTTGTGTGAAATGTCGAATAAAATGACTATCCAAACTTTGAACCCCCGCTTCATCCCCTTAAAGAGTGAATTTAAAAAAATCCTTTCTTAGCGGATACCTGCGTCAAAACAACTATCTGCATGCCAAATTTCAGCACAATCCGGAACAATATTTATATATTGATTTCAGACTTTGTTACTCCACTTCACCCTTTTAGGGGCGGCATTTCGAAAAAGCCTGAAACACGTATTTACTTATTTATGTTCTGAAGTATTTAAGCTAAGAAGCAACAGGCTAGCCTGGTATGGACATATTATGAGAAGAAGTGAAGCCCACGTGACTAAAAAGGCGATGGACATGAAAGTGGACGGCTATAGAGGAAGAGAAAGACCGAAAAATGTGTGGATGGACTGTGTGATAGAAGATATGAATGTGAAAGGAGTGGATGCGGAAATGACTGCGGATAGACCCAAATGGAAGAGAATGACATGTTGCACCGACCCCACTTGAGTGGGATAAGGGTAGGAAAATGATGATGATGATGTTGTACTGAAGTATTTGTGCGAAGTTTCGAATAGAAAAGACTATCTTATCTTGTTTCTCCATACAAACTTTGGACCCCCGTTTCATCCCCTTCAGGAGTGAATTTTGGAAAATTTTTTCTCAGAGGGAACTATCGTCGTAATAACTATCTGCATGCCAAAAGATAATATACCCTCCAAATTTCAAGTCTACGACCAGTGGTTTAGGCTGTGCGTTGTCTGTCAGTCAGTCAGTGTCAGGACAAAGATTCTTATAGTATTAGATATTCTGTCACAATAACTATGTGACTGTAGCTGTTGCAACAGTAATGTCAAACACTCACTGCATGTGAGGCAATAAAATGTGTATTTCTTTTACTATATTTTGATGCACTTACAGAATATTTCAATTTTAATATTACAAAAAGTATAAAGATATGTTATTGATAGGTTATGTACTACTAGCACATCAATGATTTATGATACCATGGGCAGCAAGCGTTTGACATTACTGTAATAGTATATATGTAATATCACATACTCAAGTAAACTCTTAAAAATAATGAGAAGAATACTTACTGATTGGATATCCCAGAGCAAAGTCATTGCTTTGTGTACAGAATATAGCAAAGATCCCAGCTCTTCCTAAGTTCACTGGTTTGGATACTAGGATGGTGACAATCATGACACCAAAGAATATGAGCCCCTTGGCAAGTAGTATGGCAAGTAGGAACATCCAGTTGACTATGGAGAAGTTAAGTTTTGCCAATGACAAGAAGATGAGAGATGGAAGGGCAAATGTGCCAACAAACGTTGCAATACCCTTTGATTCTGATGAAGTGACGACATTTAAGCGGCCGGCTATGTACCTGTGAAGAGATATCAGATTATGTACCTACTGTATGCATGTTTGATGTAAGATTCATTCATTTCTATAATTACAATATTCTGTCAAAAATTTATTATTGTATCTTATTAATATCTCCTGAGTTTGTTGTGCATTGTATAAATTTGGAAATGAGTATAATAAATCAAATTTTATTAAAATATTATTGAACATTATTACTTCCTGGTAGGGTTGCCAGGCATCCTGATAAAGCCGGACATAGTTAGGCTTTCTGATTGTGTGTTAGGCCAAAATAAACAGTGTTCGGCTTGTACAGCTTTTTACATTTCGCACATGAGCGAGTGCCGAGCATGGCCTAGCGCATGCAAGTCAGCTGTCAGTCCCTCCTGCAGTCTGCAGGCAGTCCTGCCCTGCCCATAAATATGATGAAAAAAGCAAATCAAACAAGCTTGATTTAACCTACATTTTGTTTGTCATAACTAATAATACTGAAACACAAAATCTTCAATAATGTAGGGTGTCCGGCCGTCCTACCCAAATGTCCTGGCAAATAGGCTGGCCTGTCCGGCTATTAACAGTGGCAACCCTACTCCCTGGTGATGGTATCCATGGTATATATTATATACTTACCCGCATAATATAACAGTAAAGCACTTAAATAGAGCTGGATAAAGATTATCCGCTGCTGTATCGCCAAGGCTCACGCTCTCTTGATCCATAGTAGCAAAAAATCCAAATGTAAATATAATATTCAACGCATACTCTTGCAAAGTAGCATTACTGTTGTACGGGACGGACACGCACTTTGTAGTTTGTACTCAGCAGAAGAAACGTATGTTTTAAGTAATCGGTTGATATATGATGGTATGGCACTGCTGTACACTGTCTGTCCTACTACTGAGAAAAATACTCACGACTACTCAGTAATTTGTTTTCTTTCACATTACCAAAAAGTGAAAAAAATAAATAAATCAATATATATTTTTGATCACAGATTACTATATGTGGATTACTATACTACTTTTTATTTTTTTGTTTCTTTATGGCCCCACACGATTAGTGTATTTAGCCAGTGTCAAGTATTGAAATTTTTCAAGTTTTTATGAATGTTAGTCGTAGAGATGGGTCAAAGTCACATTTCAGGTCAGTTGTCAAGTAAAAGTCTAGTCTAAGTCATACCTTCAGTAAAGATGTGGTGTTTACTGAAGATTTTCAGTGGAATTTTGGTGAGAACGCAAATAGCATGTTTTTCAACATTGTGCTGTTTCCCTACACTCGCACACATTCACCGGCACTTAATGGTTAATAATCCACATTTATTACATATTAACACGCGGAAGAACACAAGTTTTAGGAAAGAATACAATGAGATCACACACACTTTTCCACGTTCCCGCCAAAACTCCTACCAAAGAGAATATAACCACTACGCTAGGATGATGGATTATAATGGATGGCGTCAAAACTTTGGCAGCATGTCCATTTTCTGTTTGTGTTAGTGTCTAGAATTGCTAGAGTGTGCGTGAGTAGGGAAGTGATCACTAGTGTAGAACACATCGATAAAAAGGTGAAAAATGTAGAAAACTAAAACTTATGTAAAAAGAAAACAATTTATGTGATAAAATACGTAGTTACTTTACTAAACTTATGGAAATTAGTTATTGTGAAAAAATGCTACAGTACTTAACTGTAATTAGGCAACCTTAAATCTGGCGGTATAGATTTCTTAGCTTTTCTATAACACAAATCTTAAATGTTTTTGCGTTTTCAATACGTCATAAATATTACAATTTTGAGCTACAAAGCATCTATACTTCGATACTAATATTATAAAGAGATAACATGTATGTTTGTATTGAGTTAGCTCAAAAACTACAGGACGATTATTTTTTTCTCTCATATATAAATATATTAATGGTCTTTTAGAATGAACATAGGCTATATATTATCCTGTTTAAAAGATAGGTATATTCGTGAAGATCTCTTTTGCAACTTAAGTCGCCAATAAAACGGTCGAGAAAACACGTTTTTTACGAAAGATGATTAATCTGAAATAGATGTAAGAAAGTATGTATTGAAGAGTAGTACAACTTAATAAGACCTACAAAAAAGTCCGCGATAACATATGTCTATCGCACAGACTCACAGTAACTATTTTAATCTTTATTTTTTAATAAAAAAATGTTACAGAACTTTCAAGGCTATTTTCTTCTATACAATATTAATCCTTATTTAAATAATTACGCTAATTATCTTGGCCCAATGTCATAGATTAACATTGTCCTTTACAGGGGGCTGATCACGAAACCCATTGAAATGAAGGAATGAACGAAATGACGGGGACGCAGCTATGTAGGCTGTATAGCTCCGTCCCCGTCATTTAGTTCATTTCGTTCATTCAATGGTTTTCGTGATACGGGTGCAGTATATAATTTATATGAAAGTACTAGAAGTGCCCTGCGGCTTCGGTCGCGTTAAAGACTTCTTTTATTTACTTAAAACTTTTATTTTGTGAAACCTTTCTATCATAAAAGACATCAAAGAAGTAAAAGCCAAATCAGTTCACCCGTTTTCAAGTTATTGCGTGACTAAGGGAAATAGGGATTCATATTTATAAAACCCAAAAAACCATATTGACTGTCAGACTTTTTTTACCAACCCCTTGCAAAAATCTTGCAACACGTATTTACTTATTTATTTATTGAAGTACTTACGTAAATCTATAAGTTTATATATATATATATATATATATATATATATATATATATATATATATATATATATATATATATATATATATTTTCATTATAAATTATAAGTAATATCCGTGGGGAATTTTTACAAAATGCTTTCTCAGCGGAAACCTACGTCAATACGTCGAAACCTACAAACCTACGTCGTAATAAAATGACTATACAAACTTTGAACCCCCGTTTCATCCCCTTAAAGAGTGAATTTTGATAAATCTTTTCTTAACGGACACTTATGTTAAAACAACTTGATGCCAAATTTTAGCGCAACCCGAAACAATATTGGTTTTCAGACTTTGTTACCTCATTTCATTCTTTTTGGGGTGGAATTTTGAAAAAGCCTGAAACACGTATTTACATATTTTTTTACTGAAGCACTTGTATGAAGTTTCGAAAAGAAAAGACTATCTAATCTTGTTTATCCGCACAAACTTTGAACCTCTATTTCACCCCCTAACGGGGTGAATTTTGAAAAATCCTCTCTTAGTACACCCTTGCGTACTAAGACAAATATACTCTTTAAATTTCAAGTCTCTACGACCAGCGGTTTAGGCTGTGCGTTGTTTTTCAGGCAGTCAGTATGTCAGGACAAAGATTCTTATAGTATTAGATAAATTATCATATAAAATTACGCGCATCGCAAATAATAGAAAAAAATGCAGTGAAACCACAAATTAGGCCATACTTACTTTGTGAACATTAATCAGATTTTTAATTGTAAAAGGTAACAGGACAAGCATGACTCTCACTTGATGGTAAGCGATGACTTCTATCTATTACAGATACAGCTATACAGGAAAATTCTGGTAGTCCAGAATTTTGCATGTCACTCCACTGCGCCTGTTACCTTGAGACATAAAGATGTTAAGTTTCACATGCCTCGTAATTTCACTGGACACCTTGCCATTTCAACCGAAAAACATTCCTATGAAAATTAAATGGCAAAGTGGTCGGCCCAGGCGGACTAGCAGAAGTCCTACCACTATAGAAAAATTAGCTCATTTTTTTGTAAATGCTAACGATATAAAGTAATTTGATGTCAATATAGTATGATCTATTGTATCATCATCATCATTAGCCAGTGTCAGTCCACTGCTGGGCTGTAGGCCTCTCCCAAGATGCGCCCCTGAGCCCGATTTTCAGATCTTTTTTTCCAATCACTGCCAACCGCATTGCGTATGCCGTCGCTCTCCACTCTCCAAAACTCAAAATTTGAAATCACCCCGACTGATCTATGTATAATCTATAATGAAAATAAAAAATATTCCAATGAGTCTGAACACTACATCTCACCTGTAAGTTGGCGAGGAGTTGAGTATTCAGCAGATTCCAGAAGATGTCCCAGCATCATGTCAATGCTTCAGTGTCCTTTGTCGTTGAAGAAAAGGATACCGAATTTCGAATTAATCACTATGAAAGTTGATTTCATAGCGCCATCAACTAGAAAAATGCTCATAGTTTTACAACGGCTAAACAGATTTTCATGAATCAGAGCTAATAACACTTTCGATTAAAACACTTTCAAAACCGTTTCATCATCCTTCATTGCTCGCAGAGGAAGATTATAGGAAGACTTACAGGAAGATTTTCTATCTTGACTCCACTAGCTTCTATTCTTATTGTTATATACCGGCTGTAATTCACGTACCTTTAGATTTTTCTCGACCTGGGTTTCGAGTGAGTCAGTCGCTCTTCCTCGGGAGTGAGGTCACGCGGTGAGATCGCGATGTTCACCAGTAAATTCGACTAAAGGTACGTGAATTACAGCCGGTATATAACAATAATAATGTTACAAATTCACGATAATTTTAAAATCAAAATAGCTTCTATTCTTTTCCGTTTCCTCGGTGTCAGTTCCAGCTTCATTGATAATCTAGTAGGTACAAAATTGATTTATCAAAATGTTTAGAACAAAGTAAGTGTTTCGTTGGATCCTAATTTTCACGCCTTACTGCCTTTATCCACTTGATTGGATTTTCGGACATTTTGGAAACCTACAACAAATTGATATAATATATTAATGTGGTAAATTGTCACACATTCTTCATAAAAATATATATAATAGCATTATCATAAGTAATAATAGATTGAATACGAGTAAGTATAAGTGCTGATAATATAATTAGGTACCTAGTTACTACTAATTTTGCGCTACATTACTTTGATTACTTTTTATAATATTTTAAGATCGTTCACAAAACGAAATAAAACATTACATTAAAAAAATCAAAAAACCCGACTGCGCAAAAAGTGAAGTGTTAAAAAACGAACTGAAAAGAAAAAAACAAGTAAGTCTAGTAGTTTAGACTTCTGTTTAGGGATATCAAAAAACTATACCATTTAAATTCTTTCTCGGTCGATACACTCATACAACAAATTATACTTTATTATATGGAATGTAGAGACTTTAACAGTCGGGACACATTAATGGCTAAACGAATGGGGATTAATGTGTCCCGACTGTTAAAGTCTCTATATTCTATATAACAATGTATAATTTATTTTATGAGTGTATCGACCGAGAAAGAATTTAAATGGTATAGTTTTTTGATATCCATAAACAGAAGTCTAAACTACTTACTTTACTTACTACTTTTACTTTACTTGTTTTTTTCTTTTCAGTTCGTTTTTTAACACTTCACTTTTTGCGCAGTCGGGTTTTTTGATTTTTTAATTTAATGTTTTATTTTACACTTTTTAGTTAAGTAAAAGACGGCTAATTCCGTAATCTTCTCATTTCATTTAGAGAGTTGATGTCATGTGGATTATAAGCACCGCAAACTTGTTACTGAAAGTGACTAACGCGGCATGTAAAATCGTTTTATTTTCGATTTGTACGATCATAAATTATTTGTTATACATATATTTTGAATCTCCATTTTAAGACCTTTAATTCGATACCCCACTCGATAGGTTTTGAAAAAAAATTTTTTTTGAACCCCAAATTTTGGCGTCTGAAATCCGCCATTTTGAATTTTTAAATTTTTTATGTTTTCGTTGACACTCGCGCTAGCATGGCGAATCTATTGACGTGCCAATTATCAAAATCGGTCCACGCGTTTGGTCTCTAGTGTGCCACAAAGGAACAAACATACATACATACATACATATATAGACTGATAAACACATTACCTCTCCTTTGCGTCGCGCAGTCGGGTAAAAACCAACTTCAAATGCCACGCTATCCATTTTCAGTATAAAGTTAAAGTTGGAGGTGTTTATGTCCATATCTCTGGAGATATTGATCAGATTTCAAAAAATGTACAATGGGACCAAACGGGCAGAATAAACTCTCGAAAAAAAATTTCCAATCTGGTTAAGAACTTACGGAGTTATGAGATAACAAACATAAAAAAATAACTGAGAACCTCATCTTTTTCTTTTTGTGAAGTCGGTTAAAAATATTGAAATTTCGTTCTAAGCAAGGCCATAAGCTAACCGTTCCATCCTTTAAAAAAATCTTCATATTATAAATCAACTAGCTGGGTCCCGCGGCTTTGTCCGCGTTTAATGACAGCGGCAACATGCGCGTGGGCTGTGCGCGGTAGAAAACACTGCTTAATTTGCACATTAACTTTCACTATTTGTATGAGATATTGTTCCCTATTTCATTAGCTTCAATTTTGATTTCGCGGAACTTTATTTTATTCTAAAATAAAAGTAGCCAAGTTACTTGGTAGTTAATATTTTAACATCAACATTCTGCTAGTGGAAGTCCCGTTAAATTGGTCCAGTCATTTCAGAGATAAACCGGAACAAACAGACAGACAGACAAACATTTAAAATTTTGTTTTTTATGTAAGTACCGTATATTCTTTCATATGCATTTAGTGAAAAGCTGTTAATTTGGAATTACAGACACTTCAATTATTTTATATGTATAGATTTAGTGTAAAATGTATATAAACGATTTATATATTTGAAGTTTTAAGTGTAATATTATAATATTACACTTAAAGGAATTTATATATTCCTTTTTATAAGGTTATCGACTATATTTATCGACAAAGTTTTGGAGGCTTCTCGTACGTCACTAGCCGGGCGGCGTAAAATAATGTTTATTATTTACATAAATTAAAGCTTTCAAATGATAACCATTTACCACCTCGGTAGTTATATGACGAAAAAGATGTATATAATGTAAGCAAAATACATATTTTGATTCAAAAAGTGGTTATATATGAGAATAAATGCCCACAAAGACTTACGTGTGATATGATAATTCTGGATCTTTTACGCCTCCTTTAGTTGTTCTTGATGGATAAAACACAGCACAACACGACATAATTTAACCATGTAACAGGGTTTCAGTATTTAAAGCTATGTTTCTATTTAATTTTTAATTAATAAGTATGATGCGTCGCTATATTATGGCCTGCTAGCCAGTCAAAAATGGACACGATCACCTATGCGCGAGGTTGTCAATTTGATATTAGCTTTCTCGTTTACTCTTATCTCGCGATCCCTGTAATAGAAAGGGTAGGACAATGTGTTGATAGAATGAAAGTCGATGTGACAACGTCACATGGCTGACATGGCTCCATCCATTGTAATCCATCATCCTAGCCACTACGTTAAGAAGAGTCGGGACTTCCATAGAGCAAACTGACCAAATAGCGAAATGTCAAAACACAGGGCTTTTATAGTAGCCAAAATACCAGCGAAATAATCTTCTGCTAATTGACCAACATAACAAAAAAAAACCTAGTGATGTACCGTGTTGTCAATAACATCGATAACGATCGAACTACCGTTGCTTGGTCAATACTTTAGAAGGTTATATATTGTACTTAACTAATTTTGTTTTAGTGGTTAGATTAGAAAGTTATATTTTTCCTATTTTGGTTTAACAACTCCATCACTAAGACAAAACCAGTTTGAGAAAATGATAGGCAGTAAAACAAACTATTAAATTTTATCAAGCTTTTTATTTTTGGAGTATGATGCTCTGTAGGGTTCACTCATTCGGCATCGGCATCAGCAGCTTAAGATAACGATATACCTGTAATGTAATATTGACTTATTAGTTTATCGCTTAACACTAATTTCTGGGGCATGCTGTATACAGGGCCTAATGTTTCCTTTATTTTGTGCTATAAGACCTTGCTTCTTGCCAAAATTTGTGATTCTAGGTCAACGGGAAGTACCCTTATAGGTTTTCGACCCAAAACCTATAGGGTATTTCCAGTTGACCTAGAATTGTACATTTTAGTTAAAAGCAAGGTCTTACAGCACAAGTAAAGGAAAATTTCAGAAGATTAAAAGAAGTTGAAAATTCAGGTTAATTTTGGTATTTACAAGTTATGCGAAAATCTAAATTTACCCATATCTTTTTATCGTGTTGCCTCAGGATCTTGATTTGTATACACTTAATAGGGACTATAGACCTCAATATCTTTAGTTTCTTCTTCATCTTCAGTATCTCAGTATCATCACGCGGGCAGACAGACAGACACACGGACAGACGGACAAAAATTGATCTTATAAGGGTTCCTTTTTTAACCTTTTGAGGTACCAAACCCTAAAAAGCTCGGAAGGTTTAGTTCCTTAACGCTAAAATTTCACTTCAGATCATTCTTATTTCCGATTATATTTATATTATTTGTGGTTATAAATAAAGGAATCTACTACTACTTGGTTTCACTATAAATTATTTATTGGGAAAGTTTAGGAAGGAAGGTTCGGAAGGTTTAGTTCCTTAACGCTAAAATTTCACTTCAGATCATTCTTATTTCCGATTATATTCATATTATTTTTGGTTATAAATAAAGGAATCTACTACTACTTGGTTTCACAATAAATTATTTATTGGAAAACTCAACTGAAAAACTATCTTCATTTTATTATGAAAATAATTTGGGGCCAGGAAGCATCCACTCCTATGTTGCCCCAAGGCCTCCAGACCTCTAAATCCAGCACTGGCTGTAAATTATACAAGGTGTAACAAAAGGGTGTAGTAATACTTAAACTGTGCATGCCATACCTAGCCTGATGTATAATCTACCAGCAAAGTCTTCCTTTCCTCAGTATCTAACTGGGATCGCGAGTTATCATATTATCACATGTTAAACTTTTACGTAAACTTAGCCAGATTCAACCTCATTAGCTATTCAGCGTCATTGACTTAATGAAAACAGAATAATAAGTGTTGTCTGTGCAGAAGCAAAATTGTTATGAGTGGACGCCTGAAAGGGTCTAGATATAGTGCCCATTGCGGTAGCTTGAAGTTCGTCTTGATGTATTCTTCACCAGAAGGATGAAATCATTGCCCGATGATGAGGATGAGCTTGCGGACATTGTTGGTTAAAATTACTCAAAATCACTTTGATGGTTTATCCCTATTAAAATATCGTCATGACATCTCGCGAAATTACACTTCTATTCCGATCACTGATTATATCATAACTATATAATAATATACACTATCAATATCGACAAGCACCGCAATGCGCCCCGCACTATTTTTCACAAAGAGTTTATAAAGATTGTTAATTGATGAAATATTAAGATATTTGGCCTAAAAAAGCAGTAAACGGCTATTATTTTAAGATATTCTACTTACTGTGCTTCATAAAGTGGAAATCTTGCCATAAAATAACGTTTAGTAGAGTAAGTCTGCAGTCCCGCATATTTCACTATTTATGTTTCATTATCACTTCAGTTTCTTGTAGGAAGGTGTTAATAACCACACACCTTAAATTCATGCTAAATGCATGCTTTCTAACATCCACACTAGGTTATTTATTGTAAAACACAAAATAAAACAATAAAATAATTATTTTGAAAAAGCCGATTAACACGCTACCACATAACGTAGTATTATATTCTCTTTGCTACCACAGGCTAAGTAGGAATACATTCTAGCCACAGACTAAGTAGAGATGAAACTTCTTTTTCTTCACATCATGCTACTTGATGGCATTTATTATGACAACCAAACGAAAGAGATAGTAAGAAATAGTGAGTGAGACGAATATAGACTTCCATCGGACGCGCCCCCCTTTTCATTAGTTTTCATAGATCTTTTTTTTTGTACTGCAGCTTCAGTAGACTGACTCCTACTATACTACTTTAGTGTTTTTTTTGTTACTGTATTTCATAGACTTAATATAAATACGAGTTGCACTGCAGATGTATTGACAAATTCAATTTGAATCCGTATGCTCTGAACATAAGGTTGTAATTGCTTTGTACAACAAAACGCCCAAAACGAAAGGCATATAGGTGGGAGTGTGTCCTTGTCCAACAATCAACCAACAACAAGTGCTCTATAAATGTTCCGTAGACAGAGTATATAAAAATAGGTCTACAGCAAGTTGCAGGCGAGCTCGTGTATCTGGAATCCCTATGAGTCTTCATCTTCGAGCATTTATCAATGGAGATGTTAACGCAAGGCGTACCCCTCTGCTGGCCATATAGCCATTATTGGCCATATGAGCGTGCGTAACTACGCTGTATTTTTAATACTGTGCTCGTGTTTCAAGCTAGTGTGCGGGATCGTTAAAGGGAATGATTTGTGTGTGAGCAATGCGTGTTTACCTCGTCCCGCGTAAGTATCGGCAGAAAAAAATGTTTGCGGATTACAACTTTAACATCTCCAGTGGTAAATGCTCGAAGGTCTTCATACACGCTCTTATTAGAAAAAGTGCAAAAAGCATTTCTAAGATATTTATATAAGCATTAATTCCGATATTACCCATTCATGTACACCACTGCGTTCCTCCTGGGATGCCTCAGTTATTCGCTTATTAATTTATTCGCTTATAAATTATTCGCTTAAAACAAGAAGAGCAAGTGATCAGTTAGTAACCGTAAACGATTGTAGATAGTATTATGGCTATATAGCAAACAGTAACATATATTATATACTGACTGGCCCTAGCCATAAGAGCGTTTGTCCACAGCAACGGCACCGGGACGTCACCGGCATCGAGATTTTTTCGGGCCGGTTTGAAAATGATGTGCCGGCGATCGTTTGTCCACCGCCACCGATTCCGGTAGTTCTGTTTCTTCTAGCTGTCATGCGTGGCAGATGCGTTTCCATAGAAATATAACAAACAACCTCAGATAAAATAAAACTGGCCAAGTGCGAGTCAGACTTTTGTCCCGCACACGGAGGGTTCCGAATTTCCGAAGTCCGAACTTCTAACACCAACTAAGTATTTAATAAGCAAGTTAACACAAACAAAGGTAATTAATATAATTATATATCTGGAAGACCGAGTGTTCGTACTAGAGATGGGCGTTGATTAAACGAACTAGTTGAAAAAACCGTCCATCGACTGTCAACGTTTCGACCGTTAACCGTTCACCGATCAACTAGTTGAATCCATAGACGGCAAAATTCAAGAGTATAGAAAAACGTATCAGTTGACGTCAACGAACGGAGGTGCGTTGCGCGATTAACTGTCAACGTGATTTCGAACGATAACATTCGTTTTAAGCCTGCGGGAATTTCAACTGCGTAGCTATTTTTTATAGAAAAAACAATCTATATTCAAAGACTTAGTATTTTAATTTCTTAGAAATGTACGTCATGAGTAAAACTAAAACTTAAAAACAAAATATATTTATTGTTAAAAAAAAAATACAATTAACGTACAGCGCTATTTGGATTAAACGAATGAATTATCAATACTTCGTTAGCGGTTGAATTCATACGAGCATATGTGAAATCGACTATAGTTGAAGCTTCAACTAGTTAATCAATTCAACTAGTTAATCGACAAGTTGACGGAGGTTAATTTAACGGACTAGTTGCGTTAACGAAAAATACGTCAACGACCCATCGCTAGTTCGTACGACTAACTTTCTACTGATTCTAACTAAATGAAGCTCTTTAAGTACTAAAATTGTGGATATATTATTCTATACTGTTCACTACATGTGTGTACTCTAATAAACCTCAACTAAGTAAACAAATCGACCGAGGCCCACAAATTTAACAAATGAAACGCTTGCGCGTGCTAATTTTTCCTGTGCTGCCATCTAGCTGCGTCGAGGTGAATTAATTTCGTATCGTATCGTATCGTAGTAAACACGTTTTTGTTTTAAACCCTTTAATTTTTATCTTTGTTCTGTTCTTAGTATTTGTTGTTATAGCGGCAACAGAAATACATCATCTGTGAAAATTTCAACCGTCTAACTATAACGGTTAATGAGATACAGCCTGGAGACAGACGGACAGACAGACAGACAGACAGACAGACGGACAGCGGAGTCTCAGTAATAGGGTTCCGTTGGTACCCTTTGGGTTCGGAACCCTAAAAACAATAACCTATCGAACGGCGCCGGGCGTTGGCAGTGTGTGGACAAGATCAAACATGTTTTGTATTGCGAGCCACTGCCGGCACATCGCCGACGTTGCCCGGTGCCGATCATGCTGTGGACAAGCTGCCATACATACATATGTACCGCTACTTCGGCGCCGGCATTTTGTTGCTGGTGACGTCCCGGTGCTGTTGCTGTGGACAAACGCTGTAATACTATCTAAAAAAAGTCCCTATATAATAAACGTACTCTGTGGTGATGGGCATGGTGTTTTTAGATTGTTTGTGTCATAGAGAAAGTATATATCTATAGAGAGAACATTAGCGTATGCGAATGTTACTAGTTATAGAGATATAACCTGACTAAAATTATGAATACGTGATTCATATGCCAGCTATTTATAAGATAAAATGAACAACGTAATTTGGTCGGGTCCATACATGACAGCGGGTGAAAACCAATGGGTGCACAAGAACTTGGAGCCAGTGCTGGAACCAGTTTGTAAAATCGCATACGCAGAGAAGAATAAAAAATTGTTGTTCATCTCGCTCTCTCATACTAGTGATTGTATAGTTTTATCGTTCTCATAATATAATTATTATTTTAAGGACAAGTCCATTTTAATATACTATGTCTAGAGTTTGTGTTTAATTTTCCCTCTACGTTTGTGGTGCTCACCCACAGATTACTATATGTGGTGGCGCTTCGTGCAACACAGATATACACACTATATGGGTATCACAGAATGGGCGTTTTCACATTGGACGATAAAGCCGGCTTTGCACCATGGGATATAATGTAAATTACATCTTGTATTACATTCGATTGCGATGTGCGATTGCTGTTCACACTGTAAAATATAATAGTTCAGCTTTGGTTGTTTGGTTCAGGTATGGTTTCATTCAAACACTGGCTAAATACACTAATTGTGGAGCCATAATAAAAATTAAAAAAACAAAAAAAAAAACATTAGAGAAAGTATATATATTAAAGAGAACATTAGCGTATGCGAATGAAATAGCTATAGAGATATAACCTGACTAAAACGATGAACACGTGATACATATGCCAGCTATAAGATAAAATGAACAACGTAATTTGGTCGGGTTATACATGACAGCGGGTGAGAGCCAATGGGTGCACTAGAAACTGGCTCCATACATTGCTGGAGCCAGTTTAATCGCATACGCAGGTAAAGGATAAGAAAATGTTGTTCATCTCGCTCTCTCATACCAGTGATTGTATAGTTTTACCCTTCTCATATTATTATTGTAATTTAAATGCCACATCCGCTTAATATTCCATCCACGAAAAAAACTGATGCATACATCCTGTATGCATAGTGAAGCTGGCTTTTGACTATGGGATATAATGTATATTACAGCTTCAGCTATATATTTCATCCCGCGATTGCTGTTCACACTGAAAGATAAACTAAAAAAAACTAAAACTATATAGTTCAGTTTTGGTTGTCTATGGTTTCATTTAAACTGAGGGCGAGGCAGGGGGAGGCGCGGAGTCCAAGGACGTGAGGTAAAATATAAACCTTCAAATATCGCTCGGTCGGTCGAAAATATATTTATGGCTTGGGATGTAATATATATTTAATCATAGTGTAAACGGTCTCATACAAAATGAATTACGGGCGATAAAATTGTATATCTCAAGATATAATATACATTATATTGTATCCGATAGTGAAAAGCCGGCTTAACTGTAACTACGATAACTGCACGATATCGTCGGACTGGTAGTTTGAAACAATCACTACGAAAGCCAGCTTTTCACTATGGGATATAATGTAAATTACATTTTGTGCAATATATAATATCCCGCGATTGCTGTTCACAGTGTAAGATATATATAGTTCACTTTTGGTTGTCTATGGTTTCATTCAATCACTGGGCTAAATACACTCATTGTGTGGAGCCATAATAAAAATTTAAAAAAAAACTGATGGCGAGGCAGGGGGAGGCGCGGTGTCCGGGGAGGTGAGGTAAAATATAAACCTTCAAATATCGCTGTCGGTCGAAAAAATATTTATAACTTAGGATGTAATAAATAATATATTATAGCATAGTGTAAACGGTCTCATATAATATGTATGACAAGCGATAAAATTTTATATCTCAAGATATAATATAAATTAAATTATATCCCATAGTGAAAAGCCGGCTTAATGCTTTCACACTGTGTCGTTTATCGTCGCTGACAGATTGTATCAAGCCGGCTTTTGACTATGGGATATAATGTATATTACATCGTGAGCTATATGTATATTACACCCCGCGATTGCTGTTCACACTGTAAGATGTTTTGGAACAGTTCAGTTCCGGTCATCACTGTGTCGTCACGTTCTTTATCGAAACGGTTGAATTCTGAAATGGATAATATGGAGGTGCTTTTGCTTGATTCCTACGATAGTTCATCAGAAGTACAACTTTACCTGAATTGTGACTTTGACCCATCTTTCTGACTTGAATTCGCTAAAACTTGAAGCATTTTATTAAATAACACAGGCTAAATACTTTAATTGTGTGGAGCCTTAATATAAATAAAAAATTGAGGGTGAGGCAGGGAGAGGCATCGCTAGTTGGGTCGTTGGTCGTTTATAACCGACTTCACAAAAAAGGAGGAGGTTCTCAATTCGTCTGTATGTTTTTTTTTGTGTATGTTACGCGATATCTCCGTCAATTGTGAACGGATGCAAATGATTATTTTTTTAATAGGTAGAATATGTTTCCGAGGTGGTCCCATTTTAATTTTATCGAGATCTGATAAGTATCTCCAGAGATATGGAGATAAATACCTCAAACATAGGAGAATGTACTGGTTTTAGTAGATGAGTCCCAAGAAGATTATACACAATGGAGGTTGCTATTGCATATACTTTTGAAGACTAAAAAATAAATGACCTTGAATAATGTGTTTACATCTTTCTTCTCGTTGATTTTGGTTTTTGACAGATATTCTTACGGTAACTGTGAGCGAGATAGAAATAAAGGTGGGGATAATTAATATTTTTTATTTTTTTTATATCTTATAGGCTAGCGTTTGACCACTATCTCACCTATTGCTAAGTGATGATGCGGTCGAAGATAGAGAAGTGGACTAGAATGGGAACTGGCTCTCAAGGATAGCTGCCTGAATACAATAGATGTTTGGCGACAGATTTTCTAACTTGAGGGTGGTAGCTGGCCAGGCGGACACTAGATATGTCCTACCACCATGCGGGGGTTGTTGGTTTCTTAACGATGTTTTCCATCACCGGAAGGCAACTGTGAGAAGCGCACATATATTTTTCGATGGAAAAATTCATTGGTGCACGGCGGTTTGAACTCGGTACCACGGCATCAAAGCCAACTGTTCTCCCAATTACGCCACCGGGCCCTCAATAAATAATTAGATATTAATAATTATAATAAATAATTATATTTAATATAAATAATTTGTCTTCACAGGAATGTTCTACCGGGCAAAGTCTTGTTAGGGTGCAAACTTTTTTAAACATACCTAAGATTTTTTGACATGACATGACGTTTGGCGAAGATGGCGGCCATTTCAGTCCCGCGACACTGCATACATTATTAAATAACTCAAAATTATGAACGTACTTTGTACCAATGAACGCTGCAAAAAAAAATTATAAGTATAATACCACAGATTATATAATAGTTACTACGTAAATAATACTTTCCGTTGTTAGGTTGGCTACACAGTGCTTTCATAATTCGGGTTTCTACAATATAGGGAAGTGCCTCTTATAACGTAGTAGAGTGATTCAGTACTCTGTTGGCCATATGGCGGCAATCAATGTTAATAATCGCAAATAATACTTTTTTATTTTCATTTTGGAATACAACTAGTCCGTGTTATAAAAGTATTTGGAATGATTGTAATAAAATAGACAATTTATTATCGTGTGTGTCAGATGCTTTAATTGCGCAGGGCCATTTTGGACATTGTCCTTTGATACCTTGATGACATCATTATTACTAGTGAATATTTTCACTATAGCGCGGCATTTAAAGTAAATTTTTTTAGGGTTCCGAACCCAAAGGGTACCAAATGAACACTTTCTGAGACTTTGTTGTCCGTTCGTCCGTCCGTCCGTCCATCCGTCCGTGTGTCTATACATATGTGCGCACTTTACAGATCTGTATCTTCTTAACCGTTATAGGTACATACTTGAAATTTTCAAAAAGTATATATCCGTCAGTGTATAAAGGCCCAGACACGAAATTTAATAGATGCAAGTAATTCACAGAAATAGGAATAACTACCTTATTATGCCTATTTCTACGATGTAATTTAATTAAAACTTGTTTTGCACTAAAAAGGGTAAAATAAGTTAGTTTTCAAAAAAAATAAAACCGACTTCATAACCACAAACAGGCACTCAAAAGCGAAAAATAAATTACTTAAAATTATTATAAGCGCTACCCACTTATCTATTTGAAGTCGGTGCCAGCCAAGTCTATTGGATAGTAGATAGATACTATGTATGTAGTAGTAGTAAGTATGTACATGTAGGTTAGTAAGTAAGTAGATACATGTAGGTATTATATATCTACTACCTATTAGACTTGGCTGGCACCGACTTCAAATAGATAAGTGGGTAGCGCTTATAATAATTTTAAGTAATTTATTTTTCGCTTTTGAGTGCCTGTTTGTGGTTATGAAGTCGGTTTTATTTTTTTTGAAAAATAACTTATAATTTACTGTTTTTGTTGCATTGACAACACAGTTGTCATTACTTAACTAAAAATGATTGATACTTGGTAGATACCTACTCTGATCATTATCGTGTGCTACTCGTAGTAACTAGTAGGTATGTACCTACCTTCCTTACTTTTGAATGTTAGTTCATCGTAATGCCACGGCGGTTCTCTTTTTGCACAGACCCTTAATGTGTGATAAGTGAGAACCAAATTACCACGGATGATCGACTAGTCTATCCTTCGTGCAAAGTACGCACTACGTAGTATTCAGCTGTTCTGTGACCAAAGAAACACCACGGAGAATAGACTCTACTCTGGTACAGTCCGGCAAGTATAGCTTGGCGCGGCTGTGCGCCACTGTGCTTTTACTTTGTACTTTGATATCTCAAACCACTTTTAATTAGTTTTGGCATTATCGAACTATTTTAATGTAGCAGATTTATCAACAATAATGTCGCGGTAATCTCTCAAACGTCAAACTCACAGTTTCAAGAGAGCGGAATTAGTTCCAAAAACCACCACTGCCAAGCTATCCGTGAGACAACATATATATATATATATATATATATATATATATATCGTAGATGGATAATTAAAAAGATCTGACATTAAAATAACAATAATAATATGAGAAGGATAAAACTATACAATCACTAGTATGAGTGAGCGAGACGGCCAATTGGCTTTCACCCGATGTCATATATAACCCGACCAAATGACGTTGTTAATTATATTTCATGGCTCGCATATGTATCACGTGTTCATCATTTTAGACGGGTTATATCTCTATAGATATTTCATCGTATACGCCAAATTCTTCTCCATTTAATTTGCCCTTCACTATATATGTTTTAATATGTATACATATTTTAATATATTCTGTCTACGGCGTGGATGGAGTATTTAATGGATTTGGCATTTAAATAACAATAATAATATGAGAAGGATAAAACTATACAATCACGCCAATGAGAGAGCGAGATGAACAACAATTTTTATTTATCCTTCTCTGATCTCATGTGATTTTACAAACTGGCTCCAGCACTGGCACCAAGATCTAATACACCCATTGGCTCTCACCCGCTGTTATGTATGACATGACCAAATTACGCTGTTCATTTTATCTTATAGCTGGCATATGTATCACGTGTTCATCATTTTAGTCGGGTTATATCTCTATAGCTATTTCATTCTATATATACTTTCTCTGTTTTTAAACGAGTTCAACTTTTGAGATGTTTAATCACGAAGCAAGTGCATCAGTTTCAATATTGCAGAAAATAAAAAACTGGCTAAGTGCAAGTCGGACTCGCGCTCGTAGGGTCCGTACCACACTACAGTATTTTATAAGATCGATCATAAAATACCACTACCATATTTCGCCAACAAAAAATAATAATAAAAAAACATTTCGTTTCTTATAACAAAATCTAACGTCTAACAAAGGTGTTAGGGATCAACATTTCAATATAACGCCATCTATGGGACGTTTACCTAACTAAGCGTTTGTTAGCTTACCACATAGATAACAAGATGGGTGGTAGCCGTGGTAGGTGTCGGGAGCTAAATATTCAGTTGGAACTACTTCCAAAACTACCTGCCTAATAGGTAGGACTTATTAATAAAATACAAAAGTCAGGACATCACCGATAAAGCATTTTATTTGTACCTTCATCATTACAACAACAGTTTATGTACCATCAGGAGACTCAGGACCATTATAATAGACAATAGAACAAAGAGAACAGCAATATACCAATAAGTATGTAATGTTAAGTCACAAGGCTTTATAACAAGTTTCAACAAGACATAACACATGAAAATCACTACCGATTTAGACAATTTATACAAAATATTATGGGGTTTCCCCCAAAAGGCCTCCACCACCCCTCATAGCCTTTCCTACCACCCTCAACGAAGCTAACACACTATCTTCACCATTCCTAGGTGAAACCATCATTACTATAAACATATCCTAGAAAACCACATTCTAGCCATAATTATTCTATACATTTCGTAATACAAATACTTAGCTTCATTGAGTTAGACAGCACTTTGTCGTCTGAACGATATTCCCAACAGAGTTAAGGTGACGATGTTAGCCCGAAGGCTGCTCGAGCAAAAATGTCTCATCTACGTTTCTACCGCCCTTTTAAAGCATCAGTCAAACAGAAAACCAAGATAGCGGCTCTGACACATCTTGTAAGGTTTATACTACCCTCAAATGTATCGAACACCGTATAAACACCCTCATTTAAGGCAATATTAAAAATATTTAAACTAAATCATCATTAAACATTGGAAATACAATGTCGTAATCCGGTATGTACTATGAAAATAATCTAACACGTTCATAGATGGCGTGAAATGCCGAAAAAAACTCGTTTCTTGTATGGGGACCCTCTTTTATCGTTAACTTTATTCTGTTTTTAGTATTTGTTGTTATAGCGGCAACAGAAATACATCATCTGTGAAAAATTTAACTGTCTAACTATCACGGTTTATGAGATACAGCTTGGTGACAGACGGACAGACAGACAGACAGACAGACAGACGGACAGCGGAGTCTCAGTAATAGGGTTCCGTTGGTACCCTTTGCGAAACGTCTACGCTACGTCTACGCGAAATGTCATAGTCACAATTTAAGTGAAACAAGTGAATCAGTTTAGGAAAAAAATAACCCGACTGCGTGATAAAAATAAAGTGATTTAACTATTCCAAACTCCAATAAAACATATAAGTTTTATATATATATATAAAACTTTCATAACTTTTACTACACTTTATAACTTTTTAAAACTTTTATAAAACTTTCGATGTACCCGTGTCACTCTCACGACTAAGACGAATCTATTGAAACCACTCACATAAAATACGACAAGCCGTTTAGGCTCTAGGGCGAGCCAAGGTAAAAACATACATATATACTTACATACATACATACACTCGAAAAACATAACCCCCTTTCTTTTGCAATCGGGTAAAAACACCCGTGGTCGTTTCGGACCTTCGTGCGAGTTGCAAAACAACCAAATATATTTCTTCAGGGGACGAGAACGTGAACGCAGCCCTTGTAGTATGTTTCTCGTAGAGTGGAGTGATTGTCTATGATTCTACCGTCCTTCTATCCGTTTCCTGTTTAAGGCGGCCATTACCGATTTGTTCGTTCGCCGGGTCTGTGATTAGGGGTGCTTGTGAATGAAAAATCGTCAAAATTTTTAAATTCTCTCTTTACGAGAGGTAAGATTGTGAAATTACTAGATTTTTGTATATTGTAGACATTTGCAATTATAATATATGTAATCACAATTGTTTGCAGATTCCAAACCTAGCGACACCTCGCACACAAGAAACTCCTTGAAAATGCAGTACAACGGCTTTCACAATCAACATCCCATGTGAGTAAAATATATTTAATTTACATTCTATCTAACTCACAATGTAGGATTTAACATCAATTGCACGTCGTTTGGGCAAGCACCTACTTTTCCTATTCGTATTTCCATGATGACTAGCATCCGCCATTTTGTGAAGTGCATTCTGCTCAGCTGAGCACCCAGTCGTAACCTACATAGAAAAATCAATAGATTTGCGCTCTTGCAAATTGCGCGGTACTCTTTCCCAACCCAAGTACTGCCTTGTTCTAGTTTGTTCTCGTCACCAGTGTCCGCCTTTAGTGATATATGACAATGGAAAGGTACGTACCTATTTCTAATTTACCTGTTAGATACTTGTGGCTTTAAATTCTATGGCATCAGGTAGACTATCATTATCGTGGTGACTCCATTTTGTTCATTTCATCTATTGGGGCAGCTTCAGTATTGTGAAATGTTTGCTACAGTATCATAAATAATAGAACACAAATTTAATTGCATCAGACTCATTTAGGGTAATTAAATTTTATATAATAGTAAAAATTATGTTGGTCATAAATTGTGTATTGTTGACCTGGCAATTTTCCAAGTATCTGTTTGCCTGAATAATCTCATGCAATGAAATTTATCTGCTTTATCAAAATATAAATATTATGTAAAACATTGCATTATAAGATCTAACATTATTTTCCGAAAATAAAAGCATTGAGACAAATTAGATAAAATCTGTATGATAACATTACATACCATCCTTCAATTGATACATTTTATATCAGTGTTAATTAAAATTATCTTTTATTTTTTAAATGTAAAAAAAAGCTGACATGCAAATACTGCAATTATTGCACTGACAATGCATAAAACACACTTGATTAAAATCATAATTAATCATTATGCCCTGAATGGGTTAAATTATTTATATACAAAATATAAATAAATGTTCTAGTTCTAGATTTGCTAGACATGTTTATTTAATTCTATTGCAGGCCCAGACCAGACCGGAATGAACAATTCGGTAAAATGCCCTTCTTCAATGGTATGCCAGACTTTGGAGGGCCTAAAAACTTTGGGCCTAGAAATATGGGTAATAAACCATTCAGACCCAGAAATGATTTTAATGGAATGAGGAATGAATTCAAAAATGGAGCCCAAGGTGAATTTGGTGGACCGAGGGAATACAGGCCTAGAAACAGTTACGACAATCAACCTCAAAAGAAAATGGAGTATGGAGACAAAGCTGCTGGGTCTAACATGCAGTTCTATAATTCAAAAGGTGATTTTGGAGGACCCAAAAATTTCCAAAAGAATAACTTTGCTCCCAAACCTTTCAATAATCCCAATGGACAACAGAATTTCATGCCAAAGAAAATCTTCAATGCCAATGGCCCACAACAGTCTATGGACTTCAAAGGTCGTAAATTGCAGAGCATGAAGGCCAAACATCCTGGAGATAGTTTAGTCAAACCTATGTGGGACATGGGTAACTTGGAACCTATTGAAAAAGACTTTTACAAGCCTCATGTCGATGTGGAGGGCCGCACCGATGAGGATGTCGAAAACTTCCGTTCAACAAAAGAGATATCTGTCACTGGTAATAATATTCCCAGGCCTAATCAGGTATTCGACGAAGGTAACTTTCCCGATCATGTGATGGCTACAATCAAGGAACAAGGATGGGTAGAACCAACTGGCATTCAAGCTCAAGGATGGCCCATTGCTCTGTCAGGTCGGGACATGGTTGGTATTGCATCAACCGGCTCTGGAAAAACATTGGCTTATATGCTCCCAGCAGCTGTCCACATTGTACATCAACAACGTATCCAGCGCGGCGATGGGCCCATTGCGCTTATACTTGCACCCACCAGAGAACTGGCACAACAGATACAATCAGTGGCTCAAGCTTACAGTGCTCGTGGTTCAATTAGGAACACTTGCCTATTCGGGGGGTCGCCCAAGGGCCCTCAAGCTAGGGATTTGGAAAGGGGTGTGGAAATAGTGATTGCTACTCCCGGTAGATTAATAGATTTCCTTGAGCGAGGCACCACCAATCTGCGTAGATGCACATACCTGGTGTTGGACGAGGCCGACAGAATGCTGGACATGGGATTCGAACCTCAAATTCGCAAAATCATAGAACAGATTCGTCCCGATCGCCAAGTACTCATGTGGTCCGCAACTTGGCCCAAAGAAATACAGGCTTTAGCAGAAGATTTCTTGACTGACTACATCAAGGTAAACATCGGTTCACTGAACCTGTCTGCCAACAACAACATCAAGCAGATTATAGAAGTGTGTGAAGAACATGAGAAGGAAGCCAAACTGACAAACTTACTGAAGGAGATAGCTTCAGAGAGGGACAACAAAGTGATTGTATTTGTTGAGACTAAGAAAAAGGTATAAAGTAATTTAACTAAAAATGTGATTGTCACTGTTTAAGTGTGCATGTGTGTGTGTGTGTTTGTTAATAATTTTCGTAATTAATTACAGGTGGACGACATCGCACGTGCGGTGCGCCGCATGGGACACAAGGCTCTCGCCATTCACGGCGACAAGTCTCAGCCAGAGCGCGACGCCGTACTCACTGAGTTCAGGAATGGCGCCACAACCATTCTAATCGCCACTGACGTGGCCGCGCGGGGCCTCGACGTTGAAGACGTTAAGTTCGTTGTCAACTTTGACTATCCCAACTCCTCTGAAGATTACATCCACAGGATCGGTAAGAATACTTAGCGATGTGAGCTAGTCACTATTGATAGATTTGTTATTGACTTTTCAAATATTTCAGGTCGTACCGGTCGCTGCCAACAGTCTGGCACGGCATACACTTACTTCACGAGCGGCGACGCACGCCAAGCTCGCGGTCTTGTGGCCGTGCTTCGGGAGACCGGACAGAACCCTCCTAGCAAACTCAGCGACATGGCTCGCAACAACAATAACAACACTGGTTAGAATTGAACTAATTACACTCTCCTAAGAGTTCTATGTTACTCTTTCAATAAGGTTCCTAATTCTAATTGTATTCAAAGGTCGCAACCGCTGGCAGCAACGCAAAGAAAACAACAACAGCAACAATGGCAGCAACAGTGGATCGAGCTCGCCGCGTCAGTGCAGCAACCAATGGAACAACAAGATGGCAAACTTGAGCCTTGAGGAAAACCCTAATAATGCTTACCAAAACCGTAACACAAATCAAGCTCCTCGCTTCAACCACCAAAACCAGGGCAACCAGGGCTATAGACCCAATAATTATCAGAAAACTGTACCTTTCCCTAGCCCTAATGTCTTTGAATCCATGGGTAACTACCAAGGTGGATACAACAATGGATACCAGACTGGCTACAACAATCAGAATGGATATGGACAACGCCCATACAACAGTATGTATCTATGAAGATTTTTAATTGACCCCTACGTCACCTTCACCTTTATAGCCACATGTGTTGACAAAATGCTGACAATCGTTAAGTTTTATAGAAAGAGTAGTCATATTGAAATAAATTATCATAGTGTGGTTAGTATTTGTAACATATCTTGATAATGTTTACCAAAAATGTATGTAATAATTTTCCTCAGATGCCCGCAATATGGGTCAGCAACAGTACCGCAACAACAACACTGCAGGGAACAAGCCCAGCGGTTCTGGCTCTTCCTACGGATCACCGCCGCCTCATTTTGCGACGCCCACGCATTACCAAATGCATCCCCAGGATATGCTTGGTAAATATTATATTAATTAGCATTTTATTTACCTTACTTCCAAGCTCCACAGCGCAACCAATAGAAAATTTGAAATCATGTATTCAAATTATTTTTTGTGGCTATCCAACCCCTAACCCAACTAGCCATCTAGAAAATAGCAATTTAGGCCCGTGACAGTAGCAGTAGCTATAATATACAGGGTGAAATTTTCAAGTGGGTGTGTATGACCAAATCCGAAATAAAGAATCGCAAAAAATATGGAGTCTCAGCCCCCATTTTGATGAAAACTAAAACTACATCATTGGATTTTTTTTAAATCAATATTCCTAGCAAGGATCAATCCTGTTGATTTAAAAAAAAAACCCTGTTTTATTACATTTGATTGTGTCACTAATAAAGAATGAATTATGGGAAATAATTAATGACATATGGTAAACTTAAGGAAAGAGCTCACTTTAACAAAATACTGTTTTATTTTTCTTAAGTTACCTACCTACCTATTAAACCTTAAATAAATTGTTGAAAATGATGCCCATAATTTGTTCTCAATACATTTGCTGGATTTTTCATCTCAAGGATTGTACTGCATTAAGCATCTCAATGTTATTAGGTCTGCAATAATATACCTAAGTGGTCCATAATAAGTAATTTGTCTCTGTGCACAACTACCCAAATTGGTAATGTATTACAAATATATATATTGTTTGTGGTCACTCTAAGAAATTGTAGTAATATGTATTGCTTTAGTGTATATTATAGCTACATCAGCTACATGTGTGACGGGCTTCAAATATGCTCAAAATAGCAACAGAGCTGAAGAGACTTCATAGTTGAAATTTTCACTACATATTTTTTATATTATAGAATTAGTGTTAATGATATGAAGTGTGTAACAGTTGATGTTTGTTGCTAAGGTGGCAAGTTCTACGGTGGAGGTGTCGGAGGCGGCGGGCCCTGCGCCTACCAGGCGGCGGTGGGAGCCGGCGTGCCCTATCCCCACCTGCAGCCTGGCCCGCTGCTATATGCTGCCCCCGTACAGCAATAAACTGATCATACCACAACATCGGCTCTCCCTTAATTAAATATACATGCATATTCCAAATATAAATGTGGACTTAGGTAAGATGTTACGAAGTTTCTACTTATCGTTTCTCCCGGCGCTCCCGAGAATGAGTTCCATCATTGTTAAATGAAGCTCAAATTCATCCTTTTCAAGCGGGGTTCCCTTTCCTTATATATTTTTTTTTTCATTAGGATAATTTTTTAGATCTGATTGAAGGCTTACAAAATTCCTTTTACTATGTAGAGGTCGAATCTGTGTAATTTGATGTATAAATGGATAAGTAAATTACATTTATCATAAATGGTTATGACTATCTGTGCACTCACTGCTGATACTATTTTGTGATTCTCTTTCAGATCCATATTCGTTATGATTGTTAGGTTTAAGTGATTGATGTTGTTATTTATTGGCTGCACTGGAGATACCCTGTAGACATGTTGGTATATTTATGCATTACATAAGTGCGGATGTCAATATACATGACTAGTGAAAGCCAATAAGTGATAAGATCAATTTACAAAATAATATTTGTGGACAATGCTGAAGGAGATTTTTGATTCCACAATTTAGATATAGTCAATATAATTGTTAGAGTAGTTTGGTGTTGGTACCCCTGTGTAATCCGGGTGCCTGTTTTCTTTAAAGTGTCTGTATCACCTACGAAATGCACGAAACATATAGAAGATGAAAAGTCACATTATAGGGAAAGACTTTAATATGGCAGATTTTATATAAATTATTATTTTTATCGTTAACGGTTTATCTGATGGTATACTACTATAGAGGGACATTTTAGTATTAGAAAATGATACTTATAAACGCGTTAAAAATGCTTTTGATATCTCATGATAACAATCTGTATTGCCAGATAAAAATGTGAATATTTTTCTTAGTGATGTCAATGACATTTCAAGTCACTGATTTCAATGTTATTTTTTTATATTAAAGATTAGATCTTATTATACTTATAAACTTGAACATAAATATGCCTAGAGGTATAAGTCAGCGTCGAATGGCACTAGACAAGTTGGGCTTCGAACTATATCTCATTTTACCAGTGTCAAGGTAGGAGTGATGTATATAACATGCATTTAAAGTAGCAACATTAGTATTTTGAACACGATAAATAAATAATTAAACACGAGGGATTAATTCTGTAGCAATATAAGTGATTTATTATTTTTTATCTTTTGTATGACATGATTATTTCAAATAATGAATCTGGTTGTTTACTGGATGGAGTTTCTTTGTACGTGAACGGGTTCAAAAAGGTTTATAATAAGGAATCTATAGGTACAAATAATTCTGAACCAGTGTAATAAGTTGTTCAGATACCCGTTACAGTCCAAAGATTTGGAAGAATCTGTGATATATCATTACTATAGCCTATCATTTTTTTGGTCAATTGTTAAATACATAAGTACACTGCCTGAACACGAGGCAGTGTTTTACTAGACAAAAAGATATATTTTTTGACTATTTGAACGAATTTCATGTGTATTTGTGACAACAAGCTTGCAAGTCGTTCACAGGTATATTATAATAGGTATAAGGTTTAATAATTTATTGTTATTCAATTTAGTTTTCAGTTTACTTAGGTGACGAAATTGAACCAGTATAAAGGGACGTAAAAGTTATTATCTTTATAACAATCCCGTTTTACGGAACAATATAATAGCAACGGGTGTATTAAAGATTGAGGGGTGAAACAACGTGTTTGTGGGTCTCGCGTAATTTATACTCATCGTAATGCGAGATTTGCTTTGTTATTTGTGTACATTATAAGAGAAAGACTGCCATGAAAGGATGTGTAAAGTATGTGCTGACATTCATCTCAAAGATGATTATATATCCTGAATGCTAGCCTGTCCACGAGTGAAGTTGGTGGCGAGTATATGTGAAAAGAGGGCCGGGCTAGCAGTTGCGTGTTAGGTCGGCGTGTCGAGAATGATCGCGAATCAGGTAGCTCCTGTATTATTATGTACAAAGTACTGCACCCACCTCTACTAAACAACTGTGATAATAACACTAAGTAGCGTAGCAGGCGATTTATATACTAGTTACGTCCAGGAGAAGGGATGACACCATATCTGACATATTGTATTGTGATAATAACATCAAGAGGTGGTACCTGCCACGTTTTGACGAAATGTTTTCTCTAACCAAGACTGATTATTTCTTATCTTATTAAATGAATATTTTATACATGTTCCACTTTGACTGAATGAATTGCCTGTATTTATATTGGTAGGGTTTATTCTCTCTGCTGTGTGTTTATTCAAAAAGAAATTGTCACTATGTTGGATATGTGTCAAAACGCCTTTCTAAGTGGTCACCGAAATGATGATATTCTTATTTGTTTTTATCATTGGTTTCTTTATTGTGATGGAAAATGTTGTTGACAAAATTATGTGGCAGCGGCAGCATAAACAAACTTTAGATTATAATATTGTTGTTAATTTGCAAAATTTTATTTATTCAACCGATATCTCATAGGCAAACGTACTTTTCGTGCTTTACTATTTAAGAATTTGTTTTCAAAAAGATGAAAAATATACATAGATTTTTAAGTATGTGGCAATGCAGATCTTCAAACAATTATAAATATAACTAAGAACGGCATATAGTAAAACGTTTGAATTTTTATTCAATTTGTGAAGTACATATTTATGGAGAGAGGCTCCTGATTATAAACTGTCCCAAAGGGAAGTCTTCTGAATGTTTCTAAGAAGTGCATTTCTTCTATGTAATACAGTATTAAATTCAGATTAATAAATGGATGTATGAATATTGTGTAATTTATTTGACCTGATTCTTTCACCTTTCAACTATAAATTGTAAACATACTTTCACGGTTTTATTTGAACACACGTTATATTTGTAAAATAGTACTTGTCTCGCTAAAAATGCTTTTTACGCGATACTAATAGCTTACGCCTTCCACTATAACACATTAAACATTCGTTTCTGCAACAGTACTACCGTCTTTCTGACCCATACTATAAAACATTTCGGGTTGGTTGTGTCCTAAGGAAATAAGATAGTTATCTTATTTCTTAACTATCTTATAAGATAAACCTACTTTCATGTCCAGCGAGTAAAATTTCAGTAGCAAGTTTGAAATGTTTATCGTCATATCTCTGGAGATACTTATCAGATCTTGATGATATACAATGGGACCACATCGGAAATGTACCCTACCGATTAAAAAATGAATCATTCGAATCTGTTCACAATTGACGGAGTAATCGCATAAAACATACATACGAAAAAAACTAATTGAGAACCTTCTTTTTGGAAGTCGGTTAAAAAGGAACTGGGTCACTTTTGTCCTGTCAAGACCTTCAAGACCCTTGTTCTCAGGAATGTGCAGATATAAAAGTTGAAATTGATATTAAAACATTCGGGATACGTTTAGCGTCAGGATGACTGGGGACTTGACCATCAGTGCCCCTAGACAAAATCCAATTTCCTGTTTGCATTCACGCTAACGCAAGTTCAAAATGAATGGGAAGGACATCTTTGTTGCGGAAACAAATGTCATACATTTTGAACTTGCGTTAGCGTGAATGGAAACAGGAAATTGGATTTTGTCTAGGGGCCCTGATCATTCTAAAGCAAATTCGGATTCGTATACTGCCTTTACTTCGACTTGGATCTTTCCAATACACAATGCTAATTATATGTACCTTTGTAATTATAAACATAATTATGTACTCTCCTATTATTTTATTTTTATTTTTTTCAACACCTATACCGCCATGTATGCTAATCTATTCCTTTCCACCCTAAGGTTGTCTGGAAGAGATCGCTTTAAGCGACAAGACCGCCTGTTGCCACATTGTTTTATTTAACATTTACTTTTAATTTGTATGGTGTAATAGTGTTTATCTATCTAATGCTCCAACCGGTTACTTCTGATATTTTAATTCGAAAAAGGTGCCTAGGTACTATAAAACAAAATTTCAGTGTGTATATACGGGACATCATCTTTTGAACTAATTGGATTTATCTTGGTATGTTCAATATCTTGCTATAGATTTAGTTCTAATTATAGTTAATCATAAATTAATTTGTAAGCAAGCTCTTGTGAATGACGTGAGTTCAGAAAAAGTGATGCAAAAATCGGATGTGTATCGATCAGATAGTTCCTCAGATAAGTAACTGTCTGTATACTCAAAGGACAGAGTTCAGACAATCGGAGCGTGTATTTCCACTTTGGCCTTTGTCAATAGTGTCAAAAGATCCAGACACATCCTAATTCCTGTGGGGGTGCTCCAAATGCAATCATATAGCATAGCCTGTCCAGCGCCACGGCCAGCGAACATCCAGACTCCAGAGTCTATAAATAATTATAGTAACCTATTCTAGTACATATCTATATGATAAAATGTGTACATACGTAAACTACGTTTTACAATTGTATTGTAATACTGGTAAAACCACAGAATAATGAATAGTACAATGCAACAATTAATTATAATTTATTCGCGCGCCATCTAGCTTGTTAACACTAAAACAATCCTAAATAAAGCCTGCGACTCAACGAAATAGCAAAGCAATTAGGTACAAAAAAACAGTTCCAATCGAAGCAAAATCACAGGAATATCATATTTTAAATTAAATGTAGCACAGTTTAAATGAATAAATGTTTAGCCTATTGGTATTGGCTCCTTTGTATACATATCATCAAATATTAGCTCATTCATTTCATTAGAAAAAATGTGCCCATCGTGGATGGAATGTGCCCATAGTGTTTTAGTTTCCAAAGTTTGTCAGTAGATGGCGGTAATGTAAGCTTTGACAGTCATGCTCGATTCCTGGGTTGAATGGCTGATAGTGGCTATTTGACGTGAATTTTTTTTGTTTGTTCGCCATACTCAATACCTAGTGAAATAAAAGATACATTTACCGATTTATTTAATATGATCCTGTAGAAACTGTGTGAAATAGTGATTGTTAACTACCAAACCTAAATCGTGTTTGTATTGAAATTGTTACAAATTATCGAGGTCAAATTTTGCAATGGCTGATATTATTGGTATGTTTTTTATGCATTGATCGACTTTACTTATTTTTGTAGGTAGTAAATTATGAATATAATTAAAATGGCGAAAAATGATTTTTATACGACCAGATTTCTTTGTGCCAATAGCTTTCTAACCCAACTTTTGCAATCCAACATTTCTAGACAAGACGGCCTTGAATCTAATCTTGTGAAGTCAATGTCGTTTGTTTATCAATAATTTTGTCTGATGTGTGTAATCTATGGAAAGACGTGCTTGTGTTTTGTAAGCTTGAAATAATAATTAAATGCCATGAGTAGTGTGTAAAAGGTAAATTGCCTTTTTATTTTCTACATATAGATACCTACTTACTGCCTACCAAAATACGCGCGAGTCGAGTGGGAGTACCTAACGAAACGAAGTCTGATTCACTCGTTTTAGGCGGTCTAAGGCAGAGATATACAGCTCAGCTAGCTAGCGCGGCAAAAATTTGGCATGTAGATAGATAGTTATTAGGCCATACGAGTAGTTAGGTATACCTATCTGCTGAATTCACCATGGGGATGCATAGTTGGAGCGTCTGCCCTAGGTAAACATAGGCACTGCGTAACAACTTTGAGTGGGACGCCATTCCATCTACGGCAATCGGTTCAGAAACGACGTGCTCGTTGTCACACGACTTAGGTTTTATCCAAATTCATCCGGTGACCGATGCGACTAATAGATTCAGCTAGGCCATTCAGTAGGCCTTTGTAAGTCCTGCAGCGTCTCTGGCGATGTCATCTGCGAATCGTAAGTGAGAGATGTAGATAGGGTCAGTTCGCTAGTTTGCGGCCTTTTAGTGGAGTTTCCTACTTCGTCATAAATTTTTTTATAAACTTTCAGCGCCCTGAAATTTTGCTTGGTTGTAGTATACATAATCTAGTTTGAATTAGATATAAAAGAATCATGACTTTATTATAAGAAATAATTTATAATTAATTAAACATTGAAAAATGGGCAAAACGTCAGTTTGCGGCCACTTTTTTCAGTATACGACCATCATCAATATGCTAGATCGCGGCCGTAAATAACTTCAGCGCTATTTCAAGAAAATAAATGAAAATGCACTAGTTTTATAATACATTAGAATCAGCTATAGTATAACTAAAGGATCATATTTGAATTATAATGAGGTAATCTTATGTTTATAAAACAATCAGTAACATCATTTTCAGTGAATATCTACGTTTGGCCTGCATGAGCTAGGCAGCTAGGCTAGGGGTATGCAGGAACTCGATAGTGTAGCGCTGGTGGAGGCTTCATTTGTCCAGGCGTGGTCTAATCCTCCCCAGGGTCCCGTGGAGGTCGAGGAGGAGGCGGAGTGGCGGGACGCTGGCAAATCCCAGGCCAAGGCACGTCCTCCTAAGCAGGTCTAATGGTGGAACCAGGCGATCGCTGACCTACACATTAGTTCTGCGGATGCCGATACTCCAGGCACCGGCGACTTAGATACCGGGACGAAGAGGTTGAGAGTCAGCTGTACGAGTCCTATAGGAGGTACATAAAGGACCTACAGCTGGCGATCTCCAACGTCAAAACCCAAGCGAGGGAAGAGCAGCTGGAGACATTCAGCCACGACTCGTGGGTACGACCCTGCAAAGTCGTCAGGGGGAAGTTGCGCCCATGGACGATCCCCCCTCCCCTTACAGAGAGTTATATTCCTCAGCTTGTGGAGGACGTTGTGGCCATCCGATTTCCAAACAGGGTGGAATATACGCTTCCACAAATGTTAACATGTGGTGGGGCAGTGTGAAACGAGCGAGGATGTGACGGAAGTGTCGGTGAACGAGCTGGGCGCTGCCATCTTAAAGCTCCGGGCCTGATGGCATTTTTGACCACGTCTGGGTTTGCTTTAGGCACTAGGTGAACGTTTCCGCAGGCTTCTAAGTGCCTGTTTGGAGACGGTAGACGGTTCCCAATAATTTGCAAGACGGGCAGACCAGTCCTTCTGGGGAAGGAGAAGCGCCCCGCGGAATCTTCTTCCGCCTACCGCCCTATAGTGATGCTTGATGAGGCTGACAAGGTCAAGGAACTCCGAGATGTGGGTCCCAACCTGTCGGATGACCAGTACGGTTTTCGGTTTGGCAAGTCGTATATTGACGCGATTAAACGCGTTAAGGCCAGCATGGACGAGGCCATAGCGGGGTCTGGGGTGCTGTTGGCGTTGTCCTTAGACATCGCTAATGCATTCAATTCCCCGCCGTGGTCTGGAGTCTAGTCATGCATGGAGAGGCACTGAAGTTTAATGACGTGCCTCCCTACTTGAGCCGTATAGTCGGGGCTTACCTGTGCCAGAGGTACATCTCGTACTCAGGGCGGGATGGCCGAATCCTTCAGAGAGAGATGTCATACAGTGTTCCGCATACTCGGTCCTAGGGCCACTGCTGTGGAACATTGGTAAGGTACGACTGGGTGTTGTGGGGAGATCTCCAAATTACCGATAACTAACTACTTTGAGCTTCTTGGCATCTCTTTAATACCCACACTCAACTTTGGATCCTACATTGAGTCCAAGGCCCAGTTTAAAAAAAGCTCGGTATTCTGGCCAAGGTGAGACAGTACTTCACACCGGGACAGCTGCTCAATTTGTATTTAACACAGGTCCGATCAGTGAAGTACTGTTTTTACCTGTGGGATGGTTCAGCCAAATATCAGCTGGAGGCGCTCATGGAGACATCAATGACGACAAACTTGTAAGTAAAAGGCTCCAGAGCCTAGAGCATCGCCGCAAAGTCGCAAGTTCGGTTTTTTATCGGATACATTTCGGAGAGTGTGCCATCCAATTTCACGAATTAATCCCACCATCCCCTTTCTTCTATCGGACAACAAGACGTACGTGCGCCATCGATTTATGATGGATATTCGATCTAACCGCACAAAACGTTTTGTTTCAACCTTTATGACACGCTGGTCATGGCCCGGGGGAGCACGTATGAGGGGCGACGATTCGTCGACCGAATTGGTTTGCTAGGACTTCCCGTGGCACTTGGTGAGTCGCGGAGGCTATATGCGATTTCATGGTCCGAGAGGAGCCCTGCCGCGTGAAACTCATCTCACCATCAGCGACACCTGAATCGGGGTTGGGTTCTCGATAAAATATTTCGGACTCGTCCTCGACAGCCGGTGGAACTTCCACGAGCACTTCAAGCGCCTCTCCCTCCGACTGATTGGTGCGGTAGCCGCCTTAAAGCGGTTGTTGCCCAACTTCGGGGGCTTAAGGCGAGTGCTCGCCGCCTCTATGTGGGAGTGGTATTGTCCATGGCCCTCAATGGGGTAACAATTTGGGAGGAGGCCCTGATGGAGAAAACCATTGCCCTGCTGAGAATCTCAGAGGGTAATGGCTGTCGGGATCATCCGTGGATAACGGACTGTCTCCTTTACTGTCACTTACTCAGGATAGAATTATGTACTAATTACATAAGATGAACCAGGTTAGGTTCATCTTATGATAATATAATAATATAATAAATAATATATATATCGATTCTATAATAAGTGAATATCTCACCATTTAAATTAATTTAAAAAATACATTTCAAATATCCCGTTACCTGTTGGGTGGACGCAAAATGACATATTGGCTGGCTGTGTTTGGTTGGCGTCCACCATATTTCCATACATTTTTACACGGCCGTAATCTGACACGGAGGGTTTAGAATGCGGCCCCCTATATAGTTTTTTGACGAATTTGGGAGATATTGGCGGGCGTAAACTAAAAATTAATAACCTCAGATTGACACATACATGAAACAAAAGTCAATGATATAATTATATGTACGTAGAAAAATAACGTAGGAAATCAAATTACTCGCGACGCGTCAGTAACCCGGCCGGCCGTAAACCAACATCATTATATTTTGCCCAATTCACTAGGCGACCACCCAATATTTTGCACAGTTGTTGAATTAATACACACTATACATAAAAAATTCAATATAGAGTTCATAAGCTCGTAGTAACACTTATCACCACAACAAATGATTGCATTACGATATTACATACCTTTGAACAAGTACGTGTCCGCTATTTTTTCCGTAGTTTCGGCAACGTGCGGGCACGCCTATCGAGACCGGTGAATTGAACGAGCTTTTGTTGCTTCCGCTTTATTATTATTCTAGCAATTTCAAAAGATTGGGTACCTAGTATTTTCCAACTTCATAATAAAGTTAAGTTATATTGAAAAAAAAAATGATATGACATTCCTATTCTCAACCATTATCTAAAACTAAAGAGGCCGCCTTCAAAGGCCGCAAACTAACGAAGGGCCGCGAACCAGCGAACTGACTCTACTTGCCGTTGATGTTGATGCCACAACTTTGATATGGAAATCCAGAGATTTTTTTTATCCGTAACGAAGTAATTCGCCAGAGAACTAAAGTAATCGACAAAGCTCAACGGATAAGCAAACTGAAGTGGAAGTGGGCTAGTCACAACTGCCGCAGGACTGATAACCATTGGGGTAGACATATCCTGGAGTGGAGAACCGCAAATCGGCAAACGTAGCGTAGGACGCCCTGTGACCAGGCGGAGCGACGATATACGCAAAGCGATGGGCAGTGACTGGTAAAGAAGAGCCGAAGATCAGATCAGATCGGGCTTAGTGGCGTATCTTGGTAGAAGCCTATGTCCAGCAGTGGACTGACACAGGCTGATAATGATGATGACCCTGAGGATGAAAAGGGGGTTCAAAGTTTGTAGGAGAAACAAGATAAGATACTTAGTCCGTTTTTATTCAAAACAAATAAATTTTATAAGTACCTACGCGTTCGTCTTTTTCGAAATTCGACCTCTAAAAGGGTGAAATGGGGTAACAAAGTCTTAAATAAAATCAATATGGTCTTATAAAAATGCATCCCTATTTTCCTTGCCATGGGGCACATAATGACCATTGTCTTTAATCTGTTCATTGAGACCAATCCCATTAGACCTTTCACGACATCTATACCTACTGTAAGTTGGTGAGAAGTTGTGTATCCTGCAGATTACAAGAGATGCCCCAGCGTCAAGTTAAAGTTGGCGTCAAACGTCGTAAAGGGTGTAGGTTGGATGTGTTTTGTTTTTCTACGAGATGTTGTGTACCTTGATACCGGTACTAGGATAACATTCTACTATGTTCTTGCAATATCATTAAAGTACTAGAAAATTACATTTCGAATCGATGAGACCTGTGGCAGGCAGTTACTATTATACCCGCATTAACTTGGAAAAGTGATCAGTGGCGCATCTTGGGAGAGGCCTACGTCCAGCAGTGGACTGACACCGGCTGATGATGCTGATGATGAATTTGGAAAAGAGCTGATGGTGTTGGTCTCCATACATAAAATCACGCCTCTTGCCCGTTGAGGTAGGCAGAGACAAGATACTTCTTTCCACATGCTACGATCTTGACATAACCAACCTCTTTCGCTTCTTCCACTTTTATGAGCGTCTTCATATGTACTTACATGCTTGCCGGTTATAGGTACTTTTGACTTGGCCTTTCTTTAAAACGTCTCCGATCTGGTCGTGATACTCTTATCGGCTGGCCTATTTTTTTATAGTCGTCTTATAAATCTGTTTTTGTCAATCAAATAAAAATAAATCAATAAAATAAATACAATAAACATTTTTTTCATTTTTCGGCGTTAGCCTGACTTATTCACTTCGCCGGATTATTAAATGCTTATCGATAAAACTCAATAAGCTCGTAGTTCGTAAATATCGTAACCTACCTATTTGTCAAAAGGTTATGCACTGTGAGACTTTAACCATAACTTTTTTCTCCTAAGCTTAGCTATCGGAGCGCCTGGACGGACAGTGGACACCTTATTGCGGTTATTGATTTTTTATGAATGACATGTGCGAATATATAATATGTGTGAATATATACCCTTTAGCGTCATAAGAACTCATTTTTAGGGTTCCGTGCCCAAAGAGTACCAACAGCCAATCACTTAAGTATCGAATATTTCCTAGATCATTATTGGAAAAGGAGAACTCGGATTCAGTATCTTGGGAAACATCTATATTCAAGAACAAACTGATGTAGATCAGCATTAACATATTTTTCCTTCGTCCAGGGATCTCTGCAAATGGCGATCAAGGGCTGCATCAACTAGGTTAAGTCGGCATTCGACTTAGCCTACATCGCGATTCGACGCAAGGTAAGTAGTAGTAGTATATTCTACCTACCTATACATACAACCTTGTTTATCAGAGTTTTACCAAAGTTTTATAGTACTTCTCTCTGTACAGCGGTTTTACACTTGTTGGCTAGTTGTACTGCTAGCAACATGTTTATATGGAATGGTTTAAACAAACCAACGGATTTACCGTATTTTAGTATTTCATGAGAACACGAGTACTTATTTATATAGTACCTACACGTATTATAATCCCTCTCGTCTCGTTGAAAGATCAAAGTGTCCTAATCTGATACGACTAGGAAACTGATTTCGTGTTGTTAGACTTGTTATTAAAGTTTTATTCCTCTGGGATACGAAACCAGATTTAGGTATGATGGTCGTCAAATCTTTGATTCGAATACGAATTCAAAATTGGATTAACTATCCATTACATTTTAAACTAAGAAATGTTTCATATAGATCTACAAGCATAGACAAATATTCTTGTTACTACTATGTTCCTTTAAAATGAGTACTTAGGTAGGTACTACTAACGATTTCTTTCGTTCCGATCGGACGGCACTTTTATGGTGCGCTATCGTCCTAAAAGACTATTTCTATATGGCTTTAATTGGCAGCATTTCTGCTTCTGCAGGTGAGTAGTGTAACCTTCATAGGTTCTCGGCGTTACGTGTGTTTACAAACAACATGTGACGTGCGGTCAAACAATTGCCACGTGAATGTAACACGCCACACGCGTCGCTATTATAGACAGACATGCATCATGCAACCGTGAAAGCACCCACCATTACAAATGTTCACCTTTTTACAACATCCACTTAATAAGCGACAACATAAAACGTATCACGTAGGTATTGCTTCCTTAATGCCATTACTCAGAGAACTACACAGTTGGGTTACATGGCCGCTTTCCTGCATAGATGTCCCGATACTGCACAGCTTTCTAGATTACACAACCGTCATAGGCTTTGAAATATAAAATTAGTTTCGTAACCAGACAAAGCCTGTTTACAAACAACGCGTAGGTACAACAACAAGCCCCCACTGGCCGTGTTCTGTTATTGAGTTGAAGGTCTCCTGCGAAGCCGTCGAAACTTTTACTTTCCTAATTAAAAACTCTTTTGGTCAGAATGTGAAGTGTAATGCAATTTTCTTGTTTTTTTTTGTTGAATAATGTACTCCCAACGCCAACCATCTACGAGCATGTTATTGGTAGTATTACACACTTGTTTTGATGTATTATAATATACCTAAGTACCTATAAACTCTAATATTAAATAAACCTACGGCTACTATCAGCCAGCCACATAAAGCAACCGCCTGGAAAATCCCACTGATAGGTATGTAGGTATCTAATTTTATTTGAATAATATGGTTAAAAACATCAAAGCAAGGTCGAAACGGTAGGTTTTATTGTTATTTTGCAATGGTAGAACTCAGAAGGGAAGGGAGAGTGACATCCGTGGCTTAAAGGAATGCGAGCACATTGCGCAACTTGTTTTGACGAAGCTGCGCGGTGGCCATGGAGCGCTCATTACTTCATGCGCAGACTTTACTTTCCACCTTGATACTGTATATCAAGAGATTGTCGGTCGTACGGAGATTACAGTTATGTTCTGGTGCATTTAACATTTCCATAAAGCGATCAAATAGACATACACATTAATTTTATTAATTCAATTCACGAACCTCCAACTTGGTTAGGATCTTGGTAATGCGGTACTGATCGTGAAGCCTTCTATATACAACATACAAAATACATAGCGTAACATACAGAATACATACGGTAAACATGGCTTTCAGTTGTACAATGTTGAATAATATTAATTTTAACCGTAACGAAAATGAGCAGCTTCATAGATTTCAATGCCTCTTTGAGCATGACTGAAAAAGGCTTGGCGCCTCTTAGAAAATTAAAATGTTTTGTTATGTAAGTAGATATAGAAGTATGTTTACATTAAGTGATTTGCGTCATTCGAGCCGCATTGTAAAGCCATAATTACGCATAGGTACACAGATATTCCATGAAATTGTTATTTTATTTAACGGAACATATAGTGGTGCACATGATTCGAATTGATACTCACGCTAGAATGATAAAGACCTTCATTTGTCAAAACGAAAACGAAAGAGAAAAGATCATGGGGGTATCAAGCTATAGCTTTGTTCTGGGGGATTTGTTATGATCTCATAACAAATCCCCTATCCGACTAGAAAAATGCTAATTTCTAAACGCCAATCTCAAGGCAGTAAGTAACAAACGATGTATATGATCTTTCTGCTAATGAACGATGACCTCTTAAGTTTTAATTTTTTGTGGTTAAGGCCGATTATGTTGATGGTTAAGCATGTATAATTTATGCTATGATAACTTTACGGGACTAATATTCAGAAACCTTTCTTTGATCACCTACGCTAAGTATAAGAAGTCGCAATGTCATTAATTTAATGTAATGTATATGCCTGTAATACCTAGTACTATTATTTTTTCTGAGCCTGTACCAGGCCTCCCTCATTCGCCCATAGCTACATCGTTTTATACCTAAACTTTCGACCAGCGCCGGCGTTGGTATCGCCAGAAACTTGTCACTGCTCACGCGCGCGCAACGTATGTTATTTATAAAATGTCTGGAGTAAAGTATTGCTCATTTGACGGATGTCAATCGAAATCAGGAGACAAGTCACTATAATTTTCTAAATGACCTGTAGATGAGGAAAGGTAAGCTTTACTTTAATTTAAAAAACAAGAATCTAATGTAGATCAAAATATTAGTACCTATATCAATTGTTTTAATTGTTATCGTGAATAATAAGCATTTTTATGAGGTAAATAAAAGGCATTCAAAACTCTTTTTATATATATTTCATTGTGTGAACCCTAAACTAATGCACTTCCTATCGGGCGCGCGCCGGAACATCGCGCGCTGAACGATGTAATAACAACGCTAGGTCGAGCGCCTTAGACACATTTTTGATTTTATTGTCTCAAAAAAGCGTTGGTATTGAGTTATTGTAGGAGAGTGAAATATCTGTTACGTAGTAACTATTATATAATCTGTGCCTGTACGTTGTCTGAAAGTCAGTTAGCAGTACGCGTCAGTCCGTAGTAAGTAGATACTACCAAGTATGATTTCACAGCATTAGTAAGTAAGATCCGGCTTCTGGTGTCGACCGACAGCCTTGCCTTTCCTTGTGGCGATGTTTTTGCAAAACAAAACAATGTTGCAGCAGCGAGACGAAGTTTGACTCTCTCTTTCTTGGTATGTCGCGTCGCGAGTCGCGAATCAACCGCTCACCACGAAACCGGATAGTGAGTGTACACCGGTATACGTAACAAAGGTTCAATAACACAGTACATTAAGGCTGAGCGCAGACCATAGTCACGACAGTCTTAAGACTGACAAAACATATGAGGACGCGCATACATCAAACGAAACCTCTCGTAGATAAAGTGGTCTACGAGACACGGATTTTAAACTTTTTAGTTAATTTTAAGACAGACTTGTCTATATGAGGCAGACTTGACTCTGTCTTAAAACAGTCGTGTCTAGTCTGCGCTAAGCCTAAATGTATCTTCTCAACTGCGATAGGTGGAGGAGGCTGGTTGAAATGTTCAAACGTGAACAAATATTACGACAGGATTAACTAAAAAAAAAAAAAAATCTGACGAATTGAGAACCTCCTCCTTTTTTGTGAAGTCGGTTAAAAATCAACAAAAAGATCCCTTTCGAATTCGTTATCTATTTTATTAATGTATTATATCTATCTAATACTATAAGAATCTTTGTCCTGACATACTGACTGACTGACTGACTGACAGACAACGCACAGCCTAAACCGCTGGTCGTAGAGACTTGAAATTTGAAGGGTATATTTGTCTTAGTACGTAGGGGTGTACTAAGAAAGGATTTTCTAAAATTCACCCCTTAAGGGGATGAAATGGGGGTTCAAAGTTTGTATGGAGAAACAAGATTAGATAGTCTTTTCTATCCGAAACTTCACACAAGTGCTTCAGTAAAAAAATAAGTGAATACGTGTTTCAGATTTTTTTGAAAATTCACCCCTACGAGGTTGAAATAGGGTAACAAAGTGTGAAAATCAATATTGTTTCGGATTGCGCTGAAATTTGGCATGCAGATAGTTATTACGACGTTAGTTCCCTCTGAGAAAGGATTTTCCAAAATTTACCCCTGCAGGGGATGAAACGGGGGTTCAAAGTTTGTATGGAGAAACAAGATTAGATAGTATTTTCTATTCGAAACTTCACACAAGTACTCCAGTAAAAAAATAAGTAAATACGTGTTTCAGGTTTTTTTTTATTACACCCCTAAGAGGGTGAAATGGGGTAACAAAGTATGAAAATCAATATTGTTTCGGATTGCGCTGAAATTTGGCATGGAGATAGTTATTAAGAAGTTAGTTCCCTCTGAAAAAGTATTTTCCAAAATTCACCCCTGAAAGGGATGAAACGGGGGTTCAAAGTTTGTATGGAGAAACAAGATTAGATAGTCTTTTATATTTGAAACTTAACACTTAACACAAGTAAGTAAATACGTGTTTCAAGCTATTTCGAAATTCCACCCCTAAAAGGGTGAAGTGGGGTAACAAAGTCTGAAATCTATATTGTTTCGGATTGCGCTGAAATTTGGCATGCAGATATGATTATGACTTGTATCCGTTAAGAAATAATTTTTCAAAATTCACTCTTTAAGGGGATGAAGCGGGGGTTCACAGTTTGGATAGTCATTTTATTCGACATTTCACACAAGTACTTCTGTAAATAAATAAGTAAATACGAGTTTAAGACTTTTTCAAAATGCCACCCTAAGAGGATAAACTGGGGTAACAAGTCTAAAAATCAATATTGTTTCGGATTGCGCCGAAAATTAGAATGCAGATAGTTATTATGACGTAGGTATCCGCTCAGAAAGGATTTTCTAAAAATTCCTCCCGGATACGGAACGGGGATTCAAAGTTTGTATGGCGAAATAAGATGAGATAAAGTACGTGTTGTAGGATTTTTTGAAATGGGGTAGGTAACAAAGTCTGAAAATTTGGGTTTTTCGGTTTTTATAAATATGAATCCCGAATTGCCTTAGTCACGCGATAACATGAAAACGGGTAAACCGATTTGGCTAATTCTTATTTTGATGTATTTAATAAAAAAGAAAAGTTTTAATTAATAAAATAAGTGTTTAACGCGGGCGAAGCCGCGGGGCACTTCTAGTTATATACATAAGCCTGTAGAGTAATTATTTAATATTTATATATAGTATTATTACGTACAATAAATTAGTGTTCATATAATTAAACCAACAGATAAAGTTTTAATGTAACTATCGCGTAGATATTGTTTTTTTTAAATCAAAAGATAAATAAAAATAATTGATTCTTGTTGGAAATATTTGAGGATAAAATGCGTGGTGTTTACAATATTTTGGCATTAAATAACTACGCAAGTCCCCCGTCGCGTCTGTCTGTCTGTTTGTGATAAACTTAAAAACTACTGAACGGATTTTCTTGTGGTTTTTACCAACCAAATAATGACAGTGATTTACGAGGAAGATTTAGGTGTATACCTTGTTAAGGTTTTGTGTAAATTGGTTAAAATAATGACGATGATTGTTGAAGATGTTAATTCATACTCGACGCAAGAAGCGAATGCAAAAAAATTAGGCATATATGCTCTACCCCTGCGAAGCCGGGGCAGGTTAAACCTTTAAATAGCGAAATTATTAGTTTAACTTCAAATTTCATCTTTAATCACGTAGGCCTAACATTGTGTGGCTTGTGATCTTTTTACAAGCTATTATTTAACTACGTATGTCACTATGTATGTTCAATTAAATTAAGTTAAATTAGACCCACTTCCCGATGTCCGATTGGACTCAAATTTGGTGTACTTATGTATCTTCGGTGATAATACAATGATATGATACCATGGAGCTGGTCTGATGATGAAGCTGGAAGGTGGCCACGGCATCTCTGTGATAAATCAACATAACCCTACCGAGTTTGGGCTCGATTGATTTGCCTTGAAGAGAACTTTACGCCTAGATGATATCCAGGGTCTGATGATGAAGTTGGAAGGTGGCCGCGGCATCTCTGTGATAAAATAACGTAACCCTAGTGATTTTGAGCTCAAATGATTCGTCTTGAGGCACACTTTACACTTAAATGATAGCCAGGATCTGATGATGAAGCTGTAAGGTGGCCATGGCATTTCTGTTATAAAGCAACATAGCCCCACCGAGTCGATGGATTTTCCTTGAAGAGCACTTTACCCATAACCACATCAAATATCCGTGGAATATTTTAAAACATCATGCCTTCTCTTAAATACTTAGGTAGTAGGTAGGTATAGATACCGACTACCTAAGTACGTATTTTAAGTACCTAAGTATTTTAAAAGCTTGAGGCACTGATGTATAATAATTACCTAGCCTGAAAAAACTGGCCAAGTGCAAGCCGGACTCACACTCGTACTCGCACTGACTTCCGTAACACAGTAAAGTATTCTATAACTATGATTTTTCGCAACTAAAAAATTTACTTTGTTTTTCATAGTGTTTGTATAAAAAACAAAGTTATCTTTGCGGTCGCCATATCTCAAAAACTACTGACTGTATGTATCTCGTTCAAACCAATTTTCGTTGTTAGTTTTTAATTGAGATCTACAGCTATATTTTTTTTAGAGTTTTTTAAAAGTTAGAGGGGGGGGGGGGGCACACATTTTACCACTTTAGACGCGCCTATCTTTCAAATGATTGACTTTGAGAAAAAAATATTTTAGGAACCTCCATGTGATTTTTAAAGACCTATCCATAGACACTCCACACGTATGGGTTTGAAGAATTTTTTTTTGTTTGTTCCATGTATGGGATGCCCTCCTTAAATTTTTATATTTTATATTTTTGTATAAAAATCGAAAGCGGCTTACAGAATACATCTATTTACAAAGTTTCAATTCTGTAGTCCTCACAGTTTCGGAATAAAATGGCTGTGACATACGGACGGATAGACAGACAAACAGACATGACAAATCTATAAGGGTTCCGTTTTTTGCCATTTGGCTACGGAACCCTAAAACGGGTAGTGCTTCAAGCTTTTAAGAATGTCGGTAAGTACCTACACGCCAAATACTTACTAGAATTTATTATTAACATTTTAGTTCATTGTCCCAGATAAAAGCTTGTTCTTAAAAGTATTTTTTACTTATAATTTATTTGTAACTTAAAAAAATATGTATATTGTAACCTAGATTCAGTATATGTACTTGAAATGTAGTTCACATTAGTTCCACCTGAAACTGGAGCGAAGCGGTCGTATCGATCACAGAAACTGCAATGTCATGTCCGCGCCGCCACAGAATAATGAATAGGCGCCGCGCACCACCATGCGCCATATAGAACCACGCTAGGCCTTTATTGTGAACTAGGAATTTATGAATTGGGTAGAGCATGCAAACAGATATATCGTTAAATAATACACAATACAATACAATACAAATACTCTTTATTGAATACCATGTAAAAGATTACATAAATACATTTTTTAAACACTGTACAACAATCAGTGGTCTTATCGCTTTTAGCAATCTCTTCCAGACAACCAACAATATTCTTTGCTATCTACTTCTTAATTTGTAAGAGTCTACATGACTTTATTTACTTGACTTCTGTGTATGTATTTGTAAGCCTAATAAATCTAATAATAATCCTCAACGAATTGAATTGGATGTATCTTTAGTGTAAATTTTTACATTCCAACGACTAATTGTTTCGCCCTACAATACTTATTTGTCTAATGCCGTGTACACATCAAGCGTATGAAGACGAACGAATGGCAAATGAAAGAAGACGCATCTATACAGACGTATAGCTCCAACTTACTCTATTCAGCGTTTGTTCGTGTTCGTTCGGTCGGCCCTTTGAGTGTGATGTGAACCTCTCATGGTGTGTCCCGCTAGTTCATGTCAATTCTCTAGATTATCCAACCTCCACGCTTGATTCCTTCCTCGACGTCGACTTTGATGTTTTGCCATGTCTAGTGCGTGGTAATTTAGACTTGCTACGAGGTCTAGACAATTGAATACGAACGTATAGACCTCGTAATGTTCGTACATAATGCACCCATTCCCAATTCAGCCTGGTCTGGTAGTCTCCAAAACCTGAAAAATACTTAAGCATCAACAAGTATGTGGTAGTTATCCTTATATTATATTACAAGCTTTTATTTAACTTGCAATGTATGTATGTATGTATGTTTGTCACTATGTATGTTCGGGTGGAATCTTGGAAGCTAAATTAGACCCACATTCCGATGGCCGATTGGACTCAAATTTGGTGTACTTATGTATCTTCGGTGACAATACAATGATATGGTACCATGGAGCTGGTCTGATAATGGAGACGGAAGGTGGCCACGGCATCTCTGTGATAAAACAAACATAATCCCTCCGAGTTTGGGCTCGATTGATTTGCCTTGAAGAGAACTTTACGCCTAGATGATATCCAGGGTCTGATGATGAAGGTGGAAGGCAGCCACGGAATATCTGTGATAAAAAAACAAAACACTACCGAGTTTGGGCTCGATTGATTCGTCTTGCAGAGAACTTTACACCTAGATGATATTTAGCGACTGGTGATGAAGCTGGAAGTTGGCCACGGCATCTCTGTAATAAAATAACGTAACCCCAGTGAATTTGGGCTCAAATGATTCGTCTTGAGGAGCACTTTACACTTAAATGATAGCCAGGATCTGATGATGAAGCTGTATGGCGGCCATGGCATTTCTGTTATAAAGCAACATAGCCCCACCGAGTCGATTGATTTTCCTTGAAGAGCACTTCCATAATCACATCAAATATCCGTGGAATATTTTAAAACATCATGTCTTCTCTTAAATACTTAGGTAGTAGGTAGGTAGTCGGTATCTATACCTACCTACTAAAAAGTTAAAAATAAATTATAAGTAAAAAATATTTTTAAAAACAACCTTTTATCTGGGACAATGAAATGAATGTTAAAAATAAATTCTAGTAAGTATTTGGCGTGTAGGTACTTAACTATATTTTTAAAAGCTTGTGGCACTGAAGTATAGTAATTACCTAGCCTGAAAAACGGGTAGTGCTTCAAGCTTTTAAGAATATAGGTAAGTACCTACACGCCAAATACTTACTATAATTTATTGTTAACATTTTAGTTCATTGTCCCAGATAAAAGCTTGTTTTTAGAAATATTTGTTACTTATAATTTATTTGATTTGTGGTACCTAAACGCGGTAATTTAGCACTTTGGCATAGTTGAGTGAGAAATTAACTCTGTAACTTGTATTTATATTAACTATCGTCGGTGGTAGGGGTAGTGTGAATCCTTAAGGCACCATCTCCATGAGCAATTGAATCGCTGCTATATAGTGTGATTATCAAGTGAACTTGATAATCACACTATATAGCAGCGAACAGAACAGAAACTTAATGAAGCAATTTTCAACGACGTGGCGTTAAACAAAGGAAATGGCCGCGATCACCGACTACCATCGACGTCATACGTCGATGCCGACTACCAAACCAATTGGTTTGGTAGTCGGTGGCCGCGATACGCTCTCACTCGTGGATATGGGGCGCCTAAGAAGCGGAAAGTAATGTAAAGTACAAAGGTACGTAATAATACCATAACGCAGAAAAAAATATGCTTTATGTTTTTCATTATTACTCGTATTTCCTTATTTTTTCTTCAGTGTGATATTAAGGAAAACCTTACACAGCCGTTGAAAATATTTTCTGGTGTTATCCGCATAGATTTCCTTATGATGTTGTTTTCGAATTGAATAAGTAGGTTTTTACATTGCTGTTACTTACCCTGCCATCCGTTCAAATCTAGACAAAAATATTTTAAAATATGTTTATTTAATTTTGTAAAACACGCCCATCTAATTCGGAGGTATCCAGTATTCTGAAGTATTATGAATTAAACTCAAATTAAAAGTATGTACACACATAGTGACATTAACATGCTTACTGGTTTTTAAATGAATTTATTTAAAACTAGAAGTTCCCCAAGGCTTCGCCCGCGTAAAGACTTCTTTTATTAACCGACTTCACAAAAAAGGAGGAGGTTCTCAATTCGTCTGTATGTTTTTTTTTTTTGTGTGTATGTTACGCGATTTCTCCGTCAATAGTGAACGGATCCAAATGATTCTTTTTTTAATAGGTAGGATACGTTTCCGTGGTGGTCCCATTTTAATTTTATCGAGATCTGATAAGTATCTCCAGAGATATGGAGATAAATACTTCAAACATAGGAGAATGTACTGGTTTTAGGCTGAGCGCAGACTATAGACAAAACAGTCTTAAGACTGTCTCAAGACTGTCTCAAGACAGTTTTGTCTATCACCCTGCGCACACTGCGAACAAAACTTTTTTGTCTGCGACGATGCGACACAGAACAAAATATAGAATGGACACTTTGATCACTCCACCAATACATGTATTATGTACCTACCTACAATTTGTCTTCTTCAGTTATACAGTAACTAGATATCTACTTTATCATTTTTAGGGTTCCGTTTCTCAAAAGGTAAAAAAAGGAACTGAGCGCTCATACAATTTAGAGGTCTAGCTTAATTGAAACCAACCATAAAATATGTTAAAATAGTGCTATTGAGTGATTTATTTACGTCGCGTCGTTCGCGTGTGAAGCGTCCTTGCTCAAGTTAGTTCCTCGACAGCTCAAAATCGGTAGGGAGGTGAGTAAGCCTCGGTTGTTGGGGCGAACAGAGTGTCCATTCTATACGTAGTATCTGTTCTGTGTTGCATCGGTTTTGTTTGTCGGCACCGAGAACAAATAATAATACTACGTATAGAATAGACACTCTGTCCCACTCACCAATCGAGGCTTCCTCACCTCGCCTCTGATTCTGGAGCTGCTGAGGAGCTAGTTTAAGCAAGGCACCACACGCGGACGACAACAAAACAATAATACTACTCACGTGAAAATTAACGTCAACTTCATACATATATGTTGGGACCAGTACACACAGGAGGTACAAATTTACGTAGGTTCTATATTATATATAAAAACCAGCTAAATCGAGTTGAACTCGCCCGCCGAAGCTTCCGTACCAACTTCTCAGACTAGTTTAAGGGACAAACTTAACTTTGTAGTTCGATCCATAGGAAATGTATAGCAACAACTACAAATCATAAGTTTGTAAAAGTAAATTAACCGTTTTTAGGGTTCCGTGTCTCAAAAGGTAGAAAAGGAATCCTTATAAGATCACTTTCTTATCCGTCTGTCCGTCTGTATGTCCGTGTGTCACCACCGATTTTCTCAGGAACGGGTGAACCTAGCAAGTTAAATTTTTTACCAGATACTGATGTTTATGGTCCTAATTAGACATATAAAAATCAAGATCCAGAGTCAACACGATAATAAGATATAGACATATTTAGATTTTCGCCGAACTTTGTAAGTACCTAAATTGACCTTAATTTCCGACTTTTTTATTTTTCGGAATTTTTCCTTTACTTGTGTAATACCTTGATTTTGACCAAAGTTGACAATTCTAGGTCAACCGGAAGTACCATATAGGTTTTGGGTCGAAAACCTGTAGGGTACTTCCCGTTGACCTAGAACCATGAAATTCGACAAAGAGCAAGGTCTTACAGCACAAAAAAAGGGGGAATTTCAAAAACGAAAAAAATATTAAAGTAAATGGTGTCCCATACATAAATAATTAACGCCAGTTAAGATATGCCTCTGAGTTATATGAGCGCTCATACAATTTAGGGGTCTAGCTCAATTGCACCAAACTTAAGTTTGGTGCCATTAGGTAAATATGTAACTAAAATTGTGCCTCTGTGTAATTTATTTTATTCATAGTTGAAGCTAATTAAGATAGGCCTCTGAGTTATATGAGCGCTCATACAATTTAGATGTCTAGCTAATCAACCTTAAAAAATGTAAATAAATAAAATAGTGCTATTGAGTGATTTATTTTCGTCGCGTCGTTCGCGTGTGGCGCGTCCTTGCTCAAGTTTGTTCCTCGACAGCTCAGAATCGGTAAGGAGGTGAGGAAGCCTCGATTGTTGGAGCGAACAGAGTGTCTATTCTATACGTAGTATCTGTTCTGTGTTGCATCGGTTTTCTTTGTCGGCACCGAGAACAGATAATAATACTACGTATAGAATAGACACCCTGTACCACCCACCAATCGGGGCTTTCTCACCTCCCTATCAATTCTGAGCTGTCGAGGAGCTAACTCTAGCAAGAACGTGCAACACGCGGACGACGCCACGAGATGGTTGTTTTTAAAACATAACCCTCCTTCTTCCGCAGTCGGGTGACTGCGAAAGGACGGTTAATTTTGTTTCGAGTGTATGTATATATATATATTATATAAATGTATATATATATATATATATATATATATATATATATATATACATATTATATATATATATATTCACCGTATATATATTATATATACATATGTATATACATATAAATGTATGAATGTATGTATATTTCTTTGGCACGCCCAAGAGCCTGAATGGCTTATCGTATTTTTATGTTAGTGGTGTCAACATTCAAGTAATAGAAAGATAATTCTTGTTTTCAAAAAGCTTCGTCAATTGCAGACGAGAATACTATCAGATCTGTATATACAAAGTTTTGAATTCCCACCATATTTGCAGGGGTATGTATATTCCATGTAAAGAAATCAGTAAAAAAATATATATTAAAAAAATATATATAATTAACTAGGTACTTGAAATCAAACCTTCTTAAATCGACTCGCTCTTGGCGAACTACACGCACTCAGTCATAGTGCCGCCACAGGCGCCGCATTGCCTTTCGGCAAAAATCAAAGGGGCCGCGTCCGTCGGCGGCGACCGGTGAAACATGTTTGTGTTATTATTTTCGTTTTGTCGCTTAATTTTTAACCGACTTCAAAGGTTTCTCAATTCGACCGTATATATGTTTTTTTTTAAAGTTTGTTCGCGGATAACATCGTCGTTTATGAACCGATTTTGATTATTCTTTTTTTGTTAGATAGGAGATATCTCAAGTGTGGTACCATGGTAATTTTATCGAGGTTTGATTAGTATCTCCAGAGATATGGAGATAAACACCTCAAAATTGGTACTGAAAATTTATAGTGCGACATCGAAGTCGGTTCATTTTAACCGACTTCAAAAAAAGGAGGAGGTTTCTCAATTCGACCGTATATATGTTTTTTTTATGTTTGTTCGCGGATAACTTCGTCGTTTATAGAACGATTTTCATTATTGTTTTTTTTGTTGGAAAGGAAATATCCCAAGTGTGGTACCATGGTAATTTTATCGAGGTCTGATAAGTATATCCAGAGATGTGGAGATAAACACCTCAAAATTGGTACTGAAAATTAATAGCGCGGCATTGAAGTCGGTTCTTTTTAACCGACTTCACAAAAAAGGAGGAGGTTCTCAATTCGTAAGAATCTGTTTTCTTTTTTATTTTAGTTCACCGATTACTCGAAGATGCCTGAACCGATTTGGAAAATTATTTTTTTGTTTCAAAACATACCCTTCCCAGGTGGTTCCATTTAAATTTTAACGAAATCGGCCGAACCGTTTTTAATATATCAACATTTGTATTATGACGCATTTACTTATCTCGACGACTTACTACTTGGCTGGCACTTTACCTACTGGCACAGATTATATAATAGTTACTTCGTCTACTGGCTACTTTGACTAGCGCGACGTTTGAAGTCGTTTCTTTTAGTTTTTTTAAACGATCTTAAATTATTTAGTTTTTAAACGATCTTATCTGAAGTCGATTAAAATAAAATAAATAGTTTTTCTTTTTCCATACAAGTTGTTCGTACCCGTCAAACAGGATGCGTTTATTTCATTTGTTAAGGTGCGTACAGACTATGTAACATAACGTATTGTATAACATGTTGAGATAACATGTTTCAGATGATGTGGACACTCATAAAACATGTTCAAATAACATCGCCATGTTTCAGAATTCCGTCGTAAGCTCAAGTGGCTGCCTATTCGTCTTCGCCGGAATACACACATTCTGTCACTCCTTTATAATATTTTATTTAATCCCACTTCTCCTAGCTATCTAAAAGCACTCTTCGAATTTCTTCACACCACTAACTCCCTTTCGCTAAGGTCATCAGAGAATCGAATGCTTTATATTCCTACTCATTGCAGCACTTTCTATGATAAATCGTTTGCTGTTCAAGCTGTCAGACTCTGGAATGCGCTTCCTTTAGAGATAAAACAATCACAAACTATATATACATTCAAGGAACGCGTTAAGTCGTATTATCTTGGTTAGTTATATTACATACGTTTGTTATATACACTCCTAATAATATGTTATATATATGTATATTCATATATATATATATATATATTATATATATATGTATTATTTAATCTATTATGTATATGTATCAAAGTAATTATTATTATTTTCTTTGTGTTAATTTAGTATCCTTTAATAGCTTATGTCTTATTTACTTATACACTGTACACCGCCGTATCTATTTACATATTTCTCCATCTAAAGGTTTTCTGGAAGAGACGGTCACGGTTCAGGCGGTCTTATCGCTTTCAGCGATAAGACCGCCTGTTGTTACACTATTATAATAAGTTGTTAAGTAATACTCTGTTTCTTTTAATAAGGTGTTCAATAAAGTGTTTCTATCTATCTATCTATCGCCAGTCGTCAAAGCGCCGCTTCGCTTTTCGGCAGAATTCAAAGCGGGCCGCTTCCATCGGCGAATCACGTGTACACGGTAAGGCGCGGTTTATACAGAAGAAACGTGGCGCGGACGGATGTCAGTGTGGACGTTCGTTCCCATTCTGGGTTCGTGTGAGGGTTTCGAGGCGAGCCTCCTTACCCTGGTTGGGCTCTGGGGCAACTACCCTCGGGGTACGCGCGGGCTTTAATCAGCCCTATAGTGGTCCGATATGGTCGTTGGCCAGATCTGGGCGTGGTGGTCATGTTGGCCATCTTGGCATGGTGGTCTTGTGCTGCTGTGGTAACCGCTATTCCTCCTCTTTGCTGTCTTCATCCACTGGGACTAAGTCGCGTGGGAGTGCACGCCAGGTCGATACAGCGCCATCAGGCGGCCGGGCGTGGTGCGGTGCAATGTTCTGGAGGTGAGGGTGTGGTCCGTTGTCTGCACGGTCATATTGACAGTGCGCCAACCGGACCACGAACTCCCTCACCGTCTCAATTTTCACGTCCCGGGCGTTGGCGTCATTGCGTACGTATCGACCGGCTCCCGTGCATATCCGCAGGGTGACGTTCTGAATGATCTGAAGACGCTTGCGCTGGGTTTCCGAGCATAGGGCATACCACGCAGGAGCAGCATACGTCATCTTCGTGCGTATATAAGTCTTGTAAATGCCGACTTTGGTGTAGAGTGGCAGCTTCGATCGGAGGACCGGATGGAGGAGGGCCTAAGCGGCTTTCGCTTGGTGGACTGCGTGATCCACGTGCGGGCGCATCCTCAACGTCCGGTCGATGAAGAAGCCCAGGTACTTTGTACTCGTTTTCCACTTGACGTCTTGTTCTCGGAGCTGCAGTGGAGGTGGCAGGATGGGTTTGGGCTCTGGTCAGCAGCGTGGCCGTCTTCCTCACGTTGACGGCCATGCGCCACTTGTCCAGCCAGACTGGCAGGATGTCTAGAACCTTCTGCATTCTGTTGGCGGCTATAGTAGCTTTGACAGAGGACGTTATATACGCACTGTCGTCGGCAAAAAGTGCTAGTGTTACTCCTCGTTCTCCTGGTGCAAGGTGTTCGTCTGCCAGAACCGGTATGTCGTCTGTGTAAACCGTGTACATGTACGGTGAGAGACAAATCCCCTGGGAGACTCCCGCTGCGATCTGCCGGTTGCCGGAAGTGGCGCCCTCGACGGACACGCAGAACTGTCGGTTTCTCAGGAACGATGAGAGGATGTGGATTAGCGCCGCTGGAGTCGGTGTCCTGGATAACTTGTAGATTAGGCCTTCGTGCCACACTCTATCGAAGGCCTTCTCGATGTCCGGGAACACGGCGACGCTTCTACTATTTCGGTTCAGTTCACTGGTGAGCTGGTGGATCACCCTCGTCAGCTGGAGCGTTGTGGAGTGACGCGTGCGGAAACCAAACTGCTCCTCACGTGGGGTGAAGTGAGGGCGCAGTCTCCGCAGCAGTAATCGCTCGAACAGCTTGGCGAGGTGTGATAGCAGGGTAATAGGGCGGTAGCTGGAGGGTAGACGACGGACCTTGCCGGGTTTGGGTAGAACTATGACTTTCCCTGTCTTCCACGTTGCGGGAAAGTATCCTGTTCTTAAGATACCGTTGAAGAGTCTGTCTATACACACCAGACTTCTCCGCGGCATCTGCTTGAGTTCCGCGTTCGACACCTCATCTAGACCGGGTGGCTTTTTCGTCTGTAAATAGCGTATAGCTCGTGCCACTTCCATTGGGGAGATGAAATCATCCCCTCCCAGCGGGGGCGCCGAAGTTTGCAGCAGTTGGACTACTTCCGCGGATACTGCGTTGTAGTGGGGCACGACAACAGGGTCAGCATTGAGAGGAACGGGATGCAGCTGAAGCTGTGATTCTAAATGATCAACCAACAGTTCTCTTTCCGCTGGAGCAAATTTCCGGCTTCCTGATGAGTCCGTTAGTGGGTAGACTGGTATCTTAGCCCTTAACAAACTCCTATTCAGGGCATGGAGGTTGGTTTCGTCTTCAGTGGCTTGGGCGATTCGAGAATCCCATGCGTCACCTCTCCACTTCTTGACTTCATTGGCGAGCGTTGTAGTTATAGCATTTAGTCGTGCTTTTGTTGTTGGGCAGCGGGTGCGGGCCCATAGTTCACGCATCGCACGTTTCTTTGCCCTTAAACGTGTTAAGCGGCCTGGGAGTTATTCGCGCCAGCTTGTTCGAGGTTCAGTAGTAGATGCTGCTTCTTTTGCTTCTTTGATGGAGGCAGTTATTTCAGCCGTGCATCTCTCCACGTCCTCCGATGTGGTTAATCGGCCTACTATCATCGTCATCAGTCGTTGGAACTGGTGCCAATTGGTCTTCGTGTAAGTACCCCGACAAAGAGTTGCTTCTGCCGAAGCTACAACCGTGATGAGCAGTGGTAGGTGCTGCTCATCCAGATCGTAGAGGACCTCCAGATGAATTGGGGCTGGCAGGTTCTTGTGGGCTACTACATCGATGACGTCCGGGTTGTGGCGTGGATTGGATGTGGGTAGGAGAGTCTGGGCCGATTACTTCGTAACCATTCCTCTCCGTATCCTCTTGGAGTTTTCTTCCAATGGGATTAATGACTCTGGACCCCCACACCAAATGTTTGGCGTTGAGGTCCGCTGCCAGCAGGGTTGGAGTGGCGTCCATAAAGATACGCCTCATATCACCAGGGTCGAAGTTGGAGTTCGGTGGCCGATATCCGCCAAATATCTTCACATCGTGTCCTCCAAGTTGGACCACGACGGCAGTGGTTTTGGTGATTTGATTGGGTAGGTCACCAACTACGTCGTGCACTATGTCCCTCCGCACTAAGGCAGCCGTTCCACGATATGGTCGGCCCTGGGGTGAGACATCGTCGTGCCGGTACACGAAGTAGTTGGCGAATTTAAATTGTTCCGTCTTCTTCAGCTTGGTCTCACCCAGGAGGATGATATGAACATCCTGCGAGTGGGTGAGAATGCGTAAGTTGTCGGTCTTGGTCTTGATGCCGCCCGGGTACCAGTACAGTATGCGGAGGTCTTATCGTTGCATACTGGAACCGGGATAGTGCGGACAGTCCTCGCATAGCTGCCGTCCGAAGATCGTCCCGCTGCTATGGCTGCAAGTAGGCCCACCAGGGCTCCCACCAATGCTGAGATGGGTTCCAGGAAGGTACTCTGCTGTTGACCTGCTTGGTAGCAGGGGTATCCGGCTTGAGTAAAGACGGCTGTCATTTGTGGCTGGTATGGTGGGGCCCATGGGTATGGACCTGTTGGCATGGGTCTTGTAGGAAACCTTGCTGCAGAGCGTAGGCGTGGCTGGGCAAAAGCACTCGCACCTGCTTGCATATAGTATGGTGCTCCTGGTTGTCCCTCTGGCCAGTCTCGGTGTGGGTCTAGTCACTGCCGATGCTGTGGTGGTGGTACCCGTGACAACCTGAGTTACTGGCACGACGTGGACTCGTGACTCTGGTCTCGGTCTAGTCTCTGTTAGTACTTGTGCTGGTCTTGGTACTTCTGTTGTATTAGTGGTGGGCTGTTGCGGTAGGTGTTGCAGGGGTGCCCCTTCTGTCGCAGTGTCCGATTCTCCTGCTGGAGTACTAGCAGGTGCTTGCCGTCTTCTTGGGGCTCTCCACCTTGAGCGAGGTCTGGTTGTTGCTGGCTCGGGTAGTGGAGGGTAGTGCGCCATGGAGGCTCTAGACGGCCCATAGGTTACTGTGGGTGCAAGTAGCCTTGGGTCTTGTGGTGGTTGCATCTTGGGCAGGAATGGTGTGAAGTTGGCCGGTCGCATTGAGGGGGGTACCGAGGTGGATGCCGTGGGCGCGGCGCTTTCTGGTCTACCCTCCCTTCGCGTTCTCTTCCTTCTTCTCCCTCCTCTTCCTCCCCTACGGTGCACTGTGGGGGCGCCTCGTGGTATTGGGTCGTTAGCTGGAGGGCGCGGACGGATGGCGGAGGTAGATAGTCAAAGTAACGCAATATAAACCTTATAGTGCGTAATATAGAGTAATTTTTGGCTTAAAGATAATTGCGCCCAGTTCTTTAAAACGTTAGCCGATCGTGTCAGAGGCTAAAATAAGAAGCCAATACTGCCAAAATGGTAGGTAGGAACCTGCCACATATGGTCACACTAGCCGTATTGCGCCAAGTGTCTCCGCCACTTCAGTATAATTTACGAAACTACGTGATAAAAGTTGGCGCCACGCCACAAGCCCTCGCCAAGTCTCTTCTGTATAAACCGCGCCTAATATTCGCGAAACAGTCGTCAAAGCGCCGCTTCGCCTTTTGCGGCAAAGTTCAAAGAGGCCGCGTCCATCGACGGAACACGTGTACACTACTGAATAGGCTTGGGCTAACTATATCCAACAGAGGAGTGAGTTCATCGTATATCATTCCATGTAAGGATATATATCCGCTTAGTATGTCCGCTTAATATATTATCCGCTTAGTATAACTGCTTAGTATGTTCGGTATATCCATGTGAAATGTGTTTCAGACTTTGCAGATAAATAGATAAATAATACTTCAATGATTAGTATATCCCATAGTTATAAATAAAATATCCAACTGAAATATTCAACTGTAATACTTAACCGAAACACTCAACCGAAATATTCAACCAAAACACTCAACATAAATATCTAACTAAAATATTAAATTGAAACGAGTTGGGAGCGACGGAGTCGGCAGTCGCAGCGTCGTCGAGTGAAGGCAGCGACGCAGCAAGTCGGCGCGTGCACCAGGGACAACGACCTGCGATGCTCTGCCACCCACTGCACCTGTACGCACCACGAGCTCCACTCCCAGCCACCTGAAACATGAAATAGTTTGATTTAACTGAAATATTTAACTGAAATTTTTCACCGAAATATTTAACCGAAATATTTAACTGAAATACTTAACAGAAATATTTAACCAAAATATTTAACTGAAACATTTAACAAAATACTTTAACCGAAAATTTAACTGAAATGTTTAACCGAAATGTTTAGCTGAAATGTTTTAACTGAATATTTAACCGAAATATTAAACCGAAATATCCAGTTATAAATATTTAAATACGGGACTTATCGCGCCTAAAACATAAATCTTATCTACTCGACGTTTCGACCAAGTTGCATTGATCGTGGTCACGAGACGACTGAATGTTGTGAGTGTCCGCACCGCTATTTATAGGAGAGATCGTTGGAAACTACCCTCAAATAATTTAATTTTTAATTTTTATCAGAGTTGCCATTGCGACACACAACACTGACAATATCGGCAGATTTTTGCTGCTTTGATCTTTGATTCGAACACTTGCTAATCACAGGGTTCCATGTTGCGGCCAACCTAAATCCATCCTCCCGGTTGAAATTGGGATGCTTCTTTATTTCTACCGCTTCACGCACAATACGGGAGTAATAGTGGCGGTCGGTCGAGAGAATCTTAGGGTCATGAAGTTCGATCCAGTGATTAGGTCCGGATTCCAGTAAGTGCTCGGCGATAGCAGATTTATTGACCTGGCAGTTTTTTACAGCTGCGATGTGTTCTTTGACCCTTTCTGCAATAGTACGCTTGGTCTGTCCGATATACGATTTACCGCAGCTGCAATCGATTTTGTACACACCAGGTATCTGAAAAGGAATCACATCCTTCGGCGAACGGACCTGCGTTGATATCTTCGTTAGGGGAGTGAATACTGTCTTGATAGAGTATTTACGTAGTACAGTACCGATCTTGTCCGTCACTCCCTTCACGTATGGCATGAACGCTGCCTGCCGTTCAACGTCAGTGGTCCTCTCCTTATATCTGCGTCTAGAATGACCTCTTCCCGCCTTGTAGCCGTTTTTTATCAGAGCCTCCTGAACATGTGCGATTTCTTCCTCTAGGTGTTCAGGGTCACAGAGGTCACGAGCTCTATCCATTAATGACCTGGCTACAGATCCCAGGTGACGAGGGTGATGGTGCGACGAGGCATTCAGATACCTATCAGTATGGGTCGCTTTCCTATAGACAGAATGTGATAATGAACCATCAGGTCTCACCATAACTTTGACATCAAGGAAAGGTAGTGTTTTGTTCGTTTCTAGCTCATAGGTAAACTTTATGTTGGTATGAATCGAATTCAGCTTCTTTGCCAGAGTGGCTACTGCCTGCTCATCACCCGTCATGATGCAGAAGACGTCATCAACGTACCGCTTCCACACCTTTACTGATGACGACTGTAGGTCTATGGCTTCTTCGATAAATTCCATCCAGATGTTGGCAAGGACAGGTGCCACTGGACTTCCCATGGCAACACCGTCCATCTGGTGGTAGTGCTGCCCACTGCATAGGAAATAGTTTCCTTCCAAACAGTTCCTCAACAGCACAAAAAAGTTTTCTGGAAGGTCATCACTGTACCTTGTCCTTATCACCTCGATGCACTCCTTCACTGGAACGTTGGTGAAAAGTGATTCTACATCGAAGCTCACCATGATGTCGTCTGGTTCCAGTTTAAGTTCACCGAGGATTTGAACAAAATGGCGAGAGTCCTTTACAAAAGACGGAGTTTTACCCACTAATGGTTGTAACACCGACGCAACATGCTTTGCCAGATAGTAGGTCGGGGAGTCAATCTGACTCACGATGGGACGCAGGGGCACGTTTGTCTTGTGTATTTTGGGTAGGCCGTACAGTTTAGGTGATGTAACGATCTTAGGTCTATATAATCTGTCGTACACGTCTTCTGGAATTTTTCCATAATTTGTGCTGTACCTTGCTGCTTGCCAAATTTCATGATTCTAGGTCAACGGGAAGTACCCTATAGGTTTTCGACCCAAAACCTATAGGGTACTTCCGGTTTACCTAGCATTGTCAATTTTGGTTATAAGCAAAGTCTTAGAGCACAAGTATAGGAAAAATTCCGAAAAATAAAAAATGTTGAAAATTAAGGTACATTTTGGTACTAACAAGTTTCCGCGAAAATCTAAATTTGCTCATATCTTTTTATTGTGTTGATTCAAGACCTTGATTTTTATACACCCAATAGGGACTATAGACTTCAGTATCAGGTATATTTTTTTTTCAACTTGCTAGGTCCACCCGTTCCTGAGAAAATCAGTGGTGACACACGGACAGACGGACAGACAGACGGACAGACAGACACACAGACAGAGAGACAGACGGACAAGAATGTGATCTTATAAGGATTCCTTTTCTACCTTTTGAGACACGGAACCCTAAAAACGGTTAATTTACTTTTACAAACTTATGATTTGTAGTTGTTGCTATACATTTCCTATGGATCGAACTACAAAGTTAAGTTTGTCTTTTTTGTTTTTGTGATTATGCGTTTGTGTGATTTAGCTGGTTTTTATATATAATATAGAACCTACGTAAATTTGAACCTCCTGTGTGTACTGGTCCCAACATATATGTATGAAGTTGACGTTAATATTCACGTGAGTAGTATTATTGTTCTGTTTTCGTCCGCGTGTGGTACCTTGCTTAAACTAGCTCCTCAGCAGCTCCAGAATCAGAGGCGAGGTGAGGAACCTCGATTGGTGGGTGGGACAGAGTGTCTATTCTATACGTAGTATTATTATTTGTTCTCGGTGCCGACAAAGAAAACCGATGCAACACAGAACAGATACTACGTATAGAATGGACACTCTGTTCGCCCCAACAATCGAGGCTTCCTTACCTCCCTACCGATTTTGAGCTGTCGAGGAACTAACTTGAGCAAGGACGCGCCACACGCGAACGACGCGACGAAAATAAATCACTCAATAGCACTATTTTATTTATTTACATTTTTTAAGGTTGGTTAGCTAGACATCTAAATTGTATGAGCGCTCATATAACTCAGAGTCCTATCTTAATTAGCGTCAACTATGATTAAAATAAATTACACAGAGGCACAATATTAGTTACATATTTACCTTATGTATTTGGCTCAATCAATTGGCACCAAACTTAAGTTTGGTGCCAATTGAGCTAGACCCCTAAATTGTATGAGCGCTCATATAACTCAGAGGCATATCTTAACTGGCGTTAATTATGTATGTATGGGACACCATTTACTTTAATAATTTTTTCGTTTTTGAAATTCCCCCTTTTTTTGTGCCGAAGACCTTGCTCTTTGTCGAATTTCATGGTTCTAGGTCAACGGGAAGTACCCTACAGGTTTTCGACCCAAAACCTATATGGTACTTCCGGTTGACCTAGAATTGTCAACTATGGTCAAAATCAAGGTATTACAGCACAAGTAATGGCAAAAATCCGAAAAATAAAAAAGTCGAAAATTAAGGTCAATTTAGGTACTTACAAATTTCGGCGAAAATCTAAATATGTCTATATCTTATTATCGTGTTGACTCTGGATCTTGATTTTTATATATCTAATTAGGATCATAAACATCAGTATCTGGTATAAATTTTAACTTGCTAGGTCCACCCGTTCCTGAGAAAATCGGTGGTGACACACGGACATACAGACGGACAGACGGATAAGAAAGTGATCTTATAAGGATTCCTTTTTTAACTTTTGAGATACGGAACCCTAAAAACGATTAATTTACTTTTACAAACTTATGATTAATTGTTAAACAAATAATTGTTTAACAATTTACAAAAATATAAAGTGTGAAACACTTCAAAGAAACATAATATTTAACTTATGATTAATTGTAGTTGTTGCAATACATTTCCTATATGGATCGAACTACAAAGTTAAGTTTGTCCCTTAAACAAGTCTGAGAAGTTGGTACGGAAGCCTCGGTGGGCGAGTTTTATATATAATATAGAACCTACGTAAATTTGAACCTCCTGTGTGTACTGGTCCCAACATATATGTATGAAGTTGACGTTAATCTTCACGTGAGTAGTATTATTGTTCTGTTTTCGTCCGCGTGTGGTACCTTGCTTAAACTAGCTCCTCAGCAGCTCCAGAATCAGAGGCGAGGTGAGGAACCTCGATTGGTGTGTGGGACAGAGTGTCTATTCTATACGTAGTATTATTATTTGTTCTCGGTGCCGACAAAGAAAACCGATGCAACACAGAACAGATACTACTAATAGAATTGACACTCTGTTCGCCCCAACAATCGAGGCTTCCTTACCTCCCTACCGATTTTGAGCTGTCGAGGAACTAACTTGAGCAAGGACGCGCCACACGCGAACGACGCGACGAAAATAAATCACTTAATAGCACTATTTTATTTATTTACATTTTTTAAGGTTGGTTAGCTAGACATCTAAATTGTATGAGCGCTCAGTTCCTTTTTTTACCTTTTGAGAAACGGAACCCTAAAAATCATAAAGTAGATATCTAGTTACTGTATAACTGAAGAAGACAAATTGTAGGTAGGTACATAATACATGTATTGGTGGAGTGATCAAAGTGTCCATTCTATATTTTGTTCTGTGTCGCATCCTCGCAGACAAAAAAGTTTTGTTCGCAGTGTGCGCAGGGTGATAGACAAAACTGTCTTGAGACAGACCGTTAAGACTGTTTTGTCTATAGTCTGCGCTCAGCCTTAGTAGAAGAGTCCCAAGAAGATTGTACACAATGGAGGTTGCTATTGCATATACTTTTGAAGACTAAAAAATATGACCTTGAATAATGTTTTTACATCTTTCTTCTCGTTGATTTTGGTTTTTGACAGATATTCTTACGGTAACTGTGAGCGAGATAGAAATAAAGGTGGGGATATTTTTTTTTTTTTTTAAATATCTTATAGGCTAGCGTTTGACCACTATCTCACCTGTTGCTAAGTGATGATGCGGTCGAAGATAAAGAAGTGGACTAGAATGGGAACTGGCTCTCAAGGATAGCTGCCTGAACACATAAGATGTTTGGCGACAGATTTTCTAACTTGAGGGTGGTAGCTGGCCAGGCGGACACTAGATATGTCCTACCACCATGCGGGGGTTGTTGGTTTCTTAACGATGTTTTCCATCACCGGAGGGCAACTGTGAGAAGCGCACATATATTTTTCGATCGAAAAATTCATTGGTGCACGGCGGTTTGAACTCGGTACCACGGCATCAAAGCCGACTGTTCTCCCAATTACGCCACCGGGCCCTCAATAAATAATTATATATTAATAATTATAATAAATAATTATATATAAATATAAATAATTTGTCTTCACAGGAATGTTCTACCGGGCAAAGTCTTGTTAGGGTGCAAACTTTTTTAAACATACCTAAGATTTTTTGACATGACATGACGTTTGCCGAAGATGGCGGCCTTTTCAGTCCCGCGACACTGCATACATTATTAAATAACTCAGAATTATGAACGTACTTTGTACCAACCAACACTGCAAAAAAAAAATTATAAGCATAATACCACAGATTATATAATAGTTACTACGTAAATAATACTTTCCGTTGTTAGGTTGGCTTCACAGTGCTTTCATAATTCGGGTTTCAACAATATAGGGAAGTGCCTCTTATAACGTAGTCGAGTGATTCAGTACTCTGTTGGCCATATGGCGGCAAGTAATGTTAATAATCGCAAATAATACTTTTTTATATTCATTTTGGAATACAACTAGTCCGTGTTATAAAAGTATTTGGAATTATTGTAATAAAATAGACAATTAATTATCGTGTGTGTCAGATGCTTTAATTGCACAGGGCCATTTTGGACATTGTCCTTTGATACCTTGATGACATAATTATTACTAGTGAATATTATCACTTTAGCAAGGCATTTAAAGTCAATTTTTTTTAGGGTTCCGAACCCAAAGGGTACCAAATGAACACTTTCTGAGACTTTGTTGTCCGTTCGTCCGTCCGTCCGTCCGTGTGTCTATACATATGTGCGCACTTTACAGATCTGTATCTTCTTAACCGTTATAGGTACATACTTGAAATTTTCAAAAAGTATATATCCGTCAGTGTATAACGGCCCAGACACCAAATGTAATAGATGCATGTAATTTAATTAAAACTTGTTGTGCACTAAAAAGGGTAAAATAAGTTATTTTTCAAAAAAAATAAAACCGACTTCATAATCACAAACAGGCACTCAAAAGCGAAAAATAATTTACTTAAAATTATTATAAGCGCTACCCACTTATCTATTTGAAGTCGGTGCCAGCTAAGTCTATTGGATAGTAGATAGATACTATGTATGTCGTAGTAGTAAGTAGGTACATGTAGGTTAGTAAGTAGGTAGATACATGTAGGTATTATCTATCTACTACCTATTAGACTTGGCTGGCACCGACTTCAAATAGATAAGTGGGTAGCGCTTATAATAATTTTAAGTAAATTATTTTTCGCTTTTGAGTGCCTGTTTGTGATTATGAAGTCGGTTTTATTTTTTTTTGAAAAATAACTTATTTACTTAAAACTTTTATTTTGTAAAAACCTTTCTATCATAAAAGACATCAAAGAAGTTAAAGCCAAATTGGTTCAAACTTTGAACCCCCGTTTCATCCCTTTAAGGAGTGAATTTTGATAAATCCTTTTTAGCGGATACTTACGTCAAAATAACTATCTGCATGCCAAATTTCAGCGCAATCCGAAACAATATTGATTTCAGACTTTGTTACCCCACTACACCCTCTTAGGCGTGGCATTTCTAAAAAGTCTAAAACACGTATTTATTTATTTATTTATTTACTGAAGCACTTGTGTGAAGTTTCGAATAAAAAATACTATCTAATCTTGGTTTTCCATACAAACTTTGAACCCCCGTTTCATCCCCTTAAGGGGGTGAATTTTAGAAAATCATTTTTCAGAGAAAACTAACGTCGTAATAACTATTTGTATGCCAAATTCAGCGCAATCCGAAACATTATTGATTTTCAGACTTTGTCTCAGAGTAACAATTACTAAAGTATAGAGCGCGCCTATGAGCCCGCCACCTTGCTGCGAGCTGTAAGCAAATGTGCTATAGCTACGTACTAATGTACATTAATTTATAAGTCTTGCGTAGGGATGCCTGCAAACGCCCGCGCGCTTATCGATGAAGAGGGTGACACGTGACGACGAAAAGAGAACATTATGCATTGAGAGGAATGTGATTCTATAATAATTATTATTTTGGCGAAATAGTCAAAAATATTAATCTCAAGATACGCTGTTTTTTCCTACGTTTACCCAGTCATTATATTATCAATAGACAAAATAGATAGAACTAGCTGTGCCTCGCGGCTTCGCCTGCGTTAAAAATAACGTTTATTTATTTTAATATTTTTTTTCATAAGAACCATCTCCGGCGATAAAAAACACAACAAAAAAAGAATTAGCGAAATCGGTCCAGCCGTTCACGTGTGATGCCGTGACCAAGGGCAATTGGGATTCATTTTTATATAAAGATAGTATTAATGTACGTAAGAGTACCTAAGAGCACACAAAGGAATGTCATTGTGATTTTATAATAATACTGAAATCAATACCAAATTAAACAATACTTACAAAATTTTACCTGAGAAAGAAATTCCTAAAATTTACATACTATCCAGTTTTTTTTTCTATTTGTATAACATACCTAACATAAAGCTAATCACACAAAAACTCAACATAAACATTTTAGATTAGAATATTTCCTTAATTTTACTTCACTTGAACGTAAAAAATGCCTCGACATAATATCGACAGCCGTACATTACTATTTCAAGCGCCACTAGTGAAGCGGCGGTCGGTGTAGTGGGACGCGACGCGCGACCGCACGCCTCACGTGAACGTCACCCCCGCCATCACATAATGTTAAATCCGTCTAAAAGTATGAAACACTTGACTATCTTGTGAAACGTAATGTTACATTTTAGTTTTGTGTATTTTCTTGTGTAGTTTTAGCAACTTTGCACCGCGCATTTTATTATTTTTCCAGCAAATACGAAATGAATTGTGACTGAACGCACTCCGCTCCAACTCAGAATGTGGACTGTTCGCGCTTGCCGGTGGACAGCAACGATGTTCTGACCCGTGCTTACTGTTCGCGCTCGAGTAGGCGCGCTCTATACTTTAGTAATTGTTACTCTGAGGTTACCCCATTTTACCCTTTTAGGGGTGGAATTTAACTTAAATTAAAAAATTAAATAACTAATTAAATTAAAAAAAAGCACCTATATTTTTATTTTATACTGAAGCACTTGTGTGAAGTTTCGAATAGAAAATACTATTTTTATAGTATTAAAGATAAGATTAATAATAGTTGTTGTGATCAATAAAGTGTTTATCTATCTTTACACAAAAGGGTGGTTATAATAAACCCAGTCTAAGAACAAGAACACACATGTATAATGAAGGATTCGAACGGTTACGATAAGTGGCAAGGTCGCCTTCGCAGACGCAGCCGCCGGCGCTACTCCGCTGTCACTCATATGCTCTCTAATTTGTTTTGTGATTGCATCATCTATTAATTACATTCACATCTTGAGCATTCATAATCTTTCTTTATTTTCCTAGCACGGTAGAATATGACTCCTTGTTTTTGTAACAGTTTATCCTATGTCCTGTCTTGCTCCTCCGCAAAATTTCAGCTAAATCGGCTAATTGTTGGACCTTAAAGAAGTTTATAATATTGGTGATATATTGATAATATACGATAGGATAGACTTACAATTTAATATCTAAACATGCATGATTGAAATATTATAAATTTCGGACACTTCTTTTGTTTTCACTCCGCCATTATTATCCATAGGTTCCCTAAGCCATCTCACATCACCTGTCGTTTTATTTTAACGACATCATTCGGCGATATCGTTTTCAAGAGCTGTTCAACAGCGTTACGAAAGCATTTCTGGGTCGTTGTGGTCGTTTAGGAATTGAATATTGTAAGTAATATTATGTTCTCACGATATTATAATGCCTCAATGGTCTAGTAGTTTACCACAAAGTCCACAACATAGCGACAACCGACACCAAGTGTGTCGAAATGGTGCCACAGTCGTGTCGCAGGGCTTCACGCCGCAGCCGAGTGCACGCCGCCTCTCTGTCGCCGACAACTGGGCTAAGGTCACTTGCTGTGCATTTTTCACTACACATATTTTACCTGTGTATGTAACAAGTGCACTTTGCACACTCGCCGACTCGCTACGCCCAACACATTCCAAGACCATTCACACATGCCGAGCCAGTTCGAAGATCCTGTTCTGTGTACTTGAACAGAACTGGTAAACGTATCTGTGAACCGGACATTTGATTTTGCATATTTCTGAGTATTAAGTGCGCATAGATTTGCAGATTATAGATTAGATTGAGTAGATGGAATTTTGGCGGGTCTAGAAAGATTTCCTCGATACTCGTGACCGCATTTGTTGGCATCATAGCTGCGCTGAACTGCCATTGCTGAAATACTATCGAGGTTAAAAAAAATAGGTCAGATGCAGAATTGCATCGAGGTCTGAATCGAATCTCGTCGAGTCGAATACTCGGAGCAATGCGGGAAGACTTGGAAAATGAGAAGTGGTAAATTAATCGTTTTGAAAAGCGACGTCGCTTGGCTGCTGCGCGCGCCGTTACACCGGGTCGAACGTGAAAACAAATCCATGTTGGTTGATTTGTCGCGCCCCCTATCCATTCCATTACTATATTGAAATGTATTTTATATCTAGGACATCTTTACACGATAATTGCGTACCGAGCATTTCGTAGAATCAGAAAGGAGGTCATGGAGTATCTGTTGCCAACATTCTAACGAAGGAAACGAAGTATTACAGCGTTGATTTTGAGGATGTTACCTAGATGTTCTTTGATGTTGTATTATTACTTGAATTCGCAGTGATATGTTTAATAAATTATAGCACGTGATTTGGCAAAAATGTCTGCATTATATACTTATATACTTTGTTAAGAGTAGAATACGAGGATCTGATTATTCATTCATGCAAGTAAATTCTGCATGGCAAGGTAATTTAATACCCTTCCAGAAAAACAACCCTTCACTTTCAATTCAATTTTCAATTTAATTATTCATTGTGATTACAGGTAAGTTTTGATGTTGAATTATAAAATTGTAATGCATGCAATTTAAATACGGTACATAATAATAAAAAAAACATGGCTACATTTTTAACATGGAACATTTTTGAATTGGAACAGGCACAATATAATATAGTTAGTCATTTTAAAAGCAGATAATTAGCATCACAAAATAGCCAATTAGCATAAAACATAATAAATTCAAGCCAATAATGATAGCATTTTGCTTGGAATAATAACCCTGCTTGACTTGGGATAATGGTAAGCGAAATTAGTGTTTCTCAGCGTAAGTCAAGTAGTAGTCAATATAGTCATAGCAGCGTGGTTTATTGCAGAGGGGTATCGTTAATCAAGATTCAAGCCGGGGCGAGCGTCGATTGGCGTCTGGCGTCCGGGCGTCGATGTCGGCGAAGCAGCGAGCGAGCGCCAGCCTGCATGAATCATGCCCGTATCTCGGGCCCGGCCAGCAGACACTCCCGGAATGTAGGTCACCTGCTCGCGATGGTTTGTTTGGGTCCCCCGAATTAGAGTGTGTTAATAATACGACAACCTTTGCTTACATCGTCCCGCAAGCCGCACTTCTTTACACTCTATTTTTAACATCAGTTTCGGACGCATCAATGCGATGCACACATTTCTCGCTCGATCTCGCTTCATGCTTCCAACTCGTTAAAACTGTTTACGCTGTGAATAACTAATGATGTTCGAGGTTAACATATAAAATTATCTATTTCCCGTTTGAAACGCAATGTGGGAAAATGGTAAAGTGCAACAAACTCTTTCTCCTCATGCAGTAATGTACCTGAATAGTAGCCTGTATACCTGTGCTTCTGTAGATGAGAGAGTCCGTTGATAAGTTTGGAGAATGTATTGATGCGTTTCAGACGAGCGTAGTACCTACCTATAGGACAGGAAGCAGCGCTGCATCCGGTGGGCTGGTCGTGTAAATAGGTCACTCGCCCACGGGCGCACGGCGCACGCCGTTCGCAGCGACCGTTTGTTTGGGTCCCCGGTATTGATCAAGTGATGGACCAGAGTATTGCGCACGCAGACCAACAGCCGCTACTGGGTCATGGAACAGGTCGATGCAGTCTCTGCAGCGAGCCGATATTACGTAAGCTTACGTAATTGGACGGCTATGTAGGTCGCTTTAAAATGTAATGCATATTGTGCTTTAGCTTTATTATAATTCAAGTTAGGACTATCTCTACTATCTTCTATCGGACAGGAATTGGAGCGATTAAATTCTGTGGTGTTTAATAGGCAAACTAAGTTTGCAAGACTAAGGTTGTTTCATATTAATAATAATTAAAATCTTATATCTAATACTATAAAAAATTTGTCCTGACATACTGACTGACTTATAGACAACGCACAGCCTATACCGCTGGTCGTAGAGACTTGAAATTTAGAGGGTATATTTGTCTTAGTACGTAAACGTATGCTATGAAAGGATTTTCCAAAATTCACCCCTTTAGGGGATGAAATGGGGGTTCAAAGCTTGTATCGAGAAACAAGATTAGATAGTCTTTTCTATTCAAAACTTCACACAAGTGCATTAAAAAAATAAGTAAATACGTGTTTCAGGCATTTTTGAAATTCCACCCCTAAGATGGTGAAATGAGGTAATAAAGTCTGAAATCAGTATTGTTTCGGATTGCGCTGAAATATGGCATGCAGATAGTTATTACGACGTTAGTTCCCTCTGAGAAATGATTTTCTAAAATTCACCCCTAAAGTGGATGTAACGGGGGTTCAAAGTTTGTATGGAGAAACAAGATTAGATAGGTTCTAGGGTTCCGTACCTTAAAAGGTAAAAAAGGAACCCTTAAAAGATCACTTTCTTGTCCGTCTGTCTGTCTGTCCGTGTGTTACCACCGATTTTCTCAGGAACGGGTGGGTGGACTTAGCAAGTTGAAATGTATACCAGATACTGAGGCCTATAGTCCCTATTAGGTGTATAAAAATCATGGTCCTGAGTCAATACGATGAAAACATATGGGCAAATTTAGATTTTCGCGAAAACTTGTAAGTACCAAAATTTACCTTCATTTTCATCTTTATTTATTTTTCGGAATGTTTCCTTTACTTGTGCTGTAAGATCTTGCTTTTAACTAAAATTGACAATTCTAGGTCAACCGGAAGTACCCTATAGGTTTTGCGTCGAACTTCCCGTTGACCTAGAATCATGAAATTTGGCAAGAAGCAAGGTCTTAAAGCACTTATAAAGGAATAAATCTGGAAACCGTAAATATGTAGTTTAATAACAAAAAAGGTAAATTTACTATTACAAACTTATAATTTGTAGTTGGTGCAATACATTTTCTATGGATCGAACTACAAAGTTAAGTTTGTCCTTTAACCTAGTCTGAAAAGTTGGTACGGTAGCCTCGGTTGGCGAGTCCAACTCGACTTGGCCGGTTTTTTTTATGTAGTAAATAAAGTTCTTTTTAGGGTTCCGTACCCAAAGGGTACCAACGGAACCCTATTGCTGAGACTCCGCTGTCCGTCTGTCTGTCTGTCTGTCTGTCTGTCCGTCTGTCACCAAGCTGTATCTCATGAACCGTAATAGTTAGGCAGTTGAAATTTTCACAGATGATGTATTTCTGTTGCCGCTATAACAACAAATACTAAAAACAGAATAAAGTTAAAGATAATAGATATCCCCATACAAGAAACGTGTTTTTTTCGGCATTTCACGCCATCTATGAACGCTTAGTTAGGCAAACGTCCCATAGATGGCGTTATATTGAAATGTCGATCCCTAACTCCTTTGTTAGACGTTAGATGGCTTTATAAGAAATAAAATATTTATTAATTGTAATTTTTTGCTGGCGAAAAATGATAGTGGTATTTTTTGCTCGATTTTATAAAATACTGTAGTGTGGTACGGAACCCTACGAGTGCGAGTCCGACTTGCACTTGGCTAGTTTATTTGTATCACTATATATATCAAAAGTGCGCGCCGCGGCTCGTCGCGGTCTGAGCTCGCCCTTAGTGTCCGACTAAGCCAGTTTATTAAATGTTGTAACAAACGCTACAGCTGAATATAATTCAGGCCGCTAGTTGAAAGTAAAGAGGCTAGGCTGTTGATTGAACGGCTAACTAAGCTAGTTGGCTGCGACATACATACGAGTAATATTTTTATTTTATTATATAACTAGAAGTGCCCCGCGGCTTCGCCCGCGTTAAAGATTTCTTTTATTTACTTAAAACTTTTACCTATTTTGTAAAAACCTTTCTATCGTAAAATAAATCAAAGAAGTAAAAGTCAAATCGGTTCAACCGTTTTCAAGTTATTACGTGACTAAGGGAAATAGGGATTCATATTTATAAAACCCGAAAAACCATATAGATTTTCAGCTGCTAGCAGTGCCCCGCGGCTTCGCCCGCGTTAATAACTTCATTTATTTATTTATTTTGTTTCGTAAAAACACATGAAAAACTGAATTATCCATATCGGTCCACCCGTTTTCAAGTTATGGCGTGACCAAGGGACATAGGGACTAATTTTTATAAAACCCAAAAATTCATATTGATTTTCAAACTTTGTTTTGTTTGTTTGTACATTTAACTCTCTAGGTGGAATTTCTAAAAAGTCTGAAACACATATTTTCTTACGTTTTTACAGAAGTATTTGTGTGAAGTTTCCAATATAATAGACTATCTTACGTTGTTCCTATATAGAAACTTTGAACTCTCGTTTCATCTCTATTAGGGGTGATTTTGGAAAATCCTTTCTTAGCGGATACCAACGTCACAACTCATAACAACTATCTGCATTTTAAATTTGGTTTGAGCTGTGCGTTGATAGACAGTCAGTTAGTCAATCAGTCGGTAACGTTTGCCGTTTATATATACAGATTTCATTATTTACGTTAAACTGTAGTTCCCTACATAGTGAATGGAACCAGGGAATACATGTTTTCTATACTTACAAATTTCATTTTGCACACGAATGTTGAGTTAATCAAACCAAGTATGTAATAAAATTTACCATAAATACTTTATCACCTTGTTTAACACCCAGTTTAGGGGCTGATTTTTGAAAATTAAAGTACTATAAAGTAATCGATTTATTAGTTATGCAGATACGTGGAAACAAATATTAATGTATTATGTAATGTATTAGGATTTCTCTAGATAAAATTAAAATTAAATTTTCACTCCCCCTAGGGGTAGATTTGAAAGAAATATTAAATACATCAAATATTATGTTTCTTTGAAGTGTCTCACACTTTATATTTTTGTAAATTGTTAAACACAATCCAAAATTTCATCGTACCGACGGGACTCGAACCCGCACCCCCCCGGATTACACGTCCAGGTAATTTTGGATTGTGTTTAACAATTTACAAAAATATTAAATACATGTTTCATTATTTGTTTAAAGTTTTATTTGTACCTTTTGTTTTTAGTTTTGAGTGAACCGGACCAAGGAATAACATTTTTCATAGAAACTTTATCACCCTATGTAACCCCTTCAAGGGTTGAATTTTGAAAATCAAATTCACCTATGTGTTATTTTAAAACTTACTACTATCTACGTTTCAAATTTCATTGAGATCGGTTAATTAGTTATGCAGATACGTCGAAACAAACATGACTGGATTTTCTATAATTTTGCCAAACAAAATTCATTTTAGATTAGGAAAATAAAAAAATACGTGTCTCATTATTTGTTTTATAGATTATACGCACCGAATTTTGAGTGAATCGGACCAAGGAATACGCGGAAACAAATATTACTGAATACTCTGTGATTTTTCCAAACAAAATAATTTTCACACCCCCTAGGGGTAGAATTGAAAAAATAAAAAACACGTGTCTCATTATTTGTTTTAAGGTATGTTTGTACCGAGTTTTGAGTGAATCGGACAAAGGAATACGTGAAAACAAATATTACTGAATTTTCTATAACTTTTACAAAGAAAATACATTTTTCAAGCCCCCTAGGGGTAGTTTTTAGAAATTGAAATACACGTGTATCATTATTTCTTTTAAGGTTTATTAGGCCGTAGGCCGAAATCGGCCCAAGGAATAAAATTTTCCATAGAAACTTTATCACCCTATTTTAGGGGATGATTTTCAAAAATAAGATTAGCCTATGTCTTAAGTTTAATCTTACACTATACTACCTACGTTTTAAATTTCATTACAATTGGTTAGTGGACACCTATCCTAACAAAAACAACTAAATCACAATGAGTTCATCCGTATGGCCGCTACGGTGCCACAGCCAGACACACACATATACACATATACACACGTCAAACTTATATCACCCTCTTTTTTGCGTTTGGGAGGGGGGAGGGGGACCGTTTGACGCCAGTTACTGATAATTATTACTGCGATGATACTGTTTAAATAAAAAATACAAACTTATACCTTTTTGGAAAGCTTAATAAACTAGGAAGTTGTATGTCATTGTTATTACATTCTGAGTATTTTTGGATATTTTATTACTTCCTAAGCTTTACCATAAAGTTCCCTACGAATAAAAAAAATATTAAATAACATTTAATCAGCCAACTATTTTTTTATTTTGTTAAAAACCTTGAAAATTGTTATTTTTCCAAAAATTGCTAATTTCCAAATAACTCGTAAACTATTAATTTTCGGCCATACATTCAGGGGGCTAAATATGTCGGCATTTTAGCCCCCCTATCTGCTCCTGCTGGGAATACGTCGCATTACCTATAACCCTGTATATTATATAGATATTTTCCTAAATCCACTGCAGCGAGTGTTTTAAATAAGATTTTCGTACGTCGTGATGAAATGAAATGAAATTGAAATAAAATTTATTGGTATATAATATGTGACGGATTATATATTTATGATTTTTCCTTACCTACGCCAACATTTTTTGAAGCATCGGGCCAGTCTGTGACTGTGGAACCACAGAATAATGAATAGTATGGTGGAACGTTATCTTAGATAACAGGATGTAGTATGTATTACCTACTTTTTATCGGAACATCAACATTTTACACGTAGCGCATATTTAATAAGTATTTGATTATTGATATCACACGACATAAAATAATATCCCACCTGCCAATACTGAGTTGAACTTAAAGTAGGTTGACTGTATAATATAGACTTACCTAACTTATAAAATAGCAGAGGTTGCCGTCTCGAGCTGTTAATAAAATAATAAGTAGTACCTACCAAATTAATAAAAAAATAACCTTAAATAAATACTTAAAGAAGTGACCTTAATGAATATCAAGATAATTAAGTTTTTCTTACCCTTAATTATCTGGTAAATTTCGATTGGCAAAATTAATGAAATACAAAACATGAAAGTTTTCTTTGGGAAAGTTTGTGATTTTCTATCGAGCCGAATTTCTTTAACCGTGTAGGTATTGGTGAAGATAATCGAATAAAGTATTTTGTGAACATTAAACATTCATAATAAATAATAATACATACAATAAGATCGTTTAAAAAACTAAAAGAACCGACTTCAAATGCCGCGCTATTAATTTTCAGTATCAAGTTTGAGGTGTTTATCTCCATATCTCTGGAGGTACTTATCAGACCTCGATGAAATTACCATGGTACCACATTTGGGATGTATATATCACCTTTCCAACAAGAAAAAAATCAGTTCATAAACGACGAAGTAATCCGCGAAAAAACAAAAAAATATATACGGTTGAATTGACAATTATCTCCTTTTTTGAAGTCGTTTAAAAATAATGTGAATTTAGTTTATTTCGTATCAAAAGGGTACTAACGGAACCCTATAACTGAGATCTCGCTATCTGTCCATCTGTCAGAGGCATGTATCTTCTAAACGGTAACAGGTATACAGTTGAAATTCTCACAAAGTACGAGTATTATATACTTTGGCCGCTGTAACAACTAAGATCAATAAACTGGCCAAGTGCGAGTCGGACTCGCACACGTAGGGTTCCGATTGAGCAAAATTTGCCGGAAAAATTAAGTACATGTAGTTTTAACATCGATATATATAAATACCGTGTCAATACTAAACATGCTTATTTACTACAACGCCATCAACCAAAACGAATATTTAACGAACTTCTAACACCAACTAAGTTAACGTTAACACAATGTTAGGTAAGGTAAACCAGTGTTTTTCAACGTGTGGGTCGCTAGGTTGCGACCCCGTGGGGGGTCGCATAGCCTCTATAAGGGGATCGCGGGGGGTCGCGAAGCCTCAGTAAAAGAAAAAAAACAAAGTTTGAAATTATACTTTTAAAGAAAATATTAATTAAAGAGCATTTGTGGGTATTGTGACTGAGAGTGCTTATAATATTTGTTTCAAAAGAAACCTATGTAATTTGTTTCCTGTAGGCCACACGGACGAAGCCGCGGGTAGAAGCTAGCAATATAACAAAATACAGATTATAAACAGCGCAAGTAGGTCTATATTTTTTTCATACTAAGGGGGTTGCGTCGCGTCATGAAAAAGGTTGAAAAACACTGGTAAACAATCGTTCATAGATGGCGCTATAGTAAAAACACGTTTTTTGTATGGGGGTACGAATAAAGTTAATAATTAAAGGTTCTCGATCTTATGAACCTTAAAAGAGAGTCTTAGAATTTGCTTATAGTATGTATTGCTGTGGCTGCTATAACAACAAATAATAAACATTAAAATAATTTAAAAATTAAAAGTGGTCCTCATACAAGAAACGCTTACTTTCGGCACATTTTGTTCAATTTTATTTAGTGTACTATGCTACGGAACCCCATGTGCGCGATAAACTGGCCAGCTGCGACTCGCAGCTGGCCAGTTTATTAGTAAGAATCGAGAGTTGACCTAGATGGTCAACTCTCAACGTGTAAAGGTGTGAAATAAAATCGTGCGGTATCTGCTATAATTAGGATAATTTAAAAACAACCGACTTCCATGCCGCGCGGTCAGTTTCAGTAGCAAGTTTGAGACGTTTATCGTCATATCTCTGAAGATACTTATCAGATCTGGATGAAATTACAATGGGACCACCTCGGAAATATACCCTACCGATTAAATAAAGAATCATTCGAATCGGTTCACAATTGACGGAGTAATCGCGTGACATACATAAAAAAAAAATTAATAGTAATAAAAATAAATAAACTGGCCTAGTGCAAGTCGGACTCGCACTCGTAGGGTTCCGTAACACAATAGAGTATTCTATAACTATGATTTTCGCAACTACAAAAATAACTTTGTTTTTCATAGTGTTTGTATGAAAAACAAAGTTATACTTGCGGTCGCTATATCTCAACAACTGCTGACTGTATCTCGTTCAAACCAATTTTCGTTGAAAGTTTTTATTGAGATCTACAGAATATATTTTTTCTAGATTTTTCACTCCCGTACTTTAGAAGTTAGAGGGGGGGGGGGGGGGACACACATTTTACCACTTTAGAAGCGCCTATCTTTTAAATGATTAACTTTGAGAAAAAATGATTTTAAAAACCTCAATGTCATTTTTAAAGACCTATCCATAGACACCCCGTATAGGTATAGGTACAGGTTACACACACGTATAGGTTTGAAGAATATTTTTTTCAGTTCCAGTTCCATGTATGGGATGCCCCCCCCCCCCCCCCCTTAAACTTTTATTTTTTTATTTTTGTATAAAAATCGGAAAGCGGTTTATAGAATACATCTACCTGCCAAGTTTCAATTCTGTAGTCCTAATAGTTTCAGAATAAAATGGCTGTGACATACGGACGGACAGACAGACAGACATGGCGAATCTATAAGGGTTCCGTTATTTGCCATTCGGCTAAGTAACCCTAAAAACATACAGACGAATTGAGAACATCCTTCTTTTTGGAAGTCTGTTGAAAAGGGCACTCACAATCACTCATGTACTCGTGCAACATATTGCACACCAAGCTTATGCGATAAAATTCCTTCTTGATTGATAACCATACAAGACTATTAATAGATATACGTGTTTGTATAATATTAAAAATGGACTTGCCGCTGATTCTGTGCTATTATAACTATGTACATTTTCCACATTGCGTAGACAGAGTATTAAACAATGTGATCTCACAATGTTCTTATAAGATACATAAATGTTAAGTGTTACACACTTTCGAGGAGGGGAGGGGGGTGGGTTCAAAATAAACGTTTTGGAATAAATAAATTAAAAGTAAAAACTTTATTAAATACAATATTTTTGTAAAGTCGATATCATTTGTATGAAAAGTACTAATGATACAATTTAATATTCTAAATTCGACTGTCCTACCATTTGCCATTACGGAGTTCCAGTCTCTGCAGCGGGACCTTCATCATCAGGTCAGCTCGATGGTACCATATCATTGCATTGTCACCGAAGATACGCAAATATACCAAACTAGAAGAGCCCCGCGGCTTCGCCCGCGTTAAGAACTTGTTTTATTTCCTTAAAACTTTTCTTTTGTAAAACTGATTCTATCATTAAATACATAAAATAAGAATTAGCCAAATCGGTTCACCCGTTTTCATGTTATCGCGTGACTAAGGCAATTCGGGATTCATATTTATGAAAACCGAAAAACCCAAATTTTCAGACTTTGTTACCTACCCCATTTCGCAAAATCCTACAACACGTACTTTATCTCATCTTATTTCGCCATACAGACTATGAATCCCCGTTCAGTTCCCTTCTGAGCGGATACCTACGTCATAATAACTATCTGCATTCTAAATTTCGGCGCAATCCGAAACAATATTGATTTTTGGACTTTGTTACCCCAGTTTATCGTCTTAGGGCATTTTAAAAAAGTCTGAAACTCGTATTTACTTAGAAGTACTTGTGTGAAATGTCGAATAAAATGACTATCCAAACATTGAACCCCCGCTTCATCCCCTTGAAGAGTGAATTGTGAAAAATTCTTTCTTAGCGGAGACCTAAGTCAAAATAACTATCTGCATGCCAAATTTCAGCGCGATCCGAAACGATATTGATTTCAGACTTTGTTACCCCACTTCTCCCTTTTAGGGATGGAATTTCGAAAGAGCTTGAAACACGTATTTACTTACTTAAGTACTTGTGTTAAGTTCCCAAATATAAAAGACTATCTAATCTTGTTTCTCCATACAAACTTTGAACCCCCGTTTCATCCCCTTCAGGGGTGAATATTGGAAAATCCTTTCTCAGAGGGTTCTTTCGTCGTAATAACTATCTGCATGCCAAATTTCAGCGCAATTCGAAACAATATTAATTTTCACGCTTTGGTACCCCATTTTTTACCTCTTAGGGGTGTAATAAAAAAAAAACCTGAAACACGTATTTTCCTATTTTTTTTACTGGACCACTTGTATTAAGTTTCGAATAGAAAATACTACCTTATCTTGTTTCTCCATACGAACTTTGAACCCCCGTTTCATCCCCTTCAGGGGTGAATTTTGGAAAATCGTTTCTCAGAGGGTTCTTTCGTCGTAATAACTATCTGCATGCCAAATTTCAGCGCAATCCGAAACAATATTGATTTTCACACTTTGTTACCCCAATCCCCATTTCACCCTTTAGGGGTGTCCTTAAAAAAAACCTGAAACACTTTTTTACTTATTTTTTTACTGGAGCACTTGTATGAAGTTTCGAATAGAAAATACTATCTAATCTTATTTCTCCATACAAACTTTGAACCCCCGTTTCATCCCCTTCAGGTGTGAATTTTGGAAAATCCTTTCTCAGAGGGAACTAACGTCGTAATAAATATCTGCATGCCAAATTTCAGCGCAATCCGAAACAATATTGATTTTCACATTTTGTTACCCCATTTCACCCTCTTAGGGGTGAATTTTCAGCAAAACCAGAATCACGTATTTTCTTATTTTCTTACTGAAGCACTTGTGTGAAGTGATGGATAGAAAAAACTATCTAATCTTGTTTCTCCATACAAACTTTGAACCCCCATTTCATCCCCTTGGATGAAATGGGATGAAATGATTGAATTTTGGAAAATCCTTGCTTAGTACACACCTACGTACTAAGACAAATATACCCTTCAAGTATCTACGACCAGCGGTTTAGGCTGTGCGTTGTCTGTCAGTCAGTCAGTATGTCAGGACAAAGATTCTTATAGTATTAGATACGGTCGAATTGAGTAACCTACTTTTTTGGAAGTCGGTTAATAACATCCTGTTTTGGAGGTCGGTTAAAAACGGAATTATGTAGAAACCTGTTAATATTTCTATTACTTTTCGAAGCAATCTTCGTTCCTTTGTAAGCACCGCGATGCGATGCATTTGAATTTTGTTCGTATAAAGTGGACATACGTTTTTTTTGTATGGATCGTCATCATAATCAGACTGTGTTCGTCTACTGCTGGACGTAGGCCTCTTCCAAGATACGCCACTGAGCCCGATCTTCGACTCATTGGGAGGGGTATGCCCTAATCGCCACGCTGGGCAGGCGGGTTGGCGATCGCAGGACGTAGCTCCTCGCACCGGGGACGCTGCTGCACATCACCGGCCTGTATTATTTACCTACGTCATAATTTGAAATGGTTATACCGCCATTTGTCAGTCGCCAGAGCCTCGTGTGTTGGATGCACCATGGGCAGGTGAGGTTGGCTGGGAGCACTGAGGTACATCCCTTTGTATGTATGTTACGCGATTACTTCGTCAATTGTGAACCGATTCGAATGATTCTTTTTTTAATCGGTAGGTAAAGCGTTTCCGATGTGGTCCCATTGTAATTTTATCGAGATCTGATAAGTATCTCCAGAGATATGACGATAAACGTCTCAAACTTGCTACTGAAATTGACTCGCGGGGCACGGAAGTTTTAGTTCTTAAACTATCTGAATTATTCTTACTGTCCCTGCAGACAAAATACAATGCATGGAAATAAATAACATTGATAGCGATGCGTCCTGTCATCGCAAACGTCTACTGGAAGTTGATGCAGCTAGACAGTACAGTTGTATATTTGCACCTCTTTTCTTATCAACGATTATTGGTCGAAATTCATCGCTATTCATGTAGAGACTACCGGCCCTGTGGTGGAAGTCTCTACATTGATATCGATATTATCGATGCGTCCTGTCATCGCAAACGTCTACTAGAAGGTGATGCAGCTAGACAGTACAGTTGTATATTTGCATCTCTTTTCTTATCGACGATTATTGGTAGAAATTCATCGCTATTCATGTAGAGACTACCGGCCCTGGGGTGAAAGTCTCTACATTGATAGCGATGCGTCCTGTCATCGCAAACGTCTACTGGAAGTTGATGCAGCTAGACAGTACAGTTGTATATTTGCATCTCTTTTCTTATAAACGATTATTGGTCAAAATTCATCGCTATTCATGTAGAGACTACCGGCCCTGGTGGAAATCAGATATGTAATTCCACTACATTTTGAAGCGTTAAGCGTGAATGCTAAAAGAATGTATGTACCTAGTTGGTTTCGGGGCTGCAGCTTGACAATGTATGACCACATACTATATTCACTGTACCAAACTTCAGCAATTCCATTTTCTATCAACATATAGGTACTGTAAATATACATTTAGCAACTAAAGCGTAGGTGATAACATGTTATTTTACGTGCTGTAAATCAATAGATTTACATATTTTTAAGTATGTAGCAATAATAGTCTATATCTCACGCATTTAGTATTTTTAACGACGATACAAAAAGGTGGCGGTATTTTTATATCAGAAAAACGTGAGAAAATTACGATTAGCTTATTTGTGATTACAAAGTTATGTTGCATCATTTGATATGAGCTATTTTTATTGCATTTGCTGCGTCATATATATAGGTAAAATGTATGTATGTAATACTAGCTGCATCCTACCGGTATAACAGTATATGTTGGTATACCAACAAACTATAATTTCACCCCTTCTTTTCACACCTGAAATGTATCCCAATTTTTAACCGACATTAAAAAGAGGAGTTCCTAATTTGTCTGTATGTTTTTTATGTTATGTTTGTTACGCGATTACTACGCCAATTGTGAACAAATTCAAATGATTTTTTTTATGGGTAGGGTATATCTCCAAGTCCCAATATACAACTCATTTCTACAAAAAAATCAATACTTTAAAATTAAGATTAATAATAATGTTACGTGCGGGGTGGTATTAAAATGCCAATGCGATGAGATGAACGTTTATTTCCACTGAGCACTAGGTTACACAATGATCCACAGTAGTTGTCCAAATCGTCTTGCGCAATTATCAAAAGTTCGTTAACACACACCACTTGATCGCTATCCGTGCTTAGATTGTTACACTGTCGCTTCCAAAGAATGAAAGCCGCGGTTTCAACATCTTATATAGGACGAGAATATTTCTACAGAACATTCCAGCATTGTCTTGAAAACAAAAGACAAAAGACGTTCAAAACAGAGCAATAAAAATCACAAACAATACGCGGCTTTCCTTTGAACATCTGATGTAAACAACTTTACCATACATGCTAATTTGATCTCTAACGACTTAAGAATAAGGTTCAATCTTAACTACAAAACTAGGTACATTGACTAGGGTCGGAATTCCAGGAAGGTTACTTTTATGTCGGTCGGGTGTTTATGGCGGGTAATAAGTCGGGTGTAATAAGTCTATTTTTTCCCACGGTTATTTGTTCTCTAGAACGTTCTGGCGTAACAATAACATTATAAAGATTTAAAAACTAAAAAAAAACTGATCAAGTGCAAGTCGGACTCGCACACGTAGGGTTCCGTACCACAGTAGGTACAATATGTACAAACATAGAAAATAAATTGTTTGAAATTGTCGTTTCTTGTATGCGGGACCCATTTTAATTGTTTATTTAATAAAATTTTGCTGTGAATGCTGTGATATATGGAGGTGACTTACACGGCCACTGTAGTGTGCTAGTCCATATAGCCTTACTAAAGGTTACTCACAATTTGTTATGACATGACATACAGACAGGATTATTTTTCGAAGCAGTATGAGAAAATTACAAATTATGTAAAATCTGATCGAAGGTATAAAATTGTAAAAAGTAAATTAAAAACTAAAACTCGACTACTGAAGGTGACGTTCTAATATTACTTAGATATTAACAATTATCGGGTGCATGCAAGCAAAGTCGCAAGCGACAGCTAACAATATATATGCGGCCGTGTCGGGCCACGCGCAGTGTAGGGTTACGTAGTAGCCTGTTATTCAATGCAAGTCTTTACCCGTTATAAACAAGCAATTAGGTACTCTGTCTTTGTCACTTTAAAGGATTTATTCTAAGGATTTTGTATTTGGTGCAAAATTATTCAAGACCCAAGTTCAACTACTATTACTGCTAAACTAATAAAGTTATCTTAACCGCTATAGTTTTCCTTTAAAGTTCATAATATGCGCTATTATCAAGATATTTTCCTGATTTTTCAAGCCAGTAGTTTAGCTTTTAGAGGGGGGGACGATATATGACCGTGTATGTAGCAATACTTTCACATATTTTGCGATTTGACGGGGAATCAAAAGGGTACTTCCCGTTGACCCAAAAAAAGTGAATTTACTATAACAAACTTATTATTTGCGGTTGGTGCATTAACCGAGTCTAGCCATTGGTCTAAAGATCAAACTGCAAAGTTAAATTTGTCCTAGTAACCTGGAACCTGGTTTGTCAAGTCCGCCTGTATGTAGCATATCGTGTTATGGAAGCCTCGACAAAAATACAATTTAACTAGTAGGTTAGTACTATATATATTTTATTTTATAATTAAAGTTGACTCAGGTAAAGCATAGTTTTGTAGTATTTATTACAGTTAATAGTGACTTACTTGTTATTGTTGTGTTTCTCGCTGCGATATGACTTCATCAGTTACGAGTTACGGTTACGACTAAATACGGAGAACTCGTTGCCCATATGGCATATCATTAGGTATGTCAAGTCCAGTTTAAAATGTACCTATATCGACAATGTATGAATAAAAAACATACATACAGACTAACTGAGAATATCCTAACCGGGTATGAAGAGAAATAGAAAATAGATTATTAAAGATAGTTGGTGTTGCAACAATTGTAAAACGAACAATTTTTTTTAAATATAGTATGACACTAAAACAATGTATACTACTTTTTATACATATACCTACATATATGTCGCAGCCAACTAGCTTAATTAGCCGTTCAATCAATGAAAATACTAGATCATTTTCACCACGAAATACGGACGCAATGACGTCGCGTTTACAGACTCGTTGATTGCAGCGAACCTCGGCGAAGAACTAGGCCACGGCTACTCCACCACTTCCACCAGGCAGTTTTGAAGCCACCTGCCCTACTATTTACTCGACGCGTTTGTTTACTACGATTGAGCGTAAGAATTACGGAGTCCCTCATTACAAATGTGGCATTAATAAACGTCATCAGGCTTATGAGTCGTATTTATGAGAATTTGGTGTAGATGAAAATATGCATAGAGAATGTTGCGAAAATCATCAGTCCTACTCAATTTACCGCAAATCTGCAAAGAGGATGTTATTTTAGAGCAAACTATGTAGTGCTAAGATTAGGTACATACATTGCTAAATTGCTATGCATGGTTGCGCCGCGTGGCTGTTTGCCAGGCGCAACGTTCGCCCCCATCCCTCGGTCGATCGCATGCTAACAATTCACACTACACTTTACGTTAAGTATCTTAACTACACATTATTAGTTACTTCTTATTAACGTCAAATCAATCAAACAAAATTAAAAATATACAGAATTGTAATTACATCTACGTCCGTTGGCGCGGCGCTCTCATAAAATATGTTGAAAATAGTTTTTAACCCTTATTTTCTTGCTATTCCCTGGTTTGTTCCTGTTATATTATATCTATGTACCAGGTACCTGGTCTAGTTATCCGTTGATGTGGACCACTCTTTTCATAGACCGCTCCAAAACCCATGAATTTTGGCTACAGTTTTTCAAACTATTACAGCCATTTTCAATATTATATCTTTTTACGATTAATCTGATAAGAAATTACTCATAATAATATTAGAAATACTAAGCTCGTATAAAATATCCGTGAGGTGGTACTTAACTAAATAATATCATCAGTTAGTGTGAAGATTTCTTACTGTTTATAAAGCCATTTGGTGTACGTAGAATGTACGTGAACCTTATTTGTAAGTAGGTCGGTGGCTGGCCCGGGTGCGCGCGCAGCCTAGCCGTCACTACGACGTCATTATTGATCGGGCACGTGGCGCCGTAAGTGACGTAGACCTGATAGTACGCCCACACCCCGTGACCTGTCACCCTCGCACAGTCGCGACTGAACCTCCCGACTCCTCCCCCCACCACCCCGCTCGACCCGCCAAAGCCAGCCCACCCCCTCCTGGAGAGTGGGACCACTGACCCCACACCGACCCACGCTTGCATACAATAATTTCATTATACTGCACCTACGTATTAATCCTACAATAGGATTGTTTAAACGAGTTTCATTCATCACTTTTATGACCTGAAGTGTAATTATTGATAGGAAAATTGCAAAAGGTACCTATTTATAGATCTTTTCAAATTGCGAAGTCTACGCACCGCCTTTACCGCCATGCTTGAATGTACATGGACCACGTGGCCATCGAAAACACGTGGAAACCTTATTTTATTTGTTAATTGGCGATTTCTATTTATTTTGGTCGCAAATTCGACACATTACAAAATCGAGGTTGCTGCTCTAGTTTAGTTCGCAAACACTTTTGCCGTAAAATCACTAAGGCAAATATGACACATCCGTTAATATAATTTAGAGTGTCACGTATAGAATAGCAACATTGGCAACGTTTCCAACTTTCCAATAGTTTAGTCAATACTCAATACGCCTGTGGAGTATTAGCTATTGACTTACATGCGTACTGTTTGCATTCCTTAGGTTGTGTAACGTAGAGTATTATTGTATTATTCTCTGACGTAGAACTGATAAAATGGTGATAGATCGAACACCGATTTCCTGTTATTTTTAGTTTGCACAATCGATTGACGTCACTTTTACGTCTTTTACAGGTAAGGTATGCATCGAACCTAAGGCGATACACACACACTGCCCCGCGCAACACTGCAGTGGTGGCGGAGCCACGCGTCTCCGTGCGTGAGTGCAAATCTGCGTCCGCATGCAGATGTTTTGAATTGATTTTTTGCAAATACGCGGTTGGATGCGTGTTTCTCCGCATGTAGGCGCGGGATTTGCAACACTGCGCGTGAATGCGTGCTCAGTGTGTTGGACTACGCATGTTTTCTATAGGTACAACCACAGATATACTTGCAAACAACATTTAGACCACGCACGCGCTACGCTGCTTGATGCGGTGCAGTGTGAGATATGACCTTAATTAATTAATCTCTTCTAATCGAGTGAACAGGTATCTTCTAGGCAAGCGTGCTACATCGTCGATCACATCTTCACTTAACATCAGGTGAGATAGTGGTCAAATGCTTGCTTATCTACAATAAAAAAAATTATTAAAAAATCGCCTAGTAAAGTTCCTTTTTTATTTTAGTATTTAGGTCAACGGGAAATACCCTATATGTTTTGATTCCCTTGTGAAATCGCAAAATTTGTGAAAAAAATTGACTTAAACGCTCATATCTTTTGATCGAGTTGACATACAAGTTACATCTTTTCACAGCTGAAAGATACCGTAGACACGAGTATTTGATATAAGTTTCAACTTGATATCTCTACGCGTTCCCGAGAAAAAGTGAACCTCTAAGAGTTGTTTTTTTTTTTGAGGTACGGAACCCTATAAACGATATCTGAAGCTTAAAGGTAAAAAAAATATGGAGAGAAAAGTGCAAAATTTGCGAATTCTTCCGTCGGAAACTGTATGTGTTAATTTGTTTATGTGTAAGTCAATTATGTAGGCTATCGTTTGATCACTACCTCGCCTAGTGGTAACTGGTAAGCGATTGGTTACAGCGCCTGGGCAATGGGCATGTTTCCCAGGAGGCACGGTTTCTAATGTACGCGGAGGCACAGTACGATGAAATTTTAGATTGTGTGTAACAATGTACAAAAATATAAAGTGTGTAACACTTAAAGAAACACACTAAATAAATACTAGGAACTAGTATGTAATAGATTTATTTGAGGGATGCGGGTACCGACCATGTTTTTTAGGGTTCCGTACCTCAAAAGGTAAAAAAAGGAACCCTTATAAGATCACTCTCTTATCCGTCTGTCTGTCTGTCTGTCTGTCTGTCTGTCTGTCCGTCCGTGTGTCACCACCGATTTTGTCAGGAACGGGTGGACCTAGCAAGTTTAAATTTATACCAGATACTGAAGTCTATAGTCCCTATTAGGTTTATAAAAATCAAGGTCCTGAGTCAACACGATGAAAAGATATGGGCAAACTTAGATTTTCAACTAGGAATTTTTATTTTTCGGAATTTTTCCTTATTGGTGCTGTAAGCTTGCTTGCTTGCTATTGACCAAAATTGACAATTCTAGGTCAACCGGAAGTACCCTATAGGTTTTGAGTCGAAAACCTATAAGGTACTTCCCGTTGATCTAGAATCATGAAATTTGGCAAGAAGCAAGGTCTTACAGCACAAATAAAGGAAAAATTCCAAAAAATAAAAAAGTTGAAAATCAAAGGGTGTCCCCCATACATACATAGTTAACGCCAATTAAGATAGGCCTCTAAGTTATATGCTCATACAATTTAGGGGTCTAGCTTAATTGGCACCAGGTCAACCTTAAATAAGGTAAATAAATAAAATTGTGCTATTGTGTGATTTATTTTTAGGAATTTTTCCTTAACTTCTGCTGTATCTAAGACCTTGCTTTTAACCAAAATTGACAATTTTAGGTCAACCGACAGTACTCTGTAGGTTTTGCATCGAAAACCTATAGGGTACTTCCCCTTGACCTAGAATCATGAAATTTGCCAAGAAGCTAGGTCTCGAAGCGCTTATATAGGAATAAATAATCTGAAAACCGTAAATATGTAGTTTATTAACAAAAAAAAGGTAAATATACTATTACAAAAGTATCATTTGTAGTTGGTGCAATTCATTTTCTATGGGCGAGGTTCTTGACTTGGCCGGTTTTTTTTCAAGTTTCTTCTTTTGTGAGAAAAAATATTATTGGGAGCCAAAAAAAATCCGAAAAACACGATTTACAAAAAGTAAAAAAATTACCGAGCAAACTTCGGTCTTCCAGGTAGGTACATTTTATAATGTGTCAATGAGTTCAAGGTACAATTTTTATCGAGTGAAAACTGCAAAGGTGCGATGTTTTTATCGGAAACGGTATGTATTTATTGGTTTATTATGTTCGTTTATATATTTTTTTTAATATCTTATAGGCTAGCGTTTGACCACTATCTCACCTGTTGGTAAGTGATGATGCGGTCGAAGATGGTAAGCACGCTTGGCCTAGAATGGGAACTAGCTCTCAAAGATAGCTGCCGGAACACATGAGATGTTTCGTGACAGATTTTCTGACTTGATTAGTTAGCCAGTGTCTTCTACAATATTATACTCTTGAATTGCTATTTTATAGAGCCTTTTTATCTACTCCCTTCTCTTATAGAGGGGGATGAAAAGCAGAGTGAATAACTCGGCCGCAACATTATTTTCTCTCGGCCGACGCATTTCAAATCCCGCTTTTAAGAGCCCGCTTGAGATTTTTTTTCCCACGCTTGCTCCGCCTACACACGCCGCGGCACCCCCGGTAACGATACAGGCGCGGGGGAACGCGCTGTAATTTCGCGCATGCGCGCTCCACACTCGACTTGCGACCTCGTTTGCTAGCGGACACGCCGAGCCGAGCGGGACGGTAATGACCGCGTGGCCCGTGGCGCGGCAGCCGAAGTTACTTACTACCTACAGAGCTATACTATATATAAATACGTACATCTAAGGTTTAAAATTACGTATTACGGCTTAAAAATGATTTTCCAAATCGAACATACATAGAAAAGATATATATAAATATATATTTATATTCTGACTAATTGAGAACCTCCTCCATTTTTGTGAAGTCGGTTAAAAATAGTATAGTCTTATTTTTCGTACAACTTGTATTTATTTGAGAACCCAACTTCACAAAAAAGGAGAAGGTTCTCAATTCGTCGGATTTTTTGTTTGTTTTATGTATGTTGACCGATTACTCGAAGACGCTTGAACCGATTTGGAAAATCGTTTTTTTATTTGAATGAGTATAACAGATGATCCCATTTAAATTTCATCGAGATATGTTTAGTTCTGCAGAGATATGAAGATAAACACCATAAACCTAGTACTGAAAATGACTAGCGCGGCATTTGAAGTATGTATTATTCCTTTTGTGAACGAATTTATTTGCAACCGACTTCCAAAAAAAAGGAGGTTCTCAAATCGTCTTTTTTAGGGTTCCGTAGCCGAATGGCAAAAAACGGAACCCTTATAGATTCGCCATGTCTGTCTGTCTGTCCGTCCGTATGTCACAGCTTTTTTATTCCGAAACTATTACGACTACAGACTTGAAACTTGGTAGGTAAATGTATTCTTGAACCGCTTTCCGATTTTTATACAATAATAAAAAATATAAAAGTTTAAGGGGGGGTATCCGATACATGAAACTGGAACAAAAAAAAATTTTTCTTAAAACCTATACGTGTGGGGTGTCTATGGATAGGTCTTTAAAAATAACATTGAGGTTCCAAAAATCATTTTTAGGGTTCCGTAGCCAAATAGCAAAAAACGGAACCCTTATAGATTCGCCATGTCTGTCTGTCCGTCCGTATGTCACAGCCATTTTATTCCGAAACTATTAGGACTACAGAATTGAAACTTGGTAGGTAGATGTATAAACCGCTTTCCGATTTTTGTACAAAAATAAAAAATATAAAAGCTTAAGGGGGGCAGACAGATAGACATGGCGAATCTATAATGGTACCGTTTTATATTTGGCTACGGAACCCTAACAAAGTTATTTTTGTAGTTGCGAAAAATAAAAGTTATAGAATACTCCACTGTGTGTGAACCCTACGAGTGCGAGTCCGACTTGCACTTGGCCAGTTTATCTCAAAGTAAATCATTTAAAAGATAGGCGCGTCTAATGTGATAAAATGTGTCCCCCCCCCATAACTTCTAAAGTAAGGGAGTGAAAAATCTAGAAAAAATATATTATATGTATCTGTAGATCTCAACAAAAACTTTCAACGAAAATTGGTTTAAACCAGATACAGTCAGTAGTTGTTGAGATATAGCGACCGCAAGTATAACTTTGTTTTTCATACAAACACTATGAAAAACAAAGTTATTTTTGTAGTTGCAAAAAATCATAGTTATAGAATACTCTACTGTGTTACGGAACCCTACGAGTGCTAGTCCGACTTGCACTTGGCCAGTTTTTTTTTGTGTGTATCACATTCCATCCCATTTCACCCTCTTAGGGGTAGAATTTCAAAAAAACCTGAAACACGTATTTACTTATTTTTTTACTGAAGCACAAATTTCAGCGCGATCCGAAACAATATTGATTTTCACACTTTATTACCCCATTTCACCCTCTTAGGGGTGGAATTTCAAAAAAACCTGTAACACGTATTTATTTTTTTTTTTTTAGAAGCACTTGTGTGAAGTTTCGGATAGAAAAGACTATCTAATCTTGTTTCTCCATACAAACTTTGAGCTCCGTTTCATCTTCTCCGAGGGTTAATTTTGGAAAATCCTTTCTCAGAGGGAACTAACGTCGTAATAACTACTTGCATGCTAAATTTCAGCGCGATCCGAAACAATATTGATTTTCACACTTTATTACCCCATTTCACCCTCTTAGGGGTGAAATTTCAAAAAAACCTGAAACACGTATTTACTTATTTTTTTACTGAAACACTTGTGTGAAGTTTCGGATAGAAAAGACTATCTAATCTTGTTTCTCCATACAAACTTTGAACCCCCGTTTCATCCCCTTCGAGGGTTAATTTTGGAAAATCCTTTCTCAGAGGGAACTAACGTCGTAATAACTATCTGCATGCCAAATTTCAGCGCGATCCGAAACAATACTGATTTTCACACTTTATTACCCCATTTCACCCTCTTAGGGGTGGAATTCCAAAAAAACCTGAAACACGTATTTACTTATTTTTTTACTGAAGCACTTGTGTGGAATTTCGGATTGAAAAGACTATCTAATCTTGTTTCTCCATACAATTTTTGAACCCCCATTTCATCCCCTTATGGGAAGAATTTTTGAAAATCCTTTCTTAGTACAAACTTACATACTAAGACAAATATACCCTCCAAATTTCAAGTCTCTACGACCAGTGGTTTAGGCTGTGCGTTGTCTGTCAGTGAGTCAGTCAGTCAGTATGTCAGGACAAAGATTCTTATAGAATTAGATAGATAGGCCAAGTGCAAGTCGGACTCACACTTGTAGGGTTCCCTAACAGTAGAATATTTTATAACACTAATTTTTCGCCACCAAAAAATTTACTTTGTTTCTTATAGCGTTTGTATGAAAAACAAAGTTATCTTTGCGGTCGCTATATCTCAAAACTGCTCACTGTATCTTGTTTAAACCAATTTCAATTTTGGTTGTTAGTTTTTATTTAGATCTACAGCATATGTATTTTTTTGATTTTTCACTCCCATACTTTAAAAGTAAGAGGAGGGGAGGGGGGGAAGGGGTTGGACATTCATTTTACCATTTTAGACGTGCCTATCTTTCAAATGATTGACTTTGAGAAAAAATGGTTTTAAAATACCTTCATGTTATATTTAAAGATGAAAAAAGTGACATACGGACAGATAGACATGATCAATCTATAAGAGTTCCGTTTCTTGCCATTCGGCTACGGAACCATAAAAACGAGGAGGAAAAAAATGGAGGAGGTTCTCAAATCGCCGGTACATCACATACGACACAGTAATGGTTCCGTAACACAGTAATGTATTCTATAACCATGATTTTTCGAAACTAAATAAACTGACGAAGTGCAAGTCGGACTCGTACTCGTAGGGTTCCGTAACACAGTAGTTCTATAGTTCTATAACTATGATTTTTCGCAACTACAAAAATAACTTTGTTTTTCATAGTGTTTGTATGAAAAACAAAGTTATACTTGCGGTCGCTATATCTCAACAACTGCTGACTGTATCTCGTTCAAACCAATTTTCGTTGAAAGTTTTTATTAAGATCTACAGAATATATTTTTTCTAGATTTTTCACTCCCTTACTTTAGAATTTAAAGGGGGGGGAGGGGGGGGACACACATTTTACCACTTTAGACGGGCCTATCTTTTAAATGATTGACTTTAAGAAAAAATGATTTTAGGAACCTCAATGTCATTTTTAAAGACCTATCCACACGTATAGGTTTGAAGAAAAAAATTTTTTTTTGTTCCATTTCCAGGTATGGGATGCCCCCCTTAAACTTTTATATTTTTTATTTTTGTACAATATTCGGAAAGCGGTTTATAGAATACATCTACCTAGCAAGTTTCAATTCTGTAGTCTTAATAGTTTTGGAATAAAATGGCTGTGACATACGGAAGGACAGACAGACAGACATGGCGAATTTATAAGGGTTCCGTTTTTTACCATTTGGCTACGGAACCCTAAAAATAAACTTTGTTTTTCATAGTATTTGTATGAAAAACAAAGTTATCTTTGCGGTCGCCATATCCCAAAACCTGCTGATTGTAGGTATCTCGTTCAAACTAATTTTCGTTGTTAGTTTTTATCTTACTTATGATAATACTACAATAACGAAATACTAATAAAATTAAAAACGTCTAAATACCTATAGTGTTTGTGAGAGAACAATTATAATCCAGTTGTAATTATAAAACAATCTTTATGTTGTATTAAATTCAAATAAGAAACTGCCTTACGGTTTCGCATTATATGTATTATATTATATTTCTCAGGATAAAACTCAGTAGTTCAATACCTCATTCATTGAAATCGGTCCAGCCGTTTGGTTCCTACAACCAAAACAATACCCACATATAATCGCGCGCAACATCAACACGACCGGTCATGTAATTATGTTCTAATCTGTGACCTCAGAGGTCGATGCCTTGCTTACTTCATAGTTACTATGGGTAAACATATTTAGGTAAATGACAGGTGCTTGTTTGGCTCCAAAAAAAATGAATAGGTACATTTTCGAATCTTGAAGGTCTGTCTTGAATCTTATCCTTGCAAGGCCTTATTTACTATTATTAAAAAATCTCGAAAGATCGCAGATACACGCGAAGTCGGCGCGCGCATCCTCACCTCGGAGAGGCTCGCGGCCGACTGACTCTAGATTCAATATGTTTCGAGTGCTGCTCACTTGCAAGTATATTTTTATACGTAACGCGCCGGGAATATGGTACAATATCGCAATCAACCTATTGACCGTATTCTTGCACAGATGTAAAGGACGTAAGTCGCAAAACTAATTTAATTAATTATGAGAATATGAATTGGTTTTGAAGAAAATTGTCCTGGGAGATTCTTATAAACCATGTTTTACATTTGATAGTATTTATTTTGTATATGTAACTAAATCTGTTTGAGAGACAAACAAGAAAAATGAAAAAAAAGGCATAACTTTCAAAAAAATAAACTATCGAGCAAATTATTTTCAATTATGTTTCTGTTCTGTGAAACGAAAGAAAAAACATTGAAAAATCTAATATTTAAGTTTGACTTCATTAATATTATTGGTTGATTTACTGTCATTAGGCAAAGTATAGCATTCTGCAGGGAGCGTCGCTACGCTCAGGATTCTACTTAACCTACTACCCTATAATCCTTCGCTCCGCTCTGGATTCAAAATAGCGGCCTCGCAGAAAGTAGGTACTACCTTCTCTTCTATTACCGCCCGCTCAAAAGGCTTGAAAAGAAAAGATCTACTTTGCGCAGACTTATCGAAATCGAAATCCAATCATAGTTTTTTCGAATATATGGGATGAATAGGTATTTTGCAATACATAATTGCCATTCATATATATTAGACATATACTTAGATATAGAGTACCGTTTCTCATTGCGCAAGTCTATCTCAAACAACGGTGTCATTTTACATTCAATGTTCTTATTCTATGAGATGTGATTGTGTGTGATTCATTTCATTCGTTTGCTAAATTCGTATCATTTGTCTCCTAGCCTAGGAGAGTACTGCTTGTTTACTGACATCAATATAACCACCGTTATTTCCTTTAAGCCTGCCTTCTGCCGTTATACGAGATGATCCACTTCCTATATGGTAAACACTTGAGCCATTTGGGCCACCCAATCATGTAATTATTCATTGTTTGGTTTGCAAACTTTTGGAATATACGAGGTGATTCTTTAAATGGTCTCGGATGAATCTCTCTCGGTCGCTATGTTGTTTGTTTTCTTCATTTGACATAGACTTGCTTTTGAATCGGCGCCACACGAAGTTTTCCTCATATGTTGTGTGATGTTAGTCTGTTTGTTTTGTAGTGAGGAGTTTCTGGGCACAGTGCAGCGCATCGATACGTGGCACGATTGCGCCGAGGAACCACCACGATCCTATGTTTAAATAGCACATTCTTCTGTATACAATGAAAGTAACCCTCGGCTTATGTGGCTTAGTGTGCCCTATATTACGCCCTTCACTCCACAATGCACTCAGAGTTGTTTACGTAATTTTGCACTTGTGGTTCTTCTTCCAATCGTCGACAGCAACATACAGCAAGCTATTCAATAGAGATTGTTTTGTTTTACACGTAAATTGGTTATTTACCAATCCCATATATACATACATGAAGTTTTATTTTACCGCGAACCATATTCTTAATCAAATTTCTTTCCCTGCAAATATACAAGATGAAGTATTAATAAGATAAATGTATAAAAATTTGATGCTTCCAAGTTATTCCCAGTGTTATTATTCAGTAATATGAAATAATCTTGAAACTTCGACTGTTTTATCTTTACTATTTATGTTAAACCAAATAAGTGATCTCATCTATTTGAACATCAAATTATTGTTTCGCCATAAGTCTGAAAGTTATGCAATAACTTTTCAGGATTGGTGCGTCAAACGATGATACAACGCCATTGCAAACTTCTTAATCTCTAAGTCATAAATATTTGCAATGTTAAATAAACCAACATAAACAGTTACGTCTCGTTTTATCATATACAATTGGGAAAGAAAATGCACTATAAGATTTTATAAGGAAGTGAAGTAATATGTCTGCTTCAAGCCAGTTAGAGTCACGCCTCTCTCTGCACGAGACTGGTCGTGTGATAACTGATACCTCGGCGGGAAATTGCGCAGCTTCCATGCACACGACCTTCGGCTATTCTAGAGGCTCTTTATTTCTATGACGTAGTTAGTAGTAGTACCTACTTACAGTCACATGAACTAACTGCCAAGGTTCCGACAAGAATACCTTGTGAAGACGATCATGAAAATTGATTTTCACGTAAATTGAAAATTTGCTATTGTTTCCACAACAACTAAATTATAGTAGCAATTGACGATAGTGTGGTTCAGTAGATTCGTATTGATAAACGTAGTAAGTAGGTAATGTACTTAAAATCAACATGACTTTATACATAGTACAGTCGCAGACAAACTAATCGCTTATATTTTAGTCTAAATGCCACATCAATCCCCAAATTCAGAGAATTTGACCTGAAATAGAGCGACATTATGACAGATGCAAATGATGACAGAAAGTTTCATTGCGCGATTTATGATTTATATTCAAAATAATGTTGAAATCGCAAACATGATATGAACAACATTAAGGTCAGTAGGTTATGCATCGCGAATCAGCGAAGGCGGAAAGCTGGCACGAGTTGCGGAGGAGGCTACGTTGGAAAGGTCAGAAGTCGTGCATTGGTCTAGTGCAGCTGTAGAGTGGGCGGTGGTAGAAGCTTCAGGGGAGGGTGGAGACGGTCGCCTGGAGGCGCGGGCGGCAGCCCACATGGCCTCGTTACGTAACCTGGTACTCGCTGAGTTCCGCTAATGCCGAAGGTTGCTACGCATAAGGTCGTCCGTCTGGGTCACGACACTACTGTGGTGAATGTTTTTATTTTACACATACCTATTAGAATAAAATATTGCCAGCGTGTGATGATTATTACTGTATATGATACCCAGGCAGACGTATCCGAGCCACTAGACACACACAAGACGATTTAAATATTTGATCGTTGTATATCTTACGAAACGTTCGTCGTTTTTTTTTTCGAATCTCTCTAATAATATATGTATATCTAATAATGCCGTAAACGAGCAATTCTTGTATATAATCTGAATCTCGTAAACGGCTCCAACGATTTTCATGAAATGTAGTATGTAGGAGGTTTTGGGGGCGATAAATCTAGCTAGGTTTCATTTTTAGAAAACGTCGTTTTATCCGTGTTATCAGGCAATGAAAAACGGCTACAATTAGAATACGAAGGTAATCGCTACCTTATGCGGCGATACAAGTTTATATACAGGATACAAGGTTATGATAGTTCGGTGGGAAATCGGACGGCCCTGAAACCAAAAGATCCCGGTTCGAGTGCAGATGACATGATGATTTTTTCTCAGTTTTTTCAAGTTCCTTCTGTGAGAAAAACTATGAAAAATATTATTTATATTTAATCAGTAATGTTACTCGTATCTAAAAAAAAATATACCGAGCAAAGCTCGGTCATCCAGGTACTAGTTTATGGATTGATTTGTCGGTGCCTCACCAATAATAATTTGCAACTGTTAAAGCCATTATTGCTTCGGCGCCACACCACAGCCAGACTTCAACAATTAATATGCCACAACAACCTTCACAGGTCACGGTTTTTGCCCCTAATGACTGCCTAGCCAGATAATAACCAACTAACAGTAATAACATACCTAAACCAATAACCGTTTCGACATTGAACCGAGTGTACAAACAAAATAGGTCGTCAGAAAAACCATAACTTGTTTACATATTTTGATAGCGACTTCAGAAATGTACAAGCACTTTAGTTTATGTGAGTAAACGAGGTTATCTCTTTGTAAATTATACCTGATAAACTATATTTCTATGGAGTTTTAAATAGGCGTAAAATGTTATTACTGCCGTATCGGCACGCATTTGATATTTTACAATCTTGGTAATTAATCGGTCGTATTACCTAATTAAACTAAGTATGTGTTTACTTTTATATTGTGAATACAGTACTTTCAATATTACTTACGAGATACGTGATGAAAATGGGAAATACCTTACTGCTATTTATATGTACTCGTATATATATAAATACTCGTTGTAAAAAGGGACATTCCCTGTTCGCAACCTATGAGACTCTGAAAACCTTCATAAATAAAAATAATGCAGCCATATGGCGGCCATTCTTTGTCTTTGTCAACAAGACCTTTAATTAATTAAATAACCAACAAAATCGGATAACAGCAGTTCACTGTTGAATTCTGGATTTAAGTGACGCAAGCCTTGTTTTGCCAACTTTACTTAGTCATTGCTTGGATGTTTCGCAAGAAAGGTGCCGTGTCCTCGTTTACTGCATGTAAACAAACATAGACTGGCCTTAATATTCACAACTTTGCAAGAAAAGTTTGTTTTTTTACCTTGACTATAGGTTTTCCCCCCACAAAATAAGCCTAAAAAGAAGGTAACGCGTGCAATGTTTTGTAAGTCAATAAGTAAAGTAAGTCGTAAGTCGCAATAACAAAATTAAATTGGTAGATATACAGGGTTATTGGTAATACGACGTATTCCCGGCAGGAGCAGATAGGGGGGCTTAAATGCGACATATTTAGGCCCCCCAATATATGACCGAAATTAAATACTTAACGAGATATTTGGAAATTATATTTTTTTGGAAAAATACCCACTTTTGGAGGTTCGTAACAAAAAAAAATGGCTAATTAAATGTTTAAATAATATTTTTTTTATTCGTAGGGAACTTGAAGTACTAAAATATCCAAAAATACTTAAAATGTAATAATTACTTATAACGTTTTTTAAAGCGGTTGACGCCAGTTACTGATAATTATTACTGTGTTGTTAATGCATGTAATGCATACAAAATTAAAAAATACATTGCTTAGCACTAATCGTAAAAATTATCAAAACATACGAAACGTCATTGTTACATTCTAAGTATTTTTGGATATTTTATTACTTCTTAAGCTTTTTTACTAAGTTCCCTACCAATAAAAAATAAATTGAATAATACCTACTGAATTAGTCATTTTTATAAGCTTTTATTTAGCTAGCAATGTATGTATGTATGTATGTATGTAACTATGTATGTTCGGGTGGAATCTTCGAAGCTAAATTAGACCCACTTCCCGATGTCCAATTGGACTCAAATTTGGTATCCTTATGTATCTTCGGTGACAATACAATAATATGGTACCATGGAGCTGGTCTGATGATGGAGACGGAAGGTAGCCACGGCATCTCTGTGATAAAATAATGTAAGCCCAGTGAATTTGGGCTCAAATGATTAGTTTTGAGGAGCACTTTACACTTAAATGATAGCCAGGATCTGATGATGAAGCTGAAAGGTGGCCATGGTATTTCTGTTATATAGCAACATAGCCCCACCGAGTCGATTGATTTTCCTTGAAGAGCACTTTACCCATCATAATCACATCAAATATCCGTTAAAACTGGCCAAGTGCGAGTCAGACTTTTGTCCCGCACACGGAGGGTTCCGAACGCCATCTATCGAATTTCTAACGAACTTCTAACACCAACTAAGTAAACGTTAACACAAAGGTAGAATAGTATTATATAGTAGTAGTAGTAATAGTAGTAATAGTAATTGTAGTAATTAATATTGTTAAATATCTGGTTGACCTATATTTTACCGATACCGGTATTTTCGCCACTTAAACAGACAAATATGACTCTTCCCGACATCTATGGACGAATAATAATACAATTTTTTTTAATTGAGAGCAACTAAAGGCCCATTTAGACGGGGAGAGTTTCTCGTCTCTTAGATACGATTATCGAAGGAATATAAAAAAGATTATGTGTCTAAACATTCACACCTCTCGCTCTTCCACTCTGGCGACAATTGACTCGCAATAGAATATTGATAGTGTCGGTCTAAACAGAATTTTCTCGTATTTCGATTCTCGCACTCAAAACGGTTCAACCCGATTTGTACGATACTCGTATGAACTTGAAAAATGTCATACGAGATCGTGTTTATACAAGTCGAGACTCTCATAAGCAAGAATATGCTTACTATACTTTTGTTGTGTAAACAAGGCAATTATCGCCTAGCGATAAGTCATATGCGAAGCTCGTATGACATAATCGTAGGCGAGATTTTAGTTCTTGCCTGTATGTAAACATTTTGATACGATTGTGTTATGGCGATTATTGCTTGTGATAGTAGCGTATGGTTTCTCGTAAGGAAACGTACGAAAAACTCTCCCCGTCTAAATGGGCCTTAATTGCTTTACCGACACAGTACTTCTACTCGTCAATAGATGTCGGGAAGAGTTACATTTTAAGTTGATTATCAATAAAGTGAATTATTGAAAACACGAATAAAACAACATTTTCTGAAAATGACTCCTAGCTAGATCGATTTATCGCCCCCGAAATCCCCTGTAGGTATACTAAATTTTATTTAATCGTTGGAGCCGCTTCCGAGATTCAGATTAAGGTAAAGACGATAGCGCCATCTTTGATGCCCGGTAGATAGCGCTGCGCTATCGTAAAAAACTTTTTTTAAACTTTTCTTTCATTTTTAACTTTGTTTTCTTAGTATTTGTTGTTATAGCGGCAACAGAAATACATCATCTGTGAAAATTTCAACCGTCTAACTATCACGGTTCATGAGATACAGCCTGGTGACAGACAAACAGACAGACAGACAGACAGACAGACAGACAGACGGACGGCGGAGTCTCAGTAATAGGGTTCCGTTGGTACCCTTTGGGTTCGGAACCCTAAAAATCATGCCTTCTCTTAAATACTTAGGTAGTAGGTAGGTAGTCGGTATCTATATCTACCTACTAAAAAGTTAAAAATAAATTATAAGTAAACAATATTTTTAAAAACAAGCTTTTATCTAGGACAATGAACTAAAATGTTAAAAATAAATTCTAGTAAGTATTTGGCGTGTACTTACCTATATTTTTAAAAGCTTGAAGCACTGAAGTGTAGTAATTACCTAGCCTGAAAAACGGGTAGTGCTTCAAGCTTTTAAGAATATAGGTAAGTACCTACACGCCAAATACTTACTAGAATTTATTTTTAACATTTTAGTTCATTGTCCCAGATAAAAGCTTGATTTAAAAAAAATATTTTTTCTTATAATTTATTTTTTAAAATTGTTTAAAACCTCCTAAATTGGGTACTTATTTTTCTAAAATTTGCTCATTTTCAAATTTCTTGTAAACTATTGACTTTCGGCCATACATTGGGGGGTCTAAATATGTCGCATTTTTGTCCCTTGATCTGCTCCTGCCGGGAATACGTCGAATGCCAATATAATAATCAGCCAGTATAAGTACTCTAAAATCGTTTAAAAAACGAAAAAACCGACTTCTTATGCCGCGCTAGTCAATTTCAGTAGCAAGTTTGAGGTGTTTTGTATCCATATCTCTGGAGATACTTATCAGATCTCGATAAACTTACAATGGGACCACCTCAGGAGTATAATAAATAATTTTGAATACAAAATAATTTTGATAATCTGTCCAAAATTGACAAAGGAATCGCTCAACATACATAAAGAAATACTTACATACGGACGAACTGAGAACCTCTCTCCTTTTGAAGTCGGTAAAAAATAAACATGTCTTCGGTATTTAATTAGTCATAATATTTTTATCTTTCGCCATAGAAAAAGTATTAGGTAGTAAGATCATACAACGAAATCTGGGGGCACGGTAGTGCCCCTGCCTGCAGACGAGCCAAGCGAAGCGCAAGGACACTACGTACTATTAAGTATTCTGTGGCACTCCTCACCTTTTCTCGAAGCGCTGCGTTGTTTTTGTTAATCATCATAACTTGGGTATCGATTATACCAGATAAACAAAATTCCCGGGATATTATGTCGATAGTGGACTTATTAACCGACTTCATAAGGAGGATTTTCTCAATTCGGTAGTAACTTTTTTAGGGTTCCGTAGTCCTGACAAGGTACCCTTATAGTTTCGTCTGTCTGTCTGTCTGTCTGTCTGTCCGAGGTTTTGCTAAGACCGTTAATACTAGAAAGCTGTAATTTTGTGGGGGTATGTAAATAAATGACGCCGACAAAGTGCTGAAATAAAATTTCGAAAAATATTTTTTTTTAGGGTAGATCCCCTATATGAGAAGTGGGGATGAATTTTGTTTTCATCGTCTACCCCATCGTGTGGGGTATCGTTGAATAGGTCTTTTAAAATAACTAAAGGGTTGATAATACCAATTTTCGATTGAATGCTCCATTTACGCTCCCTCTATAATGCTCTAACAGCTAAACTGCTGGCTTGAAAAATCTCGAATAATTCGTGATAATAGCGCATTTCATGAACTTAAAAGGAAAATTATAGCGATTAAGATAACTTTATTAGTTTAGCAGTAATAGTCGTTGAACTTGGGTGTTGGATAATTTTGTACCAAATACAAAATCCTTATAATAAATCCTTTAAAGTGAAAAAGACGGAGTACCTAGTTGCTTGTGTATAACGGGTAAAGACTTGCATTGAATAACAAGCTACTACGGAACCCTATATTGCGCGTGGCCCGACACGCACTTGGCCGGTTATTTAAACTTTGTAAAGATCTGATGATGAGTTTCGGAGTCAGACAACGGAACTTCTTCAATAAATGCCAGCAAATTTTGTCACCTCATGACTCCGTCATTTTTTAACCTACTTGATAAATTATTTTTTTCTTTGAGAGGGTATACTCTCCTGTGGTCCCATTGTAGAATAATCCAGAATAATCCAGATCAGATAAGTATCTCCAAAGATATGAAGACAAACCTCCGTAACAGGTGTCTAGCGGATTAAGAACAGTCTCACTATGTTGCTGATTTCTTGATATTATAAAATTTTATGGTATGGTTTGTTTGAGAAAGTATACTTTCCGTTCGGCCCCATTGTAATTTGATTGAGATCTAATGAGTATCTCCAGAGGGTAGAGATATAAACGACTCAAACTTGGTAATAAAAAGTACTAGCGCGGCATTTGAAGTTTACACGTCCTTACTGTACAAGCTCTAACTTCACAAGCTCTTCACGTTAGGGTCGGCTCACACCGCGACGCGACGCGCGTTTTGCTGCGCCGCGCGGCGTCGGGCTGCGCCGCGCGACTCCAAATGCATCGTCGCGTCGCGTCTCGGTGTGAACTGACCTTTAGTCAAAATATGTGGCTTGGTCATTTCGTTACTACAAGAACTATTGTATAACAGAAAAGTAATGAATAGTGAATACATTTTTCATCTTACAACCATGTGAATGTAGCGAAATGGCCAAGCCACGTATTTTAACTAAAGTGTAGAGAGAGCTCTTGAAGTTAGAGCTTGTACAGTAAGGGCGTGTAGAGTAAGATGCTTGGCTCTACATGAGATCTGATAACTTTTTCACAGTGGGAGCCGCATGGTCTCGTCTTTGCAACATTTTACTTTAAAAAGGTTTTGGTGGGACTTATTTTTACTACGAGCTACTTCGTTACGTTCGTTCATAGAGTGCGTGGCATGGTTTTAAAAACTATCACAGTCAGCTTGCTGCCTCTGACAGGAAGGCTGATGTAGTAGGTATGTATGTATGTACTCGTATGTATGTACCCAGTACTTTTTCTTTTATTTTGTTCGATTAATGCTTTCGTATGGGTATTTTCAATGGCCATTCATAATGAGCATCTGTTTCGCATTGTGAGTGGTACCGGATGTTTAGTCGATGCGACGTACTAAATGGCTTATCGGCGATAGTGTTCTGTTATCTCTAGTAAACAAGTAGGCGCCGCGTCATTCACGACTAGTAATGCAAGCTCTCAATCGTAGATCAATACTGACTCTATATTTAAATAAAAATAATATTGTTTAAAAAACTTAACCAATTTCACATGCGAGTAATTTTCAGTATCTAGCAACTTCTGATTAAATGATGATATATACTAGATAGAAAATATGAAACATGTGATAAAACTTTTTAAAGATATACAACATACGCATGCATTTTTCCGTCATTAAAATCGGGATAAATCGAGGAGGTATTATAATACACGCACACAAAAAATATCATCGTCATCATTAGCCTATCTCTGTCCACTGTTGGAAATAGGCCTCACCTATGGCACGCCACTGAGCTCGTTTTTCAGCTCTTTGTTTCCAGCCGCTGCCAGCCAGCTTGCGTATATCATCGCTCCACCTAGCTGGAGGGCGCCCTACACTACGTTTGCCGAGAGACACAAAAAATATACTTATACTAAAGAAATGAGAACTTCCCCTTTTTTGAAAGTCGGTTAAAAGAAGAGTTTTAAGAAAATAATTTCTTTTGTTAGGTACATTAAAATTTGAGCTTTTGGCTAAATAAAATAGGATAGTAACTACATAAAATACGTAGATGGATGCTACTAACTAACAAACAAACAAGATAATTGTTAAATTAATTTACTTAAGTAAATAGTTTATATTATACAATTTTTTTATTATTTTTTTTAAGATTACTCGCAATTTGGGTTGCACATTACTAGTATTCTTGTTAACCCCTCCAACTAAGCTAAATATGCTTGTCTGGAGTGGGTTCACGTCAATAGTACAATAGGTGGGGTGGGGATCAACTCACGATCTCTCGATCGCCAGTCCGACACCTTATCCATTGGGCTATTGCCGCCTATTAAAATATAAAATACAAAAAATCCAATACAAACATACTGTTTTAACTAGGTATGGATTTTTCTAACGTAACTATGCGCTGTCATATTTTTTCCTTCTTCATGCAACTTTAACCTTTGTTTTATTTTGTCCATTAGTTTTCGTTGAATACTTTTTTATTTTAGATCCTACGACTAAAAGTTACAAGAGTTGTAGAGAATTTAATTTGAAACAAAAAATGTTTTACAAATTTTCTGTACGACCAATAGTTTGCCAAATAAGCCATAAAAGATATTTGCACCCCTTTTTCCAAGATGGCGGCTGCGGGACAAGGGTTGCGATCCCACAAACTTAGTTTTAACCAAATACTTACCCCACTTGCACGCTTATGCTAAAAAATGTTGCATTTCAATGGACTGCGTGCGGGTCTGATAATCGACAAATGTGAACAGGGGTGCCGACACCTGATTATACGGACCCGACACCCAACAGATGGGAACGAGCTCTGTACATGCTCATATAAAAATGCTAGCTAGTCTTGAACGATCTAAATTTTTACCTATCTACATGCAAAATTTTATTATTTTAAACTACCTACAACTATCCATACAAATATATTATGTAACTCTATGTTTCATTAGTAAATAACCAGTTAAATATAATTTAATTCACGCTGCACAGTAATTCACATTGTGTTCAAAGAATTTCCTTGTCTGCTGAGATGCGGATATAATATTCGTAGGCAGAAAACATTCTAATCAGCAAAAAAATAAAAACTACATTATCTGCTACAAAAAATCCCTATTTACAAATATTATAAATATAGCAGTCATTGTGGGAATCCCCAATTTGTACCCAGAATGTGTTAATGATTTCCTCATGTTTCTGTTATGGTATTATGGCATTCTTGTAAAACCCCGACCTTTGCGGTCCAGCGATAAGCTAGTATGTCGATTGTCGATGCCTAATGTATCAGAAATTGCCCAAATATGATACGTATATATTTTTAGATATTAGTAAAGTTTCGACGTTTCCGTCATTATGTCTTTTTAGGGTTTCGTACCTCAAAAGGTAAAAGTATAAGATCACTTTCTTGTCCGTGTGTCACACCAATTTTCTCAGGAACGGGTGAAGTCTGAGGTCTATAGTGCCTATTAGGAGTATAAAATCATGTTCGCGGAAACTTGTAAGTAACGGTCAAATTGAGACCTACCTTTTTGAAGTCGGCTAAAACCGGCCAAGTCGAGTTGCACTCGCCCACCGAGGCTTCCGTACCAACTTCTCAAACTAGGTTAAAGAACAAATTTAACTTTGTAGTTCGATCCATAGAAAATTTATTGTAACAACTACAAATAATAAGTTTGTAATAGTAAAACCTTTATTTTTGTTATAAAATTATCGTGAATTTGTAAAATTATTATTTTGTATATTATTTTGTGTAAGTATTATTTTCTAACATTATCAGTGAACATCGCGATCTCACCGCGTGACCTCACTCCCGACACCGAATAATGCCCCCGAGGAAGAGCGACGGACTCGCACGAAACCTTGGTCGAGAAAATTCGACTAAAAGTATTATGTATGTAGTACATGAATATAACATTAATTACCTTTATTTTGTTATTAAACTGGGTACATATTTACGGTTTTCAGATTTATTCCTATACAAGTGCTTCAAGACCTTGCTTGTAGCCAAATTTCATGATTCTAGGTCAACGGGAAGTACACTATAGGTTTTCGACCCAAAACCTATAGGGTACTTCCCGTTGACCTAGAATTGTCAAGCAAGGTTTTAGCACAAGTAAAGGGATGAAGACCTTAATTTTCAACTTTTTTTTTCTTTTTTTCTGTGTCGGGAGTGAGGTCACGCGGTGAGATCGCGATGTTCACTGATAATGTTAGAAAATAACACTTACACAAAATAATATACAAAATAATAATTTTACAAATTCACGATAATTTTATAACAGAAATAAAGGTTTTACTATTACAAACTTATTATTTGTAGTTGTTACAATACATTTTCTATGGATCGAACTACAAAGTTAAATTTGTTCTTTAACCTAGTTTGAGAGGTTGGTACGGAAGCTTCGGTGGGCGAGTGCAACTCGACTTGGCCGGTTTTAGCCGACTTCAAAAAAGTAGGTCTCAATTTGACCGTATATATTTTTTTATGTTTGTTCGCGGAGATCTACGTTGTTTATGAACCGATTTTGATGATTCCTTTTTTAGTGGAATGGAGATATCCCAAGGGTGGTACCATTGTAATTTCATCGAGATCTGATTAGTATCTCCAGAGATATGGAGATAAAAACCTCAAACTTGGTACTGAAAATTAATAGCGCGGCATTTGAAGTCGGTTCTTTTAGTTTTTTAAACGATCTAATTTTAATACTAGCTTCTTCCTGCGGCTTCGCTCGCGTGGCTTACATGAAATAAATTACAAAAATTTTTTGAAAAACAAATTTAACATTACATGTGCTCTTACTCCCTCTAAATTGATTTTTTTTTATATAACTTATAGTCTAGCGTTTGACCACTATCTCACCTGTTGGTAAGTGATGATGCAGTCGAAGATGGTAAGCGCACAAAAATGTTTCGATAGAAAAATCCATTGGTGCACGGTGGGGTTTGAACTCGGTACCTCTGGTATCAAAGCCGACCGTTCTCCCGATTACGCCACCGGACCCTCAAAAATGACAATATGAGTGTACAAAGTGACAATATCCTAAACAAATGCTGCTTGGAACAGACCACATATAACCGATCGTGTAAAAAGCAGTCCTCCGTCTACCCCTGCTATATATATTAAGAGTATAGCCGCCTTGTGACTTATTTATTATCATGGCAAAGCAGAATATGAAGGGAAACTGCTCACTTTTCAACTCGCAGGGGAAGTTCAATAAAGTCAGGGTTCAATATAGTCAAAGAATAGTTGGTGATATTGTTTTTCAATTTATTAGCCGACTTCAAAAAAAGGAGGAGGTTTCTCAATTCGACCGTAAATATATATATATATATTTTTTTTTATGTTTGTTCGCGGATAACTTCGTCGTTTATGAACCGATTTTGATTATTCTTTTTTTGTTCGAAAGGAGATATCCCAAGTGTGGTACTATGGTAATTTTATCGAGGTCTGATAAGTATCTCCAGAGATATGGAGATAAACATCTCAAAATTGGTACTGAAAATGAATAGCGCGGCATTGAAGTCGGTTCTTTTTTAGTTTTTAAACGATATTATTTCAAACCGAAACAAATGTGTCGGGGGTGATTTTGGAAAAACTCTGATACACGTGTCTCATAATTTTAATTGAAGAGTTGGTGTACAAATTTTCGAATTAATCGACCCAGAGAAAAAAAATGTTTCACAGAAAAATTAACATTTCATTTCACCCTCTTAAGGAAGGAATTTCAAAAAATCTTATTTAAATAGAAACACTTCACAAACTACACACCTTCCAAATTTCATGTTTCTAGAACCAGCGTCTTTATGTACGTTAATAGTCAGTCTGTAAATAATTCAATGGTGTGGGCGATGATTTTGAAAACACTGTGATTCTCATAATTTCCATTGTCTCTTCAAATGGAAATTATGTGTACCAATTTTGAAGTCGATTAAGCGACCCAGAGAATAAAACGTTTCACAGAAAATGTAACCTTTCATTACACCCTCTTAGGGGTGGAATTTCGAATAAGATCGTTTAAAAACTAAAAGAACTGACTTCAAATGCCGTGCTATTAATTTTCAGTACCAAGTTTTAGATCTCGATAAAATTACTATGGTTTGGTACACCCTTGGGATAGTTCCTTGCCAACAAAAAAAGAATTATCAAAATCGGTTCAAAAATGACGAAGTTATCTGCGGACACCCAATAAAAAAATATGTATATACGGTCGAATTTAGAAACCGCCTCCTTTGGATAGCCTCTAGAGTCTAGTGGATAGCTTCACAAAGAAAGAACACACATCTTAATGTTACGTCTCTAACACCAGCGGATTAGGCAGTGTGTTGACTGTGTTGATATATCAGACTATTATGCAGTAAGTCAGACAAACGCGTACGGGATGATTTTTGAAAAACTGTGATACACGTAACTCACAATTTTAATTAAAGCGTATGTGCACCAATTTTTGAGACAATTGACTCAGACAATTAAGGGTTTCATAGAAAGTACAACCCTCTATTTCACCTTCTTAGGGGTGGAATTTAGAAAAACCCTTTCTTAGTGGATATCTACACTTCACAAAATAGTTCAAAAAAACACACCCTCTAAATTTCATGCGTCTAGGACTAGCGGTTTGGGCTGTGGGTTGACATCTCAGTCAGTCAGTCAGGACTTTGGATTTTATATATATAGATATCTGAAAGATGTCGAAAAAGTTCATGTTCATACAAAAATTAAAAATACATTCAAACTTTGTAAAAAAAAGTTTTTAAACATAGTCGGCAAAAAAATGTTAACTAATTGGAACAGTGTATCTTCTACAGGATATCCTATAGTCACTAGTACCACAGATTATAGATAGATAGATTAACACTTTATTGCACATAAGAATACAGAGATAGGTATTTACAAACACTTAAAAAACTAACTGTACAATCGGCGGCCTTATCGCTAAACAGTGATCTCTTCCAGGCAACCGGGACACGATTGGAGATACATTACTATCGATGGCAGTGTGCATTTACGAAATAACAAAGTATTTAAAATTATTCATCTAATCAAATACAATGGCGAAATACATATAATTAACCGTATAGATATATAATAGTTACTACGTAACCAGTACGTACACAAGCAATGAATTTTTCTATGCATTCATGTATCATGGGTGTTCATCCACAGGTGGTAAGAGCATAAAATCCATGTTCTGCTTGACTTGCTACTAAAAAGTAGCTTAACGCTATAGGTCTAGCGTGTTCAGCATCCTTGACCACATCATCGCTTACCTACCCCCAGGCGAGATATTGGTCAAACGCTATCATCCTATTAGTTGTGAAAACTAGTAGTTCTGTGAGAACAGTAGACCTCGCGTGCCCATATAACCTTGGAATAACCGACACATTCCCCCTTTCCATGGCTTACCAAAGCCATTTCAGAGTTTGGGCTTTTGCCAAAAAGTAGTATAAACTATAAACAAAAGTGTTTTTATGGAATCAACTCAAATGTCAAACTCAGCCCTTGACATGTTCGTTCTCTCCACTCCATCTAAAGGTTGTCTGGTAGAGATCGATTTAAGCGATAAGACTGCCCATTGTACTATTTTAAGACTTTTCATATTGTTATTTATATATTGTGTACAATAAAGAGTTATCATTCATTCATTCATTCAAAGTATATGGTTTTCCACAACTTTAGATACGGCTTAGTCTAACAAGCCCTGATTGAATAAAAACTGACTTACTGCATAGTGTATTAGGACGCCGCTAGCAAAACCCTGTTCTTGAGGATGAGAGCCCAAAGAGCTCTGCTAAGGGTTGCAAAAAGTCCGTACATATTATACATCCTTGTATTAGCGTTGCGCTTTCATAAGACATCCCTAGAACATGCAACCACTAACTGCCGCCACTACACAGACTCTTAGAAAGCTCGTCGAGCTAGGAACCAACAAGGTCAAGGCTCCTATTGTCACAAACTATGTTACCAAAACCTAATAGTACAGGGCCTGCTCATCCAGCAGTTAACAGTTGCATCTCTTCGAAGGCATCCAACAACCAATACAACTGCTAACTGATTGTGAACCAAACCCCAACACTTAACAAAAAGTTACTTACAGCTGCTCCCATACCACACAACACGCATGACGCAAAAACATGTTTTTTTATAAATTTTAATGTATTGTTGTCTTGTCTATTCTGCAGCATATCAAAATGTGTACATATGAGAACAACTTTTCGTGTTATGCAAAATGTTTATTTTAGTTAAATGTGGATAATGGCCAAACGCTAGCCTGTACGATATATTAAAAAAAAAAACAGACGAATTGAGAACCTCCTCCTTTTTTGTGAAGTCGATTAAAAATATATTAAAATTAGCTTAAGTATGTCATAAGCCATTGCTTATTCCACAAGAAGATACTAGCCCCATCGAATTATAACCAACAGAAACCAAGTACGCGTTCGTCATACTCGCCGTTCATTTGGCTCGGAATCCGACCCAATCGAGGCCCGCGTAATTAGTGGTCCGTGTCACAAGGTAGCGAATGCGTCTCCCGCAAAATTATTAAAATATGACATGTTAGGTGATTTTGTGCCACAATTAATCGGAAAAGGATCATAAGGTTTCTGGTGTATCATTCCACAGGTAAGACAAACATTTAATTACGTTAATTGTCTAATAAAACAAAAATAGTGAATCAAAATAACAAGCTCTTAGAACGAGCAGAGTGTTGCCACATGGGTGGTTTGAAATTGATCTAGTTTAATTTACACATTTATTACCAACATTTATTTACTTAAAATAATAACAAAAAAATTTATTAGGTACATAATATATATACTTAAACTAGACTTAACTAAACTACTTTTTTACCTATAGTAATGAAAAATTCAGTTTATTACATAATTATTAGTTTAGTTATCTCGAACAGTTACACAATATCTTTGTCGATTGTGAATGTATTACCCGACTGTGCAAGGAGCGCGACGGAGAGACGCATACCAAAAGCTTAGTGTAAATAAGGTCCCGACTCCCGTTGTCATCCTTTGGATAAGGAACCCTAAAAAGTATCCTATATACCTACTTTCCTAGGCTTTGCTACACTATCTTCATACCAAATATCATCAAAATGAGTATATCCGTTTATTCGTAAAACGTAAAGAGTAAACAGAGTTACTTTCGGAATTAATAATATACAATTTAGGGGTGCCTCGTGGGTTTATCCGTGATTAAAAATTAAGATGATGAAAAAAGTTCACTTCTCCGACTAACAAACTATAGGTACCCAATCCCCATGCAAAAAATCACGAATCATCCCTTACCCAACATTTAGCGAAAATACTTTCTTACTGGCATAATTATAATACGTCTATGCGTGTAACACTGCAAGTAAACTCAGCGCAGTTCCGCACACCAATTTTCGGCCTAGCTTCCGAGCGAAGCGTTGTTTGAAAACCTACTTTCTGTAGGTTATAATTCGATGACTGGCCCCCATGACACAGGGAATCTAAGTGTGGAGCCATGGGCCACCTGATAAATTATATAGTTCTTATATTAAGTATCTTGTTGTATTGCAATTAGTCCTAAGTTTATTGGAAATTTCAATTGTAAATTGGAAACAAACCATTCATTCAATGACAGGCAATAGGGTAGTATAGAACATGGGTACTGTATATGCGGACAAAGCTGTGGGGTGTAGCTAGTATTATCATAGCTTTGCAGTTGTAACATTAAGTGGATTGCACTAGAAGTTAATTATTTCAAATAAAGCTGATACATGTTGAGCAGCTGAAAACAAGTCGTGTGTAAAATTGTAAATAATATAGAGTTGCAGACGTCTAGACCCTAAGGGTACATATCGTAGCATAGTCTAGACGGGCCATGCCCCTTTTACCACTGAACATTATACTTTGCTGAAACACGCTCAGTTTTCAGACAGACTGGTCATAAATTTAGTTAGATAAACCTCACACACACATATAAATATTTTCTGAATTTGTAAGCAACGTGTATTGTATTGTCTAAGATCCATGTCCATGATCAATCCAAAACTCGGTACAATTAAACCTTAAAACATATAATGATACACGTATATTTTGTTTTTTTCAAAACTACCCCGAGGGAGTGTAATGAAACGGCTGAAAGGATTTAGATGTAATTTTGCATAAATATAGTGTATAAACAAGACTAAAAGTGCCCCGCGGCTTCGCCCGCGTTAAAAACTTCTTTCATTTACTTCAAAAACTTTTTTTTCGTAAAAACCTTTCTATCATAAAAACACATCAAAAAAGAGTTAGCCAAATCGGTCCACCTGTTTGCATGTTATCGCGTGACTAAGGGAAATAGTGATTCGTTTTAATAAAACCCGAAAACCATATTAATTTTCAGAATTTGTTACCCCATCTCATATTTCAGTAGGGGTGGAATTTACAAAAATACTGCAACACGTATTTACTTATTTATTTACAAAGTACTTATGTAAAGTTTCGAATAAAACAGACTATCTAATCTTGTTTCTCCATACAAACTTTGAACCCCCGTTTCATTCGCTTAATGGGTGAATTTCAGTAAATCCTTTCTTAGTGAATACTAAGGTCGTAATAACTATGAGAGTTAGCCAAATCGGTCCACCTGTTTGCATGTTATCGCGTGACTAAGGGAAATAGTGATTCGTTTTAATAAAACCCGAAAACATATTGATTTTCAGACTTTGTTACCCAATTTCACCCTCTTAGGGGTACAATTTCGAAAAAACCTGAAACATTTATTTACTTCTTTATTTATAAAAGTACTTGTGTGAAGTTTCGAATAAAAAGTACCAATTCGATGTTACAGAAAATAGAATATTGACAAAAGAAACAATGAAAACGTAATTAAGATAAGATATAATAAAAATTGAAATTAAAATTATAAATTCAGTAATCCAACAATATTTCATAAATTTGCCACAGAATTTCGAGCCGCCTTTTTGAATTACGGCAGGCTGCTTAAAAAATGTCTATATTTAATGACATTTCGTTAATCAGCTGTATGACTCGTGACAATGGTGCGAACTTTACTAAGTGAGTCCTTGCCGATGGAACTACCAAAGTATAAACACGACGCCACGCACCTACCACCGGCACCTGCAGCGGCAGCTCGGCCAGCACCTCCGAGTGGTGCAAGTTGCAGCGCAGTACGCGGAACAAGTACGTGCACAGCGCCACGTCTTTCCTCACGCATTTTAGCCCCCCTATCTGCTCCTGCCGGGAATAATGAATTACCAATAACCCTGTGTACACACAAGATATAGATAAACAAGCGTTTGACCACTAAGTATGGTTCACCTGATATGTTAAGTGACGATACGATCGATGACCTATTATCCTATATTACCTAGAAGATACCTGTTCACTCGCGATTTGATGATTATGCTTGTCCAGCTTTATTTCAATGGTAAATAAATATTACATACAATATCTGCTGTATTTTCTAGAATATTAAGTACAATCTCGCAATTAATATAGCGTTCCACGGTTTCACACAAGCAACAATAGTTTCATAACACGATGACTATTAGTGAGATTCCCACCACCGAATCCAATTTGCCGACCTTCGTGGAATTTCAAAAAAGTCGGCTTCTATCCACTGAGAATATTGCGATGCAACGTGACATCTAATTACAGAACTTATACTAAACTGGCTGCGCCCCGCGGCTTCGCCCGCGTTAAAAGTATCCTATGAACTATTTTGGCTATACTGGCTAATCTACCTGTGCAACGAACATATATATTTATTTTCTATTAAGTTTTAGTGATATATAATTCGATATTACATGCTCGAAATTTAAGATAACTCTGGCCAAGTGCGAGTCATACTTTTGTCCCGCACACGGAGGGTCCCGAACGCTATCTAACGAACTTCTAACACCAACTAAGTGAACGTTAACACAAAGGTGTTAGTAATTAATATTATTAAATATCTGGTTGACCGAGCTTTGCTCGGTATTTTTTGTCACTATAATTGCCACTTAAACAGAAAAATATGACTTCCCGACATCTATTGGCGAATAATAATACTTTTTTCTTTTTAATTGAGAGCAACTAACTGCTTAAACGACACAATAACATTAAAGCTACTTCTATTCGCCATTAGATGTCGGGAAGAGTCATATTTTAAGTTGATTATCGATAAAGTTGATTATTGAAAACACGAATAAAACAACATTTTCTGAAAATGAAACCTAGCTGATCGATTTATCGCCCCGAAAAAAATTGTTAAATTGTTGCCCACTGTTAAATTGTATGACAATCGTTGGAGCAGTTTCCGAGATTCAGATTCAGATTCCGAGATTAAGGTAAACACGATATGAATCGCCATCGTGCCATCTATGAATCGTGCATAGATCGTAGCGCTATCGTAAAAAACACGTTTTTTGTTTTAAACCCATTAATTTTAAACTTTGTTCTGTTCTTAGTATTTTTTGTTATAGCGGCAACAGAAATACATTATCTGTAAAAATTTCAACCGTCTAACTATCACGGTTCATGAGATACAGCCTGGTGACAGACGGATAGACAGACAGACGGACAGCGGAGTCTCAGTAATAGGGTTCCCTTGTGATGGCACACCCGCGCTAAATTTAGAAGATTATGTAGGTATGCCATATTTTCCTACTAACCTACACTTATTTATGGGGTAGGTAGGTGAAATAATAAGCACTGTACTCACATTTTCCATTACGGGGTATTATAATCACTACACAATATATCAACGTGTACATATTAAAACGTATTTTATAAACAGACATAGTCTTGTTGAATTGAACTTTAAAATAATACTGAGCGTCCAGCCTGGCTGCTTTCAGACTTATATCCAAAAGGTAGACCATAAAATGTCTCCCGCCATTACATTATGCGATGCTAGCGCCATCGCTCGACAACTACAGTCTATAGCCAATAGAATGTCTATTTATTAAGTTTAAATAATATTTAAAAGGTTTTCTGACATAACTATATTCTAATTTATAACTATAATAATTAACAATACTTAACGCCTACAATATTTATATTAGTGTATAAATAATGTGTTCATAATTTAAGAATTAACTATGTAACATAAACATCAATAACTATTTATAAGTATTGTTAACACTTGGTACCCTTTGGGTTCGGAACCCTAAAAAAACACGCTAAGCCTAGAATACTCTTAAGTCTCAAGGGATGTGTGCTGCAGGAACACCGTAGAGCTATGACGGCAGATTTTATCCTTTGTGTGCTGCAGGAACACCGTAGAGCTATGACGGCAGATTTTATCCTTGATTTGTCTCTACAAAAAATCAAGGTCTGCTGTAGCTACCTAGCCCCTATCATTTGCTTTTTTTTACCAACCAATTACAAAAGGAAAAATAATAATTTTCTCTTTAAGATGTTTAAAGGGTCATATTTTTATTTGCAATTGGTTGGTCAAAAAAAGAAAATGAAAGGGGCGTAGCTACAGCAGACCATGTCTTTTTGTTGAAACAATTTTTTCTATAGAAGCATTTTCCAGGGAGGAAACGGAGGAATACATTTGTATGGAAAGGTGCACCCCGCGTTACCTCTCAAATCCATTTACAGAATTTCGTGACTTTGCTGTTTGCTGTTCGCCGTTGAGTTCCACTATCCACCTCCTGACTCCATCATCAGATCAGTTCAATAGTACCAGATTATTGCATTGTTACTAAACATACATAAGTGTGCAGAATTACAGCTCAATTGGAAACCGGGAAGTAGGTCAATATTTACTTCTAATATATTGTTATTACATTGTTAGTTATTTAGTTTTTCCTCGATTTCCTTGAGATTCGAGAGAGAGATGATAATGGTACAACTGCGGGAGTATACGCTTTCGAATTAAAAAAAATATTATTTTTTATCGTTTCAGTATTGGCAAAAATATGGATGAACATACAAAAGAACATAGAACCTCCTCCTTTTTAGAAGTCGGTTAAAAATACGGGACGGACTATCGCGCTTAAATATTAATTTTATTTTCCTCGACGCAAAAGCACAAAGTATATAAAAAGTATTAGAAAAAATATTGGATTTTTTAATAATAATAACTAGTTTAAGTCATCGAATTATAATGAGTTTAAATATAAATTTCTATGGTTATTAATTATTATTATATATAATACTAACAGCCCGCCCCGGCTTCGCACGGGTAGAACATATATGCCTACAAAAATTGCATCAGTTTGTTGCATCGAATATAAAATATGAACATATTTAACAATCATCGTCATATTTCATCCAATTTACACAAAACCTTAACGAATTATGCAACTAAACCTTCCTCATAAACACTGGCTATTGGTGAAAACCGCATGATAATCCGTTCAGTAGCTATTGAGATTATTGCGAACAGACAGACAAACGCAGTGATAGACTTTGTTTTATAATACTTACGTAGTGATATTGGACGGCCCTTTGGCGTAAAGGATAGTTACCCTGATTCTGACCCGACGGTCGTTGGTTCTAATCCTAGCTATATACCTACCAATTAAAGTTTTATGTGCATTCATGAATCATGAGTTTTCGTACAGTGGTAGTGGGATCATTAAATCTACCAAAAAGTAGCTTACCACCAAGGAGAACATCTGCCGCCGTAACCTTACGCGTTCCCCGACGCAAAATGTAGGGGTAATATACGTTTAACGTGTGTATCTGTGTGTCTGTTTGTAGCATCTTAGCACCTAACCGGATGAACCGATTTTGTTATCTTATAGATTCGTCATGTCTGTCTATCTGTCTGTCTGTCTGACTTTCGTCGTCACAGTCGGACAATCAGTTCCATTCGGAACATGATTTGTACTGCAATTAGTCTGCGTTTTATTTATCTATTATGTTTCATTATTTCACAATTTTTTGGATAAAAATTGTCTGAAGTACTGAAACATGCACTGGGTTACGGGTGCACGTAATGGTACGGTTGGCAACCCTACATTAATAAGGGGAATTAAACATGTGTTTTAAGTGTGACGTTCGACGTCTAGATGAAAGCTGAATGGCTCAATAACTTTGTTTTTTTTTTGTAAATTCAAAGCGTTATGTTTCTGTTATATCTATATTTTTTGTTGAATATGATCTATTTAATGTTATTTGACGTGTGGAAGTGCTAATTTTTAATTTGCCCATATACTGAATAAATGCTTTGACTTTGACTTTGACTTTGACTTTGACTTTGACTTTGACTTTGACTTTCTGTCTGTCTGTCTGTCTGTCTGTCTGTCCGTCCGTATGTCACAGCCATTTTATTCCGAAACTGTTAGGACTACAGAATTGAAACTCGGTAGGTAAATGTATTCTGTGAAGCGCTTTCCGATTTTTATACAAAAATAAAAAATATAAAAGTTTAAGGGGGGCATCCCATACATAGAACTGAAACAAAAAAAAAAAAAATCTTCAAACCTATACGTGTCTATGGATATGTTTTCAAAAATGACATTGAGGTTTCTAAAATAAATTTTTCTCAATGTCAATCATTTCAAAGATAGGCGCGTCTAAAGTGGTAAAATGTGTGTCACCCCCCTCTAACTTTTAAAGTATGGGAGTAAAAATCTAAAAAAAATATATGCTGTAGATCTCAATAAAAACTAACAACGAAAATTGGTTTGAAGCAGTTTTAGAAATATGGCGACCGCAAAGATAACTTTGTTTTTCATACAAACACTATGAAAAACAAAGTTAATTTTGTAGTTGCGAAAAATCATAGTTATGGAATACTTAACTGTGTTACGGAACCCTACGAGTGCGAGTCCGACAACAAAAAAAAAAAAATTCTTCAAACCTATACGTGTGGGGTGTCTATGGATATGTTTTCAAAAATGACATTGAGGTTTCTAAAATAAATTTTTCTCAATGTCAATCATTTCAAAGATAGGCGCGTCTAAAGTGGTAAAATGTGTGTCACCCCCCTCTAACTTTTAAAGTATGGGAGTAAAAATCTAAAAAAAATATATGCTGTAGATCTCAATAAAAACTAACAACGAAAATTGGTTTGAGCAGTTTTAGAAATATGGCGACCGCAAAGATAACTTTGTTTTTCATACAAACACTATGAAAAACAAAGTTAATTTTGTAGTTGCGAAAAATCATAGTTATGGAATACTTAACTGTGTTACGGAACCCTACGAGTGCGAGTCCGACTTGCACTTGGCCAGTTTATTTTTTTGTTTGATAGATTTCTTCGAGAGTTTTCTTAGCTTTGATTCATGAAAATTCGTTCAATCGTTATAAAACTATGAGCTTTTTTCTAGTTAATTGCGCTATGAAATCAACTTTCATAGGTCTGATCAATTCGAAAATCTTCTTCTTCAACGATATTGTAAGAACATGGAAGCATTGACCTGATGCTGGGACATCTCCTGGACTCTACAGAATACTCAAATCCTCACCAACTTACAGCTCAGATTTTAAATATCATGTTTAGAGTCATTGAAATGCTTTTAATGAAAAGATTATACATAGATCAGTCGGGGTGGTTTAAAATATTATATTATTATATATATAGATGAATATTATTTTATACAATAGATCATATTATTATACTATATTGACTTAAAATTGATTGTGATCGGTGGGGATCTACAGCATAGGTAAGCTTATAATAATATTTTCGCAGTAACTATGACCTAATCTGTGGTTTCACGGCAAACATTTTATTAATTTTGCGATGCGTGTATGTGAAATTCGTGATATCTTCTAGAGTTTTCATTTGAATTATAGACTGTAAAGGACAATTTAAATCTATAATATGTGGCCAAGCTAATTACCGTAATTATTTGGATAAGGATTAATACTATATACTTGAAAATAGCCTTGGAAGTTATGTAATATTTTTTTACAAAAATTTTAAGATTAAAATGGTTACTGTGAGTCAACCTTAAGAGATAGACATATGCTGTCGTGGACTTTTTTGTAGGTCTTATTAAGTTGTACAAATCTTGCATAGAAAATATTCTTCTATCTATTTTCAATTAAGCAGCGTTCGTAAGAAACGTGTTTTTTCGACCGTTTATTTGCCGACTTAGGTTGCAAATTAGGTCTCCACGAATGTACCTTTGATTTAAACGGGATAATATATAGCCTATTTTCATTCCGAAAGTCCATTCTATGTATTAGTGAAAGAATTTTTTAAATCGGTTCAGTAGTTTTTGAGCCAAATCATAACAAACATACAAAAATACAAATGTTCTCTCTTTATAATATTAGTATAGATATATTATAATATATTATATTAGTTAGTATACGAGTACAAATATTAAATACACACATCAACAGAATCTAGGCAATAATATAATTCTAATTACATTATACCGAAATTAAACTTGTCTTGTCGGACGACCCCAGCTGCTTTGAGTCTACAAGGCAGCATGACATTGACTGCACAAAAATATCACGAGGAGAGAGAGAGAACCTGTTATTGTCCAGCAAAGAATCCAAATGGGCCAGGAATTTCTACTCATGCAGTCATGCATTCACGATAATGTACCTTCTCATACTGCGTGCCTGGTATCTGCCGCTCGCTGAGACCACGAAATTCGAGTTTTGGATTGCGCCTGACGAATCCTATCAAACATGCCTGAGACATGTTACAGCGAAAGGCTTTGAAGGATTTTCCGCTGTATTTGACAAGGGAACAAAAACTTTTCGAACATTTACAAATATAGTGGGGCTCATACCCCAGCCAGACATTGACAACTAAATTTAAATATGAACATTCGTTGCCGGTGTGTGATTACTGATTATTGCCAGAGGGGGCTAGGTAGGCTAGGCACTAGGTTCTCAATTCGTCTCTATGTTTTTTTTTGTATGTACCTATGTTACGCTATTACTCCGTCAATTGTAAACCGATTCGAATGATTATTTTTTTAATCGGTAGGGTACATTTCCGAGGTGGTCCCATTGTAATTTCATCGAGATCTGATAAGTATCGTGTCAAGCTCAAACGCCTCAAACTTGCTACTGAAATTGACTCGCGGGGCCATAGAAGTCGGTTGTTTTAGTTTTTAATTATTATCTTAATTATTATATTAATATCTTAATTATTAAAAAAAGAAATAAAGTTATTTCCTCATACATTTTCTATGGCGATTGATTATTATTTATATCACTTCTGTTAATAATTAAAATTGCGTATTATTTTTTTATTACATATCCCCAAATTATGTAGTATAATTATAGTTAATATGGCTTAGGTGTTTTGATTATGATGAATGAGTAGTGAGTACTCAATGTACTCATCGTTTTGTGTCAGTGAAAAACATATCCCCCTGTTCTATTATTAAAATCCAAAACTCCATTGACTCTGCTCGAAGGCAGGTAAAAAACAAACTCTATAATGCTGTAAACAAGATGTGACCGATCATATCATTATTATATGACCTCTAGTCGTTGAATTGTTCGTGAAAAACAATGTAAGTATATGAACAAACGTTACCTACCTACATACACAACATTATTATGAGTATATTTTCCTCTTAAAAGTTAAAAACAATCTGTATTTGAAAAATTTTTATTTAAATTTAAATACGAGTATAGTCGTCCAAGCAGTCCAACGGAGTTTGTATTGGTGCGATGCGACCGCAAGACCGCCTCACATCTTACGGTTGCGTGGGAAAATCCTGGTGTTCTCACGTCTATTGTTTTGCTCCAACTGTGACCCAGCCTCTGAAGTTTCTTGTTTCGACATTAGTCATTATCATTACAGAACGAGGGTCCAACTACGTAAACACGGACACGGCGTTTATCGTGCGATGCGACACAATCAACGCGATCCTCTGATGTTTGCGAATGAGCCAGAACGAATAACTATTTTACAACCTACTTAGAAAAGCTGGTCTTCGCATAAATTATTTCCCAAGATTTTCATTGCATTAACATAATTATAGCGTAGCCGCGTAAGTGTAAAGTAAAGGAAAAATGCGAAGGAAAATTAGCTAGAAAATCACACTCGGAGGAAATGATAAATTATTTATTTGAATTAATCGCGTGTTATATAATTTGTTAAATTAATGCGTAGTATTGCGACGACAATACGTTTTGCGTCGGCGACGCCAAGGTCGGGGTCAATGAACCTATTTACGTCTTCAGAAAGAGGCGCCGTGTATCGCCCCGCTCGCCGCGCCCGCCTACCGAATAGAAATAAAACTACATTATCATATCGCACTCTGCTATACATAATATATCAAAACAACTCACACAATTTATTACGTTTCCTCAAAAACAAACTATGAAGAAAGTATAATGAGCTCAGTGTTATGATACGTTCTGGCACGGTAATATTTGGGGTTTTGTTTGTGAATTCTTCATAAGCTTTCTAAATCTGCGTACGTATTGAGTTCATACAGTAGATATGTACTTATTTTCTTAAATAGATTTCAAATATTCAAAACATTGGTTCACACTTGGAGAATATATACCTATAGCTCAATAATAATTACGGTTTATCGTGGGCCTTATTTGTTACTAATGATTAAAACACATATTTTTCTTGATTTTTAATGTTACTGTACGATTGAACTTGAAAGTAAATCGAGAAACAGATTTCAGAGCCCATTATTTTGTTTGATGATTTTCGTGTCAAAACCAGAATGAAGCAGAAAAACAACTTTGCTCTAGTTTCCACAATGTAATGTATGTTCTGTCACTGATAGACAGTAACAGGGCCAGCTGCTCATTCATTGTAGTTTAGGGATGTTCACAAGATGTTCACGTTCACATAGTCAATGGTTGTATTGTGTTGTGAGTGAGAGTTTCCTGAATATGTACATTGTAAGCCGAACGATTACGTTTTTCGTAATCTTCGTTAATTTTTAGGGTTCTGTACCCAGAGGGTACTAAAGGAACGCTATTACTGTGACTTCGCTGTCCGTCCGTCTGTATGTCTGACTGTCTGTCTGACTTTCTGTCTGTCTGTCCGCACTTTACAGGGCTGTATCTCCTTCACCGTAATAGTACATGCTTGAAATTTTCACGAAGCATGTATTACTATGGGGTATTTAACAACAAATACTAAACAAAATAAATTTAATTATTAGAGGTATGGGGACTTTAAAAAATGTGTCTTTACGGCGTTTTTTGCTTGAACTTATGAACAATAATAGATAGAGAATTGGAATCTTCACAACGTTTGTATTACTATGGCCGCTATAACAACAAATACTAAAAACAGAATAAAGTTAAAAATAAAAGGGGGGTATTATACCCATACAAGAAAAGTGTTTTACCAGGCGTTTTATGCTCGATCTTACAAACAGTAATAGATAGAGATTTGAAATTTGCTCATAGTGTGTAATACAATGGTTGCTATAACATCAAATAATAATAAAACTGGCCAAGTGGAGTCAGAGTCGCGTCTCGTATCGCACACGTAGGGAGGATTCCGTACTACAATACAATACGAAACATAACAGAGTTTCAACCTCATATTTGATTATTAATTGGTATTACCAAGAACATTTGCCAATTTTACCAACAACATTTTTTGTAGTGGTAGGACTTCTGCTAGTCCGCCTGGGGCCGTACCACCACTTTGCCAATTAATTTTCAGCCGTGAAATAGGAATGTTTTTCGGTTGAAATGGCAAGGTTTTCAGTGAAATTACAGGGCCTATGTGAGACTCAACATCTTTATGTCTCAAGGTAACAGGCGCAGTGCAGTGACATGCAAAATTCTGGACTGCCAGAATTTTGCATGCCGTTGTATCTGTAATAGGTAGACGTCATCGCTTACCATCAGGCGAGCGTCGTACTTGTCCTGTTACCTTTTACTTTAAAAATATTATATTACCAAATAGTACATAATATTATATTATCGTGTCAATACCAAACATGCTTATTAACTACAACGCCATATAACGAATATCTAACGGACTTCTAATCTAACACAAACTAAGTGAACGTTAACACAAAGGTGTTAGGGTAGGCAATTAATATTATTTATTAATAAGGTAAACAATCGTTCATAGATGGCGCTAAAGTAAAAAACACGTTTTTTGTATGGGGACCCCCTTTAATTTTTAACTTTGTTCTGTTTTTAGTATTTGTTGATATAGCGGTAACAGAAATACATCATCTGTGAAAATCTCAACCACCTCACTATCACGGTTTATAACATACAGCCTGATGACAGACGGACAGACAGACAGACGGACAGCGGATTCTTAGTAATAGGGTCCCGTTTTACCCTTTGGGTACGGAACCCTAAAAACTAAATTAAATTACAAATTAAAGGGGTCCGTCCTCCCCATACAAAATCTTATTTTACCGGCAAATTTTGTTCAATCGGAACCCTACGTGTGCGAGTCCGACTCGCACTTGGCCAGTTTATTCTATATTGCCTGTTTTACCAAATAGTATATAGATTGTGCACATAGTATATATAGCACATTACTTTGAAATGTTCTGTGGTATAAGATGTGGCATTATTCGGGTTTTTTTAACTTTAAGTATTGGTAACTAGTGAGGTACCTACTTAATGAGGACCAAAATCGGTCTCGATCTTCAGGCATCATTTGCTATTCCTTACTAGAATCCATCCACGTTATAATCACGGTAATGCCAAAGTAGTCGACGCACCCCGCAGCTCCGCCTGCATTAAAATGTTATCCTATCTCCATTCATTCAGGTGTCCGGTTATCGGTGTCAAAGTCTCTATGGAGAAAAAATATAGTAATATTCTGCCACCAAAACAACATACTTAGCAGCCATTATATTGTTTTTTAATCGAAGCACTAGTGATTCCACTAATTTCGCTTATAGCTTGTGTAGAAATCCTAGAAAAACCAAAAATTCGATAGATCGAATTAAGACATTTTTGGTTTTTCTAGGACTTTTCAATATATTAAAGTCATACATTTTCCAATTTTTAATTCAGAAAAGGTAAAAAAAAAATTTTCGAAACAAAAAGATCTGTAATTTATTTAGCGGATTTTGTAGAAATGTATGGATTTAAAAAAAAAACTTAAAAAAAAAAAAATTGGATTCTGTACCTCAAAAGAAAAAAGGAACCCTTATAGGATCACTTTGTTATCCGTCTGTCTCTCTCTCTCTCTCTCTCTCTCTCTCTCTCTCTCTCTTTGTATGTCTGTCTATCCGTCTGTAAAGACCCTTTTTCCGTAAAACCCTAAATATGTCGTTTAATAACAAAAAAAAGCTAATTTACTATTAAAAAGATATTATTTGCGGTTAGTTCATAAACAGTCGTTAGGCGTCGAACTGCAAAGTTAAATTTGTTTTGATAAGTTTATACGGAAGCTTCGGTACGCGAGTCAATCTGTACTTTATTTTTTTATTTTATTCGAATGACGCCTGCATATCGGCAAAATGAGCCGGAATACTCTGCGCGTTAACATGAATAACATTGAAATCTTAGGTTCGTAGATAAAATCTGTCGATGAGATGCAAAGTGACAAGTGACAAGATGCACATACAAAATCTTATACAAAGTGTGTCGTAGATCTATCATTTCTTAGCAGCGCGGCATGTTTTGATCTAGACTAGACGCTGAAAACAGATAATAATACTGCTGGTGCCATCATCATAATCAGCCTGTGTTAGTCCACTGCTGGACGTAGGCCTCTCCCAAAATACGCCACGCTGGGGTCATAGGCACACCACTAATTCTTTTGTGGCAACGCTCGCTGGCAGCTTTATATTCTCAAGCGCCTTGAGACTATAGACGCGATGCCGGGTGCCATCTGGGCTCTTGACAAGTATAGACCCTTGAGATCTACCTACGAGTATAATTTGTAAATTAATCTCATGCTTGTGATCAAATAAACCGGCTTGATTATTAAGCTTTTTTGCACAGGAACTGCACAGGGAAAGCGCGTCAATTGCTCAAGATACATCATTATCATTAACAGCCAGTATTTGTCTACTGCTGGACATAGGCCTCTCCTATGGCACGCCACTGAGCTCGATCTTCAGCCCTTTGTTGGCAACCGCTGCCAGCCAGCCTGCGAATATCATCGCTCCACCTAGCTAGAGGGCGTCCTACGCTTCGTTTACCGAGGTCTCCAATCTAGAATATGTCTACCCCAACCGTTATTGGTTCTTTAACAGATGTGATCAGCCCACTGCCACTTCAGTTTGCTAACCTGATGTCGGATGACTTTAGTGCTCTGTCAGATGACTTCATTTCGTATTCAATCTTTCAGGGATACTCCGAGCATAGCCCTTTCCATAGCTCGCTGAGCGACATTAAATTGGTGGATCAGTCGCACTGTCCGTATCCACGTCTCGGCTCGGTATGTCATCATAGGAAGATTGTCTTTAGGCTTTATGGTATCGGCGATGAAAAAGTTCATCCAGTGACCGATGCGTGCAAAAGAGTCAGCTGAAACCTGAAAAGGAGGACTTACAGTACATGCTGACCACCCTGGTCAGCATGTACTGTAAGTCCTGCACGGTTTCAGCCATGATGACGATTTTGTCCGAAAATCTCAGGTGTGAGAGGTTTTCACCGTAGATATTTATGCCCCGTCCTTTTCAGTTCAGCGTCTTGAACATATCCTCTAGCTAGAGAGTTTGTGATTTTTTCAATTTGGGGGAAATATACCGTCCCTTTTTCGCACACCTCGATGTAAAGGGAATGTTCAGTCTGCTGATCTTGTACTTGGACTGTCATAGTCGCGGCGTCATACAGACCTCTCAACACTTGGATGTATCGCCAATTAACTTTGCACTGTTGCAGGGACTCCAGAACAGACCTGGGGCCTTATTCAGTATGACTAATGAGATAACGCGTTCCTTAACGCGCCACGTCACGTTATTGGAAAATTTTATTCTGTATGCCACACGATAGGTAAAATATACAAAACGCGCGCGTTACACGTCCTCCTATTTCACGATTATTTTGACAGCTCAAAACGCGCTCATAAACTTACCCTACCGCGTTTTAAGTGGCATAGAGAATACCATAACGTGGAGATAACGTAACACGGCACGGTAAGACTTTAAAATGGTCATACTGAATAAGGCCCCAGGTTTCGATGTAGTCAAAGGCTTTCTCATAGTCCACAAACGCTAAACACAGGGGCTGGTTATACTCCTCGGTCTTCTGTTATAACCTGTCGCACTGTGTGTATGTGGTCTATGGTGCCGTCATCATCATCATTATCAGCCTATACTTGTCCACAGTTAGACATAGGCCTCTCCAATTTCACGCCACTGAGCACGATCCTCGGCTACTCTCATCCAGCTCTTGTCAGCCGCCTTGCGAATATCATCGCTCCACCTCGTCTGAGGACGTCCTACACTACGTTTACCAATTCGCGGTCTCCACTCAAGAACTTGTTTACCCCTGCGGTCGTCGGTTATTCGGCTAATGTTGCCGGCCTATTGCCACTTCAGCTTGCTAATTCGATGAGCTATATCGATGACTTTGATTCTCTGTCGGCTCACCTAGTTACGAATTCGATCGTTCAACGCTGAGCGACCTTACATTTGTGGTCCGGTGCAATCGTGAGTGTTCACGTTTCGGCTCCGTATGGCATTACGGGTAGGACGCACTAATGGAAGACTTTTTTTGTCTTTAGACTCTGTGGGATTAGCGATGTGAAGACTCGTCGTAATTTATCAGAACAGAAATAGCAGGTGTTTATTCATAGAAGTTACATTAGATGAAATTACTTTACCACCAATTCAAACGTGGTTAAACGCTAGCCTATATGATATTAAAAATAAAATAACCAGCCAAGTGCGTGTCGGGCCACGCGCAGTGTAGGGTTCCGTAGTAGCCTGTTATTCAATGCAAGTCTTTACCCGTAATAAACAAGCAACTAGGTACTCCGTCTTTGTCACTTTAAAGGATTTATTATAAGGATTTTGTATTTGGTACAAAATTATCCAACACCCAAGTTCAACGACTATTACTGCTAAACTAATAAAGTTATCTTAACCGCTATAGTTTTCCTTTAAAGTTCATGAAATGCGCTATTATCACGAATTTTTCCAGATTTTTTCAGCCAGCAGTTTAGCTTTTAGAGGGGGGGGACGCCCTACTGGAACTAAAATTTGCACTTTAAGGTTTTTTATTAGCAACCCTTAAGTCATTTTAAAAGACCTATTCTACGAAACCCACACGATGGGGTAGACGATGAAAAAATATTCATCCCCACTTCTCATATAGGGGAGCTACCCTAAAAAAGAATATGTTTCACAATTTTATTACAGCACTTTGTCGGCGTAATTTATATAAATACTCCCACAAAATTATAGCTTTCTAGTATTAACGGTCTCTTAGCAAAACCTCGGAGAGACAGTCAGACAGACAGACAGACAGACGGACATAACGAAACTATAAGGGTTCCTTGTCAGGACTACGGAACCCTAAAAATGATTACTAGTTCTATTGAAATCTACTTAGATATAATCAAAGTAGAAAATATCTTTTGGTGTGCCGCCCGCCACATATAATAAATCTCACAAAGCCACGTTTTATTGGTGTTTTGTTATATTTATGCAACTGAGCTGCAAACATTGACTTTTGAGCTTAATCTAATCGTCCGTAATATATTCGTGGTTCGTGTGGATCGCTTGTGAAAACAACATAATATATATTTACTCAGTCCTTGATCAGCAAACCGATACGGTGATTGACCGTCGTCGGTTACTCACACCACGCGGCACTTGTCACAAAAAACGTGGGGTAAATATCCCTTAGGTAGGTACTATTTTTACTACAATTCGTGCTCACTTGATGCTACGTTTTCAGAATGGCGAGCATGATTTCCATCTGATAAAGTCCAAATGCAATGAATGATTTAATAGTTGTTACGTTATATATATTTGTTGTGATTATATGTGTTTTTTTGAGTCGACCCGAACGTTCGTTAAAAAAACGGTTTTGGATTTTGGATTTTGTTTTTACATTTACAATATCGTATTTCAATGCTAGTTAGTTGTAAACCTTTGTACCGAAACCTCAAAATTTGTCGAGAACTTTTACGATCTGTATTTTTCCGCTGGTTTTGTTTACAACGCAGAGACAGACAAGATCAAACTTTTTGAAAGACCTCAGACATGTCAGAAAAAATAAATGCTTTCGAATTGAGAAACCTCCTTTTTTAAGGCGGTTAAAAATCTGATAGAGAGAGAGAAAGAGACACCTACTGAAAGCTGTTAAAGTAAGTATAATAGTTGGTTTATGCTATTGGTGTATATTATATCCTGTTATCTTGCAGGCCTCGATGAGTGTGTGTCTGTATTTGTGGCAGCGCCTCGATGCAGAGGCCGCCGGGTATTTCCGGTGTTGTACCATGTTTACTCCGGACCGGAGTCCAGTGGAATATTCTGAAGTTGTTGACGACGCGCGTCGATGCACCGTGTTTACTGTTTACAAGTGTCCACCCCCAATACATTGACCGAATTCAGCCAAACATCGTTCATTTACAAACAACATATCGCATAAACACAGTTATTGTGTGCTCTTACTCATACCTGTGTGCGAGATTATCTTTATTTAGATTTTACGTAAGTGAACTTGTTTGTCCGTAAACAGAAACACGTAAAATGTATTTTTTTCTGCAGGTTGCGTAGCGTAATATGTTGCAAGTCACACTTCGCCAATTTGAATAAACTGGCTAAGTGCGAGGCGGACTCGCACACGTAGGGTTCCGATTTAAATAGCCGAAAATATAAGTTTCTTGTATGGGGACCCCCTTTAATTTATAATTTAATTTTGGTTTTTTTTATATGATCTTAAAGCAGCTATTGTATTGTTATACAGTATGAGCAAATTTCAAGTCTCTTATCTATTACGGTTCATAAGATCAAGCAAAAATCACGTTTCTTGTATGGTGACCCCATTTAAACAACAAATACTAAAAACATAATAAATTAAATACCTATTAACTTTATTATGTTTTTTTTGAGTGAGTGATGTTGAGTTCCAGTAAAATGTGAGAACCATCCATGTTTACAAACACGACCTTCCGATAATAGGGTTATCGCAAATACACAACTGATTTTCTATTATTAACCGGATGAATGAATGGATGTGTTTCAAAAGTATTTCAATACCTCGGTCCGTTTCTGCGGAGATGGCGGTGTTTACTGTGAGCGGAATTCTAAGAATGAAACACTATAAGTATAGGAAAACGTGTTGGGCGTTCTATTCATAGTTGATGAGCTATTTGATGGATAGATGACGCGGCCTCGTCGACAGACGCACGTCGCACAAACGTTGCAACTGGGCTGCCAGTTTCCGTGAATTTTGCGAAATACCCCGAATTGCCCTATAATTAGCAGAAAAAGCTAATTAGCTTATGCTTAAGTTATGAGCAAGGTAGCCTTCTACCGATTTTTTTAAAGGTTTCCGTTATTTAATATATTCTTGATTGCTCATATGCTGGTATTAGTTTTGATCTGAACAAAGCTATCGATAACGATGTATCTGGTAAGTACCTACACTACATATCTCAGATTTAATATTGGAGGTCCAATGAACATACCGTTGTTGATATTTTTTGATAGAAAATTATCTTTTATGAAATACCATGGAACATATGTTTTAACTAGCGTCAATAACCAATTTTAAAACATTTTATAAAGGAATGTGAGCATAGTCGATAAATACAAATAATTTTCAAATAATGGCGAAAACACCTATCCGTCATCGACGTATAATGAGGTAAATATTGTTTGGTTCCATTTATTTTGGTGGATGGAGAATTCGAGAAATGGCATCACAACCTTCCGTTCTGGCGTGGCGCCGGGCGGCGTCGTCGTCGCTGCGCCGGCGCCTCCCCCTCGCCCCTCGGAGTCACGAGGGCACACATATCATAATAGACATCTCACTGTTCGACACAATTACGGACAACAGTGAGGCAAAAGATGACGTACCTCTAATCGCGTAACGGTGATGTAACCCCCGATAGTTCCTCACCGACCGACGAACATTGTTCAGTTGAACGGTCAGCTGACATTTATATAATTTTCTTTTCCACCTGACGTACTATTTTTAATTAGGTACTTTAAGCATACGTATTTGGAATTAATGTTAAGCTAGTAGGTAGTAAACATAGATTCTGGCGTATTACTTGGAAAATAAATTCCATAATAATAAAAGTTCCGTGCGTCATTGAGGTTTTGTATTCTTCATAAATTGTCTGCCTACTGAATGTTGTTAATACATACTACCATTTTTTTATTTTCTTTTTAATTCGTCCTGCCATTTCTAATAGAAACCCATTGAAAATATTTAGCATTTCCGTTCACAATCCTTTTAGATACGTACTACTTCGAATGGAAATATGTAGTCTAACAACACACACTCAAACGACCTTCCTCTTGGGAATGGATTTGATTCATTCCAATCAGATATAACACCTCAACCACATGCGTCATCGGAATAGAGAACAATGAATGCATAATGGGAATGATAATGTCTTAATATAATAATAGGGCTTCGCCAAAAACGGATCTAGTGAGTGCGGCAGGACAGAATCGATTTGGTTGCGGCGGTGCATGCGCCTACGCAACTTGTGATTCATTCCTTTGGCTAAACAGCGGTAAACATTACCCTAAAATCCCTAGGTTAGCCAGTGTAATACTATTCCTTCTGGCTTTCTTAAACCAAACCAAAGTCATGTGATTTAGAAGTCATTTCGGTCATCGCCACTTCAAAATTGACGGATCTAGGTAACTAAACATTCTAAGCGTCTCCTCTTTTCCTCTTTAGTTCGTTCTCAGCTGGTTATTCTAAAGTTTTTCATGTGTTTTTATTACATGATCCTGTTTTTTTGAATGGAACTTTAAATTTAATAACTAGCGACTCGCCATGTTTTGCATCAGCTTGTTACGTCGACTTTAAATTAAAATCGTCAACAATAATCGTCATATTCAACCAATTTATAAATTATCTGACTTTTTAATTATGATACACCTACTCGTACTATGCCTTTCTTTCCTCAGGAATATCACTCTATTTATAGATGAAAATCCGTTCAATAGTTTGTGAGATTATCGCGAACATATATACAAGCAGACGCGGCTAGTTTGAATCTTCAATTCCGATAATATTTGTAAAATATGGATAATTATTATGAATACAAACCCTATATCTATACTAATATTATAAAGAGAGAACATTTTTATTTTTGTATTTTTGTATGTTTGTAATGAGTAAGCTCAAAAACTACTGAACCGATTTAAAAAATTCTTTCACTAATATATAGAATGGACTTTCGGAATGAAAATAGGCTATATATTATCCCGTTTAAATCAAAGGTACATTCGTGGAGACCTAATTTGCAACCTAAGTCGGCAAATAAACGGTCGAAAAAACACGTTTCTTACGAACGCTGCTTAATTGAAAATAGATAGAAGAATATTTTCTATGCAAGAGTTGTACAACTTAATAAGACCTACGAAAAAGTCCGCGACAGCATATGTCTATCTCTTAAGGTTGACTCACAGTAAACATTTTAATCTTAAAATTTTTGTTAAAAAATATTACATAACTTCCAAGGCTATTTTCAAGTATATAGTATTAATCCTTATCCAAATAATTACGTTTATTAGCTTGGCCACATATTATAGATTAAAATTGTCCTTTACAGTATATAATTCAAATGAAAACTCTAGAAAATATCACGAATTTCACAAACACGCATCGCAAAATTAATAAAATATTTGCAGTGAAACCACAGATTAGGTCATAGTTACTACGAAAATATTATTATAAGCTTAGCTATGCTGTAGATCCCCACCGATCACAATCAATTTGAAGTCAATATAGTGTAATAATATGATCTATTGTATAAAATAATATTCATCTATATATATAATAATATAATATAATATTTTAAACCACCTCGACTGATCTATGTATATAGCTTTTTCCAATGACTCTAAACACGACATTTAAAATCTGAGCTGTAAGTTGGTGAGGATTTGAGTATTCTGTATAGTCCTCCAGGAGGCTTCCATGTTCTTACAATATCGTTGAAGAAGAAGATTTTCGAATTGATCAGACCTATGAAAGTTGATTTCATAGCGCAATTAACTAGAAAAAAGCTCATAATTTTATAACGATTGAACGAATTTTCATGAATCAAAGCTAAGAAAACTCTCGATGAAGACATCTATCAAACAAAAAAAAACTATCAATAATAAAAACAAAATCGGTTCATCCGGTTAGGTGCTAAGATGCTACAGACAGACACACAGATACACACGTTAAACGTATATTACCCCTACATTTTGCGTCGGGGAACGCCGTAAGGTTACGGCGGCAGATATACTCCTTGGTGGTAAGCTACTTTTTGGTAGATTTAATGATTCCACTACCACTGTACGAAAACTCATGATTCATGAATGCACATAAAACTTTCATTGGTAGGTATATAGCTAGGATTAGAACCAACGACTGTCGGGTCAGAATCAGGGTAACTATCCTTTACGCCAAAGGGCCGTCCAATATCAATACGTAAGTATTATAAAACAAAGTTCATCACTGCGTCTGTCTGTCTGTTCGCAATAATCTCAATAGCTACTGAACGGATTATCATGCGGTTTTCACCAATAGCCAGAGTGTTTATGAGGAAGGTTTAGGTGCATAATTCGTTAAGGTTTTGTGTAAATTGGATGAAATATGACGATGGTTGTTAAATATGTTCATATTTTATATTCGATGCAACAAACTGATGCAAATTTTGTAGGCATATATGTTCTACCCGTGCGAAGCCGGGGCGGGCTGCTAGTTTATAATAATTCTGACAACTGAACCTTGACCAAAGTTGTATTTGCAATTCGTATTAGGTACAGCAAAGCGTATTTATTACTAATAATAAAGTGCAACTCTATACCGACTCTTAAATTGTGCCCAGTTAATTGCCTATGCGTCAGACTGACTTTGAGAATTGATGATGTAATTGTAAATTCTTGACATCGTATTACGATGACGTAAATTTTTCCCGGCGTTCGCTTCTCACGGCTTTATCGACTGCGTTCGTTTATCACCTCTTTTGGAGCCATTACAATGATTTGCTTCATGTTAAGTTAAAAATGATCAAATTTTTGACGAAATGTATAATGGGACTTTCGTGTTCGTTCTTTCATTCAGCGTTTGTTTATATTGCGCTGAATCACAGCAGTGACCAACAAAATGTGACTACACCATACACAATGAATGTTTTGTTAACTAGCTGCATTTAAAAAACAATGATTCATCTCCAATTGTGAATAAATGTTGGTTTATTAATAGCGCTATTTTTGTTGTGATTTATAAATAGGTACCGTAATACCGTTGGTGTTGAGATAAATGGTAGCGATCAATCTTTCCGTAAGAAAACTTGGTCGTCGGGTCCGCAGCGGCGATTTGTCTTGCTTACAGCTGGGACGTGTTACAGAAATCTCACACTATTGCTTGAATTTTTCAACGCTTTCAACGTAGACGTCTGCAAGAAATAAATGTGGGAAGGTGTTTTAAATTGATCGATATTAATGACATGCACTTAACTCATCTGTAACACCAACACCGTGTTACGAAACATATTTTGTAAACGTTCGAGTAGCCGACGCAGCTCAGCTGGAAATAATACTGTTGCTAAAATACAATTTTAAAATATTTATGAATCTCAATGATACAATGGGATGACCATTTGTTTTAAAAATTATTCGTACCTAAATATTGGACTTTAGTCAAATGAATGTTTAAGTTTCGAAAATTCAGTAATACATATATGTATATCGGATCCCTAATGGGATCAACGTAGCCCACTGAAGATTCTGTTCACCCACTCTTAAGACTAGTAACTTTTCATATGGTCTGAATCGATACGACAAACGGAGTTAAAATTTAGCACATAATACACACTATTAGTAGATAGAAGATCCAATCACATGTATAGCGTGTGTGAATAAACAAAATGTTTGAGAGATTTGATGAGAAGAGAACTTACCTAAGATAGACAAACAGTTTATGTTTGATAGTTTCGTTTGTATTTCAAACGACATACATTTTAAAATTAAATCGTCATTCGTCGGCTACAAATATGCCTTTGATAATTTTACAGTCGCATCGTTTGCGTCTCAGACAGGCGTACCTACTTATGAGCCCGGCTGGACATAAATATCTTGCGATGTGATAGATAATTTTCTGTTTTACTATAGTTTATTTCTGCTTACGGATACGTATTTGCGTTTATAACTGAATGCGCTTTGGTGTCGTGTCTGCATTTAGACGCAACTTGAGATATCGTCGTTCCACAGCGGCGCGCCGTCGTGGCACCAAAGTCGCCGCCGGCCGTTGCAACGTGCCAACAATAGGATTCAACTGTATTATAATTGTTCTTTTTCCACATTCCATTCCTACGGATGCATGCGTTACTACGCGAACAAACCTCGTGATTAAATCTATCTCCTCTCTCATCCTGTAGAATTTGTCGTCTTTTGAACAGTGCGCTGAATATGAAAAAGTATCCTTTCCCATTTTTAGCTTTCTCATTTAAATTCGAAAATTTATAATAATTTATAATAATATTATTAAGAGGGTCGATTGTAAATTTGTAAGTTCGTAAGTTTGATTGTCCGAGCTTAGCTCTAAAGCTACCCATCAGATTCCAAAAATTCACATATTTTACCACTTTAGAAGTGTCTACCTTTCAAATGATTGACTTTGAGAAAAAATAGTTTTAGGAACCTCAATGTCATTTTTAAAGAATTATCTATTTATTTTTTTTTATTTTTGTATAAAAATCATAAAGCTGTTCACCGAATCTACCAAGTTTCAACTGTGTAGTATTAATAGTTTCGGAATAAAATGGCTGTGACATACGGAGGGACAGACATACAGACAGACATGAGGACTCTATAAGGGTACCGTTAAGGTTTTAAGGTTCCATTTTTTGCGATTCGGTTACGGAACCCAAAAAAACAGTCGAAAAAATACGGTTTCATACGAACGCTGTTTTAATGGATATAGATTAATAAACGTTTTTATGGAAAGGTTGTACTGCTCTATAAAACCTATAAAAAATCCGCAATGAAATACGTCTTATCTCCTTAGGTTGACTCACAGTCAGCTCTTTTCTCCTATACAGTAATAATCCTAAGGTATCCAAATTAATGATGTTAGTTACCTCGACCACATATTATAAATCGAAATTGTCCTTACAGTATATAATTTATATCGCAGTTATTTGCAGCGAAACCACAAATTAGATCATTGTTACTATGTAAATGTTGCTATTTTAGATTCCAACAGATTTAAATCAATTTGATGTCAATATAATTTTGATACAATACAAGACCTAAAACACAAGCTGCAAATACCTATACGGTGAATATTTTGGATAAAATTGTTAATATTATATGTAAGTAATTGGTTTTACATTGTTCTCGATGTTTTCAAAGCAACGTTTGTCATAACCTCATAATAACTAATGTCTGTTGGCTGATGCCTGGACCAACATGTGAATGAAAAATATAAATAACACACAGACGTTGTGCCCTGCTGATCTGTTTTCTATCTTCACAACAAACGGCGCTGTTGTAACATTTCTTCAATATGATACGTCTACGTTTTATTTAAGTGGACTGTCTAAAAACATCTCAAAGTACACTGACATTTTATCCGGACGTCGGGCTTGTTGGTTTCCTCTCAATCTGTCCTGTGTTATTGTTATTGTAAATTGAGTGTTGTTTGAGTAAGTACATAATTCTACTGTTCCGTTCACCGTCAATATGTTTAAGTCTGAATCTATCTTTAGGTCGTATTAGGTGGGTTATTAAGGACAGTTATTATTAGAAAACAATGGATTGTGGATGGACAATGATTCGGTTATAACGACGATAAAGAGACTGCTTCAATTTCGTCGCTATAATATGCGAAAGAACGATAAAAAAACAATATATTTTTAGTTTACTCTTAAAGAATCGATTTGCATATATAAGCCCGGGGTATGAACATGTGTAGGGAGTAAAATCAAACTTGGAACGTTACGTTTCTAGAGTAATAGTCCACGACGTCCAAACCTTCGTTATTTTATAAAAGCTGAAAATTTCTCAGAGCATGTTTGGCAGGGGGTTGTAACCGTACTGAGTTTCCGGCAATGGATGACGTGATTTCTAATGTTATATCCGAAGGAAATATAAACAAAATTTAGCTTTAAGGCGTTTACCCACTATCCCGTTGCATACCATGACCGTACTAGGACCGTTTCGGACAAAAAACTATTCTTTGTATTGAGAAGTATGAGACTATGCCCACTAGACCGTTCCGTCACCGGCCGGTTTTTTCTTTGGCCGGCCTTTCCGTGCCGGAAACGTTCCTAGTACGGTCATGGTATGCTACGGGATAGTGGGTAAACGCCTTTATACTTTAACGAACTTGAGGCACCTTTACTACCCGTTACCTGCCCAAGTAACCACAATCCCAACTCCATACTCACAGACCGTTCTTACCAGTGTTGGAGACAAGCTCTGAGAAATTTTCATATTCAACCGACTTCCAACAAGTGAATTATTTTAAAGTACAAAAACCCGACTGCGTGAAAAAAATATTTATAGCATTTTCTATTCCAAACTCCAATAAAATATGTAAGTTATATATAGGTATAATATTCGCAATCACCTCTTTTCTTTTGATACCACACTCGATGTATTTTGGAAACATTTTTTTTTTTTGAGATTTCTTTATGGCATCAAAAATCCTGAATTTTGTTTTATTGTTTTTATTTTGGTGTACCCAGTGTCACTCTCACGACTAAGACGAATCTATTGACACCACTTACATAAAAATACGACAACCCGTTTAGCCTCTAGGGCGTGCCAAAGAAATATACATACATAATTACATACACTCGATAAACATAACCCTCCTTCTTTCGCAGTCGGCTAAAAAGGAGGAGGTTCTCAATTCGTCTGTACTTTTTGGGATGGGTAAAAAGTTAAACTCTCGTCACGACCTCGCGTCAGGACACGTGACCTGTTCGAAAATTCTTATAGTTAGAACTAAATGCACAACCATAATGTTCAAGTTTTCACTTTTTCCGGCACTCCCGGAGAGCAACCCGTTGTTTTTATATTTTTTTGTATGTTACGCGATTACTCCGTCAATTGTGAACCGATTAAAATGATTCTTATTTTAATTGGTAGGGTAAATTTACGATGTGGTCCCAATGTAATTTCATCGAGATCTTATAAATATCTTCAGAGATATGACGATAATCGTCTCAAACTTGCTACTGAAACTGTCTCGCGGGGCATGGAAGTCGGTTGTTTTTTTTTTTTTTTGTCTAGGTCCTGGCAGCGTGTGGGCTCTTGGGCTATTCAGTTCAGTATTTTTATTAATATAATTATGGCTCCACGAGATTAGTATATTTATTTATATATATTTAGGGCCACTTGCATAACATTTACATTGAATTTTATTTAGTTAATTTCGTTAAGTCCCCTAAACACGTTTAAAACTAAACGCAATTATGTTGTCTTGCATGTCATGCTTTCCGGTTCTGTTTAGCTAAACGTTTTTAGCGCGTCGTAATACGTTCCGTTTTCCTCAAGCATGGTCAAGCATCTGTCAAGCACACGAAACATAAAAAAATTTGCGTACAACGGAATATTAGCTTGTCAAATTAGGTAGCAATAGCAACTTATTTGTGAGTTATTTAGGATGGAAAACTATGGGAGCTATGTTGAAGGTTTAACAATGTGTTGCATGCAATTTTGCAATTGCAATGCAATGTTACAGGTTGTATTGTAGGTAAGTAAATAGAGAATACCTACCTATTTGTTGTTGAATAACCTACCTTTTCTATAAAAGATCATCGAGCAATCGACATTAGTTTTTACAAGCTTTTATTTAACTTGCAATGTATGTATGTATGTATGTCACTATGTATGTTCGGGTGGAATCTTGGAAGCTAAATTAGACCCACTTCCCGATGTCCGATTGGACTCAAATTTGGTGTACCTATGTATCTTCGGTGACAATACAATGATATGGTACCATGGAGCTGGTCTGAAGAAGGACACGGAAGGTGGCCACGGCATCTTTGTGATAAAACAACATAACCCCACCGAGTTTTGGCTCGATTGATTTGTCTTGAAGAGAACTTTACGCCTAGATGATATCCAGGGTCTGATGATGAAGCTGGAAGGTGGCCACGGCATCTCTGTGATAAACACAACATAACCCTACCGACTTTGGGCTCGATTGATTCGTCTTGAAGAGAACTTTTCACCTAAATGATATCCAGGGTCTGATGATTAAGCTGGAAGGTGGCCACGGCATCTCTGTAATAAATCAACGTAACCCTACCGAGTTTGGGCTCGATTGATTCGTCTTGAAGATAACTTTACACCTAGATAATATCCAGGATCTGATGATGAAGCTGGAAGGTGGCCACGGCATCTGTGTGATAAATCAACGTAACTCTACCGAGTTTGGGCTCGATTGATTCGTCTTGAAGATAACTTTACACCTAGATAATATCCAGGGTCTGATGATGAAACTGGAAGGTGGCCACGGCATCTCTGTGATAAATCAACGTAACTCTACCGAGTTTGGGCTCGATTGATTCGTCTTGTAGAGAACTTTACACCTAGATGATATTTAGCGACTGGTGATGAAGTTTGAAGGTGGCCACGGCATCTCTGATATAAAAAACGTAACCCCAGTGAATTTGGGCTCAAATGATTCGTCTTGAGGAGCACTTTACACTTAAATGATAGCCAGGATCTGATGATGAAGCTGTAAGGGGGCCATGGCATTTCTGTTATAAAGCAACATAGCCCCACCGAGTCGATTGATTTTCCGCGAAGAGCACTTTACCCATAATCACATCAAATATCCGTGGAATATTTTAAAACATCATGCTTTCTCTTAAATACTTAGGTAGTAGGTAGGTAGTCGGTATCTATACCCACCTAGTAAAAAGTTAAAAATAAATTATAAATAAAAAATATTTTTAAAAACAAGTTTTTATCTGGGACCATGAACTAAAATGTTAAAAATAAATACTAATAAGTATTTGGCGTGTAGGTACTTACCTATATTTTTAAAAGCTTGAGGCACTGAAGTATAGTAATTACCTAGCCTGAAAAACGGGTAGTGCTTCAAGCTTTTGAGAATATAGGTAAGTACCTACACGCCAAATACTTACTAGAATTTATTTTTAAAATTTCAGCTCATGGTCCCAGTTAAAAGCTTGTTAGGGTTCCGAACCAAAAAGGTACCAACGGAACCCTATTACTGAAACTCTGTCTGTCTGTCTGTCTGTCTGTCCGTCTGTCACCAGGCTGTATCCCATAAACCGTGATAGTTAGACGGTTGAAATTTTCACAGATGATGTATTTCTGTTGCCGCTATAACAACAAATACTAAAAACAGAACAAAGTTAAAAATTCCCCATACAAAAAACGTGTTTTTACTATAGCGCCATCTATGAACGATGGTAACCAACAAAAAGGTCACTGACCTTTGTGTTAACGTTCACATGGTGGGTGTTAGAAGTTCGTTCGACATTCGTTAGATGGCGTTGTAGTAAATAGGCATGTTTAGTATTGCCACGGTATTTATATATATCGATGTTAAAACTATGTAGATACTTAATTTTTCTGGCAAATTTTGTTCAATCGGAACCCTACGTGTGCGAGTCCGACTCGCACTTGGCCATTTTATTTTTAAAAATATTTTTTACTATAACTTTTTATGCCTGACATTAATTGGCATAGTGCTAACACAGATAGTTTGCCATCATTGCCATCCCTATAGCCATGCTTGTGTTGGATATTTTTATAACATCTCTGTGTTGTTAAAATTAAAATAAATAAAATGAATAATATGTTAATAATATAATTTTATTTATAACTAGCAGCCCGCCCCGGCTTCGCACGGGTAGAACATATATATGCCTACAAAATGTGCATCAGTGCATCGAATATAAAATATTAACATATTTAACAGTTATCGTCATGTGTCAACAAATTTACACAAAACCTTAACGAATTATGCACCTAAACTAAAGATGGCAATAATGGTTGAAACATTTTAATGGTTAACAGTTAATTAATAAAAAAAATATCGATAATTTTATTGGTTAAAAATATTAGTTAATATTATTCGAGTAGGTTTGGTTTTTTTCATTTTCGACTCCCACACACACACTTATCGAAATGAATCCATATCATTGCCGTAGGTATTCCGTCTCATCATTTTTTAAAACTACTTTAGTTTTACACTACACAACAACACAAAATAAGTAATAGTAGAACAACAACAACTTTATTATCTAATAAAAGTAACCATAACGTAGTATTATTATCTTTTCTATGCCATAACCACAGAGAGTACTAATAGAATTAACTCATTCCATACACTACAGTTACCTAATTGTTTAAAATACCACTTCACTTGCTAAGAATAAAAATATCGGAAACATCGATTAACTCATTCCATACACTACAGTTAATTGTTTAAAATATCACATCACTTTGTTAAGAATAAAAATATCGAAAACATCGATTAACTCATTCCATACACTACAGTTAATTGTTTAAAATATCGCTTTACTTTGTTAAGAATAAAATTATCGGAAACATCGACTCGGCGAATAATTTGCATGCAGATAGTTATTACGACGTTAGTTCCCTCTGAAAAAATATTTTTCTAAAATTAACCCCATAAGGGGATGAAATGGGGGTTCAAAGTGAGTATGGAGAAACAAGATTAGATCGTTTTTTCTATTCGAAACTTCACGCAAGTGCTTCAGTAAATAAATAGGTAATAACGTATTTCAGGCCTTTTCGAAATTCAACTCCTAATAGGGTGAAATGGGGTAACAGAGTGAAATAAATATTGTTTTGGACTGCGCTGAAATTTAGCATGCAGATAGTTATTATGACGTTGGCATCCGTTAAGAAAGGATTTTCCAACCCCCTTAAGGGGATGAAATGAGGGTTCAAAGTTTGTATGGAGAAACAAGATGAGATAGTCTGTTTTATTCGAAACTTTACTTAAGTACTTCTGAAAATAAATAAGTAAATACGTGTTGCAGGATTTTTCGAAATGGGGTAGGTAACAAACAGTCTGAAAATCAATATGGTTTTTCGGGTTTTATAAATATGAATATTTTATTCGTAGTATGAATCCCTATTTTCCTTAGTCACGTGATAACTTGAAAACGGATGAACCGATTTGGCTTATTCTTTTTTGATGTCTTTTGTGATAGAAAGGTTTTTACAAAAGAAACGTTATAAGTAATAAAAGAAGTTTATAACGCAGGCAAAGCCGCGGGGCACTTCTAGTTATTCATATTTCTGTGAAGTCCGACTTGCACTTGGCCAGTTTTTTTCTAGATGATGACGCAATAAAATCAACTTATAGGTATAATCAATTTGAAATTCAGTATCTTCTTACTCCAGTGATATTGTAGAACATGGTAGCATTGACCTGATGCCAGGGCAGCTCCTCATCTCTCCTGGATTTGCACAATACTCAACTCCAGGACAAGGAGAGATGTCGTGTTTGGGCTCATTAGAATGGTCTCTATGAACAGATCATACTAGATTATTCGGGGGTGATATTACATTTTGAATTTAAGTATTATAATTGGTTTGTTTTGTTAGTCTATGATGATGAGGCACATATTATCTAGTCAGCTTTTTAAGCTTGGTTAAGGGTGCGTTTCTTAAATGCACCGGTCTAAATTTCGTACTACTACACGCGCATAATCCTCACGCACACAGCGACAGGACGAAAACGAGTCAATAAAATCATCTTGATACATTTATAGTTGAATGGTACTAACAGTAGCTAAATGGTTCATTACATTTGTTTTATTTTTTAAAATTCAAAACGTTAAATTATGCTTTGACTATGTTTACTTGATAATTTGATTATAATTTATTTTATGATTTTGATTTTTTTTATGTGCGTATATTAATACTGCCTACATACTGAATAAATGCTTTGATATGATTTGATTTGAGTATGTAAATTTTTTTAAACTTTGCTTGTATGTACTTATTTCATATTTCCTTTTTATTTATTTTTTATATTATGCGCGCTAGCGTTTGACCATTATCTCACCTGTTGGTAAGTGATGATGCAGTCGAGGACGGTAGCATGATAAATTATGTAAGATGTGCCGTGTTTGAGCACGTTTTGTCGTGACGAGACCTTTTTCTAGGAGTGACTTGACTGACCTGATGATGGAATTCGGAGACTGTTACTGGAACTGCTAGACGGTCAGAGTTGGATGTGCCGTGTTTGAGATTGTTTTGTTTGTCGTGACAAGACCTTTCTTTAGGAGTGACATTACTGACCTGATGATGAAATTTGGAGACTGCTACTGGAACTCCTTGATGGTTTGAGTTAGATGTGCCGTGTTTGCGCTCGTTTTGTTATTCGTAACGAGACGTTTCTTTAGGAGTGACCTGACTGACCTGATGATGATGGTATTGGGAGACTGCTACTGGAACTACTAGATGGTCAGAGTTAGATTTGCCGTGTTTGGGCGTTTTTAGTATCTTATTGACTTGCGTTTGAACACTATCTCAGCTGTTGGTAAGTGATGATGCGGTTGAAGATGGTAAGCACGGAAAGCCTTGAATGGGAACTGGTTCTCAGGATATCTGCCGGGGCTACGCTGGGGATTGAACTCGGTACCTCTGGCATCAAAGCCGACCATTCTCCCGATTACACCACAAGTGACTCGAATGACCAGATGATGGAATTTGGAGACTGCTACGAAAACTGCTAGACAACTAGAGTTAAATGTGCCATGTTTGGGCTCGTTTTTTTATTCGTGACAAGACTTTTCGCTAGGAGTGGCTTGACTCACCTGATGATGGAATTCGGGGACAGCTACTGGAACTGCTAAATATTAAGAGTTGTATTAAGAGCTGTATTCGTTCAAATAGTTTCAGTCCAAACACGGCCAATCTAACTTTTATCTTACCGTCTAGCAGTTCTAGTAGCAGTCTCTAAATTCCATCATCAGGTCAGTCAAGTCACTCCTAAAGAAAGGTCTCGTCACCACTAACAAAACGAGCCCAAACACGGCACATCTAACTTAAACCATCTAGGAGTTGCAGTAGCAGTCTCCGAATTCCATCATCAGGTCAGTCAAGTCACTCCTAAAGAAAGGTCTCGTCACTACTAACAAAACGAGCCCAAACACGGCAAATCTAACTCAAACCATCTAGGAGTTCCAGTAGCAGTCTCCAAATTCCATCATCAGGTCAGTCAAGTCACTCCTAGAAAAAGGTCTCGTCACGACTTACAAGACGAGTCCAAACACGGCACACCTAACTTAAACCATCTAAGAGTTCTAGTAGCAGTCTCCGAGTTCCATCATCAGGTTAGTCAATTCACTCCTATAGAAAGGTCTCGTCAACACTAACAAAACGAGCCCAAACACGGCACATCTAACTTAAACCATCTAGGAGTTCCAGTAGCAGTCTCCGAATGCCATCATCAGGTGAGTCAAGTCACTCCTAAAGAAAGGTCTCGTCAGCACTAACAAAACGAGCCCAAACACGGCACATCTTACTCAACCCTTCTAGGAGTTCCGGTAGCAGTCTCCAAATTCCATCATCAGGTCATTCAAGTCACTCCTAAAGAAAGGTCTCGTCACTACTAACAAAACGAGCCCAAACACGGCACATCTAACTCAAACCATCTAGGAGTTCCAGTAGCAGTCTCCGAATTCCATCATCAGGTCAGTCAAGTCACTCCTAAAGAAAGGTCTCGTCACCACTAACAAAACGAGCCCAAACACGGCACATCTAACTTAAACCATCTAGGAGTTCCAGTAGCATACTCCGAATTCCATCATCAGGTCAGTCAAGTCACTCCTAAAGAAAGGTCTCGTCACTACTAACAAAACGAGCCCAAACACGACACATCTAACTCAAACCATCTAGGAGTTCCAGTAGCAGTCTCCGAATTCCATCATCAGGTCAGTCAAGTCACTCCTAAAGAAAGGTCTCGTCACCACTAACAAAACGAGCCCAAACGCGGCACATCTAACTCAACCCATCTAGGAGTTCCGGTAGCAGTCTCCAAATTCCATCATCAGGTCAGTCAAGTCACTCCTAAAGAAAGGTCTCGTAACTACTAACAAAACGAGCCCAAACACGGCACATCTAACTCAAACCATCTAGGAGTTCCAGTAGCAGTCTCCGAATGCCATCATCAGGTGAGTCAAGTCACTCCTAAAGAAAGGTCTCGTCAGCACTAACAAAACGAGCCCAAACACGGCACATCTAACTCAACCCTTCTAGGAGTTCCGGTAGCAGTCTCCAAATTCCATCATCAGGTCATTCAAGTCACTCCTAAAGAAAGGTCTCGTCACTACTAACAAAACGAGCCCAAACACGGCACATCTAACTCAAACCATCTAGGAGTTCCAGTAGCAGTCTCCGAATTCCATCATCAGGTCAGTCAAGTCACTCCTAAAGAAAGGTCTCGTCACCACTAACAAAACGAGCCCAAACACGGCACATCTAACTTAAACCATCTAGGAGTTCCAGTAGCATACTCCGAATTCCATCATCAGGTCAGTCAAGTCACTCCTAAAGAAAGGTCTCGTCACTACTAACAAAACGAGCCCAAACACGGCACATCTAACTCAAACCATCTAGGAGTTCCAGTAGCAGTCTCTGAATTCCATCATCAGGTCAGTCAAGTCACTCCTAAAGAAAGGTCTCGTCACCACTAACAAAACGAGCCCAAACACGGCACATCTAACTCAACCCTTCTAGGAGTTCCGGTAGCAGTCTCCAAATTCCATCATCAGGTCAGTCAAGTCACTCCTAAAGAAAGGTCTCGTCACTACTAACAAAACGAGCCCAAACACGGCACATCTAACTCAAACCATCTAGGAGTTCCAGTAGCAGTCTCCGAATTCCATCATCAGGTCAGTCAAGTCACTCCTAAAGAAAGGTCTCGTCACCACTAACAAAACGAGCCCAAACACGGCACATCTAACTTAAACCATCTAGGAGTTCCAGTAGCATACTCCGAATTCCATCATCAGGTCAGTCAAGTCACTCCTAAAGAAAGGTCTCGTCACTACTAACAAAACGAGCCCGAACACGGCACATCTAACTCAAACCATCTAGGAGTTCCAGTAGCAGTCTCCGAATTCCATCATCAGGTCAGTCAAGTCACTCCTAAAGAAAAGTCTCGTCACTACAAACAAAACGAGCCCAAACACGGTACATCTTACTCTGACCGTGTACATTAGCCTGTCTGAGATAAAAACTAAATATTTGTCATTGATCACCTACATACATTTTTACGCAAGGATCAAGTTAGAGGAAATCAAATTTCCGTGTCTGTACAGCGATGTTTTTTCGTCAAGCTGATATCGTCAACCGGCACAGGTCCTGCCTCTACGGCGGTTGACCGCGGACTGAGTTGTAATTTTAAGTGATTGTTTATTTATACTCAAAATTGTCATAGGAAAAGCAACCTTACATGCGTGTTATTACGTTTTATCGAATTTAGCAAAATCTACGATACCTCAACAAAACAAAGGTAAAAGTATTATTTTTTTCTGAACGTTATTGGAAACATTTTTTAATGTTTTTACTACTTTATTTGTTGTTCAGTACATATGCTTTTTAATTGTATTTTCGTTTCCGTTAGAAAATTGGTATTTTTGTGAAATATTGTACCGAAACTCGACTCGATTACGACATTTTTGTGGTAGGAGTCAACGGAAAATATTTTTCATTGTTTAATATACATATATTTTTAAATAAATAAATAACTTAATTTGATAGCAAAGGACCTGTCTATCGAAGGATAATAATAACAGATGACCTAGTTTCGTGTAGTAATCGCCAATTGTACCTAAAATATGCTAAAATCAGCTATTTTATGACATTTACAGAAATGCGTCCTTAAAGTTTTTATATTAAATCTTATAAATCGCCTACGTTGAAATGCAATCGAAGGTTTGTAGGCAGTTATCATCCACAGAGATAGAAGTAGTTATTATAACGCAAGCCGTGCAAAGCTAACATAACACAAACATAACGTGATAGTAGAGCAGACAATGTAATAATAAGTTGCGTTGCATAGGTACGTGTTACAAATGTGCAAGGCCAGGGGTGCTTGAATGACCCTGCGCTTCCACGTGCCGGACTGTTCAGCGTCACTACTAGCTTTATGTTCATTCCGTGTCGCTCTACAGTTATTATGGAAAATGTCATTGGTTTTTCGTGCTCACTAATAATGTTTCTTGTCGTCGATAACCGTGCAAATACGTAGATACTAGCTAGAGTTCAACGTAACGCTTGCAGCTTGACACGTGTAAGACTTTTCAGCACGCGCGTCTTTTTATTACCTTACCTAACCTACCTATCTCGGTACGGTAAACTCTATACGTGGTATTATTTTATGTAACAATAGATTAGATTTATAGCTATAGCAGTACTGTAAATAATCGATATAATTGCATGTGTATACGGACCACTATTGGTTTTCTTATCAGCTTACACGTGCTTTGGTTTACTATGCTTACTACATTTCTACTCGGTTACTACGGTTTATAAACTGTCGGTAAGACTGTAATATGTATTCATGCAGCAGAAATCTGATATATTTGAAATAAGTTTCAACTTGTATGATTTCCGATTCCGTTATGTGGGTCGTTATTGATATTTATATCTCTATTATTATCCTATTATTATAGTAAAGCTACCCGTATGTCTAGCGCGGCGTGGGAGTTTCTGAATTGAACAATTGGTATAAGTACCTGATTACCGAGAACCTATTGCTCACATTTCTCACACACGAAACGGTACAAAATTGTGTTTATGAATAAACGTAGTGAAAGTGAAGAGGCGGAGCTACAGTTGCACGTTGAGAGAGACGTCGACGTTTATAAGCTGATATTTAAATATAAATTGTACTTAAGATATCGGCGGATGTTCTCTCGAACAGGGTTCACCCAAGGTGAGCAGACGGCGAGGCGGCGAGACGCGCGACGACCTCTACTCTCGACTTACTGGTTTCTAAATTAAATCATGTCTTTGATAGTCTCTATGGAAATTCAATACTGTCTGGCCAACACAATGAACATTCACAAAAATATAATAGCCTATATTCGTATGTATTAAAAACGCGAATGCTTAGAATACGATCTTCGAAACCTGCTTTGTACCTTTACTCCATGCCCATGACAACTAATGTCTACAGCATTACCTATTTAAATAAAAATTTTAGTTATATGTTTCCATAATATTTTATGGCTGTTGTTTTTGCTATATATAAAAAGTTTAATTTTTTTAAAGTTTAAAAGCTTTGTCAAGTTTCAAATTGTATTTGCTCTCAAAATATACTCCGACGTTTTTATGTGTTCCCTAACTAATGTAGGTATAAATATGATATTGTTCGTCTCGTGATCAACGAAACTATGGTGTATTAATAAACTCCCCTCACGTAAACAAGGAAAACAATAAGTGCATATACATACGTATTTTAATAACAAGGAAATACATTGTTAGATAAATCCCACTATTCCAACGGCCCTGAATCTATCAACCTAATGCCAGGCGTAAACAAATATGTATTGTGTACAGTTGTTTACACCCCAGATGAAGTCAAATTACAACTTACGTTGTAACCAACAAAAGCTAATTTCGACCGGTCGCGTGGTAATTTAACTGCCAAAGGGGGCTTACATAAATTGCTGTATAAAACTGATAGTATGACATTATTACGTAGTACTATTAAGTGCTTACCATCTTCGACCGCATCATCACTTACCAACAGGTGAGATAGTGGTCAAACGCTAGGCTATAAGATATTAAAAAAAAGTATTCTGTATCAACGTCTAATTTATGAAGTAGTAAGATGTAAATTTGGCAGGATCTATAAATCTATCTATATATAAAATAAATTATAAATAAAACGTATTTTTAAAAACAAGCTTTTATCTGGGACAATGAACTAAAATGTTAAAAATAAATTCTAGTAAGTATTTGGCGTGTAGGTACTTACCTATATTCTTAAAATTTATGTTGATTTATCACAGAGATGCCGTGGCCACCTTCCAGCTTCATCATCAGACCCTGGATATTATCTAGGTGAAAAGTTATCTTCAAGACAAATCAATCGAGCCCAAACTCGGTAGAGTTATGTTGATTTATCACAGAGATGCCGTGGCCACCTTCCAGCTTCATCATCAGACCCTGGATATCATCTAGGCGTAAAGTTCTCTTCAAGACAAATCAATCGAGCCCGAACTCAGTGGGGTTATGTTGTTTTATCACAGAGATGCCGTGGCCACCTTCCGTCTCCATCATCAGACCAGCTCCATGGTACCTTATCATTGTATTGTCACCGAAGATACATAAGTACACCAAATTTGAGTCCAATCGGACATCGGGAAGTGGGTCTAATTTAGCTTCCAATATTCCACCTGAACATACATAGTTACATACATACATACATTGCAAGTTAAATAAAAGCTTGTAATAATAAAACTGGCCAAGTGCGAGTCAGACTTTTGTCCCGCACACGGAGGGTTCCGAACGCCATCAACGAATATCTAACGAACTTCTAACACCTACTAAGTAAACGATAACACAAAGGTAATTAATATTATTAAATATCTGGAAGACCTAGTGTTCGTAATCGTATGACTAACTCAAAGAGAATATAAATACTACGTACGTGACTAACGTCACCGTGACTAACTTTCCACTGATTCTAGCTAAATTTAAGTACTAAAATAGAAGATATAATAATCAATACTGATTGTACACTACTTCAATTAAAACTAAAGTAAACAAATCGACCGAGGCTCACAAATTTAACAAATGAAACACTTGCGCGTGCTAATTTTTCCTGTGCTGCCATCTAGTTGCGTCGAGGTGAATTAATTTCAAAGGCTATTACACAGGTAAGTTATTTGTAGTTGATTGCAGATTGAACACCGTACAGCTATGCTCGGTATTTTTTGCCACTTAAATAGAAAAATATGACTCTTCCCGACATATATGGGCGAATAATAATACTATTTATTTTAATTGAGAGCAACTAACTGCTTTAACTGCACAATAACACTAAAGCTACTTCTACTCGCCAATAGATGTCGGGAAGAGTCATATTTTAAGTTGATTTTCGATAAAGTTGATTATTGAAAACACAAATAAAACAAAATTTCTGAAAGTGAATCCTAGCTAGATCGATTTATCACCCCCGAAAACACCTGTATACTAAATTTTATTTAATCTTTGGAGCCGTTTCAGAGATTAAAGTAAACACGATAGCGCATTCAATAAAGATTCGTAGATGGCGCGGCGCTATCGTAAAAAACACGTTTTTTGTAATAACCCTTAAATTTTTAACTTTGTTCTGTTCTTAGTATTTTTTGTTATAGCGGCAACAGAAATACATCATCTGTGAAAATTTCAACCGTCTAACTATCACGGTTCATGAGATACAGCCTGGTGACAGACGGACAGACAGACAGACAGACATACAGACAGAGACGTACAGACAGACAGACAGACGGACAGCGGAGTCTCAGTAATAGGGTTCCGTTGGTACCCTTTGGGTTCGGAACCCTAAAAAGTATCCCTATTTCCCTTAGCCAGGCACTAACTTGAGAACGGGTGGACCGATTTGGCTAATTTTTTTTATTGTATTTGTAATTGACAGGAGAAGGTACACATATGAAAGAGAATTTTAAAATTAAAGAAAGTGGTTTTTGGCGCGGGCGAAGCCGTGGGGCGCAGCTAGTAGGATATAATATAGATAGGTGTATATCTTTACTAACATTATAAAGAGAGAATTATCCCGTTTAAATCAAAGGTACATTCGTGGAGACCTAATTTGCAACCTAAGTCGACTAAAACACGGTCGAAAAAACACGTTTCTTACGAACGCTGCTCAATTGAAAATAGATGGAAGAATATTTTCTATGGAAGAGTTGTACAACTTAATAAGACTTACAAAAAAGTCCGCGACCGCATATGTCTATCTCTTAAGGTTGACTCACAGTAACCATTTTAATCTTTAATTTGTTGTTAAAAAATATTACATAACTTCCAAGGCTATTTTCAAGTATATAGTATTAATCCTTATCCAAATAATTACATTAATTAGCTTGGCCACATATTATAGATTAAAAATGTCCTTCACAATATATAATTTAAATGAAAACTCTAGAAGATATCACGGATATCACATGCACGCATCGCAAAATTAAAAAAATATCTGTAGTGAAATCACAGATTAGGTCATAGTTACTACGAAAATATTATTATAAGCTTAGCGATGCTGTTGATCCCCACCGATCACAATCAATTTGAAGTCAATATTGTATAATAATATATTTTTTATTGTATAAAATTCTATTGTATAATATAGTTATGACCTATATATAAACCACCCCGACTGATAATATATGTATAATCTTTTCATTAAAAGCATTCCCATGACTCTAAACACGACATTTAAAATCTGAGCTGTAAGTTGGTGTGGATTTGAGTATTCTGTAGAGTACAGGAGATGTCCCAGCATCAGGTCAATGCTTCCATGTTCTTACAATATCGTTGAAGAAGAAGATTTTCGAATTGATCAGACCTATGAAAGTTGATTTCATAGCGCAATTAACTAGAAAAAGGCTCATAGTTTTATAACGATTGAACGAATTTTCATGAATCAAAGCTAAGAACACTCTCGATGAAGACATCTATCAAACAAAAAAAAATATCAATAGTAAAATCAAAATTGGTTCATCCGGTTGGGTGCTAAGATGCTACAGACAGACACAGATACACACGTTAAACGTATAATACCCCTTCTTTGATCCCATGATTTGATTGATTTTGATTCAATGATCCCACTACCTCCGTACGATAACCCATGATTCATGAATGCACATAAAACTTTTATTGGTAGGTATATAGCTAGGATTAGAACCAACGACCGTCGGGTCAGAATCAGGGTAACTATCCTTTACGCCAAAGGGCCGTCCAATATCACTACGTAAGTATTATAAAACAAAGTCCATCACTGCGTCTGTCTGTCTGTTCGCAATAATCTCAATAGCTACTGAACGGATTATCATGCGGTTTTCACCAATAGCCAGAGTGTTTATGAGGAAGGTTTAGGTGCATAATTCGTTAAGGTTTTGTGTAAATTGGTTGAAATATGACGATGATTGTTAAATATGTTAATATTTTATATTTGATGCAACAAACTGATGCAAATTTTGTAGGCATGTTCTACCCGTGCGAAGCCGGGGCGGGCTGCTAGTATTGTAATCATTACAAGTTGTCATGCCTATTTGTTAAAGTAAAGTTTACCCTTGCGAGCGTTGACAGATGGTTGGGTTCGTATTCGTATCGTCTGGGAGCTAGACGAGGGAAAAGGACGAAGTTAAAGTATTAAGAGAGTCTGAGGGTTGGCCGGGTAAGGGCGAGCGATGTTCGGTGCGCCTGTGACCGAGATGCTCGGGTTAACGCACTCGGAGCCACGCACCCCAGGCTCACAGCTTGCGCCACAGTTTCTACTTACGCTTACTACGCACAAACGTAGAGTAGGGCTTTGAACCTACCCGATACACATATGCGTGTGAGGCATGCATTTACCGATACACCATACATTACGGCAACGCATCGTACCTTGTTCTAACGTAATTAACATAAAATCAATACCTACGAGTACTTCACTGGGGAAGTACGCAGATTGCAGTTCTTATCGTGTTGGTTGCGTCATATCATGGCTGTATCTTTTTCATTGGTCAATATGGTAGATACGTTACGTTTTTACTTTTAGCATAGCTAGATAGTAGTATTAGATAAGATAAATATGTTAAAAGCTCCGGTACATACTCAAAAATGTAATTTCTATTTAAGAAAATATTGTTATTTCTGCATTTTAAATGCTGAAATAACAAGGCAGTTCATAATATCGACCAACCTAGAGCGCACTAGTGGTTTATTTTGCAGTAATTTGCATGCTTAAATTGAAATATGTAAATATAATATAATATTGTAACATGTAACATGAATATTTAAATACCCTTATAATGAAGATTAAAATAATTGAATCAGTATATAATTTGAAGTTCTTCGAGATATATAAAATAATACCTAACTAAAATAAATAAATAATTATTCAGTAGGTACAAAATATTTGTAAATCCACAGAATAAATATTAGTACTAGAATAGATTACATTATCTTTATATATTTTCATGTTGTGCAGCTTACATTATTTTCTAACTAGGTATGTATACATATTGTTATTTAGATTATAATAACATTATTCGAGTCGCTTGTATTTCTATAGCTCTCTGTTCGTAAATATGTATGTAATACGATTATATCTATATATATATATAATATATATATATATATATATATATATATATATATATATATATATATATATATATACAATATATATAATATATATATGTATATATATATTATATATATATATAGATATAATCGTATTACATACATATTTACGAACAGAGAGCTATAGAAATACATATTAAATATATAAACAATATATATATATATATATATATTTATTTATGTATGTATAAAATATTGTATGTATGATCCTTCATCTCGCAAATGATATTTTTCACGACGTCAGAACCAGACCGCACTTGAACCGTTATAAAAATCTTCAAAACATCAAATATTATCATCTTACATAATATTTTGCATTTATATTTATTATTTTATATGTATATTAGTAAGATTCTGAGAGAATTAGAAGATTATAGATAAGATTCTGGAGATATGAGGTGTGCGTAGCGGAGATGTGAGCTGTACGTAGCGGAGATGAGAGCTAAGCGTAGCGAAAGATGTGAGCTGTGAGAGCACAGTTAACGTTTGGGTTGGATTCAGGTCGCGGTAGACAAAATTAGCTGACACCACAAACACTTTGTAATTTTAGACGATGCACCTAAAGTGTATTGTATATAATAGATAATGAGAATATATAATTAGATAATAAATGAAATCAAATATTTTTATTTCGGACAAAAATAATCCATTGGTTAGTAACGTGTTAAACTTATACTTATATTAGGGTTAGTATCTTATAAACTAAACTAAAACTAATACGATTTTACAATTTATTAATAAATCATGTATGTACCTGCGAGGCATCCCGTGCGGACGATTGAGCGGAGTTCTCATCTGATGTTTCGGTCATCGTTCGTACGAAGTACTTACCTCACCACAGGCGCATGCGGATTCTCTGCCACTATTTTCAGGATGCTGTTGTTACTTCCCCGCACCCTCCTAATAGGTGTTGCGACTTTTTTCCGAATGACGGCATAACAGCCGTCAGTCAGTTTGGCTTTTTGCAAACATTTCGGAGGCACTGCAAAAGTGGGGAAGTCTCGACATCATCTTGAAAATGTTGTTGTATTGGATACGTAGGGTGTTTAACGATTTCTTGGTACACCTGAACCAGAGACCGCCCATGTACAGACCCTGACATTACGCTTTGAAGAGAGTAATTTTAACTTGGTCTGTACAGCGAGCAAATCTATGGTCCAGCATGTTACCGCGAACCGCCAAAGCCCTACGATCCCTCTCTATATCGACATTGTCCTTAAAGTCGTCGGTTAGGACCTGTCCAAGATATTTGAATAAAGATTAGATATATTACGAATAAAAAAAACTATTCGAATTGTACATAATAATATGTTTCAGTGTACATCTGAAATTTAATATTGGCAATATCCAGTTATCCACCCACATATCGCAAAGGTTCACAGTTTGTATGTAAGTGCATAATGTTGTGTTCAATATAATTTCGCAGCGGTGGTCGTTGCCCAATATGTTCATGTAGTAGGAAGGCGCCAGCACAATGAAGTGCATTAACTATAAACACCATGCATTTGAAACATGCCGGACAAGACATTTTTAGAAGAATAAAAACATATAAGTAATATTTGGGTAGAGATCATATATGATGACTAACAAAAGTAATGACCTAATGACTGTATAGAAAATTAATTATTTATTATCTTCTAATACTATAAGAATCTTTGTCCTGAGATACTGACTGACTCACTGACAGACAACGCACAGCCTAAACCGCTGGTCGTAGAGACTTAAAATTTGGAGGGTATATTTGTCTTAGTACGCTGGGCTGTACTAAGAAAGGATTTTTCAAAATTCACCCCTGAAGGGGATGAAACGGGGTTCAAAGTTCGTATGGAGAAACAAGATTAGATAGTCTTTTCTATTCGAAACTTCATACAAGTGCTTCAGTAAAAAAATAAGTAAATACGTGTTTCAGTTTTTTTTAAATCTACCCCTAAGAGGGTGAAATGGGGGTAACAAAGTGTGAAAATCAATATTGTTTCGGATTGCGCTGAAATTTGGCATGCAGATAGTTATTACAACGTTAGTGCCCTCTGAAAAGGATTTTCCAAAATTCACCCCTTGAAAGGGATGAAACGGGGGTTCAAAGTTTGTATGGAGAAACAAAGAGTAGATAGTATTTTCTATTCGAAACTTCATACAAGTGCTCCAGTAAAAAAAATAAGTAAATACGTGTTTCAGGTTTTTTTTAAATTACACCCCTAAAAGGGTGAAATGGGGTAACAAAGTGTGAAAATCAATATTGTTTCGGATTGCGCTGAAATTTGGCATGCAGATAGTTATTACGTAGTTAGTTCCCTCTAAGAAAGTATTTCCAAAAATTCACCCCTGAAGGGGATGAAACGGGGGTTTAAAGTTTGTATGGAGAAACAAGATTAGATAGTCTTTTATATTTGAAAGTTAACACAAGTACTTAAGTAAGTAAATACGTGTTTCATGCTCTTTCGAAATTCCACCCCTAAAAGGGTGAAGAGGGGTAACACAGTCTGAAATCAATGTTGTTTCGGATTGCGCTGAAATTTGGCATGCAGATAGTTATTTTGACATAGGAGAAATAATTTTTCAAAATTCACTCTTCAAGGGGATGAAGCGGGGGTTCAAAGTTTGGATAGTCATTTTATTCGACATTTCACACAAGTACTTCTGTAAATAAATAAGAAAATACGAGTTTCAGACTTTTTCAAAATGCCACCCTAACAGGATAAACTGGGGTAACATTCTAAAAATCAATATTGTTTCGGATTGCGCTGAAATTTAGAATGCAGATAGTTATTATGACGTAGGTATCCGCTCAGAAAAGATTTTCTAAAAATTCCTCCCGGATACGGAACGGGGAATCATAGTTTGCATGGCGAAACAAGATGAGATAAAGTACTTGTTGTAGGATTTTTAACCGACTTCAAAAAAAGGAGAAGGTTTCTCAATTCGACCGTATATATTTTTTTATTTTTTTATGTTTGTTCGCGGATAACTTCGTCGTTTATGAACCGATTTCGAATATTCTTTTTTTGTTCGAAAGGAGATATCCCAAGTGTGGTACCATGGTAATTTTATCGAGGTATGATAAGTATCTCCAGAGATATTGAGATAAACATCTCAAAATTGGTACTGAAAATGAATAGCGCGGCATTGAAGTCGGTTGTTTTTTAGTTTTTAAACGATATTATTATTCGAAATGGGGTAGGCAACAAAGTCTGAAACTTTGGGTTTTTCGGGGTTTACTCGTATAAATATAAATCACGAATTGCTTTAGTCACGCGACAACATGAAAACGGGTGAACCGATTTGACTCATTATTTTTTGATGTTTTTATTGATAGAATCGTTTTTACAAAAGAAACGTTTTAAGTAAATAAAAGATGTTTTTAACGCGGGCGAAGCCGCGGGACACTTCTAGTTTTATATAAGAGAAAAAAAAGTAGCTTACCACCAAAGAGAAAATCAGCCGCCATAACCTTACGGTGTTCCAGCTTCCGGCAACACAGCTCTCGAGATTCGGACCATTCTAGGCCTAGCGTGTTCACCATCGTCAAACACATACTTAATTATTTTTAACCCCCGACGCAATAAGAAGGGGTATTATTAATTTTTTATGCTCCTAAAAAAACAAAAAAAGATCAATTTTTCCAAAGTCGGGTGCCAAATTCACATAGGTTTTGTGGCATCGTAGCGCACAAACGGCTGAACCGATTTGAATGTTATTATTGATAGTGTTTTTTGTTTAATAGATGTGTTATCGAGAGTGTTCTTAGATTTAACTCATGAAAATCCGTTCAGCCGTTTTAAAACTATGAGTTTTTTTCTAGTTCTTAGTTTTAGTCACTGGCGCTATATAATAATCTTTCATAGGTCTGATCAATTCAAAATTTGTTATACTCTTTCTTCAACGATATTGTAAGAACATGGCAGCATTGACCTGATGCCGGGACATCTCCTGGAATCTGCAGAATACTCAACTTCTCACCAACTTACAGCTGAGACGGCATGTTTGGACTCATTGGAATGTTTTTAATGAAAATAAATCGAATTAATACAATAGAATAGAAGAGAATAGGAATACATAGATCAGTCGGGATGGTTTTAAATTTTGAATTTCAGTTTATACCTCTATGTCATCTCTATATTCCTCAGTACTATTTACAATATATCATTATTATTGATACATTAGATCATACTTGATACTATATTGACATCAAATGTGTTTATTTTGGTTGGTATCTACAGTATAGCTAAGCTAATAATGTTTACTTAGTAACTATGTCTTATCTGTGGTTTCGCTGCAAATATTTTATTAATTGCGATGTGCGTAATTAAATTTTAAATCTGTGATATCTTCTAAAGTTTTCATTAAAAATATATACTGTAGAGGACAATTTTAATCTACTACGTCTAATCTAATCTAATACGTGGCGAAGGTAATTATTTAGTTAAGCATTAATACTGTAAGATTGCATTGGCAGTTATGTAATGTTTTTTATTTTTAAAAAATCCAGATTAAAATGTTTACTGTGAGATAGACATATGCTATCACGGACTTTTTTATAGGTCTTATTAAGTTCTATAACTTTTATACGATTTTCTTTCTTTATAATACGCATATTAGTATAGATTAGTATTCCAATAAATTATTCTAGTTCTAATTCATGGTTACATAGAACATTGTCCGTAGTTAAGTACCTACTTACATAGTTTTTAGACATATGGATATTGTAATTCTGAACCAATTCCAAACGATTCATGTAAACATAATGTATTAAGTAGATAAATCTAAAAGGTCATGGAGAGAAACCGGCTAACAAACGGTTGATTAATGATATGAATTCAATCAAAACGTATAACTAAAAACACCTGTCAGTCGTTTGTGTGAGACACCGATACCACACCACACATTCTCATAAATTACCGCCGACGGCAATCACAAACGTGTCCAGTATGTATACCAAATTAGTATAATGACATTAAACATATTAATATATCTCTAAAGGTAGCTTTCAAATATCGCATGTCCAGATCATTATTGAATATCGACGCAATGTAAATTTTGCTTAATAATATTTTTTAAAGTTCTTAGAAACCGCCTAGATATTTTGAAAGAAGCTAGTGAAGTGAAGGCTACTATTACTAACATTTGAATATATGTATACATTTAATAAATAACACATAATTAGGTAGATGTAGGTTTGGTAAATATAAAAATAATAAAAATACTATATTGTAGTACAATATAGTTTTTAAAATACTTTATTTCAATTTGAAATATATTTATTTTATAATTTTAAATACATAATCATCATCATAATCATCCGGTATCAGCCTTCAGCCTCCTCATAGAGGCCTATCCCAAACACGTCACTGAGCCCAACCCGCGGCTCTTCCTTAAATTTATATAATATATTAATATGTAGGTATATAGTTATGTATATATGTATTTAGTATTATATCTGCATATTGCATATATAGATATATTTAGGAATTGATTTTATTATTATTTATGTAGGGTATTTTTTAGAGTTGCCGCGAATACTCGCTATTGTATTCGGCATTACTCGTAATTTTTTTGATATTTGTCGAATACCGAATAATAGCCTAGTATTATTCGGCATTCGGCGAATAGTCGTCGAAAATAAACTTTTAACGAACAAAAGAACTAATGAGTTAAAAATAATCATTTTTTAAATTATTTTCCTTAATAAAACAATACACAATATCAATTATTATCTGTAATATGTGCCTGTGCCTATAATATTCATGAAATTAAATTAGTAAGGCTTTTTAATTAATATTTAAAATCCAACAGAGGCAGATTGTGGTGCAAAAAAACAATTTTTTCTGCACGTTCTGGAACAAGTCGGTTTCGTTTTTCCTCGTAAATTAAACCTACAATAATAATCTAATCGCTGGGTTATACAAAACGGGGTATTCCCCGTAAACTAAAGAGAAAGACTTGTACAAGAAAAGGGTTGCCAGCATTTAAAAATGGAAAATTAAATTTATTACATATATGTAGGTATGTATAACATGAAACAGATTTCTTTAACTTTATTGTTTTGTTTTCTCACAACCTTAGAAGAAATTAGAAATATTTTTAATGTGTTTAATGTTTTTTTTTATGTCGAATATATATTATATGTATATATTATATATTAATATGTATTATTTTTTTCTTACAATATTTCAATACTCTACCCCCAAGTTTCTGTTTGCATTCTTCTTTTTTATGCCAAGGTTGTCTGGAAGAAATCGCTCTATGCGACAAGACCGCCAATTGTATTGCCATAATATTGTACTGTTTTTTACAATACAACACAATACAAAATTCTTTACTGTACACCAATTAAAACTAACAGTAAACACTTAAAACTACAGTACAATGGGCGGTATTATCACTAAAAGCGATCTCTTCCAGTCAACCTTGGGATGGAGAAAGGGAAATGCGTGTTGAGCAAGGTCGGTGGTGTAACATTATAGGGCGATAAATAAAATAATAATAATAAAGAAAAATTAAAACCATGTTATAAACTACAAAATTTACCAATAAAACAATAATAAATCAAAATAAACATACACCTAAGAATAAGGCTTATACACCTACATAAATAAGATACAATAAATAATGTATCCATTTATATACATACTTATAAATACCTATATATATATATATATATATACAAATAAATATACCTACTAGTAAATATTATATTACTATTTTTTATTACATAGTATAAACAATTTGTATTTTTTTTTGTGATTAATAAAGAGTTTTTGTATTGTATTGTATATTATTTATCGTCTTTATATGTATAACATGGTAAAATAAAATTATTTTTACTTTTTTCCAGGTAAGCTATGGATTTTCATATGATTTTTTTATCAAAATGTCGCTTATCTTCCTCCGTATCGGCATCATCCCCATCACTCAACATTCTGGTAAGACAAACTCCGATTATTTAATATTCTATTCGTATGATAGTTCATAACATTTATTAATTTTGCAATTTAAAAAAAACAGAATTAGAGTGGCCTACAAAGGTACGTACGTATCTAATAATGTACAGACTACAGACTACAATAATAAATTAATAAAACTGGCCAAGTGCGTGTCAGACTTTTGTCCCGCACACGGAGGATTCCGAACGCCATCTACCGAATTTCTAACGAACTTCTAACACCAACTAAGTAAACGTTAACACAAAGGTAGAATAGTATTATATAGTAGTAATAATAATAGTAGTAATAGTAATTGTAGTAATTAATATTATTAAATATCTGGTTGACCCAGCTTTGCTCGGTATTTTTTGCCACTTAAACAGACAAATATGACTCTTCCCGAGATCTATTGACGAATAATAATACTATTTTTTTTTAATTGAGAGTAACTAACTGCTTTATTGACACAGTACTTCTACTCGCCAATAGATGTCGGGCAGAGTCATATTTTAAGTTGATTATCAATAAAGTTGATTATTGAAAACACGAATAAAACAACATTTTCTGAAAATGACTCCTAGCTAGATCGATTTATCGCCCCCGAAATCCCTGTAGGTATACTAAATTTTATTTAGTCGTTGGAGCCGCTTCCGAGATTCAGATTAAGGTAAAGACGATAGCACCATCTTTGATGCTAGATAGGTGGCGCTGCGCTATCGTAAAAAACTTTTTTTTAACTTTTCTTTAATTTTTAACTTTGTTCTGTTCTTAGTATTTGTTGTTATAGCGGCAACAGAAATGCATCATCTGTGAAAATTTCAACCGTCTAACTATCACGGTTCATGAGATACAGCCTGGTGACAGACGGACAGACAGACAGACAGACGGACAGACAGACGGACAGCGGAGTCTCAGTAGTAGGGTTCCGTTGGTACCCTTTGGGTTCGGAACCCTAAAAATAATATCCTTACAAACTGATATCATGATGGCAAACACAATACTCTGTTCGTGAATGGGCGCGGACAATATAAAGAGCCACAGGAATGCGCGCGCGCAGTCTCGCAACTATCATACTAATCTGTGGTGTGGTCGCACTATGAGCTGTGACTCACAGACCACCCACACCTAACGGGATTCTTACCTCCACTGTTCCCATTACTTGGATCCTAATAACATAGACCAACTTCAATCACAGTCGAACAGCACGATTGCGCTCTAATAAAGAATCTACTTCACATGCCGTGCGACCACGGTAATATCACAGTTTTAATATCATATGATTGTTAAACTGTGATAATTTATCTATCTATCTATCTTTCGTGTAGCGACTCACGCATCATTTTCAGTAGCTATTGAAGTATATCTCTATTATATCTGAAGATACTTAGATCTTGATTAACTGTAGGACCGCGCCTGAGATATTAACTGAGATATTTCTTACTAATTATTAGATAATTTATTTGGGAACATAATTATTAATAATTCGGATTTCAGTGTATCTCAATAGGTGCGTACTGCGTAGGTACTCGTATACTTATAATGAATAACACATTCAATTGATATTTCAATTTAAAGTATTTTGTGAAAAATGTAATTAAGCTCTCTATTCATGTTCTGATTTCAATTTGAAAATTAATTGTATCTGTTCAGTAGGTGTTTAAAATAGACTTAAAATATTGAATCATCGTTATTTATATACAAATGTATAACCAAATAAAATAAAACTGGCCAAGTGCGAGTCAGCATCGCGTCTCTTATCGCACACTTAGGGAGGGTTCCGTACAATACGAAACATAACAGAGTTTCAACCTCATTTTTTTTTTTTTTATACCGAACTGGGTAGCACTTGATCACTATCTCACCTGATGTTAAGTGATGATGCGATCGATGATGTAGCGTGCTTACCCAGAAGATACCTATTCACTCGCGATTTGAAGACCCCCATATTGTACTTAATCGGAAACACGGACTCAGGCAGGGTATTCCATTCCTTAGCGGTTCGTATGATGAACGAAGAAGCAAATCGCTTTGTTCGGGTAGATGGTATATCCACCATAAATCGGTGGCGCCTTTTAGTGTCTCTGGATGTCCGATTATAAAATGGGGATGGTGGAATCAAATCATGCAGTTCCATTGCACACTCTCCGAAATGTATCCGATAGAAAACCGATAAACAAGTGACTTTGCGGCGATGCGCGAGACTCTGGAGTCTCTTGCTTACTAATAGGTCATCGCTGATGAGTTTTTTGGCTCTCCTCTCAATAGCTTCCAGTGTCTCCAGCTGGTATTTAGCAGAACCATCCCAAAGGTGAGAACAGTACTCCATACACGACCGGACTTGTGCTTGGTAAAGATTAAGCAACTGTCCCGATGTGAAGTACCGTCTCACCTTAGCCAAAATGCCAAGCTTTTTTGAGGCTAGCTGGGCTCTAGACTCAATATAAGAGCCGAAATTGAGAGTTGGTGTCAAAGAGATGCCAAGAAGCTCGAGATTGTTACTTATCGGAACGGACACATCCCGGAAAGTAGGAGCCAGTAGAAATGGGCTCCGTTTAGCGGAGAAAAGACACGCCTGGGTTTTCGCAGCATTGAACTTGACCAGATTGGCATCGCCCCAATCAGAGACTGCCTTCAAAGAAAAGATAAATTTGATTAATTTCATATTTGATTAATTGATATTACCAAGAATATTTGTTTTGGTCGCGATCTAGAAAGACGGGGCTCGTTTACTAGCGCCATCTATGTCATTTTGCCGAAACTAATTAGATAGATGGCGTTTAAAAACACGTTTTTTTGTATGGAGTTTGTTTTTTTGTTTGTATGTTTTGTTGGATATTTTTTGTTTACCTTTAATTTTTAACTTTATTTTGTTTTTAGTATTTGTTGTTCTAGCGGCAACAGAAATACACCATCTGTGAAAATGTCAACTGTCTAACTATCACGGTTAATGAGCTATAGCCTGGTGACAGACGGACAGACAGACAGACAGACAGACAGACGGACAGCGGAGTCTTAGTAATAGGGTCCCGTTTTACCCTTTGGGTACGGAACCCTAAAAACCAGCCAGATCTTATTTAGCTCTTTTGCCCAGCAACTCATTGGGAAAGCGCGTCAATTGTTTAAGATAAATACTTAGTAATATTATTATTTTTTAAGTATTTTTACAATAATACCTATCTTATTTTAGGGATTGTATACATTTCGACCCGCGCTCGGCGCCTGACACGCTTGGCGCAACAGAGCGATGACAACTTAAGGGTGCGTTTCTTAAATGCACCGGTCTAAATTTCGTACTACTACACGCGCATAATCCTCACGCACACAGCGACAGGACGAAAACGAGTCAATAAAATCATCTTGATACATTTATAGTTGAATGGTACTAACAGTAGCTAAATGGTTCATTACATTTGTTTTATTTTTTAAAATTCAAAACGTTAAATTATGCTTTGACTATGTTTACTTGATAATTTGATTATAATTTATTTTATGATTTTGATTTTTTTTATGTGCGTATATTAATACTGCCTACATACTGAATAAATGCTTTGATATGATTTGATTTGAGTATGTAAATTTTTTTAAACTTTGCTTGTATGTACTTATTTCATATTTCCTTTTTATTTATTTTTTATATTATGCGCGCTAGCGTTTGACCATTATCTCACCTGTTGGTAAGTGATGATGCAGTCGAGGACGGTAGCATGATAAATTATGTAAGATGTGCCGTGTTTGAGCACGTTTTGTCGTGACGAGACCTTTTTCTAGGAGTGACTTGACTGACCTGATGATGGAATTCGGAGACTGTTACTGGAACTGCTAGACGGTCAGAGTTGGATGTGCCGTGTTTGAGATTGTTTTGTTTGTCGTGACAAGACCTTTCTTTAGGAGTGACATTACTGACCTGATGATGAAATTTGGAGACTGCTACTGGAACTCCTTGATGGTTTGAGTTAGATGTGCCGTGTTTGCGCTCGTTTTGTTATTCGTAACGAGACGTTTCTTTAGGAGTGACCTGACTGACCTGATGATGATGGTATTGGGAGACTGCTACTGGAACTACTAGATGGTCAGAGTTAGATTTGCCGTGTTTGGGCGTTTTTAGTATCTTATTGACTTGCGTTTGAACACTATCTCAGCTGTTGGTAAGTGATGATGCGGTTGAAGATGGTAAGCACGGAAAGCCTTGAATGGGAACTGGTTCTCAGGATATCTGCCGGGGCTACGCTGGGGATTGAACTCGGTACCTCTGGCATCAAAGCCGACCATTCTCCCGATTACACCACAAGTGACTCGAATGACCAGATGATGGAATTTGGAGACTGCTACGAAAACTGCTAGACAACTAGAGTTAAATGTGCCATGTTTGGGCTCGTTTTTTTATTCGTGACAAGACTTTTCGCTAGGAGTGGCTTGACTCACCTGATGATGGAATTCGGGGACAGCTACTGGAACTGCTAAATATTAAGAGTTGTATTAAGAGCTGTATTCGTTCAAATAGTTTCAGTCCAAACACGGCCAATCTAACTTTTATCTTACCGTCTAGCAGTTCTAGTAGCAGTCTCTAAATTCCATCATCAGGTCAGTCAAGTCACTCCTAAAGAAAGGTCTCGTCACCACTAACAAAACGAGCCCAAACACGGCACATCTAACTTAAACCATCTAGGAGTTGCAGTAGCAGTCTCCGAATTCCATCATCAGGTCAGTCAAGTCACTCCTAAAGAAAGGTCTCGTCACTACTAACAAAACGAGCCCAAACACGGCAAATCTAACTCAAACCATCTAGGAGTTCCAGTAGCAGTCTCCAAATTCCATCATCAGGTCAGTCAAGTCACTCCTAGAAAAAGGTCTCGTCACGACTTACAAGACGAGTCCAAACACGGCACACCTAACTTAAACCATCTAAGAGTTCTAGTAGCAGTCTCCGAGTTCCATCATCAGGTTAGTCAATTCACTCCTATAGAAAGGTCTCGTCAACACTAACAAAACGAGCCCAAACACGGCACATCTAACTTAAACCATCTAGGAGTTCCAGTAGCAGTCTCCGAATGCCATCATCAGGTGAGTCAAGTCACTCCTAAAGAAAGGTCTCGTCAGCACTAACAAAACGAGCCCAAACACGGCACATCTTACTCAACCCTTCTAGGAGTTCCGGTAGCAGTCTCCAAATTCCATCATCAGGTCATTCAAGTCACTCCTAAAGAAAGGTCTCGTCACTACTAACAAAACGAGCCCAAACACGGCACATCTAACTCAAACCATCTAGGAGTTCCAGTAGCAGTCTCCGAATTCCATCATCAGGTCAGTCAAGTCACTCCTAAAGAAAGGTCTCGTCACCACTAACAAAACGAGCCCAAACACGGCACATCTAACTTAAACCATCTAGGAGTTCCAGTAGCATACTCCGAATTCCATCATCAGGTCAGTCAAGTCACTCCTAAAGAAAGGTCTCGTCACTACTAACAAAACGAGCCCAAACACGGCACATCTAACTCAAACCATCTAGGAGTTCCAGTAGCAGTCTCCGAATTCCATCATCAGGTCAGTCAAGTCACTCCTAAAGAAAGGTCTCGTCACCACTAACAAAACGAGCCCAAACGCGGCACATCTAACTCAACCCTTCTAGGAGTTCCGGTAGCAGTCTCCAAATTCCATCATCAGGTCAGTCAAGTCACTCCTAAAGAAAGGTCTCGTCACTACTAACAAAACGAGCCCAAACACGGCACATCTAACTCAAAACATCTAGGAGTTCCAGTAGCAGTCTCCGAATGCCATCATCAGGTGAGTCAAGTCACTCCTAAAGAAAGGTCTCGTCAGCACTAACAAAACGAGCCCAAACACGGCACATCAAACTCAACCCTTCTAGGAGTTCCGGTAGCAGTCTCCAAATTCCATCATCAGGTCATTCAAGTCACTCCTAAAGAAAGGTCTCGTCACTACTAACAAAAAACGAGCCCAAACACGGCACATCTAACTCAAACCATCTAGGAGATCCAGTAGCAGTCTCCGAATGCCATCATCAGGTGAGTCAAGTCACTCCTAAAGAAAGGTCTCATCACCACTAACAAAACGAGCCCAAACACCGCACATCTAACTCAACCCTTCTAGGAGTTCCAGTAGCAGTCTCCGAATTCCATCATCAGGTCAGTCAAGTCACTCCTAAAGAAAGGTCTCGTCACTACTAACAAAACGAGCCCAAACACGGCACATCTAACTCAAACCATCTAGGAGTTCCAGTAGCAGTCTCCGAATTCCATCATCAGGTCAGTCAAGTCACTCCTAAAGAAAGGTCTCGTCACCACTAACAAAACGAGCCCAAACACGGCACATCTAACTTAAACCATCTAGGAGTTCCAGTAGCATACTCCGAATTCCATCATCAGGTCAGTCAAGTCACTCCTAAAGAAAGGTCTCGTCACTACTAACAAAACGAGCCCAAACACGGCACATCTAACTTAAACCATCTAGGAGTTCCAGTAGCAGTCTCCGAATGCCATCATCAGGTGAGTCAAGTCACTCCTAAAGAAAGGTCTCGTCAGCACTAACAAAACGAGCCCAAACACGGCACATCTAACTCAACCCTGCTAGGAGTTCCGGTAGCAGTCTCCAAATTCCATCATCAGGTCATTCAAGTCACTCCTAAAGAAAGGTCTCGTCACTACTAACAAAACGAGCCCAAACACGGCACATCTAACTCAAACCATCTAGGAGTTCCAGTAGCAGTCTCCGAATTCCATCATCAGGTCAGTCAAGTCACTCCTAAAGAAAGGTCTCGTCACCACTAACAAAACGAGCCCAAACACGGCACATCTAACTTAAACCATCTAGGAGTTCCAGTAGCATACTCCGAATTCCATCATCAGGTCAGTCAAGTCACTCCTAAAGAAAGGTCTCGTCACTACTAACAAAACGAGCCCAAACACGACACATCTAACTCAAACCATCTAGGAGTTCCAGTAGCAGTCTCCGAATTCCATCATCAGGTCAGTCAAGTCACTCCTAAAGAAAGGTCTCGTCACCACTAACAAAACGAGCCCAAACGCGGCACATCTAACTCAACCCATCTAGGAGTTCCGGTAGCAGTCTCCAAATTCCATCATCAGGTCAGTCAAGTCACTCCTAAAGAAAGGTCTCGTAACTACTAACAAAACGAGCCCAAACACGGCACATCTAACTCAAACCATCTAGGAGTTCCAGTAGCAGTCTCCGAATGCCATCATCAGGTGAGTCAAGTCACTCCTAAAGAAAGGTCTCGTCAGCACTAACAAAACGAGCCCAAACACGGCACATCTAACTCAACCCTTCTAGGAGTTCCGGTAGCAGTCTCCAAATTCCATCATCAGGTCATTCAAGTCACTCCTAAAGAAAGGTCTCGTCACTACTAACAAAACGAGCCCAAACACGGCACATCTAACTCAAACCATCTAGGAGTTCCAGTAGCAGTCTCCGAATTCCATCATCAGGTCAGTCAAGTCACTCCTAAAGAAAGGTCTCGTCACCACTAACAAAACGAGCCCAAACACGGCACATCTAACTTAAACCATCTAGGAGTTCCAGTAGCATACTCCGAATTCCATCATCAGGTCAGTCAAGTCACTCCTAAAGAAAGGTCTCGTCACTACTAACAAAACGAGCCCAAACACGGCACATCTAACTCAAACCATCTAGGAGTTCCAGTAGCAGTCTCTGAATTCCATCATCAGGTCAGTCAAGTCACTCCTAAAGAAAGGTCTCGTCACCACTAACAAAACGAGCCCAAACACGGCACATCTAACTCAACCCTTCTAGGAGTTCCGGTAGCAGTCTCCAAATTCCATCATCAGGTCAGTCAAGTCACTCCTAAAGAAAGGTCTCGTCACTACTAACAAAACGAGCCCAAACACGGCACATCTAACTCAAACCATCTAGGAGTTCCAGTAGCAGTCTCCGAATTCCATCATCAGGTCAGTCAAGTCACTCCTAAAGAAAGGTCTCGTCACCACTAACAAAACGAGCCCAAACACGGCACATCTAACTTAAACCATCTAGGAGTTCCAGTAGCATACTCCGAATTCCATCATCAGGTCAGTCAAGTCACTCCTAAAGAAAGGTCTCGTCACTACTAACAAAACGAGCCCGAACACGGCACATCTAACTCAAACCATCTAGGAGTTCCAGTAGCAGTCTCCGAATTCCATCATCAGGTCAGTCAAGTCACTCCTAAAGAAAAGTCTCGTCACTACAAACAAAACGAGCCCAAACACGGTACATCTTACTCTGACCGTGTACATTAGCCTGTCTGAGATAAAAACTAAATATTTGTCATTGATCACCTACATACATTTTTACGCAAGGATCAAGTTAGAGGAAATCAAATTTCCGTGTCTGTACAGCGATGTTTTTTCGTCAAGCTGATATCGTCAACCGGCACAGGTCCTGCCTCTACGGCGGTTGACCGCGGACTGAGTTGTAATTTTAAGTGATTGTTTATTTATACTCAAAATTGTCATAGGAAAAGCAACCTTACATGCGTGTTATTACGTTTTATCGAATTTAGCAAAATCTACGATACCTCAACAAAACAAAGGTAAAAGTATTATTTTTTTCTGAACGTTATTGGAAACATTTTTTAATGTTTTTACTACTTTATTTGTTGTTCAGTACATATGCTTTTTAATTGTATTTTCGTTTCCGTTAGAAAATTGGTATTTTTGTGAAATATTGTACCGAAACTCGACTCGATTACGACATTTTTGTGGTAGGAGTCAACGGAAAATATTTTTCATTGTTTAATATACATATATTTTTAAATAAATAAATAACTTAATTTGATAGCAAAGGACCTGTCTATCGAAGGATAATAATAACAGATGACCTAGTTTCGTGTAGTAATCGCCAATTGTACCTAAAATATGCTAAAATCAGCTATTTTATGACATTTACAGAAATGCGTCCTTAAGCGCCAGTAAAAATTACATATACATCGGCTTTACTCTGTAGTCTCTATTACTCCCTATTTTTCTGTGGCAATAACCTAGCCTAGGCTCTTAACCCTTAATAACCTAGAGTTTCAATTTTGATACCAATCTTTTAAACCGAATGTTCACATTACTATTAGTTTTTTTTATAGGTTGGCTGTACGTATTTTACTGTTGTATAATATTCTTTCCAATAAAATTAAAAAAAAAAAAAAAACCCTTCATCTAGACCCTCAAGCAAACACAGTAATATTAAAAATAAATCACTTTCGTAAATCAGGCTATTAAGGGTTAAATCCCCTTTACGATGATTCACTGAGTCCACCACGACTACCAGCCGCATTCTTAGATATTCCACTCCATATATAGAACAAAGAAAACATTTGTGTCGGTAGCATACACTTACATTCTACCATTTTATTTTTATGTATTGCTCTTACACTTCCTGCTTCTAAGGAGATTCTTATTAATTTAATCTCATTAAAATACATCATTCTGATTTATAAGTGTTATCGGACCGTATCGTTCATCGGATTAATATACATAACATAAATTTAATTTTCTTAAAGAGCCTCGTTTACCTCCTCGCTATTTCGCGAGACACGCATTTGCCGGCTTTTGTTAATTGATGTTTGTCACAACTAATAACGCTTGTGTTGTGTTATACCATCTTCTTCTATCTATCTACTAGAAGTGCCCCGCGGCTCCACCCGCGTTAAAAACTTCTTTCATTTACTTTAAACTTTTCTTTCGTAAAAACTTTATTATCATAAAAACACATCAAAAAATAAATTCGCTAAATCGGTCCACTCGTTTTCAAGTTATCGTGTGACTAAGGGAAATAGATATTCATATTTTTATAAAACCCGAATAACCATATTGATTTTCAGACCTTTTAATTTCACCCTCTTAGGGGTAGAATTTCGGAAAATGCTGAACACGTATTTACTTATTTATTACAGAACAGAACAGAAGTATATGTAAGTCGAATAAAATAAAACTGGCCAAGTGCGAGTCAGACTTTTGTCCCGTACACGGAGGGTTCCGAACGCCATCTAACGAATATCTAATTAACTTCTAACACCAACTAAGTAAACGTTAACACAAAGGTGTTAGTAATTAATATTATTAAATATCTGGTTGACCGAGCTTCGCTCGGTATTTTTTGTCACTTAAACAGAAAAATCTGACTCTTCCCGACATCTATTGACGAATAATAATACTTTTTTTTTTATTGAGAGCAACTAACTGCTTTAACGACACAATAACACTAAAGCTACTTCTACTCGCGAATAGATGACGGGAAGAGTAATATTTTAAGTTGATTATCGATAAAGTTGATGATTGGTAAAAACACGAATAAAACAACATTTTCTGAAAATGAATCCTAGCTAGATCGCCCCCGAAATCCCCTGTTTACTAAATTTTATTTAATGCTTAATTTTGTTGGAGCCGTTTCCGAGATTCAGATTCAGATTCCGAGATTAAGGTAAACACTATAATACACGCGCCATCTATAATGTTAGCTAGATGGCGCTATCGTAAAAAACGCGTTTTATGTTTTAAACACTTTAATTTTTAACTTTGTTCTGTTCTTAGTATTTGTTGTTATAGCGGCAACAGAAATACATCATCTGTGAAAATTTCAACCGTCTAACTATCACGGTTCATGAGATACAGCCTGTTGACAGACGGACAGACAGATAGACAGATAGACAGCGGAGTCTCAGTAATAGGGTTCCGTTGGTACCCTTTGGGTTCGGAATCCTAAAAACGATCTTGTTTCTCCATACAACCTTCGAACCCCCGTTTCATCCCGAAATGCTTTCTTAGTGGATATCTGCGTCATAATAATAACTATCTGCCTGCCAAATTTCAGCTCAATCCGAAACAATATTGATTTTCAGAATTTGCTACCCAACTTCACCCTTCCTAGGGATAAAATTTTGAAAAAGCCTGTAACACGTATTTTCTTATTTATTTACTGCTTGTGTGAACTTTCGAATAAATAATAAACTGGCCAAGTGCAAGTCGGTCTCGCACTCGTAGGGTTCCGTAACTCAGTAAAGTATTTTATAACTATCACTTTTCGCCACCAAAAAATAACTTTGTTTTTCATCATTTTACGCTATATCTTGGCTGACTATATCTCGTTCAAACCAATTTTCGTTTAAAGTTTTTATTGAGATCTACAGCATATTTTTTTTTTTTTGGATTTTTACTACCTTACTTTTTACCACTTTAAACGTGCCTATCTTTCAAATAATTGAGTTTGAGAAAAAATGGTTTTAGCAACCTCAATGTCATTTTTAAAGACCTATCTATAGATACCCACCCCTCACGTATAGGTTAGATGAAACATTTATTTTAGTTTCAGTTCCATGTATGGGGAGCCCCCCCTTAATATATATATTTTTTATTTTTGTATGAAAATCGTAAAGCTGTTCATAGAATACATCTACCTACCATGTTTCAATTTTTCAGTTATAATAGTTTCGGAAAAAAGTGACTGTGATATATGTACGGACAGACAGACATGACGAATCTATAAGGGTTCCGTTTTTGCCATTCGGCTACGGAACCCTAAACACCGGCTAATGGCCGGTTTATGAGGTATAATAATTGAGAGTTTATCTACTTAATCATAACTTTATTGAGTAGATAAACTCTAAACAAATGTACTCAGAAACCGGCCATAAGTCGAGTTGGAGTCGCCCACCGAGGCTTCCGTAGTACCAACGTCTCAGACTAGGTTAAAGGACAAACTTGACTTTGTAGTTCGATCCATAGAAAACGTATTGCACCAACTATAAATAATAACTTTGTAATAGTAAATTTACTGTATAATAATAAATAGTAAGTTATCTAAGTTGATTGTCTTGAAAAATGGTACTATTATAGTCAGAAAAAAAAACCGGCCAAGTCGAGTTGGACTCGTCCACCGAGGCTTCCGTACCAACTTCTCAAACGGATTAAGGGAGGGACACTTTGTAGTTCGATCCATAGAAAATGTATTAAACCAATCGCATATAATAAGTTTGTAAATTCACTACCCTATAGGTAAGTAAGTACCCTATAGGTTCCCTATATTCCCTTGTGAAATCGCAAAATATGCGAAAATATGAGACATAACCGGGGTCTACCTTTTGATCGGATTGACTTACAAGTTTGATTTTTCCACAGCCGAAAGATACCGTAGACCCGAGTATTTGATATGAGTTTCAACTTGATACGAGTATCTCTACGCGTTCCCGAGAAAAAAGGTCTTGACAGACGGACAGACAGACACAAAGTGATCCTAAAAGGGTTCCTATTTTCATTTTGAGGTACGAGCCCTAAAAGAAAATAAACTGGCCAAGTGCAAGTCGGACTCGCACTAGTAGGGTTCCGTACCACACTACAGTATTTTATAGGATCGAGCAAAAAATACCACTATCATTTTTCGCCAGCAAAAAATAATAATTAATAAACATTGTATTTCTTATAACGCCATCTAACGTCTAACAAAGGTGTTAGGGATCGACATTTCAATATAACGCCATCTATGGGATGTTTACCTAACTAAGTTCATAGATGGCGTGAAATGCCGAAAAAAACACGTTTCTTGTATGTGGACCCTCTATTATTTTTAACTTCACTCTGTTTTTAGTATTTGTTGTTATAGCGGCAACAAAAATACATCCTCTGTGAAAATTTCAACTGTCTAACTATCACGGTTCATGAGATACAGCCTGGTGACAGACGGACATATAGACAGACAGACAGACAGACGGACAGCGGAGTCTTAGCAATAGGGTCCCGCTTTACCCTTTGGGTACGGTACCCTAAAAAGCGCCTGGTTAACTTCATAGAAAATATACAATAATACCTGAAATTCCGGCTGACATATTGCTGAGTTTATTTTTACAAAATGCCAACACTTATTTTTAACCGACTTCAAAAAAAGGAGGAGGTTTCTCAATTCGACCGTATATATTTTTTTTTATTTTTTATGTTTGTTCGCGGATAACTTCGTCGTTTATGAACCGATTTCGATTATTCTTTTTTTGTTCGAAAGGAGATATCCCAAGTGTGGTACCATGGTAATTTTATCGAGGTATGATAAGTATCTTCAGAGATATTGAGATAAACATCTCAAAATTGGTAATGAAAATGAATAGCGCGGCATTGAAGTCGGTTGTTTTTTAGTTTTTAAACGATATTATTATTGTATTTATTATTTATTGTATAGACTAGGTATAGTAACTTAAATAATGGTTATTCTATAATATAAATTTCAAATTTTATTAATATATATATTAAAGACTAGCTGTACCCGCGACTTCGTCCGCGTGGAATAGTGTCTTTGGGTAGCATTTTTAATTATTTAGGCTAATTATTTTACAAATAAGACACATGCGTATCCCACCTACACCACACCGTACCACGCCACGGTAATCCCTCCTCCCCCTTTCCCTACCCCTCCCCCTCCCCTCCCCTCCCCCTCTCTCTTGCCCTCACTCCCCACCCCCTCTTCCCCTCACTCCCCACCCCCTCTTCCCCTCACTCCCCTCTCCCCTTTCCCCCCTCCCCTCCCCCTCTCTCTTCCCCCCACTCCCTCCCCCTCCTCTTCCCCTCACTTTACTTTCCCCTCACTCCCCTCCCCCTCACTTCCCTCACCCCTCCCCTTTCCCCCCACTTCCCCGTCCCCTCCGCCTCACCTCCCTCCCCCTTTCGCCTTCCCCCTACCTACCCTCCCCTCCCTCCCCCTTCCCCCTCCCCCTTTCCCCTCACAAACTTTGAATGTCATATTTATTTACATCGAATCAACAGCCTAAACAATAAGTTTCAAGCTTTTAGATTTTACAATGACGATACTTCCATACAACTTTTCATTCCCCCTTTCAACCACTTCCAACCCTTTTTGCACATTAAAAAGTAGTCTTATGTCCTTTCTCAGGCTCTAGACTATCTGTGTACCAAATTCAATTTCATTAAATCCGTTTAGTAGAACATTCATATGAACTTATATGAACCTTACACATTTCCATATAAACTTTCATCCCCTATTGTTATTTTACACCCTTGAGGGTAAAACTTTTACAAACTTTGAATGTCATATTTATTTATATCGAATCAACAGCTTAAAAAATAAGTTTCAAGTTTCTAGCTCTTAAAATGACGATACTTCCATACAACTTTTCATCCCCCTTTTCAACCCCTTACAACCCTATTTTCGCATTTAAAAGTAGCCTATGTCCTTTCTCAGGCTCTAGACTATCTGTGTACCAAATTTCATTTAAATCGGTTCAGTGGTTTTGGCGTGAAAGTTACACAGACGGACAGACAGGCAGACAGAGTTACTTTCGCATTTATAATATTAGTTAGGATTTCAATATATTTACTTACTTACATCAATAAAAACTGTAACTGTAACCGTATTTGTATATTAATAGTTAGATGTTATGAATGTTATGCAAAAATTTCATTGTTTTGCTTATGTTACGTTACGTACGTTTTGCTTACTTTTTAGGGTTCCGTAGTCCTGACAGGGAACCCTTATAGTTTCGTCACGTCCGTCTGTCTTTCTGTCTGTCTGTCTGTCCGAGGTTTTGCTAAGAGATCGTCCCCCACCCCTCTAAAAGCTAAACTGCTGGCTTGAAAAGTCTGGAAAAATTCGTGAAAATAGTGCATTTCTTGAACTTTAAAGGAAAACCATAGCGGTTAAGATAACTTTATTAGGTAGCAGTAAGTAATTGAACTTGGGTGTTGGATAATTTTGTACCAAATACAAAATCCTTAGAATATATTCTTTAAAGTGACAAAGACGAAGTACCTAGTTGCTTGTTTATGACAGGTAAAGACTTGAACGGGCTACTACGGAACCCTACACTGCAGGTGGCCCGGCACGCACTTGGCGGGTTATTTATTAATTAATGGTGTGATCCCATATACAAGTATTTCATAAGCCGTTCCTTACTTCAACCAGGATTTTTTTCTTCCCACTACATCATATTTATTTAATTGTGTAATGATGTACATGCGAATACCTTAGTATTCTTAAATTACAACAAAATATTTGAATTGAAATAAATTAAAATGTTGTGTAACCAATGTACATAACTGCCATAATAAGTAGTCGGTCATGGACCTTTAAAATAATGCGTAGAACACAGGCACTGATGTTTTATCAAGTCAAGGTTGCATCGGCCCCATTAACTTTTATTCATAGACAAGTCATATCTTGAATCTATCACTTAATTTGAATTATTTGTTTGATATAGGTTTTTTTGACTTACGAGTAATTGTTTATTTGATTCCAATTTATTACATTTAAATTCATAATACCTACAGTATGTTGTATTCATTCAATTGTATGTGTCTAAAACTCAATTGTTTCGCCTCTGATGAGTACCATGTAATCTAAAGGCATTCCATTCTAATCTTGTTATGTTATTCAGTACTAGCGTCGCCCCGCGGCTTTGCCCGCGTTAAAAAGTATCCAATGTCCTAATCTTAAATCCATGGCTATTTCTCTGCAAATTTTAGCCAAATCGGTCGAGCCATTTCACCGTGAAGAGGTACCGAGCAAACAAATATACAAACTGACTTTCGCATTTATAACATTAGTGTTGATTATAATTTGCTTATTTATTTGGATGACATAATCGTATATTCTACAAACCTTTTACCACTGATACCCGCGACCCGTTCACAACCTACACCAAGAATTTAGTACCCTATGTTCATCCTCATGCTATAAAGTATCTCATTGTTAAATTTCAGTAAGATTGGATAGTCCGTTTAGGCGTGATTAGGTAACAAACAGACAGAATGACAGAGTTACAAAACGTTTTTATAATATTAAGGGCCAGTTCTACCGGTTCCTAATAGCGCTAATATGAAGAAATCTGACAGACTTTTGACAGCTTTTACATGGCGTCATGTGTCAGATAACTATCTAACGCATTATCAGGAACCGGTGAAACTGGTCCTAAGTGTGGAAGTATGGATTCTTCGCGCAGTAATTTGTAAAAGGTAATCTTTGACACAATTGTTGAATTGAATGAAAGTTGAATGTTCACGTCGCACATCTTGTGTTTAATTTTATGTCTGATTAAAATCTAAAAAAATATTATACATAACTTTAAAACAAAGTTTATTTGCTCATATTTAATATGACCATGAAAACTATGCCACAAAATTCGTCTGGTGAAACCAAGATTTTTCTGTGTATAAGAGGACTGATGCGATGACATTTTAAATTTCTTAGTAAAAATAGAGCCAATACCTACCCAAAAATACAGAGGCTTAATTATATCCGAAAATTCTGAGAAACTTATTACGAGGTTCATGGAGTTAATTAAGATTCCAGTCCATTTTCGAATGCAGCAAAAAGCAATCTGTTCCATCGGTCGGCCAATAACAAAGGTTTGCCACAAATCAAAATCAGGAATGCGAATTCTCCGGTCCAGTGCGGGATTGCAAGATTTAAAAAGGTATCTGCGATCGTATGTGTATCAAAAGTTTTTGTCTCGCATTTCTGGGTTCAACGGCCAGACAATTCAGATCGTTGAATTTTACGCTTGAACGCTGTACTTTGTTCTTGAATGTTTATTGCTGAACAATTACCTGTTCTAAAAATTATTAAACATTGGTCCCTTTCTTTTCACTTGGTGGAGTGAATCAACTTGGTCACCTTTTAAAAAATTTTGTTTTTCTTTTCACTCGGTGGCGTATATAGACTTGGTCACCTTTCACTAAATTAGTAAATCTTTACTTACATACATACATAGCCATCAACATGAATAAACGCTAGTGGGTTTATTTATGCCTTCTTATGAGCAATACTTTTGCTTGTTACATAATGTATCAAATTTGCGATCATGTCTACTCTACAACAATTCAACAAACGCTACTAAATGGAATATTGAAATTCAACTAGTTACTAGTGTAGTTATGAAATGATTTATATATATATTTGATAGTTACTGCTTAATAGTTTAATCTTTTATACATACAACTTATGTACTTACTAGTACTGCAGACTGACTACTGTAGACTGCACTGCAGTATTGACTCGCAATTTCAAACTTAACGGTCGGTCAGTGGCGTCCAGTCGGGCAGCCGGCTAAGCAAAGTTGAACGTATCGCCGAGCATCTCATCCTTCGTGGAATTTGCACCCACACATTCCAAGGACTGCACATTTAATGCCACCGCCGCGCCGCTGCGTCGCTTTGTACCTGTCTTCTTTTAACTTGATTTTTATTCTGAGAAGATTCGAATTTCACAAGTTCTGCCAACTCAACCGACTTGGTTTTAATGAGGCGAAACATGCATAAGTATTACTTTGTTATTAATAATGAAATTAGTTTAACAAATATTTAGTTGTTTTGCCTTTATACATTTGTAAATATTGCACTCACCAGGGGTTTTTTGTCATCATTAAGTAGTACGTACGTAGTACATTATAGTCAATAAATTAATTTAGTTTTGATGATTTCCTTTGACTATCATTATTTGTATATTAATATGTAGTTCTTATGTTTAACCCCCGACACACAAATAGGGCTGTTATAAGTTTGACGTGTGTATGTGTGTCTGTCTGCATCGTAGCGCCCCGAGGCATGACCCGAATTTGATTTAGTTTTTGTTTGATATGTGATTCGAGAGTGTTCTTAGCTTTGATTCATGAAAAGGGATTCAGTCGTTTAATGACTATCAGCTCTTTTTTGGTTGATGAGGCTATGATATCAACTTTCATAGGTCTGATGGATTTGAAATTCGATATCCTTTTACTGCAATGATATCGTCAAAACATGGTAGCATTGGCCTAATGCTAGGAAATCTCCTGGAATCTGCAGAATACTCAACTCCTTCACCAACTTACAACAGATATGTCGTGTTTGGGCTCATTGGAATGGTATCTTTGAACAGATTATACATAGAACAGTCGGGAGTCGGAACACTTTAAATTTTTAACCGACTTCACAAAAAACGAGGTTCTAAATTCAACGTTTTTGTTTCTTTTTTAGGGTTCCGTACCCAAAGGGTAAAACGGGACCCTATTACTAAGACTCCGCTGTCCGTCTGTCTGTCTGTCTGTCCGTCTGTCACCGGGCAAAACAGAATAAAGTTAAAAATAATAGAGGGTCCCTATACAAAAAACGTGTTTTTTCGGCAATTCACGCCATCTATGTACGCTTAGTTAGGTAAACGTCCCATAGATGCCGTTATATTAAAATGTCGATCCCTAACACCTTTGTTAGACGTTAGATGGCGTTATAAGAAATAAAATGTTTATTAATTATTATTTTTTGCTGGCGAAAAAGGATAGTGGTATTTTTTGCTCGATCTTATAAAATACTGTAGTGTGGTACGGAACCCTACGAGTGCGAGTCCGACTTGCACTTGGCCAGTTTATTTTGTTATGTTTGTTACCTCAGCACTCCGTCGAATTTTAACCGATTTGAAAAAATATTTTTTTGCTTGAGAGATTATGCCTCCCGTGTCCCATTCAAATGTTATCTAAATCTAATAATAATCTCCGGAGATATGGAGATAATCATCTTTAAGACGAAATCGATTCATTTGTATACCTTGATGACATGATACTGGCTACTGGCTAATTTGACTATCTCGGCATGTGACGTCGGTTTTTTCGTTTTGTACGATCATAAATTATGAATTTAAGTATTATTTATAACCTTAGTTGAGTACATTATCCCTGTTTTACTGATTACATTCCTTTTAGAGCTGTTGCTGTACCGTTTTAACGAACACGTGGTTTGCGAGCGCGCCACCATGCGCCATGTTGAAAACTTTTAACATTTTGGCGCGAAACTTTCTCGTAGCGTAACAGACGCGGCTATACACGAGTAATATACGATATTGGGGATTATTCATGTGTGAAAAGTAAATGAGTTTTTATTAGTACGTGGTGACAATTGTCAAAAGTGCCTTTACGTTGTCCTGTAACAGTTATCGAATATTACTGCTTCAATTTACTAATTAAATAGCCGTGTGTATAATATTCATAGTTATTCAAGGCACTTCCGTTAATAACAAATTAATTTAGATATATTGTATTCAGATGCATGCGGCGTTAAAAACACGACTGCAGTTAATGATTCAAATGTGTTGTTGTTTAGTTCCTGAACGGATATTGGCGCCAAAATGTGGCGAGGTACTTCCACATTAATGGGTGCGTTCATTGCGCCCGCCCGGGTGTATTGGCCGCGGCACACCACGCGCATCCTGCCACTACGAATCTTGTATCCTACTCGCACTCATCTGGGGTATCTTTACACAAAAGAGACGCTCTCTTCACGTGCAGCGATTTTTGTGCCATAGAAGGACGCCTCGAGATCAATGCACTTTCCGAGGACAGAGAGTCCGATTTTATTAAGCGTTAGTGTGCCACTACTGGCGATCCAATAGGGATCTTATATAAGCACACCTTAAGAGTCGGTTTGGGGAAGCGGGATCATGACGGTAGAGGTCGACGTCTAGACGCCGCGGGAAGTGATTAAAGTATGTGATGTGAGTGGAAGGCATTCCGCTCGCCTAGCCAGGGCTGTCCCTCTGTTGACCTGATTGCCTCCGAAAATCGGAGCATCCGTCAACAAATTACAATATTTTGGTTTATATGTGCCTACTTGTTACATAGAACTTATGACAGCAATATATATTGTTTCATTTTTATACGCATTAAAATGTTTAACGTTTAAAAAATGTAAACTGATATCCAAGTATTTTCCGTTCGTAACAAATACATTTTTTATTGTACCATAATTACATTACTATGTTTCTGATGGCTAAGTTTACCATTATCTTTGCAATTTCTGTCATCATAACCCTATCCTGACTCTGGTGTTACCAGCCTTTCCACACTTACCAGTTTACTTAATTAAAAAAAATTGCTATTTTTAGAGTATAATAGCGATCAAAATAGAATTTTAATACAGATAAACCAAAATACAAATTTATACATTTCCATAGGTGGTAAGAGCATATTGTATCGATGTTCCGCCTGACTTTCTACCAAAAGAAACTTACCACCATCAAGTAGAAAATCTGCCGCTATAACCTTACGGTGTTCCGGCAGCACATAGGAATTTCGACTTTTTAACCGACTTCAAAAAAAGAAGGAGGTTTCTCAATTCGACCGTACATATGTTTTTTTTTAAATATTTGTTCGCGGATAAATTCGTCGTTTATGAACCGATTCTGATTTTTTTTTTATTGTTGGAAAGGAGATATCCCATGTATGTGGTACCATGGTAATTTTATCGAGGTATGAAAAGCATCTCCAGAGATATGGAGAAAAACACTTCAAAATTGGTATTGAAAGTTAATAGCGCGGCATTGAAGTCGGTTCTTTAAAGTGTTTTAAACGATCTTATTTGGTATATAACACGTATAATTACCGTGTCTATAAACAAGATTTGTAAGTACCAAGAATTTTGGTATTTATTTTTTACCCACGACGGAGAGGAGACTGTATGTATATATATGCGTTTGGGGTGAGAGGATGTTTGTTTTTGTGTGCAAATCCATGTTGCTATTTTTCTCCAAAACTACTTGTCCGATTTTGATGAAGTTTTCAGTTATGGGTTCGGGTGTAATTGGTGCATGTTCTTAAATAGGTGTTACGGTGTGAACTCACCAGGGGGCGCTGCAGTAAACATTTGTTCGTGCAAATCCATGTTGCTATTTTTCTCCAAAACTAGTTCGATTTTGTCTTTACACGGTTCGTAATTAATCAGTGGTGGTTCTTAGATAGATGTTACGACGTTAATTTTCTAAAGGACATTGTCGTGGGTACTTATTCAAAATTGTAATGTTGTTACTTGTTGCTTAGGCTTGTATTAAGAGTCATAATTATAACCCATTTGAAAATCTGTTATGTACCAAAAAAATACCAAAGTTCCTGGTAGGTACTTACTTATCTTGTTTATAGACTTAAAACCGAAATTGCGGGATAATGATTTTTTTAACTACTTAGTTTGACCAGTATCTCACCTGGTGCAAACCTAAGCAAAGATGTGTGAGAAGATGGTGAACACACTAGGCCTAGAATAAACTGACTTTCAAATGCTTTGTGCTGCCGAAACACCATAAGGTTATGGCGACGGACTTATTCCTTGATGGTGGTAAGCTAATTTTTTGTAGCAAGTCAGGCGGAACATCGATATATGCCTGCCTACCACCTACCTACCATCCTAGGCCATGCCTTTTAAGCGCCTTTAAACTTGTTAGTTTAATGGATCTAGTGGTCATCCACAAATCAGTGTTTCTACTACGTACCGATTAAATTTAACACGCAATTCAATATTACTCAGAGAAAGAGAGACATTAGAACTTCTTATCGACAACAACAATGAAATTTTTTCCTAAAGAAAATCGTCACTAATTAATAAATTGAACTTGTCTGTTGTTTACTGCAAAAATACTAAGAAGCGCCTCTTAAACTGTGACACTATATAAAGTACTGTAATTTTATTGTAAATGAGTCAAGCCACGGATGTGACATACGGACAAGTATATGTTTTGTCATTACCTACTTATTTATTGTATTGGAAGAACGCGACAGTAATGCATGCCTTTCTGGTGACATTTCTGAATGATTCAGTAAACAAAGAGTTCCTTTTAGCGGAGCTCATTGACCATTTGGGTTATCGGTTGTATGCTGTTCTAGGATGTTGCAAAAGTTGCAATTCTTCGAATCTTCATTCAACGACATTCATGTTACATTCTTATTGTCACTAATATAGTCATCATAAATAACCTAATATTAAAAAGATATTACAATATCAATGCTCAAAAAACTTTCAAATTCAGGCAAAAATGGTACGAAGTTTCTAAAATCAATCGTTCCAAGAATCTGAGTTTTCCTTAATAATTGACTTTGGTGACATCGTTTAATATCCATTAGGATGTTCATAATTGCTTGCGCGAAATGGTCAGAGCCATCAAGTTAAATATTAAAACAGCACACACCTTAACCGTGGGGCCACAATTTGAAGGTTATCAGGAAAACAGCCACAATATACGGCCCTTGAATATATTTCGGCGGTCATCGGCCCGAGACACTCCGCGCGTCGCAAAATAATTAGCTAACTGAAAGACTTGTATAAAATTAACAACACAGGTACTTTAATATTATTCAATACTAGATAAGGCAAACGCGACAATCAACATTCGATAGCGAAATTAAATTCTAACTATGCTTTAAGGCGGTATTGTTTCGCATAATTTTATATTCCTAATTTACTTAGGCATAACGGGTTACGCATAATTTTAAATGGCATAATGGTACTATCGCATAATTTCTTTTGGCATATTGCATAAACAAGTATAACTTTCATTTAGGCTATATTGTTTCGGCCTAATTTTGATTCGCATAAAGTTATAGGGCATATTTTTTATTGGCCTAATTCTTTTAGATATAGTAAATGAAGTCATAATTGAATGTAATATATTTTATGCTGAATTATTCCAATTAAAATAAACGATTTATTGATTTCTAAAGAAACGACTATATTATAAAGAGAACACGTTTTTAAAGAGTTCAGCTTTAGATATGTTTAATCACGAAGCAAGTGCATCAGTTTCAATATCGCGGAAAATATCGTTTGCGCGATGCAGGATCTCATATATTTAGGCGATATTTAAAGGAGAGCTATTAAAATCTAGGCTAGCGCCATGTCTAGATCATCTTATAGAAACCTCTGTCTGTTTGTTTTCTAATCACGCCTAAACGGACGATTCAATCATACTGAAATTTAACATGGGCATACTTTATAGCATAAGGATGAACATAGGACATACAGGATAACATAATTTTTGTGAAAATAAAATCATGATAATCGTTATAAGGCCATAGAATACTTTTTAGTGCGGGAGTGTTAGCCGCGGGGCACTGCTGGCTGTGTAGTATTATAAGAGTACATAAAAAAAAATTTAATACTTCCTAAGTCAGAATTAAGGTAAACACTACGTGTCATGTTTAGTAGAGAGATGTTTGGCTCAAAAATAAAAAAGTTCGTGGTTTCAAGTTTTTAAATCAATGTTTATTAATATGTGAACTTCAAGTCTGTAGCCAAATTAAATTTATTAAATAAAGTAATATAAAGTTATTAATACCAACAAAATTTTGGTACTAGACTGTGACAGTAGGTTCAAGTTCGGCGGGGGTGGCCCTTGGGCTACCCCTACGCCGCTAAAGACGAACTAAAATGCTTATATAAATATTAACTATATGAATAAGTTTTAACCTAAGTTGTATCTTTACTCCTTAATTCTGTCCTTTTATGAGTGACATATCACTAAAAGAAATGAATTGAATATAGCGATAAAAATGTATGACAAGCTGTGTTGGCGTAAACTAGGCATCCATCTTATAGTTTTTTTTTTTGTTAACAAATATAAAAGTTACGCAAACATTCAATGTAGATAGATAGGATTGTTATCACTAAGATAAATATCACTATTGCTTTATTTTATAAATCTCAAAGTGTATATTTATGTAAGTTTAAATGTATCTCATTAATATTCGGTATGTACAGAAATAGAAAATCTTTTACAAACATTGGCGTTGAGTTTAAAAATAATATCGAGTAGGCATCATTTTAGAGTGACCTACAAAAAGGTACATATTATTAAATTAATCGTCATTGTGATGCCTGTGATCTTAAAATTACACATCTCTGTTGTTCAACAGACCTTGTTTAAAGAGCGATGTCCGTCGAGCTCTACCGCGTTTCCGTAACTTTGCTTTGATTAGTGGGTATTCACTGAGGAGGATCTCAATCCAACTGTATTTTTTATGTTTGTTACCTCAGACCTCCGTCATTTTTAACCCCCGACGCAAAAATAAGAGGTGTTGTAAGTTTGACGTTTACGTGTGTATGTGTGTGTCTGTGTAAGTGTGTCTGTTTGTGGCATCGTAGCGCCCAAACGGATGAACCGATTTTGATTTAGTTTTTTTTTGTTTGATAGGAGTCTTAATCAAGAGTTTATGTTTTGATTAATATAAATCCATTCAGCTGTTTTAAGACTATGAACGTTTTTCTAGTTGATGACGCTATGAGATCTACTTTTATAGGTCTGATCAATTCGAAATTCGGTATCCTGTTATTTAAATTATATCTATGTTAACAATTATAGTGTTTAATGTATAAACAATGTTAATCATTATTAACTGATGTATAAAATGTGATAGTTGTCACTAATTAAGTAAGTAGCATAGAATAATGTTATACCTAATAGAAACACGGAATTGATTGTTTTTTACCCTTACGAAACGTACGCGTTGAAGTCTTTTGTAGGGAAAACAAGTATACCTATACACCTTCAGAGGTGTAAAAACCGTTAAAGATTTGCGAGGGGCTCACGTGCAGGTGGTACGGAGTCGAAGTCGGCGGATGTTGATGGCACGGCAGGGTCAAAGGACCTGCCAAGGCCTCGCCCGCGGCACTCGTGTCTGTAAACTTCTGGCGCCTCCGAGCTGTCAATATCTCTCGGGGGCAGGGTACCACATGGCTCCATATATAAATAGGCTAGATGATACATGATACTCGCAAATTTTGTTACAGGAGTTACAGCATAATCGCCAAAACATTTGTATAAGTAGTTACATTTACGTCAAAGATGATTCCTTCAAGTATTTTTCTTATTTCATTTATGCGCTAAGTGCCTGGAAAAATCAGTTGTTAACCGTGTTTCAAACAAGAAGAGGTTCTATATTTTGTTTCTTTTTTATTTTATTTATGTATTTTACCCCTAGAACGTCGTCGTTTATTAACCGATTCGGAAAATTATGATTGAGAGGGTGTAGTGTACCTCTCGCTTGGTCCCATTTAGATTCTGTTAGTATCAATAAACAATTTGTCGAGATCTGATGAGTACCTATCTCTAGATAAAGAAAAAAACGTAACAAACTAGCTACTGAAAATTGCCATGTGGAATGGCAACGTGGCATGTGACTTAGAAAGAAAGAAGAAAGAAAGAAAAATCATTTATTCAGCAGTCCTCAAGATACAGTACAGATGAAAAATAAATTTGACATTTTGACCAAAAAAACTTAACTAAATAAAACAAAAAGGATACAATATGAGGTGCTGAAACAGACCAGTCTCAGCACAAATGTCCAGATTCTTGGATCGATGACCCCAAAACCAAGACGCTGATTTTCACAATGGCCTGAGAGCGGGAGTAGGACTAACACTTTTTTTAGTTTTTTACCAGACTATGGCGAAGTAAAAAGGGAGGTGGGGATGTTATGTTTTTAAACGATAGTTTTTTCATTGATATAAAAGCTAAACGAAGGAGGTTATATTATCGTTTATTGAAAAATAGTAGCTTATGAAACTGTTGCATAATGAGTGTTATTAAAACACGTGTGAGTGCCGTAGGCGAAGTTTATAATCGTATTACTTACACGAGTGTTTTAATATTTAGTTATGTGCAGTTTCATACATACACTACTTTATCTACACTCATGCAATAGGTATATTATGTATAATATATTATTATTATTATATATATATATATATATATTATGCAATAGGTTATAATACCTATTTAAATAAAAAACAAAGTTAGCAAAAACGAATCAAACACAATAATGGCTCAGTTACCATAGTAACGTGGAGTAAACATTGGTCAACCACATATGCGCTTGCGCCCTTGCGCCGTCGGCCGTCCCCATATAAGATAAAACTCGAACCACAGAAAAGATATTCATCATCATCATCATTATCAGCCAATTTCCGTCCATTGCTGGACATAGGCCTTATGAGTTTTTGTCTAGTTGATGGCAATATGAAATCTACTTCTATATGTCTGATTAATTCCAAATTCGGTATCCTCTTACTTCAACGATATTGTAAGAACATGGTAGCATTGACTTGATGCTGGGACATTTCCTGCAGAATACTCAACTCCTCACCGACTTACAGCAGAAATGTCGAGTATGGGCTCATTGGAATGGTCACAATGAACATATTATACCATAGATGAGTCGGGGGTGGTTAAATTTTAAATTTAAGTATTATTAATTCTTTATCAGAACTTTAGGATATGAGTGTACATAAAATATTTTTCCCTACTCTATCACGATCACAGACCAACCCACAAATAATTATGGTTCATGCATGAGTATGATACGCGGAAGTCGTAGCAGGATACAATTTACGTTCGTCGCATACTCTAGCTAGCCCACATTTGTAAAACTGTGAGCTAGCCTCTAGGTGTCTGTCTAGCCAGACACTGACATTTTAAAGATTAAAAAAAGCATCACTTATGGAAGTTGTCGATATAGTAATATTTTTAATTATATCAAGGGCCAGTTTCACCGGTTCCCGATTCCACTATTAGCAACTTATCTAAAAGATTTTTGACAACTCGTGTTGTCGTCATCTGTCAGATAACTATCTAAAACTGTATCAGGAACCGGTGAAACTGGGCCTTAATGTATGTAAATTATGCAAGAATATTCAAGCATTCAAATAATTTCTGCTATTTAGATTTATCAACCGAGTGATAATGTTTAAAGTCGACCACTCAGTTATTATTTTTGTAATGTTTGCATAAAATTATAACAAAATTATTTCTTATCTATTTAAGTGTATGAGTAGGTAAGATTTTATTCAAATTAATTATGTATAACAACTTTGTACATACAACATACTTTGTAACAAATACGAGTTTATGCATTATTTAAAGATAATGATTGATTTTTTTTTAAATACAGGAGTAAAGAAATTATTTATAGAATATACATATTTAAATGTTAGTGTGGTTACTGGCTACGTGAAAATTTTATAATAACAAATGAAGCAACGCGACGTCGTTTGTTCGCGCTACACCTGTTGTGACCTTATGTCTGGCTGCACTAAGAGTAAACATCTGCCTCGCTATTCACTACAACAAGATAAAGGCATCTCTGAATAATTTAACAGCATCCATACTAATATTATAAAAAACGTTTGTAACTCTGTCTTCCTGTCTGCTTGTTACCTAATCACGCCTAAACGGATGATCTGATATTACTAAAATTTAACAAAGAGAAACCATATAGCATATATTGTACATATTTTATGGGTATATAATTATATATATATGTATGTATATTTATATATGTGTTTGTATGTATTTCTATGTAAGTATATAAGTAAATACAATTTCTGATATTTATTTATTTAGATATAATATTACTACTAGTTATAGATTTGTTTTGTTAAATTCATTATTTTCTACAGTTATTGTGATTTATTTTATCAGCACACTGCCATCGATCTACAAGTATGTGTTTCCATTCGTACCTCGGTTGCCTGGAAGAGATCGCTGCTTAGCGATAAGGCCGCCGATTGTACTTATTTGATCTAGTTAATTGTTTATAAATTATTATGTATATTTCTTAAGTGCAATAAAGTGTTGATCTATCTATCTATCTATAGCATGAGTAGGAACATACATACTAAATTCTTGGTGTACCTGAACGAAGTCGCGGGTATCAGCTAGTATTAACATATATATGCTCCTTTTAACTAAACATAGTTATACCTTCGGTAACTAAGACTGTTACAAAGCTAATGTTATCTTATAAATTGAAGGACTCCGTAGTCAACTTTATGGTAATGTTAACGACTAATTTTTTACATAACCTGAATGGTAAAATATGTAAAATAGTAGCATTTAATTGAAGAATCTGGCAACCGACCGAAGACGGTGTGACCATTCTAAACAACGTAGTTAAAAGCCACAGGTCGGTGAGAGGCTACAGCGTCACCGGTGCTAGGGCTACGTTCTGCGATCACCCAATCCGCCTGCACAGCGTGTGGTGTACGTTTATCCACTCCCAGGTGCCGATAGGTCTGGATGACGCTGCGAGTATGACCGTCCAAGTAAAAACCAGCGGACTGAACATATCGCCTTACATAAAGGAGTGAAACGAGGGTACGTTTTTGCCCAAAATTGTTCACATACTCTTAATAATATGTTGAAGATGCTGAATAGGAGCGGCATAGGCATACGTGTGCGTTCGCCCAGCAAAAAGTATCGCCTTTTCAAGAATTGAATGATGCAGATAATTAGTGCCTTATATCGTGTAAATGTACCCGAAATTTTAAATTTGTGCCTCCAACGGCTTCGGAGTTATTTAAGAAAAACGGATTCTGCTGCACGAACGTTCGCCCAGCAACATTTTTTTTAATTGATGGGTCTAGCTGTATATTAAATATGCAAAAAGATAGCTTAAATACGAGTATAAATGTGCCGTGAAAGCCAAATTTGTGCCTCTTAAGATTTCAGAGATATTTCGTTTTTTGCTGGGCTAACGTTTTGGCGATACAGATAAAGTAAATTTGTGCATAGTTGTGCCCGAATTTTCATTAACATGACTAGCATGGTTCAGGAGCTATTATTTTATTTCCTAGAAAATGGAAAAATGTTCTGGCTCTCGAAGGAACAAGACTTCGCGTTAGTGTCAACTTAAGAGCATGATAAACAAACACGTTGTACCGAAACCGATTATCCTAAACGGATTTCCTCTCGAAGTTTTTCAGGAATACGTATACTTTGGGCAAATTTTGCACTTGTGTATAAAGAACTTCAAGGGCAGCGTTTGAAAAACTTCGTAGGGTCTTTTCATCGCCCATACCCCAAAGCCTGAATACAAAAGTCTTTAATAAGTGCGTCCTACCTGTTATTACTTACGGAGCCGAGACGTGAACACTGACGGTGCGCCTGGTTCACCAATTCAAAGTCACTCAGCGAACTTTGGAGAGGGCAATGCTCGGAGACTCTCTGAAAGATCGAATTCGCAATAAAGTCATCCGTCAGAGAATCAAAGCCGTCAACATAAGTCAAAGCATTAGCAAGCTACAGTGGCAGTGGACTGGTCATATCTGTTGTCGTAGAACCGATAACCGTTGAAGTAGACGTGTTTCAGAGCGCATACCACGGATCTGTAAACGTAGTGTAGGGTGCCCTCCAGCTAGCTAGATATTATAAAAGCAAGCTACTGGCAGCGGCTGGAAACAAAGAGCTGAAGATCAAGCTCAGTGGCGTGCCATAGTCGAGGCCTATGTCCAGCAGTGGACAGAGATAGGCTGATGATGATTATGAATTGAAAAATGTTAATTATTGTGTCAGTCACGGATCTGTTATCGGACGTGATGCAAATATTTATTATTGAAATAGAAACATACGCAAACATCATAAATAACATTATCTATCTAATCATCGTGTGTAGTATCGTTTTACTTGGTGTTACAGCTTTTTACAGTGTTCGAGATTATTTGGCATCTCATGTATATTATTATGTAACTTATCTCATAACCATTTTGGCGCAGTCCATGTAAAATGATCTTTGTGGAAAAAGTTATCGAATATTATCTTTATCATGTGTCAAATTACCGATACGTAAACTACGCGGTAACAGAAATGGCGCCTCTATGGCCGGATTCAAGTATTAGCTGTAATAGGTTTCATATAATATATCGATATCATGTTGACTCGAACCTTATCAAATTGTTATTTGTACACAAGCTCGATAAGAATATTTGTGTGAATTGTAACAAGTATATCACGGTCACCTGCATGCTATTGATAATTGAATACTGACTGATCGCTATTTACTTAATATTCTTTAGTTTAGATTATACAACAGAACTTTAGAACCGTCTACCCAAACACCTACTATATTTTGACCTGGTACGTAAGGTTACCCACCTCGCAATAGTAGGCAATTGAAGGGGGGCCGTTACATTACATTCAGAATTTTGCATTTTGTAACATGCTAGCGGCCCACCTGATTCACTGCTGCCTATTAAAATTTACATAATGCAATTAATTATTATGTTTAGCTTTGAAGTCTGACGTAACAAAGAATTTTTCATCCCATCTATTCGAAAAGTGATGGTTGGTTCCTCGATAAGTGCGCGCAAAATAGGTCTTTTCCGCCGTAGGGCGGGAAAGTGATTTTTTTAATATTTGGCTTATGACTGTTCTTTTATAGTGCCCTGTCTAAGGAGGTTCAATGAAATTCCTTGACATTTCATGACATTGCACTACATTATATGACATTTTATGACACTACATGTCATGACATGATGTTTTATCGCACTACATGACATGACATGATGAGCCTTTTAACTATTTCCTTTGCTCAAAGAGGGGGATGAAAAGCAGAGAGTATAAATCGGCCGCAAAATTATTTTCTCTCAGCCGAAGTACTTTAAATAAAATCCCTCGCTACGCTCAGGATTCTACTCTAGGAATAGGAACCTTTACTCCGCTCTGGAATAAAAATAACTGGCCAAGTGCAAGTCGGACTCGCACTCGTAGGGTTCCGTAACACAGTTAAGTATACCATAACCATATAACTATGATTTTTCGCAACTACAAAATTAACTTTGTTTTTCATAGTGTTTGTGTTTTCATACTCTTTGCGGTCGCCATATCTCTAAAACTGCTGATTGTATCTCGTTCAAACCAATTTTCGTTGTTAGTTTTTATTGAGATCTACAGCATATATTTTTTTTAGATTTTTCACTCCCATACTTTAAAAGTTAGAGGGGGGGGGGGACACACATTTTACCACTTTAGACGCGCCTATCTTTCAAATGATTGACTTTGAGAAAAAATGATTTTAGGAACCTCAATGTCATTTTTGAAGACCTATCCATAGTACACGTATAAGTTTGAAGAAAAAAATTTTTTTTGTTTCATTTCCATGTATGGGATTCCCTTTTAAACTTTTATATTTTTTATTTTTGTATAAAAATCGGAAAGCGGTTCACAGAATACATTTACCTACCAAGTTTCAATTCTGTAGTACTAACAGTTTCGGAATAAAATGGCTGTGACATACGGACGGACAGACAGACAGACAGACAGACATGACGAATCTATAAGGGTTCCGTTTTTTGCCATTCGGCTACAGAACCCTAAAAACGGCCTCGCAGAAAAGTACTATTTTGCACCCTTGTTATATCTACTATTGATATCTTTTAACGCTTACTTGATGTTTTGATTTCTCATTATACTACAAAAACTATGTAATGAAAAATACATAGTTATATTTTATAAAATGTAACAGTCTATAGATATTGGTCACCGAAATCAAGAGATAAGGCGTGGGTATAAAATACATATTTAAAACATTTTAGAATCTTTCTTTTTCAATACTGTCAATAAAATGATATGGGCCCGCCGTCAGTAGGTATGTATTATCCGACGAATTCGAAACGAAAACAACGTTAGTCACATAATGCATTGTTAGTCATCTTCTGTACTCGCCCAAAACAAGCTGTGTTACGATTATTTTTAAAGATCGGCAGATATATATATAAGGTGTTCCATGGGACATATGGACCACTTAATATTACATAGAAACATTGCCAGGTGGCGGGTTCAACGCACGGGATTGCTTTTATTTTGTTTAGAAACGAACATGAGGGTTCATGCAGCTTGAGTCAATCGAAGACGGTAAAAAATTACCTTGAACCACCTGGCTAAGTTACCTTTTCCAGCCACAAAAAATTAAACAACATAAATTGTGACGGGAACAGTTGCTTGTTTGTTAGAGTAGTAGATCTATTTAATAGTTAATACATATTGGCTTGCCATTTAGTTAAATTTCTGAACATTGTGATTATGGTTCCAAAATGATGGAACTAATATTGTATTTTAGAGACATGATCTTTTCTACCTGTCGTTAGACAATCTTTCAATGACCGTTTATTTTCTAAGAATAATGGTTTGCTTTGGATTAGAACTTCTGAGTACTTTCCAAAACCAATAGTAATAAATTCTAACCATTACTTATCTGCCTGGTTGCGTTTCGCTTCATAACATTCAGATGAATGTACCTGTCTACAGACAATACTAATGATTCTTATCTTGATGTCTCGTACGTACTTTTAGAATTTTGTACCTCAAAAGGAAAAAAAGGAACCCTTACAGGATCACTTTGTGGTCCGTCTCTCTGTCTGTCTGTCTATAGTCTAAACGCTATTACTCAGGAGCGCGTAGAGGTATCAAGTTGAAACTTATATCTAACTAGCGATCCGCCCCGGCTTCGCACGGGTAGAGATGAGAGAGATCAGCTTATTGCGTCGAGTATGAATTATCATCTTCAACAATGATCAACCAATTTACACTAAACCTTCACAAATTATACACTTAATACTTCCTCATGAATTACTCTGTCTTTTATTGAAAACTGCATGAAAATCCGTTCATTAGTTTATAAGTTTATCGTGAACAGACAGACGGACAAACGCGGCGGGGGACTTTGTTTTCTAATATGTAGTGATACTCGGGTCTACGCGATCTTTTAGCTGTGAAAAAATTAAAACTTACTTTAAATTTTAAAAATAACTTTTAAAATGTAATTTTGATGATTTGACGATAATTTACAACGACATTATCGTTTATTATCATTTTCATATTTTCGCATATTTTGCGATTGCACTTTGAGTACTTCCTGTTGACCTATAATAATGAAGTAGTAAGGTACTTACAGCGCTTATAATGGAAAAATCCAATTGAAAAAAAAATTATTCCGACAAATTGAGAACCTCCTCCTTTTTTGTGAAGTCGCTTAAAAAGGAAAAAATAAAAACTTTATGTATTTTAATAACAAAACAAAGCTAATTTACTATTACAAACTTATTATAATTAGCGGTTGGTTCAATACATTTTCTATGGATCGAACTGCAAAGTTAAGTTTGTCCTTTAACCTAGTTTGGCAAAATTTGTACAGAAGCCTTGGTGCGCGAGTCCAAATTGCACTTGACCGGTTTTTTAGGCTTAGCCTGCATTTCTCAGAGGACGCAATTTTATTTTTTATATGTCAAAGGGGGTTTGGTGCAAGTTTTAAATCCAATTTTGTGGTTTCGCAACTCTTGTCCCGCGGCCGCCATCTTGGAAAAGGGGTGCAAATGGTTTTATGGTTATCTGGCTATTATATTATTGGTCCGATCGGGTCCGACAACCGACAAGTGTGAGCAGATGCACCGACACCAGATTTAAAATACGATGCGACACCCGATAAATGGGAACGAGCTCTTACCCTAGTTTGACTACGGAACTCTCGGTGCGCAAGTCCAACTCGCCCTTGGCCGGTATATTTGTGTTATAGTATTACGTTATTAAAGTTTTTTTTTCGAAAATGATTCTCCAATGTCATTAAATGTCAAAGTGGCATATCATTGATATTACAATCTAGTCTAAAGAGTAATAAGTAATTTAAATTTGACCCAAACTGCTAATTATTGTTAAGCTAAGAATGTGTTGAATGGCACTTTTCTTATTGTCTCTATTAGGCGAAGACACTTTTTAATTGTGTTTTTTGAAAGCAGTGTTCATTAATTTATTGTCACTTCACTACACTAACTCAAAAGGTTTTATCCTTTTCAGTCTTCTCACTATGTCCGTGTTGTTGAGGAGCTGGATGGATAGCTTCGACGTTCAAATGGTAATGAAGTCTACGATCGTGAACTTCAGCATATTTTGAAATTACACTAATAATATCATCCACTTTAAGAAGTCCCGATGGAGGTTGTTGTTTCTGATATCGTAAATGCAACATGGTTATTATAAAAGTAAAATTAAAACATTGTATATTTTTTTTCTTTGATTTGATCTATAAATAACGCCAAAGTTGCCAAATAATATGGTAGTTTTAGCATACTAAGGCCATCTACATTTAAACTGTACCACAAAATTTTATTTAAATAACTTTGCATGGGACTAGGTGAAGATATACACTCCATACTGTATTAATTATTCTAACTGGTCTCAGGATTCGAGATTCGAAACTAGCACTTTTATTTAATTATTTACCAATTATTATTATATGATTTTATATTATGCAATTATTTATTACTTTTAATCATTAATTCATCAATCATTTATCAAATAAAAGTGCTAGAAGAGGCAAGAAAGTTCCCGCCTAGTGATAAGTGATGATGTGGTCAAGGATGGTGAACACGCTTGGCCTATGAATGGTATCATTTTTAAACTAAAGCCTTAGCGCCACTCCAAAAAACATGAATCTAAGAAATCATCTTCATAAGGTTTACTTGATTTGAAGCACCTCAATGCTTCACGAATACTTGTTTCTCTCATAAAAAATACAATAACAGCGATGGTTTGACAATATGCTCTGTACAAAGTGCAACATGTGCGACCGTCAGCACGGGCCGAATAACACGTGCCTCGACAGCTGCGCTGTTGTAAGTAAGCCACCTCATAACGTGCCTCTTTGGAAAATATGATAGATACAGCCTTTTAATATATCTGCCGTCTTTTGTTTAATTTATGGATTTGCTGATTGCAATCTGTTATTGAGGAACTGAATCTCGCTGTTTATTCTTAACCCCCGACGCAAAACTAAGGGTTGTTAGCTATAAGTTTCACGTGTGTACCTATGTGTGTCTGTCTGTGGCATCATAGCGCCTAAACGGATGAACCGATTTCATTTAGTTTTTTTGTTTACTTGATAGGTGTGTTAATCGAAAGTGTTCTTAGCTTTGATTCATGAAAATCTGTTCAGCCGTTTTAAGATCATTCGCTTTTTTATGGATGATGACGCAATGAGATCAACTTTTATAGGTCTTATTCGAAATTTGGTATCCTCTTACTACGATAATATTGTAAGAACATGGTAGCATTGACCCAATGCTGGGGCATCTCCTGGAATCTGCAGAATACTTTACTCTTCACCAACTTACAGCAAAGATATTGTGTGAACAGATTATAAATAGAGCATGTATGAAGACGCTCATGAAAGTGCAAGACGCGAAAGAGGTTTATGTTATGTCAGGATCGTAGCATGTGGAAAGAAGTAGTCTCTGCATACCCCAACGGGAAAAAAGCGTGATTTAATGTATGTATAAATAGATTAGTCGGGGTAATAAATAGAAATATGACCCTACAAAAATCTTAACGAGGAGATCAGAAGGCTTATATTTCTTTTTGCAATTGGTTGGTCAAAAAGCAAATGATAGAGGCGTAGCTACAGCACACCTTGATTTTTTGTAGAAACAAATTTTGCTCTGGAAGCATTTTCCAGAGAAGAAACGGGGGAATACATTGGTATGGAAAAGTGCACCCCGCGTTACCACTTAAGATTATTTTACAATCTAAATGTCTACTGATTGTTAACTAATCAATGTATCGATGATATCCTGATTATTTTTTGTATTTGGTTAATTTTAACTTAACATAGGAAGTAAAACATATTAATAATAAACTAAGGATAAATCCTTCATCAGATTAGTCATAGCGTGCAAGCAATGGAAACAAATTAATTAGTCAATATTCGGGATGAGTAAAACGTGCCATCAACGTGGCGCATGGCGGAGCAGCTCGCGCCGAGACTCTAGACGAGACGACCATAACGGCGCCGGGAAATGCATATCCGGTCACTGATCCGAAGTATTCAGGACAACTCCACTCTTGGAACCGCACTTATTTAACAATATTTGTTGTTTTTATATATTTTGCTTTAATTAAATGCCTCGGTGTTATTGATTTCGTTTCAATTTCCCGCGCTCGCCGCGCCTTCGTGTCTCCACGAGCAACCCACCCTCTCATCGTCGCGTCGCCATGTTTGAAAACACCCCTATAAAACCTAACAATACAACGCCACGTGGGTACCGCATGTTTATATGGATGTTTTGGTATCAAAGGAATAGTGGCCACAATATGCTGTAGAATTTATTTCATATCAATAATTTGTTGTTATTTCCTCTATGTCAGAAAATACAATACTAATTCATAATATTTATAAACCTTATAAAGGAAAAACCCTCGCCACGTTTCCCATCTCCTACTCCGAGGTGGTTCGGTCGGACGGAGGGCAGACGGGGTGGAATGGGTAGGGGGTGTAATATCCATAACGCGGCCTGCGCAATGCTGCGTCGCGGCCGCCCTGAGCTCCCTCCCCCCGCCTCGTACCGACCGACCGACCAAAAGCGCGCGATTATTCTGTCTAGCGAACGGGGGACGAAGTCAATGCCTTGCTTGTGTCGAGTCGTTGCATTGGTTGGTTGACAGACAGTTCAGTTCAGTCCGCAGCGCGCCGTTTTACCGAACGCACGTACGCTCGTAAACTCTTAGCTAAATATCAACGTTTGTTTGTTTACTATTTTCGTCTGTATTTAAAATTCTTCCCAAACCTGTCTAGTGTATTTATTATTGTAGCAAATTGAAGTGTACAAAAGATTTAACAATCTCCATGAACTGTGATCGTGTTTTTAACCGTTTCGAACAATAATAAACGGTAATATTCAAAAGTGTGAGTCGGGTCGAAATGAGTGGATTGACCACTAGAGTTAAAAGGGGATCCCGGGGTAGTGCTACTCTTCTCGAAGCAGCTAACAGAATTCTTCGACTACTTGGTGTTAGCTCCGGAAAGCGCGGGAAACAGCCCTCGCCCAAATCTAAGGTAAGGTCAATGACTCGTTGTCTGCGCCTCTGTACCCTCACTTGTTTTTGTCTGACTGCGTCTACCCATTACAAATTAAATAACTTATGAAGTCCATGTTTTGTTTTTAATTTGTACCTATGTTTTAATAAGATGTTGTGCTATATCTTATTATAAGTATAAGTAATTAATAAGTATCTACTTATTGAACCTCAAATGATTAATTATTTTATTTTGAGTAAGTAGGTATTTTACGTTTTATTGACTTGCCGCAGGTACATTTTTTTTTTAATATCTTATAGGCTAGCGTTTGACCACTATCTCACCTGTTGGTAAGTGATGATGTGATCGAAGATGGTAAGCACGCTAGGCCTAGAATGGTAACTGGCTTTCAAGGATAGCTGCCGGAACACATTAGATGTTTGGCGACAGATTTTCTGACTTGAGGGTGGTAGCTGGCCAGGCGGACACTAGATAGTGTCCTACCACCATGCGGGGGTTTTTGGTTTCTTAACGATGTTTTCCTTCACCGGAGGGCCACTGTGAGAAGCGCACATAAATTTTTCTATAGAAAAATCCATTGGTGCACGGCGGTTTGAACTCGGTACCACGGCATCAAAGCCGACCGTTCATGGATTTCAAATTAATATTTAATGTGTATATGAGGGGTTAGGTAGATAGATACCTACATAGATACTCGTGTAAATAAGACGGTTATAAATATTATAATCAATAATTTAATAAATACATGTATAAATAATATTAGGTTGTGAACTTGTGATCAATTTCATACTATCTCTAAAAAATTAAAAAGTGAAAGCATGTTTTATATTAAATTAGAGGCAGCTCTCGCTCTTTCGCTGCATTTTTGTATTTGCGATTTTTCGAAGCGTACCTATATAAATATTATTTATGGTGGGTAAAAATGACGTTGACAAACTTTCGCTGTGCCCACTTTACACGGAGCGTAGTGATTGCGCACTTTCGTCGTGTTTTCCTGTACATTGGTGGATCCGCTCTCACGGGCGACGCACCGCATGTCATGTGATACAAACAAACAACGGGCATGGTCTTGCACTCTGCTGTACGCAGCGCGTCGACGAAGCGGACTTTGCCCGCGCTTGTTTGTTCACGCGTCGTCTGCGTGCTCGCCTTGTTTACCATTACCACTACGACCGATTCACGTTGCGCATTCATCACTACCTACCACTACGTCCATAATGATAATGAGTAATGATGACATAGTAAAAAATATGTTTTCTTCGTCTGTAATCTAATCAGGCTGCCCGCTCGAATGCACTCAACGGTTGGGGCTATCCGGTTTATTTACTACTCATGACCATGATTGATTTTGGAATTTATAACATTGTAATCAGACTACTCTACTTTTCCTTTGTATCCCTTGTCCTCATTTTATAAATATGATGTAGGTAATCATCAAAACTCAACATTATTGGATCCATTTGAGAATTACGAAATGATCGTACTAACTTGTTCATATCTTCAGATAATATTTTGCCTACAGTCTTGTGGAAAAACACTACAAAATCAAGCAAACAACGCTAACCTAGTTAATAGTTTTACACGCATCATTATTACTTATACCAAGGTAGGTATCATCATTATCATTATTTAGTTCGATAAAAGACCAAAACAAGTTTGGTGGGCACCATACTGCAATAATATTTATTATCTTAAGTAAATATTATTGCATTCAAACAAAACATGTTAATATAAAAGGTTATACAAACAACGCCAAAGTAGACTAAATTAGATAGATATCAAAACATGTTTGGGTGCACATTTTGGAATGTCGCAATTATTGCTGTCGAGATCATGTAGTTGTAGGACCCAACGTGAGATTATTTCGAACTGGATTTAATTAAATAGTTACCGGATATAGTCTGTTTAAGTGGGGGTAAATATTCATGCAGTAAAGCGCGCCACATCCGCCTCCTGAGTTTAGTTTATTCGGTACAAGGCCTCCGAGCCGTGCCAACCTCCGCGATTGAATATCAATAGAAATTAAGGTCAAATAAAGTACATCCATCTATTGCGATAGTTTTCATGTCCGCTTTACTGAACAATAAAGCATTTAATGAAACCTAAAGTTCTTATCTTTATCTTATTATTTATTATTATATTAAATTTATTATATCTTAAAGGTTTCTTTGGGACGACTATATGCAGAGTACCTAAAATAAGAGTTGGTCGTGCGATGTCTGTTATTGAGAAAGAATGGAATGTTATTAATGCAGCGAATTGCAGCAAGAGGCACACGAGCCTTGTATTGAGGTCGGCTACGGATGGATGAGTGTGTACTCGCGGAGTACGGAATGTGCCTCTGTGGGAATGCGCCGCGCGCCGCCGCGGCCGTCGTGAGTACCGTTGCGTCGCTCAGTGTGCCCGCCCGACCTGCCACCGCCGTGGAATGTGAGACCCACTTTGCGGCCTGCAACTTTATTAGTGACTCATTCGAAACTTCAATGGACCGCACTCGCTCCACTCCAATGCACTCTGTTAGGTCATTCCGGTTGTTCACATAATAATTTCCACCTAAAGAAATGTTATTCTTTGGCAAACAGTCATTGTATGGCTAAATAATTGGAGAAGTCAATGTTAAAAAAGTAATTAATATTCATTGAATTAAAAACAACAACCATGAGGTTATGGAAAGGACACGATGTTTTCCAACTTGACTTTTGTCTGTTGCAACGCAAATAAGGTTAAACTAAACATGTTCGCAGTTACAATATGTTTTGTCTGAATCTTTAAACACAGAAATAATAAATGTCATGCGCTTGAAATTCACTGATACCTATATCAGTAGGTACCTATACCTGACCTATGTCAGTTGTATGGTCCGTGGTCATATCTGGTGTCTAGATAATGTTTATCTCTCTCGTCACATGCGTAATTAGCTGTGACCTAGTAGTAATTATAGCTTGCATCCCACCGCCTCTCGCGGCACTGTGATGTCGGATTTTTCCACTGACGGCACCTGAAAGTTAATGTATTTATTTCCGCTGACTAGATAATTTTAGATTCATGGTAAGGTAACTTTATCTAGGTTCTACAGACAATCTTCGCTAACGGGACTTAGTAGTTACTTTCATTTGCTTTCATTAAGATTGTTTTGGTCAATTTACCGTTAGCTACGACTGGCGAAATCGCGGCGTCTGCTATTGCGTTAATAGAAAGAGAAAGATTGCAAACGTTGCCTCTCTATTTATTTGAATTCGCACATTGAATGGCGCGTGTTTTTTGTTGCGCCGCCGAGAAGTCGAGATGAAAAGACGAACAAAAACATTGAGCGCGATCTCTCAAAAATTGGATCATCGAACTGTATGAGGCCACTAAATATTTATTGATGAATTTCTTTTGCAAAGTAAAATTATATAATAATAATGTACGTGCAAGCGATATACGCAGACAAGAAAGCCACTTAAAAAAAACCATAAAAGTAGATTCAACAAAATTTTTGTCTAATACTTATAATATGTTAACATAACAGACAACAAACAAAAAAAAAGTATATCGAAAGAAATAAATTATGATTTTATATCGGTCGTAGAGAATTAAAGATTTCACCTTTGCTCGTTGTTTAAATCTGATTGGAGGATTATTTATGTATTTAGTGGTCACCCAATTTCAATGTAGCTAGGCGTGTAGACGGCGCGTTGCCCCGTGGCCCCCACCGCGCATGACGTGCCGCCACCATCAACCGCCACTGCCGGACGATAAACAAGTGCACGCTTTCGCGGCGCTACGACGCGTCGCCTCTCACAACAACCACTAGCGGTCCGTTACCGTCCGTACCATTACTACTGACCCGAGTTTCCGTAAACAAGGTCCAGTGCAGCGTACTGATCGGCCGTCTCCATTGTTATAGGTCAGCAGTCGAGCCTCGAGTGAGGTGAGGGCTCCTATCGCCGCCGCCGAGACGGTCGCCGAGACGCCGGTGAAGATGCAAGCCCCTCCGGCGGCGGCTACGCCGACTTCGGCGCCCGCCTCCTCACCCGTGCCCAGCCACTCCTACAGGCCCACCAAGCGGACTGCCAAGGACTACATATTTGGCAAACTTATTGGCGACGGCTGCTACAGCACTGTCTTCCTCGCAAAAGATATCCACAGTGGAAAGGAATATGCAAGTGAGTATCCGTTGTAAAGAGGGTTTCCGTTGCTTGACTACGAATACGTCATGTTCTTAAACAATACGTTTTATTACGCAGCCTTTAAGAAAATTTTTTTCTTTTCAGTTAAAGTATGCGAAAAACTTCATATCATTCGGAAAAAGAAGAGGGAATACATTAAGCGTGAGAAGGACGCCCTAAATATGCTATTCAATGAGATTCACGGCTTTGTGAAATTGTACTGCACTTTCCAAGATGAAGAGAGATTGTACTTCGTGTTGTCGTATGCGAAAAACGGGGAACTGTTGAACAAAATTAACGAAGTCGGTTCCTTTGAGTTGAACGTAGCAAAACATTACTCCGCAGAACTCTTGTTAGCTTTGGAAAAGATGCACGCCAAAGGCATAATCCACCGTGATTTAAAACCGGAGAATATTTTATTAGATGAAAACATGCACTTGCGGATTGCAGACTTTGGAACGGCTAAAATAATGGACCCCGAAGAGATAAGGACGGGACCGATCACCGCTGAAAATGAGACACAGAATGAACGTTCCAGAAAAATTAGCTTCGTTGGTACTCCACAATATGTAAGTCCTGAGTTGCTGCATGATTGCGTTAACACTCGCGCCTCAGACTTATGGGCTTTCGGATGCATAATTTACCAGATGATTTCTGGTCTCCCACCGTTCCGCGCCGCCACAGAGTTCCTAACCTTCCAAAAGATACTTAAAATGGATTATGAGTTTCCTGAGGGATTTCCAGCTGATGCTAAGGATCTAGTTGAGAAGCTTTTAGTTTTAGACCACACCCAGAGAATCGGAGCTATAGATAAGGGAGATATCTACGAAAGCATTCGAAATCATCCGTTCTTTTGCGGAATCGACTGGGAAACTATTTGTGAGCAAACACCTCCAACGATCTGCCCATACCTACCTGGAGGTACGTTCAAGGAAGACTACATTATACCAGATCACCTTGAACCAGGATTAGGAAATAACCAACTCTTCAGACTTTGGGAATTTGAATTGTCTACGTCTAAAGGTAAATTGATATACCAACTTATATTTTTATACCCACTAACTAATACATTGCTCAGTCTCTACATATCTTGAGGCAGTTAATGTGGACAATTACCGAGACTCGAGTAAGTGCAGTGAAGCGACGAGTAAGAGGCAACCGTTGCGTCCATGACCTAAATTCTTGGCAAAACACGAGTCTCGTTTTATAACTGAACCGAGACTGATAATGTTATTTTTGCGGTTCTTTCGTTGTTCGAAATGTGCATAGCGCGGTGTAACCGAATGCTTGCACATGATGCAACGTCATCGCATTCACTGTTACACACATCGGGAGCGGACGTCCTCAGTGCTCGGCGAGCAGCGGCTAGCTACATGACGTCAGCCTTCCGGCGCGCCGCCACATGAATGAGTCGCACAACCGCGCTGCTGCCGACTTCTCGATCAGCTGACAGTGCGCTCTCGCAACGTTCCACATCATATGCGAGCTTATCTTGCGCGATACGCGCTTTCGATCAAACCTAACCTTTTATATCATAGTGAAAATGGATCCGCATTAATTGAATCATGTTTTTACTTTCCAGGTATTTTGAATATCAGTCCCGAAGAGAAGCGTCGTCGCCTCGAAGCGCAGGCGCGCGACAGCCAATGGCATACATTCGTGGAAGGGGAGCTTATACTGAAGCAAGGACTCGTCGACAAAAGGAAGGGCTTGTTTCCACGCAGACGAATGCTTTTACTTACTACCGGACCTCGGTTGTTCTACGTGGATCCAGCCAATATGGTGCTAAAGGGGGAAATCCCTTGGTCACCTGAACTACGCGTGGAAGCCAAGAATTTCAGAATATTTTTAGTGCACACGGTAAGTTCCATCATGATATTAAAGCATTACTCATTGATTAATTTGTTACTCAATATAAAGTTTGAAACTTTTTTTTGAGAGCCAGTTCCCATTCTGGGCCTAGCGTGCTTACCATCTTCGACCGCATCATCACTTACCAACAGGTAAGATAGTGGTCAAACGCTAGCCTATAAGATATAAAAAAAACTTGCTAATATGTCGTATCGTCATCTTGTCTGTTCTTGAACTGCATAATTCAAAATTGAATGTTTTGTCCTCATTGGTGCCTATTATAAGACCACCTGGTCATAACATTTCTTAATTAAGAAACCGTACAAATGTCATATCCCAATCATACTAACATTAATACATCAATATAAGATCATGGATATCTATGAGCCTTATCCTTCTACAATAAAGATATTTAGTTGTACATTATATAATATACCTTTATTGTTGAAGGCTCATCATCTTGTCTTTGGAGATGAGCTGGATGATGACGATACCATGTATTGTTGCAGCCAAACCGTACATACTACCTGGAGGACCCCGACTCGTATGCGCTGGAGTGGGCGCGCGTCATCGACGAGGTTCGCATCGGCACATACGGCCGAGACACAACTTAAGCGGGCGCCGCCCTCGACGCGGCCCTCGGCCCGCGCCCACATATCGCAACCGCAGAGCGACTGCACACTTCTAGGATACTATTAGCCTCGATTTGGAGCAAGGCTCGCCGCCGGCCGGAGCCGCGCCGGCTGCCGCCCGCCGCTCGGCTCGACGCCGCCCGACGGACCTATTACGAGATGACGACATCTGCACCGATCGATCACTGTGGATATGTTGACTGATTCCTATTTATAGTTAAATATCCCATCTTAAATTATTACTCTAATTTAAGTTCCTTATTTAATTATGTATGTGAATATCGGCGATGATATGTAAATATTTGTCATAAATTATTGTAACTGCGATCGCTTAGTGTAGTGTAATGTAACGTGGGCCCGCGCGGCCGCGGGCCCGTCTGAGTACGGACTTGTTATTCACCACCCGCGTGTTCACGAAGCCCATTCCGGTTGGTATAGGCAATTTTAGCTAAATTTAATTATTTATTTAAGTTAAATTATTTGCCAACGGAATGCGACTGTACAGTAATAAAATAACAGTAGGAAAATTACGTTCGGCGGTTTCGTGTCGTAGGTCGCTACGAAGCGCGTGACGCGCCAAAGCGCGCGATATAGGGCGCGCGGCGATCCACCACGTCGGGACCGCCGAGAGAAGGATAGCTTCTGAAGGCGAGAGCGCCGGCTGAGGGCTGACCGCGCTCTGGTCTACCGGACCGAAACAGTCGGAAGCCTCGCGCTCTTCGTGCATTATAATATGTGCACTGTAATTAACTTAGCAATGGTATACGGAGAAAGCCACCAAAGGTGACCATTATTGGATTGCTTGTTTACTCGGTTTTTATCCAAATTTTATGTGATTATTCATTTTATTGGTTTGAATTGAATTGAAACAATTTTTTTAATTATTGGATTCCCTTACTTCGAACGTGACATAAATATACAGAATAATATGTTATTGTTTTGTGCTGTTGAATGATCAGTTTTACGAATGTATCCATTAGAACTTCAATGTCATGAGTTTCAGGTGTTCAGGAAATTTGCTAAATGCTCTTCTAAAGAAACTATACTATTATGTAACAATTAGTAATGTTATAGTATAATTTAATGCCTAATACTTGCCTGAAATTGATAATAGGGCTTATTGTAACAAGGATCTAATCCATAGTTAAAATATGAAACTGGTTTAGTTTTAATAATTGTAGATGATAGTTTCCACTGAGTATTGTAGAAGCAGTGGGACTATTATTTCTTAGAGTTCATTTGTGATTCGGTCAAATATTATGTAAAAAATTAAAGATTGCAATTCAATATTGCATATAATATTCATGGCTTAGTAGCAAACATTAAGTAAGCCGAAACCAATCTGGATATTATGAACATCATAGTATTAATATTTCTGCTCTAAGCATGCTGTTTTCTTGTGTAATTACTGTATTTAGCATTGAACAAAACTTTATTGCATATTCATACCTTAAACTAACAGAATAAATTGAATGTTTCCATGACATTGTTATAAATTACTTAAAATAAAAAAACTGCATTTAAAAATTAATAACTGTTAACTATTATAATTATATTTTACATTTGTATTGCGTAATTCCAGTAACGAAATAAGAAATTGAAAATAAATTGAAGTTGATTTTTAAACTATTTCTTTTATTTTAAAAACGCCACTATCGACCTATTATTTCTTGAAGTTTTCAAATACAGTGAAACTTGTTTAAGTGGAACCTGGATAAGTGAGAAACCTCCATAACTGGAACTCATTCTGAGGTCCCAACACTTTGGCACTGAATTACCTCTGTTAGTGACACGAAGCAAACCTCTATATCTGGGATTCGTTCTTTTGATGTTATCGTCATAGTTACCTCTATAACTGATACAGCGAGTAAATTTTATATGCATTCACCTCTGTAACTCAACATCGTTTTGTTTGTTTACTTACTTATTCTTATTCTAGATAGAGATAGAGAGATCTAGAGAGATAGAGAGAGATAAGATTTTACAAACGTCGATGATGATCGAGTAGTTTCAGGAGAACTTACTGAGAGTGACGTTGTTCATGACTTCTCGTCTTCTTTATTGTTTTATGAGATGATATGACGACGAAATGGACTCGGAAGTAAATTTAGTAAAAACGCGAAGCAGATAAAGAAATAAAAACTTTGCACAGTTATTTTGAAATGACATCAATTGGTGGCCAAAGGATATTTAATAAAATTTAAAACATCGAAAAACTTCTGATGGCCTTAGAGATGGCCAAAAGACAAACTAAAATGTAACTAAAACAAACTTTCAAAATGTATGCTTTCTGTTGACATTTTTGTCCTTTTTATAAAAAAACGTGCTTGAATATTTTAGTTTATTACGTTTATTATCTTTTTTTGATTCTCAATAAAGTTTTAAACTCACGTATAATGTTTACATAATACGTTATTTTATTTAGTAATCACACCTCTATAACTGAAATAACCTGTATTCTGACCTCTATTAATAGAACCCTCTGTAAATAAGACAGACATTTATTTATACCTGGATATCTGAGACATTGGGTAAGTGGAATCCCTCTATAAGTGAGACAAGTTTGCAGGTCCCTTGAAGTCTCACTTAACCAGGTTTCACTGTATTTTATATGGACTTGCTGTAGACAGTTGACGCTGCTCGCTACAAACGTCGCTGTATACCACCGACCACAAGGGGCTGTCGCGCGCGTTAGCTACGTCTGAGGCGGCTTCTAGCTGAAGCTAGGTAGCTTCCACCTGAAGGTGGCGGCGTTTGTGGTTGCCACATGTGGCCCGTGTGCGGCCAGGCTTACCCGAACATGTAGGCAATAGGCATATCTACATATACAGGTTTTGTGTGGATGCCCCTAAAGTATAGAGAATAGCGAAAAAGGCACAAATGGATTTTTAAAACAGATCTCACCAATATTGCGCCATTATGATCTTGATACAAAAGATACATATGACCATAAGGTACCTCTTCCGTTATAGCTAGCTAGAGTAATGGTCCAGGAGCCCCGATCTATTTTTTAAGTGATTAGATAACAGGCTGAATCTTCGTCAGTAGGTTCTGTTCCACAAGACGCCCAAGTTTTTCTATGTTAAAAATCTTGATCTGGTGGGGTATCGAAATTTTCTGACTAACAGTAAGTTTTTTATTCAAATCACAAGATAATTGGATAATAAACTCTAAGAAGAATTGTCCTACAAAATGGATGGTTTTGACTGGAGCGTCCTCCACTCCCAAATATGTCCAAAAAACAAGGTCATAAAAATTGTTAATAACCAGCTGATTTTTTTGTATGCAGCTTGTCTTCGAGCATTTACCAAAGGAGATGTTAACGCAAGTCGTACCCCTCTGCTGGCCATATAGCCATTTTTGGCCATATGAACGTGCGTAACTACGCTGTATTTTTAATACTGTGTGCGTGTTTCAAGCTTGTGTGCGGGATCGTTAAAGTGAGTGATTGGTGTGCAATGCGTGTTTACCTCGTCCCCCGTAAGTATCAGTAGAAAAAATGTTTGCGGATTACAACGTTAACATCTCCATTGGTAAATGCTCGAAAGCAGCTTGTAAATATTTGTATACTCAAATTAGCCTACAAATTTAGTGGTACGTTTTCTCAGTGCCACGCTTGGAAGTTGTCGATTCTACAATAACAACCTAGTTTTAATTTTTTCCTATCGGGAATGAAGTGTAGAACATAATTTTATCACTGTCCAACACAAAAAGTGGTATGTAATCCAGGAGATAAAAAAAGCCCTAACACAATTCTCTCTACTCTTTCCACCAGTATTTTGTCGAGTATGGTAGTAGCAGATTGGGGTACTAGACTCTTATCTCAGAGGCATCGTGTTTGATTCCTCAGAAGACCATTTTTTTATTATTTGGTGAACACAAATTGTTAGCAATAATTGAAATAATCAATGTCCTTCGCATATCGATTAGGGAAGGGAGGGGCAAAATGAGGTAGCCCATAAATTTCTTTTTTTTTTTTAAATAAAAGCTCTTAAAATGTGTAAAAATCTATTTTCACATAATTTTCTGCCATTTCTTCTTCAAATAAATTCTTTAAGAATTTATTTCTTTAGAAATCATAGTAACTTATAACATCCCTTTTTTTTGCGTTGGGGTTAATAAGTCTTGATTACGCTTACAAATACACATTTCCTCAATTACCAAAGCTAAAACTGAAATATTATTATTTTCAATATTCTTGTAGGAACCATTACCTACATACACATTTTTTGGTAGGACACTGTTAGATTCAGGCAAAGAAAACTTAACATGTGTTATCCTTGTCTTGCGGTTAATAATGAAAATGTGTTAGCATGGAATCAACTTCTAAGCATAGGACGTGTGCATTCGCCCAGCAAAAAGTATCGCCTTTTCAAGAATTGAACGATGCAGATAATTAGTGCCTTATATCGTGTAAATGTGAAGAAAACTGAGAAAACATACCTACCACTAAATTTGTTGGACTATATGGCCATTTCATTATACAAATATTTACAAAGTTGCATACAAAAACTCAGCTAATTATTAATAATTTTTATGACCTTGTTACTTGGACATATTCAGAGTGGAGGATGCTCCAGTTGAAACCATTCATTTTGTAGGACAATTGTACTTTCAAGTTTATGATCCACCTATCTTTTTTTTCTCTTGTGAATAAGGTGGAGAACAGCAATGTGATAAGAGGATGTTGTGGTGTGATAGAAGATGTAGTGACAAAGATGGAGAAAGGGATGCATAGATGGTTTGGACATCTAGAATGGATATATGAAGGAAGATTGACGAAACAGATATACGAGAAGAGTGTGAATGAGCCAGCCTCTAGAGGCCGACCTAGGCGAACGTATCACGACCAGGTCTGAAAAGTTTTAAAGAAAGTTCAAGTCAAAAGTAGGTACCTGTAACCTGCGAGCATGTATGAAACTCGGGTAAAGATCTTGAATCAAGTCGCCTTCGTAGGAAGATAGGAATAGTCGGGGGAAGTAGAAGGAGTTGAGGGGAGTCCCCCCCACTCGTTTTCCCCTGCCGCAGAGGCATAGTTTTTTATATTTTGAAATGAAATTTAAATGTTTTCATCATACATTTGTACCATTTTACTTTCTAGCGCTTCGCCGGCCGCTGCCGGGGCACGCTCGCTTCGCTCGCTCGGCTCGCGCGATGTGTGGTCACTGTTCTAACATAACCTAATCTTTACTTTAGGGCCATAAATAAACACAACAAATTTATAACACAAATAAATAATTGCTTACTGCCCATTTTTTAAACAGAAGTATCTATACGTAGTATTTATATTCTCTTTGGTATCTATCAAATCAATGTCAAAGAGAATATAAATACTACGTAAATCAATGTCTTGTAAATGGCGGTTTAGTTTCTTTCCGCGCAATTTGACAATTCTGAAATTGATAAATGATAAGCAAATCAAAGAAAATTACATTTCGTTTTACGCATTTGTATGTTCTGGGCTGCGTTCACGACCTACGCTCGGAGTGCAACCAAACTAACCCCGTTCACGACCTCAGAGCGTCGCACTCGGTTGCAGCAACTGTGTCGTTCACGACCTCGGTTGTTTCACTCCGGTTGCAACTTTTTAACCATCAAATTCGATGGTTAAAAAACGCTCTGACGTTTGTGACAGTAAATTTGGCGGGAAAAGCTGAATTTTTTTACTGATTAAGGGGATCGGAAAAAATTGGCATTGTCGAGACCAAGACGTGACATGACGAGACATTAATCGTAAAAACAAACGGAATATATTAAGAACAAGAAAAATATATGAACATAACCTCGAAATTCGTGTCTGTGCAAAATGTCAAAGTCATTGAGTGAAAAACACTCGTGATCGTTCCGGACCTTCGAGCGAGTTGCAAAACAATCAAAAATCTGTTAAGCCGCATCAGCACTCGCACGCGAACCACCGGCGCGAAGCGCGGCGCGAATCGCGGATAGAGCGAGATAGCGTTTCGCGCCTGCAAGCCCTTTGTCGCGGGCAAAAAACCGACAACTTTCGGGGAACGAGCCGCGAAGCGCGAAGAATATGCGAATCCAATCTACAGTCATACTTCGCGGGAAGTTCGCGGCTTCGCGCGCGAATGAGGATAGGGCTTTAGAGTAGACACTCATTAGTTTATAGTTAATCTGTCATGAACTGTCTTAAATATATCAAACGAAAATAAATTACAATGTTTTATAATTTCGTCTTTAAATACTTCTGCCGCTAAAATGGTAACAGAGTAATAAATAAAGTTACGAAGCGGATGCTACGAGAGTTTTTTCTTCTGGGAAGTCAAGTTCTAGTGAAAATTTGGTACTTGGTCTGACATCACCATGGAGAAGGCGATATCAGAGGCCTCGAAAGTACAAATAATGCACCTAGATGGGACAAACTACAAGCATTGGAAGTATAGGATTGAGACAGTGTGCAGGGCAATTCCCGGTGCTGATGACTTATTGGAAGGGAAGCTTCGTAAGCCCGATGAACATGCAGAAATTAAAGATGCTGCATGTAAAGCAAAATATGAACAGGATTTGCATACTTATTTTACATACTGCGGTGGTGAACATCTGGCGAGAGAGTGCCAAGCTCGCAGCCGCGGTGACCCGCCTCGATGCTGTAACTGTATCCGCGAGGGTCTTATGGAAGTAGAAGCAGAACATACAAGTTTCAACGAAGCTTGTTCTGTCAGATGCAAGTGGGATGCTATCGCCCGCTCACGCGTAATGTATTGCTAAAGTTGTTCCAAATGGCATGTTTGCGCGAACTAACCACCACCTAATACTTCAATCAAATTTAGCTCGAGCAAAATTGGCCACTACAGAATTGATCAACGCTGGAGTAACGAGGAATGCATCATTATTACTAGTCCAAGAACCTTACATCGGATCCACAGGATTCCTGAACATTCCTCTACCTCATAGAACAATTCAAGGATCAGGGCCGGGACCAAATAAAGCTGCAAGCTGAAGAATCTGCCCAACTCCTATTAAACAGTATGTATCCAATTGATGATATAGAAAACGATTCGGAAGAACACAAGGTCCTACGACAAGCAGCGGCAGATATACACTTGGATAGTTTAGCTGAAAATGACCTATCATTTACGCACATAGAACTAAATTACACGTGTCAACGCTTTTGTCCACAAAAAGCGCCTGGCGCGGATGGTTTGACGGCAGATATTTGTGTCAATGCCATCTCTGCGGATAATGGTTTAGTTTTATCTCTAGCAAATGCGTGTTTGCGGGTAGGTTATTTTCCTAAAATATGGAAGAAAGCTGTGGCCCGCATCATACCCAAGGCAGGGAAAGATGACTACAGTTCTCCAAAATCCTATGGACCTATTGGTTTATCGGTCCTAGGAAAAATATTAGAGAGTCTTGCAGTAGCACGTCTAAGATGGCATTTTATGAAGCTTTTAAGCCCGAGGCAATATGGCTTTATGCCACAGCGTAGTACTGAAGACTCCCTTTATGACACTGTTACTTATATTAAAACCCAAATCAGCAACAAGAAGATTTATGTACTTGTATCGCTTGACATAGAAGAGGGAGCTTTTGATAACGTATGGTGGCCCGCCATCTTGCATCGGCTTGCCGAAATGCGATGTCCCGCTAACTTATTTAAGCTAGTGCGGTTATATTTAAGCGAGAGAGAAATAGAAGTTAGATACTTGGGTAACACCTGTAAAAAGACTTCAAATCGTGGGTGCGTCCAGGGCTCCATAGCTGGGCCAACATTATGGAATCTGATCTTAGACCCTCTATTAAGCAGAATAGATAGAAAAGGGGTATATATCCAGGCTTACGCCGATGACATATCGTTGATATTTATTTCAGACTCGGTGGAGGATATAGAGCGTAGGGCAAACGAAGCATTGGAATTAGTGAGCGAATGAGGCTTCTCAAACAGATTAAGTTTTGCTCCGAACAAGTCAAATGCAATGTTACTCACTAGGAAGCGGAATATAACAAATCCAGAATTACGTTTAAACGGACAATGCATTCGATTTGTGGATCAAACACGAATACTTGGCGTGACTGTTGACGCTGGGCTGGGATTTGGACCCCATGTGGAATCAACTCTTAAAAAAGCTATTAACATCTACAAGCAACTTGAAAGAGCAGCGAAAGTCACATGGGGCTTAAATCCTAGCATAATCAGGACCATTTACCAAAGTATCGTGGAACCCATTGTTCTTTATGCATCCAGTGTATGGCAGGATGCTCTGGCCCGCAAATCTATTCAAACTAAGCTCAATTCCTTGCAAAGAATCTTTGCTATTAAGTTGTGTAAGGGTTATAGAACCCTATTACTTGAGGCATCGCTGGCGTTGTCAGGACTGGTTCCTTTATATCGGCGAGTACACGAGGCCGCTACCTTTTTCAAAATTAAACGAGGGGAACCTTTTAGCGTTGAGTATGAGGCGGATGTCGAAGGCCGCGTCCCGTTCAACCAGATTCCACATCCAGCAAGTTGGATTTCTATTCAACACATCGGTATAGAAAATCTTACAGCGACAACAATAAAAAATTATAACATCAAAGGACCGCATATATATACTGATGGGAGCAGAATCGAAGGTAAAGTAGGAGCAGCTCTAACTGTCTGGCGGGAAGGTAAGGAGGACAAAAACAGCAAACTTAAATTAGCACCACATTGTTCTGTGTTCCAAGCTGAGCTGCTGGCGATATTGAAGGCGACAGAAATAGCGGAAGGTCTAAAAGCACCGGAAATTAATATATTCAGTGATAGTAAGTCATCGTTACAAGTTATAGAAGATTACACCTCGTCGCACCCTGTCGCCTTTAGGATCCGCCAGAACATAATGAACATGAAACTCAGGAACGTTGAAGTTAGGCTTTTTTGGTTGCGAGCTCACGTCGGCACTCCGCGGCAAGGCTGCGGCTCTCTACAAACGGACTGCGCCTGACTACTCTAACTTCCCAATGTCTTACGCGAAGCGAGTCATCAGAGAGAATTCTCTGCAAATATGGAACAGCGACTATATTAATAAAACATCGGGCAAAATAGTGCACCAATTCCTCCCTGATGTTTGCTCTGCGTACGCCTTTGTAAGGAGTAGAGAACCAGATGGATTGTTAACACAAATACTAAGCGGGCACGGCGGCTTGGGCCAAAACCTTTACCGGTTCAAGCTGAAAACTGATCCATGGTGCGTGTGCGAGCCAGGAGTGGTTGAAGATGTGGAGCATGTGTTGGTGGATTGTCCAAGATTTGGGGCGCAACGATTGGAAGCCGAAGTTAAAATAAAATCCAAAATAACGCGAGCCTCGTTAGGAGATCTACTCGGGCAAAATCATCAAGTCAAAATCATCAATCATCAAGGCAGTCATCAATTGTTTATTGATTTTTGTAGAGATACCATGAAAAAAGTATGTAAAGCGAATGGAAGTACCGCTAAATGGAAGTAAGAAAGAAAAAAAAAATTTAATAATGATTGTTTTAATTATATAACTAATTGCATTTAATAATAATTCTGACTAATTCATTTTAATTTGTTACTACTTTGTAATTGTTTCTTTTATGTTTTTTTTAATGTGTGAATAACGTAAAAATCTAAGTCAATTTTGTAAAATTTGTTAAATGTTTGTTAATATTATATATAAATATAAAAATTTGTTAATGTGAATAATGCTTAACGATTATTATGTATTAAAGAAAGAACAGAAAAATTATATTTAATTATAAATGGAATATGTACATATATATACATTAAAAAAAAAAAAAAATGAATGAGAAAAAAAGAAGAAAAAAAAAACAGAGAAAAAAAAAAAAAAAAGGATGATAAAAATATATACATTGGTATCAATATACAATACATATTTATATAATCGTATACTCTATATATCACACTTACCTACATTAAACACCACACAATAAAAAACACATGCACAATAACCTATAACTCGGCATGAACGCTCAATAGCTTAATGCATTTATTTTAAAGTATACCCGCTCAAAAAGGTCTCCAACCAATGTCGGAGGAATAAAATGTGCGGAACAAAAAAAAATGAAAAAAAAACAGGATTTGCAACATTTCCGGCAAATTGACTGTATAGTATTGACCTTGATGACGACGAACATGACGGATGAGATACTCGATCAAGTCATGCTTTACAAGAGTGCTAAAGAGGTATGGGATGAGTTAGAACGCCTGTACAGTGGAAGTAGTGAAGACAAAAGCTATGATCTATGTCTAAATTTTTTTTATTATAAGAAGGATCCAGAACATGACATAAGAAAGCATATAGATATATGCTTTCTTATGTCATGTTCTGGATGCATTGCATTAAGATGCATTGGAGAATATTTGGCATGAACTAAATTGTCAACTAGATTCAAATCTGCCCGAAATATTATTGATTTGCAAGATATTGGGCACATTATCACAAGATTATTTTGCTTTTAAGTCAAGTTGGCTCCTAATAACAAAAAAGGATCGTACCATGGATAATCTGACCTCACAGCTAAGTGCGTATGAAAAAGCATTAAAACATAAAGATAACTCGGAACATGCTCAAGAAGTTTAGTCGTGAAGACACAAAAACATAAGAAAGTTTTCAAATGTAATTATTGTGGTGAAGCTAGACATTTTGTTAGAAAATGTCAAAAATGGATAAAAGATGGACGACCACGAAAGCCTACGAATGACAGTGAAACTTCAAATGTTAACTTGACAGTGTTAGCAATAGTAGAAGAAATGCCAATAGATAAAGATAACTGGTATGTTGATAACGGGGCAACAAGTCACGTTACAAACAGAGGTGACTTCTTCAAATGCTTCGAGCACTTTAAAAGTTTACATACAGTGACTGCGGCAAACGGAAAAACCATTGAAGCCATCGGCATAGGCAACATTCGAGCTGAAGCCAACGTCAATGGTAAAGTTGAGCACTTACTTTTAAAGGACGTTTGGTATGTACCACAAATTAAGAGAAACTTATTCTCGATGCTTTCTGTTCACGACAACTCATCCAAAAGTACGTTTGAGTCTACGCCGACACAATGCATAGTGAAAGTAAATGGAGACATAAAAATAATTGGAACCAGAGCGATTAGAAGTGGCCTATTTTAGTTGAAGCTTAAATGTGTAGCGCCAAAGAATCAGGAAGTCAATCAGCTATTGTCAAATCCATTGAAAGTTTACCATGAACGGCTAGTACATCAGAACCAGAGACATGCTCGTCAAGTAATAGAAAACGAGTTTGGTTTGAAAGTTGAGAATACACAATCAGATATTTGCGAAGGATGCGTTTATGGAAAGGCGCACAGGCAGTCGTTCGGTACAAGGGTTAGAGCCACAAAACCAGGCGAACTAATTCACACCGATATATGCGGACCATTTCCATACTCTATTTCAAAATTAAGATATTACATTCTTTTCAAAGACGACTTCACACACTATCGACATATTTATTTTCTTCGACAAAAGTCTGAAGCAGCTGCAAAGCTTAAAATATTCTTGAAAGAAGCTTAAACTGCAGGACACGTCATCAAAGTAATCTTGAGTGACAATGGTGGAGAATTCGTATATGAGGAATTCAAGAATATCTTAACTGAAAATGGCATTAAGCAAAGGTTCACAATGCCTCACACACCAGAGCAAGCAGGTTGCGTAGAGCGTGAAAATAGGACAGTAGTGACAGTAGTAAGCTGCATGCGCTGTCATGCATGCGCATGAAAAAAATCCTGATGGCTTATGGGCAGAAATAGTAAATGCAACTGTATATGTGTTGAATCGCACAGGGCCATCTAGCATCCCATGCAAGTCACTTCATGAGATGTGGTACGGAAAGAAGCCAGCGATTAAGCATCTGAGAATTTTAGGTTGTACATGCTATGCCCATATTCCTAAAGCTAACCGCAAAAAGCTGCAAAAGAAGGCTCAAAAAGGTATCCTAATTGGATATGAAGGTGACGAAGGATATAGAATTTGGAACAAGGAATCTTTCAAATTGATTAGGTCCAGAGATGTGACATTTGAAGAGGTACCATTACTAGGAAAATCTAAAGAAGATGTACCTAAACTAGAAGAGCCGACACCTATTTTCACAAGTAATTTCAATCATAACTTTCCGAGTCTCCAGAATGGACATGAAATGAACATGAATAAACAAACTGGAGAACAGATAATCACAGATGATGTAACCGAAATTTTGCAAGAGCCTTCTTCATCAAGTGTGCATCACGAGACCGAAGAAGGTGAACTAAGTGATTCGAATTTTGAGTCAGTTCATTCTGAATGTGAAGAATTCGTTGGAGAAGGTAACGAAACCGACAATCATGAACTGTCTGACGACGACAGTGCAAGAGGAGATAGTCAGATGATTCTAAGAGATCGAGCAAACCTTAAACTTCCAGTGAGGTTCAATGACCATATTATGAGTCTAGAAGCTAAAAATAAGTACGAGCCTAAAACTATCAAACAGGCAATGTCATGTGAAGACAAAGAGAAATGGAAAAAGGCTATAGAGAGCGAAATTAATTCGCTAAAAGAGAATGACACTTGGGAGCTAGTTGAACTGCCAAAAGGTCGAAAAGCCATTCCATGCAAATGGATTTTTAAAATAAAGACTTATCCAGATGGCTCTGTTGACAAGTACAAGGCTCGACTAGTTATAAAAGGATTTTCTCAAAAGAAAGATGTTGATTTCCATGAAACCTTCAGTCCCGTTGCAAGAAGCAGCACAATAAGAGCTGTACTGAGCATTGCTGCTAGAGAGAAGCTACAGCTGGCACAATTCGACGTGTCTACCTTAGTAGTAGCCTTCCTCTACGGCAGGTTAGAAGTAGAGATTTATATGAAATCTCCTGAAGGTTTTACTCATGAGAGGCATGTCTTTAGATTAAAAAAAGGACTGTATGGACTGAAACAAGCTCCACTCTATTGGAATAGATGCATCACAGACTATATCGTACAGATAGGATTCAAGCAAAGCAAATCTGATCCCTGTTTGTTTGTAAGAATGGAAGGAAAAGAGAAAATTGTGCTTGCTCTATATGTAGACGATGGTCTCATTGCATACACCAGCGAGAAATTAGCAAACTGTTTCCTAGATGAAATGAAAGCACTTTTCAAGTTTACAGTGAAGGATGCAAGCTACTTTCTAGGAATGGAAATAAAAAAAAGAGTGTGTGTACACGCGTTAGAAGTTATACTTCTGTGGCGTATGGAAAAAAAAATAACTAAAATGCAGTAGTGATTAACGATAAATATTAAAATTAATCAAAAAGATTTTATTTAAATAAAAAAGGTTTTATTTACGTTAAAATATGACATATACAACTTGAACATAGTCATGCCACCTAGAACTAACTTCACAGTGTAGAATTTAGGTGTCGGTGTGCGCGCGCATCGTAAAAATTAACTCTCATCATTTTTCTCTATCGCGCCAAAAGAAGTATAACTTCAAAAAGGTACTCTGACTATTTTGCTGCACCAAAAAGCATATATTGCCCGTGTGCTGGAACGATTTGGCATGAGTAAGTGTAAGTCAGTGCCAACACCGATAAAAGGAAGGTGAGGCTCAAGCTGACAAAGAAATATGTATGGACTTTCCATACCGCGAAGCTGTTGGTGCTCTCTCATATCTGATGACAAGTACGAGGCCAGATATAGCATTTGCAGTAAGCGTTGCATCTCGTAATTCGGACAAACCAACTAAAAATAATATAGTTACAGTCAAGAGAATTATGCGTTACTTGAAAGGGACAATTGGTGAAGGCATTATTTACAGGCCAGGCAATGTCCACAGCTTAGAATGCTACAGTGTGCTGACCATGGAGGTGACATGGAAACAGGCAGGTCCACCTCAGGTATTCTCTGCATGTACGCAGGAGGCGCAATTACTTGGAATAGCAAAAGACAAAGCAGAGTTGCAATCTCTTCAACAGAAGCCGAAATAGTGGCAGCTAGTGAAACTGCCAGAGAAATGATTCTCAATCATATGGCATAGAAGCACATAGGATACTTTTTTCTGGCAGTCGAGTCCAGGTGTCCAGATTTTTTATTGAACTTTGTAAATGTGTGGCCTCCTCAAAGAGAATATAATATTACGTGGCCTTCTCGCAGTCAAACGGGTCAATCATTTCAGCTGAAATGTGTACATAGACCGTCAATAAGACATAGGATACTTTTTTTTGGCTGGCAATTTCGGGTGTCCAGATTTTTATTATGGAATAATCTGTGGCCTCCTTACCGGCAATCGTTTTGACCGATTCAGCTCAAATCTTGTACAAATACAGTTAACAGGGCACAGATATTGCGTGATAAAACGTGCGACCCTCTTCTCGGTTAAACGAGTTGACCGATTGAGCTAAAATTGTACAGAGACAGTCAATAAGACATAGTAGAGTAGAGTCTATTATCCGAGCACAAAGGTTACTTTTTTTTCAATCGAGTCCGGTCGTCAGTTTTATATTATTAAATTTTGTAAATGTGTGGTCTCTTTTCGGCCAAAAGGCTTGACCGATGCACATGATATTTTGTACAAAGACATTTAATAGGGCATAAGAATGCAAAGAATACTTTTTCTTCGGCAGTTAAGTGTGGGTGCCTATTTTTTTTTGTTAACTTTACATAGAGTTAACTTAATCATAAAAGTTTGACCTTAGGTTCGTCTATAATTACTAAATTAGTGTCTTAATTAGGCCATAAAACTGTCAGGGTGATTAGAAGTATCAAAATTTACGCGCTGGCTTTGCTTGCCCAACGTGTTTATCTGCTTTGTGGGAAGTATTTCAGAAACTTTCGTGTTTTAACAGCCACATTTAACCTTAGGGTAATCGGTGTTGACTAAGTAGGTCATAAAACCTGTCAGGGTCATAAAAAGACGTTATTTTTTTTCGCGCATGCTTCACTAGCGCAGTGATAGCACTCTCTGCGCTCGCGCAAGCATTTGTTTTATCTACTTTGTAGGTAACATTTCAGCAACTTTTGTATTTTAATAGCCACATGCATCAAAACGAGTCATACATTAAAACAGTACAACCTTCAATAATCATAATGATTATTAACCTTAAAATAAGTGGATATCAAGTTTAACCTTAATGTCATCGGTATTGACTTAGTAGGTCATAAAAGCTGTCAGGGTCATAAAAAGTCGTAAAAAGTTTTCGCGCTCGCTGTGCTCGCGCAAGCATTTATTTTATCTACTTTGTAGGTAACATTTCAGCAACTTTTGTTTATAAATAACCACATGCATCAAAACAAGTCATAAATTGAAACAGAGCTCGCTGCGCTCGCGTTAGTATTTGTTTTATTTACTTTGTAGGTAACATTTCAGCAACTTTGGTATATAAATAACCACATGCGTCAAAACGAGTCATAAATTAAAACAGTACAACCTTCAATAATCATAATGATTATTAACCTTAAAATAAGTGGATATCAAGTTTAACCTCAATATCATCGGTATTGACTTAGCAGGTCATAAAAACTATCAGGGTCATAAAAAGTCGTAAAAAATTTTGGCGCTCGCGCAGTGATAATGCTCGCTGCGCTCGCGCAAACATTTGTTTTATCTACTTTGTAGGAAATATGTAAGCAACTTTTGTATATTGATAGCCACATGCATCAATACGAGTCATAAATTGAAACAGTATAACCTTCAATAATTATAATTATTATTAACCTTAAAATAAGTGGATGACAAGTTTAACCTTAATGTCATTGGTGTTGACTTAGTAGGTCATAAAAACTGTCAGGGTAATAAAAAGTCGTAAACATTTTTCGCGCTTGCTTCGCTCGCGCAGTGACAGCGCTCGCTACGCTCGCGCCAGCTTTTTTTATCTTTATTTTAGGTTACATTTCAGCAACTTTTGTATTTTAATAGCCACATTCATCAAAACGACTCATAAATTAAAACAGTACAACCTTCAATAATCGTAATGATTATTAACCTTAAAATTAGTGGATATCAAGTTTAACCTTAATGTCATTGGTGTTGACTTAGTAGGTCATAAAAACTGTCAGGGTCGTAAAAAGTCGTAAACATTTTTCGCGCTCGCTTTGCTCGCGCAGCTCGGAACAGTCGATGTGATTGTGAAGTACTTTATAAACAAACATAAGGTCCAATATTGATCCTCGAGTAGATATTGAAACAAAATTGAAATGCATTAACCTTTATTATATTCAATTAAATCTTTCGCTTTGCCCACGGTGTATGTAAGATGCCATAAGAAACGCTTCTGAATTCTTTCTAAACGAAGAGTGTGTACCGCAAAGTGAGGTCTCCACACCGGAGAACAATATTTTAATATGCTGCGAACTAAGTAGTTGTATAACAACACTGTAGTTCTAGTCTTTATGAATTCTTTGCTATTTCGTATGACAAATCCTAGAAATTTCGAAGAATATTTTGATATATTCTCTATGTGAGGAACAAAAGTTAATTTTGTGTCAAATGTTACTCCTAGATCCAAAATTGTATTGCATGTTTCTAAATGAATGTTACCAATTCTGTTATTATTATATATATTATAATGTTTCCTTGTAAAAGTAATTTGTAAACATTTTTCAATATTTAAGATCATCTTATTCATTTCGCACCATTTGAGTAACTTATTCAGATCATCTTGAAGCATTTCAACATCTTCCGAGGATTTTATAACTTTCATTAACTTAAGATCATCCGCATACAAGAAGGGTATACTATATTTTAGACTATCTGGAAGGTCATTGATAAAAATGTTAAATAACAGAGGGCCCAGGTTCGATCCCTGTGGAACACCTGAATGTGTAATTGGAGATATGTTGAGGTATGCCAGCTGCCACAACGAAAAACCGTCTGTTTTTTAAATATAGATTAATCCATTCCAACATGTGACCTGTGAAACCATATGCAGCAAGTTTAAAAAGAAGTATGGAACGTGAAACTTTGTCAAACGCTCTACTGAAATCCGTGTAAACAGCGTCAATTTGGTTATTACCATCCATTGCCTCAACAAGTGTTTTCGTATATGTTATCAAATTTGTGCAAGTTGACCTTTTTTTGATGAACCCATGTTGATGTTTCGAAATGAACTGATAAAAATGGCGATAATTGTATGGAAATATTAATGACTAGCAGCCCGCCCCGGCTTCGTACGGGTGGAACATTTATGCATACAAAATGTGCATCAGTTTGTTGCATCTAATATAAAATATTAACAATCATCGTCATATTTCAACCAATTTACACAAAAACCTTAACGAATCATGCACCTAAACCTTCCTCATAAACACTCTGGCTATTGGTGTAAACCGCGTTTTGATGCATGTGGCTATTAATATACAAAAGTTGCTTACATATTTCCTACAAAGTAGATAAAACAAATGCTTGCATCCGTTCAGTAGCTATTGAAATTATTGCGAACAGACAGACAGAGGCAGTGATGGCCTTTGTTTTATAATACTTACGTAGTGATATTGGACGGCCCTTTGGCGAAAAGGATTGTGATTCTGACCCAACGGTCGTGGGTTCTAAACCTAGCTATATACCTACCAATGAAAGTTTTATGTGCATTCATGAATCATGGGTTTTCGTACAGAGGTAGTGGGATCATTAAATCTACCAAAACTGGCCAAGTGCAAGTCGGACTCGCACTCTTAGGGTTTTATAACTCTAATTTTTCGCCACCAAAAAATTAACTTTGTGTTTCATAGTTTGTTTTAAGTTTTTATTGAGATCTACAGAATATATTTTTTCTACATTTTTCACTCCGTTACTTTAAAAGTTAGAGAGGGGGCACACAAATGAAACCTACGGACGGACAGACAGACAGACATGACGAATCTATAAGGGTTCCGTTTTTTGCCAATCGGCTACGGAACCCTAAAAAGTAGCTTACCACCAAGGAGAACATCTGCCGCTGTAACCTTACGGCGTTCCCTGACACAAAAAGTAGGGGTATTATACGTTTAACGTGTGTACCTGTCTGTCTGTAGCATCTTAGCACCCAACCTGATGAATCGATTTTGATTTTATTATTGATAGTGTTTTTTTGTTTGATAGATTAGATGTCTTCATCGAGAGTGTTCTTAGCTTTGATTCATGAAAATTCGTTAAATCGTTATAAAACTATGAGCTTTTTTCTAGTTAATTGCGCTATGAAATCAACTTTCGTAGGTCTGATCAATGTGAAAATCTTCTTCTCCAACGATATTGTAAGAACATGGAAGCCTTGACCTGATGCTGGGACATCTCCTGGACTCTACAGAATACTCAAATCCTCACCAACTTACAGTAGGGCTATTCTGTAAGCTAGTTTACGCATCTCGCAAGCGGAATCCGCGTCGAGAATAGAATTTTGTATGCTGTAAACTCGGACGCGCTGGTGGCGCTGCACATCCGAGTGCGGATGTGAGGTGAACTGTTGTGAATGAGCTATTTTGACATTTATTGTATGAAAACGGCATTTTGTAAGGAAATGTACCATCTCGATCGTCGAATTTTTTTGCGTAGAACCAAGAATTCAGTTTTCTTAATTTTAATAGTCTTGAACATATTGAGATTGAAAAATCGGAGATTGATGTTCTGTTTTTATGTTAAATTATAAGTTTCTAGCTCTAAAGAATAGCCCCAGGGCTATTCTTTAAGCTAGTTTATACCTCGCGAGAGCGGAATTCGCGGTGAGATTTGAATTTCGTATCCTGTAAACCCGAACGTACAGGTGGCGCCGCACGTCCGAGTACGTAGGTCAGAGTTGAACTTTTGTAAGCGAGCTATTTTGACATATAATGTCAGAATACTGTATTCTTTAAGTAAATTAACCACACGATTGTCGAGTTTCTTTGCGTTAAAACACGAATACAACTGTCATAATTTAAGTAGTCTTGAAGCTATCGAGATTAAAAAATCGATCGAAGTGATATTCAATTTTGAGGTTAAATTATAAGTTATTATGATACCTACGTTGTTTTGTACTAGAATAATTAACGTAGTTTGAAAACTATATAAGCAATGTGAGCGCGTGTCAGTTTCAATAACAAGTTTGAGATGTTTATCTCCATATCTCTGGAGGTCCTACTCATCAGATCTTGATAAAATTTACTAAAGAACCACGCCTCCTTACGAATTGATTAAAATAAGTTAATTGACAAGTTTGAGGTTTGAATCTCCATATTGTCCTATCTATAATGTACTCTATGTCTCCATATGTATAGAGACACTCTACCCATAAAAAAAAAATCATTCTAATCGGTTCACAATTTGGCAAGGTAATCGCGTAAGAAACAAAAAAAACCAGCAAGATGAATTGAAAATCTCTTCCTTTTGGAAATCGGTTGAAAAGTTAATGCTATTGACTTAAAATGTAAGTCTTCGGCTAAGTATCTATATTATTGACATACAATCATTTGATTGATGTCTCACCTGATGATAAGCAAAGATGCTGTCTAAGATGGTATCGTGCTAGTCTAGAATTGAAAGACAGCACCGTTTACTGACATGTCTTTATCCATTGGTCCATGGTGGTTCGAGCTACGGCCAAAGCCTACCACAAATGGTCAATACTACAAGTGATCCACATGTTTAATATTTTTAATCGGAATAAAAATATTAAATAGTAGTGCCATTGCTGAATGCTGTGGATAAAACACCAGCCAAGGCAATAAATAATAGCACAAGGTAGTTAATCTTGTTAGTCAAAGATTTGAATAATAGTTTATGACAGGCAAGGAATTTAAAATAAATTCAATTACATTTATTCATTAGATATATATTTGGTTTGACAAAAATATCACTCCCTATGCTATGGCATTCAGGGCCCCATCGTTGCTCGATTTCTCTCCACCTGACGAGTCACGAACACCTCCATCACTTGAGAGTTGCGGCGAATAATATCTCTATTCTTTGCTCTTTCAAAACCAAGAACCATTGGTTAAGCTCATTAGCTTTTAATTCATTCATTTAAATCTGTTCAATGATTCATTAATAATTAAGACTGACAAGACGAGACTGCCTTCTAAGTTTCTGGTGAAGTTGACACGAAGACGCTGAAATAAATATATAATACGAATATTAATACATATGTCAGAAAGGTAACCTAAATATGTAATACCCACTGTATAACCCAATATTTTTAAAATTATTTAATGAGATATTTCTTGTAACATATTAATTTCAGCAATCATTTTGTTTTTTTTTTCTTTTTAAACAAATTACATTTTTAACTTTATTATTATTATTCTTTAATGTTACTCGCCTACAATTTTATGTGCATGCAGTCTTCGCCTGTAATTATAATAACATTTAGCATAATAGTACTAAGATTTTGATGTTTAAAGGTTTATAACGATGATTTTTATGTTGGCGATCTATTAATAAATAATTAAATCATCATGATCAGCCTGTGTCAGTCCACTGCTGGACGTAAGCCTCTCCCAAGATCATCATCATCTCCCAAGATGCGCCACTGAGCCCGATCTTCGGCTCTTCTCTTCCAGTCACTACCCACCTCTTTGCGTATATCGTTGCTCCACCTGGTCACAGGAGGTCCTACGCTACGTTTGCCGATTCGCAGTCTAGACTCTAGGACAAGCTACCCCAACTAAATAAATAAATAAATAAACATGCCAAATTACAGCTATCTACTACTTATTAGTTAAAGAGCTAAGCCACCGATTAACTGACGGACAGATAAAGAGGCTAAACTACTAACATAAAGGTTATAATAACCTTTATGACTATGGAACCATATAAAGCAATATTCCTACACCTGTACTCTTACTAACCTCTCATATATGTTGGTTAAACATACATGTTATCTTGTTTCGTTTCTATGCTTTGTTATCTACATCAGAATGTTCAATTATTTGTTAATAAATGAAATAATTACTTGTATTGTGCAGTGGTCATGGATAATAAAGGTTCAGTCGCCAGCGAGCCAAATAAGTGCCTTTTTCTGAAGGTGTTGCTGGATGTATCGGGCTTGTGGCTCACACTATTCATGGCGAGCAGGACACTGAGTCACTTTTTGATGGCTAAGGTTCACCTAAAACCATACATTTATATTAGCAATGTAAAGATTACTAACTAGAAACAAGAAATTTTATGTATTTTATCAAACATATATGTATACAGTATGTGCACAACACTATGTCTCACAGATGTTCCAGGAACTCAGCTCAAGTACAGAGTTGTGTGAGAGAGTGAATAAACACAAACGATTGTCGTGCTAGGGTAAAAACAATCTACCATCTCACAGGTGGTGTTCAGGACATGGAAAACTGAAATGTAACCAAAACCAAGAAGCTGACTTAATTTTATATTGTATTGCTGTATTATTTACTATTATTAGGTAAACATGTTATTATGTACGTAGGTGATTAAATGATTTATTACTTCTGATACACTTGCAAGCTCGTAACTCGTTTTTTGTCAATCTAAAGTAAAGTTTAACCACTCAGGCGTGGACCGAAAATTAAAGTAAGTAAACATCACAGATAACTGTATATTAGTCAGAGAGTAAACATTAAACCGTAGACAGAGTATATTAAAATAGACCTGGCATTGAAATAACAATGATAACATGAGAAGGATAAAATTACACAATCACTAGTATGAGAGAGCAAGATGAACAACATTTTTTTATTCTTCTCTACGTATGAGATTTTATTGCTTGGAGCCAGCTCTGGCTCCCAGTTCTAGTGCGCCCATTAGTTTTCACCCGCTGTCATGTATGACCCTGTATATTTATTTATTTATTATGTTTCATTATTTCACAATTTTTTGGATAAAAATTGTCTGAAGTACTGAAACATCCACTGGGTTGCGGGTGCACGTAATACGTAAGTCCGGTTGGCAACCCTACATTAATCAGGGGCATTAAACATGTGTTTTAAGTGTGACGTTCGACGTCTAGATGAAAGCTGAATGGCTCAATACCTTTTTTTTTTTGTAAATTCGAAGCAATAAGTTATGTTTCTGTTATATCCTTCGAGCATTTACCAATGGAGATGTTAACGCAAGGCGTTCCCCTCTGCTGGCCATATAGCCTTTTTTGGCCTTTTACGCACGCTCATATGAGCGTGCGTAACTACGCTGTATTTTTAATACTGTGTGCGTGTTTCAAGCTAGTGTGCGGGATCGTTAAAGTGAGGGATTTGTGTGTGTGCAATGCGTGTTTACCTCGTCCCCCGTAAAGTATCGGCAGAAAAAAATGTTTGCGGATTACAACGTTAACATCTCCACCATTGGTAAATGCTCGAAGGTAAAATCTATAATATTTTTTATTGAATACTAGCTTTGCCCCGCGGCTTCGCCTGACCTACGTAATAAGTAGAAACCTGTTCGGAGCATATCCGAAGTAAATACACGCGAACAAAAGCCGGTACGTTCACATTAAAATGAATAATTTTCGCGAAAACTTTCACACTAAAATTTTTAATTTTCCCATATACTGAATAAATGTTTTTATTATGAATATTCTAATTATGAATAAATACTTTTGACCCGACCAAATTACGCTATTCAATTTGTCTTATAGCTGGCATATGCATTACGTGTTCATAATTTTTGACGGGTTATACCTATATAATTCGCATACGCTAATGTCTTGTCTATTTAATATTCCGTCTACGCATTAACTAACTAAACCAGAGACAAAACACTCTCGCTAGGGCCTCCGATCACAGAATTAAAATAATTCTAATATCTGTATTATATCTTATTTTAAACGTAAAAGATATGTGTAATGCATTATATACGATATTGACATAGAATACTTATTATTGTATGTTTATGTTGTAAATTATTAATTCATTCATTTATAAATTCACAGTTTCAGGATAGACAATAACTATCGACATAGTTAAATCTCTTGATTCAATCCTTAGCAAAGTGAGCTTCGATGAATGTGTCACTTCTCTTCGATAGCTTTGACAGTAAATTACAGAATGACAGATTGCAATCCTAAATTATCGTTTGCGAAGCGAGGTTAGATCACTTAGGCGAGATCGGCAAGTTAAAAAGTTATGGCGCAACTATTCCAACCCATTTTCCGTATGGAATGGAATAGCCTGTATAGGCTGGCACCTAACATCATTCGGGAACTCGATGAACTAAGCCTCTACATCTAATGTTCACACTGAAAATTCGCTTCATTCTTATGTGGCTAAATGCACAAATGTGCGATGCAAACTGCGAAGCAAAAAAAAATTTACCTGTCCGTCATATCGAAGTTTTTTTTAAATTTTATTATGGCTCCACACGATAAGTGTATTTAGCCAGTGTCAAGTATAAAAATTCTTTAAGTTTTTGAGAATTCTGATTTGAAATATACCCTAACGTCCCCCACTGGGAGACGTTTTAGCGGTGGAAGTTGGGATAATACCAAGCCTACCACCCATGGTCACTCATAAATGAATCTTTTGAATCGAAACAAAAATATTAATAGTGTCAGTGCTGAATGCTGTGGTTGAAACACCAGGGCCCCTAGACAAAATCCAATTTCCATTCAAGCTAACGCAAGTTCAAAATGTATGGAATGACATTTATGTTTCCGCAACAAAGATGTCATTCTCATACATTTTGAACTTGCATTAGCGTGAATGAAAGCAGGAAGTTGGATTTTGTCTAGGGCCCAGGGCCCCTAGACATAATTAAGATAGTTTAAAAACTAAACTGCCGACTTCCATGCCGCGCGAGTCACTTTCAGTAGCAAGTTCGAGAAGTTTATCGTCATATCTCTGGAGATACTTATCAGATCTCGATTAAAATTACAATGGGACCACCTCGGGATTATATCCTTTCAAACTAAAAAATATTTTTTAAATTGGTTCACAATTGGCAAAAATATCAATGCACAAACATACAAAAAAAATACATACAGACGAGCACAGAACCTCCTCCTTTTTGGAAGTCGGTTATAATCCAATTTCTGTTTTCATTCACGCTAACGGAGTTTCAAAATGTATGGGAATGACAACTTTGTTGCGGAAAAATAAATATCATTCCCATACATTTTGTACTTACGTAAGCGTGACTGGAAACAGATAATGGATTTTGTTTAGAGGGGCAGCCCAGGCAATAAATAATGGTACAATGACAGGCAAGGAATTTTATTATAATAATGAATTCAATTACATTTAGTCAATTTTATTTAGTCATTAAAATATATTTTTATTTTGTAATGCTAAGACAAAAATGTTAGTCCATCAGTGATGGCATTCAGGGCCCCATTACTGCTTGATTTCTCTCCACCTGTTGAATCACGAACACCTCCATCGCTTGAGAGTTGTGGCGATGAATATCTTTATTCTTTGCTCTTTTAAAACCAAGAACCATGGGTAAAGCTCATTAATTAATTAATTTAAATCTGTTTATTGATTCATTAATACTTGAGACTCATTGAGACCGAGGAGACTGCCTTCTACGTCTCTGGTGAAATCAACCCGAAAACGCTGAAACAAATATATAATACCAGAATCATACATTTATAATTATTAGGCAGTATGCACTAAAAAAATCAACCTATTTCACTACTGTGAGGGCCAAGTTTATATTGAGCCTCACATTGTGTAGAGTTCCATGGTTACCAAACCCGTCACAATATGAAACTAATATGTTGGTCTACTATTACGTGTGAACTAGTAAAGCCTACCTAGCTCTAATAATTTGCCATTTAAATTTGTTATTAAATACTACTATTGTGAATTTTTATATAATTCAAAACAATACTTCGCAGGAAGGTGGACACTTAACTCTAAAAAAAATGCACTTTAAAGCTTATTAAGATATCAATGTTTATAAATGACCCATACACCATAGAATAAACAAGAAACAAAAATATTAACCTCACTTTTATGAAGGAGGGAAAAGATCTTATAGATATAAAGATGTTATACCTACTGCATACTCATGCCTAATTACAGCTACTTATTAGTTTCTGAGCTAAGGCCATCGATAGACTGACACAGATGAGATGGGAGATGGTGAAACTACTTACATAAAGGTTCTTTGTTGACTATGGAACCATGAAAAGAAATATTCCTACAAATGTATTAATTCTCATTTATATGTTGGTTCAAAATACATGTCATTTTGTTTCCGTTTGATGCTTTGTAATCTGTATCTGAATGTTCAATTATTTGTTAATTAATGAAATAATTACTTGTATGGTGATACGGTCGTAGAATAAAGGTTCAGTTGACAGCAAGTCCAATAAGTGCCTGTTTCTTTTCTGAAGGTGTAGCTGGCTGAATTAGGCATGCGACTCTCACTTTTCATGGCAATCTAGAGACTGAACCACTTCTTGAGGGCTAACGTTCACCTAAAATCATAAATTTGTGTTAACAATGCAAAGATTACCTACTAACTAGAAACAATAAATGTTAACTAGCTTATCGAACAGTATCGTAGGTTATAATTCGATGTCGAACAGATATTTATGTACACACCATGTATACAGCACTGGTCTTGGGTCTTGCAGATGCTTGGCATGTTCCAGGAACACAAGCCAAGTGCAGAGTTTGAGAATAAACATAAACTATAATCGTGCTATAGGTACTTAAAAAATATCAAATCAAAAGTCAGTAAGTACAGTTGTTCAGGACATTGAAAGGTAACCAAGAAGCTGACTTTATTTTGTATTGTATTGCTGAATTTTAACAAATTACTATTATTAAAAGTTAAAATGAACCAATTTATATAAATGCGATAATGTCATGTCATCAAATGCATAGATAACAATGAATACTTACTGCTTTAGCATTGCTTTTCTTCAACGTACGTACGTAATCCACTATTACACGACACGAAATTGATTGATACAAACAAAACAATAGTAATATTATTAATTTGAAGACTTTGTTGTGAAGATAAAAACAAAACAGTGTAGAAAAAGAAGTATAAACTACTAAATACTAATGATTACTAAACTAACCAGGGTGACCATATCAAAAATGGCGAATCTGCCGTCGGGCAAAAAAACTGCTAAAATCTGCCAAACCACCAACCACCCCAGAGAATATATTAAATTATTAAGTATACCATTATATTATTGCCTTATAGAGAGCTGGTTATAATCAAAATTTTATAAATTTCCAACCAAAATCCAAATATATGCATATTAAAAATATTATACATTCAATACAAACAAAAAATTGTCAAAATTCTATTTTGGTTTCAAAATTCATAAAAATCCTTGAAATCTGCCACTTTTTGGAATCGTCAGCGTTATCTGCCAGAATTAAAATGTAGGTTCCAAATCTGCCTAAATGAGAGAAATCTGCCACAAATGGTCATACTAACTACTAAGGAGTACTAAACGCAAACCAGCCAATTTAGACTTGGGTAACTCCGGACACGGACATATCTATATCTTTGGATATATATCCCTAAGCGGATATATATCCTTCCCTCCCCTTGCCAAAACCTTCATATTATTATATTCCATATCCGGTATATCTTTATGAAACATAAAACTTTTGTGTGAACTCGGACTGACATGGATATCCTAGATATACGAAGCAGATATACTAATGTGTATGGAAGAAAATACGATGGTTTCCACTCCTCTGTCAGATAAAGTAAGCCCAAGCCTAGCTAGCTCATGACTGGTAGGCTTGGTTTATCGTATATCCTTCCATATAAGGGTGTATAATATCTAACATTATTAGGCCGTATCTGTTGTGTTTTGAACTTGCATTAATTATTAACTGTTGTGAGTGACGATGTGATCCAAAATAATGATATAGCGGTTGCCTAGAAAATACCTATTCACTCACGACTTGACTTTTTGACAAACTTAACAAGAAATGTTGTTTCATCAAAATATACCGGATGCATGGAATATATTGAGGTTTTGGCAAGAGGAAGGAAGGATATATATCTGTTTAGGGATATATATCTGAAGATATAGATTAGATGTGTCCGGAGTTACCCAAGCCTAGCCAGCCAGAGACAAAACAAACTCTAGAGCTTCCAGCCACAGAGTTAAAATGAATTCTAATATTATCCATATTCTATCTTATATTACATGTAAAAAATATGTGTGTTATATAACACGCTATATTGAATATGAATACGTATTTTCTAATTTTTACTTGAAAGTTATCAATTGATTAATTTATTATTTTATAATTTTAGCATAGACAAAAACTATCGACATCGTTAAATATCTTCATTCAATCCTTAGCAAAGTGGGCCTCGATGAGTGTATCACTTTGCTTCGATAGTTTCAACATAGTAAATTACAGAGTGCTCAATTGCAATCCCGAACCGTCGTGTGCGAAGTGACGTTGATCACTCACGCAAGATCGCAAAGCGAAATGGTTTTTTACAGAATAGCCCTACAGCTCAGATTTTAAAATGTCGTGTTTAGAGTCAGTGGAATGCTTTTAATAAAAAATAAAACAAAATATACGGTCGAATTGAGAAACCTCCTCCTTTTTTTGAAGTCAGTTAAAAAGATTATACATAGATCAGTCGGGGTGGTTTAAAATATTATATTATTATATATATAGATCAATATTATTTTATACAATAGATCATATTATTATACTATATTGACTTCAAATTGATTGTGATCGGTGGGGATCTACAGCATAGGTAAGCTTATAATAATATTTTCGAAGTAACTATGACCTAATCTGTGGTTTCACTGCAAATATTTCATTAATTTTGCGATGCGTGTATGTGAATTCCGTGATATCTTCTAGAGTTTTCATTTGAATTATATACTGTAAAGGACAATTTTAATCTATAATATGTGGTCAAGCCAATTAACGTAATTATTTGGATAAGGATTAATGCTATATACTTAAAATAGCCTTGGAAGTTATGTAATATTTTTTAACAACATTTTAAAGATTAAAATGGTTACTGTGAGTCAACCTTAAGAGATAGACATATGCTGTCGAGGACTTTTTTGTAGATCTTATTAAGTTGTACAACTCTTCCATAGAAAATATTCTTCTGTCTATTTAAATTAGGTTTCCACGAATGTACCTTTGATTTAAACGGGATAATATATAGCCTATTTTCGAAAATCCACTCTATATATTATTGAAAGAATTTTTTTAATCGGTCCAGTAGTTTTTGACCCAAATCATTACAAACATACAAAAATACAAATGTTCTCTCTTTATAATATTAGTATAGATTCTAAAACTTTAGCAAATGCAGAATTTATGGAAATAGGTCGATAGTTATGAGCATCATTGTCTTCACCGCCCTTAAAAATAGGAACGACTTTAGCACATTTCCAGACTTCAGGGAATAATCCTGTTTGCAAGGACTTATTGTAAATTATAAACATAGGCAGAGATAGACTAGATGCACAACTTTTTATTAGTTTAGGTGGTACTCCATCTGATCCGGGGCCTTTGTCTACATTAAGACTTTCAAATGCTTTTTGAATTTCTGTTCTCTAAATGTGTAATCTAGAAAATAATATACGGTCGAATTGAGAAACCTCCTCCTTTTTTTGAAGTCGGTTTAAAAACATTGACTATTTCTGTGGACATTTTACAATAACATTATCTAACGATGATGTAATATAATTCACACTATCATCTTTCAAATTAATCGAATCTTTGCTGTAAACTGTCGAGAAATAATCAGCAAAAAGGTTACATAATTATGTTTGTTCCACCAGTAATGATGTCATTTCCATCTGAGAAAGAAATAGGGTATGCTGATGCTCCTTTTCTTTTAGCTTTTATAAATTACCAAAAAAGTTTGGGATGTGTAGTAATTTTTTCTTCAATAATATCACGATACTTTTTGTAGCAAATAATTGATAGCTTATCAGAACGATTATTCAACTTTTTTAAGATGAGTGAGTCTATTGGATTATGGTATATTTTATATCTTCGTAATACTTTATTTCTCTCGCGTACCGTTCTTTTTAAACCCTTATGGAACCAAATAGGATATTTTGGATTTTTAGAAACACATCTGGACGTATTTGTTAATTGATGCATTCATAATAGAGTAAAACTTATCCAGTATTTCATTGATCAAGACATCTTTCAAAAACATTGAACCAGTTGACAGAATTTAAATGTTCTTCTAAAAGAGTGTAATTACATTTATTGAAGTTGTATTTTTTGGGAATGACTTCCTTTAGTTTTTAGAATTTAAGAATTTTATACAAATTTCTTACGGAGGGTGTAACATATCTATTTTACATAAATCATAGTCAGATTTAATAACTTGACAATGCTCAATTTCAGTAAATACCAAATCTAATGTTTTGTTGTTTTGAAAAATCTATCAGGTCTGTCCAATCGCAGGCACTACGTAATCACTTCCAAGCATTTCTGATAATGACCAGTCTATGGCACTGAGGTTAAAATCGCCTACAATACAGGTTTTAAGATTGTGTTCTTCTGAAACTCTGTTAAAATTATCTAGAAAATGATTCAGTAGATTCCTGTCCACAGGAGGTAAATAAACGGCACATAAGACGATTTGTTTGTCAGTTTGTGATATTTTAGTATTCAGTATTATCCAAAAGTCTTCACAATCACTCTCCAAACTACAAATACGTTTAGAATTTTTTTTTTACAGCTATTAGTACACCTCCTCCGTCTTTTTTCCTGTTTCCTAAGATTGATGTTTCTCTATCTCTTCTGTATATATCGTACCGGTCATCAAATCATTCTCGTGTATAAATATTACAATTAAGCCAAGTTTCTGTAAGTATAATTATATCATAATTGGAACAAGCCAGTTTCCTTGTAAATAACTGAGTTTTACTTTTTAAACCTCTTACATTCTGATAAAATATCTGTAGTGAACCAAATTTTGTTTATTAAAGGATATGATTATCATGCATATAATGAAAATATATAACTAAGCTAACTTATTAATACAGTTCATATCCTTAATATACTTATATTCAGATTCATCCGTTTTTCTCATGTAGACTCTTCCATTTCTAACCCATACGTATTTGTATCCTTTATCCTTTGCCACCTGTCTTGCCGCAGCATGTAGAGCCTTGTTGTGCGTTGATAAATGTTCACACACATAAATTGGCTTCTTTTCACCTTTTATTCCAATGTGGGAAGTATTTAGCTTGTCATTTGTATGTGACTTGTTGAATTTAATAGTAGCGGCCAAAATGGTGTCGCGCAATCTTGGAGAATTTAGTTGAACAATAATCGACTTTGGCCGCGAGCTTGTGGGATTAATTTTAGCAACGCGCGTGCAGTTGAGAATGTTGCTCTCAACGATGCTGCAGCCCACGGTGGCACAAAGTTGCGAGGTTATACTAATGAGATTCTCTGTCTTGCTTTCCGGTACACACTAAATTTCTATATTGTTACTACACATTCATTTCAGTTCTTATGATGTCGCGTACATCATCATGGGTCAGCTGCTCTGCAGCAGCGCTTCAGCATATTAATAGCCACATGCATCAAAACGAGTCATAAATTAAAACAGTACAACCTTCAATAATCATAATGATTATTAACTTTAAAATAAGTGGATATCAAGTTTAACCTGAGTGTCATCAGTGTTGACTTAGTAGGTCATAGAAACTGACAGGGTCATAAAAAGTCGTGAAAAATAACCGCATGCACCAAAACGAGTTATAAATTGAAACATTACAACCTTCAATAATCATAATTATTATTAAGCTTAAAATAAGTGGATATCAAGTTTAACCTTAATGTCATTGGTGTTGACTTAGTAGGTCATAAAAGCTGTCAGGGTCATAAAAAGTCGTAAAAATTTTTCGCGCTCGCTGTGTTCGCGCAAGCATTTGTTTTATCTACTTTGTAGGTAACATTTCAGCAACTTTTGTATTTTAATAGCCACATGCATCAAAACGAGTCTTACATTAAAACAGTACAACCTTCAATAAACATAATGATTATTAGCCTTAAAATAAGTGGATATCAAGTTTAACCTTAATGTCATCGGTGTTGACATAGTAGGTCATAAAAACTGTCAGGGTCATAAAAAGTCGTCAAAATTTTTCGCACTCGCTTCGCTTGCGCAGTAATAACGCTATATAGCGTATAATAGAGTGTTTCAACAGCCTCATACACTAGACTGACTCAAATACTTAAACAGCAAAACTTGGTTAGCCTTGGTTTACCAAGTAATTATTCAAGACTTTAACAATAGACGATATCGAGTTCGACCTAAGAGTCATCTATAGAGAGTTGATTATTAGGTCGTAAAACTGTCAGGTCATAAAAATTGTTCGCTCGCGCAATTATAGCACTCTCTGCGCTCGCGCAGCTATTCACCTTATTTTCTTTGTAAGAAATGTTTCAGGAACTTTTGTGTTGAGTCAAACATGTAAATAGCACAACTTCGTATACTTAACCAAAATGATTAATGACTTTAACAATAGAGGATATTAAGTTCGACTTTAGGGTCATCATATGGTGACTTGGCCTAAGAGATCATCGATCTTGACCTCAAAGGTAATAAAGACTCAAATAACGCGGGCGAAGCCGCGGGTAACAGCTAGTATACCAATAAGTATTTAATTTTAAGTCACAAGGCTTTATAACAAGTTTCAACAAGACATAACACATGAAAATCACTACTAGATAATTTATACAAAATATTATGGGGTTTCCCCCAAAAGGCCTCCACTACCCCTCATAGCCTTCCTTACCACCCTCAACGAAGCTAAAACACTATCATCACCATTACTAGGTGAAACCATCATTATTATAAACATATCCTAGAAAACCACATTCTAGCCACAATTATTCTATATTATGTAATACAAATACTTAGCTTCATTGAGTTGGACAGCACTTCGTCGTCTGAAGGATATTCCCGACAGAGAAAAGGTGACGATGTTAGCCCAAAGGCTGCTCGAGCAAAAGTGTCCCAACTAACGTTTCTACCGCCCTTTTATAACATCAGTCAAACATAAAACCAAGATGGCGGCTCTGACACATCTTGTAAGGTTTAGACTACCCTCCAATGTGTCGATCACAATATAAACACCTTTATTTGAGGCAACATTAATAATTTATAAATAAAATCATCATCAAACATTGGAAATATGTCGTAAATCTATTAAAATATCTAACACGCGCATGATTGTCAGTATGCTACATCCAGCGCCGCGGCCTTGAGCTGACGTACAGCTGGAATGGATCGTGAATAAGGCGCTTCATGCCTATTGCCTAGCATCTCTGCTTAGTCTGTGAGTTGTTACTTAGAGTTAGTCCGTAGTTAGCTAGGATGATGGATTATAATGGATGGCGTCAAAACTTTGGCAGCATGTCCATTTTCTGTTTGTGTGAGTGTCTAGAACTGCTAGATTGTGCGTGAGTAGGGAAGTGATCACTAGTGCAGAACATATCGATTAAAAGGTGAAAAATGTATAAAACTAAAACTTATGTAAAAAGAAAACAATTTATGTGATAAAAATAATTAGTACTTTATTGCACTTATGGACATTAGTTATAGTTATAAAAATGCTACTAAGTACTTAAATAGTTTCCTTACTTAGTACTTAACTGTAATTAGTCAACTTTAATCTATATTACCCTTGTCTGAAATACAAATCTTAAATGTTTTAGAAAACTGTGATACACGTGTCTCATAATTTTAATTAAAGAGTAGGTGTACCAATTTCCGAGACAATTGACCCAGAGAATAAAAAAAATCATAGAAAGTTCAACCCTCCATTTCACCCTCTTAGGAATAAAATTTTGTAAACCCTTTTCCTGGTGGATAAAACTTTTACAACCTTTACAAAAAAACACACCCTCCAAATTTCATGTGTGTAGGTGTAGCAGTACTAGTGGTCACTTTAGGCTGCGTTTGATATATTAGTACGACAAACACGTGAGGGATTATTTTTGAAGGACTGTGATACACGTGTCTTATGATTGAATTTGATGAGTATATGTACAAACTTTCGAGTCAATGGACCCAGTGACCAAAAAGTTTCATAGGAAGATCAACCCTCTATTTTACCCTCTCAGGGGAAAAATTTCAAACCCTTTCTTGGTGGAAACCTACACTTCACAAAGAACACACCCACTTAAACAAAAAAATAATATTCCATATCGGTTAAGATTTGACGGAGTTCTGTGGTAAAAACGTTACAAAAAATACAAGGAGGAGGTTCTCAATTAGTCTGTATATACTTTTTTTCAATTGAGAACCTCATCTTTTTTTGTGAAGTCAGTTAAAAATACAGGTGAATTGAGAACCTCCTCCTTTTTTGTTAAGTTGGTTAAAAACAGAGTTCCTCACCGCGTCTGTCTGTCTGTCTGTCTGTTTGAAATAAATTCAGAAGCTACTGAACAGATTTTCATGCGTTTTTCACACATAGCTAGTGTGATTTATAACGAAGGTTTAGGTATATAATTCATTAAGGTTTTGTGTGAATTAGTTGAAATATGACGATGATTGTTGAAGATGTTAATTCATACCATTTTTTTTCCTAAATTTGCAATCTATAAAACTTTTTAACAAAAATATGAAACCGCCGAAAAAACTGAAAAGCAAAAAATAATTAAACTTTTTTATTTAACCTTATTAGTTTAAGAACTTAATTATTATGTTTAGTTAAAAACTCAAAACAATTACAAAAATATATAAAATATAAAAATATAAATATATAAATATATGAAAATAATAAAAAAAATATATATATAACTTAGGTATATTAAGAGTAGTTTAAGAATTTCGTTATTAAGGTTAAATAAATAAGTTTAATTATTTTTTGCTTTTCAGTTTTTTCGGCGGTTTTATTTTTTTTTTAAGTTTATTTTATCATTTTTTGTGGCCATAATCTACTTGTTAAAAGCAGGCGTCATTGCTTACCCCTGGCCCGGACAAACTTTAAATAAAACATTTATGCTCTATAATAACAATAAAAATAATTTAAGATCACATAAAAAAACTAAAAAAACCATCTTCCAACGTCACCCTAGTCAATTTCAATACTAAGTTTGAGGTGTTTATATTCATATCTCTGGAGATACATAACAAATCTCGATGAAATTTAAATTGTACCACCTGTAAAATAACATCATCATCATCATAATATGCCGGTATCAGTCCACTGCTAGGCATATGCCTCTCTCAACACAAGCAACTGAGCCAGATTTTCGGCTCTTTGTTTAGTTTGTTTTTTTCCAGAGTTTGTTGGCATACATTGATGATATGATAAAATCTATGAAAAAAAAAATGATATGATAAATATGGTAAAATCCAAAAAATGATACTTTTATCCATTATTTTTGTTTTATGATTTATTATTTGATTTATTCAAAACGGCTCGACCGATTTCGTTAAAATTTAAATGGACCCCCTTTGTCCCTTTCCAATAAAAAAATAACTATCGAAATGAGACTACTCTGTAAAAAGTTATGCGTGGTCACACATAAAAAAAAATATACGCGTCGACTAACCTCCTCCGTTTTTTCTTTCGTCGGTTAAAAATGTGTTTAATTTTAAATCTAATTATTATTTTTCTAAAATAGGGCTGTTATCAGTAATCAAAAATCACATCTTATTATTAAGATGCTCTAATGACCTTTAAATAGTATTAATTTGTTATAAAAATGTCTGACACTGTTTTGTACTACTGCGTTCTTCATTATGTAATGAATTCTTAGTTTAAAATACTTTTTGCAAACGGATTTAATTAGTAAATATTTATGGTCTTCAAAAAAGCTAAAATCGATCTGGTGTCCATTTAAAGTTTGAAAAACATTTTCATATTTGGTTGAATGCATTACTTGCAGTATTACGTCACGTATCATTTTAAATACGTCTTTGTTATTAAGTTTACTGTAATGTTCACACATCAAAGATTTACGCAAAATTTTTTCACATAATTTGCAAATGAAATATACGTCATTACTTGGATATACTAAGCCTCCCATATCCTTATAAGATGTCAATGAATCTTTTTTGGTGCCTTTTAATGCTGTTAAGCAATCTTCACAAATAATTTGTTTTTGCAAGCTTTTGACAACAAACCCTGATATGTAATAAATTACTTCTTGAACATATTCAGTTACTTGGCCTGGATCATTAATGTAACAATGATCATCATTATTTAAGAACTCTTGTTGAGTCAGCTCTTCTAATTCGTCTAACATTCTATGTTTTGCGAGAGAATTGTTTATTTTATCAACGTGTTCTGATTTTTTTGTCAAATTAGGATATGTATATCCTCTAGAGGAATACAATTTCCTTCCGCAACTTTAAACTCGGCATGAACTAGCAACTTTTTATACGCTGTCCTGAATTGTTTTGCGGAAGGGTTGTTGTTGAAGCCACCCATTGATCTAACTGCACCAAAAAAGAGCTCAAGATGATCTTGGGACAATTTATACGTACAAATAAAGTTTAGTTTGGGGCGATCATGGTCAAGCAAATAAGAAATGAGATCCTTTAATGATTTCAAGCAAATTATAAGGCCTATGAAGCCAGTTCTTCTTTGTGAGTTTACTACTAGAGTACCATCAGCGAATTTCAAGTTTTTTATGTATTCAGTTCCATCTTCTATTAGTTTTAATGTTTTATCTAAATTTCGAGGTACAATTGCTTGTTTGTATCCATACGAGTTAAGATTTCGCGAATTTAACAAATCAAATATATTATTTATAATTTTTATAAACTCGCAAGTTGCTTCACAGCCATCAAATTCAGTGAGTCGCATTTTATTCCGACAAAATAATAATGCATCGGCCACTGACTGGCTTAAGAGTTGTGCAGCTAATTTTACTTTCATTTTTTGTTTTACGTAATCAATGTGACCTTGTCTTATTTTATTTGCCAAATGCAGTTGTTCTTCAGTTTGGAGTTGGTGAGGTAACTCAAAGTATTTAAAAGATATCTCATTGCCAACATCATCATAGATATTATTTTTATCCCCTAAAGTATTTCGTACTAATTTTAAACAATGACAAGGATAAAGCAGAATAGAAATTTTAAAACCATTATGCTCAAACTGTGTATTAAAATTTTCTAGATCCAGATTGCAGCCAAGTTGTTTAGCCATCGCAATATTGTTAGGAGCTCCATCGAAAGTAAAAGACACTATGGTGACATCACACTCAAGCAATAGGTCAAGACAGCGACGTACAAGTTCAGCTTTTTGCATACCAGTTATACCATTTATTAGAAAATAGCCAACTGGTATTTTAAACGACCCATTTACGCAGGTCACCATAAACGTGAGTGCTTCAGTGGCTACCGGAACACATTCATTTTCAATATTATTTCCTACATTTACGTAGCCGTGAGATTTATGACCATCCCACTCGATACATTTTCTGATGGCCATTTCATCCATAGTTAAGGCACCGGTGATTGGTTGATGCTTTGATTTTGCTTTTAGTGTCTCAAAAGACTCTTTTGTAAAGCCTGGGTCACAGTTCACACTCTGATACCATTTGCTTATGGTTTTTGGATGGGGTAAGTAGGTATCAAAATATGTCCATACGTATGTATATGCGCGTGGTGATAAAAAGTGTAGAGTTAGTGCAAATTTTCTAAGTTCGGGTGAAAATTTTTTTGGAAGGGATGCTTTATTTTGGTTTTGTTTTAACCTCAAAATTAAATCTTTATTTTTGTCCCCAATGCTAGCCAACACATCTAAAGATTCAGTATTCACTAATTCTCTGTTTTTTAAATCATTTATTATATTTACCAATTTTGCATTTTTTTAAATTATTCTGCGTTTACTTTCTCTTAAAGTTTTAAGGAGCCTTAGACGCCGCGAAGCCATTATCCGCGCTTTTGATAAAGATGTTAAAACCTTCATTGCTCGCCGAGGAGTTGTAGGAAAAACGTCTATCTTGACTCCACTAGCTTCAATTCTTTTTCGTTTCCTCGGTGACAGTTCCAGGTTTTCATTTTTCTGTTTTCTTTTTTTAGCTACTGACGGCTGATAATAATTGGGGTATCCTTCAAAAATCACCGGTACTGCGTCTGTTTTAAGTTTCCTGATTGACAACCCAGGCACAAAACTGGATTTTTCAAAATGTTTTGAACAATGTCTGGAGTATTTAGTCGGTTCCCAATTTTCGCGCCTTACTGCCTTTATCCACTGCTAGGCTATTCTGTAAGCTATCTCGACAACGGAATCCGCGGTGAGATACGAATTTCGTACTTTGAAATTCAATCGTATCAGGTTCGCAATACGGTTGAATTTCGTAGTACAAAATTCAAATCTCACCGCGGATTCCGTTGTCGAGATAGCTTACAGAATAGCCTAGCTGATCTCGGATTTCCGGACATTTTGGAAACCTTAAACATAATTATATATTTTTATTAATGTGGAAAACTGTTACACATTCTTGATAAATATATATATATAATAGCATTATCATAGGTAATTATAGATTGAATACGAGTAAGTATCAGTGCTGATAATATAATTAGGTATCTAGTTACTACTAATTTTGTGCGACATTACATTGATCACTTTTATAATAATTTCTTTTTCGGTTTTTTCCTTTAGACGATGAACGATAAGATCGTTCACAAAACGAAAAAACCGACTTCAAATGCCACGCTAACTATTTTCAGTATAAAGTTGGAGGTGTTTATTGAGATATCTCTGGAGATACTTATCAGTTCTCGAAAAATGTACAATGGGACCAAACAGGCAGCGTACTCTCCCAAACAAAAAATAATTTTCTGAATCAGTTAAGAATTTACGGAGTTATGAGGTACCAAACATAAAAAGGCGAACTGAGAACCTCATCTTTTTTTGTGAAGTAGGTTAAAAATGTTTAAGCTTCGTTCTATTCGAGGCCCTAAGCTAACCGTTCCATCCTTAAAAAAATCATCATATTATAAATCAACTAGCTGGGCCCCTCGGCTTATCCCGCGTTTAATGACAGCGGCAACATGCGCGTGGGCTGTGGGCTATTTCATTGGCTTCAATTTCGTTTTCCCGGTAAACTATTTGTTTTTTCTAAAATAAAAGTAGCCTAGGTAACTTGATAGTTACACTTTTAACATCAGCTATCTGCCAGTGAAAGTCCCGTTATAATCAGTCCAGCCATTTCAAAGATAAGCCGAAACAAACAGACAGACAGACAAACATTTGAGTAGTACCGTATATATATATATTTACCGTTTAGTAAGTACCGTGTATACTTTCATATTATGTATTTAGTGAAAAGCTGTTATTTTGGAATTACAAACAGACACTTCAATTTTATTTCTCTGAATATTTTTAGTGTTAAATTTATAGTTATCGTTTATATATTTAATGTTTAAAATTTAATCCTAATCCTAATCCTAACTAATATTATAAATGCGAAAGTTACTCTGTCTGTCTATCTGTCTGTGTCACTTTCACGCCAAAACCACTGAACTGATTTAAATGAAATTTGGTACCCAGATAGTCTTGACGGAGAGGGGGAGAGGAGATTAGCCCAGCGTGGTCCGGTGCGGTGTAGGTGGGATAAGCATGTGTCTTATTTGTAAAATAAGTAGCCTAAATAATTAAAAATGCTACCCAGAGACACTACCACGCGGACGAAGTCGCGGGCACAGCTAGTGTTACATATTCCTTTTTATAAGGGTATCGACTATATTTATCGACAAAGTTTTGCACAGTTCTCGTACATCACTAGCCGGGCGGCGTAAAAGAATGATTGTTATTCACATAAATTAAAGCTTTAAAATGATAACCATTTACCACCACGGTAGTTATATGACGAAAAAGATGTATATTGTGTAAGCAAATTAAATATTTTGATTTAAAAATTGGTTATTTATGATAATAAATGCCCACAAAGACTTACATGTGAAATGATAATTCTGGATCTTTTACGCCTCCTTTAGTTGTTCTAGATGGACAAAACACAGCACAACACGACATAATTTAAATATGTAACAGGGTTTCAGTCTTTGTAGGTATGTTTCTATTTAATTTTTAATTTATAAATATAAAGCGTCGCTTTATTATGGCCTGCTAGCCGGTCAAAAATGGACATGATCACCCATGCGCGAGGTTGTCAATTTGATATTAGTTTTCTCGTTTACTCTTATCTCGCGACCCCTGTAATAGAAAGGGTAGGACAATGTGTTGATAGAATGAAAGTCGATGTGACAACGTCACATGGCTGACATGGCTCCATCCATTATAATCCATCATCCTAGGTAGTTAGTCTCTAACTCATATAATATTCTGTGAGTTAGTATACGACATCCGTAGTATCATAGTAGTCTGTGGAGTAAGTCTGTTTGACAGTCTGTGAAATTCACAGAGTACTTTTAGTGAAATTATAGAAAAGTGTTATAATCCTGAAACTTGTTTCGTGTAGTGTAACTGTAATAGATCAAAAAGCAAAAATTTAATATAATAGTAAACATAGAATGGCTTCTTCTACACATACTGTAATTAAGTATGTAGGCAGAACTACTGATTTCAAGGGTAAAACCTTATGGGAAATTGTTGGAAGTCTAAAAAATTATGGTGTAGGAAGAATCATAGTGCGCTCAGTTTTCCAAAGGTATTCTGAACCTACTTTCATGAAAATCGTGAAAGTGGAAACATGCGCTGACGAGGTAACGAAATATTTCAATTTCTATAACCAGTTTTATTGAAGAGGTTAGGCCAACTATTTCGAGTGGCCCCCTCCGCGATCACTCGACCTATCTTGGCGATTATCTCATTGAACTATTGTGGCGTAAAATATTCTATTGTATTACTCATGGATATATGCATTCTCACCGTCCTAACCTATGGTGCACAGACTTTGTCTTTGACAGAACATCAAAAGTCCGCACTTGGAGTCTGTCAGCGAACTATGGAGCGCAGTATATTATGAGTCAGTCAGTAGAGTCACTTTCAGACCGCATCAGAAATAATATACTGCGTTCCAAAACTCAAATTGTTGACGTTGGCAGGCCTGTCGCACTCCGCACTGTAGCTATAAAACTACAAGTACCTCCGCACCACCCAGCTGGTTACAAGTTCAGTCAGTAAAGTGTCACGCGTGCTCTTGATCGGCCACATGCCTTTCTTGTAGGTACAAGTAGGTAGGTAGTAGGTACAACTTAATTATTATATTCCTTGTTTACGATATTAACAATTAGTAACTGTTAAGAGTAACTATGTAAAGAGCAAAGAATGTCACACATAAAATGGTAGGTTAGGTTAGGTATAAATCAGCTGAGTTTCATGTTTCAAGGGAATTCACGTTATGATCTTTAGGGAATTTCTATCGACATTACATCTTGCAAAATATTAATTGTAACCTACTAGAAATTGCTAGGTTATTTTATTATTTACTGTAGGTATGTTACATAGGTCCTAGAGGTACCTACCTAAAAAAGATAAATCTGACCGACTTTGACTGACACATCAGTGCACAGCTGAAACCAACAAAGTTATACCTACCTTTTAGACTCAGCCTTTTCTTTGACTAACGAACCTTACAATACAATTTTGTCGAGACAAACAAGTTGTATAGTCCGAGAGTTGTAAAGCTGATGCAAGATTTGCACTCAGATAAATATGTACGGTTACCAATGTTTGCTTGGGGTTTTATTTTATTATTTTTGAACAGTATATAGATTAGTTCTAAGATAAATAAATAGGGTAGGTACCTACTAACGTTTACTTCAATTTTCCTTTTTTTCTTTCTTAATGATTTTGTCGTGTCATATGATAGTCAGATTTTTATAATCCGAGAGTTAATGTAATTAAAGTACTTATAGATCTCAGATCACTGAGATTCACTGAGATTAGCTTATGATAAGTATCTCCAGAGATAAGACGATAAATGTCTCAAACTTGCTACCGAAATTGACTTGCGGGGCATGGAAGTCGGTGATTTTAGTTTTTAATCTACTTCAAAAAAACGGAGGAGGTTCTCAATTTGACGGTTTTTTAAATGTTTGTGACCTCAGAACTCTGTCAGATCTTAACCGATTTGAAATTAAAATTCTTTTTTAGGGTTCTGTAGTCCTAATAAGGAACCTTTATATTTTCGTCATGTCCGTCTGTCTGTCTGTCTGTCCGAGGTTTTGCTAAGAGACCGTTAGAACTAGAAAGCTGAAATTGTATAGGTATGTGTATATCAATAATGCCAACAATAAAATAACGGTGAAATAAAATATTGGAAACTATTTTTTTTAGGGTTGATGAAATGAAAAAAAAAAAACTCCTACATGTGAAGTAAGGATGATTTTTTTTTTCGTCGTCTACCCCATTGTGTGGGTTATCGTTGAATAGGTCCTTTAAAATGACTTAGGGGTTGCTAATACTATTTTTAGATTTAATGCTCCATTTAAAAAATAATAAACTTTCATTGAAATTGAAATTGGGTGTTGGATAATTTTGTACCAAATACAAAATGATTTTTCTTTCGTCATCTACCCCATTGTCTGAGTTTTCGTTGAATAGGTCTTTTAAAATGACTTAGGGGTTGCTAATACTATTTTTAGATTTAATGCTCCATTATAAAAATAATAAACTTTCATTGAAATTGAAATTGGGTGTTGGATAATTTTGTACCAAATACAAAAGAATTTCCTTAGAATAAATCCTTAAAAGTGACTAAGATTAATTATTAAGATTATAAAAAGTATTTCTAAATCGGAAGTAAATTAATTAATGTTTTTTTTTAATTCGAATTATCTGTTTTTTTTAGATATTCAACTATTACAAAATAAAGTTTTCCTACCAGAATGAAATACAAAATTATTTTTGGTCGAAAAAGTTAGTCAGCTCCTAGACTATTATAATGTCATAAGTCACACAACCTACGATTCTAGGCAAGTGTGTTCCGTCAGCTATCCTTGAGAGCCAGTTCCCATTCTAGGTCTAGCGTGCTTACCATCTTTGACCGCATCATCACTTACCAAGATAGTAGTAGTAGAGATAGTGGTCAAACGCTAGCCTAAAAGATATAAAAAAAAATTTTTTTAGTGATTTAATATTAATTATCTGCATTCTAAATTTCAGTGCAATCCGAGACTTTGTTACCCCAGTTCCTCCTCCAGTCTATCCTCTTAGGGTGGCATTTTGAAAAAGTCTGAAACTTGTATTTACTTATTTATTTATAGAAGTACTTGTGTGAAATGTCGAATAATGACTATGCAAACTTTGAACCCCCGTTTCATCCCCTTCAGGGGTGATATTTTGGAAAATCCTTTCCCAGATGTAACTAACGTCGTAATAACTATCTGCATGCCAAATTTCAGCGCAATCCGAAACAATATTGATTTTCACACTTTGTTACCCCATTTTCAGTCACCCTCTTAGGGGTGGAATTAAAGAACCTGAAACACGTAATTACTTATTTTTTTACTGGAGCACTTGGATGAAGTTTCGAATAGAATCTAATCTTGTTTCTCCATACAAACTTTGAACCCCCATTTCATCCCCTAAAGGGGTGAATTATGGAAAATCCTTTCTTAGTTGTACCCTTACATACTACGACAAATATACCCTCCAAATTTCAAGTCTCTACGACCAGCGGTTTAGGCTGTGCGTGGTCTGTCAGTCAGTCAGTCAGTATGTCAGGACAAAGATTCTTATAGTATTAGATTTAACAGCCTAACGAATAAGTTTCAAGCTTCTAGCTCTTAAAATGACGATACTTCTATACAATTTTATTATAAAAACTCACGTTCATTTTAAACTTATAGATTTAAAAACGGGAATTTAACGTGACTTACGCGATGTCGATATAGCGATCGACATATGTTTCGGCCTCATCCGCACGAGCAGCGGCCCGCAGTGCGAGGTTGAACGCGTCGGCGAGCGCCCCGCACTCAAGATCCTGAAGAAGGCCTCCGGATGAGGCCGAAACATATGTCGATCGCTATATCGACATCGCGTAAGTCACGTTAAATTCCCGTTTTTAAATCTATAACTTCTATACAACATTTCATCCCCCCTTTCAACCCTTTTTTCGCATTAAATAGTAGCCTATGTCATCTCAGGTTCTAGACTATCTGTGTACCGAATTTCAGTAGGTGGCGTGAAAGCGAGACAGACAGACAGAGTTACTTTCGCATTTATAATATTAGTAAGGATAGGGATGTATACATATACGTTAACATAGTTTGTATGTATTAGTTGTGTTGTCTTTTGTGTTGTTTTAGATTTAATCATCATGGTGTGTAAAATTCTGGTTGATTCTTACTACTGAACACCAACCATATTCTTATTTTACCGTCTTACTCTCCGTAATTCGATAAAATAAGAATATGGTACATGCTTTACTTTATGAAAATAGCATGGATAGACATTTGCAGAATTGTGAACTTACAAAACTTTCAGTGGGGCACTGATAAGGATATCAGTGCTCAAGCAGGAGCTCGGGGTGTATTGGTAATTTCCCCCTTAGTTGCCGTTAAGGGGGAAATGCAAAATACACCAGTGAGACATCAATGCAGGACATATTGCCCCCACCTCAAAATGAAAATTAGAATACATTATGGCCTACAAATACTAACTGTCCCTTATTGTATTTCATAGGAAAGGCGCCGAGTCCGTGTTTGGGTGGAGAAGACTTTCCGAGGCAATACTTTACCTAAATTGGTTGAAATTTACCGTACCTCCTATAAACCTGATTATCAACTGATTCCTAAGAATGAAGAAGCAAAATTCTTAGCAGCCATGGGTGAAAACAAACTGTCAGATATTATTCTGCCTAATTCTATAGAGATGCCGCCACTTATGAAGAAGTTTATTGCTAATGATCATGAAAAGAAAGGATTAGAGGTCAGTATTTATGTGGTTTTATATTATAATACATACAGTAGAGCCTTAATAGTCCATGCCTAGGGTAAATGGGATGTTTGGGTGCACAACACTATCTAGTGCTTCAAGCCAACCACACTTGACTTGCTAGTGGTGATCTTGTTGGATAATAAAAAACGAGGCAATGGCGACCGACTAATGGTGGAATATCAATCCCAACACAGCTAACTTATGCAAACAGGCCTGTGTCTGGCAGCAGCGACCAGTGTGAGTAGCTACGAACTGTGAGTGCCAACCCGTCTGCTCAGTGTGGCAATTCTCAGGAAATCCTCCATGGTGAGCTAGAATCAACCATGGTCCTGAGTTCCCAGTCACCCTGTTATTCCTGATAATGGTAGTAATCACAGTGATGGCAGGGCAGGGTGTGTGAAGAATTCCCAGGTTACAGAAGGCTGTCAAAACTAACTGACCTTGGTGACATAATAGTTGCACATTATGGCTATATTAGCACCTGGCCAGGCGCAATTCAAAGTCGAACTCTGAAGAATAAGGTGATACATTCTTGTGTTAAGCATAGTCCAAAAAGAGACCGACACCTCAATCCAAAGGACACCTTAACTGGAGAATCAAGCCACCTTCTTTACTTCCCTAGTTTGATGATTACTTATAAAAAGAACCCTTTGACCCTGTCCCCCAGGTTGTCCACAGGCGGTAGAAGGATAATTATATCAATGATCTGCCTTTGCTTTTGCTACCAAATAGTAGCGGCTTCAAAAATCTCATATCACAAAAATAAGATGAATGTTGAGCCCACGAATCAACTCAAACGTGAGACACTATTTTCAACCGACTTCCAACAAGGAGGAGGTTCTCAATTCGTCTGTTTTTTTGTATGTTTGTTACGTGATTACTCCGCCAGGTTTGAAGCAATTTGAATTATTCGTTTTTCATTGGGTGAGTTCATCTCCTAGGTGGTCCCATTTAAATTTTATCAAGATCCTGATGAGTATCTCCAGATATATTTGATGTTGCGTCCCGCGGCTGCGCTCGCGTCGACGACTAGGACTGTGCCCTAAAAAATGAATGTGCTAATGCAGGTCATAAACAAGTCAAATTTCATCCAAATTCAGCCGTGTGTGAAAGAGTTATAAACATACATCCATCCCTACACAACTTTCGCATTTATAATATTAGTTAAAGTGTCACGGTTTTGGGCCCAGCATTAAATTTAACGACTTGGACACATTGATACAAAAAAGAAGTAGGATAGGTAAAAAAATAAACTGGCAAGTGCAAGTCGGACTCACACTCGTAGGGTTCCGTAACACCGTTAAGTATTCCATAACTCTGATTTTTCGCAACTACAAAATTAACTTTGTTTTTCATAGTGTTTGTATGAAAAACAAAGTTATCTTTGCGGTCGCCATATCTCAAAAACTGCTGACTGTATCTCGTTCAAACCAATTTTCGTTGTTAGTTTTTATTGAGATCTACAGCATATATTTCTTTTAGATTTTTCACTCCCATACTTTAAAAGTTAGAGGGGGGGGGGGACACACATTTTACCAATTTAGACGCGCCTATCTTTCAAATGATTGACTTTGAGACAAAATGATTTTAGGAACCTCAATGTCCATTTTGAAGATCTATCCATAGACACCCACCCCACACGTATAGGTTTGAAGAAAAAAATTTTTTTTTGTTTCATTTTCATGTATGGGATGCCCCTCCTTAAACTTTTATATTTTTTATTTTTGTATAAAAATCGGAAAGCGGTTTACAGAATACATCTACCTACCAAGTTTCAATTCTGTAGTCCTAACAGTTTCGAAATAAAATGGCTGTGACATACGGACGGACAGACAGACAGACAGACAGACATGACGAATATAGATTCGTTTTTAAGGGTTCCGTTTTTTGCCATTCGGCTACGGAACCCTAAAAATTGCATAAAGTTTGATCACCATCTCAATAATAATTTTCTATTTCCAGACTCTAAGGGAATTCACAATGCCTTTGAAATACAACTATAGTCCAAACAGAACGAAAAGGATTGCCCAAGGTGATGAGAAGCCCACGGTAGAATTCACAATCAGCCTCGGGAAGCCTGCAAGTCCCTCGCTGTATGAAGGTGTACCCCTTAATTAAGCAAATTTTGTTTTAATATAGTATATACATTGTATTCATTAAATAGATTGTTAGTAAGTTAAATATTTTATTTATTGCTGGCATAACAGCTTGCTAACATAAGGATATTTGAGTTAGAACTTATAATATCCAGTCTGTAAAATGTATAAACGGTGCTTTAGTGTACATTTTCTAAAGTCAAAACTAATGTCAGTACCACGGGTCAGTACCACATGAGTAAAGAAGGTACAGAGACAAAGCTTCATACAACTGCGCTGTGATGATGACGTAGACGCACGCGAGTGCGTGAGCACCAGCGGCCTGTGTGCCGCCTGTCACGTACGGAGTGAAATCGGTTTATAGTGGCTCGGCTGGTGCTTTAACACAGGGTTGTCGCTCGCGACGCGTCATGTTATATTATAATTTATTATATTATTTATTATCCCATCTATTCGAAAAGTGATGGTTTGTTCCTCGATAAGTGCGCGCAAAGTAGGTAATTTCTGCCCTAGGGCGGGAAAGTATTTTTTTAATATTTGGCTTATGAATGTTCTTCTATAGTGCCCGGTCTAAGGAGGCTCAATGAAATTCCTTGACATTTCATGACATTTTTTTTGAAAGCTGGATAGGCAAGCATTTGACCACTGTCTCACCTGTGTTAAGTGACGATGCGGACGATGTGGCACGCTTACCTTGTAGATACCAGTTCAATCTCGATTGTTTATTTTTTTTTATTTCATAACATTACATGACATGACATTTCGGACATTTCATGACATATTATGAAATTTAGTGACATTTTGTTACATTTCATGACATTTCGTGACATTTTATGAAATTTCGTGACCTTCGTTATTTATTATAACATTTCATGACACTTTGTGACATTTCGTGACATATGGCACATCATGACATTAAATGTTATTTCGTGACATCTCATGATCATGATCGACATACATCGCTGTCGACAATGATGAAGCTTGAAAAATTAAAAAGCAGGTCGTGTTTACTTGAAGGAGGATTTTATTACGATGAAGATTTTTCTTGTATTTTTTGTACCAACCCTACAAGAATAGGTAAACATTTTTTCCGTTCCTAAGAAGGTTTGTCTCTGTACCTTCTTTACTCATGTGTCAGTACCCTTAGTACGAGTTTTCATACCAAATTCAATGTTAAATATCAAACAAATTTATATGAAAAACAGTACAGCGCCTCTAGTGGTAACTACACTTCACTAAATTTAGACCAATCAGGCAGCCAGAATAAGTCTAAAACTATGTGAGATCTGACAAAAACGTTTACGATAAAAACTCGTACTGAGGGTACTGTCAAAAGCGTTTACAATGAAGACTCGTACCTATTAGTACAGGAGATGGTGAGAATTAACTTATATCAATGTTTTTTTATGCGAAAATTCTTGACCACTATATCACCTGATGTTAAGTGATGATGCGGTTGATGATGTAGCGATGATGATGATGTTGGTCTGAATAACCAAGATATCGTGACAGATAATTCTCTGTTATGTGTGTCATGTATGTTTAATCACGTTTGTTATATTTAGGCATATATCTCACTAGAATGCATGGGGCGACGCAAAATGAAACAAAAAAACTTAAGGATACTTGAAGAGTACTCAAAGATTGGACACATTAACTTAGCAGAGAAAATCTGAAAGACACGCGCGCAAAGCAGGGTCAAAACTAAGTGCGTTATTAGTAGCGAAAATTAGTTCGCGCACCAAAGATCTACAGGAAAAATACTATTAAATTATGGAATTCGTACATTTTTTTAATAATATGAGGGAACCGGATAAGAAATACGGTTGCCTGATGGTATGTGCGATGATGTCTGCCTATAATTACAATCTGTGTTGCGCGTAGGTAATTGAACTGCATCCGATACCATATAGCTTGACGTTTTTCTGCCAGTGTCAAAAGTATGGCCAGAGTACGGTATATTTAAGTACAAGAAAACATCGAAACAAAAGAAATATTAGGCTGGCTTGCACCATCTTACTTTAACTATAACAAACGTTAAAAATCACTCAGATTCCATACAATAACACCGGTTACAGTTAAAGTGAGATGGCGCCTCAAGAACTCAGCCTTAATGAATTAGTATGAACTTAAATAATTGCTTTGCTAAACATTACATTTGTTTTGCATATAGAAATGTATAAACGAATATTTTTAGATTTCATAAAATTACACAAAATATTTATATGCAATCGGAGTAAATACATATCATATGAAAGGAGATATTTTTTTTAACGGGACGAGGAGTTTCGGGGCTTATGTCATCATATAGGGAGAAAGATAAAAAGGACAGCAGAAAAATATATGATCTAGAGTTCCTTCATCTAGACCACATTCACAGCGAGAATGGTCTGACCCTGATTTTGGCAAGAATAACTGGAGAACAAACGTGACCAAGACGCAAACGAATTATGGTAGAAGATACCCATTATCAGCTTTTTTTTTATTAAAATAACCATGGCTTTATTGGGATTTTATGTTGAATGTCACCGTAATGTCTGCTTTTGATAATTCTATAGATTAATACTTATTGAATCAAATTCATATCAGAAGATCGTATAGACAAATATAGTACTTAATTCAAATAAGTTAATAATTTTTGATTGATAACTTTATTAAATATGGACTCTACCAGATGCTCCTTGAGACAATGAGATGTCGAGTCTCACATTGATTCTTTGATTCTTTGATTGATTCTTAAAGAAACTATCTATCAAAGAAAGATGGCTTTGTATTAACTGGAACAATCTATTTAATCGGATTATCTTGAAGCCATTTGGTTCGGTATAATCAAAACCATAATACTTAGTTCATGTAATTCACACACATCTATCACAATTCACAGATCTATGGCAATGGTACAAATTACCTATTCTTTATGAATAGAAATACGTTTCTTGAAATCACATTCTGAAGCGAACTTCCTAGCCAAGAAAGGGTTTGTTTCAATCTCGGGGTGTCCGCGTTCAAGCTTCAGTTTCTGAAACAGATTAAGAATATAAGTTTGTAAATATAGTTTTTTATATTCATAATAGTCAAGCGTTTGACTACTATCTCGCCTGATGTCAAGTTTTGAATCCTTATTGATTTAGTCAAATTATTGAGACGTGGGCTCTGTTATAATTTGTACCTATTTATTTTGCTCTTTAGATTGTCACATTTTAATCATCACAATTTTACATCACAGAGGTAAACATTGTAATGAAATTGATAAATTTGCACGAAAGGAAATTGCCTACTTTGTGTAGGCCTCCGAACAGATTACAGGTAATGCCTATCACCTGAAATATTTGTTCGGGGTAGCGTAAAATAGACCATGACTTTTTTTCACCGAAGGTCGATGTGAAATACGCATTGGAATTTGAACCCACTACTTCTGGCGTCAAAGCCGACCAATCCCCTAATGCGCCACCGGGCCTTCGTGTCAAATTTGGCCGACGATGTAGCACGTTTACCTAAAAGATACTCAGCTGTTCACACTCGTGAACACTGTTCACTTTCTTTCGACCAGTCTTCCGAATTCCCAGACACGGAACTATATAGTAAGCATTTCGTGAACCGACTGGCGATTTGTGGTTTATCATAGTCGCAGCCTACCAGTGGTCACCCATGTTACAGCTACCTAGTTAATTAATAAATATGACAATGTATATTATGTACCCTCCAGAATTCTCGCATTTCTTGTACATCGTCTTCACGTTGTACGAAGTATTGGCGAACAGTCTTCTGTATCAACGTTGCTGCGAAGTCTTCTGGCCATAACCAAGATTTGGGGTAGTACGGCCTGGGACTGAAACATTTTCTTTTCTGTATGTGAACTTAATTGTCGCAGGAAAATGATAAAAATTGAGATGTCATCAAATCCCTAAGTCATGAAACACTAAGTCATACAATTTCATTATAATATCTCCATATTATAATGAAATTGTATGGTCACTAAAACAATAACCAAGTTGGTCATAATTTTATTAAAATAAATTCATCAAATCTAAGTGATTTGAAGTAAGTACCAAGTTATTATTACTTAGATACATATTACTTGTCAACTATTATATAATCTGTGCTATTACCTACTTTTTCTATAGATATCATCCAACATTATTTTTATTTACTAAACATCTTCCGTGATTTGATTATCTATGAGTACCTAAGGAATGTGATAAATTCTCCTTACTTATCATTTACACTACTTACAGCATTTTGTCACGATAATGTGCTCAATTCAGTACGTGTGAGTTGGTTATGCAAGGGCAGCCGCTGTATACAACTTATTGTTAGGACTCTGCTAGCCCCCCTGTGGCAGTACCACCACATTCTCTGATATTTAACTGTCTAATAGAATGTTTTAACGTTCAAAGTGTCCAGTGATATTACAGAGAATTTTTAAGTCTTCGGCATGCATAATATCTCAAGTTATCAAGCGCAGTGCAGTGACGTGCAAAAATCTGGCAATATAGAGTTTAGCCTGCCTCAGTTTATAGAAACTGATATTTAACAGTTTATTTAATAGTATAAGCAGACATCATCGCTTTCCATCAGGCAAGCGTCTTGCTTTTCCTGTAACCATTATTATAATTTATCTTATTAATCATAACCTAGCCTATAGCTAGCCTATAAGATAAATAATTTAAAAAAAACATAACATAAAATAAACAACTTTTGCCCAGGCGCAGGAACGCCTGTACAAAATGTCGTGCTTAAGTCACAAGAGATTGTTTCGTTTTAAGATAACAGCTAAAACACGATTTTTTTTCCCGAGTCCATTGCTTTTCATATGTACATAGAGTTCAAATGAGCACTGAGCTTAGACAAACATCCGAAACAAATATCTACACAATTTACTATTTATAAACCTACTGGTCTTCTAAATATGTCCGAACCCATGGCATGTTAAACACGTGTAGATTTTTCGTTTGGCGTACAGGATGAAGTGGGTTGTTATTCCATAACACCTGGAGATAGTAAGAAATAATCAGTGAAAAATTACTAAATATGTATACATCTTATTATTACCTATAACACAATTAAGATAGTTTAAAAACTAAGTAAACTGGCCAAGCGCAAGTTGGACTCGCACTCGTAGGGTTTCGTAACACAGTAGAGTATTTAATAACTAATTTTTCATTAGCAAAAAGTTAACTTTGTATTTCATAATGTTTGTATGAAAAACAAAGTTATATATGCGGTTGCTATATCTCAAAAACTGCTAATTATATCTCGTTCAAACCAATTTTCATTGAAAGTGTTTTTTAAAATCTACAGCATATATATTTATTTGATTTTCACTCCTTTAACTGTCTAACTTCTAAAGGAAAGGAAAGGTTTCCTTTCCTTTAGAAGGTAGACGGAGGAGGACACACATTTTACCACTTTAGAAGTGTCTATCTTTCAAATGATTGACTTTGAGAAAAAAGCGCGATTCAAAATTTGAACAAACTATTATAACAAAATACGATAATTGTACTCATTAGTACGGTCTAGTAAACAATAGTTGTGACAACTACAAAAATGACAGAAAGGAAATGATCTTTTTGTATCCCGGGATAAACTAGTCCTCTTGCCATGCTAGCGCTGTTGGACATAGGCCTCTCCAAAGACACACCAATGAGCCCGATCTTCGACTCTTTTATTCCCGTCACCATGACCGCCGCCGTGGTTAGGAGTAGCAGTGTAGCCGGGAACTGGGAGCCGGTGACCCGTGACATGGCCGCCCGTAACCGGCCCGTGGTAGATACTAATACTAACTACCGTGATAGACAATAATTATAAAATGATTATCTTGCCACTTGTTGGTCATCAGAAGAGACCATGGGTAGGTGAGGTTGGCTGGGAGCACAACGATGGTATTATGCTCCCTTTCATCATCAGTAGATTAATACAGATTGATTATGATGATGATGATGAGATAGAGATTGTGGGGACAGTGGCGGTGCGGAATGTGCTAGATTGCAAAATGTACAGTAGCAGGCCCCCGCACGCCGCTGGCTCTCCAGTCGTCTACCTGCCTTTGTAACGATACGTAACACTAATAATATTTCTGTGGTAAAGACAATATATCGATGGACTTATAATTATTATTTTAATTACTCACCGGCTCCGATAGATAGTTACATATATAAAAGGCAGCTACTAATTAGTGACCTCCAAATAGTCCCCCACAAATAGTGACCCGTGGTGTCCTATAAATTGCGGGGGCCTGCTACTGTACATTTTGCAATCTTTCCACATAGCACATTCCGCACCGCCACTGTCCCCACAGAGGTCAAATGCTATTTTGATGGTTACCTGTACAATGTGATCTATTCCATTGAATAAGCATTTCTGAGTACTTAGGGCTTCCCAAATCTTAGCTTTATTCAGTGTCTCCTCTAAGGCGGGGAGCAGATAAGTGAACACTTTGTTTTGTATGTAATCACATTCCGTTTCTGGAAATTATCACCAATCAACGCTCCTATTATACATTTGAAAGTCAATACGTTTAAATTTGCTTGTTATCTCTATTCACAGTCAAACAGCTCGACAATTTAACTAAAAATTTGGACATAGTAGTATATTCTTTAACGCGCAGCAGTAGATGTGTCATACAATTTTAAAAGTACCTAGATTTGTTCCCTGTTTAAAATGCGTTTAGTCTGCCCTTTTTACGCGATAACCACACATATTTTATATAGGTACCTACTTACATATCTTAATCAAAAAGTATATTACAATGTACATTTTATTAGGTAGGTACCATATTATATGTAAATAGCTCAGTACATAATTAAGTAGATAGTCTGTTTTAACGCGAGCGTAGACTATAGGTCACTCAGATGTCACTTTTTCACCCTACCACTTATATATTTATTAATCTAGGTATTTTATTCAGTAGTGGAAAAAGCTAAATTTCTACCTTTGAAACAAAGGATTATTACGTTATTACGGATTATTACGTACTTGTAGGTATATAAAAATATTTTATACTCTTACCGTTCAAAGTTTTCGAATAATTTAAAAAATGCTATCTCTGGGTGCGTTATTGAAGAATTCAAACACTGATAAACAGCACAATATAGTCTGTGCCATATTAAGTATAATATTTATATATATTCTCAATCAATTAAATATTCACATGCACGCTTACAGCTTAAACCGCCATTACAGGACCATACCTTGCACACGGTTCGTTCATCACTGCGGCGCAACCACATTTATCGTGAGCTGTGTACCGAGTGTGTACCGAACTCGGGGTGCGTAGGCATGATGCGCGTTCCGACCGTTAGTGTGGAGTCCCAATATTGTATTATTATATTACCGTGACAATGTAGGGAAGTGCATACTCTTATAACGTAGTAGAGTGATTCAGTACTCTGTGGGTTAGACTGGACGGAGTATAACGGGTAAAAGCGAGAGATACTTATATATACACAAGGAAGACCTTACTTACTCAGAAATGGCGACTTTACTTCTGCCTCTTTCTTGCTCTTAACATAAAGTTCAAGTTCTTGCTGCTTCTTTTCGGTCTCGTTGATGATGGCATGCCAGTTGGCCCTAGGTGGCTTTCTAACAAGGATCGGGAATTCTATTTCGGAGCTAGGTAGACTATCAGGTAATGTAAACACAGTCGATTCGACTTGTTTTAAATCTTTCTTTTTACGATCAGTAGTTCTTCCCGTCATCGTTGTTCTTTTTCAGAATATTAGCTTAAGTATTTTAGGATAGGGGCGTACTTTAGTGATGATAAGATATGAACTGATGATATGTCTTTTTAATATATTTAATCTTTATGTACCTACACCTACCTTTTGGATTTTTGTAAATAAACCTAGTCGAAAATATTAAAAACACGTTTGAAACATAGATCCTAGATCATAGACATAGATACTAGTTAGTATATATTATGCACAGAGTACTTTATATATACCGAAAATATTATGTTAATCTTTGGATCTAGTACACGCAGCACAGAATAAGTAGGTAAATAGGTAGGTAGCAATCCAAAGAGGTTGCATTAAAACTTTATAGCAATCAAAGAGTAGGTAGGTATATACCTAGGTAATAAATCAAAGAAGTTGTAAGTATGTACTCCCTTTACATAAAGTTCAACTAGCTTTGCACCGCAGCTTCAACTGCGTTAAAAAGTCCTAGCCTTTGTGTCAATCCAGGTTATATACTTGTATCTGTGTTACAAATTTCATCCAAAATCGTTCAGCCGTTTTTGCAGACGGCCCACCTAATGGGAAGTGTTCACCATCGCCTATGAACACTTGTAACACTACGGGTAGTGTTATTCATGCTTTGCCGACCTGTCAAGATTATTTTCGCCGCCAGCGTAGACAACTCTGTCTACGGCCGCGAGTCAAGATTTTTTAAACGCCCTTTTTGAAGGACTCCATGTTGCAGCTCTGCGAGAAAACAGCAGACGGCTGCTCGTTCCACATTTTAGGTGTACTAAAGAAATGACTGCTTGAATTGACATAGATGTGGGCGAAGTCCAAGAGTCAGTATATTATATTATGTTACTCTTTGAGTCCAAGCTTTGAGTATTCAGCCAAGTCCAAGTCTAATTAACTGGCCAAGTGCGAGTCGGACTCGCACTCGTAGGGTTCCGTAACACAGTAAAGTATTCCATAACTATGATTTTTCGCAACTACAAAATGAACTTTGTTCTTCATAGTGTGTGTATGAAAAACAAAATTATCTTTGCGGTCGCCATATCTCTAAAACTGCTGACTGTATCTCGTTCAAACCAATTTTCGTTGTTAGTTTTTATTGAGATCTACAGCATACATTTTTTTAGATTTTTCGCTCCCATACTGACTGACACACATTTTACCACTTTAGACGCGCCTATCTATCAAATGATTGACTTTGAGAAAAAATGATTTTAGAAACCTCAATGCTCAATAGCATGACCATTGCTATTTGCTAATAAAACGATAATTGATAAAAATAAGTACTTATGTGTTTTTGTTAATATGCGAATTAAAGAGCGCGTCACACTATGCAGCATGTGCTACACAAATTATTATTGAACAATAAGACGCGTTCATTCAATATACGACCCTAAATACGAGTAAATCGAAGATAATAACGAAATAATTTCTGCACTCCATTATTCGCACCACCCTGCTAATAATTTAAACGCTAATTCGTTAATAATAATTAGATAATTCAACCAATATTCGACCTTAAATACATAAAGATAATAATGGCTTAACCTCATTTTTCGCATCGCCTGCTAACCTGCTAACCACGTGAAATGAATTATGAAAGATATAGGTAGATTTAGTATTCCTGTGGTTGTGACGGAGAGCGCACGCTACCGATGAATTCGCTTAGCACTTCAGATAATTTCGCAACAACATTTAGGTAATTTGCTAACTGCTTATTAAGCATTAGCATGCTAACAATTAATGTGAATGCGAATTAATCCATCGCTATCTATACTAATATTATAAAGAGAGAACATTTGTATTTTTGTATTTTTGTATGTTTGTAATGAGTAAGCTCAAAAACTACTGAACCGATTTAAAAAATTCTTTCACTAATACATAGAATGGACTTTCGGAATGAAAATAGGCTATATATTATCCCGTTTAAATCAAAGGTACATTCGTGGAAACCTAATTTGCAACCTAAGTCGGCAAATAAACGGTCGAAAAAACACGTTTCTTACGAACGCTGCTTAATTGAAAATAGATAGAAGAATATTTTCTAGTAATAGTTGTACAACTCTTGCAGAGTTGTACAACTCTTGCAGAGTTGTACAAGACAGCGGAGTCTCAGTAATAACTGAGACTCCGCTGTCCGCCTGACTGTCTGTCTGTCTGTCTGTCTGTCTGTCTGTCTGTCTGTCTGTCCGTCTGTCACCAGGCTGTATCTAATGAACCGTGATAGTTAGACGGTTGAAATTTTCACAGATGATGTATTTCTGTAGCCGCTATAACAACAAATACTAAGAACAGAACAAAGTTAAAAATTAAAGGGTTTAAAACAAAAAACGTGTTTTTACGATAGCGCCGTCTAGCTAGCATCATAGATGGCGCTATCGTGTTTACCTTAATCTCGGAATCTGAATCTGAATCTCGGAAGGGGCTCTAACGATTAAATAAAATTTAGTATACAGGAGATTTCGGGGGCGATACATTGATCTAGCTAGGATTCATTTTCAGAAAATGTTGTTTTATTCGTGTTTTCAATAATCAACTTTATCGATAATCAACTTAAAATATGACTCGCACTTGGCCAGTTTTTTATTATATTAAGTCTATTATCTGAGGAGCAACAAACGCTCATGGGGAAGAAAACTTTCAATTAGTTCCATTCATTAGTCCTATTAGAGGGCACCAAATGCTTATTCCAAAAGAACTGTCAATCTACATATAAATTGTATTTTTTAAATTATTTTCACTTATTTCGTAAAATATGGGTCGTTGTGTAGCTCTGGGTGTTAAGAAATAGGTGCAGGTACATAGAGAAAGTAGGACAAAGCACTGAAAATATAAAATTTTAAATCAAGCGATTTTTTGAGGTTGAGTAATAAACACTTCAACTGACATTAGATACACCTAACCTAGCCAGTAATATTTTTATTTACGTGTTTGCTACCTACCAACTCGTAGTTTGCTACATATTATGGCGGTTTACCTTAATGCCTACTGAAAAGGTCATAAGATGGCGTCATTATTTAATAAGTTATTAGGAGCCAACGAAGGAAGTTGCATGTAAGACGATAGAAAGCTATAAAACTGTAGGTATATACTCAAAGCTATAAAATGACAAGCTTTATGACATGTAAGGAATAAATTCTAGGTACATTGTATCTACCCGTAGAGGGGAAATTAACTATGAACATTAGCGTATGCGAATGAAATAGCTATAGAGATATAACCCGACTAAAATTATGAACACGTGATACATATGCCATCTATAAGATAAAATGATTAACGTAATTTGGTCGGGTCATACATGACAGCGGGTGAAAGCTAATTGGTGCACTAGAACTTGGAGCCAGTTTGTAAAATCGCATACGCAGAGAAGGATAAAAAAATGTTTTTATCTCGCTCTCTCATACTTGTGATTGCATAGTTTTATCCTTCTCATATTATTATTATTATGTTAAGGACAAGTTTATTTTAATACACTTAGTCTATGTATCTACTACTCGGAAATGCAAAAATCATACACAATAAGCTTAGATCACAATAACTTGTAGTTTTGATTTTACCTATACTTAGGCACTAATAACTGGCGCACTGTTGAAAATTGGTAGCTTGACCCTACTTGCAACTTGCAACGTAGAGTTAACTCTTGAGAAGTTCCACCACATTGTATTAATTATTTTATTAAGTCTAAGTGGCCTGTAATATTTCTTTTTACATCGAACTGGGTAGCACTTGACCACTATCTCACTTGCTGTTAAGTGATGATGCGGTCGATGATGGAGTCCCCATATTAGTCTTGTTGATTTTCATAATCTTCTTGGTGGACACCAAGGTTTATACTTCTTTGTACACACAGACTTAGGATTTACTAGTGAATCCTAGGTCTGTGTTTGTAATAATCATTACAAGACACTACAAGACACTAATATAATTAAGATAGCTTAAAAACCAAAACAACCGACTTCCATGTTTGAGCTTGAGACGTTTATCGTCTCTGTAGATACTAATCAGATCTCGATGAAATTACAATGGGAACACCTCGGAAACGTACCCTACCGATTAATAAACTAATCATTCGAATCGGTTCACAATTGACAGAGTAATCGCGTAACATATATACAAAAAAAACATACAGGCGAATTGAGAACCCCTTCTTTTTGGAAGTCGGTTGAAAATGTCCACAAAAGGCCCGTCTTTACGAGGCTTTTGTTCAGATTCTTAAATATTATTGGTAATTTAGTACTAGCTATACACTACACGCTATATATATATATATAGCACAGTGATATTGCCGGGGGATGCATTTCAAGGGATGAGTTTCAAATAGGTACTTTTAATTGATTTTTTTTAAATATTACCTAGATTAGTACATACTCAATATGGATGGATGGATCTAAGTCTAAATTAATTTAAATAAATAGTAACAAGACATTATTTTATGTAAAATTTATTTTCAATTGATACAAAATCTGCATAAGCAATTACTCGGATACTCTGGATCTTTACCATCCAAAGCTAATACTTAGTAATAAATTAAATATCTAAACCCTAATAATAAATTACGTGAGAGACGTTCAGTACATTGAAACAGTTTGAGTTAATTATCACATCAATAAGGCGAGAATTTCCCTGTGATCTGTGCGATCCAGTCGAGGTAGTGGGCTACGTTGACGTACACGCCAGGCACTCCTACTTGTCCACAGCCAATGCCCCAGGACACCACACCAACTAGCTGCCAAGTGCCGCCACGCTCGCACACCAGAGGACCACCTCCGTCACCCTTGCATGCATCCTTTCCTTCCTCACCACCGGCGCAGATGAACCCTGGGTTCAACTCGTAGTTGTACCCGAGCCTAGTTCCCCTGAGTTGCTGCTGGCATTGACCGTGACCAATGATCGGAACGTCAACCTCCTTTAGAATGTTCTGGTACTTGCCGCGGTCACCGAAAGCGTCCTTGCCCCAGCCAGTAGTCCAGCACCTCTGCCCGGCGTAGTCGGAGTACTTGTCGGGCAAGCAGGCAGGGCTGATGTGCGGGTACTTGGTCAATTCAACGGGATGATCCATTTTTAGGATGGCGAGGTCGTTGTCAAGGGTACCGGCGTAGTACATAGGATGCACGTGAACAGAAACCACGTCTCTCTCGACGTAGGGGTAGAATTCAACATCTCGGTTGACATCCCATTCGCCAACGCGCACTCGTAGTTCGAATCCTTTGTGTCTGCAAGGAAATAAATTAAACGATTAAAAAAAGCTTAATTATGTACCTAATGAGTTTTCAAAGCTAGATGATGGTACTCCAAGAAAAATAGATAATATTGTAGTTTCTAATACTTACGATTTGATGCAATGAGCAGCGGTAATGATATGAAGACTGTCTATGAGAGTTCCTCCACAAACATATACAGATTCTTTGGGATCTTTCTTCAGTATAGCCGCTTGCCAAGGATATTCTCCGAATTCGCTTTCGCCGTCAACATAAGCTGGGGTCTTGATTCTGCCATTGATGCCTTGAGAGTGCCTGACGCCACACTGGCCGCGGTTGGAGGCTTGCGGCGTAAGAGGACGGCGACAGCATACCTGGTTCTGTCTGCACTGTTGAACTTGCGGGCCTCCGAAATATCCTCGACGCTGAAATCAACAAGATCAAATATAGTAACTGGCCTCCCGAGATATCAATCAATTTTTCAGATATTAGATACAGGTTACCTCTTCTATTGTTTCTCTAGGTTCGTCTACACTGACTTCTCTCTTCCTTCGGTTGTCAGGGAATCGGATGGTTTTGCCTCCCCGGTTTGCCCCATGGTTTGAAGGAAGGGTGAAGGATCGGGAATAAGCGTATCGATTGGCGTAACTACCCTGATCTTTACCTAAACTAGCGTTAGCTGATCTATCAAACCCATAATTGTTTATGTCACCAGGGTGTGAGTTGTAGTTATTGTAATCATTGTTGTCGTCGTAACGACCATCATTATCATCATCATCATCATAATAATCCTCGTTCACTGGGGAAGGTTCCCGGACTTTATAGGGATTTCCCTTAGCAAAACCTGGCTCGTAGTGTGTGAAATGTGGAGAATACACAGGAGGTCCGTTGTAAGACGGCGGTGTAGGGTGATGGTGGGAAGGTGGATAGTGTATCGGTGGGTGCGACGGGTAATGTGGATGCGAATGGGATGGGTAGTGTGGGGGATGGGAGTGAGGCGAATAGCTAGGTGGTCCATAGGGTCCGTAAGGATTATGGTGGTGATAATGCTCATGCTTATTAAGAAGATAAAGCTTTTTCTCGTGGAATAAATGCCCAATTTTATTGACCACATGCTCATTCGGTGTGACATGTAAGTTAACGAAAGGTTTCACAACCTTTTCACCATAGTCATTCTTAGTCACTTGAACTGACAGTAGCGGATTAACAGAAACGAGACCTAAGTTGAGACCACCGCTATTAAGTGCGGGCCCATAAGGGTTGTGAATGGGATTGCCATCGAAAGGATTGAGAGGATAACCGGAATGGGAAGGCTGGGGCAACCCAAAAGAGACACCAAACGTGGGCTGCACTTTTTTGTCGCCGCCATTGCCGCCGAAGCCGGACAATCCAATGAGGCGCTGCAGTTATATTCACTTATGTAAATAATTGTAATTTATTTTTAATATGATGTTAGATTTTGTCAGTGCCCTTTGTTTAGTTATCTTTTGTGAACTGTTGCAATTTGACTGTAACTCAATATTACTCGAGTCAAATTGCGACAGCGGTTCCCCAGTCTATATTATGTATGGAAAATGGTAATGAAGGGAATATTCAAGAATATTTACGTGTAGAATTGAATAGGATGGGTTTATTAGTATTGATTGATGCGAACACTTGGATGGTACAAGCATATTGATGTAATGATGATATAACACAGTAAACAGTTTTAGAGATGGCTATAAAATAAGTAACTTACCGGTTCAGCTTCTTTTGTAGCATCGGTTTCCTGGTCCTCTTTAACTTCCCGTTTGCTGACCTTCTTGGTTTCAGTTTCTGTAGAATTCTGGTTGTTTTCGGCAACCGATACGTCAGTCTTGTTGAGATTGTCTAACTGTTCTTCGGTCAGAGCGGCGATTTCGCTACCTTTGTTGCGCGGGTCGATCGGTAAGTACAAGTCGTCTCTGCGGCCGATGACTTCCTGGCTCGGGCATTGATCGTAATTTACACAAACACATTCAAACTCTTGGGCTTTACCTTCATGGTAACCATTCTGGAAACTGTTGCCTTGTCCCTGTCCGAACGTAGCAGGACCCTTGTTGTAAAGGTTGTTAGCTGATTCACCTCCGACATACAACTCTTTTTTGTAGAATTGAGAATTTTGTGAGCTATAGGATCCCAGTGTATTTCCATACTTCTGATCTTCGAACGCAGCGTTAGGGTACTGATTGGGGAGCGATTGGGATAATATGTTATTCGAACCGCCTTTGTTGTAACCGTTGGGGTTATATTGAGGTGATCCATAAACGCTATCTGGGTCATACACTGGCCCAGAAATCGATCCTGTCATAGGTTTGAAACCTCCAGATGACTCGCCATAGCTACTGAAATCAGCACCAGATGCTGTTATGACGCCTCCTGATGACTGCAGAGATTGTCCTTGAGATGCTAGATGGCCAATCGATCCAACGGGTATAGCGACGGGCTTGATTATTACTTTAGGTTCTTTCTCAGCATCGCTGTGCACATAATGATGATGGACATGTTGCTGAACAACAGAGTCGGTTTTCGATCCAGGGTTAGAGCTTGGTGGTACTTTGTTATAGCTAGGCTTTGGGCTTTCGTATCCATACCCCTCATTGGCAAAGTTAGGAGGTTTAGTTACATAATTACTAGATTCGTATCCACCGAAGCTGCCTTGTGAGAAGCTGTTGCTCTGGAAGTTGCCGCTGGCTACGCCACCCGCTACACCGTATTTGTCCGAAAATCCAGGGCGAGTGTTACCTCCATATCCTACTCTTTTAGGTGGGCCCTTTTGGGGAGGACGTGGTGGGTAAAGCATGGGCTTGGGTGGCCCATAGGATCTGGGAGGTCCACGAACAGCTATAGATGCCACAGGTTTACCGATAGGTTTGATGTCGACAGGCTGGGCATAAATTAGTTCGTCAGGAGAAACATAGGTGCGTTTTTCTTGACTGTCTCCATCTTCGCACTGGAAAATAAGTATATTTATGAATTTAAAGATAAAACACAGAAAATATACAGAACGCATCTCTTAATGTAATGATTTTAATTTTAGTATATTTGACATGTATGATTATTATTGAATTTCTTAAATATTGTGTTGTGGTTTTTAAAATTGTATATGAATCAAAGGTACTTGAAATAAACGTATTTTATTTTTATTTATTTATTTATATTGTTTTTTTTTCTTCAAAATAATAAAATTATCTTGGGAACCTTTTCAGTTGTACTTATCTATATACTTTTTATCTAGGCGCTTCTTGTACACTAGTATTTTATTGTTATATCATTCAGTGCATTATTCCTATAACAGTTTTATCTATCAAAAGAATTGTATATCTAAAGATAAATAAACAATATGAATATGAATACAAATCAATTACATCAATTAATACATTTCCTAAATAATAACAAATACCTAATGTTTATTGTTTGATATGACAGGGAGTTAAGTGACTAGCTTACCTGAACAAGTCCTAGCGTGCAAAGTCTGTCTTTAATAAGATTTCTCGCTTCAGCATCATCTCCTGCGTCCAAGGCTTCCTTGATCGTAGGATCGCTGTACACGTCATCGTCGAAGCCACCCAAACTTCTACCTTGTTTGCTTTTGATCAGGTCTTCTACAGCCTCATCGGCATTTTTTAATTCTTGACTTTCGGGCATAACTTCTCCTTGGAGAAGATCTGGTCTCCCAGAGGTCTGGTCAACCTCCTTGTCGTTTGAGTCTCCTCCCCACGACCATTCCGCCGTAGCACCGGCTATTAATAATGGCAGCAATAAAAAGGTAAGTTTAGGCCACCGCATGATCTGTAAGTAGACAAGTAGCAAACAGTTCATAATGAGAAGACACACTACTTAAAGGATGACAAAACAAATCCACTGATACTATTTTTGTCGTGATTTGATCCTTATTTAGTAAAGCATGTCATTCTTTCGAAACTGTCGGTCGGAGAATCACTTTTACTTTCGCGGGCAGCCTGCGGTTACATAAGCCTTCGTAATGTCAGCGGACCGTTGTAGCTGCGCTGGCTGGCGGAGGTAGGCGTGTGTCGCGAAAGCACTCTCACGCTATATGGATATTGGATTACATTAATGACGTTACGTTTTATTTTTGTTGACTGCACAGCTTGATGCATAACAGAACATAATAAGCATGTCTATAAATTGAGTAAGTGTAATTTGTATGAATATGACATGTGTACCGCATCTAATTCCGGCAAGCGGGGTCACCTTTTGTTTTTATTGTGAAAGAAAGTGACGAATTTGTGTCAATGCCGCGTTGTCGACCGAAAAGGAGGACACTCGGTCCATCGGTAGTCGATGCCCGTTGCAGTCTTGGTGGGGGATGCGTCATAAAGTTTGGTAATACGCGTTACGCAATTTCCTAGTCTTGTTTATTTTATGTAACCCGGCACGAAGCTCATTAGCTGTACGGTGAGGTTTGTATGGAAATTTCTCCCATTGTTTTTGACATCAAAAACACGATCCAAAACAATTACTATAGAAATTGTGGGAAATGTAAAACACCGGATTGTACTTCGGTCAGACGCGTGTAATTTAACGCCAGCGTTGGTAGGGAAGCTTTCACTGTCGTTGCAATAATGACATTACTACATGTAATACCTTATTATATTATTATCTGCGAACTTGACAATGAAGACGGAAAATTAGATAAATAATTATCTTTAGTATGATATAATTTCATAGTTTTCTTCCGGACACACATACATAAAAGGAATGTTAGAAAATCGTATGCAGATATGTTTCATAAAACAACTTTTAAAGTTAAGTACTAAGAGAAAGTGTACGAGAGAATCAGTAACATCATAGAGATAATATTACGAAAGATAATTTTTATTGTTTGAGAGAATTTATATTTTACAAAGTTTGAAAGATAAGAAGCATTTGTATTATTTCTTTAATAACGGAGGTATGCTATTTGAAAAAGCATGTTTTTAATATTTTTTTTATTATTCGGAGACACATATATAATTGTTTAAAACACTTGTACACACTTCCACACTTTTTGTAAACCTAGTCCGATTTCTTGTTCGACCACTGCACTTATCAGTAATTATGAAACCAAAACTTACTATTGTTTTGTGAAATCCTTGTTTATCGCTATATCTAATGTTGTTAAGTTTTAACCACTTCACCGGCGCACTGTTTGCGTCCGAATGACTGCCATATCTACCACTAGCACGCTTTATACTTCGACCGAAGTAAAGATGCATGCGGTCTGATTTTGTAAGACGATCGACGCAGACTCTTACTAAGGTATACTGTTTTTATGGATCAGCTATCGTTTTAACAACATTTTGCTTACGTTTTGCAATAGGACAGCTGTCGCTAAGATAACATAGTACGGGGTATGACGTCTTTGACGATCTCATTGATCAATCCCGGGTTGTCTCATTCATGCGTTCTGGCTAGAAGTTTGGTAACATGGGTTTATTGAGGTCGAATTTGCCGGATCTATATCGTGGTCTAAGGACATCCTATTTGCTTGCCTTGAACTCCGAGCTGACTTTAATAATATTGTTTGTGTAGATATTTAACCGTCCTGCATTAAACCTTATTTACGAGATGTTAGTGAGAGTAGATAGAGTTGGCAATAATTTAAAAAATTTGTATGTGACGCAGGTAAACACAATATAGAAAACTTCTTAAAGTACTTAGTTTTTAATATAAAAAAACCACTTTACAAGATTTATATACGAATAGTTAGTATCAATATATGTCTCTATTAAACAATTTAACAGTACCACAATAGGTAGGTATCACAGTTTTTCAACATCTTGATTGATTGATTGGTGAAAATGCAATTTTATAGTTCTACTCACAAGCTAAGGTGACAATGGAGCCGAGATGTGAGGAACCAGAACTCTCTGATGCCAAATAGTAGAACAGTTAAATTGGGGCTGGTATGAATTGATAATATCAGTACTTTTAATTACACATGATAACGAGGGTCTTTGCAAAAAGCTTGCTTCAAAAAGTTTTTAAATATTATAAAATATTCAAAATACTAATATGTATGTGGTTATCAATCGGTGCACAAACTATTATAAAGGATCAACGTGTTTTTTGTCAACCTAGTTATGCAATGTTTACGACCCATAACCGCCCACCCTGCTCATCGGTATATGGTAGGGCTTCCAAATTGAGCAGAACCTACTTTCTCAGATACTTCTAAACTCCATTTGCAGAATCGTTTTCCTAATGTATAATAACGAACTATTTTATAACACTAGCTGCACCATGTCATTTGACCTGTGTACTGTAGACATCGATCCAGTGAAATTAAAAGGATAATATTGCTAATGTAACTCAATATAGCATTTTGAAATTTATACAAATGTATGTATATTTCCTAAGTACCGGTAAGATGTGAATGAACTCCCATCTGAAACCTACCCAGAAACGTTTATTCTGGGTTGCTTCATATGACGAGTATGGAAGTTCTCATAGGGGCAGGCGACACGCTGGTTATACTTCTTGTATTGCAGATGTCAATAGGCGGTGGTGACCACTTACCATCAGTGGGATATTAGCTTATTTACCATTTCTTGTATAAATAAACTGGCCAAGTGCAAGATGGACTCGCACTCGTAGGGTTCCGCAACGCAGTACAATGCAAAAAATGCTGAAAACACCACTATCATTTTTCGCCAGCAAAAAATTACTTTTTGACAAAGTTATATGCAGTTTTTGAAATTTTGCTATATCTCAAAAACTGCTGACTATATCTCGTTCAAACTAATTATCGTTGAAAGTGTTCATTGATATCTACTTACAGCATATATATTTTTTAGATTTTTCACTCTCTTATTTTAAAAGTTAGAGGGGGACACACATTTTACCACTTTGGAAGTGTCTATCTTTCAAGCAATTGACTTTTACAATAATTTATGATCGTACAACACGAAAAAACCGACTTCACATGCAGCGATAGTCAAGGTACTGACTAGTTATAATCATGTCATCTAAGTATACAAATTTTCTTTTATTGTTTATCTCCATATCTCCGGAGATAATTGTCATAGCTCGATCACATTTGAATGGAACCAAACGGGGGGCATAATCTCTTAAACAAAAAATAATTTTTCAAATCAGTTAAGATTTGACGGAGTTCTGAGGTATCAAACATAAAAAAGCAGTCAAATTGAGGACCTCCTCCTTATTTGTAAAGTCGGTTAAAAAGCAGTTTTAGTAACTTCAATGTTATTTTTAAAGATATAATAAACATATGGGTTTAATGAAAAAAAATATTTTAATTTGAGTTCCATGTATGGGGAATAAAAGATAAAGGGGGGGAGCTTGGATAGTTTTGGAATAAAGTAGTTGTGGCGTACGGACAGACAGACATGACGAATCTATGGGTTCCTTTTTTTGCCATTCGGTTACAGAACCCTAAAAAAACGAACATTATAAAATTTAAGTACCATGTCTCTATGTGTATGTTTCGTACATTTTCATGGTTTAACGACTATACAGATTTCGCTTCAGTATAGCAGAATAGAATATAATACGTTTTAACGCGGGTGAAGCCACAGGCTCTACTAGTATTCTTTATATAAGTGGATTTACAGACAGACACAGATTGTTGACATTTTGTAAAATTTAGAGATAAGGCTTTTGTATCCATTGATTTACTACAACAATGGTTGTATACATCTAAACTTAAATATTAACTAAATCTGTGTTTTATGAGATTAAATAATTCAAAAAAAGGTTAATGAATCTAGCGTATTGAATAATCATGGCAATTCAAAAATTACCAATCTCACGTCTTGCTAATTGGTACTATAGTATGTGCCATATAGATTGGCACTAAAGTGCGTTGACCTTTCAGTGGTCTAGTAGCGGTGACAAACCTTTTATGACTGTGATTATAATTAGGTTTTCTTTTTACTTAGAGCTGTGGTTCTACTTTTCATTTGCCACTATAATATCCGAAGTGTTTTTTCTGAAACATGTATACATATTTATTTGAGATTAATTAATGTGTGTTGGAAAATAAATAAATAAAATATATTTCATTATGATTTATTTATATTTTTGGTACATTTATATATAATTGCCATCACTTAATTCTTGCCGAAATTAATTAATAAAATAAATTAATTTATTATCGCCGAAGGTGACGCAACTCTCTGTTGCCTGACGTAAAAAATGTTCCAGGTAAAGTGACATAACTCGTGTTTTGTATAATTTCAGGTAGTAGTTTCGTAAGTATTATAAAAGCTGTTGTAATGGATATTTTTTTTTAATTTCAAGTAAAAAAATACAAAAAGAGATGTTCGTTAATAATCATTAAAACAAAGTATAACATGGAACACTCTTAGCGCGTTAAAATCCCTTTTTACAATTAAAACGGATAATAAATATCGAGATCATGAAAATAGGACATTAAATATATCAAATGTGTTCTAGTAATATGTAGAATTGTAATAAACATCAATGTTAAATAGATATTTTTGGTTTTAATTTTGGCAAAATTTTAAGTTACACTCACTTTTTCTTAGCGGTTGATGAGAGGTCGATGCACTTTAGTGCCAATCTATATGGCACGCACTAAAATAACATCATGTCCGGCTTTATCTAAAAAAAATAATAATTTTATTATGTACTGACATTTCATAATAATGTTGAAGACTTGTAAAGTCTCAACACATTAAACTTCCCAGAGTAGTTAAAATGCCATAGAAGATTTGACCTATACATACAAACCTACGTATATCTATTACAAGTTACGTAAGTCTTTGCATAAAAAAACACGTAAGTCAGCGAGTGCTGTGTAAGGATACAAGGAACAAAAATGAATATCATCATTCTCTTACCCTTTAAATCCCAATAAATTAGGGTCGGAGCAACATGCATTATTTTTATACATAATTTCTATGTTGCAGAAAGATCATTATTCTGCTATTATAAAGTACAATCACGTATTTCTATCTACGTACACGCTAATCGTCAAAAACATCAAACCTATTTCAATGAAATTTTGTGAATGTGTATTTTTTTTGAATTTTTTTTATGCTCAATAGGCAAGCGATTTCCACTATATCACCTTGATGTTAAGTGACGATGTGGTCCAAGATGTAGCACGCTTGTGGAAACAACCATTACAATTATTGTAATGGTTGGTTCCAGCTTGTAAACCCGATAGTTGACGCTGTTGTCAAAATTAAATAATACCCGTGTGACGCCGGGATATCATAATATATTTCACAGTCGGCCATTTGTCCGACTTCATCCTTCCTGCAGATTTGGTGACAGGCAGACAGGAAGACTTTGCAAGACGGGGTCTCATTGCTGTCTTTCAACTCCATCTCGATACCGTCTTAGACCGCATCATTATCTTAACATCAGGTGAGATAGCAGTCAAGGGTTTGTCTGTTCGCACTAAAAAAGTGACTCCATCCATAAAAAACATACGTATTAGTTCGTAAAAATATGATCATTTAATTTTAATTATTCTCCATAGGAAAGACATCAACGCGCTACTTGCGCTCTACAATCGACACCTATTGTTTCGTATGTGCCAATTTTGTAATGTATGTTTGTTGATATGGCGATATAGGCTAATGAAGGCCATTTCATTGAAGCTGAAGACAATTCGTCAAAGCCTGACCCGGTTTGCATGACATCAGCAGCATACAAGATTGATGTCGAGTTGATGTAACCATCTGCACATTTCGGCTGATTTTTTGGGTGCCATGCGTTTATATTACTAATAAGGCTTACAACATCTAACCTCTATTTGTCAAAAGAAAAAAGGTGTACAGCTATGGATTGTATGATTTGGTGGAAATTACTAACTAGAGGAAGTCAAAACCCATCTTGGATTGTAGCGCAGGAAGTTAGAAGTAACAAGTAAGTAGCCCCCATTCGTCGCCACCATAAGAATATTCTGGTAGATCCTGATGACCCCATAACAATCACTACTATGATAGCAATTAAGTCATCAAAATTTAGCCCCGTAGGATCTAACGATTACTATATCAGTCGAGAGACTCCTAGATTGAATGGAAACAACATCTCCTGCCGCGTGCTGTCGCGTGGTGCCTGCACCAGAGGTAGGTACACACCAGAGTTATTATCTCCGAATTTAAATTACCAGGTCAGGTTGAAGCATAGATTGTCATTAATTGATTGTGTGTTGTGATAGTTACCTACCCCATAAAAACCTAGGTCACCTAACCGACGGTAAACATGCCAGAAACATAAGTTTATAAGAAAAAAAGTTAACAACACATTATTGGGAAGCAGGATTTGGTTGGTATTACACCCAGTGGGGTTTCCAATACAGCCGGACTTGAGGTGCGCTGAGTCGCTGTCGATGGCGCAATGGTTCGCTGAACTGTTCTATAGGCTAAATTTACTTGCACTAGCGTAGCCGAGTCTTAGTTGAAGAGACTCCGGCTTTGTTAGGGATTTATGCGTGGTTTTTGAATCCAAGGTCGTCAGTTAGTGATTTAAAAATGACAACTGTGATGAGCTGTGTGATCTGGTTTAGCGGCAGTTTGATAGATTTATCTAAAATCATTGTTTTTTGTTTGAATGATCTCTTCTATTATGTAGTTAGTTACGCGAAACAATTTCGTTAGGATAAATTTGTTAAAAGAAACCTAAATGTGTACTATGCAATAACCAAACTGTTTAGAGAACTTTTGAAAAACAAAAACGATTTATAAGAAAATAAAACACTCGTTATCACTTCACATTATCTTACCATTTACTTAGTTATTTAACTTTAATTAATTGAGAAATCAAATTAAGCTAACTAGGATCCGAACAAAACTACTAAGGGTGCATAAGGTTATCCATAGATTAAACCAAAAATGTAACACCAGACAATGTAAATACAACATCCTATGCTCCGTTGGCTTGAAGTCAGTGACTTGCACTAGAAGTCACTCCAGCAGAGCCGGACCTGGTTCGCTTGCGCAAGAGTTCGCTGAACCATCACTAGTCAATTGACAGCGAAGAAGCGTAACGAAATGATGATGCTTCAAAACAAGTTCCTTACAACAGCGTCCTAAAGGTTCTGTATATTAGACAGATTAGTAAAAAATAATTGAATATCATCAAAGAAGAATTGATTCAAGTTACAAACTTAGTGTAAATATAGGTGACCTTAATGCGTGATATAAATTTGATCTCTTCCACTTTTATAATTTGTATAATATATAGGTCAATGCCCAATGCACATTTTACGGAGTAGTAGTGGGATGTTACTAAGAGTACTTTCTAATCTGGCAGAGTGTAGGTCCAAATACATGATTTAAGAGGCTCGATCAGGTAAACTAAAATAAACTGGCCAAGTGCGAGCCGGACTCGCACAGGTAGGATTCCGATTGAACAAAATTTGCCGGAAAAATAAGTTTTTTGTATGGGGACCCCTTTAATTTTCAATCTAATTTAATTATATTATATTGTATATACTATTTGATGTTATAGCAACCATTGAAGTACACACTATGAGCAAATTTCAAGTTTCTATTTAATACGGTTTGTAAGATAGAGCATAAACGCCTAAACACGTATCTTGTATGAGACCCCCTTTTATTAAACGGTTTTATTTTTAACTTTATTCTATTTTTAGTATTTGTTGTCATAGCAGCCATAGTAATAAGTATATATGTACTCTGTGATGATTTCAAGTCTCTATCTATTACTATATCTATTTATCCTATTATGGTTCATAAGTTCAAGCAAAATCCGCCGAAAATACACGTTTTTGATATGGGGACCCTCTTAACATTTTATTTTATTTTGTTTTTAGAATTTGTTGTCATAGCGGCCATGGTAATTAGTATATACTTTGTGATGATTTCAAGTCTCTATCTATTATGGTCCATAATTTGAAGCAAAAAACACCAAAAATACACGTTTTTGATATGGGGACCCTCCATTTTATTTTATTTTGTTTTTAGTGTTTGTTGTTGAATCCCCCCCATAGGTTAGGTTAGATTAACCGTCCTTCTCCTAGACGGGACTAGGACGGTTAAGGATATACAGCCCTGTGAAATGCGGACGAACGCATGGACGGACAGCGAAGTCTCAGTAATAGGGTTATTTTGGTACCCTTTGGGTACGGAAACCTAAAACAAAACACGAGACAAAACGAGACCACTTCCCCCATAAAACATAATTTAAAATCAAACATTATGTATGAAAAATTATTAATTTTAACTAAAACTTGTGTTGTCACGTTATACGTTACAAAACAAATTGTTTAGCCAAGTTTTAACTAACGCATACATTGTCACTTTCGTTTAAATTGCGCATGTTTGGTAAATCATACCTACTAAGCGACTTCGTACACTATGCCACAGTTTTACAATATGATTGTCAGTTTTGAAATCATATTGTAAAACTGTGACTATGCGTAAAGGAAACGGCACGTCACCGTAGCGGATCACCATCGCCGGCACGTCGACTACGGCTAGGTGACGCAGCGCTTACGGTACGCTGTTACCTGGGGAAAGTGCAGCATATGTTCATTTTTAATAAATAGCCCGCAAAATAAGTTTGCTTTGCAGCTCTCTCCTGTTTTCATGTGACCTCTTGTCTTGGCGCCACTGGGTAACGATGTAAGCGCGTAGCTGTCAAGGCACAAGCGCGGCTTCGGTGAGTTGACCGCGGCGAGGTTCGTAACTTCGTAAGAACGTTCGTAAGCTTGTCCTGAGGCAAGGCGTTACGTTATGATACAATGTACGCCAAGCTTTAGGCTTCATGCGGGAGAATACATTTAAGGGAGATGGTGCAATGATGCCTTATATTTCGAAAAGCACTGTGAATGTATGCTAATGGTGCATTACCATTTTCATGTAGAGTTTCGTACGAGACCTACTTAGCTTAAGTAGTCATATTAGTACATAATATAGCTGTTCGAAAATTATATAAGGACAGCTCATAAGAGAACATCCTTGACCTGATATTTGAATAAGAACAATCAGTCATTTCGGTAGCGCAATAGTTCTACTTTATTTAACCTTGAATTTTGAGGTGTTTCATTTATCCTTTGTCCTTTATTAGCTTATCTGACAGACGTTGTCCTGTCCTAATTTCATGAGATTTATAATTTAAAATAGATACCTAGTTATAGTAGGTTACCTACTCGTACACCACTAACACGAGTGTATATATTGCATGTTCGAAAAGAACAAATTGTTGGAACTATAATACATTGTAAGGTATTTTGTATACACAGTTTAAGCAATAAATACTATTATATTCTATTCTATTAAGTCCCTTGGAAAATGTATAATTCGTTTTACATAAATCCTATCCCACCTTCCAACATCAACTCTGGCTGTATGTCACCTTTAACGGTTTAAACACATGAGTAAAGAAATTCTTTACTCATGTGGTTTAACGGTCGAACCGATTCAATTGGGAATTTGGGATAGAGTTAACCACCACCAGGCCAGTTTCACTGGTTCCTGATAATGCGACATGCATTAGATATTTATCTGACAGATGACGCCATATAAAAGCTGTCAAAAATCTGGCAGATTTCTTCATTTTAGCGCTATCAAGAACCAGTGAAACTGGTCCTAAGATTACCAGCCATAGGATACTTTTGAACGCGGGTGTAAGCCATAGAGTCCAACTAGAACTAAATATTAATAATAAAAAAATACCACAGGGGCGGTTCTGAGGCGAGCCAACGGAGTGTGACTCCGCGTACCCCTATTCTGTGAGGGCTAAATCCGTCTGACCCCTGGTTTGTCTTGACCAACCTACCTGGGGTGGGAGCAAGAGCTAAGACCTAAGCTCTAGGGTGGAAGTGTTAAAGGCATTAAGTCGCGAGTAGCGACTAGTGAAAGTGCAGCTCACCTCTCGACACCCTAAGTTATCTTAATTTTGTATGCGTTTATTATTGTTATGATAGTTATAAATATATAATAGAGATTTATACATATAAAAAGAAAAACATTAACACACAAAAAAAAACTTAAACAAGAAAAAAGACAAAAAAAAAACAATATAATATAACAATAAACAACGAAAGATTAATTTATATAATATGGGTAGATCAGCAAGATAAGAATAATTATAATAAATCTAATAAGATAATTTATATCCGGAAGCCAAGCTAACATTGCCTTAGCAAAACAGCAAAGATGTATAAACATTGACATAACGGCATACAACTGTGTACAGCTACGTATATGTCGCAGGCAGATAGCTTAATTAGCCGTTCAATTAAACGCCTAGCCTCTTAACGAAACAGCGCCGTTCAACTAGATTCCAGAATTATATCCAGCCGTAGCGTGTTGCAACAAATTTATAAACTGGCTGGCTAATGCTTAGGCTAGTCATATAATGTCTTAATCTGACACTATGGCAACACACTAGGAACAGTGACCACCGCGTGACCAGAAATATAAGTATATCCATATTTATGCATATGTATATTGTAAGGATGGCTCTTACGTTTAGGTAAAGTAGAATGTAGATTTAGATGTAGTTGAAGTAAGTAGTTAGTTGTAGGTTGAGTACGATAAACTACGGAAATACGGGAGCGGAATGTAAATAATGTGTCCGTCGCCAATGAAAGCGTTTATTGCACTAAAAATGATATTACAATTAATTATATTTAATTAATTATAATTTTCCATATCTCTCCATAGTCTCCATCCACAGATTATAGTTAGTAAGTAAACAGTGTAGGGCCTCTTGATGTTGGCTTCGGCTCCGTCATTAGTACCGGGCGTGTTACGGACCCGAGATAGTAGCTATAGAATTACATAATAATTAGATATTATAATATTCGTTATTGAAAAACTGAAGCTAAATTGCAAAGCAATTAATGTTTCACCTGGAACCTAAACTAGGCTCGTGACCCGGGTGATAGGCAGGCAGGCCTCTTCCTTCTGTGTGTTATTGAAATAATATTACGTGTAACTTAAATATTAACGAGGTAATTATCTAATTAAGAGCAGTATTACAGAACCTAAGTACAGGTTCATTCCCAAACACAGAATGAAGCCACTTGATTGGTTACATTGCGCTTAGTTCTGATGAAAGCGAAATGGAAAGAGTTCTTTGTACGTACATCGGTGCTGCTTCCTGGTACATGCGGCTGGCATTGCTATTAGATCTTACGTTAACCAAGAGTGCATTGAACTCTAACTATTTACTAAGATCATGGTGACGTATATTATAGACTATAATTTGAGATCGTTTAAAAAACTAAATAATTTAAGATCATATAAAAAAACTAAAAGAACCGACTTCAAACGTCGCGATAGTCAAAGTACCCAGTAGTTAGTAGCATGTCGTCGAGGTATACAAATGCATATTAATACAAATGTTGATATATTAAAAACGGCTCGACCGATTATGTCGAATTCGTGTTGTCGTGTATATGGGACTGACTACCTCAGAAGGGTACCCTTTGAAACAAAAAAATAGTTTTCCAAATGGATTCAGGCATGTTCGAGTAATTGGTGAACATACATAAAAAAAAGATTCCAACGAATTGAGAAACTACTCCCTTTTTGTGAAGTCGGTTAAAAAGGAGCTTAACTCCAATATAGCTACTATAGAATGCTGTTTGTTCGTAACTGCATCACTTGACAACGGCTGGATTGATATAATAATCTGAACCAGGTTTACGCGAGAAAAATTGGAAAATTCACGGCAACTATCTATTGGATTATTAGAAATTTGGACAACATCTGTCGGGTCAGCAGTAATATAAACGAGTAAATACGCTAGAATAAGTATTAAAATGTATTATTTTGTCCAATATCTTTGTATCCTATTTATAACCGATTTAGGTATATATATATATATATATATATATATATATATATATATATATATATATATATCCCGATAAGGAAAATTATTTTTTGTTTCAAAGGGTACCCTTGGTGGTCCCATTTGAATTTTAATGAAATCGGCTGATCCGTTTTTAATATATCAACATTTGTATTACGACGCATTTACTTATCTCGACGACATATTACTACTAACTACTCGCACAGATTATGTTATAGTTTCTATGTCTACTGGCTACTTTGACTAGCGCGACGTTCGAAATCGGTTCTTTTAATTTTTTTTTTAAACGATCTTAAATTATGCCTGTAACCAAAAGACTGTGCCTAAACCGAAATATAATAGCATGTGAACTGGTAACCACACACAATCTTAGGTACTAGCCACAGAAGCTGGTTTGACCATTTTGGTATAGCAACAAGTAGTGTTTACATATTTTGTTGTTTCACCACGAGCCAACACTTATTGCATAACTTCGACAGAATCGGTGCTCGAAGTAATAGATCAACGACTGCGTGATTGTCTCGAATGTAGTTTGTTGTTGATACGATGATATATTTTGGATTGTGTGTAACAATATATTTTAAGACTTGTTACAAAATATATTTAGCTTGAGTTTATAGACACGGATAAAAAATAAGCAAGTAATTGCGAATCTTGTAGGTTTAACTATGTCTATTGCACGCTAAATATACCGTGATATTTTTCTATTTTTCTTTGGAGCATTCTTTGTAATGCACAGAAAAGACTCGGCGGCTCGTCCGCAATCTCACTTGATGCTATTGTGGTCTAAGGAGGTATCGTGCTTTTTTTTTATCTCACCTTTTGGTAAGTGATGATGTGGTCGAAGATGGTAAGCACGCTAGGCCTAGAATGGAAATTGGCTCGCAAGGATAGCTGCCGGAAGACATTAGATGTTTTGGCGACAGATTTTCTAACTTGAGGTTGGTAACTGGCCAGGCGGACACTAGATAGTGTCTTACCACCATGCGGGGGTTGGGAGTTTTTTAACGTTGTTTTTCCTTCGGAGGAACACTGTGAAAAACGCACATATTTTTTTTCATAGAAAATCTGTTGGTGCATGGCGGGGATTGAACTCGGTCTTATCGCTAAGAGCGATCTCTTTCAGGCAACCTTTGTATGGCCAGTATCGTGGTAAGAATTGGCCGGTAGTGCAGTGCACAATACATACATCTACAGTGCGAACAAAATTATAAATATAAACAAATCAATAAACACATCAAATACATACATACTGAAGAATATATAACATATATCACACATTACACAATTACATATATATAAATATACATATACTATACATACATAGCAAATATATTAATATATGTACACATTATAAAGTTGAATATTACAATTGTGAAAGATAGTGATCCTTTACCATATTTTGAAATATAGTGAGTGATTTAGCACGTCGTACGTCCAATCGACTTTATATTCATATCGTAATATAAAATCAGGTGAGGTAGTGGTCAATCGATTGCCTATTCATACAAAAACTCTTAAATATAAAATACTAACAGTGTGAGAAATCTGCATAATCATTGATGACCACCTTCAAGATTCTAATATCTCTACGAATAATGTTTGTCCTTTCTTTCAATGTAAAATGTTGCATATAAACAAGCGTTTGGTAAACTACTCAGAATTATGTTGCGCAGTGGTTAACAGGGGTTTTCCGAATTGCGACTATTGCAACGCGCGAGGTCAGGCACGCGAGCCTTGTTCACTGGACACAAAAATACATGGAGAAGCCTTTCTAAAATATTCTTGTATTCGACATAATTATGTTTGTAATTATTTTGAATGCTAAAGATTATTTTGTGTGATTAGCAAACGCCCTTGGCAGCTTCACCCGTAAAATATGGGACCCCTGGCACCCATTTAATTATATCAATTTAAACAAAGAAACACATTTTTTCTGTGTTTATAGATAAACTTCAGGCCTCTGATCGCTATTTTCTGACGATGCGATCTACGACATAACAGGCTTACCTAAATCACTCGCAATTTTCGCCACATCTTCACTTCCACCGGGCGAGATAGTGGTCAAACGTTAGCCTATAAGATATCTATAAAAAAAATGTTGACTCTCGTTTGTTTCTACAACACTTTCACAAGATATTTGAACGTGATATTTAGGTACGATGTTTTCACTATTTTTGAGATACCGGTACTTAGGCGCTAATACAAGCGTCCCATGCTCACGAAGCATCTATCGATTCTTCTTAAAATATCGATTATCGATTGAGGGGGTAAAAATATGTTCAACGCAGCGGTCTACCGGTCTACCCGCTTTTGTGTCCTACCACCAGTAGTCACCCATTTAGCACCGGGGGAAGGTGAAAATGATCTTTAGCATTTTAATTTTCATTGGTGTCAGGTAATCAAGCGTATATTAGAGAGAGTTAAATTGTTACATTCGCTTAAAAATCATCAAGCTGTAGGCAAGAACAGTACACCTCGTCTTTCTATAGAGTATATAGCAGATGTACCAAACACCTTATATATTGCTACACGGCAACAATACATAACACAATTATGTAAAGCTACTCACAGATTTCTCTGTGCAAATCAATATGATGGCCTACTTCGATGCATTGTGTTATAACGTTATGACTCGCCGTAATTCTGGGCTTCCCTGCATTCCTGTCAAGGACTCCCGAATTACCTGGTGTGTGAGGTTGTGTTGCTGCCTGGGTTTTTACTCACACTAATCATAGGAAAATTGATTCGTGAATGTAAATAGGCTTTGCTTAACTTAAATTACGTGTGCTATTATAAATAAGTACTTACTAATATAGTATTAGGTAGCAGGTATGAGGTACGCCTTGTAACTTTGAGCGCGTTGAAACGGATCCTAGGTATATTAAAATTTTATTTGAATCTGTTAACATTATAATATCGATTAAAAAACATTGAAAAGAGCTGACTCCACAAGTCGTTTTCAGCAGCAAGTTTGGGGACGGAATCGTGGCTACCCTGATTGTCAGTTAGTTCTGATATCTACCCCGAACTAGAGGAGCCACTGAGACTGGAAAATCCCAATATCTCCCCGAGGGAGGCAATCACAGGAGCCACGAGTCCTCCACCCAAGTTTAAGGTGTTTATTTGTAAACCTTGATCATAAATATGTATTAATAGAACAAATATACTCTTAATTGACCTTATTAAAACCCACATTCAACATTGTGTTTTTTCCTTACACTCGCGTTTCGCACACATTTAATCCACATTTATTACTAACATATTAATTAATGGAAGAACACCAGTTTAAAAAAAAATATCAATCAGAGTACCTACACATACTTTTTCCCGTTCCCGCTAAAAACCCCTCACTGAATTCATACGTTAGGTATAATTGTGATCTTTGTCATAAATTAAAGTCATAGCACATAAGTAAACAGTTTCTTTACTCATGTAGTCATAGCCTCACACCAAAGGGTCATGCTACGTTCGACCTTAATTTATCCAAAACGCAATTCCCGGGTCTAAATTAGCATATTAGTACAAACCACCGTACAAAGTCATATCGCCAACCGGTTAATCGAGTTCCAGCATTATGTGCGGCGCGTGAATAAGGTAATATTAATAGTTTCATAGGTACCTCAAAGCTCGGCTTTTAGAAATAGAGCTTGTACGTCCATGTTCTCCGTTAAAACGTTGATTAAACTGGGATCATTTAGGATATCTAACAGCCACAGAAAATTACATCTTCTTCTTTTCTATGTTTAGAGCTGTGACAATAGTGAAGACTAACGTAAGTCGTGTAAAAAGCTACTGAATTAGTCTTCTCTTGTACCATACCATATTATTACAGGATTATGTCAAAAATCAAGTTAGAATATCTGTCGCCAAACATCTAATGTGATCCGGCTGCTATCATTGAGAGCCAATTCCCATTCTAGGCCTACTGTGCTTACCATCTTCGACCGCATTATCACTTACCAACAGGTGAGATAGTGGTCAAAGGCTAGCCTATGAGATATAAAAAATAAAAAATGAAATCATATACAGATTGAGAAAAGTGACATCTAGTGACTATTTCTAATACTAACACACTAGTTACTAAAGCAAACGCGTAAAGCGTAAGCTACGTTCATTTCGTAGGTGACGAAAAACACCGTAGCAGAATATAATAGTCTGTGGTAGCAGCCAAGACCAGTAAGTTTCGTAGCTAAACGACGGCTTTCTTTCAATGGTAATGTTTCAATCATAATCTCATAGATGGCTTTGTTCACAACAATGGCTGAATCGGCTTTAAAATAATTATAATTTGTGATCGCTACTGTGAAGTGAGGTACCTAGTAAATTTACCTACCTCAAAATAATCAATGCCTTCCTTTTCTAATGCAGGAGGTAGAAAGTTAGATTTGTCTTTATTATTTATGTTATGGTCGTCTAATATGAAGCTTAAGGATGGAATCGAGCTTTTCTGGAAATAGACACCAGCAGAAAGACTAGGCGATACACAATAGTTTCACTACAATCCAGATACTCGATATATTTGTAGGTACAATATGCTATTTACATAAATTCCAGTCTACAAATAGTTGAAAATTTGACTGTACGGGCTAAACACGAGAACCTTGCTAAGTTAAATCTGACTTATAGTACTTGTACTATTCATTATTCTATACTTATAGGTTTATTTTGAAGATACAAAAATGTACACTACGGCGGCTCTAATACTAAATAAACTGGCCAAGTGCAAGTCGGACTCGCACTCGTAGGGTTCCGTAACACAGTTAAGTATTCCATAACTATGATTTTTCGCAACTACAAAATTAACTTTGTTTTTCATAGTGTTTGTATGAAAAACAAAGTTATCTGCCTATCTAGCTGCGGTCGCCATATCTCTAAAACTGCTGACTGTATCTCGTTCAAACCAATTTTCGTTGAAGACTTTCGTGTTTAGACACCCCACACGTATAGGTTTTGTTTCAGTTCTATGTATGGGATGCCCCCTTTAACTTTTATATTTTTTTATTTTTGTATAAAAATCGGAAAGCGGTTTACAGATTACATCTACCTACCAAGTTTCTATTCTGTAGTCCTAACAGTTTCGGAATAAAATGGCTGTGACATACGGACAGACAGACAGACATGACGAATCTATAAGGGTTCCGTTTTTTGCCATTCGGCTACGGAACCCTAAAAGTATACCCAAGTATATGCTGTTATTCGGAATTAGAGATTATTAATTTCGGTTTCAGTCACAGACCTAGGATTCATGTAGTCAAGGTGAATCCTATGTTTTTTATTTTCTCTCGTTTTTTTTCAAAGCTAATTAGTAAATATGAGTTACACATTACTGGTATTCTTGTTAACCTCTCCAACTAAGCTAAATGCATGTGTCTGGAGTTGGTTCACGTCAGTAGTGTAAAGGGTGGGGAGCGAATTCACGACCTTTCGATCGCCAGGCTGACGCCATAGCCATTGAGCGCAGTTCACACATGAAATGACACGTTTCCTTCTTTGTTCTGTAATTCCTATATTTAAATAGATAAAAGTCGCAATTGTTTTCAACGTTGATGTACATCAATACCACAGTTTTACAATCATAAAACTGTGTCAATACTACAATACATCAATGGTTATATTTTTACCCGACTACAAGACGGTTATGATTTTGACCGGTATGTATATGTATGTTCATCTGTTCCCTCATAACGTCTTAACTCTTTATCATAATTTGACAAAAGAAGCATGGTTGTAAGCATCTTTATTGTTCGCTTGTTATAGGCTATTTGATGTCGCAATCGAAAATTTTGAATTTGAATATTATGATTGAATATTATGATTGAATATGGCACCATCTAGCTGGTATAAAGTTATGAATTAAAAAAATGCCGTGTTGGATATTAAATGAAAGGGCTGAATTAGGACATTTCAAAAATATATATTACTAGCAGCCCGCCCCGGCTTCGCACGGGTAGCACATATATGCCTACATATTTTGCATCAGTTTGTTGCGTCGAGTATGAAATAACATTTTCAACAATCATCGTCATATTTTAGGTTTTCAACCAATTTACACAAAATCTTTGTGAATTATTCACCTAAACCTTCCTCATAAATCACTCTGGCTATTAGTGAGAACAGCATGAAAATCCGTTTAGTAGCTTATATGATTATTACGAACCGACTGACGGACAGAGAGAGCGGCGACTGACTATGTTTATAATATTTAGTGATATTTGACGGCTCTTTGGCGTAAAGGATATCGCCACGGTAAGGACCTTGATTCTGACCCGAAGGTCGTTGGTTCTACTGGACTAATCGTAACCTTACGGTGTTACGGCAGCACAGCTGCCATTCTAAGCCTAGCGTGTTCACCATCCTCGACCACATTATTATTTTAACCCTCTACGCAAGAAGAAGGGGTATTATATGTTTAACGTGTGTATTTACTCGTATGTGTCTTTCTTTGTATACATCTAGCACCCAAACGAAAAAAAACCCAAATGTTTTTATTGATTGATTTGTTTGTCTTCAGCGAGTGTTTTTAGCTTTAATTCATGAAAATCCGTTCAGATGCTTTAAAACTATGAGCTTTTAGGGTTTCATACCCTAAAGGTAAAAACCGGCACCTTATCACTGAGACTCCGCTGTGCGTCCGTCTGTCCGTCTGTCACCAGACTCATGACTGTGATAGTTAGACAGTTGAAATTTTTACAGATGATGTATTTCTGTTGCCGCTTTAACAACAAATACTAAAAAACAGAATGAAATAAATATTTAAGGGAACTCCCATACAACAGGCATAATTTTTTTGACGTTTTTATAGATAATGGTACGGAACCCTTCGTGCGCGAGTTCGAGTCGCAATTGGCCGTTTTATGAAGTGAAAACTTCTTTAGCGGCGTTGTGAACTTTTTTGGGGTGGGTAAACAATGATAAACTCGCGTCAGGACATCGCGTCAGGTCACACGTGACCTGATCGGAAATTCGTAAGACGGAGGGAGAGTAGAAACTTTTTTTTGGGATGGGTAAAAAATTTTAAACTCGCGTCAGGATACGTGACCTGATCGAAAATTCATAAGACGGAGGAAGAGTAGACCAAATGCATAAAGTTAATGTTCAAGTTTTCACTTCTGCCGGCACTCCCGCGGAGTACAACCCGTTGTTGTTTTTTTTTCTAGTTGACGGCGCTATGAAATCAACTTTCATAGGTCTGATCAATTCGAAATTCGGTATCCTCTTTTCAACGATATTGCAAGAACATGGAAGCATTAAACTGCTGCTATGGGACATCTTCTGGAATCTGCAGAATACTTAAATGCTCACGGGCTCACCAACTTACAGCTAAGTAAGACGTCGTGTTTGGGCTGCGTCGAGCTGAAAATGTATAACGAAAAGATTATAACTTATATCAGTCGGGGTAGTTTTACATTTTGAATGTCAGTATTATATACAATAGATCACTCTATAAGTATTGACATCAAATTGATTTATGTCGGTGGTGATCTACAGAATAGCTAAGCCAATAATAATGTTTACGAAGTAACTATTGCCTAATCTGTTGTTTCGCTGCAATTACTTTATTAATTTGCGCTGCGAGTATTTCAAATTTGTGATAACTTCTTATGTTTTCATTTAAATTACATACTGCAAAGAACAATTTCAATCTATAATATATGGCCACGATAAATAACATAATTATTTGGATAAGGATTAATACGATATATTAAAAAATATCCCTAGAAGTTACCTCATGTATTTAATTAAAAAAATTAAGATTAAAATGGTTACTGTGAGTAAACCTTAAGAGATAGACATATGCTATCGCGGACTTTTTTGTAAGTCTTATTAAGTTGTCTTCATCTTGAAGCATCATGAAAAAAGTCAGCTCGCCTTTGTGCAATGACTGTAGTCAAGAGGAGGACAATTACCATTTCTTGATGGAGTGTGTCCGGAATGTAAGCCAAAGACGTTTATTGTTCGATGACAGTTCTATTGGATTATGTAATAGTTATCTATCCCAGCCCATGTGTCAGCAAATTAAAATGATTCTAGCCATGGTTAAAACAGCTCTGATGGTCAGATCACAACAACATTCACTTGTATTGTTTTAATTTTAGATAGTGTTAAGACGTTTAGACGTATATGTATATATTTAAGATTGTTAATTATTACTTTTTTTTCTGACTAAGCGGAGCGGCATATTCGCATGAGCGAAAATGCTTCAGTTCTAAAGAAATTAAAAAAAAAATCTTGAAGCACTACCTGTTTTTCAGGCTAGGTAATTACTATACTTCAGTGCCTCAAGCTTTTAAAAATATAGGTAAGTACCTACACGCCAAATATTTACTAGAATTTATTTTTAACATTTATGTTCATTGTCCCAGATAAAAGCTTGTTTATAAAAATATTTTTTACTTATAATGTATTTTTTAACTTTTTATTAGTTAGGTATAAATACCGACTACCTACCTACTGCCTAAGTATTTAAGAGAAGGCATGATGTTTTAAAATATTCCACGGATATTTGATGTGATTATGGGTAAAGTGCTCTTCAAGGATAATCAATCGACTCGGTGGGGCTATGTTGCTTTATAACAGAAATGCCATGGCCACCTTACAGCTTCATCATCAGATGCTGGCTATCATTTAAGTGTAAAGTGCTCCTCAAGACGAACCTTTTGAGCCCAAATTCACTGGGGTTACGTTATTTTATAACAGAGACGCCGTGGCCAGCGTCATCACCAGTCGCTAAATATCATCTAGGTGTAAAGTTCTCTTCAAGACGAATCAATCGAGCCCAAACTCGGTAGAGTTACGTTGATTTATCACAGAGATGCCGTGGCCACCTTCTAGCTTCATCATCAGACCCTGGATATCATCTAGGTGAAAAATTCTCTTCAAGACGAATCAATCGAGCCCAAATTTGGTAGGGTTATGTTGATTTATCACAGAGATGCCGTGGCCACCTTCCAGTTTCATCATCAGACCCTGGATATCATCTAGGCGTAAAGTCCTCTTCAAGACATATCAATCGAGCCCAAACTCGGTGGGGTTATGTTGTTTTATCACAGAGATGCCGTGGCCACCTTTCGTCTCCATCATCAGACCAGCTCCATGGTACCATATAATTGTATTGTCACCAAAGATAAATAAGTACACCAAATTTGAGTCCAATCGGACATCGGGAAGTGGGTCTAATTTAGCTTCCAAGATTCCACCCGTACATACATAGTGATATACATACATACATTGCAAGTTAAATAAAAGCTTGTAAAAACGTGATTTCTCGACCGTTTTATTGTCGACTTAGGTTGCAAAAGAGGTATCCACAAATGTACCTAAGGTTTACACGAAATAATATATAGCCTATTTTCATTCCGAAAGTCCATATATTAGTGATAGAAAAATTTTTGAAAAAAAGAAAGAAATAATATAATATAATATAAAAGTTTTTAAAATCGGTCCAGTAGTTTTTGAGCCAAATCAATACAAACATACAAAAATACAAATGTTCTCTCTTTATATATACTAATATTAATTAGTATAGATTGATGCTCGCGGCTTTGTCTGCATGCACCTGTTAAATGTAAATAATTTAAAAAAATACTGCGTGACGTTTCATTAGTTGTGTTTAAGTTTTTAACAAATTTTTTATACTTGTTGGTATTATACGGTTCCATATATTCGCGTCAAATTGCAGCCAGAGCGAACGTCCCTGAAACCTTAACTTCATTTCCTAAGAGGAGGTTAATGACCTACCCAGGTGAAGAGGTCGACTCAGCTCGTTTCAATAGGTTTATTTTACTCAACCAGTATTTAATATTTACAATGTAGCATTTAAACATTCGCTATGCATGTTTATCGTTCAGGTGAACTTGACACTATACAAACTAAATTAATTTGATCTCTGCCCTTGCGTATTTGTCATCAACCTGTTATGATCTCTATTTGCATCATAAAATGTTGTCTATCTATATACACGGTTATTGGCAATTCGACGTATTCCCGGCAGGAGCAGATAGGGGTTAAAATGCAACATTTTTAACCCCCTCAATGTATGGCCGAAAATTTGTAGTTTACGAGATATTTGGAAATTAGCAATTCTTGGAAAGATACCCAATTTTTGAGGATTTAAACAAAATAAAAAAATTGGCTGATTAAATATAAAATAATATTTTTTTACTCATAGGGAACTTTGTGATAAAGCTTAAGAAGTAATAAAATATCCAAAAATACTTAGAATGTAATAACATTGACTTATAACGTTTTTTCTAAATAATATTTACGATTAGTGCTCAACAATGTAATTTTTCTTAAAAAAACACTATGACATTAAGCATGCATATTACTAATAAAACTTCCTAGTTTATTAAGCTTTCCAATAAGGTATATAACAGTTGGTATTTTTTTACTAATATTAAACATTCTTCGATCAGGGTAAAAAAAAAATCACTAAATATTAAATAAATAATTTGAGATCGTTTTACAAACGAAATAAACTAACTTCACATGCCTTTAGTACTAAGTTTAAGATGTTTTCCTCCACATCTCCGAAAATAATTATCAGACCTCGATAACATTTGGGACAACACGGGATCCATACTCTATCAAACAAAAGAATTTTCCAAATCGGTTCGGTTTGACGGAGTTCTGAGGTAACAAACATAAAAAAAATACCGTCGAATTGAGAACCTTCTCCTTTTTGTGAAGTCTGTTGAAAATAAAGACTCCTCGCTGCGTCTGTCTGTCTGTGCGCGGTAAACTCAAAAACTACAAAACGTGTATTACTGCAGTTTTTACCAATAGAGTGATTTATGACGAAGGTTTAAATAATTATTTGTCTAGTTTTTGTGCAAATTGGTTCGAATATCATTATAATTGTTGGAAGTGTCGGAAATTCTCAAGTCACCTGGGAACTTTTATCGAAAACGCTGCCTAATCCCTTTGAGATAGAACAATACAATGCGTGGTGGCACATTCCAATTTTATAGATTTACTAATAACCCGTCCCAGCTTCGCACGGATAAAGCATATTATGCCTGCATTTTTGCATCAGTTTGTTGCGTCGAGTATGAATGAACGTCTTCAACATCCGTCGTCATATAACTACCAATTTACCTTCACAAATTATACACATAAACCACATTCGTATATAGTCCAGCAAAAATTTGCCGGAGCTACTCATTCCCTTCTTGTTGCTTGATAACTCACTTCTAGCTTCAAGCTCAACTCGCTTCTCGCTAGTCGTCGGCGGTGGGACTAGTCCCTTAAGGTTGAACAGATAAATATTAAAATTCAACAAGACATTTACACTATCAAAAAATAAAAATGACAAATTGAATATCTGACTGGTTTACGAGTTTTATTGGGTCCAGCTAATAAAAAGCATTATCACCTTAAATTGCGGATATTGGCAGTCCTTGACGAGATCATAGTGATAAATCACTGTACCACGTCATATACTGATGTGGAATGTAGGTACGCCTACGAAAATAAAATGTCACGTTTCTTGTCGCAGACTTGATCTATATATTATGGTGATATAACATCGACCTTTCGAGCAGATGAGCAAGGACGCTCACTTTTTTTCTTCCTAGAGACCCAGCAATCGGCATGCTTTAGTATAAATAGGGAGACGAGTCGGAACTGGCTATCAGTCGACCGCTTCCAGCGATTAGATACTTACTTGATAAATCGTACACAGACCTCGTTCACTATGAGATTGTTGGTGGTGTTCTGCGCTATTCTCGTTGCTGTAGCTGCTAAGCCTCAGTTTCTCGTAGAGGCTCCTATAGCAACTTCTGTGATCGCTGAGCCGATTGTGCACGTCCACAGTGCGCCTGTGATCGCCCCCGCTCCTGTTATCGCTCGCTCCGTAGTATCTCCAGTATTCGCCGAGCCCATAGTCCCAGTTGCCCCCGTCACTAACATCGTCCAACCGGCGGTGGTTGGGACACCCGCCGTGTGGCCTGCGGTACACGCTTGGTAGAATTCCAGTGAGGGACCTTGATTAGCTATAAATATTTTAATATGAGGTACTTGAGGTAATATAATTTGGAATTAAACGACTGTTCAAAATTTGGAATTTTTATTATCTACATAGAAATTCGCTTATTATTCCAGACATAGTTTAGAGCAATTTTCATTCACGATTTATGCACGCACTTGACTGCTATTTTGATGTGCTAGTTGAGAATCCAATAAGTCGAGATGACTCTCGGTATTTTGATTTGGCTACACCGAACATTATGCCGGAATATCTTCAAATAATTAGTCAAGGTTAGCCTTGAGGGTAGCATCTAAGTAGTTAGATGCTAAGTCACATATTTAGATGATATTCGCTCTCAGAAATAATTTCTACAAGCTTTATTGACCGAGCGAGCGTAGCGAGCGTAGCGTCTCAGTTTCGACAATGGCCAAAAATGCTTTTGTCCGGATGTTTGTATCGAATTCAGCGTTATTATTCTTAATCATTCGTAAGCAACTTCGGATTCGGAAACTGCCTTAATTCGACTTGGATTTTTGCAATTCACAATGCTCCGATCGGTTACTTTTGTTATTTCAATTCTAAAAAAATTGTGATTGTAATTGTAAAGGTTTTCGCAAGCGGAGAAGTTTGCTGTAGCGTTATATATGGACGGATTTCAATTTTTGTTTTTTTTTCCGGAAAATGTGACCATCCCTACGCCAATCTGACTATGCCGTCCTTTTAGCCTTCACAAGCCTTCAGAGGGGAACGCGAGTTATCCCTAAAACTTATATTCCTATTTTTTGACAAAAGCCAAAATTCTGAAATAGCTGTACTAAGGCATGGGAAAGGGGAAAGTGTCGGTTATTATATATGGTTATAAGGGTACGTGAGGTCTACTGTTCTCACAAAACTTACTAGTTTAGATACTTAAATGTTATGCTTACAGTCTAGCCAAATCGCACAACCAGCTAAATTTACAAAAATAATTCTCAGTGAACATCGCGATCTCACCGCGTGACCTCACTCCCGAGGAAGAGCGACTGACTCGCTCGACACCTAGGTCGAGAAAATTCGACTAAAGGTACGTGAATTACAGCCGGTATATAACAATAATAATGTTTCAAATTCACGATAATTTTAAAATCAAAATAATTCTTACCAAATTAATAAATAAATTAACTGAAAAAGCTTTTTGAATCATTTAAAAATGCATGAAATCTTACACAAAAGATATCTATGTCTGGTTCCTCAGTGATGACTGGGTTGAGCAAACTCAGAGCTTGGAATTTGGGAGCAGATTGAGCGGCTTGTGTCTTGTGTACGAACCGATGGTGTCGCGAACAGACGTCGCCGACGCAGCCTTGTCAACTGATCCGGTACTGACAATGAACCTTTCAATGAACACGATGAATATTGCACAGACAAAACTAATATCTTTACATGATATAAAACATAGTCGCTCTTCCGCCGTCTGTCCGCTTAGATCTTTAAAACTACGCAACGGATTTTAATGCGGTATTCATCACTAGATAGAGTGGAAGGTTTATAACTAGGATTAAGCATGGGCAAAGCCGCGGGACGCAGGTAGTATGGCATATGTACTAGTATGAACATTATGGTTATTTATAATGCGGATTAAATTGCGGTGTACTAAAAATGAAAATAAATAAGTCAATTAGGAGATCAATGAACTGTGTTTAAATAGGTGTGATAAGACGGATCTAGTCGAGACACAGTCGTTTTTATAAAAAAACATATTTATTTATTTATATCCTGAAACAGATTTATAGCTCCTTAAGATGAGCATGTAGGCATGTAGAAAATATATATGCTCAGAAAGAAAGGGGCTTTAAACAAGACATGATATCATTTGATATTGGGAGTAATAATTAAGACTTTTTTTTCTAGCCTTTGACCACTACCTCGCCTGCTGGTAAGCGATGATAGTTAAAAAACTAAAAAAATCGACTTCGAATACCGCGCCAGTCAGTTTCAGTAAGAAGTTTGAGATGTTTATCGCAATATCTCTGGATATAGTCATCAGATTTTAATTTAATAAATTTTACTTCTCCTCTTAAAATATTATTAAGTTTATAATAAACTTTCGTGTTCATGCGATGTCAACATAGCGATTGACTATCGATTATAGTTTCATACGGAAGTCTTCTTGAGTCTTGAATATGTTGAATCGGTAGATAATAATTTATGTTTTTTTATAAACGTCCCGAGTACATTATATTAAAAAAATAGCGTGAACTTATGAAATAGTTCATACAGTGTTTTTTTTTCTTTTTATGTCTGGCAAATGAAGCAGGCTACTACCCAACTTTTTCCTACAGAGGATTAAAAAAGTAGTGAAAAGTAGAGTTTATGGACGCAACAGTATTGCCTCTGGTAGGTAGATAGTTTCAGATCTGACGAGCCCAGTACAGTATCGAACAAAGTGAGTTCTAGAATTTTGCGTGCCACAGTATCTGTTAAAGGCAGGCCTCATCGCCTTGCATCTGTCGAGCGCTGCTTGGTCTACATCAAATAAAATAAAATTATATATATCAATATATGACTTATGTGCCTTATTCTATGTGATGACATTAGATATTTTCAACCGACTTTCAAAGAAGAGAAGTTTTTTCAATTCGTCTGTATGTTTTTTTTTTGTAAGTTTGTTACGCGATTTGGATGACTTTTTCACATTAATAGGGTAAGTAAGTACTTTATGATGGTTCCATTATACAACTAATTAAGATCTGATAAATATCTCCAGAGATATGAAGATAAAGACCTGTAACTTATCACTGAAAATGAACCTATTTTAATTATTCTATAGGAGAAGTAAAATTTATTAAATTAAAATCTGATGACTATATCCAGAGATATGGCAATAAACATCTCAAACTTCTTACTGAAACTGATTGGCACGGTATTTGAAGTCGATTTTTTTAGTTTTTTAACTATCATCGCTTACCAGCAGGCGAGGTAGTGGTCAAACGCTAGAAAAAAAAAGTCTTAATTATTACTTCCAATATCAAATGATATCATGTTTTGTTTAAAGCCCCTTTCTTTCTGAGCATATATATTTTCTACATGCCTACATGTTCATCTTAAGGAGCTATTAATCTGTTTCAGGATATAAATACATACTAGAGGCAACACTGTTGCGTCCATAAACTCTACTTTTCACTACTTTTTTCATCCTCTGTGGGAAAAAAGTTGGGAAGTAGCTTGCTTCATTTGCCAGACATAAAAAGAAAAAAAAAAACACTAAATGAACTATTTCATAAGTTCACGCTATTTTTTTAATATAATGTACTCGGGACGTTAATAAAAAAACATAAATTATTCTCTACCGATTCAACATATTCAAGACTCAAGAAGACTTCCGTATGAAACTATAATCGATAGTCAATCGCTATGTTGACATCGCATGAACACGAAGTTTATTATAAACTAGCTGAGTCCCACGACTTCGCGCGCGTTACAAAGTATCCTGTGTATTATTCTTTCATACTGACAATATTTGTATCTGTAATTTGTATCTGTTCAATATTACGGCCAACTTAATTCAGCCGTTTAACCGTTAAAAGGTAACTAAGAAAAATATAAACGGACTTTTGCATTTATAATTACGTTCATTAGTAATAGTAATTTATCAAGAAACTATTTACATTTACGCACCTTATTATTATCCAAATATCTTAGAATCTATATTCATAAAACTAATAAGCAGCATATAAGCAGCTCTACTAGGTCGCAGCTATGTTATAATCCTTTGCTGCCAATGTCTTCCATCCATGCAGGAATCATTTTACAAATAAGATAACAGTCTGAACGGTTTTGCTAACGAAATAAAGCAACATTTGTAGAGATTAGGTTAAAAGGCAGGTAGTTTTATTAACAAAAGAGACACGTAATTTTGAGGTCTCTCCACAGAATACTTAATGGTACCACGTAGTATCTCCTTTTTTAAGCTTTATTATGAACCAGTTGAATATAATTCTAGGTACATTATACCTAAATGAAAATAAAGCCAGCTTACTTTTGACGACTTAAATAAAATCATACAGTAATTCAAATAACACATTTAACTTGCCTCACAGAATCTATTTTTAATCACGCACTCCTTAAAAGTTAGTACATTTTCTACACAGAGTGTCGACAGTTATACGTACGTACAAAAGTTGTGCTACAACTTGAATGAAGTACTTATTCTGCAAACTCATTCACGTGTCTAGGTTCTTGCCCAACGTCAATAAAATGTACGGCATCCGCATCGGAAGCTCGGCCGGCACTGCGCAAAAGTTGCCCAGAGCAAGGCTGATTACTTTCATATGACACTTGACATTGCTTTTTCACTACCTAATATCGCTATGCCATGCTAAACAACATTAAAACAATTATTTAACCGCGGTCAGTATATAAGCGCCGAATGTGATGATAATTGTATCAGTCAACCGATTCACGGTTTGAAGTGATCTTGTGTATCGTCGAAATACAACACAGACCACGTATTAAAATGAATTCGCTGGTGGTGTTGTTCGCCTTAGCCTCCGTGGCATGTGGATCCCTGGTGCCGCTGGCGCAGCCCCCGCACCACCCCGCTGTCGTGCTTGACCCGCACGGCCGCCCCCTGGACACCGCGGAGGTGATCAACGCCCGCGCCGTGCACCTGCAGGCCAAGGCTCTGGAGGGACACTACGCTCCTCTGGCGCACGCCGCTGTCGTTGCGCCCATCGCCCACTCCGTGTATGCCGCTCCCCTCGCTCACTACGCCCCGGCCGTCGCTGTCTCCCATCAGTCCCGTGTTGATGTCAGTCACAGTCCCGCCGTCGTGAGCCACTCCGTGTACTCCGCTCCCTTGTTGGCTCACTCTGCCTATTCTCACGGACACTACCTGAAGAAGCGCTCCCTGGGTCACCTCGCATACAGCGCACCCATCATCGCCGCACCGACCGCCGTGTCTCACCAGTCGCGCGTTGATGTGATCTCCTCGCCCGCAGTGGTATCGCACGCCGTGTCTGCTCCCGTGTACGCTCACGCCGCTCCCGTGTACGCTCACGCCGCTCCCGTGTACGCTCACGCTGCTCCCGTGGTTGCCGCCATCGCTCCGTCCGCCGTCTCTCACCAGTCCCGTGTCGATGTCCGCACTAGCCCCGCCGTCGTCAGCCACTCTGTCGTCGCCCCCGTGCTAGCGCATGCGGCCTACTCTCCCGTCGCTCACTCCGTATATGCTTCCCCCCTGCTGGCTCACTCTGCTCTTTCCCACGGACACTACTTGAAGAAGCGTTCCTTGGGCCACTTCGCGTACAGTGCTCCCATCATTGCCGCCCCCGCTGCGGTTTCCCACCAGTCCCGCGTCGATGTGATCTCTGAGCCAGCGGTGGTGTCTCACTCCGTGGTCGCTCCCGTGCTCGCTCACGCCGCTCCCGTGTACGCACACGCAGCTCCTGTGCTGAGCATCGCCCCCGCCGCCGTATCCCACCAGTCCCGCGTGGATGTCCGCACCAGCCCCGCCGTTGTCTCGCACAGCGTGTACGCCGCCGCTCCCGTCGCCCACTCCTCTTTCTGGAGCTCCCCCATCTCCCACTTGGCCCGCGCCGTCCATTGGTAAAGCGAAACCTAATTTCGACGATCAACGAAAATTATGACTGTAGTTTTCGTTTTAATAGTTATAAATTATTAAAATGAATAGACAAATTAAATAATTTATTTACCTCATAAATAAAAACGTTTACTTAATTTACCCTTGTGTGAAGCCCTTCTTATATAAAATATATTTATACTAATAGTAATATACATACTTGTTTAATATATTAAATAATATTGTTAAGTACCTGTGTACTTAAGTAACTAACACAACTAACATAGATGTTACTACATAAAAATATAATGTTATACATGTTTTGTTACTACATAATTATTATCTTCAAAAGTCTACAGAATTCGAGGGCCCGGTGGCGTTATCGGGAGCACGGTCGGATTTGATGCCGTGGTACCGAGTTCAAACCGCCGTGCACCAATGGATTTTTCTACAGAAAAATGTATGTGCGCTTCTCACAGTGGCCCTCTGGTGAAGGAAAACATCGTTAAGAAACCAAAAACCCCCGCATGGTGGTAGGACACTATCTAGTGTCCGCCTGGCCAGCTACCACCCTCAAGTTAGAAAATCTGTCGCCAAACATCTAATGTGTTCCGGCAGCTATCCTTGAGAGCCAGTTCCCATTCTAGGCCTAGCGTGCTTACCATCTTCGATCACATCATCACTTACCAACAGGTGAGATAGTGGTCAAACGCTAGCCTATAAGATATATATATAAAAAAAAATACTTTAATATCTAAGTAGATGTGAATACTATCACGGTCATAAGAAAAGAGTTACAAAATTTATTTTATTATACATTTATTCGCATGTACGCCACAAAATGTAAATTTCTTACATTTGAGCGATTAATTATTACACATTATTTTAGGTACTAAACGAATAATACTTAAATTTTGAACGCCCCCCCCCCCCTCCCCCCGACCGATTTATGGGGGAGCCTGCTTTAGAAGCTTCAAAAAATCGATTTTTTCGAGGATTTTTTTGGGAAGGCAAGAAATATTCGATTGAAACGAAACTTTCAGGTTTTATTGTCATGTATTTCAACAGTCTTCTCAAATTTTTTCATTAAAATATATGTCATATTATGCCTGGTACAAGCATTTCGCCGAGATACCTCGAGTGTGCATGTGTCGTGCGGCGGGAAAGATACAGGTCGCAATTTCCATCTGAAACAAAAAACCCAAAATATGTTTTTATTTTCAATAGTGTAGTAGCTTCTAGTTATACCAAGAAAATTCAACAAAAAGTTAGAAATTCAACATTTTTTCGCAAATTAAAAAAAAATACATTTTTTTGGGAAAAATAAATTCACTTTAGATTGTATAAAAAGTGGGTTAATCATAACTTTTTTAAGGTTTTTTAGGTTCAACTAGAAGATAATTTAATCCCGAATACAATCAATTTTGTCTCGTTTCGATAGGACGTTTAGTTTTTTTGCTATCTTTCCCGCCGCACGACACAATGCACTACTCGAGGCGCCTCGGCGAAATGCTTTTATTAGGCATAATATGACATATATTTTAATGAAAAAAATTGAGAAGACTGTTGAAATACATAACAATAAAACCTGAAAGTTTCGTTTCAATCGAATATTTCTTTGCTTCCCAAAAAAATCCTCGAAAAATATCGATTTTTTGAAGCTTCTAAAGCAGGCTCCCCCCTTATGTTATAATCCGTTCATTGAAACTATTAGGTACTGACTACTACTATTAGGTACGGTACTGGCTAGTATAATAATCCAAAACTCGGCATGTTTGCTGTTAGTTGTTGAGGAGTTGAGTATTCTGCAGATTCCAGGAGATGAGTCAGCATCAGGTCATGTCATGCTACCATGTTCTTACAATATCGTTGAAGTTATACCGAATTTTGGACTGATCAGATCTGTGAACCTTGATTTCATATCGTCATCAACTAGAATAAAGTTCTAAAACGGCTGAACGGACTTTCATAAATCAAAGCTAAAAAAACTCTTGATTAAGACACCTATCAAAATAAAAAAAAACTAAATCAAAATCGGTGAATCCGTTTGGGCGTTCCAAAGGCACACAAATACACAGATACACACGTCAAACTTTTAACAACCCTTCAAATGCCGAGATAGTAATTTTTAACCGACTTCACAAAAAAGGAGATGGTTCTAAATTCGACGGATTATTTTTTATTCTTTTATGTTTGTTAGAACTTTCCATTTGGTCTCATTGTAATTTTATCGAGATTGGATAAGTGTCTCCAGAGATATGGAAATAAACATTTAAAAATAATACTATTTTTCGATTGAATGCTCCATTTACGAAAGATGTGCAAGTGTGTCTTTAAAGTGCAAATTTTTGTTCCAGTAGGGCGTCCCCCTAGGCTAATATACTAACAACACCTAAGTCATTTTAAAAGAGCTTTTCAACGATACGTTACACGATGGAGTAGACGACGAAAAAAAAATTGATCCCCACTTCACATGTAGGGGAGCTACCCCAGATTTTTTTTTATCCTAATATTATTTTACCACTTTGTCGGTGGTACTAACGGTTTCTTAGCCAAACCTCGGACAGACAGACGGACATGACGAAACTATAAAGGTTTCTTGTCAGGACAACGGAACCCTAAAAACTGATGTTATCGGATATATACATTGATGCCGTTATGCTAAGAACATCTTTTACGGATTTGTATGAAAGCTCTTCATCATAACAAGTCCATTGCTGGGATTATGCGCGATTTATTAGATGCACAGGGCATATTTCTAAGCACAATCTTCGGCTATACTGGTGTTTAATTTACGAGTACATTAATTCGCTCTTTAAAAATAGGTTTAAACTTAGAGTATAATCTTCTTTAATCTATCTATCTGGGCTAGCCATTATATCGCCCGCGTTTCACCTTTGAGATTGGTTATTATAATTTAAGAATTATAACGGGTGGTATGGGCATTATATGCTCTGCCGGATTTGCTACCACAATATAGCTTACCACCATCAAGGAGAAAATCTGCCGCCATAACCGTACGGTGTTCCGGCAACACATCCCTTGAGAGTCAGAGCGTTCTAGATAGGTCTAGAACGCTCAGACTCTCAAGGGATCTCATCTCAAGGGATGATGTAGACGAAGATGGTGAACACCCCCTAGGGTGTTCACCATCTTCGATCATAATCTTCGACTACATCATCGCTTACTACCAGGCTAGATTGGGGTCAAACACTATCATATCAGTTAGAGTCATTATCATATTAGAAAATAATTAGAACAAGTTATGGTGAACATTCAAAACTGTTATTTGTACTCAAATTCTATAAACGTGTTAAAAACAAGTAAAGTTATAAACAAGTAAAGACCCTCGTCATTATGTTTAATGGAAAGTTAAACATTACAATAGCTAACTAATACACTAGGCCAAATTCGACTGCAAAATTTCAGCTCAATCCGATAATAGCACACGGTTCAAAAATGGAAAACAGACAACTTACATACGAACTTTGCAAGTTTAAATAAAAGCTTGTAAAAAGAAGCGATTCTGTACAGTGTCACAAGTATAATTTGGCGGTGGTGGTTTTTGGAACTAATTCTTTTAATTGAAACTGTGAGTTGGACGTTTGAGAGATTACCGCGACATTATTGTTGATAAATCTGCTACATTAAAATAGTTCAATAATGCCAAAAGTAAATTAAAGTGGTTTAAGAGAAACTGTTATCAAAGTACAAAGTAAAAGCACAGTGGCGCACAGGCACGCCAAGTTATACTTGCCGGACTGTATTGTGCATCGAAATTTGTATCCGGCAGGCAGAGCAGCATAAATGTAGAGTAAATACATCTATACATCATCCAAAAAATTTTAAAAGTGTGGTCAAGAGTTTTACTCACTTTTACCCACTCTGTATTTATTTAAAGATCGTTAAATAAGATCTTTTTATACATATTCATATTATAATACAGATAAGTATGGGTGTTTTTAAATTTTTAATTTCAGTATTAAACTGAAGTTGCATAAGTATGCTAGTGATTATAATAATAATTAATATAATGAATTATGTATTCAATCTATGATTATAATAATACAGGATAATAAATATATTTTTTGGAATTAGTTACGGCACAGAATAAATAATAGTGTTACGGTTATAAGTACGGTACGTATGTCGCCTATAAGTACGTAAGAAAAAACTTCTGGAAAAAATGAAATAATCGTTTGTAATTATTTACATTTTATTTATAAATATTTTTTTTACATTTTCATGTCTTAGGTACAAGTGTGTCTTAGGTGTTCGTCAGGTTCGCCGTTTACCAAGCGTGGGCGAGGGGAGCAGAGTGGAGAAGTCCAGAGTGCGCCAGGGGAGCGGCGTAGGCGTGGTGCGCGAGCGGAGCGGACGCGTACACGCTGTGAGCGAGGGGAGCGGCGTAGGCGCTGTGAGCGACCACGGCGGGGCTGGTACGGACATCGACGCGGGACTGGTGGGACACGGCGGCTGGAACGGCGTGAGCGTATACGGGAGCGGCGTGAGCGTACACAGGTGCGGCATGAGCGTACACGGGAGCGGCCACGGCGTGCGACACCACGGCGGGCGAGGAGACCACATCAACGCGGGATTGGTGGGACACGGCAGATGGAGCAGCGATGATAGGCGCGCTGTATGCGAGGTGACCCAAGGAGCGCTTCTTCAGGTAGTGTCCGTGAGAGTAGGCAGAGTGAGCCAACAGAGGAGCGGAGTACACGGAGTGAGCGAGGGGAGCGGCATACACGGAGTGAGCGACGGGTGCGACGACAGCGCCGTGCGCTAGGGGAGCGTAGTGTCCCTCCAGAGCCTTGGCCTGCAGGTGCACGGCGCGGGCGTTGATCACCTCCGCGGTGTCCAGGGGGCGGCCGTGCGGGTCCAGCACGACAGCGGGGTGGTGCGGGGGCTGCGCCAGCGGCACCAGGGATCCACACGCCACGGAGGCTAAGGCGAACAACACCACCAGCGAATTCATTTTAATACGTGGTCTGTGTTTTTCTGACGAACTGAATAGATCACTTCAAACCGCACACGGTCGACTGATAAATTTGACGCGCTTTCTGCTATATTTATACTGACCGGATATAATTAAAAGGTAAGGTGATTTCTGTGGGTAATATTATAAGTAGATAGAACAATGTCAGTTGTCAATAAAAAGTTGGTTGGCCTCGGTACGTATGTGGCGGTCATAGCGAAAGAATTTCGTGGCCAGAGTATGTAGTGCGCAACGGTGGTGCCGCGATACAAGCTTAGATGTTATCAGCTTACTAGCTTATTAGAGTATAATATGCATTAATTAAATTTTAAATATATTGACTAACTACAATTTGCAAACCTACTTTTTTTGCGGATCAGATATATTTGCTAATGGTTAAATAATATTCATATAACCTTCCGCTAAAAGCAGTTAGCAATTAACAACGCACGGAGGCATATCGAATATTATCATGATTTTGCGATTGATTCAATTCTAGGCTTTTAACACTAAGTGAGCTTTTAAAATGTTCGTATGATTAAATAGATCAATCAATCAAAATACAAACTTTATAAATATACCGAACACCGAAAAAAATTAGTCAACCTAAAGATTACAACATTTTATATAGTACATATATATACGATCGAATATTATTTTTAATTAAACTAATAATAAAATTCAAAATAATCATGTCATATATTATAATATATATATTTTTTAAAAATAAATAGTATGTATTACAATGGCTGCTATAAGATCAAATAATCTAAATTATGTTAAAAATTATAGTGGGTCCTCATACAAGAAACGTATTTTTCCGGAAATCGGAACCCTACGTGTGCGGGCGGATCCGACTCGCACTTGGCCTGTTTATATAATATATAGATAAGTTCAGACAACTCATATTGGCGTTACGAAGTTCGCCGGGTCAGCATATACATATTATATGATATAAAGAATACCTATTTTTTAATATCGTATAGGCTAGCGTTTGACCACTTACCTCACCTGTTGGTAAGTGATGATGATGATTTATTTCCCTTGGTCACGGCAACACGCGTGAACGGCTGGACTGAATTCGCTAATTTTTTTTGTTGTGTTTGGTATTGTCAGGAGAAGGTTCCAAAGGTACGGCTACACCGCGACGTCTTGCGATCTGCGGACGCGATCTCAGTACTTTTCGATTGTTTTCTGATCGCGTTTGGTGTGAACCATTTGGTACAAATACTACTGCACCATCTGACCGCTGCCTAGATCGCGCAAGCAGGACGTTGCGGTTTGTCCGTACCTTAATGAAAGAAAAGTTTTAAATAAATGCAAGTAATTTTTAAAGCGCGCGAAGCCGTGAGGCGCATTTATCATAAATATGACGGTGCCATCTGAGATGTCATAAATGATGACTGACAAAAATAAAAATCTTCCAATGACGGAGGATAGAGTAATCCAATTATCTTGCAGTTCTACAAGACAACAGACTAACACAACACTTTTTTGTAGTGGTAGGACTATTGCTAGTCCGCCTGGGGCGGTACCACAACTTTGCCAATTAATTTTCAGCAGTGAAATAGGAATGTTTTTCGGTTGTAACTGCAAGGTGTCCAGTGAAATTACAGGGCATGTGAGAGTTGAGACTCAACAGCTTTATGTCTCAAGGTAACAGGTGTAGTGCGGTGACATGCAACATTCTGGCAGTCCAGAATTTTGCATGCCGCTGTACCTATTAAGGCGGCAATAGCCCAATGGATAAGGTGTCGGACTGGCGATCGAGAGGTCGTGAGTTCGATTCCCACCCCACCCCTTGCACTATTGACGTGAACCCACTCCAGACACAAGCATATTTAGCTTAGTTGGAGGGGTTAACAAGAATACTAGTAATGTGCAACCCACATTGCGAGTAATCTTTAAAAAACAAAAAAAAAAAAACTTCATAACCAAACTGTTAAACTGTTATTATAGGTAGACGTTATCGCTAACCATCAGGCGAGCGTCGAGCTTGTCCTGTTACCTTATATCATAAAAAAAACACTATCCGCACTACCATGGAGCGCACTACACTCAACGTCGGGTGAGAAGGCGGCCATGTGCGTGTCTGTACGGAATAAAGTTAGTAAAGAAAGTTACTACTACCTACAGATGTACATACAGAACATGTGCTTGTTTGTAAGTGGAAGATGATAGAGAGACGATTTAAACTTTAATTTATAATAGTACTTTAAAGATAGAAATGTCTCAGCTAATATTTTTTATTAAATAAAGCGGAGTAAATTATATTTCAAAGCTTTTCGTATTTGGCTCACAATAGTCTGAATAGTCAAAAAGATCATAATCTGCATTTTGGTGTCATTCTAAATTGTGATAAAAATGTCTTCACAAAGGGATCAAAATTGCTTGACCAGTAAATATTCGTAGAGGTCCTGCGCACGCGCTGTTGAAAGGCAACGCTCAGTCATGCGAGGCAGTTACCAAGACCACGAGGAATTACTCGATTACTAATACGATTTATTATAGTTCCGTGTTCTGGATTTAATTGTATATTCGATTCAATAAGGTGTGAATTGTGTAGATAAGCATCGAAAAAAAAAATTCTTAAAATAATTTATTTAGCTTTAGAAGTTTTCTGAACCTGACCTGAATAAAATAGTAGTTGGTGAACTATTTTACCACATTATAAAAACTGAAATCCAACCCGTGTTGATAAAAAAATCTACCTATATGAATCGCCGAACCACTTTACATTAAAAACATCGATCCGTAGCTAATAAAAAATAATTCATTGAAAATAAAATAGTCATTAAAATAGTTTAAAAACTAAAATAACCGACTTCCATGTCGCGCGTCAGTTTCAGTTGCAAGTTTGAGACGTTTATCGACATATCTCTGGAGATACTTATCAGATCTCTATGAAATGATCATGGTACCACCCTGCATTAAAATTATTTAAAAAGCATTTATAATAATTAGGTTTTAAAGGTCACGTCATTAACAAGATATGTAACCACATAATCTACAAAACGAGTATTAATAAATATAATAACGCCAGAGACAAACTGAGAGTAGGAAAATTACAGAAACAAATTCACTCACAATTCTCGGAACACTTACAGGAATCAAAACTTTATTATAAGTTTTATAAAGGAGCCTAGGAAGAGGGGGGGGGGGGACGATGGGGGGGGGATTTCAGCACTTTGTCGGCGTAATTTATATACATACCCCTACAAAATTACAGCTTTCTAGTATTAACGGTCTCTTAGCAAAACCTCGGGCAGACAGACAGACGGACATGACGAAACTATAAGGGTTCCTTGTCAGGACTACGGAACCCTAAAAAATAATAATACCTCGACTGTATATACATTTAATTTTTTTTAGTTTTGTTTAGTTCGTCTGGACCGTACCTACTATTAACATAATTTTCACTTATTTAAAAGTGAAAAAGAAATGATTAGTGCAAAGTGTCCAGTGAATTTGTAGGACATTAAAAAAGTATTATGGTATCGTGTGACCTGCAGATCGCGTGACGTAAGTATCCACAGAAGTGTATAGGTACGATCATACCGCGGCGTCATGCGTCCGCGTGCGCGTTTGCGATCTGAATTTCTATTGTTTTCTGATCGCCGTAGATCGCATTTGGTGTGAACCAGTCGGTACAATTACTACTGTGTTATCTGATCGCCACCTAGATCGCGCACGCAGGACGCCCCGGTGTTGCCCTTCCTTAACTAGTATGCCTTACTATTTAGACTTCTGTGGTAGAATCTGATTCAGCCAGGCGCATTGGTCGTTCTGCTACAATACAATACAATACAAATACTCTTTATTGACACCAATTACAAAAAGATCTTAAGATAGGACTTAACTAACTAAAATAAGGTACAATGGGCGATCTTATCGCCAAAAGCGATTTCTTCCAGACAACCTTTGGATGGACATAACATTATAAAATGAACATTGGACGGTAGTGTTATTTATATAAGGAAATATAAAAACTCTTAATAAATATTGCTTATAGACTACATAGACGGTTACATATTATAATATAATAAGCATACATATTCCACAATATAAACTTACATATACATATTAATAGATATAAATATTGCGAAATATTTAATATTTAAGATAAATAATGGAAGAGAAATAAAATTTACGTACATGTTCCTTGAAGCTATTTACGGACAGTGCACGCTTCGGGTGGAATCTTGCAAGCTAAATTAGACCCACTTCCCGATGTTCGATTGGACTCTAATTTGGTGTACTTATGTATCTTCGGTGACAATACAATGATATGGTACCATGAAGCTGGTCAGATGATGGAGACGGAAGGTGGCCACGGCATCTCTGTGATAAAACAACATAACGCCACCGAGTTTGGGCTCGATTAATTTGTCTTGAAGAGAACTTTTCATCTAGATGATATCCAGGGTCTGATGATGAAGCTGGAAGGTGGCCACGGCATCTCTGTGATAAATCATCATAACCCTACCGAGTTTGGGCGCGATTGATTCGTCTTGAAGAGAACTTTTCACCTAGATGATTTCCAGGGTCTGATGATGAAGCTGGAAGGTGGCCACGGCATCTCTGTGATAAATCAACATAACCCTACCGAGTTTGGGATCGATTGATTCGTCTTGAAGATAACTTTACACCTAGATGATATTTAGCGATTTGTGATGAAGCTGGAAGGTGGCCATGGCATTTCTGTTATAAAGCAACATAGCCCCACCGAGTCGATTGATTTTCCTTGAAGAGCACTTTACCCATAATCACATCAAATATCCGTGGAATATTTTAAAACATCATGCCTTCTGTTAAATACTTAGGTAGTAGGTAAGTAGTCGGTATCTATCGCTACCTACTAAAAAGTTAAAAATAAATTGTAAGTAAAAAATATTTTTAAAAACAAGCTTTTATCTGGGACAATGAACTAAAATGTTAAAAATAAATTCTAGTAAGTATTTGGCGTGTAGGTACTTACCTATATTTTTAAAAGCTTGAGGCACTGAAGTATAGTAATTACCTAGCCTGAAAAACGGGTAGTGCTTCAAGTTTTTAAGAATATAGGTAAGTACCTACACGCCAAATACTTACTAGAATTTATTTTTAACATTTTAGTTCATTGTCCCAGATAAAAGCTTGTTTTTAAAAATATTTTTTACTTATAATTTATTTAGTAGTGCTTTTGACGTTATATGAAATTAGATTATATTAATCGCGCCTAAGCTTAACGAGTCGACTGTAGTACACGTAGCTAATCGCAAGCGGACGTAGCATTTGTTTAGTAGATCGATAAAGGATATACTTATTTAGTTAATTAATTTCTGCGTCACTATTTTTTATTTGAAATAGTCATTTGAGTATGTACGAGTAATACATTGTACTAAATAGTCTTCTATAATGTCGCTGCTTGGAATCCATAGGCAAAGCAAAGAAGTTTGGCATCTATTACATAGGCTGCATTATTTTATATTGTAACTGTTGTCTTGTGTGTATTACTTTAAATTATTAGTGCTATCTCACGTGGATACAAACCATCCTAGTGAGATAGCACTCTAAACCTGCGTCCGTTTCGTTGTCGATGTTTTCGTATAAACCACAGTTTATGTATTTACTGTGTATAAACTGAGTGGCCTCTGTTGTCAGATTTTATTGGCCGCCTTGGCCCTAGATTTAACCCGTTATAATAGAGCCTGTTACCTGTTATAGCTTATTAGTCAGGACATAGATCTTTCCCATGGCATGCTATTGAGCTCGATTTATAGTTTTTCACCGACTTCACAATAAAAGGAGGAAGTTCTCAATTCGACAGTTTTTTTTTTAATGTTTGTTACCTCATTTATGATTTTGGAAATTCTTTCTTTGTTTATGAGATTATATATTATACACACTGAAAATGACTAGTGCGGCATTGAAGTCGGTTTTTTTCGTTTAGTAAACAACTTTGAATATCTTTTCCACATACTGCCATTTTCACAAAATACAATTATATAAATGTTGTCCACCAAGTTAGATTGAAATCGTGGTGAAGCGCTTGCATATTGAGCATTAAAACAGTAATCGGACTTCGGAAACTACGGTACGTTATTCGAACCATGGCTTTCACTACTCTACCTATACCTAAATGTCCTTTTGATTTTACTGGAAGTGATGTTAAAACCCTCTCATATAAGGTAAATGTTGATTCGTCTATTAAACAGAACGTAAGTCGATTTTTAATTTCTTCAGAATGTATAAAGCTTTATTGATTTATTTGGTACGAGTACAGTAAATACATTAAATAAAATGTCTCATTCTGCCTGCAATTATTTTAAATTGTATAAAATTGCACGCCTTGACTGCAAAATTACGACCTGTACTCCTTTCAAGGTTAAAACAAATAGTTCTTGATTTGAGTACTTTATTCTAGGCCACATTGTTTCTACCTCGACGATGATTTAATAAACCTAATAAATAATCTGTTGTGCAAACAGGCATTACGGGTATCAGTATGAGTTTTTTAGATTGTGTTTAATTATTATTTTATATTTAAAAATAAATGTTTAGGTACTGAAACATAGAGGTACGTGTAATTGTATGGTTGGCTACCCTACTTCAACATTTTAGGGTTCCGTACCCAAGTATTAGTAATAGGGTTCCTTTGGTACCCACCAAAGGAACCCTATTACTGATACTTCGCTGACCTGACGTCCGTGCGTCCTTCCGTCTGTCCGCATTTCAGAGCTTCTGTATCTCCGTAGCCGTACGAAGTGTGTTTTACGATGGGAGATTTAACAACAAATACTAAAAACATAATGAAATAAAAAATAAAAGGGGGGCCCCATACAAGAAACGTGTTTTTCAGGCGTTTTATGCTCGATCTTACAAACCGTGATAGATAGAGACCTTAAATTTGATCATAGTGCTCATTTGCTTGTATTACAATGGTTGCTATAACATGAAATAATAAACCCAAAGTTAAAGAGGGAGAGTCCTTATACAAAAACACGTATTTTTCCGGCATTTGTTACATCGACACCCCACGTGTGCACTCGCACCATAAAAAAAATACGATCGAATTGAGAAACCTCCTGCTTTTTTTAAGTCGGTAAATAATTGAACTTTGAACATTAGGTAGGTTGATGATTCGGTAATCGATTTTCTTTCTGCCGGCTAGTCAAGCGTTTGACTATTATCCACTATCTTATCTTGAGGTACGGAACCCTTTAAACTATAAGAACCAACTTCAAACATCGCGCTAGTTATTTTCTGTATTACAGTATTTTGGAGTATTTATAAAATAAACAATACTATAAAAAAAACGTACGCCACAGAAGTATAACTTCCATTCCATAGAAAATAAATAACTAAAATGCAGTAGTGATTAACGATAAATATTAAAATTAATCAAAAAGATTTTATTTAAGTAAAAAAGGTTTTATTAACGTAAAAATATGACGTTCTTACGAATTGACATATACAACTTGAACATAGTCATGCCACCTAGAACTAACTTCACGGTGTAGAATTTAGGTGTCGGTGTGCGCGCGCATCGTAAAAATTCACTCTCATCATTTTTCTCTATCGCCCCAAAAGAAGTATAACTACAAAAACGTACTATTTTTATGACTATTATAATGTTTTTTTTTAAATTAAGTCATATTGAATGTACATATGGCTGAGTACAGAGAACTTTGTTAATAATTATAAAACGAACATCTTGTATTACCTTACCTTGTATACCTGTATCCTCAATAAATAAATTGATCCATTAATTGAATTAATTATCAAAATCGAAAATAAGACTTCCAAATTCGGATATAAATAAGATGACCTTTACTGATATCAAATGACGATGTGATTGAACAACAAGATATCCTATTAGTCGTGTTTTGAAAATTTGGTTTTTACGTACGTGATACTATCATACTGAAGGAATTCCATTCTTTGGCAGTACGATTGATGAGTGTGTTAGCAAAACGTGCGAGCAGACGAAATATAGACTATAGAACGGTGAGAACCATAATTTTGCAATAATAATTATGCGATTTGAACATTCTTTACAGAACCCATTATATAGTCTTACCAAAATTTCATTTTGTATAAAAAAAATATTAATTCAAAAATGTGTCTTGCCATGTGCCTTATTTTATTTATACGATAAGATGTTACCATAAAAAGTATAACTTAACGCAATTAATTCATACTTGTAAAATGTTTTGATAACTATAATAAATATAATGATTGACGAATAACAGCAAGATCATCATCTAAAACCGAAAATAATATGTATCTATAAGATTTGGAGGAAATTATTCAGTCGCCCTCCTTACCAAATGTCTCAAGAATACCGCTTCTCGATCATTAACCAAAATGTTCTATAATAGCTGAGGACTAAAACGAATGGGAGCAACCCTTCGCTGTTTTCGTATTCGTCTCAGATCTATCCTGTCTACAGCTTGTTCCGGTGAAACGATAGGTTGATGGCACACTGACCATCTTGCATAGCACAGACTCTAGGATTACTCTAGGTTTATATTATACGTTAAGCTATATCATTTTAAGATTCAATCTGTTGCAACGAGTCCTTCAAAACAGGCGTTAAAACAAATTCACGGGATTTTTGCTCGTTGCCGGGCTGTCTCTTGAAAGGCGTTCACATGTCCGCCTGAGTTGGTACCAAAAGTAGCTTATAAGCATCAAGGAGAAAATCTGGCGCTATAAAATATATGGTGTTCCAGCAGCACTCTCTTAAAGAGGCAGACCATTAGGTATAGGCCTAGCGTGGTCATCATCCTCGACCACATCGTAGCTTACCACCAGGCGAGATAGTAATCATTTGATTACTAGCATATCAGATATTAAAAAATAATTTATTTAACTTGATGATTATTTAGAAGACATATCCAGACAGTAGTGCTATGTATTTGTATTTCATTTCATTGTGATCATCATATGATAAATCTAATTAAATGAGTGAATTGTTTGCTCTCTCTACAAAAAATATTCAGGCGATCATCGCAACCCATATATTTCGACGATTCGAGTAGGTATAAAATTAGGTGCTGACAGGTTTTTTAGGATTCCGTAGCCGAAGTGCAAAAAACGAAACCCTTACAGATTCGTCATGTCTGTCTGTCTGTCCGTATGTCACAGCCACCTTATTCCAAAACTATTAAGACTACACAGTTGAAACCTGGTAGGTAGGTGAATCTGTCTGTGAACCGCTTCACGATTGATATACAAAAATAAAAAATAAATAAAAAATAAGGCATGCACGAACTAAAAAAAAATTGTTTTCATCAAACCTATACGTGGGCTGTGTCTATAGATAGGTCTTTTAAAATGACGTCGAGGTTTCTAAATACCATTTTTTCTCATTTGAAAGATAAACACTGAACAAGCCTTGATTGCTCATCTTATAGAGGGCCTTACATGGTCTAAGGGTTGTTGTTCTAATTTAAACTTCGGAACTGGGTTTTACATCTACTTTATTGTAGTTTTAATTCATTATTTACTTTTGCATTTTTGAATACACTGACATATATTTGTCACATGTCAAACTTGGCAATGTGTTTTTATTATACAAAAAACTTATGGTTTAATAACAAAAAAGGATATTACTTGTACATATAGCCCACCTAGGACGAACCCAGCTTTGTCCTACGTAAATTCTACATGAATAGTCCCATAACAAACATTACAAACATATAAAAACAAATAACATAAATATACCTCATTTAACTAAATATTCACCTAAGATAACTATAAAAATTAGTGAGCAATCGGAAGCAAGCACAGCTTATTTACAGGACGTTTACGTTTACTTACAGGACTTACAGGACTCGTACTAAATTATCCGGACCTGGATGGATAGCAATTACCCTGCCATACAACCACCGACACACAGGTAAGTTATCTTCCCGTACTGTTACTACGTCACCAATACGAGGCTGAGGCATTTCCGACATCCAGCGGTATCTTTTATAAAATCTAGTCAAATACTGCTTGGACCATTGACGCCAAAATTCTTGGGTCATCCGTTGAGTATACTGCCACCTACAAAGCGAACTTATATTTGAAGACTCATAGTTGTTATCAGGGGGAGTGACCAATGCTTCACCAATAAGGAAATGACCTGGTGTCAATATTTTAAAGTCTTCTTCTTCTTCAGTACCGGTTAGTACAGAGAGAGGCCTGGAATTTAAACAGGATTCGATCTGTGCTAGCACCGTAGACATTTCTTCAAACGTCAATGTAGATACACCAATAGTGCGCTTCAGGTGATATTTTAGTGATTTGATGCCAGCTTCCCACAGACCGCCAAAGTTAGGTGCGTGAGAAGGAATAAAGTGCCACGAACATCCGTTGGTGGCTAAAGTATCGGCAATTTCATAAATCATGGAGCCCTTTTCATTAGCAAATAATCGTTTTAGCTCACTTGCTGCTCCTGTAAAGTTCGTGCCATTATCGCTCCATAAATTGCAACAAAATCCACGCCTTGCCACAAATCTTTTCAAAGCTTGAAGAAATCTTTGTGATGTAAGATCGCTGACAAGTTCCAGGTGAACCGCACGTGTCACCATGCATATAAATAAACAAATATAACCCTTGTACGATTTATAGCCGCGGCTTTTTGCTGTCCGTATTTGGATTGGACCAGTATAATCAACTCCGCTAGATTTAAACGGACGAGATGGAGTTGACCTAACCGTAGGTAATTGTCCCATCAATTGGGCTTGAGTATTCCCTGTATGTTTAACACATGTTACACAATTCCGATAACATGACTTCACAAGTCGTCCAGCATTCAGAATCCAATACTGAGATCGTAAGTAACACAACATTAACTGAGGGCCACCGTGCAGTGTCTGCTTGTGTGCTGGATGCACACAAGTAGAATAGTCAGATGGGATTCCTTTGGCATCAACACAGGATGTTTTCGAGTTGAATTCAACATTGAAAGTTCAAGTCTGCCCCCGACTCGTAAAATTTGATCTTCGTCTATGAATGGATTTAAAGATCGAAGATTACTGCGCCTTGGTAAAACTTCGCCTTTCTTTACAATTGCAATTTCTTCGCTAAAACATTCTAATTGAATCTGCCGAATACAACTGTTCAATGAATGTTTTAATTCTTGGGATGTCAAAAACCCGACTGATCTCTCAGTTCTATTTATTTTCAGGTTATGGCTGAAATGTTTGCAATAAGCAATAACCCGGATCATCCCGGTAAGTGTAGAGAACCTTTCCAAAAACTTGACATGAACTGTAGCACAGCAAGTTCTTGTTTTTGCTTCCTCTAAATTTAAATGAAAATCCTTCAACTTTGTATAATTGATGTGTTGTTTGTGCTGAAAATCTGGCCCGTTAAACCAAATCATATTTTTCAATAATTCTGACGGAGACTGACCTCTTGAAGCTGGTGTGGTGTGACCAATGGTGCGCATCTAAATTTAAAATTATTTCTGACACACGATTAGCCACAAAAACTTTCCATCGACTTGGATGACTATTCAACCAAGACAGAACAACGGTGGAGTCCGACCAAGCATGTAAGTGAGTCTTTTCAATGTTCATGACAGATGCAATCTCGGTCATTAACCGTGTCAATAAGACGGCACCACACAACTCAAGCCTTGGAATCGATACCGGATTGATTGGAGCGACCTTCGTTCTTGCAGATATCAACGACACCTTAATGTTCCCTTCAGCATCCACAACGCGAGCATAGACAACTGCAGCAAAGGCGTCTTTCGAGGTGTCACTAAAACCATGCAACTCGATAAAACTGCCAGTTTTGATTCCAATCCACCGAGGTATAGAAACATTTATCAATAATTTTAATTCCTTTTTGTATGTGTTCCACTCATTCAGAATATTTGATGGTACGGTCTCATCCCATTCAATTCCTGCCAGCCATAATTTCTGTATGATCATCTTTGACACAATTATGCTTGGCCCTACCCAACCAAGGGGGTCGTAAAAACGACATATATTTGAAATGATTGATCTTTTAGTTGCAGGTTCTTCAATGTCAAGTAAATCAATCTGGTAGCGGAAGGAATCGTCGTGTCGGTCCCAGGTAAGTCCTACAATTTTAATTACCTCATCAGTTTTTATTTTCAAACTTTCCTTCACTTCTTGTGCTTCACCTTTACCGTCCTTATCTTTCTCAATTTTCTTCATTTCTTGCAGTAACTCCTCATTATTACTAGACCACTTTTGTAAGCTAAACCCGCCCTTTGCCATAAGGTCATTCATCTCCCGATATAGTTTAATTCTATCTGCCACATTTTCGCATCCTTCTAGCAAATCATCATCAACATAGAATTTGCTTAAAACTGCTTTTGCTGCCTTTGGATAATTATGGCCTTCATCTATACTTAGTTGCTGTAATGTTTTCACGGCGAGATATTGAGCAGAAGCTACGCCGAAAGTGACACGTAACATTCTATAATGTTGTATGCTCTCATCTGAATCATTACGCCATAAAATCCTCTGATAATCAATATCTTCTCGATGTACCTTTACCTGTCGATACATTTTTACTACATCGGCAGTTATACAAATACATGAGAGTCTCCAAAGCATTACAAGATGCTTTAAATCTGCTTGCAGCGGTGGACCAACTAAAAGATGACTGTTTAGTGACCTTCCGTTTGTGCCTTTGCAAGATGCATCAAAAACTGTTCTGACTTTTGAAGTTTGCTTATCTTCTCGCACTACGGCATGATGAGGTAGATAAACCGCCCTAGGGATTGTTGATTTCCATATCTGGTACAGGTTCCATATGATTTAATTATAGATATTCATTAATAACTTCTTTGTATTTCTCTTTCAGATCTCCATTCTTCAACCTTCTTTCTAAGGAATACAATCTCCTTTCAGCTATTCGTAAAGAGTTATCTACTTCTGGAGTTGGAACTTGCAATGGAAGACGCACAATGTATCTACCTTCTTCATCCCTTGATGTAGTATTTGCAAAATATTCTTCGCAGCGTTTTTCGTCTTCAGTTCGCAGCTTTTCTTTAGACATAGGAACATCATCTTCAAGCTCCCAAAACCGTTTCAATAAATCATTGTCTTCAACTAAATGCATGACTTTAACTGATATTCCATCTTTTGCATCCAGAGCACCAGACAAAATCCACCCTAGAGTAGTATATTGAGCAACTGGCGATCCATTTGGACCTTTCTTAATCCCTTCTTGAAGGATTTTCCCATAAATGTCGGCGCCCAATAACATATCAACACGACTCGGTGTGTGATATTCTGGATCTGCTAAAGCCAATTCCTTTAGTTCCTTCCATTCGACACTTTGACGAACCTCCCTAGTTGGTAAAACTGTGGTGATGGATTTGATCACATGTGCCGTCACATGGATAATTACATTTGGATCAATCCGCGACGATATTTTTTAAGTCACAGTGGCCTTGGAGATCAACTCTTTGTCTCCACCTACTCCTGTAATATTTACCTTTGATGGAGTCTTTTTTAATCCTAATTGCTGAACCGTCGTTTCTGTTATAAAGGACGATTGTAAACCTTGGTCCAACAATGCACGGATTGTATAAGTTTGGCCTTTCTTTGACTCGGTCTTTACTAAGGCCGTTGCCAATACAACTAGGTTATGTCTCTTCGTGAAACATGAAACCATCTGAGAATCTGGTGTTTTATCATTTAATGATGAACCCTGTTCCGTATCCTCACCCGCACTAGAACTTGTAGTTGCAGTATGGGTGACATTACCCTTAGACGTTCCCTCACTTGAAGGATGTAACAAGGCATGATGTTTACTATTGCATATGCGGCATTTGAAATTAGTTGAACAATTTTTGGCAGTGTGATTACTTCCCAGACAGCAGAAACAAATATTGTTCGACTTGACAAAGTTACGCCGCGAGTCTACCAAGTTTTTCCGAAACTCCTGACACTGAAAAAGCTTGTGTTCCTCCGTACAAAACGGACATTGAATCTTTGCAACGTGCATAGATTTTGTTTTGTTTACAGGCATGTTACGACTCTGACTTGTTGTATTGGACCTAGAATCCAGAAACTCGAGTGCTCTATAACGTTTCGTTAGAAAGTCCTGAAATTGCTTATATGTAGGCAAATCACCAGAAGTACTGTTTATAGCACTGAATTCCCAATGTCTTCTAGTTTCTGGGTCCAATTTTAACGCTATCATATGAATAACAAGAATGTCCCAGTTGTCAGTCTTGACACCTAAATTAGACAATGCTGACAAACAGTCATTTGTGGTACCTATAAGATCCTTCAGCCCACTGACTGACTCATGAGAAAGATTCCTTTGACTCAACAATCTTTTTAGAATATGATATGAGATATATCTTTTATTGTTATATCTTTCCTCGAGTAATTTCCAAGACCTCGCATAATTATCATGAGTAATTGGAATGTTGCTCAGTAATTGCTCTGCCTCACCAGTTAAATATCCTTTAAGATACAGCAATTTTTGAGCATCGTGTAAATCATTATTGTTATGGACAAGCGATTTGAATAAGTCTCGAAATGTACTCCATTCTGAGTATTTTCCCGAAAACGGTTGAATATTAACCTTTGGTAACCTAATTTGAGTACGTGACACGTGAGTTTGACTTGGAGAGCCTTCATTAGTATTTGACATATTTGACAACTTTGACTTTAGTTCACATATGAAATCAAGAAAAAGCTCATCACATTTGTCGTATAGTTCAGATTTTACATAATCTGAAGCCTTTACGTTCACAGGATCATAATTCTTCATTAGTTCTTTATGTCCAGACAAGAATTCTAACCGTAGTTGTTCCACGGAGTCTAGTCTTCCCTCTATATATTCTTTGGTTAATCTTTTCTTGGGCGCTTTTTTAAAATTTGTTTTCGCCTTGAATAAACACGAAAAAAGATCGGTTTGGAAACTTATTAGCGCTTCCATTTTTACTAAATAAATGAAATCGTACAAAATGTAAATCAATTAACCAAAGAAAATATTACGTAAAATAAAGAATATCAAACAAGAAAAGCTAAAATTATTTCTATGTCTATATATCTATTTGCACACCATCCTGTATTTAAATTTTGCAATTTTCCTCAAATTAAATCTTCATTGAAATAATGTTCACTTTATCTTGAATCGACACTAATCTTGAATAAAAGAAGTACTCACAGTTTGTCCTGCACTCACTGTAACCGATGACGCCGGAGACAGCTCCTGCTGTAAATCCACCCGTCACACCTCCTCGCTAGACACCCCGGTCTAAGCGTGACTCGTAGTTGAAGTTGGGCCCCGACGACGTGCAACCAGACAGTGACTCTCCTGGCACACTGTCTGCGTTCCCGTCCCGTAAGGACAACACTCACAATACTCCACTACTACGCGAACACCTTCCGGATTAGTTCCGGACCTGACAGTGCTCTTCCACAAACAGCTGTCTGAGGCTCACCCGGCCTCTGGCTTGCATATGTGATAGTAATCCACTATCAACATAATATCCGCAAGCTACATTGACTGGATTAGTCGACTACGAAGGACCATGAACAAGCCTTGATTGCTCATCTTATAGAGGGCCTTACATGGTCTAAGGGTTGTTGTTCTAATTTAAACTTCGGAACTGGGTTTTATATCTACTTTATTGTAGTTTTAATTCATTATTTACTTTTGCAATTTTGAATACACTGACATATATTTTTCACATGTCAAACTTGGCAATGTGTTTTTATTATACAAAAAACTTATGGTTTAATAACAAAAAAGGATATTACTTGTACAAACACTTCTAAAGTGGTCAATTGTGTGTCCCTCCCCTCTAACTTTTAAAGTAAGGTAAAAAAATATATACGCTGTAGATCTCAATAAACACTATCAATGATAATTTAAGAATATACGAATAAATAATATATATTATACGAATAAATACGAAAAAAACCGACTTCACATGCCGCGATAGTGAAAATATCCACTAGCATAGCACTAGCATAGCACTCCGCCGCGCATCACGCTTTACGTAATTAATTAATTTGCTTGTTTGGCGCCGACTCAAAATTACTTAGGTACACATACTTACATTAGTTTAAGAACTTAGTTATTATGTTTAGTTAAAAACTCAAAACAATTACAAAAATATATACTTAGGATACTAACAGTATTTTAAGAACTTCGTTATTAACTTCGTTAAAAACATTTTATTATTTTTTGCTTTTCAGTCTTTTCGGCGGTTTAATTTTTTGTTAAAAAGTTAATTTTATAATTTTTGTGGCCATAATCTACTATGTTAAAAGCGGGCGTCATTGCTTACCCCTGGCCTAGACAAACGTTATATAAAACATTTATGCTCTATAATAATACTAAACTAAAAAAAAACTACTTCCAACGTCACGTTAGTCATTTTCAATACTAAGTTTGAGGTGTTTATCTTCATATCTCTGGAGATACTGAACATATCTCGATGAAATTTAAATGGTACCACCTGTAAAATATCATCATCATAATCAGCCGGTATCAGTCCACTGCTGGACATATGCCTCTCTCAGAACACGCAGCTGAGCCCGACTTTCGGCTCTTTGTTTTTTCCAGTGTTTGTTGACATACATTGATGATATGATAAAATCATCAAAATAATGATACCTTTCTCCATTATTTTTGTTGATTTATTCAAAACGGCCTGACCGATTTCGTTAAAATTTAAATGGGACCCCCTTGGGTGTATACTCTTTTCAATAAAAAAAGGATTATAAAAATCAGACTACTCTGTAAAAAGTAATGCGTGGTCACACATACAAAAAAAAAATATATACGCGTTGACTTGATAACCTCCTCCGCTTTTTTTTTCGTCGGTTAAAAATACTCTACTGTGTTACGGTAACCTCCGAGTGCGAGTCCGACTTGCACTTGGCCAGTTTATTATTTTAGTAAAACGATACTTCATTTTGATTTTGAGCTCAGTGTGTTCCCGTCTTCAATATTTAATCTAATAACATCTAACCAAGGTCTGAGGGCATGTCCGTTACGCATTTAGTCCCTTTCAAAGGGTCAACGAACTTTAGTTATAAGCTCACTTAAAATGTCCAAGTCTATAAGATAATCTAATAACGAAAATAGCCGTTTGGTTAAACTAATTTTCTTCAGCATTTATTAACACTTCAAAGAACTTTCATTAAGAATAAGTTTATGAAACTCTTTTACCCCGTCGACCTACATTTAGATGGTGTTTTTTACAAAAAGTTGGTACGTTATTTCACACAAGGTATTTTAAAATGTTTTGATAGCTTTGTTTACGTAGGTGTTTTTTCGTAAAATATATGTAATACTTGCTGACCCGGCAGACGTTGTTTTGCCATATAAATAAATGGCTATTAAAAAATAAGGGTTGATCGTAGAAGGGTGAAAATTGAGGATTGTATGTATTTTTGTATGTTGTATCATAAAAAAATAGAAATTAAAAATTTTGTCTAAAAAATAAAATAAAAAAATTAGGGGTGGACTACCCCTAACATTTAGGGGGATGAAAAATAGATGTTGGCCGATTCTCATAGATACCGGATAAGCACAAAAAATTTCATCAAAATCGGTCAAGCCGTTTCGGAGGAGTATGGCAACGAAAACTGTGACACGAGAATTTTATATATTAGATATATTTATTTTGTTTAGTATGTTTCTATTTTTCTTTTTTTCGTACAAATAACATTAAAAAAAACCAATTATACGATTTTATAATGATGATGACTATGCGTTATCATTTTAACGTTAGTATAATTGTAGTTGTTTATTTTTCAGAATAGTCTGACGACAATCAAGGGCTGCGTCGTGCTGCCGGAACACCGTAAGGTATGGTAGCAAATTTTCTCCTTGATGGTGGTAAGCTGCTTTTTGGTAGCAGGTCAGGCGGGGCATTGATTTAATGCTCATACAACCTATCAAATGTTACATCAGGGACAGTTTTTAAACCAGCTACCCTCAAGTTAGAAAATCTGTCACCAAACATCTAATATGTTCCGTCCGGTAGCTATCTTCGAGAGCCAGTTCCCATTCTAGGACTAGCGTTCTTACCATCTTCGACCGCGCCATCAATTATTACCAACAAGTGAGATAGTGGCCAAACGCTACCCTATAATATATAAAAAAAAATAACTGATTGGCGAATTCTCTTTGAGGTTGTGGTGCTAGCTTTAGCACTTAAGTATTTTTGAAATGGCTGCCCTACTTATTTAGTCCTAAAGGTGTTTCGTCAGGTCGTTGACCACCCTCTGAACTGTTATAAATATCATTCTTCCTTGTTATTTCCAACGATATGACGTCGACTTTGCTGAATAAATAAAATAAAGCTTACAACCGTCCCGGCACCTTATAAAAGGACACAAAAATAACTGGGGCGTTCTAAATGAGTTACAGAAATGAGAGCCCAGATATAGAATTAGTGTTTTTTGCTAAACAAAATACCTTTTTGAACTCATATTGCAACGGTCAAATAAGTCAAGATATAAATATAATATAAATACAATGTCTTTTAAGAGTTGCATGGAGAAAATGTTCTGAAATGACGTAGGCTTTCCTTTTACGTCCTCTATCTCCTTAGGTCACATCCAGCAACCTTGTTAAGATGTGTCCATAATATGTGGTATGAGAAAAGCATTCTAACCATGACTTCGGATTACAAAAGCTTCCATAAAAGGTGGCTTCATAAAAATGCTCCAAACTTATCTCTTTATGCAATAAGCTTTGTTAATGTTTTCTACGTGACATATTTTAGTTATTGCTGTACTGAATAAGGAATTATTTCTTAGTTGTTCCTGATGCAAGTCACAGCGTTCATTTCATCAGAATGCTTGCGCAAGCTGATCGAATAGATAGCTTATCGCCTTTGCACTTTAAGTGTACTTTGTATCTAACTATTTAGTTATAAAATGGTGTACGTGTTGGTTTGTTAAGTCTGTATTTATGTATAGAGGATTTTGTAGAGGTACCTCTAACCTTTTTAAGGTTGCGTCGTATTTTAAATAAGTCGTGTCCGTCTGTCGGTCAGTCCGTCTATCCGTATTAAATCTTTAATGCTTTTAAATTTTTACGTTCTTTTTTTTTAACTGTTAAAACTTTAAAGAAAATTACAAGGAATTATGAGAGACTCATAAATGTTTCAGAGTTCAACCTCAGTGCAGTGACGCTGAAGTTTTGGCAATCCAATTATAGATAGATATCATCGATTAACATCAGGTGAGCGTCGTGCTGGACTTGTTACCTTTTATTATCAGAAAAGTCTTGTTTGTTCTCTTTTTATTTAATCACAACAAAATTTCTATACGATTTCTGATGTTGGTATGAAAACTGACCTAGGGATAGAATACCACATCGATGGTTTGACAGCATCAAAGAGGTAACAGGAAAAACTCTTCAAGAACCATTGAACTGGCGTCGAACAGGAATATATGGTGAAATATCATACTATTACTAACATTTTATGGAATCCAATTTCTGAAATAAATGATTTATTATTATTATATAATAATATATCACGGGCTGCAAATCGTCCGGTCCTTTGGAAGGCATTGACGGAGCCGAAGCCAACGTCAAGAGGCCCTTTACAATATTAAATTAAATAAAAATATTTGTGGATGGAGAGATGAAAAATAAATATAAAAAGATGGTACATTAATTTACTATGGCTATGAATGTGTGCTGCTTAATGTCTGTTTTCTGGTCTATGGGTATATGCCGTACCTCAGTACGGCACCCGCCAATTATGCCTAATTTCAAAATATTAAGGCGGGTGGTGACTCGCTATACACTGAATGGGCCCCCCATAAAGGCGGACCGTTATGTCGGCGCCGAGGGGCAACATTGGCGTGGATAGCTAAGGGTGTTGAGAGGTGTGCTGCACTTTCACTAAACGCTACTAGCGGCTTTATGCCTTTAACACTTCCACCCTGGAGCTTACGTCTTAGCTCTTGCGATTCCCACCACCGGTCGGCCGCTTAAGGCAAGCCGGTGGTCAGAGGGTCTCATTTAGCCCTCACGGGATAGGGGGTACGCGGTTAATTAATTATTATGCACATATTTATTTTTTATCTTAAGTTTAGGTTTTTTATAATATAATATTCAAAAATAATAAACAAATTTACTGTAAAACATAAAGTATTATAAAGAACCTAAACCTAGCGTACCGCCGGCAGCGGGACAGGGCCCAAGCTACCGGTGGTTAGGGCTGCAGAGAGAGGAACCTCCTGACGATGCGTGCCGTGTCAAGAAGTACCGCCTTCTGTATCTGGCCCTTGATCCAGCCATTTAGCGAGAGTCTCTTGAGATGTTGGTCGAGACTCTTTGCTATTAGGCCGTTGGCAGAGACGACTATCGGAACAATGATGGTCGAGTCAACATCCCACATGGCGGTAACCTCGTAAGACAAGTCAAGGTATTTGCTAAGCTTGTCCTTCTCAGCTTTCACGAGGTTCTAATTATTATTCACGTTATTTATTTTCTTTCTTAGTTTTAGGTTTTTTTACAATAAAGATATCCAAACAAAAATATAAAAAAATCATTACAAATAAACAATATTATAAAAAAACCTAAACCTAGAGTGCCGCCAGCAGCGGGGCAGGGCCCAAGCTACCGGTGGTTAGGGCTGCAGAGAGAGGAACCTCCTGACGATGCGTGCCGTGTCAAGAAGTACCGCCTTCTGTATCTGACCCTTGATCCAGCCGTCTAGCGAGAGTCTCTTGAGATGTTGGTCGAGACTCTTCGCTATTAGGCCGTTCGCAGAAACGACTATTGGGACAATGCTAGTCGAATCAACATCCCACATGGCGGTAACCTCGAAAGACAAGTCAAGGTACTTGCTGATCTTGTCCTTTTCAGCCTTCACGAGGTTCTCGTCATGCGGGATGGTGATGTCAACTAACACTGCCCGCCGCTGGGACCGGTCGACTATCACGATATCAGGTTTATTGGCGACAATAGTCCTGTCCGTGATAACCGATCGGTCCCAATAGAGCAAAGCATGACCATTTTCAAGAACTGGCGCAGGTGCGTACTTATAGTACGGCACCTCAGACTCGACAAGGCCGTATTGAAGAGCAAGTTGCTGGTGGATGATCCTGGCTACGAGGTTATGTCTGTGCAAGTACTCGGAGTTAGCAAGATGAGAACAACCGGAAATGATATGTCTGAGTGACTCTCCGGGACGGCAGCATGCCCGACATATGTCGACCGTACCGTCCTTCATAATATATTTCCGGTAGTTGTTCGTCTTGATAACTTCGTCCGCAATTGCACAAACAAAACCTTCGGTTTCCCCAAAGAGGTCCCCGAATCGTAGCCAGTTCACCGACGCGAGCAGGTCCACATCGGGTCCCGTTAAGACTCGATAGAACCGGCCATGCAGCTCCTTGCTCTTCCATACGTCCTTGCGGTCCTCGGTGCTCAGCACCTGAGGCTTGCGCCAGTTCTCTTTGCCTAAGGACAGAGGGGTGAAAGTCTTGTCAACTGACACCACATCGCAATGCATCCCACACTCGTTGTTTAGGAAATATTCCCGGAGACTGCATACCTCACGGTTGTGGAGTGTCTTGGCATTTAAAAAGCCTCGACCACCCCATTTCCGTGGGATATACAGTCTCATAACAGACGAGCGTGGGTGAAGCATGCGATGTGATGTCAATTGCTTTCGAACTTTTCTATCCAGGGCGTCTAGTTCAGTCTGAGTCCACCTTAGTATGCCAAAGGTGTATATAAGTAGGGGCATAACCCAGCCGTTGAAGGCACGTACCTTGTTGCCTCCTGACAAAAGACTGTTAAGTACTTTCGTCAGGCGACAGAAGAAACGTTCCTTTACCGACTGTTTTATCCCCCCACTCTCGATACCCAATGACTCTGACATACCAAGGTATTTATAGGTGTCGGCTTCGGAGAGAGATCTGAAAGTCATTGTATCAGAAAGTTGTAAATTCATTGAATTAACAACTTTCCCCCGCTGCACGTGCATGACCGCGCACTTATCTACACCGAACTCCATGTTGATGGCGTTGCTGAAAGTCTCAGTGACTTTCAATAACTCCATCAAATCATGGCGCATCGGTGCAAAAAGTTTGAGGTCATCCATGTACAGCAAGTGTGAAATGACTTCACCCTCTCTCCTAAGCCGATAGCCTAGCCCTGAATCCTCTAATAATGTGCTTAGAGGATTTAGGGCTAGGCAGAACCACAACGGACTCAGACTGTCACCCTGGAAGATGCCTCGCTCAATCCTTATAAAGTCCTGCGGACCAGAGAGACTGTCCCAACCACCCGGTTGACGAAGGACTGTGGTCCACTGCCTCATACAAGAACCTAGAAAAGACCTCAGAGTTGTATCAATTTTATACAACTCCAAGATCCTCTCCAGCCAGGTATGAGGCACTGAATCATAGGCCTTCTTGTAGTCAATCCAGGCGGTGGAGAGAGCACCTTTGTTCCGCCGGACTTGTTGGCAAATGGCCGTGTCGATGAGGAGGAGCTCCTTAGTACCACGGGACCCAACCTTACATCCATTCTGAGAGTGTGCGAATTAATTTTAAACCTCAGAATAGATGTAAGAAGCTTGTACAGCGTTGGCAAGCATGTAATGGGTCTATAGTTCTTCGGTTCCGTGGTACTACCGGACTTGTGGAGCAGGAAGGTGACACCGGTTGTCATGAATGTTGGCAAGGAACCAACCTCGAGGGCTTGTTGGAATCGCGCCGCTAAGCAGTCGTGTGAGCGTCGAATCCACTTTATCCAAAAGTTGTGTAATCCGTCCGGTCCTGGACTTTTCCAGTTCTGGGCCGTACAGATCGCACAACTAACGTCTTCGGGGCTAATACTAATAGCCCCCATGGATTCGATAGGCTCACACGCGCGCTCAACGACGCTCATCCAATCGCCCTCCGTGTGTTCGACGGGCACCGACCAGATACTACGCCAGAAGTTATTCATGGTAGTAGTATCCGGATACTGCTCCTCATTCACACGTTGATTGGTTCCTTCCCAACCTCGGTATACCTTCCTTTGGTCACTTTGGAAGAGGCGATTTTGATAATAGCGATCTACACGCGCTCTATAGCGACGAATACGGTTTGCCAATGCATAAACTTTCTGCTTCAGAAAGTCAATGCGTTCCGTGACACAAGTCATGTAGTCCCGGGGTCTAATCCCGGTCCCAGCAAAGGCCTGATTCACGAAACGCATGACTCGGGGGCGATGATTACCCCCTCTGAAGCAGATCAACTTCGCAATAAGAGTCCTAAACATATTGATGCGATACTCGATTCGTTCTTGCCACGCAGGGATAGCGGGGCGTCGCGGTATTCGGTCAGTATCCGGAAACTTGACGCGAACAACGCGACACGCCGCTATAGCCGCGCAGTAAAGAATCGAGTGTGTATCAACTAATGTTTCACTAGTCTGCATATACGGGACTAGCAAAACGTTTAGGGCTCCCATTAACCCCAGGTTACGTTTATTCATTGGCAAACGTGGTAGTCGCGGCCTAGAGTCAGGAGTAGTGCGATACTCCAAAATCGCGTCTTCCAAAGCCCTCCTCAAATGCTCATTAGTCTGGGTACTTACGTTAGTATTCGTACAATCGTCTGCGTCTAGCGCGGCATCCGCCGGGGCAGACGTCGAAGCCGAGCCTGTCGGCCCCTGCGTCGACGACACACTGGGCGGGTCCCACGCTAAAGCAGAAGTAGTAGGAATAATAGGTAACGCCTCCAGACGCAGCCGATCAAGCGCAGAGTCGTCCAACAGCTTGAGCCGCTGGATGGCCCGCACCTGATCCGATAGTCGTTGTGCGGTAACGGTGACGGCTGGTTCAAGGGCCTGAAACAGAGGTAGTATCCTATCGCGGTACGCGGTCAGGTTAGTTCCTCCCTCTGTAGCCCCGTAGTAGGCGCGCATGCAGTTCTCATTTAAAGACTGGGTCCATCGCATGCGACGCGCTACACCACCGGTAGCGAGGGCCGGGCGCGGAGCAGAATGCCCCACAGGCCCCAAGCGTGCCGGTAGCGGTGGCCGTCCTCGTCGTCGCGTAGATGGTGGTGGCGGCGGCGGTGGCGTAGGCCCGTCGTCATCACTCGACGAGCTGCCCTCCGGGGGAGTGACAAACTCGTCTCCCGACGATGTGCTCGGAGATGATGCGACGGGCGGAGGTGGTGGGTGCGCGCTATGTACTGCTTGTTCTCGACGTGCTTTAATATTATTATCATATCTTCATAATAACGATCTTCATCAGTGAGGGGACAGCAAAAAAGAAACACAATAAATAAAACTAAAGATGGTTATAATGCTGGAAAATATTCTGTTTAAATGATTCTGAATGTTAAAAAGGTGACTAATTTCACAAAGTATATGAAAAACCACAGGCAAAAGCTAGTTTTAAACCTAAGAAACAATAGCTCCGAACGCTACTTACCTACTTTAACTGTTGCTAATACTTATTCTTGCCACACTACATTGATTACTTATTGCAATTGTAAAGTTCTGAATGAGATTGAATTAATTTTAATTATGATCGTTGAATAAAAAATGTAGCGAACGAAATTTCAATACAGTATTAAAGTGTATATCAGTGTTATAAAATCACTAATTACGCTCGTGTGGATTATGATTATGATAAATCCCTCTTGTAATAATCCACGCGGATTTCCTATAGCTGGCAAATATTGTACATACATTACCTGGTGAGATAAATTTATCTGGATAGGATAAAAAAAATGGTTTCTTGATCGACATCTGCAATAATATGGAGAAAAAGTGCAGAAAGCTAAAACTTATTGAGGTACCTATTTTAATGTTTAAAATAAACAAAAATAGTGAATTTTGTTCGTCCCTCGACCACTAGGCACCCAGTAAATTTAAATTACTAGAAATCACGGAATAGTAACCAATAGGCTACTACTACTATCGGTTTATTTCTGCCTCTGAATACAGAGGTAGAAATAAACCGAGAGCTATTTCTACCACGAGAGTGACAACATAAAGCTATGACTAAACAAAGAGCACATCATGCCGCATCCTGTTGTAAGACATCTCGGGAACAATAGTTGAGTCGGCTGAGTGGTAGCACAGTAATGTTATTTATAAACATTTCCGTGGTGGCAAGTAGAGCGATCAGATAGCGGCTTTGCCTTTGCATTCAAACAATAAGTTAACTGCTCACGTTTACAACGTTTGCATAGTTGTTGGACGTCTGTTACACCGTAGCGTAATTTATATTATACACCACTGTATACTCCGCGAGTAGTTGTTATTTTTTTTGGTACAAAACAATTCGATGGACAATGGATGCAAAAACCCATGAATTTTTTTTTTGACTACAATTTGAATTAATAGTAAAAATTAAATTAAATTGATAAAAAAAATAAATAAAAACTAAAGCGGGTCGCCATACAAGAAACGTGTTTTTTTTTACCTATATTCTTCAATCTCATTAATTTTACAGAATTTAGGTAGCTACACTGTTATTAAATGTAAGTACCCCTACGGCCTACTGTTATACGGAATACTACGTGTGCAGGTCCGACTCGCACTTGGCCTGTTTATTTAATCCTGATTTGACCACTACATCACCTGATGTTAAGTGAAGATGTGGCTTTCGAGTTACGATACAGCACGCTTGCCTGAAACATTTACCTACCTAATAATCGCATTTTGAAGTTGGTACCATTCCTGCAACACTTACACAGACTAAGGATAGGAATACCATCCCTGCAAGTACGCAGTATGTATATGGAAACAATTTTGCCATGTAGCGGTGGCGCATAACAGTAGGCAACGTCTGATTGTGCTATTGTAAAATAGGGGATATGAAAATAGATTCGGGTGATTTTTACTTCTAAACAAGCATGATTGAGACCGACCGCATTGTCACTTATCATAACTTTGTTACCGTACAAAATGATCAAGTGCATATCAATTATAAGAAAAATCGGCCAAGTGCGAGTTGGACTCGCACACCGAGGCTTCCTTACAGTTTTGTAAAAAAAACTTAACCTTGCAGTTCGATCCCTAGACCGATGCCTGGACACTATTTATGAACCAACCGTAAATAATAAGTGTGTAATAGTAAATTAGATTTCTTTTGTTATTTCATTACATATTTACGGTTTTCAGTTATTTTTTTCTTTATAAGTGTTTCAAGGCCTTGCTTCTTGCTAAATTTCATGATTCTAGGTCAACGGGAAGTTTATATATACATATATAAGTTTTGATTCCCCTTTGAAATTGCAAATTATGCGACATAACTTTTGATGAAGTGTACTTACAAGTTTGACTTTTTCACGGCTGAAAGATACCGTAGATTCAATTATTTGATATAAGTTTCAACTTTATACCTTGACCAGACGCAGCCGATCAAGCGCAGAGTCGTCCAACAGCTTGAGCCGCTGGATGGCCCGCACCTGATCCGATAGTCGTTGTGCGGTAACGGTGACGGCTGGTTCAAGGGCCTGAAACAGAGGTAGTATCCTATCGCGGTACGCGGTCAGGTTAGTTCCTCCCTCTGTAGCCCCGTAGTAGGCGCGCATGCAGTTCTCATTTAAAGACTGGGTCCATCGCATGCGACGCGCTACACCACCGGTAGCGAGGGCCGGGCGCGGAGCAGAATGCCCCACAGGCCCCAAGCGTGCCGGTAGCGGTGGCCGTCCTCGTCGTCGCGTAGATGGTGGTGGCGGCGGCGGTGGCGTAGGCCCGTCGTCATCACTCGACGAGCTGCCCTCCGGGGGAGTGACAAACTCGTCTCCCGACGATGTGCTCGGAGATGATGCGACGGGCGGAGGTGGTGGGTGCGCGCTATGTACCGCTTGTTCTCGACGTGCTTTAATATTATTATCATATCTTCATAATAACGATCTTCATCAGTGAGGGGACAGCAAAAAAGAAACACAATAAATAAAACTAAAGATGGTTATAATGCTGGAAAATATTCTGTTTAAATGATTCTGAATGTTAAAAAGGTGACTAATTTCACAAAGTATATGAAAAACCACAGGCAAAAGCTAGTTTTAAACCTAAGAAACAATAGCTCCGAACGCTACTTACCTACTTTAACTGTTGCTAATACTTATTCTTGCCACACTACATTGATTACTTATTGCAATTGTAAAGTTCTGAATGAGATTGAATTAATTTTAATTATGATCGTTGAATAAAAAATGTAGCGAACGAAATTTCAATACAGTATTAAAGTGTATATCAGTGTTATAAAATCACTAATTACGCTCGTGTGGATTATGATTATGATAAATCCCTCTTGTAATAATCCACGCGGATTTCCTATAGCTGGCAAATATTGTACATACATTACCTGGTGAGATAAATTTATCTGGATAGGATAAAAAAATGGTTTCTTGATCGACATCTGCAATAATATGGAGAAAAAGTGCAGAAAGCTAAAACTTATTGAGGTACCTATTTTAATGTTTAAAATAAACAAAAATAGTGAATTTTGTTCGTCCCTCGACCACTAGGCACCCAGTAAATTTAAATTACTAGAAATCACGGAATAGTAACCAATAGGCTACTACTACTATCGGTTTATTTCTGCCTCTGAATACAGAGGTAGAAATAAACCGAGAGCTATTTCTACCACGAGAGTGACAACATAAAGCTATGACTATACAAAGAGCACATCATGCCGCATCCTGTTGTAAGACATCTCGGGAACAATAGTTGAGTCGGCTGAGTGGTAGCACAGTAATGTTATTTATAAACATTTCCGTGGTGGCAAGTAGAGCGATCAGATAGCGGCTTTGCCTTTGCATTCAAACAATAAGTTAACTGCTCACGTTTACAACGTTTGCATAGTTGTTGGACGTCTGTTACACCGTAGCGTAATTTATATTATACACCACTGTATACTCCGCGAGTAGTTGTTATTTTTTTTGTTACAAAACAATTCGATGGACAATGGATGCAAAAACCCATGAATTTTTTTTTTGACTACAATTTGAATTAATAGTAAAAATTAAATTAAATTGATAAAAAAAATAAATAAAAACTAAAGCGGGTCGCCATACAAGAAACGTGTTTTTTTTTACCTATATTCTTCAATCTCATTAATTTTACAGAATTTAGGTAGCTACACTGTTATTAAATGTAAGTACCCCTACGGCCTACTGTTATACGGAATACTACGTGTGCAGGTCCGACTCGCACTTGGCCTGTTTATTTAATCCTGATTTGACCACTACATCACCTGATGTTAAGTGAAGATGTGGCTTTCGAGTTACGATACAGCACGCTTGCCTGAAACATTTACCTACCTAATAATCGCATTTTGAAGTTGGTACCTTTCCTGCAACACTTACACAGACTAAGGATAGGAATACCATCCCTGCAAGTACGCAGTATGTATATGGAAACAATTTTGCCATGTAGCGGTGGCGCATAACAGTAGGCAACGTCTGATTGTGCTATTGTAAAATAGGGGATATGAAAATAGATTCGGGTGATTTTTACTTCTAAACAAGCATGATTGAGACCGACCGCATTGTCACTTATCATAACTTTGTTACCGTACAAAATGATCAAGTGCATATCAATTATAAGAAAAATCGGCCAAGTGCGAGTTGGACTCGCACACCGAGGCTTCCTTACAGTTTTGTAAAAAAAACTTAACCTTGCAGTTCGATCCCTAGACCGATGCCTGGACACTATTTATGAACCAACCGTAAATAATAAGTGTGTAATAGTAAATTAGATTTCTTTTGTTATTTCATTACATATTTACGGTTTTCAGTTATTTTTTTCTTTATAAGTGTTTCAAGGCCTTGCTTCTTGCTAAATTTCATGATTCTAGGTCAACGGGAAGTTTATATATACATATATAAGTTTTGATTCCCCTTTGAAATTGCAAATTATGCGACATAACTTTTGATGAAGTGTACTTACAAGTTTGACTTTTTCACGGCTGAAAGATACCGTAGATTCAATTATTTGATATAAGTTTCAACTTTATACCTTGACGCGTTCCTGAGAATAAGGGTCTTGTCAGACGGACACACAGACTGACAGACAAATTATGGACAACAAACTGATCTATAAGGGTTCCTTTTTCCTTTTAAGGTATGGTACCCTAAAAAAAAAATTACATTATATTAGCAGACTGTGTAACATACGGCCTAGGGAAGTAGCATTAGGCACACGCGCCGCCTATATCTTCGTGACGAAGAGTCTACGTCATCCCGCAGTTATTGGAGTAAATACTGAAACCTCATCAATAATTTCACAAGGTGCCATGTGGATGTGTTTATAGGTTTTAGGGACAAGTTTATTCGTCGTAGGGAATATTTTTATACATAATAATCGACATATCATCGAAAAATGGAGGTTTGTCTAGACACACGTCATATACTGTCGCACGTCTATGTTCAGAGTTTTTTTATATATGAGAAGGAAATAAACATGGCGTTGGACCGAAGTAAGTGTTAATGTCAACCCAATAGCTCCTGTTCCTTGAACGTAATCTACCTACATGCAAAATTTTGTACATTTGTATACATTTTAGTTCTTATCCTACGAATTATACATTTATTATTCGTATGCCATAACATAAAATACTAAAACAATGAGTTTTAGTTACGAATATCACTTTTTGTCGTTATTATTTTATTTTAATATCATATAAGCTAGCGTTTGACCACTATCTCATCTGTATCTTTATCTAGTAAGTGAGGATACGGTCGATACAAGATGGTAAGCACGCTAGGCCTAGAATAGGAACTGGCTCTCAAGGATAGCTGCCGGAACACAATAGATGTTTGGCGACAGTTTTTCAAACTTGGGGGTGGTAGCTGGCCAGGTGAACACCAGATAGTATCCTACCACCATGCAGGGGTTGGGGGTTTCTCAACGATGTTTTTCCGTCACAGGAGGGCCAGTGTGAAAAGCGCACATAATTTTTTCAATAGGTAAATCCATTGGTGCACGGCGGGGATTGAACTCGGTACCTATGGCATCAAAGCCGACTATTCTCCCACTACACAACCGGGCCCTCAAATTTATATTTTTATTAGTTATTTTATATTATATCAGTTATTTAAAATCATAAACAAATAACTTAGGCTTAAACTTCCTATTCTAGGCCTAGCGTGCTTAACATCTTCGACCGCATCATCACTTACCACCAGGTGAGATAGTGATCAAACGCTAGCCTGTAAAATATAAAAAAAGTTACAACAAAGTGTAAAATTCGGTCGTCGTAAAATACAAAAATAATGTTATTATTACAACAAGGAATTCATTCGGTAAAGCTTTACTGTGACATTTTTATGTTCATAAGACACTGGTGGCTGGTTTTACTAGATCAAGGATAACCACGGTTGTGTAGGCACACTTACAGGCTTAACGTTTCTAGCTGGACCAGTTCATTTCTATTGTCCGACAACCTTGTGTGGGTTTTTGATCTCTATAATGACAAGCTACACAGAACACGTAGCTATTTAGGATGGACAAAAAAAAGATTTTTGTTTTTTTTTGCGAAAGGGTAGCATATTTATGATAGTTTATAGGTTTTAGATTCTTTTACAAAACATTATGTAATACGTAGCCTAAAGTAAAACTTCTACTTTTTAGTTTCCTATAGAAGCCGATTGTATTTTTTTCTTGATCAATCTTTTATGTATAGCTGTTAAAAGTTTTTATAACGCACGCAGAATTTTAATTTAAATCATGTTCTAAAACAGTTAACACTTTGACTGCGGCACTTTTTCGCATATTTTTTAAAATTATTTTTTGTAATTTTTTTTCGTAGCTGTGGCATCAAATCAAAACTAAAATCCAACAGCAGAAGGTTACACGCACCCCTAATGAAAAAAAAATTAAAAAAATGTATTATATTTATTTTTTAATTTTACTTCCGATCCGTCGGTACGATGAAATTTTGGATTGTATTTAACTATTTACAAAAATATTTTTAGGTTTTGATTTATGATTTTGTGTTTTTTATCTGAAATAGTTTGGGAATGTACAGTTCTCATGTCTACTGGAAACGGCTTGTTGTGTACGGCAACATTCTTGTAACAGTGGTGGCTAGCAATTGTTCAAACTTTTTTCTTCAGAACATTCTTGTAACAGACATTTATGGTCTGACAATTTTTTAACATCTCGCGGACCTTAGGCTACACTAGCGCCTATACGCAATGGCATAACCGAAAAATTATGACTACCGATTCTGTCTAGTTTAAAATTAGTTTCAAATATTCTATTACGTCAAATTGAAGGGGCGGTAACTTATTGACAGAAATCGAACCAGCAGCATTTAATAATATAATCAGGAAGTTAAGTTTTTTGTGCGTACTGTGCTATAATATAACAAACAACGTAGTGACACATTTGCTTGGGTATTTTGTACCAGGAAATATGTACCTACCTACTGCCTACATGTAGGTATGTACTAAATAAGTTGTGTGCCCGGTTCCACTACCGTATGAGTACAGCGTGTATGTTTTTGCAATCACTTGAGTATATTTTTAGGGAAACTCATATAAGTGGAAAGTTTCCTTCTAAATAGACCCGTTTCTTAAAGGAGTGTAAGCTCACCCTGTGTTTGAGGATGGTAATGTTCAAGCCAAACATACTTACGGTAGGACTTCTGTTAGTCTGCTTGAGGCAATACCACACATCTTTTTGTCATTAAGCCGTATAAGTAATCTAATACTATAAGAATCTTTGTCCTGACATACTGACTGACTGACAGACTGACAGACAACGCACAGCCTAAACCGCTGGTTGTAGAGATTTGAAATTTGGAGGGTATGTTTGTCTTAGTACACCCTTAGTGTATTATATAGTTAGGATTTTCCAAAATCGACCCCTTAAGGGGATGAAATGGGGGTTCAAAGTTTGTATGGAGAAACAAGATTAGATAGTCTTTTCTATTCGAAACCTCACACAAGTGCTTCAGTAAAAAAATAAGTAAATACGTGTGTCAGGCTTTTTCAAAATTCCAACGGGGTAACAAAGTCTGAAAATCAATATTGTTTCGGTTTGCGCTGAAATTTGGCATGCAAATAGTTATTACGAGGATAGTTCCCTCTGAGAAAGGATTTCCAAAATTCACCCCTTAAGGAGATGAAACGGGGGTTCAAAGTTTGTATGGAGAAACAAGATTAGGTAAAATATTATGTTTCTTTGAAGTGTTTCACACTTTATATTTTTGTAAATTGTTAAACACAATCCAAAATTTCATCGTTTGATTTACGCAGTGCAACATCTCTCGTCGGATTTGAAAACTGTAATGATTTCTTCCGAATGATTAACTTACGTAATAAGTAGTCATAGATGGCGCCACCAATGCATAATTGGGTTAACAAATGCAATCCACTAATTTCGTCGTAACGATACTTCGCACCGTGGCTTAATTGGCAAAGCACCGGAACATGTTATTCCGGAGGTTGCGGGTTCAAGTCCCGTCGGTACGATGAAATTTTGGATTGTGTTTAACAATTTACAAGATTAGGTAGTTTTTTCTCTTCGAAACGTCACACAAGTACTTAAGTAAATAAATAATAAAATACATGTTCCAGGTTTTTTCGAAATTCCTCCCCAAAGAGGATGAAGTGGGGTAACAAAGTCTTAAAATCAATATTGTTCAGGATTGCGCTGACATTTAGAATGCAGATAGTTATTATGACGTAGGTATCCGCTCAGAAAGGATTTATAAATATTCCTCCCGGATACGGAACGGGGATACAAAGTTTATATGGCGAAACAAGATGAGATAGTCTGTTTTATTCGAAACTTTACTAATAAGTTCTTCTGTAAATAAATAAGTAAGTACGTGTTGTAGGATTTTTCGAAATGGGGGAAACAAAGTATGAAAATTTGGGTTTTTCGGGGTTTATGAATATGAATCCCGATTTGTCTTAGTCACGCGATAACATGAAAACGGGTAAACCGATTTGGCTAATTCATATTCGATGTCTTTAATTAAAGAATCGTTTTAACAAAAGAAAAGTGAAGTTAAGTAAATAAAAAGAGTTTTTAACGCGGGCGAAGTCACGGGGCACTTCTAGTATAACATATATAAAAAGAAAAAAAACTATTTTTATCAAAGAGGTAATGTCGCCAGCTTTTTGGGTACCCTACCAGCGGACAGCGACCTTAATTCAGTTTTTTATTTGTAGATTTTATATAGTTTGTATTATAGTTTTAGGAGTAGTTTATATTGTATATATAGCTATAAATTAATTAAGGTATATAAATAAACTTCATACAAGTGCTCATTTTTATCAACAAACTGTTTGTCAAGATTTTATCAAGTGAATCACAAGAACTAGTGATAACAATACCTAATAGCCCAAATTCGAGTATCATAATACTATTTGCCATTGCGGAGTTCCAGTCCCTGCCGGCTTCAACATCAGGTTGGCTCAATGTTACCTACTATATTATTGCATTGTCACCGAAGATACGCAAGCATATCAAATTTGAGTCCAATCGAACGTCAGGAAGTAGGTCTAATTTAGGTTCTAAGATTATACCCACACCACACTAACTTACACACATAATATTAATAACACAAAGCTTTTAATAAAACGTAGCTTAGATCACTCCCGTCCATAGCTTAGACCATAATCCTATACATAACTGGTAGTGCTAAACTAAATGGGTGACCACTAATAGTAGTAGGCTTGTGGCGTGACTTGGGCCACCCATTTCAAATCAAATTAATAAATGAATATTTATTCCAACAAAGCATTTAAAACTAACGCTAACATTTATAATACGCTTAAGTAAAAACCAACAAAGACAAATGGCCAATCAATTGGCCCAATTCTGTTAAGGTACGACCACACCGCGGCGTGCTGCGTCCGCGTGCGCGTTCGCAATCTGATTTTCGATCGTTTTTTGAACGTCTTAGATTGCGTTTGGTGTGAACCAGTCGGTACAAATACTAATACGCTGTATGATCGCCGTCTAGATCGCGCACGCAGGTCGCCGCGGTGTGGTCATACCTTTATACTTGGTACCTTCGAGTCTGTTTTCCTTGCTGATGCCGTCTTTCGGACAAGCATGAAACCACAGAAATATTAATAATAAGTTATTCATATTTCTGTGCATGATACCATTTCAAACCGTATTGTCATTAAACACCAGGTGAGATATATAAGTGATTATCTGACTGCATCAAAAATATCAATTAAATCGACAGACTCCAAAAAAAATATGGAAGTATATCTCTAGATATCTTATGGATCGTAACTTGCTACTGAAACTGACACGCGCGGCATGTGAAGTCGGATTTTTAGTTTTTAACCGACTTCACAAAAAAGAGGTGGTTCTCAATTCGTCTGTATGTTTTTTTTTGTGTATGTTACGCGATTACTCCGTCAATTGTGAACGGATCATCATCAAAAAGAATCATTTAGTAGTAGATAGATACTACCTACATGTATCTACCTACTTACTACTACTACATACGTAGTATCTATCTACTATCCAATAGACTTGGCTGGCACCGACTTCAAATAGATAAGTGGGTAGCGCTTATAATAATTATATTAAGTAATTTATTTTTCGCTTTTGAGTGCCTGTTTGTGGTAATGAAGTCGGTTTTATTTATTTTGACAAAGATTTTATTAAACTATCAAATTTAATTCTTTTGTATGTCATTGTCCTCCGCTTAAACGGCTGAAAAGATTTTGAAATTATTTAGATTTCAAATATGTCTACCGTTTTTTTATGCTATGTCTTTTAAGTATCCACAAGACTGACAGCACCTAACTGAATTATATTATAACTCTTAGAACTAACTAGGCCACCATTATGTTAATTCGTTGGATAGTTGTACAAGAATGCTATGGTAATTATAAAGTATGTTATTTACCAAGGACCTTGCCCGGTTATATTTTTATGAAGGTGAATTAAAAGAGACAAGCTATAATTATATTCCTAGATAATTAAATATCACATAAGTAGTAGATAATAATTTGGTTTTATTTATACTTGTGATCGCCCAGTGATCAAAATTCGACTCATATTATTATTTTTTAGTTTAAGAACACATTATATATATATTTGAGATGGGATTTAAATGCGGGTACACTACTTCCGTAATTAAAAAAAACGTACCTATGCGAAAATTATTATATTTTCCATCTCCTACAATATGTAAAGACGAATGATAACACAATAATGATAAATAACGATTTTTAAGAGATCTGAGTTTTTAATACCTCCCCTAAACATTGCTTTACCAAAAACGATTGCCATCAAAAAAGTTTTTGTGTAAATGGTCTATTTTTTGTTAACTAATAATAAGTAATATTTTATCAAATTCTGTGAATGCTACTCAAAATTATATGAAAAATAATGGACAGTCTTCTCAGGACGTTTCACTGTAGCTGCAACAAAAGAGGTACCTATCCTACCATTACATCTCAAAAATCAAACCAATATTTTGGCTGTTTGATTCTTCATATAAAATTTAATAATGTATTGTAATTTCGTACTCCTCCGTGCTCGCAATATTCTTAAAAGAGATCCAAAGCTTTTTTTTACATCTAGTTAGGCAATCGTTTGACCACTATCTCTGTCGAGACGATAAACACGCTAGGCCTAATGGGGAATATCAAAAGCTGTGCTGCTGGAAGACCGTAATGCTATGGCGGCAGATAATCTCCTTTTCTCCGTAATTTTTCATTCCTTTAATCAAGTGTGATAATGATCGTTACCATTCATAGTGTTCATTAAAATAATGTTATTAAATATTTGAATATTCATCGAACTTTCAAACACGATAAATATTTTACTAACTTCAGAAGAGGTAGGTACTAGATTCGAGTGAATGTTACTTTATAGTATAATAGATAGAGAGATACCGTATAAAGTTTATACGGTATCTTTTAACTGATTTTAACATTTTAACATTTTATTAACCGACTTCAAATAAGGAAGATTCTCAATTCGACCGTACATATATATATATATATATATTTATTATCCATTGATAATTTTCAGATATATCGAGCAAAATAATTTTGAATACCAAAATAAAATCAGTCAATTTATTGACATGCTATATCAGGTTTCTCAATTGTTTCAACGAATATCAAAGTCATTAACAAACGTATAAACAAAGTATTTCACACACACATTCATACCCACACAAAAGCCCAGCTAAAATAAAATTATTGTTAAAAATATAATCCTCCGTGCTCAGGAACTCCATTATGTTAACATTCCATTTTTAGCTTGTATAATTTTAAAACTTTGACTGACAATTAATTGGTGCAGATGAAAGTAAAAAGGAGATATTCATTTAAGAGGAATTGTAACATAAATTTTAAATGTCAGATGAATCGAGCCAGTTTTGCTTTTTATGGTGTGACAAGTGTTGAAACGGCCATTCATATAGGTGGTAAGAATAATAAATTAAGCCTTTATTTGCCTGATGATAAGGCAAGCGATGACGTGGCCGAGCATGGTAATCACGCTAGGCCTACACTGAATTATCTGACTCTCAAGAGCTGTGTTTGAAGAAAATCTTTACTGTGTTCCGGCACACCGTAAAGTGTCGGCAGATTTTCTCCTGGATGGTGGTAAACTACTTTTTGGAAACTTTCGCTCTGGAAATGATGTATTCAACACGTGTTTTTTATTTATCACTTGCGATATACAGGTGTTTTTCTGAAGCCATACTTTCCTGAAGGGACTATCTACGAGAAAGGTCGTTGACTTATATTTCTTCAGTTCCTTTCTATAGTATTATTGTGGATAAAAATATACTTTGTAAGGATTCCTAAAAATCGTTTACATTACATACTAGCTTCGCCCAGCAGCTTCGCCCGCTTGGAAATTGATGTGTAGCAAGTGGAGAACAATATCAGATTATCACACACATACTTTCGCATATTTATAATATTAGTAGGATTTTAAAGTTTATTTGTACCGAGTTTTGAGTTAATCGAACCAAGTTAGTGTGTTATTAGGTAAGAGTGCAAATGAGACGCTCGGTTGATGGTAAGCGATGACGCCTGCCTAAAACAGATAGGCACTGTGGCATGAATAAACTGGCCAAGTGCAAGTCGGACTCGCACTCGTAGGGTTCCGTACCACACTACAGTATTTTATAAGATCGAGCAAAAAATACCACTATCATTTTTCGCCAGCAAAAAATAATAATTTATAAACATTTCGTTTCTTATAACGCCATCTAATGTCTAAAAAAGGTGTTAGGGATCGACATTTCAATATAACGCCATCTATGGGACGTTTACCTAACTAAGCGTTCATAGATGGCGTGAAATGCCGAAAAAAACACGTTTCTTGTATGGGGACTCTCTATTATCTTTAACTTTATTCTGTTTTTAGTATTTGTTGTTATAGCGGCAACAGAAATACATCATCTGTGAAAATTTCAACTGTCTAACTATCACGGTTCATGAGATACAGCTTGGTGACAGACGGACAGACAGACGGACAGCGGAGTCTCAGTAATAGGGTTCCGTTGGTACCCATTGGGTACGGAACCCTAAAACCTTTGGTATATGAGAATATTGTGAGTCACCGCGCTTACAACAAACAATTCACCATTTGCCTATACTAGTTCACTGCTGGATATAGGCTTATCCACTTGCCACTCCACTGAGCACGATTCTCAGCTACTCTCATCCATCTCTGGCCAGCCACCATGCAAATATATAATCGAACAATTAACAAGCAATTCATGCAGCTTATACAACAAGAACTCAAACATACATTAAAATTAAAACAACCTATTAATTATTTTCATGAGGCAGTTAATATTGTTTATAGGTGGTTTTAATTCTAATGTATATTTGTGATAGCAAAAATGTCTACGCTTCGGATGATGCTTATATATCAATAATAATTAGCAATTATTTGTGATTAAAGTATGTATTGTAAATAATGAAATAAAATAAATATATGCGAAATTTGTATTAATTGTCTGGTGCAAGCAATTATTTAAAAAAAAATCTATTCATAGTTGCTACTAAATGTACTCGTATATATACATATTAATGATGTTACATTAACCTAAATCAAATCTTATCTGAAACTCTAATAACAAATGTTTTGCCGACTTTAGTAGTCCTTGCTGTCTCACTCCATAATAGAATTTCTTGCATCATTTAACCACAAGGTTTACTTCCCACTAACATTCCTACACTTGTTATAATATATTATGTACTTTGTATTAAACTTTCATTATTAACATGAGGCACCTACTTAATATCTACGAAATGTTCACTTTATTATAACACATGATTTATATGTATTTTTTTATAACTTATAGGCTAGCGTTTGACCACTACCTCACCTGTTGGTAAGTGATGATGCGGTCGAAGACGGTAAGCACGCTAGGCAAGAATCTGGCTCTCAAGGATAGCTGCCGGAACATATTAGATGTTTTGGCTCCAGATTTTCTAACTTCAGGGTGGTAGCTGGCCAGGCGGATACTAGATAGTGTCCTACCAATTAGTATTTATGTTATTTATAATATAGTCTTAATCTATCTTCTAATTCTATAAGAATCTTTGTCCTGACATACTGACTGACTGACTGACAGACAACGCACAGCCTAAACCGCTGGTCGTAGAGACTTGAAATTTGGAGGATATATTTTTCTTAGTACGTAAAGTTGTACTGAGAAAGGATTTTCCAAAACTCACAACACTCACAACTCAAACGGGGGTTCAACGTTTGTATGGAGAAACAAGATTAGGTAGTCTTTTCTATTCGAAACTTCACACAAGTGCTTAAGTAAATAAATAATAAAATACTTGTTTCAGGTTTTTTCGAAATTCCTCCCCAAAGAGGATGAAGTGGGGTAACAAAGTCTTGATATGAATATTGTTTCGGATTGCGCTGAAATTTAGAATTTTTCCGCTCAGAAAGGATTTTCAAAAAAATCCTCCCGGATACGGAACGGGGGTTCAATGTTTATATGGCGAAACAAGATGAAATAGCCTGTTTTATTCGAAACTTTACGTAAGTACTTCTGTAAATAAATGAGTAAATACGTGTTGCAAGATTTTTCGAAATGGGGGTGATATTAAAAAAAACTTGAAACACGTATTTACTTATATTTTTTTTGAAGCACTTGTGTGAGGTTTCAAATAGAAAAGACTATGTGAATGAATGTTCCAGAAGTTTGATAGTAGTTTATGAAACTGTTGCATAATGAGGGGTATTAAACACAAGTGCTTAAACATACAGTTATTTACAGTTTTTTACACTACTTTATCTACACTCATGCATTAGAGTCCTATATAAATATAAAAAAAGCAGCAAAAAATAAAAACTGGCCAAGTGCAAGTCGGACTCGCACTCGTAGGTTTCCGTAAAACAGCAAAGTATTATATAACTATAATTTTTCGCCAGAAAATATAACGTTGTTTTTCATAGTGTTTGTGTGAAAAACAAAGTTATGTTTGCTATATCTCAAAAACGTCTGACTATAATTATCTCGTTGAAACCAATTCTTCTACAGCATAGATTTTTCACTTTCTTACGTTAAAAGTTAGAGGGGGAGGGGGGCAGCACATTTTACCACTTTAGAACTTCGAGCATTTACCAATGGAGATGTTAACGCAAGGGGTACCCCTCTGCTGGACATATGGCCATATGAGCGTGCGTAACTACGCTGTATTTTTAGTACTGTGTGCGTGTTTCAAGCTAGTGTGCGGGATTGTTAAAATGAGTGATTTGTGTGTGTGCAATGCGTGTTTACCTCGTCCCTCGTAAGTATCGGTAGAAAAAATGTTTGCGGATTATAACGTTAATATCTCCATTGATAAATGCTCGAAGCTTTAGAAGTGATATCGTTATCGTTCAAATTATTGACTTTGAGAAAAAATGGTTTTAGGAACCTCAATGTTATTTTTAAAGACCTATATATATTTATAGACACCCCACGTATAGGTTTGATGATTATTTTTTTCTTAGTTTCAATTCCATGTTTGTCCCTTAATCTTTTTTTTTTAATTTTTGTATAAAAATCGTAAAGCGGTTCACGGAATACATCTACCTACCAAGATTAAACTGTGTAGTCTTAATAGTTTCGAAATAATATGGCTGTGACATACGGACGGACATGCGAATATACAGACATGACGAATGTATAAGGGTTCCGTTTTTTGCCATTCGGCTACGGAACCCTAAAAAAGTAGCTTGCCACCATCAATGAGAAAATCTGTAACCTTATGATGTACTGTTCCGGCAGCACAAAGCCCTTGAGAGTATTTTACGCATCGCTTCTACCTCATCATTGCTTACAACCAGGCGAGATAGTACAGGTAACAGGAGTAAAGTTCAGAAGTTGTTGTCAAAGCACCGTCAAATTATGTAAATGTAGCTTTGGCAGATCGATGATACCGTAAGATGGGTGTTTGTATGGAACAGATTATTATCCATTTGTGACATACGAGTATGAAAGGGGATGCATAGCTGTATATTGATATAAGCTTAACATGATTACTTAGGCCTGGAATTTAACATTAATAGCGTTAACTATACTATAATTTACATGACGTCAAATGACAAGTAATGATATCAATAGTCAAAAACTCTTGCTTTTGCCTTCTAGATATCGTGAATATAGCAAGCTAACAAAGTCACGCGTACAACAAATAATAGATACACGTATTACCTACATGTGTCATAGCATCGCTACGGCTTGAAAAGCACGTTATAACGTGGGCTGTTTGGTTAACCTAAAAACTGGTACATCATCTGTGGTTATATGCTTCGTCACGCAAACAGCCTGTTGAAACGTCACTTACACACACATGTTACTGATCGTTGCATGCATGATACGTCACATACGACCGGTTAGCTTTTGAACGTATGACTTTCAAGTTCACGTATCAAATTTGGCGGTACGGTGTCAGGGGTATGCTAATAAAAGAGGTCTGTTGTTGTCGTTATAGGTAGATGACCTTTTTCATTCTAGGAAGATGCACTAAGATGGATTAGTGCTTTTCGAAAGATGGTAGACGAGTCGTAAGACTTTGTCTTACGCCTATCTATGAGAATAGATATATTCACTCTAACCTCGAAGAGTGATAACAAATACTGATGTCACCTAACTACTGTTCACATATATTATCAGACTTAGTAATATACTTATCTTCAGTCGATTTGAGCTATTGTCGAGCCACTTTTTGACAAAATTCATTAAAATATTTTGCCCATAATTTCAATGAAATCAATGGCTGAATGAACTACGATAGACGTAAGGTTAAGTATTTTATTGTACTCTGTGTTAATGTTGAAAGCAACACAATATAGAGCCAGTTCCCATTCTAGGCCTAGCGTGTTAACCATCTTTGACCGCATCATTACTTACCAACAGGTGAGATAGTGGTCAAACGCTAGCCTATAAGATATCAAAAAAAATATCTTTAATAAATCGTTAATTCACTTTTATTTGAAAAATATCTCTCTTCATAACAATTTCACTTTAAAGTAACACTATTAGATAATAAATATAAATAAGTCTGTTGAAAAAATAACAAAAAAAATCATATTGAAATATAGCTTAAAATGTTAAACTGGCCATCTCAGCTAATGAAAAGTTCAATAGATGTTACCGTTGTTGATGTTTAATCATACTATGGCACTGTAATATCAAAATATATCAGTTAATGGGTGCATTGCCCTAACCTGAAATAAAACGGTGTCCATTATAAGGCTTTCATTAAATTCACCGATCTTTCTCTAAAATTACAATGCGCCAGATGTCTACTTTATAGACCGGAGACCGGTAATGTAATATTGTTAAGCCGAATACTATTGAATTCTGGATAATGGTGGACAACGACCGCCCGGACTCTAAAGTAGGTCGCTATTTAATTAATTTTCAATCATGGCGGATTTTTATTGTATTAAATGCAAAATAAAATGGATAACGTGAAATTTTGGCTGTTGACAGCCAAAAGGCGAGCAACGACTGACAGAGGGTAGGTTCTAATGTGATTGAACCTAACACCTTGACACCGGAACAACCGACGCGCTCTGTGACAAGCAGGGTGATACGCTGATAGGTGTCTTACAATTTTGATCATCTATTATAGTGGTCACCTAAGTGAACGGCCCTTTATCAATGTGTTCAAGGCAAACAAGGGAATACGCATCGATTCTGGATTCTAGTCGTTACTGTTTAGAGTTGAATTTGATACTGGAAAATAAACCGTGTTTTGGCGGCTGTAGTATTGGCGCCCGCGCCGCCCCGTAGTGCTTTTCTTTCTAACGAATGCCAACGCCCTGTTGAATATTTAGCCGTTACATAGGTATCTGGAATAGGTTCGCCTACGAAAGCAATTTGTATAAAAGCCGCAATTGAGAGGGTAAATGCAACAGTCATTCTACGATCTTAAACAACACAGACCACAATGTTCAAGCTGGTGGTGTTGTCTTCCGTGCTGGCCCTGACGGCCTCTGCTCCCAGCGGGCTTCTCGGTCCTGTGGGACTGGGATGGGGTGGTCTGGGTGTGGGCGGCCTGGGCGTAGGTGGTTTAGGCTTTGGCGGTCATTGGGGTCTCGGCGCTCCCCTGGCCGCACCGCTCGCGGCTCCCCTGCTGGCCGGCCCCGTCGGTCTCGGTGTGGGACACGGCGGTTTGGCAGCAGCTCCAGCGATCTCTGCATACAACTACAGAGGCCCTCTCTCCCTGGCTCCAGGACAACCCGCCAACATCGTGGCTCACGATGGCAGGCCACTCGACACCATCAACGTGAACCTGGACCGCGTCGCTCACTTGACCGCCAAAGCCGTAGATCACGCCGCTGCTGCTCACATAATCGGCAAGCGCTCCGCTCCTCTACTTGGTGCCGCATGGTCTCACACCGCTCGCATTGACGTCCCCACTGCAAGATGGATCGCTCCCGCCCCGCTCGCCCTGGGCGCTGCACCCCTGGGCCTCCACGCTGGAATCGGTCCCGTTGCCCCCTTAGGCTTGGGAGGCTTGGGAGCTTGGGGCGGACATGCAGGTCGCTTAGGTCACCTTTGGTAAAAATTTTACAAACACATTAGATTGTAAAAGTACCATATGCCAACCTAATAGAGTTTATAAAGAGAGTTACCTATATTCATGCTTATTATTAACAGGTTTCCCTTCTCCTATTATATGCACACTTTTGCAATATGCCTAATACACCTATACTTGATTGACAAAAATGCAGGATAAGCTAGTTTACCTTTCATGTAAATTGTCTGTCACTGTAGTCAACTAGCTGGATCTCATATATATTTAGTATAATAGGAACTGAAAATCTTTTGTTAGCATTGTAAGAAATTGCTCAAACTCATATTACATTTCTCTTAAAGTTTATGCATTAAAATATCATAATTAAAAACATTTTTATTAATTTAGCTCCCAGCCCCCATTCATATTTTATGTAGGTAAAAAAAAAGACATAATGGAATAGTAGTTTTTTTGCTCCTTCCGTCCTTAACAATTAAAACAGCCTTTTAAAAACATCTTTAATGAAAAGTAAGCTGTAAGTTATTGGAAAGGTTAAATATCAAAACATATCGCTTAGCAATGCTTCTAAAAGTTGTTTACAAAAGTTGTCCCTGTCAATGTCAACCAAGTGTTCCGGGATCGCCCATCGAGTATTCTGATAATGCAAGTATAAAAGAGCATTACACATGTGCAAGTGCATCAGTCGTCGTTGAGTGATACCCCAACACAGACCACTACAGAATGCTGAAGCTGGTGGTGTTCTCCTGCGTGGTGGCGGCGGCCACAGCAAGCTGGGCGGGCATTGCGCCCCTCGCTTACTCTGCGCCCTTCGCGTACAGTGCGCCCCTGCTAGCGCCTCACAACTACAGAGGGCCGCTGTCGCTGGCACCCGGTCAGCCCGCTAGCATCCTCGGATCAGATGGCAGGCCTCTGGACACTTTGGATGTGAACTTGGACCGCTCCGCGCACTTCACAGCCAAGGCTCTCAGCGGAGGCATCCACCTGTTGAAGAAGCGCTCGGCAGCTCTGATCGCTCCCTTCGCATACAGTGCTCCCATCGCGTACAACACGCCGCTGCTGACGCCTTACAACAGTAACTACAGAGGACCTTGGTCTCTGGCGCCCGGCCAGCCCGCTAACATTCTCGGAGCCGACGGCAGACCTCTGGACACTCTGGATGTAAACTTGGACCGTTCCGCTCACCTGACCGCGAAGGCTCTCAGCGGAGGCATCCACCTGCTGAAGAAGCGCTCAGCCGGTCTGATCGCGTCCATCGCCCCCGTCACCGTCGCTCACACACAACTGATCACTCCTGCTTCTCCAATCCTCAGCCGAGTAGCTCCCATCGCTCATTATGCTCCCTACTCAGCCTACGCCACACCTTACGCTTCCTACTGGTGAACAATGATTGAAGATGCAATGGCCTACGCAAACAAATAAATGAGAGTTTCAAATTATGCGATGTATATTTATTTATTAGTTACACTTAGATACCCTTACAGAGACTTCGCATTCTACAAAACTTATAGAGACTTATAGACCAGAGACGCAAAATAATAATAGCATTGTGGCTAAGCATAAATAATTTATGGTGAAGATTTTAGCTTTTGCATATATGATATTGGATCGATTGACATCATGAAATAATTTTGAATAAGATGCTAAGTTTACCACCTCTTTCAAAATATTTCTTATATATCATATAGACTAGATTCTGTCCACTATCTCCACATGTTCGTAAGTAATACTGCGGTTGAGGATGGTAGCATGCTAAGCCTAATGTTATTTCATCATCAGCCTATGGTAGTCCACCGCTGGACATAAGCCTCTCCAACTACACGCCACTGAGCTAATGTTTATTTACTAATAAATAAACTGGTCCAAGTGCGAGTTGGACTCGCAAAAGCGCACACAGGTAGGGTTTCAATTGAACAAATTTGGCGGGAAAAATTGTTTTTTGTATGGGGACCCTCTATATTTTTTAATTTAATTTAGTTTTTATAATTTGATGTTATAGCAACCATTATAATACACACTATGAGCAAATTTCAAGTCTCTATCTATTACAGTTTGTAAGATCTAGCATAAAACGCCTGAAAAAATACCTTTCTTGTATGGGGACCACCCCCTTTTATTTTTAACTTTATTCTGTTTTTAGTATTTGTTGTTACAGCGGCCATAATAATACATACTTTGTGAAGATTTTACCTGTGGATATGGAACCCTAAAAATAATAAAAAAACAGATTAAACATAAACTTACCGATTAAATAAATAAACTTAAGAATTTCCAATTTTTTATACCTTACAGGCTAGCGTTTGACCACTATCTCGCTGGTAGTAAGCGATGAAATCGAATATGGTGAACATGCAAGGCCGATTTGTTTATTTTTGGACAAGCACTCAAATTTGTTTGAAATCCGTCGATAAATGACGCAACAGCAAACATCACCCGTTTTCCCCCCTGCACTCCCCCTTTTCGACATTTTTTTTTGCAACATCTTATGTAGAATGTAGTCCATAGTTTGCCTTTCTAATGTGAATTTTCCCTTTGATTAATAAAACGCGATCAACCCAAATTCTTAAATAAATCAAGGAACTTGTATGCCAATTTTCGTCAAAATCGGTTGAAAAATGCGACCTGTAGGCGAGAACAGACAGACAGACAAATATCCGGACAAAAGCATGTTTGGCCTAGTAGAAACTGCGACGCTTCGCTCACTACGCTCGCTCGGTCAGTTAAAAAACAATAGACTTTAGTTGATTTATAATCTTTCAAACTACATATTCTTTGGATCGTTTATTACTATTTTCACTACACAAAAATGTATAGATAGCATTCATTTCAATTTCATTACATATGTTGTTAATTTTAAACTTTCGCGATTTGAACACATTCACGTCAATAGTGCAATGGGTGGGGTGGGGATCGAACTCACGACCTCTCGATCGCCAGTCCGACACCTTATCCATTGGGCTATTGCCGCCTTATAATGTTATAATATATATCTCACAGAGCCTAAACTATAAAGGCGATAAGCCTGTGCTGTAGGTTCTGTATTACCTTCATTGTTGCTGTGGATCGCCTACAATTGTGCCTACAATACACGTAGGTAAGTATTAATAATTAGGATATATAGACACACTTGGGAGAGGCCGAGCAGTGGACTGACACCGGCTGGTGATGATGATGATAGATACACTAGTCCTCAAACTAGAATTCCCTGTGTCATGAGATCTAGTTTCTCCAGATTAGCTTGAAAACTCATGCATAAATAATGTTTTGTGTAGTTGAAATATGTACAAGCTAGTGCAATGGTACTATCCTAGACGGACTGACAGGGTCCCAATAATGCTGTATACTTACGAACATATAGCTAGCCACACAGTTACGTTTTATCTCAGTACAGATGAAGTTTCTTTCTGTGTAGTTTAATAGATTTTTCCTGTCGCATAAAATGTGTAACGTATAATTTCAACTAAGATTTTTCCCAGTTAGATACAATATGGGATTCTTGAAAAGAAAGGTTAAAAGAGTCTTCCAGGTTAGACAACACGCTAATAACTTTGGTGCTGCAGGTTCATAAATAGGTGGTAAGTGGACGATAGGTATAACCGAAACAAGTACCCGAGGGCCCGGTGGTGTGATCGGGAGAACGGTCAGCTTTGATGCCAGAGGTACCGAGTTCAAACCCCGCCGTGCACCAATGGATTTTTCTATCAAAAAATTATGTGCGCTTCTCACAGTGGTGGTGAAGGAAAATTATCGACTCCCAACAATGACGACCCCCAATCGAAACCAACAACCCCCGCATGGTAGTAGAACACTATCTAGTGTACGCCTGACCAGCTACCACCCTCAAGTTAAAAAATCTGTCGCCAAACAAACATCTAATGTGTTCCGGCAGCTATCCTTGAGAGCCAGTTCCCATTCTAGGCCTAGCGTGCTTACCATCTTTGACCGCATCATCACTTACCAACAGGTGAGATTGTGGTCAAACGCTAGCTTATATGATATTAAAAAAAAGTACCCAGGAAATACTAATATAGAGCAAAAATGTGGTTAATTGTATTTGTAATAACTAATAACCGAGTCGGTATTACTATATCGGCCAATAATTATATCAAACTGTGAATCTAGTTAACATATTGATGAGATCGATCGGTAACTATGTTTTCTTTATGTCTTGCAATGTAGGCTCTCATGGTCAACAACGATAGATGCTGGTGACAAAGCCGTCATACAAGTATATAAGGTGTTGGGAAGAGTCGAAGTGCATCAGTCGTTGAGTGATATTCTAACACAGACCACTACAAAATGTTGAAGTTGGTGGTGATTTCTTGCGTGCTGGCAGCGGCCTCCGCTAACCTGGGGATTGCGCCTCTTGCGTACACTGCTCCGTTTGCATACAGCGCACCCTTGTTAGCGCCCTACAACTACAGAGGACCGCTCTCGCTAGCACCTGGTCAGCCCGCTAACATCCTCGGATCTGACGGCAGGCCTTTGGACACTTTAGACGTCAACGTGGACCGCTCTGCGCACTTTACGGCTAAAGCTCTTGGCGGAGTTCACTTGTTGAAGAAGCGTTCTGCAGCCTTGATTGCTCCCATTGCCCCTGTCACTCACGTCTCTCACACACCTCTGATCGCTTCAATCTCCCCCCTTGCCATCAACCGCATTGCTCCCTATACTCCTTATACAGCGTACACCGCCCCTTACGCCACTTACTGGTAATGTGTAAATCTGACAACCTGTACATACTGTTAATAAATAAATGAGAGTTACAAACATTTGAATTATTTCATTTTATTAGAATTTTAGTTACAGAGGCAAATTATCAGGTGAGATAGTGGTCAAACGTCAAACTTGGCTAGTTATATGAAATTAAAATAATTTATGAGCGTAAAAAACGAAAAAAACGGACTTCACATGTCGCGATAGTCAAATTGGCCAGTAGTCAGTATCATGTCATCAAAGTATACAAATGCTTCGATTTCAAATTGAGAACCTCCTCCTATTCTGTGAAGTCGGTTAAAAGTACAATACATTCGTGTGTAGATATTTTCAGTTGTAAGTTGTGTTCCCCGGCAGTTGTGTTGATTCTACCTACCTACCTACCCTATCAAGCTAAAGGTACGGATACACCGCAGGGTCCTGCGTGCGCGATCTAGGCGGCGATCAGATAGCGCAGTAGTATTTGTACCGACTGGTTCACACCAAACGCGATCAGAAAACAAAAAACTAAAAGTACTCGGACGCCGCACTGTGGCCATACCTTAACGCATAATAATGTATGATAGTACAAAACGAAAAAAACCGACTTCACATGCCGCTATAGTCGAAATAGCCAATAACCATAATCATGTCATCAAGGTATAAAAATTTGTTTATATTGTTTATCTCCATATCTCCAGAGATAATTATCAAATCTCGATAAAATTTGAATGAGACTAAACGGAAGGCCTAATCTCGGAAACAAAAAAATATTTTTTCAAATCGGTTAAGATTAGACGGAGTTACAAACATTTAAAAAATACAGTCGAATTGAGAACCTAGTCCTTTTTCGTGAAGTCAATTAAAGAAGATCCGTGATTTCATCTTTCTAGCCGTATCGTGTGTCTGTCGCGTGTCGGCTCCGATTTTCAATCGGGTTAGCAAAATAATGTATGATCGTACAAAACGAAAAAACCGACTTCACATGCCGCGATAGTCAAAGTACTGGCAGTTATAATCATGTCATCTAAGTATACAAATTTGCTTATATTGTTTATCTCAATATTTCCGCATATAATTGTCATACCTCGATAAAATTTGAATGGGACCAAATGGGATGCATAATCTCTCAAACAAAAAAATATTTTTTCAGATTCGGTCAAAATTTGACGGAGTTCTGATTAACAAACATAAAAAAATAAAAAAAATACAATCGGATTGAGAACCTTCTCTTTTTTTGTGAAGTCGATTCAAAAAGTTCTGCCAGTGGAACATCCGATTAAAAATCGGATCCGATACCCGAAAGATGTGAACACTCGGTTACGCGGCTAAAGTGAACTGTCGAGCACACGCGTGTGGCAATGAAATTAGAAAATATTTTGTCATAAATAATATCAGTTTACTGCGGGGCGGGTGTTTGAAAATTTTAGAAGTTAAGGAGACCTATTTTCAGGAATTTAAAAAATGGTTGAGCATTACCTATAGTATAAGTGATAATGAAAAGGATATGCTAAATATTCTAGAAATACACCCGAGTGTTTCGAAAACAAGGGTTTCGAACTCACATCTTTAATATATCAATCCTAAAACTGAAAAGACCTAAAGGTACGGCCACACCGCGGCACCTTAATTTCAAACCGTGCAAAATTTCAGCGAAATCGGTCCAGTCGTGTCACTTTTTTTAATGATATATGGTAACAGGACAAGCACGACGTTCGCCTGATGGTAAGCGAAGACGTCTACCTATTACAGATAAAGCGGCATACAAAATTCTGGATAACCACAATTTTGCATATCAGTACATTGCGCGTGTTACCTCGAGCGAGACATAAAGATGTACATGCCCTGTAATTTGACTGGGCACAATGTCATAAAAACTGTAAAACATCTGGGGGCACGGCAGTAAAGTCAAGCAAAACAAAGAAACACGGTCGTACCATCCTTTTCTCGAAGCCATTCAGGCCATTTTCAACATCCTCTAATTTTGTGCAGGCTAAAACTAGAACCCTGAATTTCCATACCTATTTCACGGCTGAATTGGCAAGCTGTGAAGAGGTGTCATACAAATAAAAATAGAAAATAACTTTCGCATTTAAATTAGTGTTAATAAAATACGCTACGATGATAGTCTTTAGATAAGACCACACCGCGGCGTCCTACGATCTGCGGGCGCGATCTCAGTACTTTTCAAGTGTTTTTTGATCGCTTTTGGTGTGAACCAGTCGGTACAAATACCTGCGCTATCTGATCGCCGCCTAGATCGCACACGCAGGACGCTGCGGTGTGTCCGTACCTTTTGTGTAACCCACACATACTTTTAATCACTCTGATAACCGATAAACTTGAGTTTTACGCACAAAGCTCTCATTAGCTATCATTTAAACTCTATTCCTTCCTATAAACTAAATACGTAACTTTCAATAAATTCACGGTCAACAAATTGCAAGTGTTGACACTGCCTTTGTCAGTGAACTTCCATTAATTACATAATTAACTTACTACTAATTGAAATACGATCTGAATTAATATTTAATTATTGAGATCGCTTTAATAATTGATTGAATTGAAATACTTGTTTAAATTGTCACTTTATATATTTTTCGATCGGAAACGGAGTTATGCAATGTTTCACCAGTAAGTAGCGTAAGGGGCGGCGTAGGTTGTGTATGGTGCGATGTGAGCGATGGGAGCTACTCTGCTCAGGATGGGAGAGGCAGGAGTGATCAGTTGTGTGTGAGCGACGGCGACGGGGGCGATGGGCGCGATCAGAGCGGCTGAACGCTTCTTCAGCAGGTGGATGCCTCCGCTGAGAGCCTTGGCGGTCAGGTGAGCGGAGCGGTCCAAGTTCACATCCAGAGTGTCCAGAGGTCTGCCGTCGGCTCCGAGGATGTTAGCGGGCTGGCCGGGCGCCAGAGACCAAGGTCCTCTGTAGTTACTGTTGTAAGGCGTCAGCAGCGGCGTGCTGTACGCGATGGGAGCACTGTACGCGAAGGGAGCGATAAGAGCTGCCGAGCGCTTCTTCAACAGGTGGATGCCTCCGCTAAGAGCCTTGGCTGTGAAGTGTGCGGAGCGATCCAGGTTGACGTCCAGAGTGTCCAGAGGCCTGCCGTCAGATCCGAGGATGCTAGCGGGCTGACCGGGTGCCAGCGACAGCGGCCCTCTGTAGTTGTAAGGCGCTAGAAGGGGCGCACTGTACGCGAAGGGCGCAGAGTAAGCGAGGGGCGCAATGCCCGCCCAGCTTGCTGTGGCCGCAGCCACCACGCAGGATAACACCACCAGCTTCAGCATTCTGTAGTGGTCTGTGTCGGGATATCACTGAATAACGACTGATGCACTTGCATACTCGCAAACAGCTTTTATACTTGCACTTATTGGAATACTCGATTATCCGATGTCCGATGCCGGAATTCTTTGTTGACATTGACAGGACTACTTTTGTTAATAAAAATTGTACTTAGTTTGCGTACTACACTTTGCATGAATTTAGCTGGCATTTACATGTATTATTGTATTATCTCGTATTAAGTATTATGATTTAAAACGCCTTATATTGGAAAAAATATTTGTTAATACTGAGATACTGAGATATATAAATGGATTTTTGTTGTAAAATATATACCTATATACATTAAATTGTTTGTATTTCTTTTGCAAATAAAACAAAACATTAAATGATTCAATTGATTACACTAGAAGATAACAAACTGAAACTCATAAAACCTTAGAAGTAAATTATTATATTGTCAATTAGTTTTACAGTTTACGCCTTCGCAGCTTTATTAACCTAGTTAAGGATCTGTCTTCAGATCAATATTAAAACCATTGACATTGATCTTAATTCAATCACACATTGAATAACAGGACTACTATGGAAATTCTTTTCTTGCATTGGCCTAGCTAATCCTGGCCATTATCATAAAATATAGAAGCAGATAATAGTCATTGAATGATTAGCGATACATTCACATAATACATATTTAATATAGAGCTAGGGAAATAAATACATTCAATAACTATATTACGTTCATTGGACTTATTCTTGGTAGGCATGATTGACCATAGATATAAACTTCTGTACAGAAATAAAGTTTATGGTAGGTAAAAGAAATTTTAAATTTTATGGGTGACTAAACAAACAAGACGAATGCAGGGGGTAGTGTGCAAAAGTCCTTTATTTTTTAAATACCATAGTAGGTAGGCTAGCGTAATATAATCATAATAGGCTAGCGTCTGGCTACTATCTCGCCTGGTGGTAAGCGATGATGTGGTCGAATATAGTAAACATGCTGGGCCTTGTTTAGAATATTCTGACTCTCAAGGGTTGTGTGCTGCCTGAACACCGTTAGGTCATGCTGGCAGATTTTCTCCTTGATGGTCGTAAGCTACTTTTTGGTACCACGTCAGGCGGAACATAGATATAATATGCTCCTAGCACCTGTGGAAAAACTATAGGTGTTGACTTGCAAATACAAACAACCAAACAAAAATGCAAACAATCATGTTATTCAATTTTTTCTTACTAACCGATTTTAAAAATGGTTGAATAACGCAAACACAAATATGTGTTGCTGATTACAGAAAAGGCCTGAGGGTAAACGATGATATCTACCTATAAGACTAAAGTAGGACCTAAATATCAGGTTTGCAAAAATGTATTGCGTTAATTATTATAAGTACCATTAAACGTTTTGGCGCAGTCAACAATTAAATCTCGTACTCTCAAAAACTCTTGGGACGCGTTAGAACATAATTGGCTCAGCGTTCAAATTCTTCTTACAGAGAACCACCTAGTATTTATCAAAAGCTAGATAAATCACCCGATAAGAAAATATAGTCGAAGTGACTTGTGACTCCTTGCTTGACTATGTACAACCAAAGACTTCTTATAATCAAAACTTGGCGAAAGGGGGCCTACTTCCCAAAGAGCTGCTTCCTCTAGCAGTTGTTAGCAGTTGTAATGTAATAAACTGTCAAAATAACAGTATAAGGATAATAATTAACTAAGACTGGTAGTAAAAAAACATTAATATCTATTTCGTGTCGTCCGTCGCGCTGTTAGCAACTCTGAATATTTTATTATAAAAACTCACGTTCCTTTTAAACTTATAGATTTAAAAACGGGAATTTAACGTGACTTACGCGATGTCGATATAGCCCCCTACTAATACCACCACCGCCGCCGCCGCCGCCCGCTCCGTCCGCCCGCGCTGCTCGAGCAGCGGCCCGCAGTGCGAGGCTGAACGCGTCGGCGAGCGCCCCGCACTCAAGATCCTGAAGAAAGCCTCCGGATGAGGCCGAAACATATGTCGATCGCTATATCGACATCGCGTAAGTCACGTTAAATTCCCGTTTTTAAATCTATAAACTCTGAATATTCATTAAAATCTTTGTATAATAGCAGAAAGGGTATTATATCTACTGTTGAGTTTTCAGAAAACGTTATTTGTGACAGTCTCATCGTGGAGTAGCAACACAGGCTTACCCTTTTACCTAATTTCTATACAAATTTCATTGTGATTCAAATGTTTCAGATTTTAGGAACATATAAATAACATCCTTTTGTTGCAGGATCGAGTTCAAACGGTAGGTAGTAACCGAAGACAAATAAGCGTACAATGTAGGGATTCAATAGATAACGTTGCCAGGTTAAATATTACAAAATCCTCAGAAAATCTTTGAATAGTACAGGGAAGGACAGTTAGGTAAAATAAATAGGTCTTAGGTAATTAAAATTACTTGGCAAACTTGGAGGGTTGGAAAACGGGAACTTCATGTGACTTGCGTGATGTTGATAAGTGCTCGATAATTTGCTTCATCCAGTTATTACGATGAATAGTTATTTAATCACGTTAAGTGCCCATTTTAAGAACATTAATGTTTATAAGGATCCTGAGTTTTTACAATAAAATAGTAGGCAGGTCCTATTTAAACACATCGCTAGCTCAACATATTTTTATCGCATAATGGGAGGAAGGTATGTAGAGTTTTCGATCATAAAATTTAAGCTAGGTATTTATGTTTCAACTCACAAGAATAAGTTGCTTGCCCTTATTAATTTAAACAGTATGGCAGTGTAACAAAGGGTGGTGATGAACTGCCTCAGCGCTGGTTGACCTCGATCTTTGCAAATATCAGCTTCCTGCTCAGCCTTGCACCGGTTCGCATAACGACATCGCCCTTATCTTGCTATAGTGCACTTTCTATAAATACGATAAGCCACAAAAGTGCGGCATCAGTCGTTCATCCGAACAACACAGACCACAATGTTCAAGCTGGTGGTGTTGTCTCTCTTCGCAGCGGTGGCTGCCGAGCCAAGTCTTCTGCTGGCGGCTCCTTACACCAGCTACACTTCAGTGGTGGCGCCAGCGACGACCACAATCACGAAATCGGCCAGCAGCGTCGTGCACCCATCGCCTCTCTTCTACTCTTCTCCGTTTGCTTACCCTCATTTCATCAAGAAGCGATCTGCGCAATTCCTGGGTTACAACGGATTCTACCCTAGCACGACTATCGTCAGAAGCTATCCGTACCCTCTGACTTCTCTGGGTACGCCGTTGGTTCACAGCGCTTTGCCCGTATCTACAATCCTGCCTGCCACCCATTTGATTAAGAAGCGTTCTGCACCATTGTTCATCACCCCGACCACATACGCCGCTGCGCCCGTGTACACCTCCACTTACGCTACCTCCCCGGTTATCTCTACTCCTCTTATTCACTCTACACCTTACCTATCTTCCCCTCTTACTTACTCTACCCATTTCATTAAGAAGCGCTCCGCTCCTCTCCTGACTACCTATGTAGCACCTTCCTCAATCTCACACCAATCCAGAGTAGATATCACCCACAATACTCCCACCCTAAAACTGACGTCTTACCCTTCTTCTCTTTACTCTTACCCCTACTATTACTAGATGAAATGTGATTTTAGCAAAAGCTTTTGTAATACAAATTTACCACAAATAAAAATACATTCCTTAAGTGTTCACAAATATTTTGACGACTGATTATACATTTGCACCAAGTGCAAACTTTTTTTAATTTACCTATTACCCTGATTTAGTATAATTAAGTTTAATGTTTACATACTTATCACATAGCAAATAACTACTCTATACATAAGATCATGTGCTACATTACACATATTTAGAGTTGGCAGTGGTAGGTGGAATGAGCATTATTATATCATTGTTCCGCCTGACTTGCTAACAAAAACTTACCACTATCAAGAAATTTAATTTATTTATTTAATTTATATAAAACCGAACTAAAAAATAGAAAATTAATTTTAATATATTTAAATTAAGGATAGTGTTAAAAATTTCAATAAATATAAATGAATAATAGTGTGAATAAAAAAAAAGTTAATTTTATAAAAAGCGTGAGGTGCATGGTGTCAATAGTTATACATATTTTATTGACAGATATGAGTAGAGTGATTATCATTTTGATAATATCTTAAAAGCACCCCAAGCTTTTTTAAAAATAAAATATTTTTATTATTATTAATTCATTATTATCACACTATGAAATTTTTAACCCTATTCTTAATTTACATTTATTAAAATTTATTTTCTATTTTTTAGTTCGGTTTTCTATAAAATGCGTGTTTTTTAGTTTTTTTAAACTATTATTTATTTATTATGTTTTTTTGAAGTGTTTCACACTTTATATTTTTGTAAATTGTTTTATTTTCTACGTTTTAGTTGAAAAATGGAATAATTTCTTATCAAATTAGTGTATTGCCATCGGTCCTCGATAAATCTACAAAGTTTGAACGAAATCTGGCCGTTTAAAGTGGGTTAAAATCGCGCCCAAAGAAGTCGGTTAAAAACATACACACATACAGGTGAAGCTAATAAAAAGCTAATAAAAACAATAATGATATGAAACCATAACCTTATTATGTTATAATCTTAACATAATATAACTCGGTATCGACATACCTACTTAATTCGATTTCAATTCAAGGATCTGTATTTTTCCAGACAGGTAAAGTAGAACACAAACGTTATTTTGGTCCTCGAACTGACATATTTCTTTTCACTTCACTGACAGAGTCCTTTTCAAGGATTGGCCCTGAACAAAATGCGATGGTCACTGCCTGACAGAATGCTCAGTTTCAAGAACAAATTCTCTGTGATTTCAAGTTCGTATAGACTACGGCTATGACGTTAAAGGTTTCCATATAAAAAGTAAGCTGTAGGGGAGGGGTACTATTCGGTTTGGAAATAAAGATTTCAAAATTTTGTTTGCAATTTGGATTTACTTCGGTATCCCCTACAACCCTACAAATATGGTATAAATGGTTTAATTGTACAAACCATTTATACCATATTTGTAGGGTGTCAGTGTCCCAAACTTTAATGCTATGTTTTCCCCGTTTTTTTTCCTAAAAAATGAAATAAAACATATTAAGATCGATAGATACATAAATTCTTAATTTGCACACTATAAGAACAGAAACAATGAACAAATATAAACTCTAAAATTACTACTATAAATAATCCAAGAGGCGAGCTATTACCTGACAACCGAACAGCAATGAAAATTACAAGACTGTGATAGACAGTGTATCATTGAAATTAATAAATAGTTCTACAAATATCAAAATATCATTACGTAATAATTTCAAAACTATATTTATTTGTCGGTACGATAGGAAGATTTTATCAAATGAAATTGGATCGTGTGTGTCAGCTGTTTATTAGTATAAGCCTAATATTGTATTCAATATTCTTATTTTTTTAAAATATTTGAATAACCTGCGCTTAAATTATTAATCAATACGCTAGTAGTATATATGTCTGTGGTTTAACAGGTTTCCTGCGGCATCATTTTCAAGCAACTTTCAGCTGGTGCGTAAGAGACCTAAAAGATCTCGAAACTAACCTATCCTGTGGTGCGTATGAGACCTGATCAGTCTCCTAAAACAACAGTTCTGAAAATAATTTATATCTTCCTCAAAACCAATGATATATTAATGCATTTGTTGTGGGTTAAAGGTTATGAATTTAAACACAACACTTCTATTTTATCTTTATCGCATTAACTCTATTGTAGCATTGAATAATGATTGTAGTAACTTATTCAACCTAAAATTATCCTTTTATTTTTTATATAGCTCTAAGGCTAGCGTTTGACCAATATCTCACCTGCTGGTAAGTGATGATGCGGTCGAAGCGATCCTTATTATATACATAGGTTATTGAAAGATAGATAGAATTATGGCAAATATCTATCTAATAACCCCCTCTTCTTGATCAAATTACTAACAGTAATAACATTATTGGATACAGTAATAACATATATACGGGACTTGAACCCGCAACCTCCGGAATAACATGTTCCGGTGCTTTGCCAATTAAGCTTAATGGAATGAAATTTTGGATTGTGTTTAACAATTTACAAAAAATAAAGTGTGAAACACTCCAAAGAAACATAATATTATTCTATTCATTATTAAAACCAGTCTCCGTTTATGCTACACAATATTACACAGCTTAAATACTTAAAACATGACAACAAATGCTTATTGAGCTATTTATTTGTTGTGAATATTAAGGTCCAATGACCTCGAACATAAAACCTCCTCCTTGTTTTATGTTCGGATTATTATAACAAATGGCTTTTCATGTGCTTTCTTGAATATCATGTCGAAGTTGTTCAGGGCCATCTTTACTTTCATCGTTAATAAGCATTCTCTCATGATTTTGATTGGTCACAATATTATCCGTTGTAGTAACCGCATCTATTTTGTTCACTTTTTCTGCGTCCACAATAGGTGATATATTCAAATTTTCCACAGCGATTTCTTCTCGGACTTTATCAATTAAAATCGGATTTTCCAATGCTCTAGCCAATGGAAAATTATGGAAGAATGTTAGCGCTACAGGAGTAAATAGTTGATCCGTTTTCACTACTGGTGCTAAAATGGCATCGCTCGCTGCATCTGCTGAAGAGTACACTCCCAGTGGACTATAGACCAAGGGAGCCGACAACATAGGAGTATGTCTGATGTCGATCCTGGACTGATGAGACACTGCACTTGGCGCCGCAAAGATCAACGGCGCGTATTGACCTTGCGCTTTGTAAACACACGCGAGAAAAAATATTCTAATCATTTTGTACGAGCGGTTTGTGACGTATAAAGACGAGCCAGATGAGACGTAGCTTATAAACTCGTGTAACGGTTGTTGTGCGGTCAAGTTCTCGGTCGCATCCGAGTGGTCGTTGCGTCACGGCAGGGCACTGGCCGTATTGAGATGCATACGAGCGTTATAAAACGTGATTATACATTCATATTTTATGGTCGATGCACATAATGTAATAGATTATTACGGCATCTCAGTATTGCCACAGATAGGTACTGATAGTTTGTTGAGCTTTTATACTGGATCGAAGAATTAGGCTTGCGTCAAACTTTTAAAAGTTTTTTATAACTTTGGGCGTAACGCACCGTAATGGATCGTCATATCTTTGTCAACCTCTTCTAGAATTAAATACAAATAATTTCTTTGTTGCTATTTACCTGACCTATTGTGTCCACGGATATCAATCTATTTCCATTCATTCAACAAAAATAGTAAAAAAGACACATTTGGCGTTTTTTGTTACAATCACGACTTTCAATTGACTTTATTATTAGATTTTATCCTGTCACTATGAATCAGTTGCAGGGTATAAGAAGGTGGTTTGTCAGGGTGTTAGTATCAGTTAGTTTGGACAGCTTAAGCTTTAAGTAAGCTAAAAAATATAGATTTGCAGTCGTCAAAATGTTTAAAATAGTGTTGTTCTTGGCTTGCGTGGTAGCTTGTTCAGCTCATGCTGTGATTCCTCTTGTGCATACACCAGTGGTGGCTCCAATAGTTGCGGCAGCACCTTACGTCCATGGTTATGGTGGACATGGGTACGGTGGGCACGGCTACGGTGGCTATGGTCATGGATTGACAGGTTACGGAGGTCACGGGCTGGCCAGCTACGGTGGTTCACTTGGACATGGCCATCATATTCTGAAACGATCTCCACATTATGCTCCAGTTGGTCATCTGGGTGGGCTAGGACACTTCGGTAGCATTGGACATGTGGCACCAGTCGCAGCGGTAGCTCCCGTAGCAGTTTCTCATCAGGCCCGCGTCGATGTTCATCACACACCAGCGGTGGTGGCCGCTCCTATCCTACCAGTTGTGAAGCAAGTAGTCGCTCCAGTTCTCGCCGCTCCTTTGGCTTATGAACACGGTCATTATGGTGCAGGGCTTTATGGTGCCGCACATTACGGCGGAGGTCATTACGGAGCTGGACATTATGGAGCAGGAAGTTACGGCTACGGTGCAGGCCACTTGGGACATTATTGAAAAAGAAATATAAATGACAAAGAAACTCAAACATACTTTATGGTGATGTAATTTCGCTACATGTTAATGCGTGATAGTTTGGTTTTGTAAATAGTTAAGTTCAATGTTTTATTTTATATAGAACAAAATAAATGACTTTAAGGCAACACATTTTTTTTTAATGTAACGGCAACATTGGTGTGTAGAGAAACCGGCAGAGTCTATTTTATATTTTCTGTGCTTCGCGGATACACCAGCGTTAAAAAATAGCCTATCTACGTACTACTAGTAGTATATTGTCGAAAGGAGTTCTAGACTTCTTGGTTTTGTCTCAAGAGCTACAAATAGCTTTCATAACCCTAAAAGTATGATCTATCTTTATTATACGCTGATACGTAGTATACTCGAGTAAAATGCCTCAATCTGGTCTCCTTTTTACAAAAGTCATAGCCACAGAATCGAGAGTGTCTCCTAAGAATCTTAAGCTACAGACACGGCATGGGTCGTACATTGAACAGCTACAGGGAGCGATTGGATCATTTTCAGGTTGTTTCTCTCGAGAACAGACGTGTTTATTACGATCTCAGTATCCTTCATAAAATAATAACTTTTAACATAGATTCACAATTTCTACTTTCTCTCACTTTGAGTATTCAGCCAGAATTCTCTCATCGCCTTTAACACTAGATTTAGATCTCGTAATTGTAATTATAATATATTCACTCTGCAAGTATTTAATAACAACACCTCGTATTATAACCCAGTAGTTAGAATGTGTCGACAATATAATGAAATACTTGTCTCTAACAGAGACATAGATATATTTCACCTCAATTTATTTCAGTTTCAGAGGCAAATAAAGAATTTACTGTATAAAAATAACAATAGTAATGGCTAAAAATAATATCTCTTGTATTATCTTAGTTTCAAATATGTATATGTATATTTAATGTATTTCATAAGAACTTAGTCTTCATTACTTATCTTTTTCAAATTCTATAAATATTCCTAGCTTAATTTACCTTTATAATACAGCGCAACTAGGCATACATGTCTTGGAATACAATTAAAAACAATACTTAACCATAAATATTGTACCAATTTTATATAATTGTGATCTGTTTTGTATGCTATGAATGAATAAATAAATAAAGAAGGTAATTTTTTTAAATATCTTATAAGCTAGCGTTTGACCACTATCTCACCTGTTGGTAAGTACATACATGCAAAAATTCAAATATACATATTACATAGTGAAGTGGTCAAACGCTTGCCTATCGGAAATAAAATTTATATTTTTTCACTCCACCCAGATAATACTGGTAGGCTGTAAGAATGTGAACACGTCCAACGTATAAGTACGTATTTATTACAAAAATAATGTAAAAAAGAGCTATGTATAAAGTCCCATGGTTTGCATGGTCATCGCGATGGTATGAACCATTTTTTTTTTTATTCAACTTTTATTTAGGGGCTTTTGGCTAAATATAGCTATGGCAGCCCCGTATTAGCTTACAAAATAAAAATTTGTTACGACGAACGCTCTTCAACCACCCTGTGTACACATAGATAGAGCATTCTAGCCGCGTCTGGCGATGGATCAGATAGAATGTTCTGAAATATGCGTATGAACCATGATATTGTATTGTCACGATTAGACGATTCACGATTTACATAAATATGTATGTTAAATAAAGCAATCAATCAATCGGCAACTAGCAAGTGGTTAAAACAGGTTGTCAAAAGCTGTTTCAACAACTAACAAACGAACATTGCAAGTTAAATAAAAGGTTCTAATAACATGAAAAATGTATTCGGCCACAATTAGAATTGTACCTAGATTGTTTCACAATTAAAACGCTTCCTATTAATACGATCGAATAAATCAAAGGCCACGCCCGCATGACTACGGAAAGCCAAAAATAAGTAAGTTGCAAATGTAATACTTCTAATTACGTATAGTTTGGCCATGCACGAACAAGATATAGAAGGTTTTTTATTTGCATTTGTTTTATCAAAGATCAATTGTCGGTAGTATATAAGCATCCGTCACCGAGTGTAAGGCATCAGTTGATCTGAGCAAGTAAGACAACACAGACCACAATGTTCAAGCTGGTGGTGTTGTTGAGTGTAGTGGCGCTGGCGGCAGCCAAGCCCGGCGTGGTGCCCGTGGCGTACAGCAGCGTGGGCGTAGTCCCCGCTGTCAGCTCGCTGTCGCAGTACAGCTCCAGCGTGGTGCACGGCTCGCCGCTTGCCTACAGCAGCGCGTACCCTGCGGTGTACGCCGCCGCGCCCTACGCTGCCGCGCCCTACGGCTACGCTGCGGTGGCGCAGGCTCCGCACTCCCCCGCCGTCGTGCTGGACCCCGTGCACGGCGTGCCACTCGACACTCCCGAGGTGGTCGCCGCTCGTGCCGCGCACTACCAGGCCAAGGTTCTCTCTGGCTTCCACCACCTGAAGAAGCGCTCCGTGGCCGCTGTGGCTCCCGTGGCCTACAGCTCCTACGCTCCCGTCGTCTCAGCTTACTCCACCGCTCCCGTCGTCTCTGCTTACTCCAGCCCCGTGGTCTCTGCTTACTCCAGCCCCATAGTATCTGCGTACTCCGCGTACTCCCCAGTGGCGTACCCCTCCCCCCTGGCCTACCACGGTGTCGTCCCCAAGGCCGTCAGCGTCCACCCCTGGTGAATGATTAACTGATCGACTTATATATTAAGTAAAATTTATTAAAATGTGAACATTTTTTGCAAATTAAAGATGTTTACCCCAATTAACGTTTTACTTAACACTTACAATTCCATAATTTATTTGATGGTGATATGACATTTTTATTTTAATGGTAAAAGGTAACAGGACAAGCACGACGCTCGCCTGATGGTAAGCGATGACGTCTACCTATAATAAATACAGCGGAATGCGAAATTTTGTACTGCCAGAATTTTAAATGTCACTGCACTGCGCCTGTTAACTTGAGACACAAAGATGTTGAGTCTCACATGCCCTGTAATTTCACTGGACACGTTGCCATTTCGACCGAGAAGCATTCCTATTTCACGGCTAAAAATTAATTGGCAAAGTGGTGGTACCGCCCCAGGCGGACTAGCATAAGTCCTACCACAACAATCAAATGAATTATAACTTCCATCTATGACTCATGCATCTGACAGTTAGTACTTTTTAGGGTTTCATACCCTAAGGGTAAAACGGGACCCTATTACTAAGACTCCGCTGTCCGTCTGTCTGTCTGTCTGTCTGTCTGTCTGTCTGTCACCAGGCTGTATCTCATGAACCGTGATAGTTAGACAGTTGAAATTTTCACAGATTATGTATTTCTGTTGCCGCTATAACAATAAATACTAAAAACAGAATAAAGTTAAAAATAATAGAGGGTCCCCATACAAGAAACGTGTTTTTTTTCTGCATTTAACGCCATCTATGAACGCTTAGTTAGGTAAACGTCCCCTAGATGGCATTATATTGAAATGTCGATCCCTTACCTTTGTTAGACGTTAGATGGCGTTATAAGAAATAAAATGTTTATTAATTATTATTTTTTGCTGGTGAAAAATGATAGTGGTATTTTTTGCTCGATCTTATAAAATACTGTAGGGTGGTACGGAACCTTCCAAGTGCGAGTCCGATTTGCACTTGCCAGTTTTTTTATTACGTTCACGGAGGATCTGTCCTCCGTGATTATGATCTTAGATAAATTAGATCTTAGATTAGGACAAACATTTTTGATATCATACATAGGAAGGTAAGGAAGAAAAAAGATTTTTGTAATATAAATTGGCCAAGTCGTACAGCTTGAAAGTTCTATATACGATACAAACAATAAAATCGACTTTTCGAATTCATATAATATTCATAGAAGGTGAGGATAACACTGTACTAAAACTACAGAAATAGGAATAATAAGGTATTATTATTCCTATTTCTATGACTAAAACAGTTGTTTGACTAGTCAAATTGAATAATATGTATGACCAACAGAACGCCATCAGCTATACATTTTGTTTTGGAACTCAAAGAGCACGTATCGCTATTATAATCTACACTATAAGACCAAGAATAATTAATTAGGTAGTTTATCAAAAAATTGAAAACTACATGATTGATAGTAAATCTATTTCAACTGTGATTAATAAATATTCCGAAGTCTATAAATCTATAAAGGCTCTTACAAAAAGTTTTTGACAAAATATGTGTAAGATACATTTTAACACCTTGTTTATCTTGTTGTGGCTTATTTTGAGGAATTTCATCGACGGTATAAAAATTTGGTTACGTGATATTCACATAGTTGTCTAAAATCTTAAGTTTTATTGCATCATTCCGTGTGGGATATATGGCGGAATACCATTCATAAGAGGCCACCAAAATCCCAGCGTATATCATTACAGTTAGTACAATTAGTAGATCATATTTGTGAAAATCATTCTGTTTAAATATTCTAGTAACAAATTGTAGATTTGTAATTTTATAATTTTTTTTCTAAAAATCCTTAACAAATTAGGTATTCTTTTTATTTTTTTTTGGGTTCCGTACCCAAAGGGTAAAACGGGACCCTATTACTAAGACTCCGCTGTCCGTCTGCCTGTCTGGCTGTCTGTCTGTCTGTCACCAGGCTGTATCTCATTAACCGTGATAATTAGACAGTTGAAATTTTCACAGATGGTGTATTTCTATTGCCGCTATAACAACAAATACTAAAAACAAAAAAAGTTAAAAATGTTAGGGGGTCCCCTTTAATTTTTAACTTTATTTTGTATACATAACCTGTTTTTTAGAATAACGCCATCTATGAAAGTCTAGGTGTCATCTGGGTGTTAACCATTTCTTCGCGTTTGTTAAGCTTTCTTATTAGTTTCAGCAAAATAACATAAATGACGCTAGTAAACGAGCCCGCCCCGTCTTTCTAGATCGCACTGACGAGATTTTCCGTAAACTTGTATACATAATAAAATGTTCTTGGTATAATCAATTAATCTAATAAGAGGTTATAACTCTGTTATGTTTAGTATTGCACTGTGGTATGGAATCCTTCCTAAGTTTGCGACGTAACTCTGACTCGCACTTGGCCAGTTTTATTTAAATATTGTGACGTCAACAATGCGATGACGGTTGAATGGTCCATTCTGTTTTTTTTTTATAGCTTACTAGCAAGGTGGGTTGCACATTACTAGTATTCTTGTTAACCCCTGCAACTAAGCTAATATGCTTGTGTCTGGAGTGAGTTCACAGTGCAATGGGTGGGGATCGAACTCACGACCTCTCGATCGCCAGTCCGACACCTTATCCGTTGTGGGCTATTGCCGCTACTTTTGTTTTTTACTTTCTTGGTATACAATATAGAGTTTATCTATCTACTTATATACTACATAGCTTCATGGAAATTTACCTCAAAATATATTTTTTCTATCTAATAATTTCAAACTTTATGAATAGATTTTAACCGACTTTACAAAAAAGGTTCTCTTTTTTTGACTGTTTTTTTATGTTTTTAACCCCAGAACTTAGAACTTTATCAAGTTTAGAAATTTCTTTAGAGTATCTGTTGCACTATAAATAAGAATATCTGCACGAAATTTTCTAAAATTACTATACTACCTGCCTATTAGGTTATTGGGATTGACAATAAAACCTTAAAATACATTAAAATATGTACAGTTTATTTATATTGGCAGTGTTGTAAAACATGATTGCGTTCGTTGTCGGAGAGTCGATCAGTTAATTATTCACCAAGGGTGGACACTGAGGGCCTTGGGGACGACGCCGTGGTAGGCCAGGGGGGAGGAGTACGCCACTGGGGAGTACGCGGAGTAAGCAGATACCACGGGGCTGGAGTAAGCAGAGACCACGGGGCTAGAGTAAGCAGAGACCACAGGGCTGGTGTAAGCAGAGACGACGGGAGAGGTGGAGTAAGCTGAGACGACGGGAGCGTAGGAGCTGTAGGCCACGGGAGCTACAGCGGCCACGGAGCGCTTCTTCAGGTGGTGGAAGCCAGAGAGAGCCTTAGCCTGGTAGTGCGCGGCACGAGCGGCGACCACCTCGGGAGTGTCGAGTGGCACGCCGTGCACGGGGTCCAGCACGATGGCGGGGGAGTGCGGAGCCTGCGCCACCGCAGCGTAGCCGTAGGGCGCGGCAGCGTAGGGCGCGGCGGCGTACACCGCAGGGTACGCGCTGCTGTAGGCAAGCGGCGAGCCGTGCACCACGCTGGAGCTGTACTGCGACAGCGAGCTGACAGCGGGGACTACCCCCACGCTGCTGTACGCCACGGGCACCACGCCGGGCTTGGCCGCCGCCAACGCCGCTACACTCAACAACACCACCAGCTTGAACATTGTGGTCTGTGTTGTCTTACTTGCTCAGATCAACTGATGCCTGACTAATAATGACGGATCCTTATATAGTACGAAAGCCTCTCTGTACGAAGGCTCATTGTCAAAACAAATGCTAACAAACAACCTTCAAAGCGTAAATCTATTACGCTTGATATTAAAATCTTGACCGCTATAAAAACTTTTTGTCGCGGAGGCTTCCGCAACTTTTTTGCTTATCCTTTTATCTACTTCACATAACTTGATACCTACCAATATTATAAAATTATCAACATTGTAAAAAGGTTTGATTTTTTGCTCTTTATACTACGATTTATGAATTATAATTTTTATAAACAGTATATTATAGGTTATTACTATGTTTTCTCGATTTAAAAACATAAAAAATAAAAATAAAACTTCATTAAATTAGGTAAGCAAAGTAGGGGGGGCTTTAGAGCCACCATATCTTTGGGTTGTTATTAGTATATATTTGTTTAACTATGATATCAATTTCAGTGGTTGGATGAAGTATGGTGATCCAGCCGTTTTTTCTCGTAATTTTACAGTTAAATTCATTCGTATTGTCGTTAAATTAGCAGTAAAAAGACAGATAAGTACTCATAAAAAGTTCTTAATATCTTATCTGCGTATAATATCTTTTTAGAAATTCTTAATTTGCTTTAAAAAAAAGTAAAGTCGAAGCAACAACAACAACACGTTAATAAAACAGTCATCATAATACTCGGTTGTAACCACAGACCTAGGATTTCACTTATATCGTAGTGAAATTCTAGGTCTGTGGTTGTAATCCGTTTGCTCACCGTTTCGCCGTCTGTATGCATGGCAACGTCGCGTGCACGGAGGATTCTATCTATCTTCCTTTGATTAGTTAAAAGCTATCCTCCGTGGTCGCGTCACATGTCGCGTGTCGTGCACAGAGCGTATCGGCACATGAGTATCGGCACCGGCTAAATATTTGTTAACATTGTTACTTGTACTATTATTTATACTGTGACATTGTTTCATACTTTGCAATTTAAAGATTTGCCTGATACGTTCTTAGCACGGTCATGGTATGATGCCATATGTTTTCTAACCTAAATATTTCGTATAATTTAAACTAAGTTATAATATTATGCTATTACGCATCTTACCTGCAACTTCTGCGAGTACATTTTTCTTGAGGTAAAACACAGGATATTGTTCTTCATACCTTTTTATTCTATCTTACGTGAATAAATAATTATGTTTTTTATTTAGCTGCAATAGTATTCCATTTACCGTGACTTTTTGCACATATTCACTCATAAAGTGAAATACTTTGCAATCGGATGCCTGAATAGATAATACTTATATTTAAAACTTCCAACTATTATATAGCTATGTACAGTAATGACTTACTCTTACTTACGTATCTATGTATAATTTAGTCAGACCATTTGTTGAGCCCATTTCAATGAGCCCACACGATATATCTGCTCTAAGTTGGTAAGGAGTTAAATATTCTGCAGATTCCAGGAGATCCCGCAGCATCAGGTCAATGCTACCATTATTGTACCATATCTTTGAAATAAGAGGATATTCAATTTAGAATTGATCAGAGCTATTAAAAGTTGATCTCATAGCGTCATCATATAGATTAAAGCCTAAAAACCGTATTTTAAACGGCTGAACGGATTTTCATAAATTAAAGCTAAAATCATTCTCGATTAAGACATCTTCCAAATAAAATAAAACTAAATCAAAATCGGTTCAGCCGCTTAGGCGCTACGACTCCACAGAAAGAAGAAAAATAGAAGGGTTGTTATGAGTATAACACCCCATCTTTTGCCTCAGGGTTTAAAAATAGTTTGGACCATTCTGCAATAATTTATCAACGACCAACGACACCCTACATCAAATGATAGACGAGAAAAAGTATCTGAGCTAAGCTCGCTTAAGCAAACTGACAGACAGACAGTCAGACTGAAAGACATAGTGAAACTATAAATATCATCAATATATCAATTGCCTATGAGCAAATTCAAAATCTATGTAAAATCCAATTTGATGAAAAAATCATACTATACAATAGGTGACAAAAATAGATGGCTTGAATGCTCCAAGCTCCAAGAACAAATATAAATTGTATAATAATTGTTAATATCTTGTTAATTTTTTAAGGTTGACATGTACAATGAGTACATGTACAAAAGAAAAAGACAATGACAAGACGCGCCCCATACAGTTTCTTGGTGTTTCTTCTCTGATGGGAGTATTTCCGAAACACCGGTAGATTCAACAGCCATTCAGTTTCCCCCTTTTTTCTGCAGATTTTCTAGGCTTGCCATTTTTATTTAAACAATATTATGCAGCTAACAGACGGACAATCAGTTCCATTCGGATCATGATATGTACTGTGATCGGTATGCGTTTCTGGTTGTGTCTATTTAACTTTTTTTTAATATAAAAATTATGTTATTACGGAGGTTGCGGGTTCAAGTTCCGTCGGTACGATGAAATTTTGGATTGTGTTTAACAATTGACAAAAATATAAAAATTGTCTGAAGTACTGCAACACACAGGTACGTGTATGGTTAACAACCCTACTTTAATAATGTTTTAATAGTCTGACGTCAATGATTGGATGACAGCTGAATGGTTCATTACTTTTGTTTTATTTTTTAATTCATAACGATAAATTCTGCTTTTGCTATGTTTACTTGATAATTGATTATGATTTATTTTATGATTTTGACGTGTATATCTGTGTATATTAATACTACCTACATACTGAATAAATGCTTTGATCTGATTTGAGTTGACTGTTATGGTTATTGGTTGACTACGGAACCTTAAGAGACAGCTTTCGCTTGAACCTTCTACATTTGTAAATTCGATCAAAGTAATGCTACAAAAAATTTCGTAACTCTCTATTCGGAAGACACTGTTCTCACAAGTGCTATTATAAGTTTATGCCAAACACAGAAATATTAATAAATACCTTTTCATTAATATTTCTGTGATGCCAAAGCATGCCAACATAATAGCTGTAAAGTTATACATTATTGCCAAAGAAAATCGTGGCCTAGGTTTCTAGTGTAAGGTACTTGTTACCTGGTTTATGAGCATTATCCTACTATTAATGGTTTTAAATGTTTGTCTATAATCTATATTCATCTTTGGTCATTACATTGCATGTCATACAGTATTACATATACAGTGGTATTACATAGGGCTCAGTGGTGCATCTTGGGAGAGGCCTATGTCCAGCACTGACACAGGCTGATGATGATGATGATGATGACATAGTATCTTCTCTTCGGTAAAAAATGCAGTTTAGTGTAAAACATGAACAGACTTACACTGATGATGTCAACGGAAAACCTTGCTTCCTCCAGACATGGGAGGGCAGATGGCTAGCAAAACCCAATATTTTTTTAATACGTAGCGTTTGACCACTATCTTACATGTTGGTATGTGACTATGCGGTCGAGGATGGTAGAAGACTTGGCCAAGAATAGGAACTGGCTCTCAAACCCGGCTGCCAGAACCGGAACTTGCTTTTTAATAGTCTGTTGCCTGGAATTTTAGAAAGGAACGCCCAAATTAGGCAAAATAAAGGAAAAGTTTAGTTACAAATGTGTTTTTATTTACAATCAATTTTACTCAGTCGTTCGTCAGTTTTGAACCGAGGAATTATATTCCTCGTTACCGTGGTGACGTTTACCAGGGGTGAATGCCGTACGCCTTGGTCACGATAGGGGTGGAGATGGCAGCGGAGTAGGTCAGGGGAGTAGAGTAGGTCAGGGGAGCAGAGTAAGTCAGGGGAGCGGAGTAAATAGGGGCAGAATAAGATGAAACTATGGGGGAAGCGGCGTAGGTCGAGACTACAGGTGTCGCCAAGTGGCTCACGAGAGGTGCGGCGACTACAGAACGCTTGTGGATCAGGTGTCCCTCAGCGAAAGCCTTGGCTTCGAAGTGGGCGGCACGAGCGGCGACCACCTCAGGGGTATCAAGAGGCACGGCGGGGGCACCAATAGCAGCGGGTACGACCTCTGCGCTCTTGATGTAGGAGGAATAAGCGGGCGCGGCGAACGCAGTCTTGACGAAGGCAGGTCCTGCGAATGCGGTCTTCAGGAATGCGGGAGCAATCGCAGCGTTGTAGCTGATGGGGGCAGATAAGAAGGTGCTGGAGAAAGCAGGGGAGGACTTGATGTCAACGCGGGACTGGTGCGTGACGGCGGATGATCCGGACACGGCAGCAACGGGGGCGGTGTATGCGATGGGGGTGGCGTAGGCAGCGGATGTGGAGTAGGCGGCGGGGGCGGTGTAGGCAGCCGCACTGTAAGTGACGGGGGCAGACACAACCGTGCTAGAGATAGCAGGGGTCGACTTGATGTCCAGTCGGGATTGGTGGGACACTGCTGAGGGGGCTGCCACGGCCACAGGAGTGGCGTACGCAGCGGGGGTGGCGATAGCAGCAGCACCTAAGGGCGCGCTGTAAGCCACGGGAGCGGATACAACGGTGCTTGAGATAGCGGGGGTCGACTTGATGTCCAGACGGGACTGGTGTGACACGGCTGAGGGGGCAGCCACGGCCACAGGAGCGGCGTACGCAGCGGGGGTGGCGATCGCAGCAGCAGCTATGGGCGCACTGTAAGCCACAGGTGCGGATACAATTGTGTTCGAGATAGCAGGGGTTGACTTGATGTCCAGGCGGGACTGGTGAGACACGGCGGCAGGAGCGGCATACGCAGCAGCAGCCAACGGTGCGCTGTAGGCCACGGGAGCTGACACCACTGTGTTCGAGACAGCTGGCGTCGACTGGATATCCAGGCGAGACTGATGCGATACGGCGGAGGGCGCGGCGTACGCAACGGGAGCGGCGATGAACGCAGGATCAGCGACCACCGTGCGCGTCCAAGGCTGGATCTCACTGGTCACTACAGCAGGGGATGACTTGATGTCCCATCGTGACTGCGATAACAAAGCGGCAGGTGCGGCCGCGTACACATTCGCCGAGTAGGATAGCCCTGCGTCGAGATGTCCTGAAGGCTTGGCTGCAGCGAGCGCCACCACAGATAACAACACCACCAGCGAATTCATCGTGGTCTGTGTTAGTTCAGTGAACGACGAGCGAAGGAGATAAACTGATGCTTTCTTCAGGTCACCGTGTTTATTTATACTGGCCGCGATGTGTCCGAAATGAAAGTCAAGTTCGACGAGTCCTTATTTATCGCTGTACCAAATTACCGAATAAGTGCTTAACCAGGGTAATATTTTTTAAATACGCAAAAGTTAACAGGTAGGTACTTAAACTAAGAACGACGATCAGATTTAAAATCAATATTGATGCGTGTTACAGCTATAGCTTATTATAAAAGGATATTAGTCATGCATCCTAATAAAAATATATATCAAATAAAATAGGTTATATAAAGAATGTAGAGTAGTATGCACAGAAATGAACGAGTGACGAATTAAGTTCTTTGTAAATATGTCAAATGAGATTCAATTAAATTGGTATGCGAAGGTCCAAGATCTATCAATATTCATCCTCATAATTGCTGCTATTGGTTTGATAAATAATTCGTCTTTGTTATTAAATGGATCTAGATCATTTTCTGAAGGTATAAAACAATTAAAGAGACAGGCAGATTATACCTTTTTAAAAATGCAATACTCGTAACCTTTAGAATAAGAATAGACTATCGATATATCCACATAATATTTATTTCTTTTTAAAGTGCCTGTTGAGCTTCCACATTTCTGTTACATATTTTTCATCTATTTAAGTTGGCTTATTTGAGCTGGCTAGTGCTGACCTGTAAAAAACGCTTAAAATAATAGAACTTTATAAACATATTTAAAAACAAGCTTTAAGTAAGGTGTGACAGACAGTACTCATGATAACAACACGTACTTGCCCAAATTCGACTGTCCATCCATTTTCCATCAGGGAGTCCCAAATATATCCTGGCTTCAACATCAGATATGTTTTCCATGTTTTACATCATCATCATCATCATCATCATCATCATCATCATCATCATCATCATAATTAACAGCCAGTATTCGTCTTCTACTATGCGCCACTGAGCCCGGTCTTGGGCTCTTCTTTTCCAGTCACTGCCCACCGCTTTGCGTATGTCTTCGCTCCACCTAGTTTGTGTTTTACATGCTTTTATTTAAATTGGCCTATTAGTATGTATGTTTGTAAGGGTAAAATCTTAGAAGCTTTTGAACATTAGACATACATACGTATATTTGATGACAATGCAATAAGGTATATGTTTCTGTGGCAATATGATACCTATGCTTCAGTGATACATACAGGTAACATCTTTCAAAGATTTGGAATTTTTCCTGATCACTTTTAGACTTGGTTATAGGTGTTTAAATCGAGATTTTTTTATAGCTTTGTATCATGATAATCCATTCAGCTGTTTAAAGAATATGAGCTTTTTCTAGTTAATAACGCTATGGGATTAAATTATATAGGTTTGATTTCATAGGTTTCATAGATATTCTTACTCCAGTGTAATTGTATTGGTAAGATCATTGTAGCATTAACCTGATACTGGGCATCTCTTGGAATCTGCAGAATACTCTACTCCTAACCAACTTACTACTTACTACAGCAGAGATCCCGTGTTTGGATGAATAAGAATGGTCTCAATTACAAAACAAATTTAATTACAGTTAGATCAGTTAGGGCTGGTTTTAAATTTTGAATTTAAGTACGTGTATAAATTTCGCCTAATAGACCCTCAAAATTCGCTTATTATCCGACAAATTATTTATATACCAAACATATATTCACAACTTTTTTGAGAAAAAGGCCTCTGATAACGTAACATAATTTCAGCCAACGGAACGCTTTCTTACACCATAGTTTTTTCTCCAATTAAATTTCTACAATTAGTTAATTTGAGTTTATTTTGGGTTTTCCTTATAAAGTTGCTCTCGATTTCATGCGAATGTGTATTCTGATGAACCAAAAATATCTTTTGCAAAAATAAATTTACTGGCCAAGTGCAAGTCGGACTCGCGCGTAGGGTTCCGTAACACAGTAGAGTATTTAGAACCTATAATATTTCGCCACAAAAAAATTAACTATGTTTTGTAACAAAAACTGCGGACTATATCTCGTTCAAACCAATTTTCGTTGAAAGTGTTTATTGAGATCTACAGCATGTATTTTTTTAGATTTTTCACTCCCACTTTAAAAGTTAGTTGAGACACATATTTTACCACTTTAGAAGTGACTATCTTTCAAATGATTGACTTTGAGAAAAAATGGTTTTAAAAACCTCAATGTCATTTTTAAAGACCTATCTATAAACACCCCGAACGACAGTTCTATGTATGGGAAAGCCCCCTTCATCTTTTATTTATGCATTAAAATTGTCAAGCGTTTAACAGAATTCACCTATCTACCAAGTTTAAAATGTATAGTTCTTATAGTTTCGGAATAAAGTGGCTGTGACATACTGACGGACAGACAGACAGACATGACGAATCTATAAGGGTTCCGTTTTTTACATTCGACTACGAAACCCCAAAAACCGACTTAACATGCTGCGAGAGTAATTTTCAGGAGCATTGAGATGAGATTATTTTTTTAAGGTAAGTATTTTGTGAAAAAATGCATAGAAAAAAATATCAGTGTTAAAAAATATCAGTCAAAAAAAGTATCAGAAAAAAAGGTCGAATTAAAGTTGCAAGCGTCACATGGAAACCTTATGACAAAAATAATAGTGCAATGCAATTTTTTCTATATTTTATTCATTTAAGCGTTGTAACGTAACGGAGTGCCTGGAGGAGACCAACCGCACGCTACAACCCTAAAGGAACCAGGAACCTACAACATAAAGATAATATAAACAACGATTCATAATATTAAGAAGTATATTTATAAAAAAAAGGGTGGGGACTTGAGGAACGTGGGGTAAATGGGGCTCACCATATGGATATTCTTGGTGTCGTAGTTCCACGTGACAGTTTTAGCATTTAGCCACTTCGTAGAAATATAAAACGACTACATTCCAATATAAAAAGAGCATGGATCATGAAAACATGCATGAAGGCGATTCAAGAAAATAGAAATATCACAGCGTTAATAATGTTTTTCTTGATTGTTCTGTAATAGAAATGTAAAAAGTCGTAATATATTTTAATGTCAAATAATAAAGAATAATATATATAATAGTAAATCAACTACATTTGACAGGTCGTAATTCGAGTCGGTGTATCCTGCTCCCTATTTTTTATAGTGTCAGATAAACCTAAATGTTAAGGCTTTATCGGCCTTGTATCCGCTCTCATACAGGGTAACTGGACGTAGGTTTCATTGTATGTTTTGCTAAATATACAGAGTTGATGCAACACGAATCAAAATAGCAACGATTTATTTTCATTTACGTTTTTCTTCGAATTACTTCCTGCTATAATATGACTAACTTACCGTCATGAAATTATATAAAAAGCTTTTAGTTCTTTAGTACGAAATACTAATTACATATAAAAATATGTTTATATCGTCTTGCAAATTTACAGATTTTAAAAGATATGTTGTCTTATTACAGCCTTGTATTGTTTTTATTTTGTTTTTTATTTTATAAAGATTACTAGCAATGTGAGTTGCACATTGCTAGTATTCTTGTTAACCCCTCCAACTGAGCTAAATATACTTGTGTCTGGAGTGGGTTTACGTCAATAGTGCAATGGGTGGGGTGGGGATCAAACTCACGACCTCTTGATCGCCAGTCTGACACCTTATCCATTGGGCTATTGCCGCTTTAGAAATAAAAAATAATAAAATAATGTATTTCTTGTAATATATAAAATTAAATAATAAGCTACTAACTACCTACTACTAGATTTTTTATTACGTTAATGAAAATTTAAATATTTAATTTGATGCAAAATAAATACAATTATTTATTCAATGTTATATAAGATTACGAGATTCCATCCATCCATCTTAGTCTCATATTTACTTAACATCAGGTGAGATGAGTATGGTACAAAAAAAAACTATGTCACACCAGTTTTGGTCTCGCACACCACGTATCAACTCTGTAAATATATGGAACAACCAGTTGACATTACACATAGTGGTATGCGGAATCCGATCCAAATACGACCGACGTACCAGTCACAGCAGTGTTTACTGGTAATCAAGTTACTCAATAATTATCCTTAAAACAAAACATATAAAGATATGATTTATTTTAATAACTGATCTACTCGTAGGTATATCTGTTCATTGAGATTATTTTAATAAGCCAAGACTCTGCTGTTACTTGGTGAGGAGTTGAGTATTCTACAGATTCCGGGAGATGAAATGAAAAAGAAATAACCGAACAAGTGCTTGTCGGGCCACGCGCAGTGTAGGGTTCCGTAGTAGCCCGTTATTCAATGCAAGTCTTTACCCGTTATAAATAAGTAAGTAGGTACTTCGTCTTTGTCACTTTAAAGGATTTATTCTAAGGATTTTGTATTTGGTAGAAAATTATCCAACACCCAAGTTCAACAACTATTACTGTTAAACTAATAAAGTTATCTTAACCGCTACGGTTTTCCTTTAAAGTTCACGAAACGCACTATTATCACTGGGATGTAAGGGAGCACACATACCATCTAAGTGCTCCCAGCCAACCTCACCTGCCCGTTGTGCATCCTGCTGACCAACGAACGGGGCTCTGGCGACCGACAAATGGCGGTATAACCATTTCAAATTATGGCGTAGCTAAATACTACAGGCCGGTGACGGGCAGCAGCGTCACCGGTGCGAGAAGCTACGTCCTGCGATCGCCAACACGCCTGCCCAGCATGGCGATTAGGGCATATCCCTCCCAAGGGATGAAAGAAGCAGTATGGAAAGTCACAATATGCCGCGGCCCCCAGTTCCCGGCCACCCTGCTATTCCTGACCACGGCGGCGGTCACGGTAACGGCAGGGCAGGGGGTGCTAAGAATCTCCGGGCTACGGTAGGCCGCCAAAACAAACTGACCCTCGCAACATATAATGAACGCACGATTCGGCTGGATGATCATCTGGCGCAGGGGTTATGTGAAGTCCGAAGACAGGGAGAGGACACCATAACTCTAGAATCGGGCCTTCTTATGTATTACAGAGAAGGAGACCAGCCATCCCAAGGCGGCGTCGGGTTTCTGGTCAACAAGGTTCTCAGTGACAACGTTGTAGAAATCTCCAGTGTGTCGACCAGGGTAGCGTACCTCATAATTAGGTTAACCGATAGGTACAGCCTCAAGGTTATCCAGGTTTACGCACCGACCTCGGCACACTTGGACGAAGAGGTGGAGAGCATGTATGAAGACATCTCTAGAGCTTTACATACCACCTCTAAGGCTCACTACAACGTTGTCATGGGAGACTTTAACGCCAAAGTGGTAGTACAGACCTGCAGTGAATCGACAATAGGACCACACGGATTTGGCAGTAGGAATCACAGAGGGCAAATGCTTGTCAACTTTCTCGAGAAAGAGGGGCTTTTCTTGATGAACTCGTTCTTCAAGAAACAGCCCCAAAGGAAGTGGACGTGGTAAAGCCCCGACACTGTGACTAAAAATGAGATTGACTTCATAATTACGGACAAACGGCGCATAATCAGAGACGTCTCAGTGATCAGTAGGTTCAATACTGGAAGTGATCACCGACTTGTACGAGGTACTCTGGATATCGACTTCAAAGCCGAAAGATCCCGATTGATGAAGTCTACGCTTCGACCGAACCTACTCCAAACCGTTGTTGGATCCGAAACATTCCAATTAAAATTGGAAAATCGATTCGCTGCCTGCCACAGATGACGTAGACCAGAAACTCGAAGAAGTGGTGGAAATCCTCAGGGATGAAGGGACGAAGTTTTGCGAGAGCAAGCGTACGGGCAAAAAGTCCAAACTTTCAGACTTCGACTAATGGAAGAGAGACGAACAGACCCTTTGTCAGCTTTGTCAATTAATAAGGTGCGCAACAAAACCATTAAGAAGCTGGTACGACAAGACCTCCGATCCTCTTACACGCTCTTGATTAAAGAATCAATTGAGCAGAATCGGGGGTCAAAAGTGTTCGCCCAGCCTCTGGGTACAAGCCACCTCACAAAGCTGACAACGTCAACGGGGAACGTCGTCGCATCCAAGTCGGAGATTCTGTCAGAAGTTGAAGACTTCTACGGCAAGCTCTACGCATCGCATGCTTCAAGGCCCGTACCCGATACTGAGGATCGTAGAGCCACCTTGACCCGCCACTTCACAGAAGATCTGCCCGAAGTCAGCCGAGATGAGATCGTGATGGCCCTTAAACAGCTCAAAAATGGAAAGACCCCAGGTGAAGACGGAATCACAACGGAGCTTCTAAAAGCTGGAGGAGCCCCAGCTGTAAGTCAGCTGCAACAGCTCTTCAATTCTGTTCTCTTCACTGGGAGAACTCTACAGGCATGGAACAGGAGCATGGTGGTTTTGTTTTTCAAAAAAGGAGACAAAACCCTCTTGAAAAACTACCGCCCGTTTTCGCTTCTGAGCCATGTCTACAAACTGTTTTCAAGGGTCATCACGAACCGTCTTGCGCGAGGACTTGACGAGTTCCAACCTCCAGAACTGGCCGGATTTCGAAGCGGTTACGGCACCATGGACCACATCCACACAGTGCGGCAGATTGTACAGAAGACCGAAGAGTACAATCGGCCGCTGTGCTTAGCGTTTGTGGACTATGAGAAGGCCTTCGACTCAATCGAAACCTGGTCTGTTCTGGAGTCCTTGCAGCGTTGCCAAGTCGACTGGCGATATATCGAAGTGATGAGATGTCTGTATAATGCAGCAACGATGAGTGTACAAGTACAGAACCAACGTACTAATCATATCCACCTGCGTCGAGGAGTGAGACAGCGGGACGTTATATCCCCAAAACTGTTCACTAACGTCTTGGAGGATATGTTTAAGACGCTGGAATGGAAAAATTGTGGCATCAACATCAACGGCAAGGACATCACTCACTTACGATTCGCAGATGACATCGTCATTATGGCAGAGACGCTGCAGGACTTACAGAGGATGTTAAATGGCCTAGCTGATTCTTCTCGTCGCATCGGTCTCCGGATGAATTTGGATAAAACCAAAGTCATGTACAACGAGCACGTTGTTCCGGAACCGATTGCCGTAGATGGAATCACACTCGAAATTGTCACTAAGTATGTTTACCTAGGGCAGACGCTCCAACTAGGCAAACATAACTTCGAAAAGGAAATCCAGAGAAGAATTCAGCTGGGCTGGGCAGCATTTGGAAAACTCCGTCGAGTCTTCTCGTCGCATATACCACAGTGCCTAAAGACAAAAGTCTTTAATCAGTGCGTCTTACCCGTCTTGACATACGGAGCCGAGACGTGGACACTCACGGTTCGACTGGTCCACCAATTTAAAATCGCTCAGCGAGCTATGGAAAGAGCTATGCTCGGTGTTTCTCTGCGGGATCGAATCCGGAACGAAGTAATTCGCCAGAGAACTAAAGTGATCGACATAGCTCATCGGATTAGCAAGCTGAAGTGGCAGTGGGCTGGTCATATCTGCCGTAGGACCGATAACCGTTAAGGAGGGACGTCCTGTCGACTCGGCTTCCGCATACAGGCCCATTGTGCTGCTAGATGACACGGGTAAGCTGCTTGAGAGAGTGGTGGCTTCCCGTGTCATACGGCATCTGGAGGGAACTGGGCCTGGGCTGTCCGAGGCCCAGTACGGGTTTAGGGCGGGGCGGTCCACTATAGTCGCCCTGCTCTGGCTCAAGGGGTGGACGCAGGCGGCGATCCGTGAGGGGGAAAAGGCTTTGGCTATCTCGCTCGACATAGCCAACGCCTTCAACAGCCTCCCGCACGCAACAATACAGGAGGCGCTTTGTTATCATGGAGTGCCCCTGTATCTGCGGAGGCTGTTGGCCGACTACCTCCGTTTACCACTTCGTGGCGGTGAGGAGATCCCGAGGAGAGCCCCCAGCGTGGGAGGAGGTTGCACGCATGCGTAGGCAGGCGCAGGGCACCCTGTTGCGGCGGTGGACGGAGGACCTGTCCCCACCGGTCCCTGGACAGTGGACGGTGGATGCGGTTAGGCCGGTCCTTCGGAGGTGGGTGAAGCGGCGGTTCGGGTCGCTGACCTTCCGATTGGTGCAGTTGCTTTCCGGGCATGGATGTTTCGGTAAGTACCTGCACCAAATCGCGAGACGGGAGGCGACCCCTGCCTGCCACGAGTGTGGAGCGCCAGAGGATACGGCGCTCCACACGCTGGGGGCGTGTGCCGCATGGAGCCCGCAGCGGCGCACGCTTTCAGCGGTCATAGGGCAGGATCTCTCACTGCCGAGCGTGGTAAACGCCATGCTCGATAGTGAGAGATCGTGGCAGGCGGTGGTCTCCTTCTGCGAAAATGTGATGACGCAGAAGGAGGCGGCGGAGCGGGCCAGAGAGGACGACGCCTCTTCTGACCCGATCCGACGCAGACGTACGGGGGGAAGGAGGAGGCGGTTTGCCCGCCTCCTCTCCCCGCACTCATAGTGAGGTCACTGGCCGAAGGTCGGGGGACTTTCGGCCGGCTTGCACGACCCCACACGTCTGAGGGGTGGCCTTGGTGAGCAAGGTCACCCCTCCTTGTGCCGGGGCCTGGAATTTTGATCGAGGCCTACCGCCGGGGCAAGATGGCGAATACTAGCGCGGCCCCATCTTGCCCCATCTCGGCAGAGGACTGCTCACCCCAGGTTTTCAGTGGGTATACTGCCCTTCTGGCAGTGACTCCCACATAACCATCTCGCTCCCCCGGGCGAGTGGTATCCATAAAGGATTTTCCTGGGTAAAAAAAAAAAAAAAAGGATCGATAACTGTTGGGGTAGACTGGTTCTAGAGTGGAGACTGCGAATCGGTAAACGTAGCGTAGGACGCCCTGTGGAACAAAAATTTGCACTTTAAAGATTAATATTTCGTAAATGGAGCGGAGCATTCAGTCGAAAAATGGTATTAGCAACCCTTTAGCCATTTTAAAATACCTATTCAACGATACCCCACACGATGGCGTAGACGACGAAAATAAATTCATCTCTACTTCTCATGTAGGGGAGCTACACTGAGAAAAAATATTTTTCAAAATTTTAGGTCACCACTTTGTCGGCGTAATTTATATACATATTCCTACAAAATAACAGCTTTCTAGTATTAACAGTCTCTTAGCAAAACCTCGGACAGACAGACAGACAGACAGACTGACACACAGACTGACAGACAGACTGACAGACAGACAGACAGTCAGACAGACAGACAGACTGACGGACATAACGAAACTATAAGGGTTCCTTGTCAGGACTACGGAACCCTAATAATGAGTGTTTCTATTCACTAGATGAATTTTAGGAAAATAAACATTTGTAACTTTTTAAGACTGAATTATGCTTTTCTGATATTTTTATTTATAGTTTTGTTGTGCTGTTTTAATATGAATTCTGAATGTTCCTCGTGTATGCATGCGAGTGGCATTTTGTCTCTTATTTATCCTTTTGTGACAACTGACAATTTGCTATGTAATTACTTATTATGTTTATGATGTTTTATATTATAGTTTTTCTTGATATTGGAACAATGTTATATTTTTGTTTGTTTTATAATTAAGAATATAACACAATTAAATTCATACGCAATGTCAAAATTGTCATTGAATAAATAAAAAGATGCCCCAGGTCAAGGCTATTATAATCTATGGTTATATAATTTTGTTTTAATAAGGTGGAGAACAGCGTAATAAGGGAATGTTATGGTGTGGTAGAAGAGTAGTGACAAAGATAGAGAAAGGATGCTTAGAGGGTTTGGACATCTAGAGAGGATGGATAAAGAAAGACTGACGAAACAGATTTCTAAGATGAGTGTAAATGGCGCAGCCACTAGAGGCTAACCTATGGATCGTATCACGACAAGATCGGAAACGTTTAAAAGAAAGGCCAAGTCGAAAGTACCTATAACCAGCGAGCATGTATGAAGGCGCTCAAGAAAGTGGAAAAAGCGAAAGACGTGTGTCAGGATCGTAGCATGTGGAAAGAAGTAGTATCTGCCTACCCCAACAGGAAAAAGGCGTGATTTTATGTATGTATATATCTATACAAATATTATAAAGAGAGAACATTTGTATTTTTGTATTTTTGTATGTTTGTAATGATTTGGCTCAAAAACTACTTTACCGATTTAAAAAATTCTTTCACTAGTATATAGAATGGACTTTCGAAATGAAAAAGGCTATATATTATCCCGTTTAAATCAAAGGTACATTCGTGGAGACCTAATTTGAAACCTAAGTCGACAAAAACACGGTCGAAAAAACACGTTTCTTACGAACGCTGCTCAATTGAAAACAGATGGAAGAATATTTTCTATGGGAGAGTTGTAAAACTTAATAAGACCTACAAAAAAGTCCGCAACAGCATATGTCTATCACTGAAGGTTGACTCACAGTAACCATTTTAATCTTTAATTTTTTGTTAAAAAATATTACTTAACTTCCAGGGCTATTTTCAAGTATATAGTATTAATCCTTATTCAAATAATTACGTTAATTAGCTTGGTCATATATTATAGATTAAAATTGTCCTTTACAGTATATAATTCTAATGAAAACTCTAGAAGATATCACAGATTTCACATACACGCATCGCAAAATTAATAAAATATTTGCAGTCAAACCACAGAATAGGTCATAGTTACTTCCAGGAGATGTCCCAGCATCAGGTCAATGCTTCCATGTTCTTACAATATCGTTGAAGAAGAAGATTTTCGAATTGATCAGACCTATTAAAGTTGATTAAAGCTCATAGTTTTATAACGATTGAACGAATTTTCATGAATCAAAGCTAAGAACACTCTCGATAAAGACATCTATCAAAAAAAAAACTATCAATAATAAAATCAAAATCGGTTCATCCAATTGGGTGCTAAGATGCTACAGACAGACACACAGATAGACACGTTAAACTATAATACCCCTACTTTAAATCAAAATCGGTTCATCCGATTGGGTGCTAAGATGATACAGACAGACACACAGATACACACGTTAAACGTATAATACCCCTACTTTTTGCGTCGGGGAACACTGTAAAGTTACGGCGGCAGATGTTCTCCTTGGTGGTAAGCTACTTTTCAACCGACTTCCAAAAAGAAGGAAGTTCTCAATTCGTCTGTATGTTTCTTTTTTCTTTCTCTTTTTGTGTGTGTATGTAACGCGATTACTCCGTCAATTATGAACCGATTCGAATTATTATTTTTGTAATCAGTAGGGTACGTTCTCGAGGTGATTCCATAGTAATTTCATTGAGATGTGATATGTATCTTCAGAGATATGACGATAAACGTCTCAAACTTGCTACTGAAATTGACTCGCGGGGCATTGAAGTCAGTTGTTTTAGTTTTTAAACTATCTTAATTATTGGTAGATTCAATGATTCCACGAAAACCAATGATTCATGAATGCACATAAAACTTTCATTGGTAGGTATATAGCTAGGATTAGAACCAACGACCCTCGGGTCAGAATCAGGGTAACTATCCTTTACGCCAAAGGGCCGTCCAATATCACTACGTAAGTATTATAAAACAATGTACATCACTGCGTCTGTCTGTCTGTTCGCAATAATCTCAATAGCATCTGAACGGATTATCATGCGGTTTTCACCAATAGCCAGAGTGTTTATGAGGAAGGTTTAGGTCTTAGGTGCATAATTCGTTAAGGTTTTGTGTTAATTGGTTGACATATGACGATGATTGTTAAATATGTTAATATTTTATATTCGATGCAACAAACTGATGCAAATTTTGTAGGCATATATGTTCTAAGCGTGCGAAGCCGGGGCGGGCTGCTAATGTTATATAATTTTGCAGTATCATTAAAGTAATACATTTGATTGTTAGGTATCTACCCTTATTAAGATTTTTTTAACAAAACAAAACGTAACAAAAAAAATCCTCTCACATATCAAACCACAAGGGAATCATCATCAGCTCTTGAAATCCCCACAGCTTTTGTTTGCTACATTAGTTGCATTCGATCGATAATATATATTTTTTTTAATTATTATACTCGCAAGGTCTACAGCTCACACAGTTACTATCAATATAAATTAAACAGTCTCATTAATTCATTGCATTTATTAATTCCAAACTCAATAGCACAACATTCCGACTCCTTCGAGCTATATCTTCTGATGGGACATTCCTAATTTTATTATTCTACTCTTTAATAAATACAGGGTGTTGACTGTTGCTCTAAGTAGGCCTGGTGGTCGGCCTGGTGAGTTGGTCGAGATGGTCAGGTTGTTCACCATGCGTGAGCGTAGGCGGGAGCGGCTACGATTGGGGCATGAGCAGCTACGACGGGAGCGTGAGCTACGGCGAGGGCAGGGGAGGCAATCTGGAAAATACAATAATAAAAATATAAGGAAAATTCACTTCTATGACCCTAAAACTTACCAAATTTTCAATCAATTATGAAACGTGCTGCATCAGCAGTAATATTCACTATTCTCCAAAAACAATTTTAAAAACAGAATTCAACAAACAATTCTAAAAACTATTGTTAAGGCTTAGTAGCGTATCTTTAAAAGCGCTTATTTTTTCTTGAAAATATTTAACGTTCAGACTTAGTTTTCCTACGATGTTATTACACGTATATATACTATACTAACAATTTTATTAAAGTATAGAATTTACTGATATCGTTACTTATTTCCGTTAATTAAGCTTTCGAATAAAAACACTCGTAACTAGAGAGCTATGACGCCATTAAACCAATTATTCAAATGCTAATTAATTACAATAAATAGTTCATCAGACGATACACGAATTATTGTATGATATTAACTATACAACATACGAAGTTTTAATTGTGGAGCAAAAAATATTATTATTATATAAAATGAGGAATCGACACGGTTCAGTCGTACAATTGAGGTAGTAGATTCAAGTAATATTAACAAAATAGCTTGCATGTCGGCACTCAATTAAATGTGTAACTGAATTTCCTTATAAAACTAAAAATGGTTATTGCTAGTAATCACAAAAAAGAATTCAACGCGCTCAAGGACCGACTCGACGTCTTTGTCTATCAACTTGTTAGTACTATGAGAAAACTAGTTATTACTTGGATAATATTATATATCTATTCTTGTTAATTTAATCTGAACTGGTTTCGATTCTATACAATTACTAATGTTGACTGTTATGGCCGCATGGTTAAAGAATTATCTAATACTAAAAATGTATTCAATTTTATCTTCAAGCTTATGTTGGAGCTTGTTTGTACGTTCGAATTAAAATGATGGGATTAAAATATGTTGATTGATTTTGATTTTATGCCGAATACAGTTACGACGCATGTTCAAGTGAAAACTGTCCAGTGAAATAACTTAAAGTCCCCGTCACGAGAAGCTATAAATTATGTAAACAAGTGTTCAGGAGTTCACAACATTTGGACCATCAAAAAAAATGAATTTCGTACTCGTACGCATTCGAAACTCGAATGACGCGTTTATTTCAAAATGGCGTCCCGATAGTTTACAATCCCTGCGTTCGGTACCAAGAAACACAAACGATGGCGCTTTGCGTCGTTAAAATATGATCCGACTAAATTAAATAGGTTGTTACTTTCATATAACCCGTCTATATTTCATGTCGATTGAATATTGTCAATTTATTATTATCTCGCAGTATAAAATGTTTACTTAGTAAAAGATGTTTGTTTACATAATTTATAGCTTCTCGTGACGGGGACTATAGTACGTGGGACTTCGTATGTTCGTATTCGTATAGTCGATGTATGATGAAGCACGTTTACACAGAAGATATAATAGCGTAAGCACTTCACATCATCACTTAACATCAAGTGAGGTATTGTTCAAGCACTACCCAGTTATATAATTGTTTATATAACTTTCGCTAATAGAAAAAAAAACTTAAAATGTTTATTTCTCTTAATGGATAACGAGCGCAGTGCTGGAACACGCAAATCGCTAGAAATCTAGTGTTTTGCCAGCTTACTAGTGCTTACTATTATAAAAATTACATTACAGCCATTACACATTATAGATATGACATTCATCATCATATGTATTAAAGTTTGTAACGGCTATTATCACGTAAAAAAAATATTTATCGGAAATTTTTAGTTCATTTTCGGTAAATATTTTTTTACGTGATAATAGCCATTACAACATTTAATATGTGTAACTCTCACGCTAATTCTAATAATCAAATTCATTATCATATTCAAAATGTATTTATTTAAAAAAGCAATATACATTGTATGGAAAATCACTACATTGAACACATACATTAATCACATCATTACTTAATATCAGGTAAAATAGCGGTCAAGTGCTACGTAAGTTTTACACCGAACTTGTGTACACAAGTTCGGTGTAAAAAAAAATCGAAATCACATGGAATAAAAAAAAACAAATTACATTAATTACAAAATTGTTACGTACATAATATAATATCGTTCAAAAACTAAAAAAAAACCGACTTCAATGCCGCGTTATTCATTTTCAGTACCAATTTTGAGATGTTTATCTCGATATCTCTGGAGATACTAATCAGACCTCAATAAAATTACCATGGTACCATACATGAAATATCTTCTTTTGAACAAAAAAAGAATAATCAAAATCGGTTCATAAACGACGAAGTTATCCGCGAACAAACATAAAAAAATATATATATATACGCTCGAATTGAGAAACCTCCTCATTTTTGAAGTCGGTTAAAAAAATTACGAGTTTTAAGCAGCCGGTATCACTCCACTGCTGCACATAGGCATATCCCAATGTGATATGACATTGTAGACTTTTAATAGACAGACGTCATCGCTTACCATCGCATGTACTATCATACAATTATGTACTTCATGCAACTTCCTTGTTTAAACTAGTTGAGAATGCTAGATACCTACACTATCTTTGTATGAATGAGACTTCACTTACCCTGACTGTGTTAGCGTAAGAAGTAGCAACAGGGACAGCAGTTTTGACGATAGGGGCGCTGACTACGGGGGCTCCAACGTAGCCGTGAGCAAGACCGCCCCAGGGAGAGATAGGGGAGGCGTAAGATGCACCGTATCCTCCGATGTAACCAGGAGCGGCGGCAGCGCAGGCCAGGAGGGCGGTGAATACGACCTGGACAATGTCATGTCATTAATGCATGGGATTTTAATAATAGAATGTAATAAAATAAATTGATGTATTGTAAGTCAAAATAACTTTTTTTCTAGACTGCAATAAATGTTGAACGTTACTTCGGTATGGGAGCTTATGCGGCTCCGTATGATTAATGGATTAGGCCAATGAATGCATGACTTTTTGACAATGAAGCTGCATAAAAATTACTTCAACATCAGACACGAAACTTGTATGCAAAAATGACTTATATTGATATGTTTTGTTATTTATTTTGTTACCTTTTAAATATCAAGTTACAATTGGATGATAATCGATGCAAATTTTCTATATGTAAACGACGTGCCTAATATAATGTACATGTTATAATAATGGTGAATAAATATACTGATACTGATTCCAATATAATGTTACTTTTCTCAAGGTAGAAAGAGTAGAGTGGTGTATATGATAAAATATTACGACTTTTCTATACATTTGTGACCTTACCTGATAAACCTATTTAGATAATGTATAGTATAATTAAAAAGAAAATAATTATTACGCCATTGTAAAGTTGTTTATGCTAAAGACTGCCTTTTATAGACCACCATATTTGAGTAAAATGGCTGTGCAATAAATACATATAGCCTGGACAGGATAAAATTATAAAGGTACCATTTTTTACAATCAGTAACATTTACAAAAAATGCGAAATGATTTGTTAGGTACTTAGGTAGGTGATAAATTAAAGCCTTTTTTGTTAAATAAAATAAGCCACCACTATAATTTGAAAGCAATAACTCAACTAAAACCAATCTTCAAGTCTACAAAAACTATCTGCAAAGTCGATTACTTAGAATGATAACCGAGTTCATGGTAAACTATTTTAATCTCAGCTCTATTTTAGATTTCGTTGTGCGACTTATTGTTAGACTTTTTATAAATTTTTAAGTTTAATAGGACGTCGAAGGGCACCCTTAAGGGACTTTGAAAGGGTGACGATCTTACGATCTTATTTTACAAGCTACGACGTGCTTGTACAGTTTTGTTAAAATATTTATATATTTTTAATAGCTATTATCTTTGCCAGAAGAATAAGGCATAAGTGTGTCAGCAGCCTTTTCATCTACTACGGAAGATATTTCGGCCAAGACTTGATCTGTAAATATACGGTTCTAGCTGTTCCCGCGACTTCGTCCGCGTGGAATAGTTTCTTTAGGTAGTATTTACTAATAAGACACATACGTATCCCCGCTACACCGCACCCTACCACGCCACGCTGATCCCCCCCCTCTCCCCTCCCCTCACTTTCACCTCCCCTCGCCCTCCCCTCGCTCTGTCCTTTCTCAGGCTCTAGACTATCTGTGTACCAAATTTAATTTAAATCGGTTCAGTGGTGAAAGTGACACAGACATACAGACAGACAGAGTTACTTTCGCATTTATAATATTAGTAAGGATAACTGCGACAGCGACGCGGCGGTTCAAAAAATATAAAATTATGTATTCGATGCAGACCAAATTCAATTGTACATTGGAAGAACGCTTTGTTTCCAGGCTAATTATTTTAACCGACTATTTAATGGATGAAGTAAGAACTTAACTGTACAGTTTTATTACATACTCGCAGGCAGTACATCTGAGGAGGCAAACTCTCGCAGTTATCTATGAACTACTTTAAAAATTGGAAAGACCTACCTACGACTTCAAACTTAGTAGTTTTTAATATCGCTCTTGCAATAAATACATATTTATTCCCAAATAGCTGATTGCGATCATATTATGGTAGGGGCAGAACTACGGTCTTAAATAATATAAGTGTAATGCTAACTTATTGTATTATTTTTATGTTGTTTAACTTATAGATTTATAAGGAGTTAGATAAGTTGACAGATTTGAAGAAACACCCAATATAATCCTACTAATATACGTCCATATTTAAAGGCGAAAGTTTATGTATATGTTTGTTACTTCTTCACACGAAAACTACTCAATCGATTGAGTTGAAATGTGGTATTCAAGTTGCGAGTGAATAGGTATCTTCTAGCCAAGCGTGCTACATCGTCGACCACATCGTCACTTAACATCAGGTGAGATAGTGGTCAAACGCTTGACTATAACCAAAAAAAAAATTTGATAGGCTATATTCTGGAATAACACATAGGGTAATTTTCATCCTGATATTCCTACAAGAACTATGTCTAGGCGAGTAAAACAGCGGGGCACAGCTGGTTCTAAAATAATTCGGACACTTAAGTAAGAAGCAGAAAGGGCGGAGTGTCAAAAATCTGTCTAACAGACTGTAATCCAACATTCTTTTATTTTTATAGAATTTTGAAACAGTTTTCAAAACTGATCACTTATTTAACTGCAAATAAATCCATGTTCTTATTATGAACATTTCTGTTCGCTTAGTAATTACATATTATTTGTTTTAGTAATTTGTATAATCGTAATCAAAATATTTTTCTTGAGGGTGAGTATACAATAGAGCATTTGCAATAGATTGTTGCAACAGATAGATAACTCACATTAGATCACAATAGAAAATCAAGCTAAATAATTATTTCCCTCCCCTAACCCTCCATCCATGATCTAAATATTGAGCCAGAAATCATGAGAATGTTAGGGAAAATGCTTTAGTGTATACCCATTACCTCATTGAGATAAAAAAGACAAGCAATTGACAACGATTGCACTTAATTATTTAATTAACTTAAGTGATAAAGTTAGTCGGAAACGTAATTGGTAGTGGAAGATGGTAAAGTTACGTGAGGCACTTATATATTTCCGAATTCAATGACTGAACGATTAAATAAACACCAGTTGAATAGTTTCAGGCGTTATAGAGTAAACTCGTATTTAGCCTACTAATAACTTTTTAACAACTTAATAATTTAAATTCATTGTTAATTAATATATATCGCCAAGTAATACAGAATGTTGGTTAAGATAAGTGCAATGGACCCGCAAACTCTTTCAGGCTTCTTTTTGTAGCTATGGTGTACACATATATCTGATGTCTATGTGCTTAGTGTTTTTTTTTATATCTGATAGGCTGGCGTTTTACCACTATCTCGCCTTGTGGTAAGCAATGATGTATTCGAAGATGGTAAATACGCTTTGGTTTGAATACTCTGACTCTCAAGGACTGTGTGTTGCTGGAGCACCGTAAGGTAATGGCAGATTTGCTCCTTTAAGCTACTTTTTGGTAGCAAATCAGGTGGAACGTAGATATAATATGCTCCAATCAACCAGTGGAAAAAGTGTTAGAGTAATTTTGCTTTGTTATTTATTATTAATTTTAGATTTTCGCGAAGTTACATAATAAACCAATTTTGTATCCAAAGTCTGATAATAAATTCCAACTGATAATACATTCCTGTTTAAATTAAACATTCATAACGGATAAAAAATAAAGTATCTGATTTCAACATTAAAAAACAGAGTTAATTATAGATGTTAGTTTATTTTATAAGCTATTGGCTTTATATAATTATGTAGTTAGTTTACAGCCCAGTTTACAGCCCAAACACTGCGTGTGTAACTACTAATACTGTTAATTGATTTTATACCGGATGATGTAATTTGTTTACATGTTGTCAAGTTGTAAAATTATAAGTATTATTATGTGCTTATGTATATATTTCATTACCACAGTAAATTCATTTGAAATAGCACAGTAGCTTTTAATTTTGCAAATAATTGCGATATATGAACATCGTGTTTTTGTTTTAATTCTTAAATTAGAAATAAGTTCCATAAGATCGTTTAAAATACTAAAAGAACCGACTTCAAATGCCGCGCTATTAATTTTCAATACCAAGTTTGAGGTGTTTATCTCCATATCTCTGGAGATACTTATCAGATCTCGATGAAATTACAATGGGATATCTTGGGATATCTCCTTTCCAATAAAAAAAATCATCAGATCATCAAAAACGGTTCATAAACGACGAACGACATAAACGACATATAGAAAAAAACCTTCTTTTTTAATGTCAGTTAAAATTACAAGCACTTGGCCACGATCTCACCTGACTTTGATTGATACATGATTTTAAAGAGAAATGAAGTGTGACGAGGTACAGTAGAAATGACTTTTGTCCGATGTAGCACTGTATTGAATAAAAAAATACAAAAATGTATATCAATTAAAATAAACTTAATAGGTAACTCTTCTTTAGCTAAATACAACAGCAAAACGGGCAAACTATCGCTTAAAGCGAAAAGTCTGAAATAAATTCAAAACAGATGGTTGATTTTGTATACTTTACTTATACTTTATATATATGTATAAGTACACTATATACACTGAATTGTGTGTAGCAAGGTACGAATGTACATTGTTTAAAATATATTTTGCAATTTTTGAAAAGTTCACGAAATATTTTATGACTACATGAAATAAACTAAAAACGTAAACAAGGAATATTTACTGAATTAAGAAGTAATAAAATATAAATAGTCCACAATATTTACAAACATACAAAATGCTGTATTGCCAAAATGTTTTGTAGTTACATAATTAGAACAATTATATTTTTAAATTGATTCAAGGTATTTTAGTCGATAAAAGTGATCAAATACTGCAACTACGCGAACGCTTACTGAATAGGCTAAAATATCGTGGAACTTAATAACAAGTGTACAAGTGTCGATGCGTTATGAAACAGTTTCCTTTACCATTATTGCAGAAAATGCACGTAGAATCGCGTTTAAGATCTAGTTAATGCTTAAAAAGTGGCAATTTATCGGATACCGGATGGCAACTTGTGACCTCGAGCGGTCGTTGGCGTTGGTGAATGTCAAACGGGCAAAAACTATCTCAGTTCTTATTAACTTTTTTAATTTAGCTCTGGTTAATTTACGCGCTTTGGAATTTATCGGCCACTAGAATTAGGCCTGCAGAAATAAATTAGTACTGAAAAAAACGAAGCGCTACTAGTTTAGACGTCGACCGAATAATAAATCTATTTTTATAGGTTATGTATCTAACTTAACGGTAAGATGATATATAGTTATAAATAAAATATCTAACTGAAATATTTAACTGTAATATTTAACCGAAACACTCAACTGAAATATTCAACCAAATAAATATAAATATTTTTATAAAATATTCTATAAAATATTATTATATTATATGTTAAATATTTCAGTTAGATATTTTATTTATAACTATGTGTTCAAATCGCGAAAGTTTAAAGTTTACAAGATGATATATTTTCTTAATTTAATATATATATTTAGATTGTTTAAAAAACTAAATAAACTGACTTCAAACGTCGCGCTAGTCAAAATAGCCAGTAGCCAGTATCATGTCATCGAGGTATGTAAATGCATCGTAATACACATTTTATTAAAAACCGCTCGACCGATTTGATTTGACCACCTGGGAACTACCCTGTGAAGGGTACCCTTTGAAACAAAAAAATAATTTTCCAAATCGGTTTAGGCATTTTCGAGTAATCGGTGAACATACATAAAAAAGAAAAGATTCCGACGAATTGAGAAACTCCTCCTTTTTTGTAAAGTCGGTTAAAAATAATTCCATTTTTAATAAATAAATAATTCCAAATAATATTGTACTTACACGAAGTATGACTTGGTTATTTGATGAATTTATTTGATGGAATTACAAATATTTTTTTTTATCTTCTTCCTAAATAAGTCAGATTTTTAAACATCCGATTATTTTTTTTAAGAATCAAACATACTCGTATATTGCGTGTATTTGTATATTGGTTGTATAATATAATTATTACAACTATGGAGGTAATATATTTAGCAGGTTTTTATTAAATACTACTATTTCCATGTAGGTTTATCTGACTAGGCAGGTGGTAAGTTATTTAGACAAGATTACGCATAATAATCATACCTACTTCCTTAATACCTAATTTGTTACTTACACGATAAAGGCGTAACTGTGAATACGTTTATTATTTACAAGATTTATATGCTAATTTAAATAAATAAGGAAACATTACTCAAAAAAATTTTAAATAACCCACTTGTTACCCTTAACTTGACCTTATATAAAATTGCAGTCCAAAGTTAAGTACTTATATCAAATATTATCAATACCCACCAATACCAATATATTAAATGCGAAAACCAGTTTCTTACTTCTTCACGGTTAAACGGCTCAACCGATTTGACTGAAATTCCGTACAAAGATAGTCAATAGTGTAGAGATTAGAGTGACCAATGAAACTTTTTAATTCGGGCGAAGCCGCGGGGCGCAGCTACAACAGCATAATTATATACAGACTGACTTTGTATTATATAAAGACTTTCGCATAAGATATTGGTCTCTTATGTCGCCGTGCTGTTCTGTCAATTAAGGTATCGTTCTGAGAATGTGGATTCACGTTTCTTATACGAAAAGTACGTTACGATAGAATTGATGTTGGTAGATAAAATATAAAGATTATTCTGGTTTTTTGAATAAAAGATAGACATAGAGCCGAACGGTATATCACGTGACGATGGTAAGAGGCCTGACGGTATGACGTTGGTTCCGTGGTGCTGAGGGAGACCGTTGGTGTGGGACGCGACTTGTGCTGACACATTAGCGGCGTCCCACATATGCGGGACCTCACGAGCAGCGGGTGCGGCAGCGGATGCGGCAGATACCCTCAAACGGAGGAAATATGCTGCCATTGGTGATAGCTACATTTTTCTTCCGTTTGGGGTCGAAACAATGGGTCCGTGGTCGAGATGCCCGAGGTTTTGTAAAGGAGCTGTCCAGACGATTAATAGACGTCACTCATGACGAAAGAGCTGGCGCTTACCTCGGCCAACGGATTAGCCTAGAATTTATTTTTAAGTTGTATTTAATGTACTATTTGTAAAAATTGAATAAAGAAGAAGTCTTGAAGTGAAAATGAAAATAAATAAAATTGTGCTAAATAATTAAGATAGTTTAAAAACTAAAACAACCGACTTCTATGCCCCGCGAGTCAATTTCAGTAGCCAGTAACGTCTCACGTTTATCGTCATATCTCTGGAGATACTTATCAAATCACAATGAAATCACAATGAAAAAATGGGACCATTCCGAAAATGTACCCTACCGATTAAAAAAAGAATCATTCAAATCGGTTCAGAATTGACGGAGTAATCGCGTAGCATACAAACAAAAAAAAACATACAGACGAATTGATAACCTCCTTCTTTTTAGAAGTCGGTTGCAAATAGATAACAATGTACAGAAAAAAATAAAGTGTAGATAACTTAAAAGAAACATAATAACACACTATCTACTCTTTATACATAAAAAAGTTCATTAAATTAAATACGTTTCTTTTTATTGCTTTTAGGAAGACTTGTGTAGGAACCTAAATATATTATACTAGAAAGGTCCAAAGCATTTTTGTAACGGAATAAAGCTCCAATTTGCAATATTTTTATTTATAATACGTACTAGATGCGGCCCACGGCTTTGTCCGCGTTTAACTCTGATTATATACGTTTCTCTTGCATCACTCTATTTATTGATAAAAATCGCATTTAATTCCGTTGCGTAGTTTAAAAGTGAAGTTAACGTTAAAATATCTAAGCGTACATAAGGAAGTAAAGACAGCGGGAAGCGACTTTGTTTTATACTTTACATAGTACTTCGTTACGACGTTTCTTCTAATAGTATAGTATCTTTACATAGATAACATAATATTTAAACATATAAAAAGGTGTAATTACTTATATCCACCAAGCATATGAGTGTAATAAAAAAAATCCATAAAATAAAATTTACTCGTCTTAATACCGCCATGACGATAGATAGTTTTTTAATTATTTATTACAGCATGGTGATAAGAAATTACTAAAATAATTTCTTCTTATGTAATAAAAATCTTATTACATTATTTTTCGCCAAATTAAATTTAATAAGATTTTTATAATATCTTAAATTTCAATAGTTTTCCGATTGTTTAAAATAAAACCCAAATTTCCCTAGCTTTATGATGTCTTAATTGAAATGAATAAGGTAATATTCTTACCAGCTTGTACATTTTGGTGGAGGTAGGGAGGGGTGGCTTGTAGAATTGAATGAAGGATGTAAGAGCGAATGTACTAAGGGCCTGTTAGGTCGCCCTTTTATAGTGCTTAGACACATGGTTGGCCCGAATCCGTATACCGTACCTCTGGCCTTAGCCTAGGCCGCATAGCCTTCAGTAATGAAGTATGATATGGTTGGCAAAAAAGAGATCAGTGTTAGAAATTATATGTGAAATAATAAGGTTAGAATAACAAGGCACGTAACATCCAATTTAGGCAAATGAAAATGACTAATATATGAATTTAACGTGCTATAATATATTGTTTAGTAGTAGTTGTTTAGTAGTTATCACCATTTACTCGAACTTTTAACCTTTGTCGTAATTGATTCCCTTGTTCTTGTATGATCTATTATAATCTCAAAAAGTATATGTATATAAAACAAAACTCAAAACCGTATGCAAATGCGTACGGTCGTTTTTGAAACAATTGCATTCAGATATAAAAGGGAGACTCAGCGGTTCTCGGTGCCAGCACTTCGCCCTAATTTTAATCAGCCTTTATGTTAGTTTAACAAACATGCAGTGATTGATCTACGAGTGTAAAAAAGTCCTTTGGTTATTATGCAATATTAAGGGTAATGTTGAAGGTATTTTTTATTATTATAAATAATAATAAAAAAGAGTGTGTGTACTTATGTACACGCGTTAGAAGTTATACTTCTGTGGCGTATGGAAAAAAACAACTAAAATGCAGTAGTGATTAACGATAAATATTAAAATTAATCAAAAAGATTTTATTTAAATAAAAAAGGTTTTATTAACGTAAAAATATGACGTTAAATATGACATATACAACTTGAACATAGTCATGCCACCTAGAACTAACTTCACGATGTTAAATTTAGGTGTCGGTGTGCGCGCGCATCGTGAAAATTCACTCCCATCATTTTTCTCTATCGCGCCAAAAGAAGTATAACTTCAAAAGTATAACTTCAAAAACCTTCAACCTATCTACTGATAGGCAAGCGATTGACAACTATCTCATCGAATGCTAAGTGAAGATGTAGGCAGTTTTGTAAATTATAATCTGATTTCACTCTTCCAAGGAATAATATTTACAGTTTCTCATCGTCTCAGCTATCAATAATACACATATATTAAATGCAATAAATACTTTTTTAGATCTGAATACAGCTTGCTTGATTATAGTGCATTTAATTATATTCATGAATAAATTATAAATAAGTTTATTGGTATTGACAAAAAGATATACGATGATCTTTAATTGGATATAATAAAATAATCTAGCTGTTCTAATGACATATTTGCTCTAGTAAACTAAAGCTAAATATATACAGTTTAATTTGAGTCATGAATGGTTTTTGTGTAGTATCTAAATTAGTTTATTTATAGTTATTTATTATTAGTTATTTGTTTCAAAGCCCATATTAAAATTATTATGTGGGTAATACAAAATACCCGGTTAAAACTGTTAATTGACTCAAGTAAATAAATTGTTACAAAAAAAACCGACTTCATAATGGCAATTTGTTTACATAGAAGAGCTTTATCCATGGCGTTATCTATTTACCCTTTCCATTCTATAGCATTGATCCCACAGATCTAGGATCTTAAGGTACGGACACACCGCAGCGTCCTGTGTGCGCGATCTAGGCGGCGATCAGATAGCGCAGTCACTAGTATTTGTACCGACTGGTTCACACCAAACGCGATCAGAAAACAATTGAAAAGTACTGAGATCGCGCACAGATCGCAGGATGCCCCGGTGTGGCCGTCCTTTACTACGTTATATGAAATCCTAGATCTGTGATTGATCCATTACATAGGTATATAGTTTTTTTTTAATGTGACGGATAGTTTCTGATAGATATTACTGCTACACCAGTAATATTACTGGTGACATACTCGTAATCTAAACCTACAAACTTTACCTCTAACTGTGAAGATCTATTAGATCTATGAAGTAAGTAATTTTATATATTAAATTATATTTGAAATACCCATACAGGTATGTATCCAACTATCCATACTTCCATACTAATATAATAATAATAAGGATAGTTTAAAAACTTAAACAATCAACTTCCATGCCCCGCGAGTCAGTTTCAGTAATAATTTTCAGACGTTTATCGTCATGTCTCTAGGCATATATCTATCAAATCTCGATAAAATTACAATGAAACCACCATGAAAATGTTCCCTACCGATTAAAAAAATAATAATTCGAATCGGTTCACAATTGACGGAGTAATCGCGTAAAACACACAAAAAAAAAAGAAAAAAAAAACGTACAGACGAATTGAGAACTTTTTGGAAGTCGGTTTAAAACGTGTGTAACTCTGTGAGTCTGCAATGTCCGCTTGTTACCTGGTCTAAACAGACGATCCGATGTTAATGAAATTTAACAAGGAGATACTTTATTGCAGATGAACAAAGGCAGTTTGTAATTTGTATATTCAAATGAGAGGCATACGAGTATAATATTTGTTTCTGTAGAAAAATATGTTATTTGTTTCCTGTATGCTACGCGAGCGAAGCCGCGGGCAGAAGCTAGTTATATATACATTCCTGTGACTTCGTTGGTATACGGCAATTCTGCCAAAATTTGAGTAGTCGATAACAGTGATCATAGTCAATCATGGCAATCGGAGTAGCCTATGCATATAATAGATATGTGATTAATTTTGGTGTAAGGTTGAGCGGATAATGTATTAGTATATTGTATAGTATATTAATAATATTAGTATATTGGTTTCAATGGTAATTTCTTAATCAATAATTACTCTCATTTTGAAGATGCCTTAATGTACGACCACACCACGGTGTCCTGCGTGCGCGATCTTGGCAGCGATGAGAAAACAATTGAAAATCGCATCGTATACGCGAACGCGGACGCAGGACGCCGCGGTGTGGTCGTACCTTTACATTCGCGATATGTGGCCCTGGCACATGCCCACATGCTGTCGTGCCTTGTAACTTATTTAAAAAAAACAAAAGTGCAGCTGCTCGCAGTCGTTGATTTAGCAGTGCGCTGTTTTGTAGTCGGTAACGGAATTAAGAATATGGTAAACCGAATTTTTAAATACTAGGTATATGATATAAAAGTAAACTGGGCAAGCGCAAGTCGGTTTCGAACTTGTAGGGTTCCGTACCACACTACAATATCGACCACACTATATCAAACAAAAATTACCACTATAATTTTTTGCCAGCTAAAAATTATCTTTGTTTTTCATAGTATTTGTGTGATGGACAAAATTATATTTGAGGTTTTGAAAATGTGCTATATCTCAAAAACTGCTGGATATATTTCGTTCTAACCTATTTTAGCTGAAACTGTTTATTAAGATCTATAGCATATATTTTTTCAGATTTTTCCCTCTCTTATTTTAAAAGTTAGAGGGGGGGAGGGGGGGGGAGGGCTTTCATACACACACACATTTTACCACTTTAGACATGTCTATCTTTCAAACGATTGAACAGAATACATCTACCTACCAAGTTTCAACTGTGTAGTCCTGATAGTTTCGTAATATAGTGGCTGTGACATAAAGGCGGACATACAGACAGACCTGACGAATCTATAAGAGATTCGTTTTTGCCATTCGGCTACGGAACGCTAAAAATGTTCCGTCCACTAGCGTTTGACCACTGTCTCACCTGTTGGTTAGTGACCGATTCGGTCGAGGATGGTGATGGCACGCCAAATCTGTAAGTTTTTCGGAAGCTAAGAAGAACATCCAGTCATTATAATAACAACTGATCAAAACTTTATTCCTCACTTCTCAAACTAGCTATAGGTAAAGCAATTAATTTCATTATGGAAATCACAAAAAAAACGTCGTGTCTGACGGTACTTGGGAACACTTGGCAGCAAGATATATTTTTAATTCTACATACTCGTAATGTTGATACGCCACTATTAACAGAGCAAGCGGTCTTGATCCTTTATGAAGTGTCAATTATTATAGCCTTGTCAAACAAAGAAATGTGTTAACTACATACAAAGTTGTGTGTTATAAGAGATACTGTTGATATATTTTTCTATAATCATAAGGTAGAAAAATAATCACAATGGGAGTACCTATACCAGTTTTATTTTCTAATATCCTACTTCTTTTATTTGCGTTTAAAGTATTTTATAAATGTGTTTCTTTGCTTGTGTATTGAGTATGTGTAATGTTTGTAAATTATATTTATTATTTTGAATACTCCTATTTATATAAAAGAAAAATAATTTTCTTATTGAGCCTTTATTGAAATTGACGGAATATTTAATCAAATTCTCAAGTAGTTTCCGATTAAAAAAAACATAAACATGCTTTAAAGTCAAAAAATAAGGTACTGTTTAAAAAAATATATGAAGTAGGTATCTTATTTTACGTTGGATCAAGATCGGTGACACGCATTTATAACTTATACTGTCAGTTTAATAAATTGACTAAAATATATTTGTCCTTACATGAAAATTGCACAGTTGCTAGTAAACAAGCACAAAGGAGGGCAGGGCGTTTTCAATGACACTGAACAGTGTACTACAGTATACTATACACAGAAAAAAATAACAGATTATACAAAAAGATGATTAACACTCCAACCACAAATGAAAACGAGATATCAAATCGTTTATTTCAATGGAAATAACACATCTCCAAAGCCGGTTGTCTCTTGTGCTAATCTTTCCCGCTCTCTCCGCTTTCGCTTCACACCGAAGTACAACGCCATATCATATTACCGTATCATATCCATACAAGCGTAATGCCAAAATAATTTAAAATTGGAGCATATTTACCAATTAATATGCTGATATTCAGGCTAAGATAGATAATACATCAATGATTAAAATAAATAAAAGTCGTCCAATTTAGTTCCAAAGACCATATGAAAGGAGTGCTTCAAATGGAATCATGCAACAAACACAGCGCAGCATATCTAGCGTACTAGTAATTATAGGATATCTATGATACAGGACACGGAAAATATCACTGTTGAGCTTAAAATAATTCGTTGCACAACTCCGGCCTGGCCATCATAGCTCAAAAACATTGTATATACAAGAAGTAAACCAAGTACATATCTTATATCTACTATGAATTACTGCAACATAAATCGAGTAGAGTCATGTATCCTACACGGTCAGCTGACTCGTTATCATTTTGTGTCAAACGCTTTAATTATCAGATGTAGGTTTAGATAGCAAGGTGGCACTAAGCTTTTCGTAACACATATCAAGTGGCTAGGTAAACGCTGCTGCAGATAAATAGCCCATTTTACTAATACCCGTTAATTTTGATCAATAATTTTAAATTACGCGCTTATTTGACTTTATTCTAAGCCTTATTGTGTCTTAATGCTCGTGAGTGTCATCAAGGCGAAGAGAACAACCAAATGCATTAACCAATAAGCACATTTGGATCATTTCAAAAGTTGTCGTGTAATGCACCAGGTACGAGTATAAAGTAATTAGTGTATTAGTACTTTTCATTCGTACTACACAGACAAGAATTTGACTACTATTCTACCGACCCTAGTGCATGCAACTTAGCGCAATTACCCCAACTCGTCTTCCAACCAAGTACCGGCTATTTAAGTACTTATAGTCAGAGTACATTACATTTTATTGCAACACATACTTCTGTGTTTGTATAGAAAATATTGATCGTTTTATAAATGTTATATATTATATAGCATTTATGCACAAAATAAAACTATTCCAGAAGTACAAGCAGTTCATTAGCTATGATGACCTTTACAAATAATATATAAGTCAGTTATTAAAAGGCATGGGTTTTCGGTGTTAATTATTACCAATGTAACAATAGATAACAAAACAATCAATATTTTCTATACAAACACAGAATTATGTGTTGAAATAAAATGTATCATGATTCATGAATTCAAATAGCGATACGCGTACTTACAAAGTATTTAATTAGACCGCTAATAATTGCAAAAATGTTAAAATAAAAACTTAAAAGTCTACAAATATTTGTACTACTTTTAGTTGTAACTGCACATTTTCTTTGAATGGTGTCTCAGCCTTGCTCGTACAATTTAACTGATTGACACATGCTTTTTGCGTTTTCTATTGAGTATTACGTAAGCGTATAAATTAAATTTATTTAAAGGGAATAGAAAATTTTGTCAAAATATTAGGACTACCAGAGCAACAAAAGTGTATTAATTGAAAATGTTTCAAGAGTGCCTTTTCGTTTCAGTTTAAGCGCTTAATTTTTTATGCTTATGGACAAAACCTTCATCATTATCTCACATAGGTGAGATAATAATGTGCCGATGCCGACTTTATTCCAATACCACATCACGTAACTATCCAATCCAAACCCGTCTTTCAAAAGTAAGTAATAAAACAATTAATGTATGCAATCATTTTATAACTGAGTTTTTGTGATGTTTGGTTTATCTGTCTACTGGATACTTAATTGCTTCCCTACCACGTACTCCCTACCTAACAATATACAAGAACAACTTACTTACTTTCTTTGTGAAATGTGGAGCCCTTTTACACCTATCATAATGAATTTGATTGTCCTGATGAACATTTTGAGTAAATTTTTAAAATAATTTTTAAAATAAGCCACTATTTTTTATCTCAATATCAATTTCAATTTATTTATTTTAAACATAGTGAATGACAATACAATAGTTAGCACAATTAATATACATACATTATATTTATGAGACTATAAATATTAAGACAATCAAACTCCGTAGATTTGTGATAGGCTATTCCACCGGAACCTTTTTATGTAGTATACGAAATAATTAGTTTATTAGTTAGTATTATATATCCAATTGAAAATGTAATTCAGTCAGCCGACGTATGATTTACAATTTCAATCTTGAATTGAGTATCTAATTTACATATAAACTAGGCCATCGAGATATGTGAAACTACATTTTAGCCATAAGTCATTCTCAGTACCTACAATATGCATGTCATAAGATATACAAAAAAATGGTTATGCTGATTTAAAAAAAAGTAAATTTGTCTCGTTTTACATTTCGTTTAATATCATATCACAATGTTTATAAAATAACAACATATCTGAGCAAGTCACTAGGCAATGATTACACCAAATTCGTTTATAGATAGTAAGGCGATGACAGGTATCGGGCGGAGAGGACAGGCGCTGCAGGTGCTGCCACGTAGGGGGCAGCGGAAGCGACGTACGGGGCAGGGGCAGCGACGTACGGAGCAGCAGCGGCAACATACGGGGCAGGGGCAGCAACATATGGAGCGGCTGCTACGACCGGGGCAGGAGCGATCACGGGGGCGGCTACTGAGTGGTTGATGGTGTGGGCGGAGTATGAGCTAGCATAGGGCGCAATGTACGCTGCCGAGGCAACAGGTGCCGCGATTAGCGCTGCTGGGGCACCAATGGAAGGAGCGGCTTTTGAAGACACGACGGCCAGGGCGAAGATAACCTACAAAATTAATAACAAATTAGTAAAACGATTGAGGTTATGAATCTCACGGGCCAATAACCCAATATCAAAATAACTCTTTTACTCACAACGAATTTGGCGATCATTTTGCTTGGGATTTAGTGACTGCTCACAGGTATGTGTTTACACTGAAATAATCCAATAGACTGTGTCGTCTCCAGGGCATCGTCATGTTTTATACCAGTTGACTATATCGTTGAGCAACAATGAAGACTGACGACGCATTTGCGGCTAAGTAATGCGCAGGACATCGCAGTTGGCACCGCGATTTTTGACCCAGACTTCGTTTACGAACTATGCATTCTAATTTAAACTCTATGCTTACCATTTTCACTGAACGTTATGCAATTGTTGAAAGGAAAAACAGGTTCAATATTATGAATAAGTATATTGCCTTAAATACGAGTGCGATGACAAGTGCATACTAGAACTATAATTTATAAGTACTTTAAAAGACGTTTAAAGTAGGTCATGGTCGTTGAGAGAAATCAGTTTGCTTCTATGGCAACGGAATGGTTTGTAGCCCAAACTCGAACAAGGATAATAATGATGCATACTAGGACCTAGTCATATGTTTTTGATTTGAATGACATAAAGTTACTACATGAAGTGGTTATGCGCTTCCCGCCTAGGTGCCTTTCAGCCACTTCACCAGTGGTACTTATAAATTTGATCATCTCCAATTAAAGATCCTGGAGTTCCTAATTCTGCTCAAATTAATAAACTTGATGAAGTTCCTACTATTCCTGCTCAAATTCCAAAAATAAAATATAAAGTTCCAATATCCTTATGATTTGTTGAATAAAGTCATTTTCGCATAATAAAATAGCTGACATTTAAGCGATAAATTGTAAATTTAGTAACGAGAAATATTATCTTCTATTATTAAAGTCTTATATTCAAAAAATGATATAAAATTGCAAATTTTATGTTATAATTAATAATTATTAAGGCTTAAACTGACCATAACCTTGATATTACGTTTTGTCTTGTTCCAATCATCTCGACTATACTCCGTTGAGTAGCCCCAGCTTGAAGCATGCTTACTGCCCTTAACATCTCGTCTCCCGTTAAATGGCGCCGCTGCATGATGCTTGCAGTTACATACATTCGAAATTAACCGATGATTTTTATTAAAACTTCAATTTGAAGCAAAAAAATACCATAAACTACGTTAGGTAAATAAAAACATTCGAACTTCGTTACACTTATGCCGCGCAAATCTTTTGTTTTTAATTTATTTTTCAAATTCATATTTGGAATTATTCATTAAAACCTATAAAATAAGCTTACATTAAAATATTTTTAAACCGGCCAGTATTTTATGAGTTTATGATATTTTTACAAAATATCCCTAGACAGTGTTGATATGTGTAATATGTTGCAAGCTTAGAGTTGAGACCCAGTTCCCATTCTAGGCCTAGCGTGCTACCATCATCGACCGCATCATAACTTACCAACAGGTGAGATAGTGGTCAAACGCTAGCCTTGATGTTATATATAAACAAAGGTGTACAAGTATACCTATATTTTATGTTAGTTGCAACTACGACAAGAAAACTTTAGTAATTTCGTAAGGTAGGTACTACATTCCAATGTACGATTTACTAAGATCAGAATTCTGAGCTATGCCAAATAACTAACAAGCCTTTTAATTTCAATATGATATATATTTACCTACGCAAACATAAGTATAAGTAAATAGTAGAAAAAACGTCAATGGTTTGTGTTAGTCGCAGCTAGGAGCACTGCATCGAGCATTGAATCTCAATGAATATCGCACGATTTGCGATACAATAAGAATTTCACAATAAAAAAGTTTCTCAATCTGATCCATTTCTCCTCGCACGCCTTTTCGAATCCCAAATGACCGTCCGCAATCCGTCAAATGCTTATTTTGTCGTACGTCGCCTGCATTACAATAAACATTGTATAAAAGACAATACTTTGTCTTGATAGTCACACATCACATCCTCTTTTCAACTAGGAAGGTCCTCCAACAAATCAAGCAAGATGTACTCTATCAAATCTGTAAGCATCCTTAAATTTTTTTTTTATAGCAATTGGCAGTTTATTCCTCAATTAAATTAATTTATAACTATATATACAATATAAACTACTCCTAAAACTATAATACAGACTATATTAAAACTACAAATAAAAAACTAAATTAAGGTCGCTGTCCGCTGGAAGGGTACCCAAAAGGCTGGCGACATTACCTCTTTGAATGGCAAGACTAATTCGTTGACCGAGGTACGTGCCAGCTCTTTGATCATGGGACACATCTATCAGACGTCTGGACAACTCCATTACAAAACCGCGTGCTTGTTGACCCCACGAACCCACGGTCTCGACCCCAAACGGAAGAAATGCGTAATTGTCTCCAATGTCTGTATATTTACTACGCTTGAGGGCGTCTGCGGCTGCTCCTGCAGCCCGTGAGGTACTGTTAAGGTGGGATGCTGCTAACGTATCGGCGCACGTTGTATTAAAATTTTAGTTTTGAAATATAACATTCTTTGTGTTTTTATTGTATGACTAATATCAAACATTTCTCCTCAGATCGTTCTGATCGCTGCTACTTTCACCATTGGCGCTGAATGCAGCGCAGTACCAGCTGCTGCGCCTTTTGTTGCTGCTGCACCTTTGGTTGCGCCTGCACATGTTGGATACGCCCATGCAGTACCACAGAACATTCCACCTTATGCATCCCAAGTCAGCGTCTTCAGCAGGGCTCTGAACCCGGTGGTTGCTGCTCCATTTGCTGCTCCTTTCGCCGCCCCATTGGCCGCACCTATTGCTGCACCCTTAGCCGCGGCTGTGCCTGCTCCATACGCTGCTCCAGTACCAGCTTCATTCGCTGCTGCCCCGTACCTGGCTGGACCTGTGCCTGCTCCTTATGCTCTACCGGGTCCTTACGCCGCACCCGCCGCGTACGCAGCTGCACCAGGATACCCTGCTCCCTTCCCCTATTCCGCACCCCTCATCCGATCATCTCCTTATGGATACGCCCCAGCGTACGTTCGATAGATTGATAGAAGATAACACTTGACTGACCTTCCTAACTACTAATAGTCTAATACAATTTTATACAATTTTTTATAAAAAATAAAATATTTAAAATATCTTATTGTATTATTACTAAAATCTTATTACCCCTGCTTATGACGCAAGGAAAATATCTTGACGTGACAATACTTAGGGTATTATAGATTTAGATAAGTTTATAAATGCAATTATTAACTTATATGACTTAGTATTAGTGACAAAGATAGAGAAAGGGATGTTTAGATGGTTTGAACATCTAAAGAAGATGGATTAAGGAAGATTTATGAAGCAGATTTATAAGACGAGTGTGAATGGGCCAGCCGGTAGAGGCTGACCTAAGCGAACGTATCACGACCAGAGGGCCTAGTGCTAGTTTCTTTAGATTTATTTACTTGGTCGGTCACGTTTACGTAAACTCAGGTTTGTATGAAAATTACAATATTGCTTATTATGCACACTAGATGGCGCTTTTTAATTCCATACAAATCTGCGTTTACGTGAACTTGATCGAATGAGTAAACCAATTAAACAAAACTCGCACTAGGCGCTCAGATCGGAAACGTTTTAAAGAAAGGCCAAGTCAAAAGTACCTATAACCGGCGAGCATGTATGAAGACGCTCATAAAAGTGAAAGAAGCGAAAGAGGCATGTCAAGATCGTAGCATGTGGAAAGAAGTAGTCTATGTGTAGGCAGGGAAAAGGCGTAATTTTATGTATGTATGTAAGTATGACTTACATTAGAATGCAGTAAAGAATAACAAGTTTTATTTATATATTATGTTTCTTTCTTTGCTCAATTAGATACACGTTCCTGACGTTCGATCGGGCTCAATTTTGATGTATTTTGTGTATCTTATGTTAGGTGATGATGCAATAATATGGTACCATCAAGTTGACCTGATGATAAAGCCGGGCTTTTTTTTTATATCATATAGGCTAGCGATTGACCACTATATCACCTATTGGTAAGTGATGATGCGGTTGAAGACGGTAAGCACGCTATGCCTAGAATGGGAACTGGCTCTCAAGGACAGCTGCCGGAACACATTAGATGTTTGGCGTTACGGCGGTAGCTGGCCACTAGGTAGTATCCTACCACCAAGCGGGGCTTTGGGGTTTCAGACGACAGCTTTAACACGACAAAATGATTAGATAATCAGACTAAAGGTACAGACACACCACAGTGTCCTGCGTGCGCGATCTAGGCGGCGATCAGATATCACAGTAGTATTTGTACCGACTGGTTCACACCAAACGTGATCAGAAAACAATTGAAATGTACTGAGATCGCGCCCGCAGATCGCAGGACGCCGCGGTGTGGTTAATTATAATATAACCTTAAGTTAATTATTATTTAAATAACCGCCCAAGTGCGTGTCGGGCCACGCGCAATGTAGGGTTCCGTAGTAGCCCGGTATTCAATGCAAGTCTTTGCCCGTTATAAACAAGCAACTAGGTACTTCGTATTTGTCACTTTAAAGGATTTATTCTATTTTGTATTTGGTACAAAATTATGCGATACCCAAGTTCAACGTCTATTACGGCTAAATTAATAAAGTTATCTCAACCGCTATAATTTTATAATTTTCCTTTAAAGTTCATGAAATGCGCTATTATCACGAATTTTTCCAGAATTTTTAAGCTAGCAGTGTAGCTTTTAGAGGGGGGGGGGGGGGGGGGAGGAACGCCCTACTGGGACAAACATTTGCACTTTAAAGTTTACTATTTCGTAAATGGAGCATTCAATCAAAAAAATATATTAGCAACCCATAAGTCATTTTAAAAGACCTATTTAACGATACCCCACACGATGGGGTAGATGATGAAAAAAAATGCTCCTCACTTCTCATATAGGGGAGCTACCATAAAAAAAAATATTTTTCAAAATTTTATTTCAGCACTTTGTCGGCGTAATATATATATACATACCCCCACAAAATTTCAGTTTTCTAGTATTAACGGTCTCTTAGCAAAACTTCGGACAGACAGACAGACAGACGGACATGACGAAACTATAAGGGTTCCTTGTTAGGACTACGAAACCTTTAAAAAAAATAGATCCATGTATCCAAAAAAAGGGTCCAAATCCAGAATGATTCAACTACGTGACCAGTGACATCTCGCTAATGTATGAATTCACGTTCAACCAATCCATTATTATATTGTTACACAACTCTCGCATGTAGCACTGTCACTGTCTAATATCAAAACACATAATATAACCAATACGTCCAGATATTTTGTGTGAAACTCATTTTCATTGAGGTCATCGTCACCCACGGGAGGATAGATTTTTACAATTTTGCGTCCATAGGCCTTATTCCTACACTTGCTCACTAGGTGGTGTGACCACAAATAGTAGACTTCAGCCTGTGTATAGAACAACCCACCGAACAAAGATATGTTGCCGATTAGTCCGCCAAGTTCAGGTATATATTTGGTGCTAGTCAGCTTAGATAACGGGTTGGGATAGTTGCTCTGTATGAAATCTGGCTCTGGTGGTAAGTCAGTTATCCTGCGTCTCGTCTCATTCACGAAATATCAAAGAATTGAATAAAAATAAATTTCAATATTTTATTTATAAAACTAGTACAAAAAGTAACAAACAATAGGTAACAATTATTTACAATTTAACAATAGTTTATATTTAACACTAGCTATAAAATTAGATTCATTTCCATGCTTCTTGTTTGACTAATGGAGCTTGTGCATAATGTAAGTGAGGAGCGTAAGCTGGTAGGCCAAAAGGGACTGCTCTAGCTACTGGCACAGGTGCAGGGACAAAGAAAGGAGAAGGTGCTACCGCTGGGGCAACCGGCCTGATAATGGGAGAAAACGGTGCTGCTGGCAACGCGGCTACACCACGAGTAAACAATTGCGCAGCCGGAAAGCCAGGCACAACAGGAGCTATCCTAGGAAGAGTGGGGTAGAAAGGAGCTATTCTTGGAAGAGAAGGTACTAAAGAAGTGAGTCTAGGTAAAGCCGGAGCCAAGAAAGGCTGGGGAGCGGGGAACACAGGCGCTGGAGCAGGCAAAGCCACTGGAGCTGGAGCAAACGCTGCGGAGCGGAATACTGGAGCTGGGAACGCAGGCGCTGCGAATGCAGGCGCTGGGAATGCTGGTGCCGGGAATGCAGGGGCTGGGAATGCAGACGCGGGGAATGCTGGAGCGGGTAGTGCATGTGCGGCAAACGCAGGCGCCGGTAATAACGGTGCTGGAGCAGGGGCTGGAAACACAGGAGCCGGTACAGGCGCAGGGGCGATCGCAGGCGCTATTGCGTGTATTGATCTTCCTGCGTTCGGAAAGTTGAAGAATGGAGCATATCGGACCACAGGGAACGAGTTCATAACCGGAGCCAGGTGACCAATCCCGCTAGCATGGCAGCTAGCTATGATGGCAAGTGCAGAAATGATCTGTAAAGAACAAAAGAATTTTAATAGATTGCAACTACATTTGCCTTGCAAATGTATACAATTTGCATGATACTTACTAATCTTGGGATCGACATCGTTTTCCTGTCACGACTCGATTAGCCGGGTGTCAAAGTAGAAGTGTATAGATTGATGTGTCACTAGAGGTTATATAGTTCAATACTGTTGCAAGCATTACGTCTTACTTTGTCGTGATGGTTTCACTTTCCTTCGGCAGGACATGTGCATGCTCAATAAGGTGTCGATATGGGGACCATTGCCTACTGAATGGGTCATACGGTTGACCGTTGAAGGCAATGTTATATAATTCCACCACCCTCCGTCTATACTTTTGACGTTGATTGCAGACTTTTAATGCCAGGGTCTTGTTAAATGCTTTTTTGAGTAGATAGATTTAAATTTTATTATCACCTGATTCGATTAAGCATTACTTATTCATAATTTAACACCTTTTTACACAATTTAACGCGTTTGACCACTATCTCACTTATTTTATTACAAATGTGGAATCTGAAAAAGACATTGTACATTTGAGCATAATTATAATGTATTTTACTAGAATTTCATTTCATACCGGTCAAAGATACTACAATTCCACTTCAGATTTTAAGTTTAGGATTGATTTCGTATTTAGTCGAATAGGTTTAAACTGATATTAAATAAAATAAACTAATATTAAAACTTAAACATTTTGGTACTCACAGATTTCTGATCTTTTTATTAGTGGTTTTAGGTTTTTTTTATTTTACAAAGAACCCTGCCTAGTACCTACTTAGTTAATATAAACATAATAGCAAAACTATATTTTTTTCATTACGTGATAAGTTCGGTATTAGCAAGCTGAATAAATTGATAATTGAATAAATAATTCATTCATTCATAACTACTATGAGTTCAGATCGCGAAATATTGAAGTTTGCAAACAAATTAATGTCTGACGCATATGAACAATTCTATTTGATGGACTTGTGCAATGAATATGAAATAGGTTAGGGCTTGACCACTTTGTCGCTGGTAAACAATGATGTGGTCAAAGATGGTGAACACGCTAGGCCTAGAATGGTCATACTATCATGGGTTTTGAGCTGCCGGAACACCGTAAGGTTAAAGCGGAAGATTTTATCCTTGGTGGTAAGCTACTTTTTAACAGCAAGTCGGGCGGAATATCGATATAAACCTTCTATGACCTGTGAAAAAAAAATATTAAAAGGCCTACACTTCTCAGAAGTCTGTTATCGTTATAAATACTTCAGTAGTTTATTTAATGCCAATAATAATTATAATTTTAGCCTTATAAGTTAATACAGAAATATAGAAATGTAATACTCATTTTAATTATAATAAGTGTAATGTGTATAATAAGCATAATAATTTATAAAGGAAAATTTCTGAAAACCGTAAATAAGTAGGTGAAAACAAAAAAATAAAACTGGCCAAGTGCGAGTCAGACGATATCACGGTAATATTATATTATATTATCGTGTCAATACTCAACATGCTTATTAACCACAACGCCATCTAACGAATACCTAAACAACTTCTAACACCAACTAAGTGAACCTTAACACAAAAGTGTCAGGGTAGGTAATTAATATTATTAATAAAGTAAACAATCGTTCATAGATGGCGCTATAGTAAAAAACAAATTTTTTGTATGGGGACCCCTTTAATGTTTAACTTTGTTCTGTTTTTAGTATTTGTTGTTATAGCGGCAACAGAAATACATAATCTGTGTAAATTTCAACCGTCTAACTATTACGGTTCATGAAATACAGCCTGGAGACAGACGGATAGACAGACAGACTGACAGATAGACTGACAGACAGACGGACAGCGGAGTCTCAGTAATAGGGTTCCGTTGGTACCCTTTCGAGAATCATGAATCAAAGCATTTATTCAGTATGTAGGCAGTATTAATATACGCACATATACACGTCAAAATCATAAATCATAAAATAAATCATAAATATCACGTAAACATAGCAAAAGCAGAATTTTAACGCTTTGAATTAAAAAAAAAACTAATGTAATGAACCATTCAGCTGTCATCCAATCGTTTACATCAGACTTATAAAAAAAAAAACAAAATTGGGTTAAAACCAACCATACATGTAGGTAGCTGTGTGTTTCAGTACTTCAGACAATTTTTATATAAAAAAAATAAAAAAAGTGAAATTGTGAAATACAACTTAAAGAAACGTTTTGGTTCGGACTTTTGGGTTCGCAACCTTAAAAAAGCGAATTTACTATTACAGACTTATTATTTGCGGTTGGTATCTTGTCTAGGCATCTGTCTAAGGATCGAACTGCATAGTTAAGTTTGTCCTTTAACGTAGTCTGACAAGTTTGTAGGGAACCCTCGGTGCGCGAGTTAACTCGCACTTGACGGGTTTTTTATTTTTTAAGCTCAGATGCTAATAATCCATCTGTTATTAGCATCTGAGTTTAAAAAATAAAGTGTTGAATAATTCCTGCGGTTAAAACTACATCAAAATTTAACAGATCTTATGATATTATTGTAACGATCATGTTCAAAATCGCGTTTCCACTAGGTGATCAACTCTCTAATCGTCAAACATATTTGCTGCTCATACTCGTGAGCACGGGGAAACGGTCTATGATCCAAATTCAGTGTGTCTGCTTCCCGTCTCAACATTTGAATAACCGTGTCAACTATGTATTCTTACACAAAGTCAGTCGCCTCGCCGATTAGTGGATCAACATCAATTGTCAATATTAAAGCGTAAATAATTTTGTCACAAGGAACTGTCAAGTTGTCAATCAGTAACAATTATGTAAATACATTTAGCGAATGGGGGCGTCCTTCGTCAGTGAACTATCACTGACGAAGGACGCCCCCTATAATATGCACGTCGAATAACCAAGTTCTTACGGAATCCAAATTGAGTGAACACGTCACGGATACAGTTTACCAGGTTTACAGTAACGAAACTTTCGGTTAACACCGGGAGTTAGTTGGTCCACATCAACACCAATATTATAAATGCGAAAGTTAGTTTGTATGATTGTTTGAGACTTCATCACGGTCAAACGGCCGAACCGATTTAGCTGAAGCCTTTGTGTAGCCAGTATTATGGATTAGGCTATAGCCAACTTTTTATTGCGGGCAAAGCCGCGGGGCACGGCTAGTATCTTAATAGTTTTTACAGTTTTTAGGGTTTCGAACCCAAAGGGTACCAACGGAGCCCTATTACTGAAACTCCGCTGCCCATCTGTCTATCTGTCTGTCTGTCTGTCCGTCTGTCACTAGGCTGTATCTCATGAACCGTGATAGTTAGACGGTTGAAATTTTCACAAATGATGTATTTCTGTTGCCGCTATAACAACAAATACTAAGATGTGTTCTTAGTTACAAAGTTAAAAATTAAAGGGTTTAAAACATAAAACGTGTTTTATACGAAAGCGCTATCTATGAATCTTCATAGATGGCGTTATCGTGTTTACCTTAATCTCGGAATCTGAATCTGAATCTCGGAAACGGCTCCAACGATTAAATAAAATTTAGAATACAGGAGATTTCGGGGGCGATAAATTGATTTAGCTAGGATTCATTTTCAATGTTGTTTTATTCGTGTTTTCAATAATCAACTTAAAATATGACTCTTCCCGACATCTATTGGCGAGTAGAAGTAGCTTTAGCGTTATTTTACTTAGTTGGTTTTAGATGTTCGTTAGATATTCGTTAGATGGCGTTCAAAACCCTCCGTGTTCGGTACAAAAGTCTGACTAGCACTTGGCCAGTTTTATTAAGCTTAAAGTTAAAAGGCGTATGTGATATGCAGGTAGTAAATGTGTGCCTAGCTTAATATTTTTTTTCTATTTCGAACTAATTAGCAATTAACCACTATGTTATTTGATGTTAATTGATGATGCGGTCTAAGATAGAGTCATGCGTGTCTGGAAATGAAAAACGGTAATGAAACGAAGCGCAGATCAACTGACCTTAGTCCTAGGCCTAATCTGCTCTTTGAGAAGATGAGGCGTCATTGACATCTATTTTTGTATTTTGATGTAATTATTTTAAGTGAAAGTATTTTTCCTTAAAGCATGACTATTAATAAGAATAACTGCGTGACTTTACTTTGTTAGCGATTCTTGCCAAGCGCGAGCTCGCAGACGAATCACAGCATTAGCGTAATTTATTACATTTTTAGGGTTCCGAACCCAAAGGGTTTCGTTGGTACCCTATTACTGAATCTGTCTGTCTGTCTGTCTATCTGTCCGTATGTCGCCAGGCTGTATCTTATGAACCGTGATAGTTAGACGGTTAAAATGTTCACAGATGATATATTTCTGTTGCCGCTTTAACAAAAAATACTAAAAACAGAACAAAGTTAAAAATTAAAGGGGGTCACCATACAAAAAACGTGTTTTTTACTATAGCGCCATCTATAAACAATTGTTTACCTTATTAATAATATTAATTACCTACCCTAACACCTTTGTGTAAACGTTCACTTAGTTGGTGTTAGAAGTTCGTTAGATGGCGTTGTTGTTAATAAGCATGTTTAGTATTGACACGGTAATATTATATTACCGTGATATTAAATAGCGGCATAGAAAAAAATATAATTGAATGCGGTTCAGAACCCTCCGTGGCGAGACAAAAGTCCGACTCGCACTTGGCTAGTTTTATTTTAAATATCTGATAGGTTAGCGTTTAACCACCATCTCTCTCCTGGTGGCAGGCCTGATGCACTCCGCGCTGTAGCTATGAAACTACAAGTACCTCCGCGCACCCACTAGGGTTCAAGTTCAGTCAGTTAAGTGTCACGCGCGCTCTCGATCGGCCGCGCGCCTTACTTGTACCTACCTCAATATTATATTCCTTGCTTCATATAGTAACTGTAAAGAATAACTATGTACAAAGCAAAGAATGTCACACATAAAATGGTAGATAGGTATAAATCAGCTGAGTTTCATGTTACAAGGGAATTCACGTAATGATCTTTAGGGAATTTCTATCGACATTACATCTTGCTTTATTTAGTTAGTTCTAAGATAAATAAATAGGGTAGGTACCTATTAACGTTTACTTCAATTTTCCTTTTTTTCTTTCTTAATGATTTGGTCGTGTCATACGATAGTCAGATTTTTATAATCGGAGAGTTAATGTAATTAAAGTACTTATAGATCTCAGATCACTGAGATTCACTGAGATCTGATAAGTATCTCCAGAGATATGACGATAAACGTCTCAAACTTGCTACTGAAATTGACTCGCGGGGCATGGAAGTCGGTGTTTTAGTTTTTAATCTACTTCACAAAAACGGAGGAGGTTCTCAATTCGACGGTTTTTAGAGTTCCGTACCCAAAGGGTACGAACGGAACCCCATTACTGAGACTCCGCTGTCCGTCTGTCTGTCTGTCTGTCTGTCCGTCTGTCACCAGGCTGTATCTCATGAACCGTGATAGGTAGACAGTTGACATTTTCACAGATGATGTATTTCTGTTGCCGCTATAACAACAAATACTAAAAACAGAATAAAATTAAAGATAATAGAGGGTCCCCATACAAGAAACGTGTTTTTTCGGCATTTCACGCCATCTACGAACGCTTAGTTAGGTAAACGTCCCATAGATGGCGTTATATTGAAATGTCGATCCCTAACACCTTTGTTAGACGTTAGAAGGCGTTATAAGAAACGAAATGTTTATTAATTGTTATTTTTTGGTGGCGAATAATGATAGTGGTATTTTTTGCTCGATCTTATAAAATACTGTAGTGTGGTACGGAACCCTACGAGTGCGAGTCCGACTTGCACTTGGCCAGTTTATTTAAATGTTTGTGACCTCAGAACTCTGTCAGATCTTAACCGATTTGAAATTGAAAATTCTTTTTTAGGGTTTCCTTAGTCCTGATAAGGAACCCTTATATTTTCGTCATGTCCGTCTGTCTGTCTGTGTGTCTGTCTGTCTGTCCAAGTTTTTGCTAGGAGACCGTTAGTACTAGAAAGCTGAAATTGTGTAGGTATGTGTGTATATCAATAACGCCGACAAAATGGTGAAATAAAATATTATTGGATTTTTTTTAAAATATATTTTTTTTATTTTGATATTCAACTATTACAAAATAAAGTTTTCCTAGAATGAATATAAGTTATTTTTCAAATAAAATAAAACCGACTTCATAACCACAAACAGGCACTCAAAAGCGAAAAATAAATTACTTAAAATTATTATAAGCGCTACCCACTTATCTATTTGAAGTCGGTGCCAGCCAAGTCTAATAGGTAGGAGATAGATAAATCCCTACATGTATCTACCTACTTACTAACCTACATGTACCTACTTACTACTATCCAATAGACTAAGCTGGCACCGACTTCAAATAGATAAGTGGGTAGCGCTTATAATAATTTTAAGTAATTTATTTTTCGATTTTGAGTGCCTGTTTGTGGTTATGAAGTCGGTTTTATTTTTTTTGAAAAATAACTTATTTTACCCTTTTTAGTGCAAAACAAGTTTTAATTAAATTACATGCATCTATTAAATTTCGTGTCTGGGCCGTTATACAATGACGGATATATACTTTTTGAAAATTTCAAGTATGTACCTATAACGGTTAAGAAGATACAGATCTGTAAAGTGCGCACATATGTATAGACACACGGACAGACGGACGGACGGACGAACGGACAACAAAGTCTCAGAAAGTGTTCATTTGGTACCCTTTGGGTTCGGAACCCTAAAAAAATGGACTTTAAATGCCTTGCTAAAGTGATAATATTCACTAGTAATAATTATGTCATCAAGGTATCAAAGGACAATGTCCAAAATAGCCCTGTGCAATTAAAGCATCTGACACACACGATAATTATTTGTCTATTTTATTACAATAATTCCAAATACTTTTATAACACGGACTAGTTGTATTCCAAAATGAATATTAAAAAGTATTATTTGCGATTATTAACATTAATTGCCGCCATATGGCCAACAGAGTACTGAATCACTCTACTACGTTATAAGAGGCACTTCCCTATATTGTTGAAACCCGAATTATGAAAGCACTGTGTAGCCAACCTAACAACGGAAAGTATTATTTACGGGTAACTATTATATAATCTGTGGTATTATGCTTATAAATTATTTTTTTGCAGATTTGGTTGGTACAAAGTACGTTCATAATTCTGAGTTATTTAATAATGTATGCAGTGTCGCGGGACTGAAATGGCTGCCATCTTCGCCAAACGTCATGTCATGTCAAAAAATCTTAGGTATGTTTAAAAAAGTTTGCACCCTAACAAGACTTTGCCCGGTAGAACATTCCTGTGAAGACAAATTATTTATATTTATATATAATTATTTATTATAATTTTTAAAATATAATTTTTTATTGAGGGCCCGGTGGCGTAATTGGGAGAACAGTCGGCTTTGATGCCGTGGTACCGAGTTCAAACCGCCGTGCACCAATGAATTTTTCTATCGAAAAATATATGTGCGCTTCTCACAGTTGCCCTCCGGTGAAAGAAAACATCGTTAAGAAACCAACAACCCCCGCATGGTGGTAGGACATATCTAGTGTCTGCCTGGCCAGCTACAACCCTCAAGTTAGAAAATCTGTCGCCAAACATCTAATGTGTTCAAGCAGCTATCCTTGAGAGCCAGTTCCCATTCTAGTCCACTTCTCTATCTTCGACCGCATCATCACTTAGCAACAGGTGAGATAGTGGTCAAACGCTAGCCTATAAGATATTAAAAAAAATATATATATTAATTATCCCCACCTTTATTTCTATCTCGCTCACAGTTACCGTAAGAATATCTGTCAAAAACCAAAATTAACGAGAAGAAAGATGTAAAACATTATTCAAGGTCATATTTTTTAGTCTTCAAAAATATATGCAATAGCAACCTCCATTGTGTATAATCTTCTTAGGACTCTTCTACTAAAACCAGTACATTCTCCTATGTTTGAGGTATTTACCTCCATATCTCTGGAGATACTTATCAGATCTCGATAAAATTAAAATGGGACCACCTCGGAAACGTATCCTACCTATTAAAAAAAGAATCATTTGAATCCGTTCACAATTGACGGAGAAATTGCGTAACATACACACAAAAAAAAAAACATACAGACGAATTGAGAACCTCCTCCTTTTTTGTGAAGTCGGTTAAAAATACATAATTATTTTTGGTCGAAAAAGTGAGTCGGCTCCTACACTATTATAATGTTACAAGTCAAACAACCTACGATTCTAGGCATGTGATACTATTGTCGCGTTAGCGACTAGCCTAGAATCTATAAAAAGAGTAAAGTTTTAGATTGCGTTAGTTAAATAACTTTAACTTACGCAATCTAAAACTTTACTCAATTTTAATTGAACGTCACGTATTTTAGTTTACCTGTACTTTTATCCTACCTCGACATTAAACATTAATGTAGTACTTATTATCAGTAAGGTACTCATTACATTGTTCTACGAGTATTCTTCTACCAATTAAAGGCTTACAAGTTTTCTCATAACATTCAACCCTATAGTAAAGACCGCGAGTTGACCGAGTTATTCAGACTCTCGCTGTGCGCACGCGGCTGTGTGTTACGGTGCATTTTACTGTGCGCAACACGCGGTTCATAGTTACTATTAGTTGATACTGTGGCGCAAATTCAAGGTCGCACCCGAGGCGTGAAGCGCATTTTGAACGTTACTAGCGTTGTAACTAGGTTTAATCTCGCATTTTTGCTCTCAGGGAGTGCAATTTGTGTACTTGTACTATTCATTATTCTGTGGCAATACTAGCAATGTACTAGCTGTGTAGACCTCATATTATACAGCCTGATACGAATATATCATAACTCTAGGTAAGTAATAATGAATGTACAGGTTGAATTATTTGTCTATACTACTGAAAACCTTAAATATTATAGATAGAGAAAATTGGAACTGTCTTGACTTACTTCTAGGACTATAGAATTATCTATCGCTTGGTTGATGCTGAAAAGTCTACGGCAGATTCTTTGAACTTATTGTATTATTCTCTACTCCAAGCATCTGGGCCAATTCATCACATTTAGAAAATAAGACAAATAGTTAAAAGTAAAGGAAATAAACGTTCTCTGTCGCAGTTCAATTCAGCCCATTTGATTCAAGCTACGGTACTGCAGTTTAGGTAACACTACGTCATACGTTTATAAACTTTATATTCATAATACGCACGCGGAGGGCATTGCTGTGAAATGGATTTAAATCGGGCGTACTTTCATGTACATTAATAGGTTTGTGAAGTTTGCTCTTAAACTTTAAATGTCACGTGAAATTGTGATAAATAGTACAATTAGGTTAAAAATGTCAATACAAATATAAGGTGCAATTTTGAAATCGTTTAGTGAAATTATAAATCTAAGATTGCTTATAAATATATTTTTTTTATTTAATCATTATCTATGCATAAAGGTACGATCACACCACGGTCCTGCGTGTGCGATCTATGCAGCGATAGGATAGCGCAGTAGTATTTGTATCGACTGGTTCACACCAAACGCGATCTACGGCGATCAGAACACTATAGGAATTCACATCGCGAACGCGGACACATGACGCCACGGTGTGGTCGTTCCTTAAAACTGTGGCCACAGGATTGAACTCAACACAAGAACAGTTTTTGTTTATCTCATGTTTTTGTTAATATAATTATAGCATATCTATCTAATACTATAAGAATCTTTGTCCTGACATACTGACTCACTGACAGACAACGCGCAGCCTAAACCGCTGGTCGTAGAGACTTGAAATTTGGAGGGTATATTTGTCTTAGTACGTAGGGGTGTACTAAGAAAGGGTTTTCCAAAATTCACCCCTGAAGGGGATGAAATGGGGGTTCAAAGTTTGTATGGAGAAACAAGATTAGATAGTCTTTTCTATCCGAAACTTCACACAAGTACTTCAGTTAAAAAAATAAGTAAATACGTATTTCAGGTTTTTTGAAATTCCCCCTCTAAGAGGGAGCAATGGAGTAACAAAGTGTGAAAATCAATATTGTTTCGGATTACGCTGAAACTTCGCATGCAGATAGTTATTACGACGATAGTTCCCTCAGAGAAAGGATTTTCCAAAATTCACCCCTGAAGGGGATGAACGGGGGTTCAAAGTTTGTATGGAAAAACAAGATTAGATAGTATTTTCTATTCTAAACTTCATACAAGTGCTTCAGTAAAAAAATAAGTAAATACGTGTTTCAGGTTTTTTTGAAATTGCCCCCCTAAGAGGGTGCAATGGGGTAACAAAGTGTGAAAATCAATATTGTTTTGGATTGCGCTGAAATTTGGCATGCAGATAGTTATTACGACCTTAGTTCCCTTTGAGAAAGGATTTTCCAAAATTCACCCCTGAAAGGGATGAAACGGGGGTTCAAAGTTTGTATGGAAAAACAAGATTAGATAGTCTTTTATATTCGAAACTTCATACAAGTGCTCCAGTAAAAAATAAGTAAATACATGTTTCATGTTTTTTTGAAATTCCACCCCTAAGAGGGTGGAAATGGGGTAAGAAAGTGTGAAAATCAATATTGTTTCGGATTCCGCTGAAATTTAGCATGCAGATAGTTATTACGACGTTAGTTCCCTCTGAGAAAGGATTTTCCGAAATTCACCCCTGAAGGGGATGACACGGGGGTTTAAAGTTTGTATGGAAAAACAATATTAGATAGTCTTTTATATTCGAAATTTAACACAAGTACTTAAGTAAGTAAATACGTGTTTCAGGCTTTTTCGAAATTTCACCCCTAAAAGGGTGAAGTGGAGTAACAAAGTCTGAAATCAATATTGTTTCGGATTGCGCTGAAATTTGGCATGCAGATAGTTATTTTGACTTAGGTATCCGCTAAGGAATTTTAAATGAAGAAAGGATTTTCCAAAATTCACCCCTGAAAGGGATGAAACGGGGGTTCAAAGTTTGTATGGAAAAACAAGATTAGATAGTATTTTCTATTCTTAACTTCATACAAGTGCTTCAGTAAAAAAATAAGTAAATACGTGTTTCAGGTTTTTTTTAATTCCCCCTCTAAGAGGGAGCAATGGGGTAACAAAGTGTGAAAATCAATATTGTTTCGGATTACGCTGAAACTTGGCATGCAGCTAGTTATTATGACGTAGATATCCGCTCAAAAATGATTTTCTGAAAATTCCTCCCGGATACGGAACGGAGATTCAAAGTTTGTATGGGGAAACAAGATGGGATAAAGTACGTGTTGTAGGATTTTTTTTAATGGGGTAGGTAACAAAGTCTGTAAATTTAGATTTTTAGGGTTTTATAAATATGAATCCCGAATTGCCTTAGTCACGCGATAACATGAAAACGGGTGAACCAATTTGGCTAATTCTTATTTGATGTGTCTAATGATAGATTCGTTTTTACAGAAGAAAAGTTTTAAGTAAATAAAAGAAGATTTTAACGCGGGCGAAGCCGCGGGACACTTCTAGTGTAACTATATAATATGGCAAGGTCTAGTTATAATACAGAAGAATTTACTGTACGACATAAATGTGTTCTGGATAGACGATATGCCGACACTATGTCCGCCCTTTGTGATGCAGCCAGCGAGAGTCGCGGGAGACACCGGGCTGGACGAGGAGGGCTGCGCGTGCGGGGGTGGAACGATCATGTCAGGGATGCTCACCGGCAGGCCAGGTCGAGGTTTATGGTGCTGTGTGGTAGGCCTAGATCGGGGTGTGTTTACTCTGAAATATGTGAAAGCAAGGGGGTGTTCAAGTCACGATTGAAATGGTGTCAAAATCATCAGGACCAACTGAGCATGGACACCCTCGCTGAGAAGCATTCCAATGGAGACTTTCGCGAGTTTTGGAAGGCTACGAGTAAAATAAACGTTCGTCCTGGTTTACCGGTGAGTGTCGATGGTGTGACTGATCCATAGGACATTGCCAACACTTTTAGAGACTTTTTTTCTGTACAGTCTCCTCTGGGAACGAGAGGTAGGATGCTCAATGCTGAGTTACCGAATGGACCGGTAGAAATTAGGTTCCTGGCCAAAGACGTAGTCAAAATAGTAAATGTTATGTGTAAAGGCAAATCCTCCAGGGCACGACGGACTCAGCATTGAGCATCTGCAAAATGCTGGTCCTCATGTTTTATTATGTTGTGATGTTTTACTCCCTGTGAAATTTAAGTCATGCTTATCTACCCAGCGACTTCATGAAAACGATTGTCGTCTCTGTAGTAAAAAATGAAACAGGCGATCTATCTGATAAAAACTACTGACCGATTTTGTTAGCAACTATAATTGCTAAAATATTTGACGGTCTGCTTAATACACAGTTAAATAAAGCCACTTTGCACGATATACAATTCGGATTTGACCCAAATTATTTACTGACTATACTGTGATTTTAGCATACCGTCCAATACTACACAGATTGAAAAAGGCCTGTGAACGGGTGCTTCTTTGATTTATCAAATGCACTTGACCTGGTTTCGTACGAAATCCTCTAGAAGAAGCTTGTAGATGTTGATGTACCCCGGGGACTTGTCAGCGTTTTCAAGTTTTAATACGGAGACCAGGTCAACAGTGTTTGGTAGGCGGGCACATTGTCACTTGTCGGATTGAGTGCGGTGTGAGGCAAGGTGGGCTCACCTCGCCCACACTGTTCAACATCTACATGAACGCGCTCGTCGATGGGCTCAGCAGCACACATGGCGGCAGTCATATTGACGGTGTGTGTGCTTATAACTTAAGCTACGCAGACGACATGGTTCTGCTAAGCGCGTCCATATGTGGTTTTAGAACGTGCGATATGTGGTTATGCGACAGTGTGAGGTATATGCATCTCATCACGGACTTATTTACAATGTCGCGAAAAGTCAATATTTGATATATATATAATATTCAATATTTATATGGTATTTGAGGGAGGCACAAGAAATGATCGAACCATTCCACTCATCAGTCTTAATGGTGTCCCTTTAGAGGGTGTAGAACATTTTAAATATTTGGGGCATATCGTTAAAGCCGACCTCAGAGACGATGCTGATATTGAGCGGGAACGGAGGGCTCTGTCTCGAAGAGCAAACATGATTGCCCGCAGGTTTGCACGTTACTCGGGGGAGGTGAAGTTGACACTCTTCAGAGCGTACTGCACTGCTACACGTGCAACTTATGAGCCAATTATACACGAGTTTATAGAGCCCTCCGCGTTCAGTACAACAATGCCTTTAGGGCGGTGGTGGGGCTGCCCCGATTTTGCAGCGCCTCAGGAATGTTCGCGGATGCACACACAAGCTGGTTCTACGCGAGCATGCGCAGACGTAGTGCGTCCCTGGTGCACAAGGTGTGGGCTAGCTCTAACATCGTCCTGAAGATGATGGCTGGACGGCTTGACTGGGCATACATCTGGCAGTGCCGGATGTAGGCAGCGCCGGACCGGCACTACTGCAACAGACATGTTCCTAGCAGTGCCGGTCGTGTCAACTAGTCTTATTAATGCATGATCCCATTTAATTAGTTTTTTTAATATTTTATTTTTTGTTATACTTATTGTGACATTTTCTTATGACGATTTTTGTAATTCTACTAATTTTATTAATGGATCTAGTGTTCATTTAGTTTTAGAAAATGGATAATATAATAGAACTTTTAACCGTGTGTTATATGATATTGATATGATTCATTTTAAATAGTGAAGCGGGAAAATTGTGAATTTAGGGGTGAAAAATACTTACCTGAAATAAATGTTTTTTTTTTTTTTTTTAATTAGTAGATAAAACAAAAAGGTAGTGGGGATGGGTAGGTAAGGTGGCATGTGAAGTATAGTAATGAATTTCAAAGTCAATTCAATTATCAAAAATAATGGATTATAAATACACATTCGTTGTGTTGGGAGTTAGTGATATTATCTTACCGCGTAGTATATTATTTTCTCTTTGATTATCTTCAGAAATATAGAGCTAACACTCTCAAAGATCCTACAAAAGAGGATTTGTATCCGGTAGAGTCTTACATTTTGACATTGGAGAAACAGTTCTAAAAAATTAATGAAGTAGGTAGACATCAATACAAAAAAAAAATCCCATGGGAATAAAATATTTCTCAGGAAAAAGTTATAGGGCCTATATAGGTACGAGAGTAATTTCCGTCAACTCTGACTTAATGCCTGTTGCCAGATAATCTACTTTACATAAAGAAGCCTTATAAATGATACAAACGATACTTTTTTCAGTGGCCCCGAAATCTCTCAGTGCCGAACATTATTTTAGGGATGTACTGTGAACTGCTTATAAACGATTGATTCATATCGATTATATTAACGCATCAAGGAAATGTATTTTTCATTGGTTTCAGGATAAGTGCGCGAAAAATTTTCTCTTCTCGGTTTCGGTCTTTTCTCTTCAAAAAAAAAGAAAAAATCTTTTTTAATATTATATTGCTCTGCCTAATGAGGTCGAATATTATTATTGTATGAGAAATGTTACTGTGCTATTGAAAAAACGGTACGCAGCATTGCCATATTTGAAAAAAAAAGTATAAATAACATAATAAAAAGAAAATAACAATAAAAAGAAAAATAAAAATACACACAGATTACAAGGGCCAAATTCACCGACATTTATACATCCTACTTTTGTCGTTTCCGAGCCCGAAAGTTCCAAACGGTGCCCTATTGTTATCACTCGTTCTGTCCGTCTGTCCGTCCGTTATTGGTCTGTCACACAAGTTTTACAGCCAAACAGTTGTTGGAGCCACTAGTAAGGTAATTTCAATGTAAAATAATTAAGTTGGTGATTTTTTTGTTTTGAATGAATTGATTTAAGGTAGATTTGCAGGAAGCAAAATTATTAAAGTAAGCATTGACATGAGTACTAACTTGTAAATGATGGAAAAATATTAGTGCGTTTTGGAACTAAATGTTTTCACAAAAATATTTACAAATAAGAGGCATACATACTTCTCGAATCAAATTATAAAATCGAAAAAAATCAGGTATAAGAGTTATTTAAAAATGTCAAGTATGACAAAATTAGAAGGCCTCTGTGCTGGTATAAAAAAAATTGTAATAAAAAACAATCATACCTACTTACAGACACAGAGGATCAAACACTATATTGAAATAAATACATTGAAGCCTAAGCTATTGTATTGTTTTGATTTAAGTTTTATATCTCATAGACCTTTAATAATCTTTCAATCTTAAATCCCAATCCAGTTTTAAATGTCAAAGTCAATTACAATCCGATAATTATTAAGTGAATGTATAAAACTATCTAGATATTCATATAAAAGTATACTGAAAGTATACCAACTTTATTTAAATGTTACTAGATTGCCCAATCACGATATATCGAGGGCCCGGTGGCGTAATCGGGAGAACGGTTGGCTTTGATGCCAGAGGTACAGAGATCAAACCGCCGTGCACCAATGGATTTTTCTATCGAAAAAATTATGTGCGCTTTTCACAGTGGCCCTCCGGTGAAGGAAAAAACATCCTTAAGAAACCAACAACCCCCCCCGCATGGTGGTAGGACACTATCTAGTGTCCGCTTGGCCAGCTACCACCCTCAAGGTAGAAAATCTGTCGCCAAACATCTAATGTGTTCCAGCAGCTATCCTTGAGAGCCAGTTCCCATTCTAAGCCTAGCGTGCTTACAATCTTCGACTGCATCATCACTTACCAACAGGTGAGATAGTGGTCAAACGTTAGCCAATAAGATATAAAAAAAAACTATGTAGTAATCGTACTATTTTTGGAATGAAGTTTCCTTCTTTACAAACGTTAGGCGGATGGGAGCAATACGGAAAAAAGTGAAACCGCAACGATAACTGCTGACCGCTATATGGTGTACCAAGCGCATGCGTGAACAAACAGATGTTTGTTGGTATTGTTTATGTTTTTACCCGACTACGGCGAAGCAAAAGAGAGGGGATTATGTTTTTGACTAGTATGTGGGTATCTAAGTATTATGTATGTATGGTATGTATGTATGTATGTTCATCTATTCCCTCATAACTTATAAGAGATCTCTCTCTCTTATAAGTTATGAGGGAATATTTTCTTGTTTAATACTTTTTGAGCGAGATTTATCAGTAGTCTGGTTTTAGTTTTTAAACTTTTAAAGTAAACGTTTTAATTAAATTCATTTTCAGGGTTCCGTACCTCATAAGGTAAAAAAAGGAACCCTTATAAGATCACTTTCTTGTCTGTCACTGTCTGTCTGACTGTCTGTCCGTCCGTACAACTAAAATAAGTTATAAGTTTTATTTTAATATAGATTTTTTGACAAAATAATGCTATAACTTTTTTTCTGTTATCTAGTACAATTTGGATCGAGCAAGGAGTTTTCAGTTCGAATTTGATAATTATAATGATGATTTTAATTAAATTTCACGCGCCCAATGGTTTTATTTTTTATCTGTTCAATGCCCTAGATTTATGAGGAGTGGTGTGTTGACTGGTACCTAGGATTCAATGAATTATTTTTTAGCTTTTAGTGCATTAGGTATCTAAATCATTATTATCTTTATATTCAATAATACTATTTAATAAAAACATTTTTTTTTACTAAGTTATTTATATTACCCGTCCCTAGTCATGCACTCATTCCAAATACGGAAAATAGGGAAAGTAAGTCACAATTTTTCTTTGTAATCCCTCTGCGGGGAAGTGTTTTCGTGCTCCAGTTTTAGTCTTTTTATTAGGAGGGTAGCCTTACTAAAGCACCTTTTGATGGCATTGGCTTACATTAACTTCGTGGCGTACCTACACCTATATTACCGATTTTGACGAAAATTGGCACACGACTTTAAGATTTATGTTTATATTATTATATACGATTTATTTAAGAATTTTAGACGGACGCATTATTTTGATTGGGGGAAAAATAGGGGGGGGGGGGGAAGTTTGCTGTAACGTTATTTATCAACGGATTTCAGTCAAATTGGGAAGGCACACTAAGGACTTCATTCTACACAAAATGTAAATGAAATAATTTCCAAAACGGGGGAGTGGAGGGGAGAAAGGGCGTAAAGTCTGCTGTAGCGTTATATATGGACGGATTTCTAGGTCTACTGTTCTCACAGAATTTATTTATTTATATTTTTTCGCATATTTCTCAAATTCCTTTATTTCAAATATTTCCAGAAATATGATACTTACAATGCAGTAACACTTTTTGTGTCCTTGTATCAAACTAGTAACCTCCTCGCGGTTTCATTCGCAAAATATATGCTATGTACTAACATGACATACACATCAGCGAGTGCGCGGTAACACAGAAATATTAATGTATTATTGATATTTTTGTGAATGTAAATTTTGATTGGTGAAGAATTTTTCAAATTGGTCTTGAACAATTTGAATTTATCCATTACAAACAAAAAATTACATTACAGTATAGATGAGATTGGTGTTTTGAACATTAAAATTACCTATACATTCTAATTTTACATTTTGAAATTATTTCAAGTAAACAGCGGCGCAACAAATATGAATATTGTTTTAAAACAACAACATGGTTACATATGTGTCACACAATGTCACATTCGGAATAATTAAAATGGTTTGAGTATTCAGACAGATAAAATGCATGGCCAAAAATTTCAGTAAAAACTTTTCCTAGTTGATTACACAGAAGTGAGATTGAATACCTACACGTTAATCATATGTTCAGAAATAGCCCATCTAATTCCAATGGTCGTCGTTAACGTTTGGCTTCTTTATGTAACCACAAGGTTCTTTGTCTGGGCACCTGTACTTTTGTCAAGGCCTGCTCGAAACTTCCTTGAAACTATACTAACATTAGAAACGTTCGAATCGTAAACAAATATGAGTATGTAACTACTCTTTCGGAGCTTCTCTCCAAATTTAACTCATCAACAACGTATACGAGTCGTTTGATTTCGTATGATAAATACTTAAGTGGCAAAATGCTAACCTATAGGATATTTAAAGAATTATAAATAAAGTTATAAAAAATATTTATTGAATACAAATTGGTTCTAGGTGTCAGTCTTCAATGGTCTCATTCATTTAAGGGCAATAAAAGGGGCAGATGGGGCGTAGTAAGGAGCTGCGGCGTAGCGGGCGAAAGCTGGGGCAGCTAGGTACGGCGAGGCTGCGGCGGTGAAGTAGGGTGCAGCGGCAGGGGCCACGAAGCGAGCTGCGGTGGCGTACGGGCCAGCGGCAACCAGAGGTGCAGGGGCAGCGACCACAGGGGCAGGCGCAGCGACATATCTCGCTGCAGGTGCTGCTACGTAAGTCGGGGCGGCTACAAGAGGGGCAGAGTAGATACCGTTGAAGTTCCTGGTGACGTACTGCGAGCTGGTAGCAGTGACGATGGGAGCGGGTGCCACTAGCGGGGCGGCTGCTACTAGGGGAGCCGGCGCTGCGACTACTCCTACGCTGGGCTTGGCAGCAGCCATAGTGATGGAAGCCAGGAGGAACACCTGAGAAAGTATGATTAAATGATTTCAATTGCTTCAGTGCAGATTATTTTGACAGTGGAGAGCAATAATAATTATACAATTCTAACATAAATTATAACAATAAATTAATGACTGATTTTAGTTGCAACTACTGACAGTGATCTCCATAAAAGAGTTAAAAAACAAGTTATTAAACATTTTAGATAAAACGCAAATATTTTAAAATTTTACTTCTTTCTTTTTTTGCAAAATTTGGTACTTACAATTTTGTACATTTTGGTTTAGTTTGTTGTTTGTCTGTTGAACAGAAGATGTGAGTGTGATGTCTACCGCTTGGTGACAATTCCTTATATACGGCAGACGGGTAAGATTCACCTTGTGTAGTGTTTCGTCACCAGTCTCGTTAGACTCAGGGCACGAACGGGGGCGAAACGTTACGACAGTCCGACTGACCGGACAAACCGATAACACTACACCATTTTAGGATATTATCGCCGCACTCTATCATGTTCAGCACTCTGATAAGCTACACTACAGTTGCATTCTAATTTGCACTTAGGCTTGGTATGGTCTATTACAAAAGTAACTGCGGGCCTACATCCGAGACACGCAAATATTTTTATTTTATTGGATATAGACCAGCACATGACAACATTATATAACCTGTAAATATTAATTATATGTAAAAATTAAATATTATTTTAACCGGTAAATATTGGTAAGGGTTGAGAGGGATTCGTGCTTATCTGGAAATGGAAGACGGATTGACGAATGGGACACGAATCCTAGCGTGTTCACCATCTTCGACCACATCATCCTTTACCACCAGGCGAGATAGTGGTCAAACGCTAGCCTATATAAGATATAAACAAAACCGGCTAAGTGCGAGTCGGACTCGCGCACTAAGGGTTCCGTACCTAATCTTAATCTATAAAAACGGCGCAAACAAATCATGTCTGTTGTATGGGAGCACCCTTTAAATATTTGTTTTATTTTGTTTTTTTAGTATCTGTTGTTCTATAACAACGGCAACTATCAACTATCTATAACTATCACGGTTCGTGAGATACAGCCTGGTGACAGACAGACAGACAGACGGACGGACAACGCCGTCTTAGTAATAGGATACTGTGTTTTACCCTTTGGGTACGGAACCCTAATAAGAGCCACTCTCTCAATCAATTTCCCATATTGGTATATAAGCGGTCTGTGTTGACATGTGTCTTTGAAACTAATACTTGTACAGTTTTTTGTGCATATTGTGTCGCTATTTAAAATGCGTTTTAATAATACGTTCTGAACTTTGTGTTTATGCAGTCGAGATTTTTTATTTTCTGTTGCTGCAATTCAACTTAATAACTTACTAACTATTACTTAATAACTATTTTAATTCTCTAGAGTCTAAATCTAGACTATAATCATTATGCACTAAATAATTTAAGAACATTGCTAATACCACTTGCACTTATCTATGAAGGTTAAATAGGTATTAGGCATACCTAATAAGTATTATAAGTGAGTTCTTAAAAATTAATGCCTTATGTTCTGCAGCTGTTCTAGATCATTGTTCTAATGCAAGTGGCAACTGCATTTTAATAATAGGATTTGTCTTCTAGCTCTCTTGTTTCAATGTTAAAGTTAAGTTGGTACATTATAATAACAATACTTACCTAACCGACGGGCTAGACGAGCATATTTACAACATGAGTGTCTTTAGTGTAACAAATCTTAATAATATTTTCGTTCACTGTAAAATTTACTTGTAAATATATTTTGTTTAGAAATAGTTTTTAACCGACTTCAAATAAGGAGGAGGTTTCTCAATTCGATGTTTACATTTTTTTTTAATTTTTTATGTTTGTTCGCGGATAACTTCGTCGTTTATGAACCGATTTTGATTATTCTTTTTTTGTTCGAAAGGAGAGATCCCAAGTGTGGTACCATGGTAATTTTATCGAGGTCTGATGAGTATCTCCAGAGATATTGAGATAAACATCTCAAAATTGATACTGAAAATGAATAGCGTGGCATTGAAGTCGGTTCTTTTTTAGTTTTTAAACGATATTATTCAACAAATGCTTAATCTCAGATCCTACTTAGTCAAATAAAATATAGAACATTATAATTTAAGATCTGAAAGAACCGACTTCAAATGCCGTGCTAGTCGTTTTCAGTACCAAGTTTCATTCCGATGAATTGAGAACCTCCTCCTTTATTAGGGTTCCGTAAATGAAAAAAAGGAACCCTTATAGAATCACTTTGTTGTCCGTCTGTCTGTCCGTTTGTTTGTTGTTGTGGTATCAAGTTGAAACTTATATTAAATACTTGGGTCTATGGTATCTTTCGGCTTTGAAAATATCAAACCTGTAAATCAACTGGAACAAAAGATATGACCGTTTTATGTCGCATATTTTCACATATTTTGTGATTTCACAAGGGAATCAATCCCTTGTAATCCTAATCCTAACTAATATTATAAATGCGAAAGTAACTCTGTCTGTCTGTCTGTCTGTCTATGTCACTTTCACGCCAAAATCACTGAACCGACTTAAATGAAATTTGGTACACAGATAGTCTCTATAGAGCCTGAGAACGGACATAGGCTACTTTTTAATGCGAAAAGAGGGTTGTAAGGGGTTGAAAGGGGGGATGAAAAGTTGTATGGAATTATCGTCATTTTAGGAGCTAGAAACTTGAAACTTATTTTTTAGGCTGTTAATTTGATATAAATAAATTTGACATTCAAAAAAATAACAATAGGGGATGACAGTTTGTATGGAAATATGTAAGGTTTATGTGAATGTTCTACTGAACCGATTTAAATGGAATTTGGTACACAGATAGTCTAGAGCCTGAGAAAAGACATACGCTACTTTTTATAGCGAAAAGAGGGTTGTAAGGGGTTAAAAGAGGGATGAAAAGTTGTATGGAAGTATCGTCATTTTTTTTTCTAGAAGCTTGAAAGTTATTGTTTACGCTGTTGATTTGATATAAATTAATATGTCATTCAAAGTTTGTGAGGGGGAAGGGGGAGGGAGAAGGGGAAGGGGGAATAAGAGGACGGGAGGGAGGGTGGAAGTGAGGGGAATGGGAAAGGGGAGGGGAGGGGAGGGGAGGGGGTGGGGGGAAAGGGCAGAGGAGAGGGAAGTGAGGAAAGGGGAGTGGGGGGAACAGGGGGGGTAGGAACTGGGGGGAAGAGATAGGGGAGGGGAGGGAAGGGGGAGGGGGGAAACGGGAGGAGGAGAGGGAAGTGAGAGGAAAAGGGGTGGAGGGAAGAGAGAGGGAGAGGGGAGGGGGTGAGGGGAAGGGGGAGGGGAGGGGGATTTGCACGGCGTGGTACGGTGCGGTGTAGGTGGGATACGCATGTGTCGTATTTGTAAAATAATTAGCCTAAATGTTTAAAAATGCTACCCAAAGACACTATTCCACGCGCACGAAGTCGTGGGTACAGCTAGTAAAAATATATATGATTATATAAATATGTCGAAAACCCATAGAGTGCTTCCCGTTGACCTAGAATCATGAAATTTGGCTAGAAGCAAGGTCTCTCGAACCACTTATATAGGAATAAATGTGTTTACGGGTATTCAGATTTTTTTCTTTATAATTGCTTCAAGACCTTGATTTTTTTCCAAATTTCATAATTTTAGGTCAACGGGAAGTATCCTATAGGTTTTAATGACCTTGTGAAATCGCAAAATATGTGAAAAATGCGACATAAACGGTCATACTGTACATGCATTTTTGTAGTGGTAGGACTTCTGCTAGTCCACCTGGGGTGGTATCACCACTTTGCCAATTAATCTCAACATCTTTATGTCTCAAGGTATTAGGCGCAGTACAGTGACATGCAAAATTCTGGCAGTTCAGAATGTTCCATGCCACTGCATCTGTTATAGGTAGACGTCATCGCTTAACATCAAGCGAGTGTCGTGCTTGTCCTGTTACCATTTACCATTAAAAAAAACCTTTTGATCGCGTTGACTAACAAGTTTGATATAAAATTGATATAAAACAGACCGTAAATCCAAGTAACTGATAGAAATTTCATTGTGATACCTGTCCTCTATCTTTTCTTTACTTATGTGTCTATGCATTCCTGAGAAAAATGGTCTTGACAGACGGGCATACAGACAGACACGGACAACAAATAATCCTATAAGGGTTCCTTTTTTCCTTTTGAGGTACGGAACTCTAAAATTAATAAAGAAAGCGTTAGTATTTTTGGTGGAATTCAAAGTTATAATGAACACCTTTATAATTTTTATTGGATTCAAACAAGCATGATCATTAGCTCACGATCGTCCCCGAGGAGCAGGGCACCAATCCTTGCTCACCCTGTCTGCTAAAGCTGCTGATATATTTTATTATCTACATATATTGTAGGTAAGTCAAGTACGTCCAATACATTCCTGAAATGTTATGAAAACTTTCTACTAAATCGTTACGTGAAAGTATCTAAGGAGTCGAAGAACTAGCATTCCAAAATAGTATTTTCAAAACAATGTAGTGCTAATGTATGAATAACCCGAATTAGGAGCTAAATAGTATAACTGAGACGGTATTTTAAAGGATTATGTGAGCTGAATGTATAAGTAGATTTTGACGTCGCAATGAAATAAATAGTTGCGTGCGCGCTACACTCGAGCAATGTCAAATAATATTGTTGCAGCACTCGAATCCTTCATTGACTTTACTGGGCATGAAATGGGCATAGTTACGAATTGGAGTAGTTAATTTTGAAGTAGGTACCTACTTATGTTACAAACGTGGTAATATATATTTGTAGGGATAAAGGCATGTGTGCCTTTGTGATATATTTATTTATTCTTTTGCACAGAAAAAAATTTTTGTACAAGGAGGACTTAATGCTAAAATAGCATTTTCTACTAGTCATCCTGGAGGTGCAGAGAAAAATGATGGCGGCGCAGTGAAATATAAACAAAAACGAGGCGATTATTCCAGCAAAAATAAAAATACTATACTTATATATATATATATATATATATATACAATATACATTACATATACATACATATACTACATGAAATGAATGATTACTTATAAATAATATCAACATATATTGTTACGAAAAATCCTTTTTCATCAACTCAACATAACTCTTTGACGTTTATAATATTAGGAATTTGACTATGAGGATTAGATACTAAATAACTATTGATTATATTTATCTACATTGTTATATACTTTTTATACATATCATGTCAAGAATACAGAAAAAACCACGCACAAAGAAACCGCGTATAACACCGAAGCACCGAAGCACCGGCGAGTGAAATCACACTATTTAATAGTGATTTTAGTCTCTTCATTTTCAGGTGAGTTTACGCTTTCTACGTTTTTCTGTATTCTGAGAAATATGTGTTAAAATTATTACCTAGTAGTTGTTAGTTTTAGCTGAATATAAAACTTTTTAACAAAAAAATGAAACCGCCGAAAAAACTGAAAAGCAAAAACGAATAAATCTTTTTTATTTAACCTTAATGACGAAGTTTTTAAACTACTGTTAAAATACCTATGTATATATTTTTGTAATGGTTTTGAGTTTTTAACTAAACTTAATAACTAAATTTTTAAACGAATGTAAGTATGTATACCTATGTATCTTTGAGTCGCCGCAAAACAATCAACAAGCAAAGATCACTAAATAACCTTAAATTTAAATAAATAACCAAATCAAATTAACAATGCAACGTGAAATCTCCAGCGATGCACATTAATATTCCAAAAATGCGCTTCCTCACGACCCAAAGACTGAGTAGAGATGCACGACCACTTGAAACGACGTGTGCCCGTCACGGGCCGTCACAGATTACTATATGTGGTACCTGTACGGGTTGTTGTCTCGTTGACATTAACTTCGTCAACACTCGGCATTTTCCGGCGAACTGGCGTGTCACGCCGCGCCTCTGCCACGCATCACGCTTTACCTAATTAATTAATTTGCTTCTTTGGCGCTGACTCAAAATTACTTAGGTATACATACTTACATTTTTTTAAGAATTTAGTTCATAAGTTTAGTTAAAAACTCAAAACCATTACAAAAATATATACTTAGGTATTTTAAGAGTAGTTTAAAAACTTCGTCATTAAGGTTAATTAAAAAAGGTTTAGTATTTTTTGCTTTTCAGTTTTTTCGGCGGTTTCATTTTTTTGTTAAAAAGTTTTATTTTATCATTTTTTGTGGCCATAATCTACTAATTACTACATCCTATTTTTTTTTTTACTTTTAAAATAGCTGCCTACCTTACTTTAGCTATTAACTGTTATATAATCCTACTTTATGTATAATTTGTTGTAAATTAATAAGGATTGTTTAAAAAAAAACAGGCTTTTTATATCAACATGGGTAGGCTTATAAAAAATGCTGCTCAAATGAAAAAAAAAAACAATCTCGAAGAATCTAATAATTAGATTCACACGTTGACAATAGGCTAAGATCAGCACGAGGTAAGACTATCGAGGATGAGAAGCTACGAGTTAAAGGTGTAATCGCATCTTCACTTAGCAGCAAGTTTTGTGTGGTACAGTTTATGTTATAAGCAGGCGTCATTGCGTACCCCTGGCCTAGACAAAGGTTTTATGGGTCATTTATGCTAATAATAAAAAATAATTTAAGATCAATTAAAAAACTAAAAGAATCGACTTCCATCGTCACGCTAGTCCATTTCAATGTAAGTTTGAGATGTTTATCTTCATATCTCTGGAGATACTGAACAAATCTCGATGAAATTCAAATGGTACCTGTTAAATAATATCATCATCATAATCAGCCGGTATCAGTCCACTGCTGGATATAGGCCTCTCCTAAGACACGCCACTGAGCCCGATTTTCGGCTCTTTTTGTTTTTTCAGTATGTTTCTTGATATACATTGACGTTACGATGAAATCATCAATATAATAGTACTTTTATCCATTATTTTTGATAATTTATTAAAAACCGCTCGACCGAATTCGTTAAAAATTAAATGGGACCACTTTGGGGGTACATCTTTCCAATAAAAAAAGAATTATCAAAATCAGACTACTCTGTAAAAAGTTATGCGTGGTCACACATTAAAAAAAATATATACGCGTTGACTAGTGAAACTCCTCCGTTTTTTTTCGTCGACTAAAAATAAAAAAATAACAAATATATACATTTAGGTACTCTAAAAGAAAACTCATCATCTATATGCGTTTAGTTTGATATTGAATACAAATTATACATAATTTTTAATAATTGGTGTAAGTTATACTTGATTTATAACAAAAAAATCCTAGAATTTACGATGTAATTTTTTGAAAAGCAATTATATTTAAACAAAATTATAACATACAGTCCCACAAGTATAACTTGGCGGTGGTGGTTTTTGGAACTAATTCCGCTCTCTTGAAACTGTGACTTTGACGTTTGAGAGATTACCGCGACATAAATCGTTGATAAATCTGCTACATTAAATTATTTTTCAAAAAATAAAACCGACTTCATAATTATAAACAGGCACTCAAAAGCGAAAAATAAATTACTTAAAATTATTTTAAGCGCTACCCACTTATCTATTTGAAGTCGGTGCCATCCAAGTCTAATAGGTAGTAGATAGATAATACCTACATGTATCTACCTACTTACTAACCTACATGTACCTACTTACTACTACTACATACATAGTATCTATATACTATCCAATAGACTTGGCTGGCACCGACTTCAAATAGATAAGTGGGTAGCGCTTAAATTATTTTATGTAATTTATTTTTCCCTTTTGAGTGCCTGTTTGTGATTAAGAAGTCGGTTTTATTTTTTTGAAAAATAACTTGTTTTACCCTTTTTAGTGCATAACAAGTTTTAATTAAATTACATGCATCTATTACATTTGGTGTCTGGGCCGTTATACACTGACGGATATATACTTTTTGAAAATTTCAAGTATATACCTATAACGGTTAAGAAGATACAGATCTGTAAAGTGCGCACATATGTATAGACACACGGACAGACGGACGGACGGACGAACGGACAACAAAGTCTCAGAAAGTGTTCATTTGGTACCCTTTGGGTTCGGAACCCTAAAAAAATTGACTTTAAATGCCTCATTCATTCATCATTAGCCTGTATCAGTCCACTGCTGGACATAGGCCTCTCCCAAGATGCGCCACTGAGCCCGATCTTCGGCTCTTCTCTTCCAGTCACTGCCCACCGCTTTGCGTATGTCGTCGCTCCACCTGGTCACAGGACGTCCTACGCTACGTTTGCCGATTCGCGGTCTCCACTCTAGGACAAGTCTGCCCCAACGGTTATCAGTCCTGCGGCAGATATGACCAGCCCACTGCCACTTCAGCTTGCTAATCCGTTGAGCTATGTCGATAACTTTAGTTCTCTGGCGAATTACTTCGTTCCGGATTCGATCCCGCAGAGAAATACCGAGCATAGCTCTCTCCATAACTCGCTGAGCGACTTTAAACTGGTGGACCAGTCGGACTGTGAGTGTCCACGTCTCGGCTCCGTATGTCATCACAGGTAGGACGCACTGGTTAAAGACTTTTGTCTTTAGACTCTGTGGCATAGGCGACGAGAAGACTCGACGGAGTTTTCCGAATGCTGCCCAGCCCAGCTGAATTCTTCTCTGGATTTCCTTCTCGAAGTTATGTTTTCCTAGTTGGAGCGTTTGCCCTAGGTAAACATACTTAGTGGGTAAACATACTTAGTGCGTACATACATTGCGGCAGAATGCCTGAAATTCAATCATCAGTATCTATGTGAAGAAGACGGCTACCACCCTCTGCGAGCTCATCCAGACTGTATCCAGAACATTATAAATCATCAAGCCCTGGACAGGACATGCCGGCCTACCAAGGTTACGCTGGACAAGGAAGCGATGGAGCAGTTAGACAACCAGCACTATACACTTGTCTTTTCAAAACCCACGAAAGCAGAACTACAATGTGGACGACAGGAGTTCCTGACTCTACAGGAAAGCTACCTTGCAACTTTGCCCCTGAAATGCTACATACGCACTGAAGAATTTAAAATTATTAATACCAATGACCACATTAAAGGACAGCCACTGCTTCTAACGGAAATACCACAGGACTACGACTACATAAAAGAAACCATAGATATACCTCATTTAAAACTAAACTCAATCAACCTCAACGGACTTCACGCCATCGAAGATAAGATCCTGATGCAGCATCCAGTCGAGATAAATCATACAGACATCTCCTTGTACCACACTACACTACCTCTCTACGGAAAACTTCTTCTAGCAGCAATAGCTATATTAATATAATAATAATAGCTATCTCCGCATAGCCTCGAGCATAGCTCTCTCCATAGCTCGCTGAGCGACTTTAAACTGGTGGACCAGTCGGACTGTGAGTGTCCACGTCTCGGCTCCGTATGTCATCACAGGTAGGACGCACTGGTTAAAGACTTTTGTCTTTAGACACTGTGGTATCGGCGACGAGAAGACTCGACGGAGTTTTCCGAATGCTGCCCAGCCCAGCTGAATTCTTCTCTGGATTTCCTTCTCGAAGTTATGTTTGCCTAGTTGGAGCGTTTGCCCTAGGTAAACATACTTAGTGACAACTTCGAGTGGGATTCCATCTACGGCAATCGGTTCCGGAACAACGTGCTCGTTGTACATGACTTTGGTTTTGTCCAAATTCATCCGGAGACCGATGCTACGAGAAGAATCAGCTAGGCCATTCAACATCCTTTGTAGGTCCTGCAGCGTCTCTGCCATAATGACGATGTCATCTGCGAATCGTAAGTGAGAGATGTACCCGCCGTTGATGTTAATGCCACGATCTTTCCAGTCCAGCGTCTTAAACATATCCTCCAAGGCGTTAGTGAACAGTTTCGGGGATATGACGTCCCCCTGTCTCACTCCTCGACGCAGGTGGACATGTTTAGTTCGCTGGTTCTGTACTTGTACAGTCATCGTTGCGGCATTATATAGACATCTCATCACTTCGATATATCGCCAGTCGACTTGGCAACGCTGCAAGGACTCGAGAACAGACCAGGTTTCGATTGAGTCAAAGGCCTTCTCATAGTCCACAAATGCTAAGCACAGGGGCCGATTGTACTCTTCGGTCTTCTGTACAATCTGCCGCACCGTGTGGATGTGGTCTATGGTGCCGTAACCGCTTCGAAACCCGGCCTGTTCCGGAGGTTGAAACTCGTCGAGTCTTCGCGCAAGACGGTTCGTGATGACCCTTGAAAACAGCTTGTAGACATGGCTCAGAAGCGAAATCGGGCTATAGTTTTTCAATAGGGTTTTGTCTCCTTTTTTGAAAAACAAAACCACCATGCTTCTGTTCCATGCCTGTGGAGTTCTCCCAGTAAAAAGAACGGAATTAAATAGCTGCTGAAGCTGTTGGACTGCTGGAGCTCCTCCGGCTTTTAAAAGCTCCGTTGTGATTCCGTCTTCTCCTGGGGCTTTTCCATTTTTGAGTTGTTTTAGGGCCATCACGATTTCGTCTCGGCTAATTTCGGGCAGATCTTCTGTGAAGTGGCGGGTTAAGGTGGCTCTAGAATCCTCAGTATCGGGTTCGGGCCTTGAAGCATGCGATGCGTAGAGCTTGCCGTAGATGTCTTCGACTTCCGACAGAATCTCCGGCTTGGATGCGACGACGTTCCCCGTTGACGTTGTCAGCTTTGTGAGGTGGTTTCTACCCAGAGGCTGGACGAACACTTTCGAACCCCGATTCTGCTCAATTGATTCTTTAATCAAGAGCGTGTTAGAGGATCGGAGGTCGCGTCGTACCAGCTTCTTTATGGATTTGTTGCGCACCAGGTTAGTTGACAAAGCTGACAAAGGGTCTGTTCGTCTCTCTTCCATTAGCCGAAGTGTTTCTGCCGAGAGTTTGGACTTTTTGCCCGTACGCTTGCTCTCGCAAAACTTCGTCCCTTCATCCCTGAGGATTTCCACCACTTCTTCGAGTTTCTGGTCTACGTCATCTGTGGTTTCCAAGGCAGCGAATCGATGCCTTGCTAAAACGATAATATTCACTAGTAATAATTATGTCATCAAGGTATCAAAGGACACTGTCCAAAATGGCCCTGTGCAATTAAAGCATCTGACACACACGATAATTAATTGTCTATTTTATTACAATAATTCCAAATACTTTTATAACACGGACTAGTTGTATTCCAAAATGAATATAAAAAGTATTATTTGCGATTATTAACATTACTTGCCGCCATATGGCCAACAGAGTACTGAATCACTCTACTACGTTATAAAAGGCACTTCCCTATATTGTTAAACAACGGAAAGTATTATTTACGCAGTAACTATTATATAATCTGTGGTATTATGCTTATAAAATTTTTTTTGCAGTGTTGGTTGGTACAAAGTACGTTCATAATTTAATAATGTATGCAGTGTCGCGGGACTGAAATGGCCGCCATCTTCGGCAAACGTCATGTCATGTCAAAAAATCTTAGGTATGTTTAAAAATGTTTGCACCCTAACAAGACTTTGCCCGGTAGAACATTCCTGTGAAGACAAATTATTTATATTTATACATAATTATTTATTATAATTATTAATATATAATTATTTATTGAGGGCCCGGTGGCGTAATTGGGAGAACAGTCGGCTTTGATGCCGTGGTACCGAGTTCAAACCGCCGTGCACCAATGAATTTTTCGATCGAAAAATATATGTGCGCTTCTCACAGTTGCCCTCCGGTGAAGGAAAACATCGTTAAGAAACCAACAACCCCCGCATGGTGGTAGGAGGTAGGATATATCTAGTGTCCGCCTGGCCAGCTACCACCCTCAAATGAGAAAATCTGTCGCTAAACATCTTATGTGTTCAGGCAGCTATCCTTGAGAGCCAGTTCCCGTTCTAGTCCACTTCTCTATCTTCAACCGCATCATCACTTAGCAACAGGTGAGATAGTGGTCAAACGCTAGCCTATAAGATATTTTTAAAAAATATATATATTTGTTATCCCCACCTTTATTTCTATCTCGCTCACAGTTACCGTAAGAATATCTGTCAAAAACCAAAATCAACGAGAATAAAGATGTAAAAACATTATTCAAGGTCATTTTTTTAGTCTTCAAAAGTATATCCAATAGCAACCTCCATTGTGTATAATCTTCTTGGGACTCTTCTACTAAAACCAGTACATTTTCCTATGTTTGAGGTATTTATCTCCATATCTCTGGAGATACTTATCAGATCTCGATAAAATTAAAATGGACCACCTCGGAAACGTATCCTACCTATTAAAAAAAGAATCATTTGGATCCGTTCACTATTGACGGAGAAATTGCGTAACATACACACAAAAAAAAAAAACATACAGACGAATTGAGAACCTCCTCCTTTTTTGTGAAGTCGGTTAAATAGTTCAATAATGACAAAACTAATTAAAAGTGGTTTTACAGAAACTGTTATCAAAGTATAAAGTAAAAGCACAGTGGCGCACAGCCGCGCCAAGTTATACTTGCCGGACTGTACATTCTAGGTTTTCTGGTTAGTTTTCGACAGTGATGTCATTCTAAAAAAAACTGGCCATGTGCAAGTTGGACTCGCACTCGTAGGGTTTCGTATTAGTATTCGTTTCAGTATTAACTATGATTTTTCGCAACTACAAAATTAACTTTGTTTTTCATAGTGTTTGTATGAAAAACAAAGTTATCTTTGCGGTCGCCGTATCTCTAAAACTGCTGACTGTATCTCGTTCAAACCAATTTTCGTTGTTAGTTTTTATTGGGATCTACAGCATTTATTTTTTTTAGATTTTTCACTCCCATACTTTAAAAGTTAGAGGGGTGGGGGGGGGGGACACATTTTACCACTTTCAACGCGCCTATCTTTCAAATGATTGACTTTGAGAAAAAATGATTTTAGGAACCTCAATGTCATTTTTGAAGACATATCCATAGACACCCCACCCCACACGCATAGGTTTGAAGAAAAAAATTTTTTTTTGTTTCAGTTCTATGTATGGGATGCCCCCCCTTAAACTTTTATATTTTTTATTTTTGTAAAAATCGGAAAGCGGTTTACAGAATACATCTACCTAGCTACCAAGTTTCAATTCTGTAGTCCTAACAGTTTCGGAATAAAATGGCTGTGACATACGGACGGACAGACAGACAGACAGACATGACGAATCTATAAGGGTTCCGTTTTTTGCCATTCGGCTACGGAACCCTAAAAAGACAATCTGTTTATAGAATGTTTTTCATATTTTCATAGAATGACTTCATTTAATTTTATTGAATGACAACCTATTGGCCAACAATGCTGAAAAGGTAAATTAAAAACAATAATTTAAAAATCATATAAAATGTATTTATAATATATTTTGCTATTTACAATTTGTGCATTATATTAACAGGTGGAACTTTCAATTTTACTATTTACTGAGACCTAATCATAGTCTCGGAGGCTTGTTGTTTGGCCTGGGTATAGATCTGAACGTAGTCAGTTCAATTTCTCTAGAATTGTCTGCTCCAACATTTTGTACTCGAGGTGCCGCTTTTACTACGAGAGCAGCTTTATATCCATACACTTTGATAGGAGCACTGCGTACCTCGTGATGATGAGAAACAGGCCTAATTATGAGTTTAGCTCTGGCTGGCACAAAAGTGTGCACATGCTTCACAACTTTAACTGCTTCGTGGTTATGATGGTATTGCGGCAGCGGTGCTGGAGCGATGTAAGCTAGGGGAGCCTTAACTATCTCCACGAGAGTCTTCAACTTTTGAGGCTTGTCGTGGCGCAAGGGATGTACGTGCACATGCGTGTGGGGGTGATGGTGGTGATGGTGGTGCGGCAGGGGCTGAGGCACAGCATACGCTTGGGGTTGTGCCTGAGGACGTGAAGCAGTAGGTGATAAATATTGCCTAAAGTTCACATCCTGATTAGAGGGCTGCGCTTGCGGTCGTGGCGGGGTAGGTGCAAGATACTGCCTGAAGTTTACGTCCTGATTAGATGATTGTACTTGCGGTCGTTGAGGCGCCGGTGCCAAATATTGCCTAAAGTTCACATTCTGATTAGAGGGCTGCACTTGCGGTCGTGGCGGGGCAGGTGCAAGATACTGTCTAAAGTTTACATCCTGATTAGATGGTTGTGCTTGCGGTCGTTGAGGCGCCGGTGCCAAATACTGCCTAAAGTTCACATCCTTATTTGAGGGTTGACCCTGAGAAGCTGGATTAAAAAACTGGTTAAAGTTAACATCCTGATTAGAAGCTTGACCAAAGCTGTTATCGCTAGCATCCGGCAGAGGCGTGGTACTCTCCGGCTCTCGGATTGTCGTCTGTACATCCACTTGAGTCGTCGTCCTTTTCGTAGTCTGCTCGGGTTCTTTAGCTTTTCCATCGGTGTTGCTCGGTTGTTCTTGAGGTATAAATCCATAGCCCGGTGGGAACCCGAAAGGGTATGGTGGGAGCAAGATAGTTGCGACTGGAGCGGCGTGTGCTGTAGCTATGGCTATCGCTACGTTCGGTTCGACGGGCTGTGCTGGCTGAGGAGGTTGCACTGGTTGAACGGGGACTGCCTGGACAGGTTGCACTGGTTGTACTGGAAACGGTTGCGGTGGTGGAAACGGTACCGGTAGAGCTTGCGGCGTGTGCACAAATACTGGAGGCGCTGGAGCAACGGGAATTACCGGTGGTGCCGCGATTAAGCGATTGAACGTCCTTTCAAAGTATTGTGAGCTGGCGGCCGTCACCACTGGAGCTCCACCTATCGGTGCTCCGAGAGCTAACGGCGCTCCAGCGTGATGCACCCCGGAACCTTGCACGATGCTGCATATCGATGCTAGAGATAGCACCTGTAACCAAACAACAATTATTTGGAACCTCTACTAATGAAGAGAAAATATTTAAATTAATTAATTTGATTAGATATGACATTACCGTCCGGAGCATTCTGAAGTCCCCTTGCATGACCGCTTTTAAAATTATAATGCGGGCATCGGAATATGGTGCCCTCGCTTTTATATAGGTGTAACAAATTTTGCATCGTAGTGAGGCAACGATGCGGGTGCCGCGGAATACCTAATGGTCCAATGGGTAAGGACGCGGACCTTGATGGACACAAAAATCGTATACAAAACGTCTAACGAATAATAAACGATGGGCAATTTGGAAAGTACCGGACCTAACTAGGAATTATCGAGTTAGCCTATAAACACCATTAAATAATTGAATATAGTTATTCGAACATTATTACATCATGTCAAATCCGATGACACAATGCAATTAACCAGTATTGGATCAAACCTCAAAGCATAATATGGAGTTTGAAAGTAGATCTGAGATCGAAATATATGTTACAATAAAATAAAATTGTATAGATACATTAAATTCATAGTTAAAGGAATTAGGAACATAAATCAAAAACAGACAAATAAATAACCCTGGAAAATACCTAATACATTTCGTAGACTGACAAAGGCATAATGTAACTTTCGATAATAATCTCAGGTAACTAAGTGTTGTATTTGAAACATGTCATTTGAGGATGATAAGGGCAGGACCGTGAACCTGGCTCGCGAGTGAAATATGGAATAGAATATGTATAATGAAATATGTTACAAATATCGTTTTTGCGTGTGAATTTCGAATTTCCGATGTCAAAGTGGATACTAATAGCTATTAAACAAAGCGTTATTGTTCCTTATTCTCGAGTTATTTACAAGACGCCTGGCTGTATTGTGTGAGAAAGGTTTCTCTTTGTTCGACACTCTTAAACAGTGGTAGGCGTACCTAGTAGGTTTTAAGTTTATGAATGTGAAGCAAGCTAAGTAATTTTTTGGTAGTTCCAAAGTTAGTTGTAGGTATAATTAATCTGTGAGTAACTACATAACTTAGATTAAATATATGCCTACTATTATATATATAGGCCCATAGGGTACTTTTAAATCTGTATATATGTAAGTTTAAATAGTACGATAGTAACAACAGCTAACTGACGGTAATTTTCTTGTAAATTGTATATGTACAAAGTTTTATATTTGCTTAATGAGATGCTGGGGGGATGCATTCTATGCTGTAAAGCAAAAGTCTTCATGTATTTTATTACTTAGTTATCGTTGTTGCGTGTTCACATCTGTCGGGTAACGGACCTGATTTTTAATCGGATGTTTTGACATTATTTTGCCTTAATTACGAGTTACAAAAATTTTAAAAACCATTAATCTCAGTGTATACTTATAACAAAAATAAATTGTATATGTATAATAATCGTGTATTTTTTGATAACGTATAGTCAAAGTCAAAGTCAAAGTCAAAGCATTTATTCAGTATATGGGCAAATTAAAAATTAGCACTTACACACGTCAAATAACATTAAATAGATCATATTCAACAAAAAATATAGATATAACAGAAACATAACGCTTTGAATTTACAAAAAAAAAAAAACAAAGGTATTGAGCCATTCAGCTTTCATCTAGACGTCGAACGTCACACTTAAAACACATGTTTAATTCCCCTTATTAATGTAGGGTTACCAACCGTACCATTACGTGCACCCGCAACCCAGTGCATGTTTCAGTACTTCAGACAATTTTTATCCAAAAAATTGTGAAATAATGAAACATAATAGATAAATAAAACGCAGACTAATTGCAGTACAAATCATGTTCCGAATGGAACTGATTGTCCGACTATCAGCCGCATAATACCGTCGTAACAGGCAACCCTAGATCTGCAAACAAAAGATGAAAACTGATTGACTGTTGAATCTACTGGTGTTTCGGAAGTACTCCCATCAGAGAAGAAACACCAAGAAACTCTATGGGGCTTGTCACTTATTTTAATTCATTTTTTTAAATTCATATTAAATAAATGTTTAATGTACAATAAGTAATTCTATTATCATACAATTTATATTATATCTTGGAGCTTGGGGCATTCAGGCCAAGCATTTTTGTCATTCATATAGTCATTTATTGTATAGTACGATTTCTTCATTAAATTGGATTTTACAAAGGTTTTAAATCTGCTTATAGACAGTTGATCAATATCTTTAGGAAGTTTATTATAAAATGGTATACAGTTCCCCAGAAAAGAACTACTAACTTTCCACAACCTGAATTGAGGTAGAATTAATCTATTTTTGTGTCTTGTATTGAAATTATGTACATCGGACCTCTTATCATACTCATTCAAATTTTTGCGTACATACATAATATTTTCATATATATATTGACATGCCACTGTGAGAATTTTAATCTCCTTAAATTTTTCACGAAGTGAGTCTCTATCTATCTATCTAGTCTATCGATATATATATATAGATATATATCTATCTAGTCTATAGGATATGGTTTGTATTAGTATCATATCATATGCACTTTTTTGTTTTTATATCGTATATGCGTTGACCACTATCTCTATAGGCTAGTGTTTGACAGTGGTTGTACTATTCATTATTCTGTGACAGTGGTCAAACACTAGCCTATATGATATTAAAAAAAAGAAAAAATCCCGGTTCCATCATTTGATTTTTTTGATAGTGATCTTACCTATTGGTAATTGATGATGCGGTTTAGGATAGTAGCACGGTAGGCCTAGAATGGGAACTCGATCTCAAGAACAGTTGCCGGAAGACATAAGATGTTTCCAACAGACAGAACGTATTTCCAACTTGAGGGTGGAAGCTGGCCAGCGTCAAATTAGGATGGTTGCGCTTTTATCAGCTTAAAGTTTAAACTTACCTTAAGCTCAAACCCAAACTCAGACTCAAATTTAAGCTTAAGTGCAACATTGTCCTGTGCCTCGAATGAAGCTCGTTATTGTGCTTCTCAAAAAATTCGATTGTAATCCGTCGATAAGTTCCCTAATAGTTCTAGAACCAGTGAAACTGAGTTAAAAGTTTGTTTATTTTTTAATTACTACTACGGCTTAAACCAGGGGAGCCTTAATAAATTGGTTAAGTGCAAGTCGAACTCGCACTGGTACGGTTCCGTACCACACTATAATAATTTTGAAGATCGAGCAAAAAATACCACTATCATTTTCCGCCAGTAAAAAATTAACTTTGTTTTTCATAGGGTTTTTATGAATCATCATCATCATTATCAGCAATTTCTGTCCACTGCTGGACATAGGCCTCTCCCATGGCACGCCACTTAGCTCGATCTTCAGCTATTCGTTTTCAACCGCTGCCAGGCAGCTTGCGTATATCATCGCTCCACCTAGCTGGAGGGCGTCCTACACTACGTTTGCCGAGCCGTGGTCTCCACTCTAGAACTCGTCTACCCCAACGGTTATCGGTTTTATGACAGATGTGACCAGCCCACTGCCATTTCAGCTTGCTAATCCTTTGAGCTATATCGATAACTTTGGTTCTCTGACGGATGACTTCGTTTCGAATTCGATCCTTCAGAGAAACTCCAAACATAGCCCTCTCCATAGCTCGCTGAGCGACTTTGAATTGGTGAACTAGTCGCACCGTCAGTGTCCACGTCTCTGCTCCGAAAGTAATAACAGGTAAGACGCACTCATTAAAAACTTTCGTCTTTAGGCTTTGTGGTATGGGCGATGAAAAGACTCGACGAAGTTTTCTGAATGCTGCCCATCCCAACTATATTCTTCTGCGAGCTTCGTTCTCGAAGTTGTTTCTACCCAATCGCAAGATTTGCCCAAGGAAGACGTATCCGTGAACAACTTCAAGTTTCAAACGGAAGTTCAACAACTTCCGTTTAGGGCAATCGGTTCCGGAATAACATGTTCGTTGAACATGATCTTGGTCTTATGAATGATAAAGTTATATTTGCGGTTTTAATAACGTGGTATATATTTAAATCTTTTGATAATATCTCGTTCAAACCAATTGTCGTTGTATTTATTGAGATAATTTTATTGTTTACTAGCTGACCCGGCAAACGTTGTTTTGCCATATAAATAAATGGCTATTAAAAATAAGGGTTGATCGTAGAAGGGTGAAAATTGGGGATTGTATGTATTTTTGTATGTTGTATCATAAAAAAATAGAAATTAAAAATTTTGTCTAAAAAAATAAAAAAAAAAATTTAGGGGTGGACTACCCCTAACATTTAGGGGGATGAAAAATAGATGTTGGCTGATTCTCATAGATACCGGATAAGCACAAAAAATTTCATCAAAATCGGTCAAGCCGTTTCGGAGGAGTATGGCAACGAAAACTGTGACACGAGAATTTTATATATTAGATTGAGATCTACAGCATATATTTTTTTAGATTTTTCACTCTCTTATTTTAAAAGTTAGGGAAGGGGGAAATATCTTAACAGTTTTTTCAAATTCAGTTCCATGTATGGGGGCCCTCCCCCTTAGTCTTTTATTTTTGTATAAAAATCGTAAAGCGACTCTCAGAATCATGCATCTTCGACTTCACTGTTATTTCAGTTCTAGCTGAAAAGTAAAGTGCAGAGAAATCTAATTCTGCATTGACATGTAAAAAATTGTTTTAAATTGAATTTTTAATGTATAAACGATATTACTGTATTTTCTTTCTATGTTATGCAACAAAAAAAAAACTAAAGGTTTAATTTTAATTACAGCATAACCTTAAACAATTCTATTTGTAATGGTATGAATTAGACAACTGATATTAAATCCCAATCGACATAAAATTCATTGTTATGCGGTAGAAAACATCATTTATTCATAATATCACAATTTTGTTTTATAACTGGTAAGAAATTTTTAAACGGCAACTATTGGGGCGGAAGCTGCAACGTAAGGAGCGGCGGCCGATACGTAAGGGGAGGCGGCGACGTAAGGAGAGGCGACGTAAGGTGCCGCAGCAGCAACGTAAGGCGAGGCAGCGGCAACGTAAGGCGCGGCAGGTGCGACGTATGCAGCCGGGGCGGCAACGTAGGCAAGTCCATTGTGATTGCGATGGTAGTATTGAGAGCTGGTAGCTGTAACCACGGCCGCTGGGGCAGCTGCAATGATCGGAGCGCTCACCAGGGCGGGCTTGGCGGCGGATAGAGCGACCACCGCGGAAATAACAAGGATCTACAAAGAAATTACACTGCTGTTTAGTTTTAAAAGAAGCGTACAGTCCAGATATTTTGACATTTTAGCCCACCAAAGATGACTCATTAATTCATTCTTACAATGTCTGCGAGTGGTCTTAGGTACGGGGGCTCATTTAATGTACGTTAGTAAGAAAACATTCCAATTTAAAGGCCGAAAAAAAAATTATATTTTCAACCGACATCCAAAAAGGAGGAGGTTCTCTATTCGCCTGTATGTTTTTTTTGTATGTATGTTACGCGATTACTCCGTCAATTGTAAACCGACTCCAATGATTCTTTTTTAATCGATTAGGTACTTTCCTGAGGTAGTCCCATTGTAATTTCATCGAGATCTGATAAGTATCTCCAGAGATATGACGATAAAAGTCTCAAACTTGCTACTGAAACTGACTCGCGGAGCATGGAAGTCGGTTGTAGTTTTTACACTTAATTATCAATCAACTGACTCAAATCATCTTCTATATTCTATAGCAAATATCAAGACGTATAATAAGTACTATAAATTAAATTATTTTTTGTAATTCGATTCAACAATAATATCGTTTAAAAACTAAAAAAGAACCGACTTCAATGCCGCGCTATTCATTTTCAGTACCAATTTTGAGATGTTTATCTCAATATCTCTGGAGATACTCATCAGACCTCGATAAAATTACCATGGTACCACACTTGGGATATCTCCTTTCGAACAAAAAAGAATAATCAAAATCGGTTCATAAACGACGAAGTTATCCGCGAACAAACATAAACAAAAAATATATATATATATATATACGGTCGAATTGAGAAACCTCCTCCTTTTTTGAAGTCGGTTAAAAAGCAATGAAGTACTCACGATCTTCATCATTTTGCTTGTTTGTTTGTTGTACTGTTGAAACAGGACTCGTACTGTGTATTAGAGATCCTCAACATTTTATACTCACCAGACGATCGTCTGTCGCAACACTTAGCTAAAGTTGGCTATGTCTTGGCATTGGAGCAGGCGTGATAAGAATCAAATGTGCACCGGTGAATACCTTCATAGAATTAATTACATATATAAATCAAGTTTGCGTGAGTGTATCACTGTCATTTTCTGAAGGAAATGCTAATCGGAGACTCAGGTTTTCAATGTCAGTAGATTTTTAGGGTTCCGTAGTCCTGACAAGGAACCCTTATAGTTTCGTCATGTCCGTCTGTCTGTCCGAGGTTTGGCTAAGAGACCGTTAATACTAGACAACTGTAATTTTGTGGAAGTATGTATTACGCCGACAAAGTGGTGAAATAAAATTAGCTCCCCTTCATGAGAATTGGGGATGAATTTTTTTTCGTCGTCTACCCCATCGTGTGGGGTATCGTTGAATTGAAAGTGTATTTCATAAACTTTCGAGGAAAACTATATCGGTTAAGATAACTTCATAAGTTTAGCAGTAATAGTCGTAGAACTTGGGTGTTGGATAATTTTGTACCAAATACAAAATCCTTAGAATAAATCCTTTAAAGTGACAAAGACGAAGTACCTAGTTGCTTGTTTATAACGGGTAAAGACTTGCATTGAATAACGGGCTACTACGGAAGTACGGAAGAACTACTACCCTACACTGCGCGTGGCCCGACACGCACTTGGCCGGTTATTTATATTACTTATGTACCTGTCTATTTGTACCATTTTCCGAGACTCGCAATAAAATAACAAATGACTTTAATGTATTCGAATTAGGAATATAGCTTTTATAGCGGTTCTTTAAAGAACTCGTAAATGATGATATAATAATTTAGTAATATGAATATAATATAATATATAAGTGTTATTTTTTAGTAAAAATAAAACATAAAATTATGTACGTCTATGGATTAACTTTAGGAAAGTAAGATAAAACATTACAAATGCTACACTATGATTTAAGTATACTTTTCTAAAATAAGTAAAGTATTTGGTATGTTTTTTTAATGTATTGCTCCTAAAGCACTATACTATCTGCTTCTCTATTAACTAACTATTAATAATACCCTAGAAAAGCTTGAAAACATCACGCGCTATAACCAGGCGCCACGTGAAATTGTTTTCGCTACTTCAATAAAAATATCGTGATCGTGATTTGAATGAAAAAAAAAATCAGCTATCAGATTTTAGATAAAAGAAAACTTGTTTACTTAATTTGAACGTGATCAATTCCGTCACGTTCTCTAATTAAACCAATCAAACTTAACAAACGGTGTTTTGGTGAACTTGAAAACATCTGATCAATATTGAGAATAATCCTTCCAGCCCCTCAGGCAAGGATTTATAAGATCTATACATTTTTTTTTTAATATAGAGAAGCAAACAAGCATGCCGCCCACCTGATGGTGAGTGGTTACCGCCGCCTATTAACACCTGCAAAACCTAACTAAAAAAAAACTAAACTGTTTTAGGAATCTGTCTTTTGAAGCAACTCTGATCAACCTTCTGTGGGAAAAGATCGCGAGGAAGGTCATTCCACGTCTCGCACGTGCATGGAAAGAACAAACGCTTAAAACGTGTTGTATGGGAAGACCACGTGTCTATAATATGAGGGTGAGCTCTCTCACGAATACGCGAGTTCCTGTGGTAAAATCTAGAGGGTGGGATTACATCAAAAAGCTCAGCAGAGCATTTCCCATGATAATTTCTATAAAATAGACTAACCGAACCAACATCGCGACGAAAACTCAACAGTTCAAGGGTCAGCGTCGCGTCGTCGACTACTCTAATGACTCTTCTCTGAAGGGAGTCAAGTGGTTGCAGCTGATACTTCGGTACACCACTCCAGAGATTACTCTATATGCGGCCGCATCTGCACTCTGCTGCTTAGCTCTATTAAGTACACTGAGTTTTTTAGCTGTGACTTTAGCATGTGCTTTAGCTTTGCTAGCTAAATTACTTCGGAACTGGATCTCATTAGAGATGTCGACACCTGACGATGCTGATTGTCTTACGACAAGTTGCTCTGGGACCTTGGAGCTAAGTTTATTTTCTGCGAACGTTGTACGTCTACCTACATACTAATTTATTATTCTTAGGTTTAGATTCCTTACAATGTGATATATTAAAATAATAACAAAATTACTAGGGTGCCCCTAGCAGCAGAGCAGGACCTAAGCTACTGGTGGTTAGAGCGTCAGAGAGAGAGGAACCTCTTGACGATGCGTTCCGTATCAAGAAGTATACCGTTTGTAGTTTGTATCTGGCCCTTGATCCAGCCGTCTAGCAAGAGTCTCTTGAGATGCTGGTCGAGACTCTTCGCTATTAGAGGCCGTTCTCAGAAACGACTATCGGGACAATGCTGGTCGAGTCAACATCCTTTCTACATAATGATTACTTATTGTACTTATTGAACAAATGTCGATTATTCAGCTGCTCTTCTTACTGCCGTCTGACATTTCCAGGCAAGTATTATATCTACATTTACAATTACATTACATCGATTATATTTACAATTATAATTACAAATTGTAGTGTACTACATCATCATTTAACAATGAGGTGCAATAGTACTTATCTACTTACAACAAAAAAATAATTTAGAAATTGTGTAGAGAAAAGCATGATTAAGTCAAAGCTTTGAAAGGCACTTTGCGGAAAAACTATAGGTCAACCAAAATATGAACAGGTTGTTTCGGGATACAAATTAAGTCCTCATTGTTTGCAAGCTTAAGACTAAGCATTGGGTAACTCATTAGTTATAGGGTTTTAATCTGAACAAGAGAGCACACAATAGATTAATAGTTTGTCCCACGCAGACTAATAGAGACCAATTGTAGCTTCTAACATTGTACTGATGTTTGAATAGACACAATGGACAGTAAAACAAAACAAAATCTCGTAAGCGATTACGCAGTCACATATGGGGTGGTTTATTCCAAAGATTGAAAAGATTTAGTCCTTCTCGTACAGTGAAGTCGGCTTTTACGTAATAAAATTTGATTTGTTATTAACAATGTCTATTGTACCTTTTATTAGCTTTGATTATCGTTAAATACTTGCGCTTTTATGTGCGACGGAAACTAATAAATTAATAATGCTCTGAATAATATTCGTAATGTCTTGTTAACCGGTGAAGCCTATTATTTCATATTACCCAGAAACATTTATATCAAACAATATTTATGTTTAGGGAGTACAGGATTGTGAAATTGTAATTAATGGCACGAAGACAGCGTCATTGCACATAAAGTTATCATAAAAATTGACTTGTAAATATTTTGACTTTATTTTTAGTTGGTAATAATGTACCATTAGATAATAATGTTTTTTGCGCCAAAGAGTAACGCTTGATCTATTCACTCGCGACTTGAAGACCTCTAAATTGTACCCAATAGCAAGCACTGATTCGGACAGGGAATTCCATTCCTTGGAGGTACAATACAATACAATACAATACAAAAACTCTTTATTGATTACCAATTAAACAAATTGTACAAAAAACAAAACAATAAAATAAAATATATCTGAATGGCAACACAATCGGCGGTCTTATCGCTTGAAGCAATTTCTTCCAGACAACCTAGTATCGAAAAAAATAAAATAAAAACAAAACATGGCGGTAGCGTATAATTTATACCTGACATTAATAATTAATTTATAGCGGTACATATAATGAAAGAAGAAGCAAAACTCTTTAAGGTACGACCACACCGCGGCGTCCTGCGTGCGCGATCTAGGCGGCGATCAGATATCGCAGTAGTATTTGTACCGACTGGTTCACACCAAACGGGATCTACGGCGATCAGAAAACAATAGAAATTCAGATCGCGAACGAGAACGCGGACGCCGCGGTGTGGTCGTACCTTTATCGGGTAGCTGGTATATCCACCACAAAGCGGTGGCGCCTCATAGTATCCCTGTTTATCAGATTATAAAATGGGGATGGCGGAACAAAAACATGCAGTTTCGTGGCACACAAAATATATCTAATAAAATATCGATAGACTCGATTCTCTAGTGCTCAACGTCGCTGCTTTGAACACTAGAGGATCGCCTCTGGAGCCTCTTGCTTACAAGCTGGTCGTCGTGGATCAGTTTTTTCTCTGCTCTCAATAGCTTCCAATGTCTCCAGCTGGTAATTGGCAGAACCATCCCATAGATGAGTACATTATTCCATACATGATCGGACTTGTGCTTTATTAAGACCAACTGTGTTGTTGCAGCAACCCGGTGTTGCCAACAATAACGTCACGTACCTCCTTTTTTTACTGTAAACATTTTTGTACTTCATCTTTAACTCCCCATTACCTATTAATAAATAAACGAAAAAAACTTTTATTTATCAGTTACGGATATTGTCCATGTAAATCCATGTACATTATATAATATAATACGTCACTCATAGCGAATGCAACTTTCGACTAGGTTTTCTGGTACGCATCAAACTCACCAAACAACCATTTAGGGTTCCGTACCCAAAGGGTACCCTATTACTAGGACTCCGCTGTCCATCTGTTTGTCTTTCTGTCTGTCTGTCCGTCTGTCACCAGGCTGTATCTCATGAAACGTGATAGTTAGACAGTTAAAATTTTCACAGATGATGTATTTCTGTTGCCGTTATAACAACAAATACTAAAAACAGAATGTAGTTAAAAATAATAGAGGGTCCCCATACAAGAAACGTGTTTTTTTCGGCATTTCACGCCATCTATGAACGCTTAGTTAGGTAAACGTCACATAGATGGCGTTATATTGAAATGTCGATCCCTAACACCATTGTTAGACGTAAGATGGCGTTATAAGGAATACAATGTTTATTAATTATTATTTTTTGCTGGCGAAAAATGATAGTGGTATTTTTTGCTCGATCTTATAAACTACTGTAGTGTGTTACGGAACCCTACTAGTGCGAGTCCGACTTGCACTTGGCCAGTTTATTTCTGTACGTACGTACTTACACATCATACGTATACCCGTTAAAAAAATATTGATTATGAACTTTGAACAAGAGATCATCAACGCCACAATCCACACTCAAAATAAGTAGTCAACAATCGCGTACATTTAGGATATATTTTTTCCATGATATTTCCACACAATCATTTCATATTATTTGTACATATTTTTTTAAGTACAATTCTCTATCTAGTCCATGTCCATACATCTACGAGTATGTAATCAGGATGATTCGATATTACGCAACAGGTCCCGCACAAGACAGCCGAGGCAAGGACTGTCGTCAGCAAGTGTGTCTGGTGTGTCTGACGTATTCATTGTCACCTGCTGATATGAAATAACGTTTTTGTATTACTTAAATATTGATCTTTTCTTTGTTATATGTATGGCAAATGCCTCGCGAATTGAATTATTCTTACCTACTTACTTCATCTTTAAGCAAATTTTTGTTTGCGTAATTTTGCTTCGTGCGATGAATTAATGAGCATAATTATGGGAATATTAATGTTAGCATTTTATTGCTTTATTAATTCTGATATTCAATTGCAGGTTAAAATGGTCCCCAAGCTGACATCATGATAATATAATAATATTGTGGGAAAAGTTATTAAGTTAGTTCTTGAACTTTGCCATAAAAGAGAAAAATATTAGTCTCGATATTCTACAGGAATTACGGTATCAGTGATTTAGTATCGATTTTTTTTATATCTTGAAGGTTTGCTTTGACCACTATCTGCCCTGCTGGTGAGCGATGATGTGGTTGAAGATGGTGAACACACTAGGCCTTGAATGGTCCGACTCCCAAGAGCTGTGTACTACCGGAACACCTTAAATCATGTTCTTTTTTTTAAAAAAAATTATGGAACAAGCAAAGTTTTTGCAATACAAGCATATTCATAAACTAGCCCGTGCCCGTGTTTTTGCTTTCTTTCTTCCTGTCTCACAGGGCGACTTTGAGTCGGCTTCTGTAAAGTCCGTGTCAAACAATAGATCCGCAGAAGAATGCTCCACGTGTGTCGATACTAATACTGACTCACATGTGTTTTTAGTATAAGTAAGATTTTCAGATCAAACAAGGTAGAGAGATTAAATGCTGGAGTTTGTAGGAACATCAAAATGCCCGTCTTCTCTGTTTGTGTTTTTTTTTTATGATATAGTGTAGCCCGTGTGTTTTTGTATAATAAATCTGGATGGTTAACATTTGAGTGTTGAGAATGTGCCACATCATCATCATCAGCCTATCATCATCATCAGCCTATCATCATCATCATCAGCCTATCATCATCATCAGCCTATCATCATCATCATCATCACCAGCCTGTATCAGTCCACTGCTGGACGTAGGCCTCTCCCAAGATGCGCCACTGAGCCCGATCTTCGGCTCTTCTCTTCCAGTCACTGCCCACCGCTTTACGTATGTCTTCGCTCCACCCGGTCACAGGACGTCCTACGCTACGTTTGCCGATTCGCGGTCTCCGCTCTAGGACAAGTCTACCCCAACGGTTATCAGTCCTGCGGCAGATATGAACAGCCCACTGCCACTTCAGCTTGCTAATCCGTTGAGCTATGTCGATAACTTTAGTTCTTTGGCGAATTACTTCGTTTCGGATTCGATCCCGCAGAGAAATACCGAGCATAGCTCTCTCCATAGCTCGCTGAGCGACTTTAAACTGGTGGACCAGTCAGACTGTGAGTGTCCACGTCTCGGCTCCGTATGTCATCACAGGTAGGACGCACTGGTTAAAGACTTTTGTCTTTAGACACTGTGGTATTCTTTGGCGAATTACTTCGTTTCGGATTCGATCCCGCAGAGAAATACCGAGCATAGCTCTCTCCATAGCTCGCTGAGCGACTTTAAACTGGTGGACCAGTCAGACTGTGAGTGTCCACGTCTCGGCTCCGTATGTCATCACAGGTAGGACGCACTGGTTAAAGACTTTTGTCTTTAGACACTGTGGTATAGGTGACGAGAAGACTCGACGGAGTTTTCCGAATGCTGCCCAGCCCAGCTGAATTGTTCTCTGGATTTCCTTCTCGAAGTTATGTTTGCCTAGTTGGAGTGTCTGCCCTAGGTAAACATACTTAGTGACAACTTTGAGTTGGATTCCATCTACGGAAATCGGTTCCGGAACAACGTGCTCGTTGTACTGACTTTGGTTTTATCCAAATTCATCCGGAGACCGATGTGACGAGAAGAGTCAGCTAGGCCATTCAACATCCTTTGTAGGTCCTGCAGCGTCTCTGCCACAATGACAATGTCATCTGCGAATCGAAAGTGAGAGATGTACTTGCCGTTGATGTTAGTGCCAGAATCTTTCCAGTCCAGCGTCTTAAACATATCCTCCAAGGCGTTAGTGAACAGTTTCGGGGATATGACGTCCCCCTGTCTCACTCCTCGACGCAGGTGGACATGTTTAGTTCGCTGGTTCTGTACTTGTACAGTCATCTTTGCGGCATTATATAGAAATCTCATCACTTCGATATATCGCCAGTAGACTTGGCAACGCTGTAAGGACTCGAGAACACACCAGGGGCCTTATTCAGTATGGCCAATGAGATAACGCGTTCCTTAACACGTCACGTTATGTTATTGAAAAATTGTATTTTGTATGCCACACGATAGATAAATTATACAAAACGCGCGCGTTACACGTTCTCATATGTCACGATATTTTTACAGCTCAAAACGCGCTCATAACCGTACCCTACCGCATTTTAATTGGCATAGAGAATACCATAACGCGGAGAAAACGTAACACGGCACGGTAAGACTTTAAAATGGTCATACTGAATAAGGCCCCAGGTTTCGATTGAGTCAAAGGCCTTCTCATAGTCCACAAATGCTAAGCACAGGGGCCGATTGTACTCTTCGGTCTTCTGTACAATCTGCCGCACCGTGTAGATGTGGTCTATGGTGCCGTAACCGCTTCGAAACCCGGCCTGTTCCGGAGGTTGAAACTCGTCGAGTTTTCGCGCGACGGTTCGTGATGACCCTTGAAAACAGCTTGTTGATATGGCTCAGAAGTGAAATCGGGCGGTAGTTATTCAATAGGGTTTTGTCTCCTTTTTTGAAAAACAGAACCCCCATGCTTCTGTTCCATGCCTGTGGAGTTCTCCCAGTGAAAAGAACGGAATTAAATAGCTGCTCAAGCTGTTGAACTGCTGGAGCTCCTCCAGCTTTTAAAAGCTCCGTTGTGATTCCGTCTTCTCCTGGGGCTTTTCCATTTTTGAGTTGTTTAAGGGCCATCACGATTTCGTCTCGGCTAATTCGGGCAGATCTTCTGTGAAGTGGCTAGTTAAGGTGGCTCTAGAATCCTCAGTATCAGGTTCGGGCCTTGAAGCATGCGATGCGTAGAGCTTGCCGTAGAAGTCTTCAACTTCCGACACAATTTCCGGCTTGGATGCGACGATGTTCCCCGTTGACGTTGTCAGCTTTGTGAGGTGGCTTCTACCCAGAGGCTGGACAAATACTATTGACCCCCGATTCTGCTCAATTGATTCTTTAATCAAGAGCGTGTTAGAGGATCGGAGGTCGCGTCGTACCAGCTTCTTTATGAATTTTTTGCGCACCAGGTTAGTTGACAAAGCTGACAAAGGGTCTGTTCGTCTTTCTTCCATTAGCCGAAGTGTTTCTGCCGACAGTTTGGACTTTTTGCCCGTACGCTTGCCCTCACAAAACTTTGCCCCTTCATCCCTGAGGATTTCCACCACTTCTTCGAGTTTCTGATCTACTTCATCTGTGGTTTCCAAGGCAGCGAATCGATTTTCCAATTTTAATTGGAATGTTTCGGACCCAACAATGGTTTGGAGTAGGTTGGGACGGAGTGTAGATTTCATCAATCGGAATCTCTCGTCTTTAAAGTCGATATCCAGAGAGCCTCGTACAAGTTGGTGATCACTTCCACTATTAAACCTAGTGATCACTGAGACGTCTCTGAATATGCGCCGTTTGACCGTAATGATGAAGTCAATCTCGTTTCTAGTCACAGTGTTGGGGCTTTGACCCGTCCATTTCCTTTGGGGATGTTTCTTAAAGAACGAGTTCATCAAGAAAAGCCCCTCTCTCTCGAGGAAATTGACGAGCATTTGCCCCCTGTGATTCCTACTCCCAAATCCGTGTGGTCCTATAGACGATTCGCAGCAAGTTTGTACTCCCACTTTGGCGTTAAAGTCTCCCATGACAACGTTGTAGTGAGCCTTGGAGGTGGTGTGTAAAGCTCTGGAGATATCTTCATACATGCTCTCCACCTCATCATCCAAGTGTGTCGAGGTCGGTGCGTAGACCTGGATAACCTTGATGCTGTACCTCTTGGTTAACTTAATTATGAGGTACGCTACCCTGGTCGACACACTGGAGATTTCTACAACGTTGTCACTGAGAACCTTGTTGACCAGAAACCCGACGCCGCCTTGGGATGGCTGATCTCCTTCTCTGTAGTACATAAGATGGCCTGATTCTAAGGTTATGGTGTCCTCTCCCTGTCTTCGGACTTCACATTACCCCAGAATGTGCCATCTTATGTGTTTCAGCTCCTCCTCTAGTTGCGCTAGATGATCGTCCAGCCGAATCGTACGTCCATTGTACGTTGCGAGGGTCAGTTTGTTCTGGCGGCCTACCGTAACCCGGGGATTCTTAGCATCCCCTGCCCTGCCGTTACCGTGACCACTGTCGTGGTCAGGAATAGCAGGGCGGCCGGGAACTGGGGGCCGCGGCTTATTGTGACTTTCCATTTTGGTTTCATCCCTTGGGAGGGATATGCCCTAATCGCCACGCTGGGCAGGCTTGTTAGCGATCGCAGGACTTAGCTTCTCGCACCGGTGACGCTGCTGCCCGTCACCGGCCTGTAGAATTTGGCTACGCCATAGATATGAAATGGTTATACCGCCATTTGTCGGTCGCCAGAGCCCCGTCTGTTGGTCAGCAGGATGCACCACGGGCAGGTGAGGTTGGCTGGCAGCACCGATGTCGTATTTGTGCTCCCTTACATCCCTGTGCTCCCTTACATCATCATCAGCCTATAATAGTCCCCAAAGCCATAGGCCTCTCCAACTGCACGTAATTAAGCACGAGTAGCTCAGCTCTTGCCAGCCACTTTGCGAAGATCATCGCTCTAATCTTAGGCGATTCTCAAACTGCACCTCGTCACGCAGCGAAGCTCGGGAGTGCGTGGTCTTACGTTCTTTGCAAGTATCTGTGTTTGTATAGAAAACACGTGGAGCAACACACTGAAAACGCATTCACGCGCAGTGTTGCAGATCACGCGCCTACTTGCGGAGAAACACGCAACGCCCCGCGTGGGTCCAAGAAATCAATACAAAAATCGTGCGTGGCTCCGCCGCCACGCATCCCGCAGCGTGGCGTGGGGCAGTGTGTGTATTGCCTTAGGGTTTCATACGCTAAGCTACGCCTCATCATCATCATCATCATCATCATAATCAGCCGGTCATAAGAGCCATCATAAAAAAAGCCATCATAGTCATCTTAGCTCTTTGTTTCCAGTCACTGCCCACCGCTTTGCGAATGTCGTCGCTCCACCTGGTCACAGGGCTACGCTTCGCCTGCTACGCCTGCCTGGTCTCTACTTCAGAACTTTTTGCGCCAACGAAAAGGGTTACGCGTTTCAATGACAACGGAAATTTGACATCGTAAATCTGTACGTATCTAATGGCCCATAAACCCCGCATTTCCGCGCCGTAGTCATGTTTTGGCTCCCTTCGTCATTACAAGTACGGCGATACGATGATGTGATCAAGCATGGTGAATATTCTAGGCCTAAAATGGCCCGACTCCTAAGCACTGTGTGCTGCTGGAACGCCTTAAAACGGTATATTTTCTCCTTGATAGTAGAAAGATACTTCTTAGAAAAAAGCCAGGCGGAACATCGATATATTGCTACTACCAACTGTGGAAACTTATGGCATCGGCGATAATAATAATGGAAGATGTTTTTCATATACTGCTAATACTAGTAGTATCTTTCTGATGACTTCTTTCTACTAATGCTCATATACTTATTGTACTTATATCGTACCTAATTAAATAAACATTTTCAAACGTCGGCATTTAATCTAATGTTTTTCCATTCTCTATGTATCCTTCAAATGCTTTTCCAAAGGTGGAAAGTTCTAAACAACAGTACCTATTGATTTCTGCGGAACAATGAAGTTGTTGACGCAAGCGGTGCTAGGCCTCAAGGAGACCCTTGTATGAAACTTTCATGGGGCCCATGTTTCTGTTTATTTGGTATAGAAATAGGTCTAAGTCTGGAGGATTCCATGCGACTATAGAATAGCTTAAAACTGCATTTTGTTATTACTGTGAACTTCTGAGATTAAAATACGTAGCCATGTTTAGGTTACTTGTAAGATTCTAAAGTGACGTTATTAGTAAGGAGACGATCATAAGACATAATGATAGACACAACAATATAAATCTGTTGGTTTCGTGATTTTTTTCTGACATAAACCATTACTAAAAGTAACTCTACTTTTATAGTATTGTAAATTATATCAGAGTAATTTTACTGCCTTAATAAACAGATACCTACTTTTTCTACTAAACGTAGGTACATATGTGTAAATAGATTTTTTAATTTAAACGTTTATTTGTTGTTCAAGCACGTAAAAAAACAACAAAAGGACTTTTGATGAACATAGCTATAAAAATAACTTAAAACCTGGAAAAGGTATTAGGATTAGGATACATGCTTACTTCATATGATGCTTTTGATCTCTATCTTACTTGATTTTAAATGTTAAGTGACAATGTAGTCGTGCTTGTTTGCGAATGGAAGATGGAAGTAAGAAGATGAGCAGGACAACTGACACGGTCCAATCCACATAGTGCAAATATTTCTACTCGTCTTTTAAGCAAGTACTAACATCATGCTGGAACTCGGTCTGCAGGTCTAAATATTCGAAGAGATTATAGAACATAAAATAAACATTCAACACCTAGTTGTCTCATTGGGCGCAGTGCAGTTCGGTATGTGCCAGATTCTGGTATTCTAGTTTTGTTCACTACGTTTTGTGCACATACCACAGTATCTGGGTATACTCGTATGCTGACAGTAGTAAAGCTTTTCATAAGACAAGCGATTACCTGTTATTAATTTAAACAAGCATGTTTTGTACGTACAATAGTTTTTTTTAAGGTTAAATGTAACAGGACAAGCTCGACGCTCGCCTGATGGTATGGCGATGACGTCTACCTATTACAGATACAGCGAAATGCAAAATTCTAGCCGTCCAGAAATTTGCATGTCAGTGCACTGCACCTGTTACCTTGAGACATAAAGATGTTGAGTCTCACATGCCCTGTAATTTCACTCGACATCTTGCCATTTCAACCGAAAAACATTCTTATTTCAGGGCTGAAAATTAATTGGCAAAGTGGTGGTACCGCCCCAGGCGGACTAGCAGAAGTCCTACCACTACACGTACATAAACATAATCCTACCACTACACGTACATAAATCTCAGAAACGGCTCTAACTGTTTGGATGAAGTTTTGTATGTAGATAGTTTTGCTGTGTAAGTTTACCTAGATAGTTATATTTCTTTGTAAAAACGCAATTTAACATAAAATAACCGATGAGCAAAGTTCAGTCTCCCAGGTACTAATCATTAAATGAATATTGTAACTAAGTTACACTAAGTACAATATTGAATATACTGAAGTCAGTAGACTGTATAAATTACTTTTTATAATATCTCCACGTTTCACTGTGATAGTACAACAGGACACATAGTGGGTGACGAGTACCTACTGGTCACCTAAAATGTATTCACGTTAGTCGCGTTCACTGAGGCTTGAAAAACTGACTCAATATAAGTGTGATCTGCATCGGACAGTTCCGCCGCCATTTATTAAAGTATAACTAGGAACTCGCCCACGCTCCATGTGAAATATGTAGCGCACGCGAGTCAACAAACTCTATAGAATATCTAGTACCCTTATATATCAATTTATATTATTCAGTCGTATTCACAAACAACTGACTTGCAACATTTTGTTTGTAATTAATGAAGTTTTTATAAAGGTACGGCCATACCGCGGCGACCTGCGATCTGCGGGCGCGATCTCAGTACTTTTCAATTGTTTTCTGATCGCGTTTGGTGTGAACTAGTCGACAAATACTACTGCGCTATCTGATCGCCGCCTAGATCGCGCACGCAGGACGCTGCGGTGCGTCCGTACCTTAACGCGTTACACAAGTCAGTGCTGCGAGCCGATCGAGAGTGCATCGTGAGCATAGAAAAGATAATAATATGACGTGGGTGCCGGATCCTCTCCTTAACTGTCAGATTTTTTCTAATATCTTATAGCCTAGTGTTTGACCACTATCTCACTTGTTGTTAAGTGATGATGCGGTCGGAGATGGTAAGCACGCTAGGCCTAGAATGTGAACTGGCTCTCAAGGATAGCTGCCGGATCACATTAGATGTTTGGCGACAGATTTTCTAACTTGAGGGTGATAGCTGGCCAGGCGGACACTAGATAGTGTCCTACCACCATGCGAGGGTTGTTGGTTTCTTAACGATGTTTTTCCTTCACCGAAGGGCCACTGTGAAAAGCGAACATAAATTTTTTGATAGAAAAATCCATTGGTGCACGCGGGGTTTGAACTTGGTACCTTTAGCATCAAAGCCGACCGTTCTTCCGTTTACGCCACCGGACCCTCAGATATATATTTGACTCGATTGAATTGCTTTGAAACGCGTTTCAGTAGTCATCCAAGTTATGTCTTGAGTCAAGTACTCGAAGCGAGCGCCACTGCGTCTTGTGTATCGCCGTTTTGTAATAGCTCGCTTCCAATGATACATAACAATCTTTGCAAGTCAGGCCCCGTTTAGCATTGCTCGCGAGGCATTCGCCACTTGCATTAACAATAATTAAGTGAAATCCGTCACTATATGAAAATCTTTAGAATGCGGATGTTAGAGTAGTCTTATTTGGATCTTGCCCAGTCAAAGTAAGTTTTTCAGATGTTGTTCTACGGCCGTTAAGAAGCATATTTTAAAGAGGTTATCGTCTCCTACGGGAAGATCATAATACCTGCGACTGTAGGTGCTCGTAAGGTGCTCGACCTTCTGCTCGTGATTCTTGGATAGAGCTAAATGGGTGAGCACGTAAGAGTTTTAGGTTTGAGTGTTAGGTTTTGGCCGTTTTTTGAACCTACTGAACAATCAAGCTTATAAACTAATACATATAGTAACTACTTAGGAACTAAATATTTATATACCTACTAGAAAACATGACATATTGTATAATATACTAAATAATATCGCTGGATAATTTTACGCAGGCACAAACTGCACATTTATCTCTCCTTTATTTTGGTCTTGTATGGGTAATGACGCCGGGACTTCTATTCTCATCAATGAAAGTAACGAACTTCCGGTCAGTTCACTACTGTAATTACGCAACTTCTATTCGGTTTATACAGAGAAACCGATATAGATATACGAACACCTATTATACAGCTGGGCAAGGCTAAAGTCAATGAATTGCTTATATTTCCTAATAACTATAGTTTTAAAATTCTTAGTTTTTTTAAATATCTGATAGGCTAGCGTTCTTGCCTCGAAACACAAGATAGCAATGAGACGTGGCAGATGATAGCTAGCTATATTCATTAAAGTAAGCTGTCATCTGCTACACCTCTAGATTAGCACAAAGTGCAACTATTCTAAGCCGTCTTCCAACCATGAACAACATCTATATGTACTAACTACTAGCAAACCTTTACTAAAAAAAATTACATGTAGTACTATAATTTATGTAATAATTACCTAAATATGTATGCCATGACTACTTATATATATATATATATACTACTATCAATGTTAACGTTCTGTAATGAAATCTGGGGGCACGGTGGTGCCCCCGCCAAGACGAGTCATGTTTGTCTGAAAATATTGAAATAGCTATGAGATGCATGGCAACTTATCTTAGTCTAAGCCATAAAGCACATTAACTTCAACCGGAGTATTTTACACTAATACACATTATCCGATATTACCATAATAGCTAACTATGTATAATTCAAATTAATACTCACAAGGACACAAACCCACAGGTGGTAGAAGCATATTATATCGATTTTTCACTTAACTTGCAACCAAAAAGTAGCTTAACACTATCAAAGAGAAAATAAGCCACCATAACCTTACGGTGTTCCGGCAGCAAACAGCCCGAGGGCTGTTTACTACTATCAAACTAATGCGTTCTGTAATGGAATCTTGGGGCACGGTAGTGCCCCTGCCAAGACGAGTCATGTTTGTCTGAAAATATTGAAATATTATGTTTCTTTGAAGTGTCTCACACTTTATATTTTTGATTTACGAAACATAATATTTGATTTACGCAGTGCAACATCTCTCGTCGGATTTGAAAACTTAATGATTTCTTCTGAATGATTAACTTACGTAATAAGTAGTCATAGATGGCGCCATCAATGCATAATTAGGTTAACAAATGCAATCCACTAATTTCGTCGTATCGATGTATCGAACCGTGGCTTAATTGGCAGAGCACCTGGACGTGTAGTCCGGGGGGTGCGGGTTTGAGTCCCGTCGGTACGATGAAATTTTGGATTGTGTTTAATAATTTACAAAAATATTGAAATAGCTATGAAACGAGATGCATGGCAACTTATCTTAGTCTAATCTATAAAGCACATTAACCTCAACCGGGGTATTTCACACTCATACATATTACCCGATATCACAGATAATATAATAGTTACTATAATAGCTAACTATAATAATAATAATAATAATAATAATCCCGCAGGGGCGGCTTTGTGGCGAGCCGACGGTGAGTGGCGACACCGCGGACCCCTATCCCGTGAGGGCTAAATGAGACCCTCTGACCCCCGGCTTGCCTTGACCGGCCGGCCGGTGGTGGGAATCGCAAGAGCTAAGACCAAAGCTCCAGGGTGGAAGTGTTAAAGGCATAAAGCCGCTAGTAGCGTTTAGTGAAAGTGCAGCACACCTCTCAACACCCTTAGCTATCCACGCCAATGTTGCCCCTCGGCGCCGACGTAACGGTCCGCCTTTATGGGGGGTCCATTCAGTGTATAGCTAGTCACCACCCGCCTTAATATTTTGAAATGAGGCATAATTGGCGGGTGCCGTACCTCATCCCATAGACCAGAAAACAGTCATAAAGCAGCACACATTCATAGCCATAATAAATTATAGTACCATCTTTTTATAGTTTTTAATGTCTCCATCCACAAATCATATTTTTATTTAATTTAATATTGTAAAGGGCCTCTTGACGTTGGCTTCGGCTCCGTCAATGCCTTCCAAAGGACCGGGCGATTTGCAGCCCGTGATGTGAATTGAATAAAGAGTATAATAATAATATCTTTATTGTCACAAAAGAAAAGACTTAGATAAACACAGCTGTTAATCTTAGTAGTAAATCTTAACTAGGTCTAGGAATTTATATAATTTTAACGCCTCTTTAATTTTTGTACCTGATAAATGTGTTTTTTATAGTCTTTTGGCACCTGAGCTAGTAATAAAACTGTATTACAGATGCCAAAGCCCCCGTATTACATAGGACTCAGTTACAATTTATAACTATGTATAATTCAAATTAATACTCACAAGGACACAAACCCACAGGTGGTAGAAGCATATTATATCGATTTTTCCCTTAACTTGCTACCAAAAAGTAGCTTAACACTATCAAGGAGAAAATATGCCACCATAACCTTACGGTGTTCCGGCAGCAAACAGTCCTTGAGAATCAACGTATTCTAGACCTAGCGTGTTCATCATCTTTGACTACAGCATCGCTTACCACGAGGTCAGTAGTAGGCGAGATAGTGGTCAAACGCCACCCTATAAGATATAATAAAATGAATACAGTTTTGGGGAAACAATGATACCACACTCATTTTCACATATCCACCTTATTTTCTTCGGTACTTTCTGTTTCTTTACTCATGTGGTATTATTGCAAACACGATAACATGCGTCATTCGGGACGTTCAATATACCGATAATTCAACGGCAAAGAGACCAATGTACGGAATATGGAAACATGTCAATTAATATGGATGATTATTATTGTTATATACCGGCTGTAATTCACGTACCTTTAGTCGAATTTTCTCGACCTAGGTTTCGAGCGAGTCAGTCGCTCTTCCACGGGAGTGAGGTCACGCGGTGAGATGTGGTTAAAGATTCTTTATTTCTCATTAAGAAATATACATTTCACTTATATGAGAACTAGACTATTCTTAAATGGTAATAATTAGAGATCGCGATGTTCACTGCGGGCCGCCGCTCGCTGCGCTCGGCTTGATAGCCGGGGTGGGGGCGGACTCGGCGGCGATCGGTAACGGCTGTTCCTTTTCGGTACCGAGGATGCCTGAGATAGCCTGAATGATGTCATCGTCGGTTCTTCATCGCTGCTACTCCTATCGCCAGAAGTACCGTCGCAAACAATGCTGACTGTGGCACACTCCAGACTGACTGACACTTTCTTTTTCGAGGACGCATTAAGAATCGGTTTCCACGCTGACGGCAAGGTCCATCCACTATCTCGGTTGAAATTGGGGTGTCTATTTATCTCAATAGCCTCACGTACTTTTCTAGGTACAAAGAACTTCTCTCTAGCTAGAACGGAGGCTTTATCAAAACGGATAAAGTGGTTTGTGTCCGCGAGATGGGCATGCTCCGCGATGGCGGATCTTGTGTCCGAATTCTTAATGCTCCTTATGTGTTCGTAAGTCTAGTCGTGATATTGCGTCGAGTTTCTCCCACGTAGCTCTTGCCACAGTCGCATGGTATTCTGTACACGCCCGGAACGTTCAGCTCGTCCTTGTCCTTCGGTGAACGCAGCATCTGTCTAAGATGACCTGGTGGGCGGAAGATCGTCTTGACATCATATTTCCGTCGTAAAAGATATCCGATTCTGTCCGTTACTCCTTTTACGAACGGTAAATAAGCCGGTGATCGATCCGCTACTTGTGGTCGCTTACGTTCACTCTGTTTACACCACCAGCCACATTGTCGCCAGCTGTAGCCATTATCCTCAAGTACCCCCCTCACGTGATTTAGCTCACCATCTAGGTATTGAGGGTCGCATATTCTTAGAGCTCGGTTGATTAATGCTCTGGGTAACGAGGATAAGTGTGCCGGGTGGTGATGCGAGTTGGCGTGTAGATACCTTTCCGTATGAGTTGGCTTTCGATACACTGTATGTGCGAGACTTCCATCTGGCCTGCGGATCACGCGTACATCGAGAAAGGATAAAGTTCCATCACTTTCTTCTTCCACTGTAACTGCGATGTTGCGATGCACTTGGTTCAGATGATCCGCGAAACCAGCTAAACCGTCCTTAGTGATGACCGCAAAGATGTCGTCCACGTATCTCAACCAAACTCTAGGTCTCACAACTGCCGCATTTAACGCCGTATTCTCAAACCACTCCATGAATATATTAGCTACCACTGGAGCTATTGGAGACCCCATCGCCACTCCA